>JAOEGL010000010.1:24258283-25745783 GCA_034509955.1 Urosaurus nigricauda
TATTCCTTCATATATATATATATATATATATTATTCCTTTATATTCCTTCCTAATAACAATGATAATAATAATAATGTTTATTTATAACCCGCTCCTCTAGCAAAGTAATCGGAGCGGGGTACAGCAAAGTTAAAAAAGTACAGAGTAAAACAACAATCATACTCCTTTCTATTCCTTCATATATATATATATATATGTATTTATATTCCTTTCTATCCTTTCTATTCCTTCGTATGTATATATATATATATATATTCCTTTGTATTCTTTCTATTCCTTCATCTATATATCTCTTTATATTCCTTCATATATATATATATATATTCCTTTATATTCCTTCACACACACACATATATATATATACACATATATATTCCTTTATATTCTTATATATATATATATATATATAAAACACACATATATTCCTTTATATTCACACACACACACATATATATATATATACCTTTCCTTCACACACACATATATATATATGTACACATATATATTCCTTTATATTCATATATATATATATATATAAAACACACATATATTCCTTTATATTCATATATATATATATATATATAACACATATATATTCCTTTATATTCATATATATATATATATATAAACACACATATATTCCTTTATATTCATATATATATATATATACCTTTCCTTCACACACACACATATATATATGTACACATATATATTCCTTTATATTCATATATATATATATATATAACACATATATTCCTTTATATTCATATATATATATATATAAAAAACACACATATATTCCTTTATATTCATATATATATATATACCTTTCCTTCACACACATATATATGTATGTACACATATATATTCCTTTATATTCTTATATATATATAACACATATATATTCCTTTATATTCATATATATAACACATATATATTCCTTTATATTCATATATATATATATATACCTTTCCTTCACACACATATATATATATATGTACACACATATATTCCTTTATATTCACACACATATATATATACCTTTCCTTCACACACACACATATATTCCTTTATATTCTTATATATATATATATATTCCTTCATCTATCTACCTCTTTCTATCCCTTCATATATATCTATATATCTATATCTATATCTATTCCTTTCTATCCCTTCATCTATATCTATATCTTCCTTTCTATTCCTCTCTCTCTCTCTCTCTCTCTCTCCTGGCCTTGGCCTTACCACTGCGGCGGTGGTGAGGACGCAGGCGGTGGTGTAGGCGCGGGTGACGGGGGGCACCTGGAGGTACTCCTGACGGAAGGTCTGGTACGCCATTTTGCCGGCGCCTCTCTCGCCCACAGACTCCTCCTCCTCCCTCCGACGCTACAGCCCCCCAACAGCCAATCAGCGCCCGAGAAGACACCCCCGGCGGCCAATCACCGACCGCCCCCGACCGCTTCCGCCTCCTCTCGACCAATCCGCTTCTTCCACCTCCCCTCAGACTCTCCGCGGACCAATGGGAGCCAGCCCAGCGGAGGCCACCATAGAGAAAGGCGGAAGTAGAGACAGAGAGAGAGAGAGCGGCCCCATACCCGCGACGCTCTTTCTTTCCGTCTCTATGGTGCGGGAGGTTGGAAATTGGCGGGAAAATTAAAATAAAATAATAAACAACGGCGGCGGCGAGTTCGAATCCTGCGCAAAGGATTAAGGAAAGGAAAGGAAGGAAACAGTGAGGTAAATGCATGGATGGAGGCCGAAACTGGTGCTTGTAGCCCGCCTTGAATCCTGTGGGAGAAAGGAGGGATGCAAAACATGGAGATAGAGAGAGAGAGAGAGAGAGAACATCTATCTATCTATCCATAGAGAGCATATATATATATATATATTAAATAAAATATATAGATAATAATATCTATCTATCTATCTGTCTACATAGGATTATATATATATATATATATATACAGAGAGAGAGAGAGAAAATATCTATCTATATACACTAATATCTATATAGAATAATATCTATCTATCTATCTACATAGGATTATATATATATAGATAGAGAGAGAGAGAATATCTATATGTAGAATAATATCTATCTATAGAGAGAATAATATCTATCTTTATAGAATTATTCTGTTTATATAGATATATATACACACACAATATCTATCTATATAGTTATATATATACAGTATATATATATATATATATATACTGTATATATATATAACTATATAGATAGATATTGTGTGTGTATATATATCTATATAAGCAGAATAATATATATATATAATAATAATATATATATATAGGACAATATCTATCTATAGAGAATAGAGAGAGAGAGAATAACATCTATCTATCTAGAATAATATCCATATCTATAGAGAATATAGAGAGAGAAATAATATCTATTGATGTAGAATAATATTTGTCTATACAGAATAATGTGTAGATATTATAGATAGATAGAATAACATCTATCTATAGAGAATAATTTATAGATAGATATTATTTTATCTATCTATAATATCTACATATTATTCTCTATATAGATATTATTCTATCTCTATATATCTAGATATTATTCTGTGTAGATAGATATTATTCTATCTATATATTATTTTATATATACCCATATATATATATCCATATCCCATATGTGTGTGTGTATATATATTTATACATGGAATAATATCTATCTAGAATAATATATCTGTGTCTATATCTCTGTCTCATTCTTCAGTCACAGACCCATCTGTACGTATAATATACATAATAATGTCTAATATTATTTCAGTTAGTCTCAAAGGAGTTGCTGTATATATAATATATAATAATGTCTAATATTATTTCAGTTAGCCTCAAAGGAGTTGCTGTATATATAATACATAATAATGTCTAATATTATTTAAGTTAGGCTCAAAGGGGGAGTTTCTCTCTCCCATATTTCCCCATATAATATTCCCTTCCATGAGTCTTCTTCGTTGGGGCTTCAGAGACAACCCCCAGGAGCTTATTATTTTAACGTTTTGACCCGTTTTGGCTTCTCCGTCTCTCCGCAGCCCTCCGTCCCTCGAAATGTCGGGCAACCCGATGGTGTACGAGACCCAGTTCTTCGGCTTCACCCCGCAAACGCTGATGCTTCGGATCTACATGGCTTTCCAGGACCACCTTTCCCACATCATGCTGGTGGCGGAGGAGGCCATCCTGAACAAACTGGGAAGCGCCCAGCGGGGCGTCACCCCTTCCCTCGTCCGGAGGGGCACCGAGCAGTTCTTCTCCTTCATGAAGGAGCGCTTCGAAAACCTCTTCGGCCAAGTCGAAGAGACCCTCCTCAACGCCGTGCTGAGCGTCCCGGAAAACGTCCTCCTCCCCGAACACCGGGTCCAAGAGAGGCACCGCTACTCCGCCGAACGGTTTCGGGCGCTGCGGGACGAGGTCGGGCGGCTGGAGGAGCGTCTCGGGGCCGAGACGCGCGCCGAAAGGGCTCTCCGGGAAGAGCTGGCGGAGCAAAAGGCGGTCCGGGCGCACCTCGAAAAGGTCCTGCGGTGGCTCGACGGCCTCGACGGCCTCAGCCGGGACGAAGGCGGCGGCGGCGGCCTCAAGGAAGGATTTGAAGCCTTGACGAAGGCCAGCGCCAGGCTGCGGGACGTCGCGCGGGAAGTGGGGCGGAAAATGGACGCTTTGGAGAAACCGTGATTGAAGAAGCGGAGCCTCAAAGGATCCCTCTCCGCTCCTGTTTATATCCACCAAATATATTGCTTTCCTTCTCCTCCCAAATTTGCTCAAATGCACTAATGATGCTTACTGAGCCCATGCTGCAGGAATATAATCCGGCTTGACACCGCTTTAACTGGCCTGGTTCAATGCTATGTAACTCTGAGAACCGTGAGAGCGTTTAGCCTTCCCTTTCGAGAGAGATCCGGCGCCCGCACAATTTAATAATAATAATAATAAAATTTAGTTATGTACCGATTCTCCAATTGAATCGAGGTGGCTTACAACCTTAAAACAGCCTTAAATTACAAAATAATGTCGTAAAAACCCTGCAACCCAAGGACTCACCCACCCTCGAATTTAAAATGATTCAAATAAATACCAACAAAGAAGATCAAGCAGATGGGCCCTTGTTTACAGAGCAGTCGAATTAAATCTGGGATGGCCCGATTTCATAGCACGGCTGTTAAAGCGGCGTCGAACCGGTTTATTTCTGCAGCGTGGACGGACTCAACTAGAAATGGGATATTGGTATAGCTAGGCTGCGAGTGAACTGTTTTGCAGATTTGGCGGATCTGCCTCGAAGCCATTGGCAGACGCATTTTGCAATTCAGGTACAGTTCTCACAAAAATTCCCAAAACTTTGGTCTTCCAGGATTTTTTCTCTTTGGACTTCGACTCCCAGAAGGCCCAGCTTTTCGGCCGACAGTCTGGAATTGTGGGAGACGAAGTTCAAAACATCTGGAGGACCAAAGTTTTAGTAGCACGCGCCTATATCATCCTGCGCTGTTGTCATCTTGCAGCATGGAAAGGACATTGCTGTTCCCTGTCTGACCTAAAGATCTCTTTTTTTGCAGAAATAATCCAGTTTGAGACTGCTTTAACTGCCCTGGCTCAGTGCTAGGGAATCCTGGGAATTGTAGTTTGTTGTGGCACCAGGGCTGACAAAACTACAGCTCCCAGAGTTCCCTCACATTGAGCCAGGGATGTTAAAGCGGTCTCAAACTGGATTATTTCAACAGTGCGATCTGGACCTTTGCGATGGCCCCTATTGCCACAAAACACTTTTAAGTCACAAAATATGTGACCAACTTTGAAATATAAGGTGTGTGTTTGTTTGTGGGACATAAGCATCATTTGTAAAAAGCATGTATTGCAGATGTGCATCGTTTGGAAAAAGTTCCTTTTTGGCCAAGGGACAATAGGAGTTGTAAACCAGAAGTAACTTTCCAAGCGTTGAGCTGTACTCTTTTCCTTTCGGCATTTTTTTTGGGATGGGTATTTTTTTGTTCCTTCTTAGAAACTGATATACAGTTAAGACAAATGCACTTAAAAAATAAAGAACAGGATGCTTTTGAACACGTCACAAACCGATGGGATTTCTTTTCAAAACTGGGAACGTGACTTTACTGTATGGACTCGTGCATAAATCTAGAGATTTTAGTCGATAAATTGATCCCCAAAACCTGGGTCGACTTATACTATACAGTTGGCCCTCCTTTTCCACGGATTTGAACATATATGGCTTGAAAATATCCCCAAAAAAGTATAAATTCCAATTGGCAAACCTTGATTTTCCATGTTATATATGGGACACCATTTTGTTGTGCCATTATATTGAATGGGACTTGAGCATCCATGGATTTTGTGATCCACGGAGGGTCCTGGAACCAAACCTGCAGTCAATGGAGAGGCACGGGACCTGGGGTCCGACGGACATATGGACACAACTAAAACTACAAATCCCAGCATCCCATATCATTGAGCTGAGGAAAGGGCAGTCCTTCTTGTTGCTGCCGGACTCCGGCTCCCAGCATTTCTTTAGGATTTGTGGGTATGGTGTTTCACGGAGGCTATAGCCTTCCACAATTGTCTTCCCCTGCCCTTAGAGGGTTACAGACGAGACGGAAAACATCTAGTTTGCTTCAAGGACCCAAGCTCTTACCTTAAAAGGGGATTTTTATTTGGCAGGACAGTTATAGGCAAAAAGAGAAATCACAGTGTCGACCCGTTTTAACTTAAAAAATTATAAACAACCGAGGAGACTTTTTACAGTTATGTACACTGTGTATAACACATTCATTAACAAGACGCTTCTTGGAAGAAGAAGAAGATAAAGACTGGTGTTGCCTTTTTTCCAGAGGGATCAAGAGCGCAGCTCCAAGTTACAAAATGATAGCCCAGGAATCGCAGGCCTAAAAAGGAGAAGAGAGAAGTGAAGGCGCCGTTCTTTGCGTTGACTAACGTGCCCCCGTCTTTTGAATCGATGCATATACAATGTGAAGTCGAAGGCTTTCATGGCCGGCATCCATAGGTTTTTTGGAGGGCTCTGTGGCCCATGTTCTGGGAGAGTTTATTCCTGACGTTTCGCCAGCATCTGTGGCTGGCATCATAGAATCACAGAGTTGGAAGAGACCCCAAGGGCCATCCAGTCCAACCCCTTTCTGCCATGCAGGAACTCCAAATCAAAGCATCCCCTACAGATGGCCATCCAGCCTCCGCTTAAAAACCTCTAAGGAAGGTTTGACGTCACGCGACAGACAACAGTACAGGATCTACACAAAGGGTAGAGGGGAATGCGAGTTATGCGCACGCACACATCCCAGGTCTTTTTGACCCATTCCTGCCAACACTCCCCACCCTGAAGTTGGCAAGAGAAAGGTATTGTATCAATTGAATAACTAAGGAACGAGTGAATGTGGAACCAACAGAACCCAAAGGTATATACATTCATCCCTCCATATTTGCAGCTTCCATATTTGCGGCTTTGATTATTCATAGATTTGATTAATATGTACTCTCCAGGAATATCTAGGTCCCCCAGTGGTTGACTTTAACTAAAATTTGCACTGAAAGACCTAGAGGTTCCTAGAGAGAATACTCTACTAGGCATCTGTAGCTCCAGCGCAGTTTTGTGGTCAGTGTCTGTCAGACGTTGACCACAGAGGTGCACTGAAGGACCTAGAGATGCCTAGAGAGGTGTCCTCTCAGGTAAAAACATGGTGTTTTTGTTATTTGCGGTTTTTCCATATTCACGGGGGTCTTGTGCCCCTAACCCTAGCAAATACAGAGGGACAAGTGTACTGTGAGAACTCACGCTTCTTTCACATCAGAAGTAGCCCAGATGTATTTGCGACAAAACAAACACTCACCTGGCAGCTCATAAGAAGGTTGGCGTCTCTTTCCATCCCGCTTGTCACGGCAAATTCGGGGCCGCAGTGACAATGCTGGCTGTGCTCCGTCACGGCGTCCTCCAACATCAAACGAAGCTTTTCTTCGGTCATCTCCTAAAAGGGAAGAGAAATTGGGTCCCAGTGCCTTGGAGTCTAGTTGTTTTTCTCCTTGTCTTCCTCCAGTTCCCAGCGTATATTCCAACACATTTATGATAACAGATTTTACGTTCTGCTTCATGCGAAGCAAGGATTCTGGGAAGGTAAGAAGCGTAAACTTATGCGCAGTCCCTCCTCAGACAGTGAATCCCATTTTGGGAGAAAGGCGGGATATAAATCCTGGAAATAAAACAAATTATCAAACGTACATTTGCTTACCTGTGTGGCAATGCACACTCCACATGGACAGGCAACCAGGTGGCTCTTTACGCAAAGGTTGTTCCTAGGAAACAGAATTACAAGCATACTTTGATTAACAAATCTGTCATTAAAAGGCTTAGGAAGAGTTGCTTTATGCCCACCCGATTCTTCATGACTTTACTGCATCGCTACAGTGGCACGAAACAAACCCGTGTCCTGTATTGCTACGAATCGCTTTTAAAACTTCTTCTATTGCTACTACTTTGTTACTTTGCGACCACAACCGCCCAAAATACGGTACCATTCAATTGGCTTTGTACCGATTCTGGGACTTGGAAGTGACTTAACACCCGCCAGAATAATGTAAGAAATTTCTGTCCAAATGTGTTTTATAAAGTAACTAGAAAAAAAAGTGCGTTGCTGGAATGATACAACGCGTTTCCCAAGCACCAAGTTACTTGTCGAATGCAACTTCATTATCCTTCCCGACGTAACAAGTTGCGGACGACTTGTTCCTTGTGTGCCTTCAAGCTGTTTCCAACTGATGCCAACCTCAAGGCAAACCTATCATTTGTGTTTCTGTTGTTAATAGTTTATTCTATATTGATTTTAATGTGTTTGATTCCCAGCCAGCGCTTCCATCTTACCTTCTACAGACGGGGCAGATGAGCCGGCGTCCGGTCTCCAAGCCCTCAAGCATCGCATTGAGGCATTCCTCATCAAACTTCAGGCTTCGCTGGTATTCCTCCAGGACCAGCTCTTCTGAAAAGAGAGAGCCCCAGAGCTGCTCACCGAGAAAGGGACAAAGAGAGGCAATCCTTCAACATCGCACCGAGGGCACTTACCTTGCAAGATCAGCTCCTGCTGGATTTCCTCAAAGACGGCCAATTCAGAGTCTTCAAAGGTCTAAAGGCAACGAGAACAAGTTGGTTTTGTATTCCGCGAGAAAGGGTCAGGGATTATAGGGGCGTTCGGATGTTGCGGGATAACAGCTCCCAGCAGCCTGAGCTGAGGATGAGGAATGCTGGGAGACGCAGGCCAAGAATATCAAGCCGGCTGCACAATCTTTGCTTAAAAGCAAAGAAAAGCCCTAAAGGATGTGCATCAGGGATCAGAAACGCAATTCGGATGGCTTAGTTCAAGACTTGGGGTCTCTCAGACAGGGACAGCCAGCGCTGGCATACTAGTTTGAGCGTCGGGCTACTAGTTTAGCTACTAGTTACTCTGGACACCATGGTTTCAGTCGGGGAAACCCATTGAATGACATTGGGCAAGTGGCACTCTCTCAGCCTCAGAGAAAAGCCAAGGCAAAAGGTCCTCTTTGCCGAGAAAACCCCACAATAGGTTTTTGCTGAAGGGTCGCTGTAAGTCAGAAACAACCGTCTCAAAACAGGGAGTCTTCAGCCCCAAGACTTGTTTCTGCCACCATCGGACTCAGGTGGCTCACAACCATTTAAACGCACAGTTGTTTTTGTGTGCTTTCAAGTTGTTTCCGACTTACGGCGACCCTAAGGCAAAGTTGTCACGGGGTTTTCTTGGCAAGATTAGCTCAGAGGAGGTTTGCCATTGCCTCCTCCCTGAGGCTGAGAGAGTGTGACTTGCCCAAGGCGGTCTCCGGAGTCAAAATCCAACGGAGCGGAGCTCAAAAATCAAACCGTCGTCTCCAGAGTCGCGCAAAACACTCTGCAAAGTCTGCTCTCTTAAAAGCAGAGTACAAAACCGCTTCTGTTTTCATCTTAATAACAAAAAAATTACTCGTTTAAATAGAAATTCAGTTTAATTGTGTTTTATTTATACACTGGTCCCTCTACTGGTTAGGGGTGCATTTGGAAAAACCGCAAATTAAAAAATACACTATTCTTTATACCTAAGAGAAGACTTTTCTAGGAATCTCCAGTTCCTCCAGTGCAACTCTATGGTCAATATCTGCCAGAGGTTGTTCGTAAAACCACACCGGAGGACCTCCAAATGCTCCTTCTAGGAATTTCTAGGTTCTCCAGGACAACTTTATGGCCAACTTCTAGCAAAGTTGCGCCGGAGGACCTAAAGATTCCCAGACAGAACATTTTAACCAACGCCGCAAACCATCCGTTCTGCAAAAACCAAAGCCACAAAGGTGGAGAGCCAATTGCAGTTTTGGCGTTGTTGTTTTCGAGTTGTAAAAAAGCACTGTATTTTTACACGGTTCACAGTTAGTTGCTTCACGTCCTACTCACCGGAGGGAACGCGTCTCGCATCCCGAGAGACGGCAGAAGAGCGTCGGCCGACTTTAAGGCTTGCCATTCGGCCTCCATCACCTCCTGGACCAAAACGTTGGGATCGCTTCTTCTCCGGGCAGCGTTTTCTCCCGCCTGACGGTATCTTTCCAACAGTCGGGCACGGCTGCTTTTCAGCCTCTCCATGCAGCGCTATGGGGCAGAAAACGAAGACGGAAAAAGAAGGATGACTATGGTCCTAACACACAATGCACCAGAACTTCAAAACGTTACGGTTTTGGGAATAATGGCCCATAGAGAATCATTGGGAATATTGGCCCATAGAGAATCATTGGGAATATTGGCCCATAGAGAATCATTGGGAATAATGGCCCATAGAGAATCATTGGGAATAATGGCCCATAGAGAATCATTGGGGAATAATGGCCCATAGAGAATCATTGGGAATATTGGCCCATAGAGAATCATTGGGAATATTGGCCCATAGAGAATCATTGGGAATATTGGCCCATAGAGAATCATTGGGAATAGTGGCCCATAGAGAATCATTGGGAATAGTGGCCCATAGAGAATCATTGGGAATAGAGGCCCATAGAGAATCATTGGGAATAGTGGCCCATAGAGAATCATTGGGAATATTAGCCCATAGGGAATCATTGGGAATAATGGCCCATAGAGAATCATTGGGAATAGTGGCCCATAGAGAATCATTGGGAATATTGGCCCATAGAGAATCATTGGGAATATTGGCCCATAGGGAATCATTGGGAATAGAGGCCCATAGAGAATCATTGGGAATAGAGGCCCATAGAGAATCATTGGGAATATTGGCCCATAGAGAATCATTGGGAATATTGGCCCATAGAGAATCATTGGGAATATTGGCCCATAGAGAATCATTGGGAATATTGGCCCATAGAGAATCATTGGGAATATTGGCCCATAGGGAATCATTGGGAATAGAGGCCCATAGAGAATCATTGGGAATAAAGGCCCATAGAGAATCATTGGGAATAGAGGCCCATAGAGAATCATTGGGAATAGAGGCCCATAGAGAATCATTGGGAATATTAGCCCATAGGGAATCATTGGGAATAATGGCCCATAGAGAATCATTGGGAATAGTGGCCCATAGAGAATCATTGGGAATATTGGCCCATAGAGAATCATTGGGAATATTGGCCCATAGGGAATCATTGGGAATAGAGGCCCATAGAGAATCATTGGGAATAAAGGCCCATAGAGAATCATTGGGAATAGAGGCCCATAGAGAATCATTGGGAATAGAGGCCCATAGAGAATCATTGGGAATATTAGCCCATAGGGAATCATTGGGAATAGAGGCCCATAGAGAATCATTGGGAATAAAGGCCCATAGAGAATCATTGGGAATATTGGCCCATAGAGAATCATTGGGAATATTGGCCCATAGGGAATCATTGGGAATAGAGGCCCATAGAGAATCATTGGGAATAAAGGCCCATAGAGAATCATTGGGAATAGAGGCCCATAGAGAATCATTGGGAATAGAGGCCCATAGAGAATCATTGGGAATATTAGCCCATAGGGAATCATTGGGAATAGAGGCCCATAGAGAATCATTGGGAATAAAGGCCCATAGAGAATCATTGGGAATAAAGGCCCATAGAGAATCATTGGGAATAGAGGCCCATAGAGAATCATTGGGAATATTAACCCATAGGGAATCATTGGGAATAGTGGCCCATAGAGAATCATTGGGAATATTAGCCCATAGGGAATCATTGGGAATAGTGGCCCATAGAGAATCATTGGGAATATTAGCCCATAGGGAATCATTGGGAATAGTGGCCCATAGAGAATCATTGGGAATATTAGCCCATAGGGAATCATTGGGAATAGAGGCCCATAGAGAATCATTGGGAATAGAGGCCCATAGAGAATCATTGGGAATATTAGCCCATAGGGAATCATTGGGAATAGAGGCCCATAGAGAATCATTGGGAATAAAGGCCCATAGAGAATCATTGGGAATAGAGGCCCATAGAGAATCATTGGGAATATTAGCCCATAGGGAATCATTGGGAATAGTGGCCCATAGAGAATCATTGGGAATATTAGCCCATAGGGAATCACTGGGAATAGTGGCCCATAGAGAATCATTGGGAATAGTGGCCCATAGAGAATCATTGGGAATAGTGGCCCATAGAGAATCATTGGGAATAAAGGCCCATAGAGAATCATTGGGAATAATGGCCCATAGAGAATCATTGGGAATAATGGCCCATAGAGAATCATTGGGAATAAAGGCCCATAGAGAATCATTGGGAATAATGGCCCATAGAGAATCATTGGGAATAGTGGCCCATAGAGAATCATTGGGAATAGTGGCCCATAGAGAATCATTGGGAATAATGGCCCATAGAGAATCATTGGGAATAGTGGCCCATAGAGAATCATTGGGAATAGTGGCCCATAGAGAATCATTGGGAATAGTGGCCCATAGAGAATCATTGGGAATAATGGCCCATAGAGAATCATTGGGAATAATGGCCCATAGAGAATCATTGGGAATAGTGGCCCATAGAGAATCATTGGGAATAATGGCCCATAGAGAATCATTGGGAATAGTGGCCCATAGAGAATCATTGGGAATAATGGCCCATAGAGAATCATTGGGAATAGTGGCCCATAGAGAATCATTGGGAATAATGGCCCATAGAGAATCATTGGGAATAATGGCCCATAGAGAATCATTGGGAATAGAGGCCCATAGAGAATCATTGGGAATAGTGGCCCATAGAGAATCATTGGGAATAGTGGCCCATAGAGAATCATTGGGAATAATGGCCCATAGAGAATCATTGGGAATAGTGGCCCATAGAGAATCATTGGGAATAATGGCCCATAGAGAATCATTGGGAATAATGGCCCATAGAGAATCATTGGGAATAGAGGCCCATAGAGAATCATTGGGAATAGTGGCCCATAGAGAATCATTGGGAATAGTGGCCCATAGAGAATCATTGGGAATAATGGCCCATAGAGAATCATTGGGAATAATGGCCCATAGAGAATCATTGGGGAATAATGGCCCATAGAGAATCATTGGGAATAGTGGCCCATAGAGAATCATTGGGAATAATGGCCCATAGAGAATCATTGGGAATAGTGGCCCATAGAGAATCATTGGGAATAGTGGCCCATAGAGAATCATTGGGAATAGTGGCCCATAGGGAATCATTGGGAATAGTGGCCCATAGAGAATCATTGGGAATAGTGGCCCATAGAGAATCATTGGGAATAGTGGCCCATAGAGAATCATTGGGAATAGTGGCCCATAGAGAATCATTGGGAATAGTGGCCCATAGAGAATCATTGGGGAATAATGGCCCATAGAGAATCATTGGGAATAGTGGCCCATAGAGAATCATTGGGAATAGTGGCCCATAGAGAATCATTGGGAATAATGGCCCATAGAGAATCACTGGGAATAATGGCCCATAGAGAATCATTGGGAATAGTGGCCCATAGAGAATCATTGGGAATAGTGGCCCATAGAGAATCATTGGGAATAGTGGCCCATAGAGAATCATTGGGAATAATGGCCCATAGAGAATCATTGGGAATATTGGCCCATAGAGAATCATTGGGAATAATGGCCCATAGAGAATCATTGGGAATAATGGCCCATAGAGAATCATTGGGGAATAATGGCCCATAGAGAATCATTGGGGAATAATGGCCCATAGAGAATCATTGGGAATAGTGGCCCATAGAGAATCATTGGGAATAGTGGCCCATAGAGAATCATTGGGAATAGAGGCCCATAGAGAATCATTGGGAATATTGGCCCATAGAGAATCATTGGGAATAAAGGCCCATAGAGAATCATTGGGAATAATGGCCCATAGAGAATCATTGGGAATATTGGCCCATAGAGAATCATTGGGAATAATGGCCCATAGAGAATCATTGGGAATAATGGCCCATAGAGAATCATTGGCAATAAAGGCCCATAGAGAATCATTGGGAATAATGGCCCATAGAGAATCATTGGGAATAGTGGCCCATAGAGAATCATTGGGAATAATGGCCCATAGAGAATCATTGGGAATATTGGCCCATAGGGAATCATTGGGAATATTGGCCCATAGAGAATCATTGGGGAATAATGGCCCATAGAGAATCATTGGGAATAGTGGCCCATAGAGAATCATTGGGAATAATGGCCCATAGAGAATCATTGGGAATATTGGCCCATAGGGAATCATTGGGAATATTGGCCCATAGAGAATCATTGGGAATAGTGGCCCATAGAGAATCATTGGGAATAGTGGCCCATAGAGAATCATTGGGAATAAAGGCCCATAGAGAATCATTGGGAATAAAGGCCCATAGAGAATCATTGGGAATAAAGGCCCATAGAGAATCATTGGGAATAATGGCCCATAGAGAATCATTGGGAATATTGGCCCATAGAGAATCATTGGGAATAAAGGCCCATAGAGAATCATTGGGAATAAAGGCCCATAGAGAATCATTGGGAATAATGGCCCATAGAGAATCATTGGGAATATTGGCCCATAGAGAATCATTGGGAATAAAGGCCCATAGAGAATCATTGGGAATAAAGGCCCATAGAGAATCATTGGGAATAATGGCCCATAGAGAATCATTGGGAATATTGGCCCATAGTGAAGCATTGGGAATATTGGCCCATAGAGAATCATTGGGAATAGTGGCCCATAGAGAATCATTGGGAATAGAGGCCCATAGAGAATCATTGGGAATATTGGCCCATAGAGAATCATTGGGAATAATGGCCCATAGGGAATCATTGGGAATAAAGGCCCATAGAGAATCATTGGGAATAAAGGCCCATAGAGAATCATTGGGAATAAAGGCCCATAGAGAATCATTGGGAATAAAGGCCCATAGAGAATCATTGGGGAATAATGGCCCATAGAGAATCATTGGGAATAAAGGCCCATAGAGAATCATTGGGGAATAATGGCCCATAGAGAATCATTGGGAATAAAGTCCCATAGAGAATCATTGGGAATAATGGCCCATAGAGAATCATTGGGAATATTGGCCCATAGAGAATCATTGGGAATAATGGCCCATAGGGAATCATTGGGAATAAAGGCCCATAGAGAATCATTGGGAATAAAGGCCCATAGAGAATCATTGGGAATAAAGGCCCATAGAGAATCATTGGGAATAAAGGCCCATAGAGAATCATTGGGAATAAAGGCCCATAGAGAATCATTGGGAATAAAGGCCCATAGAGAATCATTGGGAATAAAGGCCCATAGAGAATCATTGGGAATAAAGGCCCATAGAGAATCATTGGGAATAAAGGCCCATAGAGAATCATTGGGGAATAATGGCCCATAGAGAATCATTGGGAATAAAGGCCCATAGAGAATCATTGGGAATAAAGGCCCATAGAGAATCATTGGGAATAATGGCCCATAGAGAATCATTGGGAATAAAGTCCCATAGAGAATCATTGGGAATAATGGCCCATAGAGAATCATTGGGAATATTGGCCCATAGAGAATCATTGGGAACAAAGGCCCATAGTGAAGCATTGGGAATATTGGCCCATAGAGAATCATTGGGAATAGTGGCCCATAGAGAATCATTGGGAATAGAGGCCCATAGAGAATCATTGGGAATATTGGCCCATAGAGAATCATTGGGAATAGTGGCCCATAGAGAATCATTGGGAATAGAGGCCCATAGAGAATCATTGGGAATATTGGCCCATAGAGAATCATTGGGAATAATGGCCCATAGGGAATCATTGGGAATAATGGCCCATAGAGAATCATTGGGAATAAAGGCCCATAGAGAATCATTGGGAATAATGGCCCATAGGGAATCATTGGGAATAATGGCCCATAGAGAATCATTGGGAATAAAGGCCCATAGAGAATCATTGGGAATAAAGGCCCATAGAGAATCATTGGGAATAATGGCCCATAGAGAATCATTGGGAATAAAGGCCCATAGAGAATCATTGGGAATAATGGCCCATAGGGAATCATTGGGAATAAAGGCCCATAGAGAATCATTGGGAATAAAGGCCCATAGAGAATCATTGGGAATAAAGGCCCATAGAGAATCATTGGGAATAAAGGCCCATAGAGAATCATTGGGAATAGTGGCCCATAGTGAAGCATTGGGAATATTGGCCCATAGAGAATCATTGTGAAATACTTGCTTTGCGGAAGGCTTCCTTCCAGGGGGGTCCAGGGGGGGGTCCTTTATAAAGCGCTCTATGTCTCTGCAGAGGGCCCTCCATCTTCTCTGCTTCAAGCTTCCTTCTCCGCGGGAAAGCCAACAACAGTCCCCGCCTCCTTCGCCCGCTGGGGGCGTGGCCAAGCCTAACCGCTCCCGCAAAGCACTTTAGGAAATGGAGTCCGGTCGCGCGAGGCATGACGGGAAGCAGAGTCCACTTCCGGCGCTGGGGCAGTTGCATGACGGGAAATGTAGTCTTTTTAGGAAAAAGGAGACTCCATCTTTCCATACCTTTTCTTTTTTAATTTGATACAGAATCATTACACAATAAAGACTAATTAAGACGTTTTTTATTACATTTTCCTTCCTTTTTTTATTATGATTTTTCCCAATAAATATTAATAAAATAACAATTATAATAACAATAATAACATATATTATTGAAGACATTTTTGTTATATTTTCCTTCTTTTTTCAATTTAATTTTCCCCAATAAATATTAATACAACAATAATATACAATATAATAATAATAAAATATATTAATAAAGACATCTTTAATATTAATATAATAATAATATACTGTATAATAATAATAATAGTAATAAAACATATAAATAAAGTCATTTTATTACATTTTTTCTTCTTTTTTAATTTGAGTTTTCACAAAATATTAATATAATAATAATAATATACAGTATAAGAATAATAAAATATATTAATAAAGACAATTATTTTTTAATTTGATTTTTCCGAATAAATATTAATATAAAAGCAATAATAATATACAATAATGATAAGATAAGATAATAAATGTTAATAAAGAAATTTTACTACATTTTCCATCTTTTTTCAATTTGATTTCCACCAATAAATAATATAATAAAAATTAATAAAAACATTTTAGCACATTTTCCCTTCTTTTTAAATTTGATTTTCCCCAATAAATAGAAATAATAATAAAATAAATATTAATAAAGACATTTTACTACATTTCCCTTCTTTTTAATTTGATTTCGCCCAACAAATATTACTATAATAATAATAATATAATCAATATTAATAGAGATATTTTACTGCATTTTCGCATCTTTTTTCAATTTGATTTCCCCAATAAATATTAATATAATAGTAATAATATACAGTATAATAATAATAATATATTAATAAAGACATTTTATAACAATAAATATATAATAATATAATAAAATAAATATTAATAAAGACATTTTACTAGATTTTCCCTTTTTAAAATTTGATTCTTTTCCCCAATACAGAATCATTACACAATAAAGACTACCATAAAAAAGACATTTTATTCCACTTTTCCTGCTTTTTAAAAAAATTTTCCCAATACAGAATCATTAAACAACACAATTAATAAAGACATTTTATGACATTTTCCCTTATTTTTTTAAATTTGATTTCCTCCCAATACAGAATAATTACACAATAAAGACTAATAAAGACATTTTTATTACATTTTCCCTCATTTTTTTAATATTAGCACAATTATCTATTCATTTATTTTTTTTATTTTCTTGCTATATTTACTGCTTAATGGTAATACATATTAATATGTATTTTTGTTAAATTATTTTAGTAGAACGCATGCCTTAGGTTTATTTTATTTTATTCTGTTTTTAACTGATTGTAATTATAGCACTGTGTATATTTATTAAATAGTAAAATACAGCATGCAAAAGAAAAATAAACAAATAATTGTAAATAAAATCAAGAAAAAAATGAGGAATTTTTTAAAAAAATTAATAAAAATGCCTTTATTGTTCTTTATAGTGTAATGATTCTGTATTGGGAAAAAATCAAATTAATTTTTTTAAAAAAGATGGATGGAGTCCCCTTCTCTATAAATAAAGCTTAATAATAATGATGATTGTCATTACTTGAAAGAAATATTTAGACTTCCTTTTGTCTATTTACTTAGTGAAGTAATAAAAATAGAAAGAGAAAAGAACTACCTTTTCATTGTATTTTTTAATTTTTGTGTGACATAAAGCTCTAGAATAGCCTTGAACATTGGGGAATATTGGCCCATAGAGAATCATTGGGGGATATTTGCCCATAGAGAGACATTGGGGAATATTGGCCCATAGAGAATCATTGGGAATAATGGCCCATAGAGAATCATTGGGGAATAATGGCCCATAGAGAATCATTGGGGAATATTGGCCCATAGAGAATCATTGGGAATAATGGCCCATAGAGAATCATTGGGGAATAATGGCCCATAGAGAATCATTGGGAATAATGGCCCATAGAGAATCATTGGGGAATAATGGCCCATAGAGAATCATTGGGGAATAATGGCCCATAGAGAATCATTGGGGAATAATGGCCCATAGAGAATCATTGGGGAATAATGGCCCATAGAGAATCATTGGGAATAATGGCCCATAGAGAATCATTGGGAATAATGGCCTATAGAGAATCATTGGGGAATAATGGCCCATAGAGAATCATTGGGGAATAATGGCCCATAGAGAATCATTGGGAATAATGGCCCATAGAGAATCATTGGGGAATAATGGCCCATAGAGAATCATTGGGGAATAATGGCCCATAGAGAATCATTGGGGAATAATGGCCCATAGAGAATCATTGGGGAATAATGGCCCATAGAGAATCATTGGGAATAATGGCCCATAGAGAATCATTGGGGAATAATGGCCCATAGAGAATCATTGGGGAATAATGGCCCATAGAGAATCATTGGGGAATAATGGCCCATAGAGAATCATTGGGGAATAATGGCCCATAGAGAATCATTGGGGAATAATGGCCCATAGAGAATCATTGGGGAATAATGGCCCATAGAGAATCATTGGGGAATAATGGCCCATAGAGAATCATTGGGGAATAATGGCCCATAGAGAATCATTGGGAATAATGGCCCATAGAGAATCATTGAGAATAGAGGCCCATAGAGAATCATTGGGAATAATGGCCCATAGAGAATCATTGGGGAATAATGGCCCATAGAGAATCATTGGGAATAATGGCCTATAGAGAATCATTGGGGAATAATGGCCCATAGAGAATCATTGGGGAATAATGGCCCATAGAGAATCATTGGGGAATAATGGCCCATAGAGAATCATTGGGGAATAATGGCCCATAGAGAATCATTGGGAATAATGGCCCATAGAGAATCATTGAGAATAGAGGCCCATAGAGAATCATTGGGAATAATGGCCCATAGAGAATCATTGGGGAATAATGGCCCATAGAGAATCATTGGGAATAATGGCCTATAGAGAATCATTGGGGAATAATGGCCCATAGAGAATCATTGGGGAATAATGGCCCATAGAGAATCATTGGGAATAATGGCCCATAGAGAATCATTGGGAATAATGGCCTATAGAGAATCATTGGGGAATAATGGCCCATAGAGAATCATTGGGGAATAATGGCCCATAGAGAATCATTGGGGAATAATGGCCCATAGAGAATCATTGGGGAATAATGGCCCATAGAGAATCATTGGGGAATAATGGCCCATAGAGAATCATTGGGGAATAATGGCCCATAGAGAATCATTGGGAATAATGGCCCATAGAGAATCATTGGGGAATAATGGCCCATAGAGAATCATTGGGGAATAATGGCCCATAGAGAATCATTGGGGAATAATGGCCCATAGAGAATCATTGGGGAATAATGGCCCATAGAGAATCATTGGGGAATAATGGCCCATAGAGAATCATTGGGGAATAATGGCCCATAGAGAATCATTGGGAATAATGGCCCATAGAGAATCATTGGGGAATAATGGCCCATAGAGAATCATTGGGAATAATGGCCCATAGAGAATCATTGGGGAATAATGGCCCATAGAGAATCATTGGGGAATAATGGCCCATAGAGAATCATTGGGAATAATGGCCCATAGAGAATCATTGGGGAATAATGGCCCATAGAGAATCATTGGGGAATAATGGCCCATAGAGAATCATTGGGGAATAATGGCCCATAGAGAATCATTGGGGAATAATGGCCCATAGAGAATCATTGGGGAATAATGGCCCATAGAGAATCATTGGGGAATAATGGCCCATAGAGAATCATTGGGAATAGAGGCCCATAGAGAATCATTGGGGAATAATGGCCCATAGAGAATCATTGGGAATAATGGCCCATAGAGAATCATTGGGAATAGTGGCCCATAGAGAATCATTGGGAATAGAGGCCCATAGAGAATCATTGGGGAATAATGGCCCATAGAGAATCATTGGGGAATAATGGCCCATAGAGAATCATTGGGAATAATGGCCCATAGAGAATCATTGGGGAATAATGGCCCATAGAGAATCATTGGGGAATAATGGCCCATAGAGAATCATTGGGAATAATGGCCCATAGAGAATCATTGGGGAATAATGGCCCATAGAGAATCATTGGGGAATAATGGCCCATAGAGAATCATTGGGGAATAATGGCCCATAGAGAATCATTGGGAATAGAGGCCCATAGAGAATCATTGGGGAATAATGGCCCATAGAGAATCATTGGGGAATAATGGCCCATAGAGAATCATTGGGGAATAATGGCCCATAGAGAATCATTGGGAATAATGGCCCATAGAGAATCATTGGGGAATAATGGCCCATAGAGAATCATTGGGGAATAATGGCCCATAGAGAATCATTGGGAATAATGGCCCATAGAGAATCATTGGGGAATAATGGCCCATAGAGAATCATTGGGAATAATGGCCCATAGAGAATCATTGGGGAATAATGGCCCATAGAGAATCATTGGGAATAATGGCCCATAGAGAATCATTGGGAATAGAGGCCCATAGAGAATCATTGGGAATGTTGGCCCATAGAGAATCATTGGGGAATATTGTCCCATAGGGAATCATTGGGGGATATTTGTATCCCGCTTTTCCACTGTAATAGCAATCAAATTGGCTTCCATGTTAAAACAAACCAGTATACAACAGATAATAACAATACATGGGATAATATTATCTCACCCCGTCCCTTAAAAAAGAATTAAACTCAGCACAGTTTTAATATATATATATATATATATATAGTCTGCTAAAACCTATTAATCTCAAACGGTCTATTGGGCAGAGAGGCAGCGTAATACAAACGTAAGGAGGATTTATTCTGGTCTTTTTATGTGGTCAAGGACCCTGACTGCTCCTCTCGAGGGTACCCAGGCGTCCTCCTTTTCCAGGACATGCCCTACGTTTCAGCCTCCTGACCAGGAGGAATCCCAAAACACCCTCCACTAAGAGCACGGCTAAGAAGTATACGTTCCCATTGCTATTAGTATATGCTTCGCGGCTATGTTGTGATGTCCTACATTTTTTCTGGAGTGTCCTCCATTCCACGTGCTCCTAAAGCTGGAGAGGAACTGCCAGCTCCAGCAACCTCAAGAGGGGATGATGACTCCTGTCCTCCGGAGGCTGGCGATGATTGATGTTTCCTAAAGTGACATAAGAGCCACATTGTCCCCAGAGATAAGGACGCCCTTTTCTAGAATTAACAATGCGATGTTAATTTGTTGCCTCCCGCTAATTAAAAAATGTTACTCGGAGGATTGACGTTGGATAGGTAAGCTTGTATTCATTTGAACATTGGAAGTTATACCGTGGTTGGATTACAGGGATTTTCTACTCGCCTTTCACCGCAAACGCTAAAGGGGGACTGTCGTTGATGGAAAACCTCCTTTGAGTCTCGGTTTTCAAATAAAATTGTTTGAAAGTAAGATTGCTTTGTCACTCCTACCCTCGTATTGTCACCCTTTTTAATCTCCGATTGGTTGGTGGAGGAGAAGCAAAGCAGATAAAGGCCCTGATGGGGAGCAGGAGACTGAAGAAGACCTTGCAGTCCAGGAATCGAAATCAGCCAAAGGGTCTTTCCCATTGACCCTAAACATGACTCCTTCCCATCTGTGCCTTGTCTTTTGAATTGGCGAGGGGGCAGATGACCCTCTCTCTTTCCTTATGGTCCACAAGAGCGGCCCTCTTACTGAGGCTTGAATCTCCTTCTCTCCTCGGATGAAGACAACTTGGTGGAACTAGAGGTGGCTCCGACCCCTCTATGTCGTCCTGACAAAACGCTCGCTCAGCCTAGCGCAGAGACCAAAGGAAGAGGTGACCGGCACGGACTTCAAAACGTCTATGTCTCCAGGGTACGTTTGTTACGAGGAAAAGGCTGGGGAGGAAATGGTCAGCGGAGCGTCTAGTCTGCTTGATGGGGACAGAAGTAGGAATCCAAATCTCTACTACAACCGTTTCTGTCACCTCAGGTGAGGGCGCCTAGAGCAACCAGGGCTCTTATAAAACGTAGTGGACTGATCCATATGAAAAGGTATTGAGTCCAATCCCTCTTTATCATCTTGACAAAACACCTGATCAACCCATCCCAGAGACCAGAGGGAGAGGAGGCTAGACCTGAATCCAGGAGGGGACGGCCGTCATGGCGAACCTAGAGATTAGCACCCTGCCTTCCATCACCGTGGGTTTGGGTTCCCTCTGTCTCTCTCTGGGGACGACTTGGCTTTCCCTTCAAAAGAGGAGATGCTCGATTCCAAAACATCTCTCTTTCGGAAGATAAAAGTAAACCAATATACATGTTAAAAGCGGCGCGCGTAGAGGAATGGAAAATTAAAGTTCATGAGTTTGCAACAACGGATAAACTTTCCATGATTGCGAGTGAGATAGAGAAAAATGTGGGGGAGAGAGGAGGATAGCAAAGATACAGCTTTAAGAATAAGCAAATAAAAGTTAAATTAAGTGTTGACCTACATATAGATGCTATCTTTTTCGTACCCATGAAGTGTACAGAAGTGTATTGTAAGGTGGAATATAGACGGTAAATGTTTTGATTCATGTGTGTTGGAAAACATTAAAATTTTAATTAAAAGAACATCTCTGCTTTCTTTGTTTTCAGGCCCAGGGAAGCCCTAGCCCCGGCCTAGCTTTGCAGAATGCCAGAGGGGACTCTGGGCCCCATTGCCACCTTGGGCCCTGCCAAGCAAGCAGCTCCCTCTTAAGGACCTCTGCTGTGTATTCGAAAGAAGAAGCAGTCTTTCCCATCTTTCCACACTTTCAATCAGAGGTTGAAAGTGGGGTAGGCACCCGTCTCATTTACCTTCTCCCTTCCGTTGGGCACTGTGGCATCACCAAGGGCACCCATCCTCGCCAGAGACAACTGTCTCTCTTCCCCTTTTGCTCCAAGCCTCCCCTCCTGCGGAGTGCCCTTTCCTCTGGAGCACTGCCAGGTTGCCATCACCCTCTTTGCCCAGGGAACTTCCCTTCTTCCAAGAGGTTTAGCGCTAAGATTGTAAATAAGTTTTGTAGGACAGGTTGATTTCTACTTAAAACCTTGGAGACTCAGTTTTAAAAAATAGTAAATACAGGAACAAAACTGATCTATGTCATTCCCTAATTGAAATCGTAATAAATTAGGCCTTTGTAAAACCACATTCCAAGCCCTGACAAAGCAACTAGTCTCAAACAGCTCCAGATAAGGGAGCCATTGGCAAAGACAAAATGGCTCCAAAGTATGGGAAGAGGAGGAGGAATGAGCCTAGAAAGTGCAGACATACACTTTCATGGGGTTTTCTTAGCAAGACTTGTTCAGAGGTGGTTTGTCATTGCCTTCCCCTGAGGCCGTGAGAGTGTGACCTGCTCATGGTCACCCAGTCAGTTCATTGAAATCGAAGATACAGCCGTGTTAGTCTGTGAACTCAGTATGCAGAGATCTTGTAGCACCTTTGAGAGTCATGGAAAGAAAGGCGTTGGCAGTATGAGCTTTCCTAGACTCGAGTGTACTTCCTCAGATGCATTTAAGTAATACTCAGTTAATAGTTTAATTCTATTTTAATGTTCACATTTCGTGCTTTTTTAATTCTATTATTCACTTAAACCCTGCGCCAATTTGTGTCCCAACTTTTGGAGACGCACGGGATAAAAAAATACAAACAGATAAGAAAAAAAATCTCTCTGGAAGTCCCAGGTTTTGCTGCATCTCGTCAATCGTTTTGTCACGTATAACATTCGTGTAGATAAGACGTGCTGAGCATGCGAGTTTTGTTTGTTGAAATGCATGTTTAAAAAAAACCACAAATACAAAAACAAATAACATTTAAAGAGATCCAAGCAGCATCCGACCCCTAAGTGCTGGCAGACAGGGGCATTGCCCTAGCGCAGAGACCAAAGGAAGAGGTGACCAGCACGGACTTCCCTCTGTCTCTCTCTGGGGGCAACAGGGAGGGACTGCTCTGTTTCACATCCCACCAAAGGCCTGCCCTGGGCATGTCAACAAGCCATTGACTCTGCCACCAAATCTTCAATTTGCAGGAGCGGCATAGAAGGGAGATAACAACCCTGTTAAATAGGTGCAAAAATCCTACAGACAGATGAGTTAGTCGAAGGCCAGTGCTGTAAAAGCGAGGAGGAGGAGTAGCCGGTCTCTGTTGAAAAAGGCTTCACTATTGCTGGACAGCCAGTCTCTGCAAAAGAGGCTTTACTCTGAATTGCTGGACGGCCAGACTCTGCAAAAGAGGCAGTATTCTGAATTGGGCTGCCATCTGAGAAAAGGTGAGGTGACTATTGAGTGTCACCTTCACAACCGACAAAGAGCAAAGGTGAAAAAATCAGGAACGGTGGGAAGTTCAGCCAGGTTGGGACACACCTGCCCTGGAAGGAGGAGAGAGGCTGAGAATTTGAAAAAAGGTTTGGTACATTTTACTTATTCCCATTAAACCCTGCTGAAGCGCAGGGCATGCCTTCTCGTGATTCCTGGGGTAGAGAAGACCCGAACAATTGGCAATCTGCACATTTTAATGGATTTTTTCCCCCAATGAGGATGACACAACAGTATTATAAACCGCTCTGATAGCCTTTAGGGCTAAAGGAAGGGTATAAATAAATCTTGTTTATTATTATTATTATTGTTCGTCCAACCTCTGGATTATGCGACACTGATCCTAGGAAACAAAGAGTGCCAATATGTCTGCGTGTGAGGTACAGTTTTCTAAGTATCAAAGTATCACATAAAATTAAATTAGGACAAAACTAGTGAAGCAGGTGGAAACAGCCGTAGGAGTTGTCAACTCTCATAGGCAAAGACTGTGACGGTGACCAAGTGCCAGGGCCAGGGTCCACTTCTCGGTCAATGGTTTATCTATCTGTAGTGAACGTGTTTTAATAAAGCTGAAAAGAAGTGTGATCTTGATAGCTTAGATGTCATGTTAAAGTGATTGTTTAACGAAACAGAGATGCCAGAGGTCTATATCTCAATGGGACAAAGATGTCTCCACCATAGAGACCTGAAGCAGGAGAATACAACAAAAACTCTTGCTACAAACGTCTTTCTTTTTTCCCAGTTAATACCAAAATCTCTATGCTTATTAATTCTACAGACCAACACGGCTATAACTTTAAAATGTCGATTCCATGCCGTACGCCATCTGCACGGTAGTACCGTGGTCCTAATACTGAACTACCTTTATTTACAGTTAGTTTGATGGATAGAATATGTTTGGGAGGGGCTGCGCAGGACCCCGTATTAGGCCTAGATGTAATCCCCTGGTTTGGATGTCTCTCCCGAAAACAGAAAAAGAATGCTAAGGAACGGCCATTTCTCCCTCCCTTCGAATGAACTGCAGCCAACTCGGCAAAGAGAAATAAGGTAAGGCCTTCCAGCATGTGGGGCAACGCTTCATATTGTATACACACAGAAAGAGAAACACAGAGGGACTCCCATTCATTGATATAGGTTAGAGCTATTATAGCATTATAGCCTTGAACCTGTTTAGGGGTTCTTGGAAAGAGTTTGCAGTTTTGCGCTGCTAAAAACAGGTGTCTGCCACCCTTTTAGTTAGTGGCCCTCCCTCCGCAGGACATGCAACCATATCTTATGACCTTCCCTGAAAGCCAGGAAAAAAGGGGAAACCTCTTTTGGGAGGTTCTTCAAAACAACCCTCATCGGAAGAGAGGAGGACGAGCCTATCATAATATCACCTCTTCCTTATTTGTTCAGGCTTGGACAAGAAGACCTCCCCAGGACTGGGCCTTTATGGCCGGCAGAGTGTGCTAAAAGGAAAAGTATCACAGAATCCTAGATTTGGAAGGGACCCCAAGAAGGGCCATCCAGTCCAAGCCCCTTCTGTCATGAAGGAAATCACAGTCAAAACCTCCCAGCCCCTTGGTTCGCTCCATCCAGTGCCATGTAACTCCCACCTCTGAGGTCAAGAGGAAGAAGAGCCAGGCCCAGCACCATCCCATCCAGGGCCAATTGCAGCCAAAGAAAGGCCCTCCTCCACCCGACCGGCCCTGCTATGACCCAGAAAGACAAGAAGGAAAGGAGGACTCCTAGCTCCATCAGCCCCAGCATCGGGTGAGGGAACAGACAGTCTCCGCTGGACTTGGTCCCCACACTAGGCAACAAGCCTGAAGCAGGCTTTCATCATATGAACATGAGAGGCACTCCGGGAGCCTTCCTGGCTGAAGAGCAAGACCTTAGTACTTCTGGATAAATAACGCTTGGAGCCCAAAAGTAGACCAAGAAAGAGCGAGGGGCAAAAATAAAGAATGTAATCCAAAAGACACTGCAGAACATTTGGAACCCAAAAGTAAACCAATAAAGAGTGAAATATAAAAATAAGGCATTAGGGATCTTTTGCCAGGTTTACGGCTCCTTAGGAATTGTGCCATGGTTTTCATACTGACCCAATCCAGACTATAACAGGAGGCACTGGGCTGTTGACTGCAGTAGGAACTTCCTCCTGGTGGGTTTCTGACATCAGACAAAGCGCCAAAGGCCTTCAAGGGTCATCTCTCCCTGTGGACGTTTGGCGCTGCGTAACATCTAACCGCTTTGGGCGGTGTGAAGTTCAGCACTGACCATTGCAGAAACAAACTCAGCAGGACAAAAGTTTAAAAGACAATTTTGGGGCGGTGTGAAGTTCAGGATTGACCATTGCAGAAACAAGCATAGAAGGATGAAGCTCAAGGGATACTGCTTTGACCCCTGTACACCCCAAATTATTACAGCTTTAGCGCTAGCTATTCTTTTATCCTAAACTGGGAAAAAAAAACCTTTGAGCCTGTTTTCTTGGCACAATATTTTTAAAAGATGATAATGATCCAATCTCGCCGCTGTTCCTTGTTTCTCCTCTAGAAAGAATCACTAGGAAAGTCATTTTAAGTGCAAAAAATTTGGAAGCGGACACTGGTGTGCTCTCTCTAAGTATGAAAAATCGAACAGCCTGAGTGTGTCGGGATCCTCCCTGAATAAACTAATAAACCGAGAACAGCTGGTAAAACCAGCTGGTAAAACTAAAAGATTTGTGAAGAAAATCTTCCTGCACAGTCCAAATTATTTGAATTCGGTGCCTAAAAGAACACCATCAAGTGACATCAGTACAACAGTCCCCAGCTGCCAGGGACTGAATCAACCGAGACCAAGCCCATGCTGGACCTCCTATTAAACCAGCGGTTCCCAACCTGTGGGTCGGGACCTCTTTCACAGGAGTTGCTTAAGACCATCAGTCGGCTCCCAAAAGACCCAAAAAGGCTATTCTTTCCCTGGCTGGGACACACACCTTTGAGGGTTTTTTTCTTCTTCTTCTCCCAAAGGCTTTTAGAAAGGGGAGAGCCAAAAGGTGGTTTGCTAGTTGTCTCATTCATTGCTAGGCCATAAAAACGAGCATTTCCTCTTGTGCTTGAGGATGCTCTTTTCTTTCTCTGGTTAGAGAGAGAAAGGGCTGGGGATCTTTGGCCCACTCCAGAAAAAGGGGGTCCAGTGGGCTTTAAAAGGTGCTCAGATTTCTCTCTCTCCAGATGAAAGAGAGCCTGAAGATGTGGTGACATATGTCCCAAACCTGATGACATCATTAAAACAAGTCGAAGCTTGCCAAAAGATCTAACTTTAGAAGCTAAGCTAGACACAGGTGGTCAACCTTGTCGCCTGTCAAAAAAGATAACCAGAAGGACAGGCTTAAGATAGAGAGACCCAGACATGTGTTGACTCCCTTAAAGTAGATATGCTTCCTGCAGATGTTGTTATGGAAAAAGAACCTAAAGGGGGAAAATGAAACTTATATGCCCAGTTGTTTTCTCCTGATAACACAATGCTATAGAAACACTCCCTTTTGAGTTGCTATCTGACACAGATTGGAGAAGCTATTCCCTCTGTTTCCTATTACATGCATGCAATAAAGCCATCCTGAATTTGGACCTTGTCTTGATTCTGTGCACCTTAACAGAACCTTAACAGGATCATCACAGTTGACTAACACCTTAGCGTTTGGTGGCCGCCCAAAACAAAGAGCACCGTAATATCTCTCAAAAATTACAAGCCCTTCAATTTGCGAAGACAAACAGAAACGTGAGAAAATTGCAAACACGAGTGTTTCAGAAGTGAAGAGTCTTTGCAGAACAAAGTTCAATAGACAGTATGGGGTGATGGAGGTGGCTGAGCTTCTATGGGAAGCTTAAACCAAGTTCCTCTTGCAGTGACCCTTCCCATGGGAAGCTCAGGATCTGGGTCAGGCAATCGGCCTCAAAGCAGCAAGGAGAGTGAGAAGCGGAGGCATTTGTTGGAGGGGGAAATGTGGCAGCCCTTTAAAAAAATGGCAAGCTCCTAACCCCCCCCCCCTCCCCTGCGAGCTTGGATGGGCTGCTGGTCACATCACCCATCAGAGAGTCCTAGAAGACAAGCACAATGCAACATAAGAGAAATAATGGAGGCCAGGGTTGCCATAGGGAAACCCATAAACTGATCTCACACAGGACACAACCCGGTCTGGTACAGCTTTGTGATCTCCTGAATGAGGTCATAAAAGCCCCAGGCCTATTATAAAGGGCTGCAGCTTGCCAGCCGCACAGATATCTAACTGGCTTCTGGAGAGGAAAGACCCGAAGCCACCATGCACATCAGGGCTTTGTACCACAGCCAGCGCAGCAGGGGAACAACGGTCCTATACTGGGACAAGGGGACACCAGTGTCATCTTTCCGCCACCACTACTCCTGCCCAGCCCTTGCCTGCCTCTGAGAAGGACCACGGTCGACAAGTCTCGACTGTAACCGATGAAGATGTACTCAGTGATGCCACACGGACAGTTTGGGGCCTTATAGAAAATCTCATGAAAACAATTAACAAGTGCCACGAGGACGCCGTATGGAAAAAGAGTGCCAGCTGCCGCCGCCGCTAGCCATAACAAATAAGAGGTCCAGCCAGACGTAAAAAAGCCAGATCTTAAAAACCCGAGGAAGAATAAAGAACTCCCCTCTTTCACTTTCTCTGAAAAAGAAAAAATGGCAAAACAGCTACTGAAGAAGAATCAGGAATACTGGTGAAAGTGGCTGAATTCCCATGCGTTCTCATTATTCCAAGGGAAGAGCAGAATAATGAACAACAGACGCTTTTACAACCTTCTCCTCATGCATTTTACAACTGGAAAAAAATCAGGAGAAGTTCAGACAGGTTGGGACACCTCTGCCCTAGAAGGAGGAGGCTTTACTCTGAATTGCTGGACAACCGGACTCTGCAAAAGAGGCTTTACTCTGAATTGCTGGACGGCCAGACTCTGTTGAAAGAGGCTATATTCTGAATTGGGCTGCCATCTGAGAAAGAGTGTCACCTTCACAACCGACAAAGAGCAAAGGTGAAAAAATCAGGAACGGTGGAAAGTTCAGCCAGGTTGGGACACACCTGCCCTGGAAGGAGGAGAGAGGCTGAGAATTTGAAAAAAGGTTTGGTACATTTTACTTATTCCCATTAAACCCTGCTGAAGCGCAGGGCATGCCTTCTCGTGACTCCTGGGGTAGAGAAGACCCGAACAATTGGCAATCTGCACATTTTAATGGATTCTTCCCCCAATGAGGATGACACAACAGTATTGTAAACTGCTCTGATAGCCTTTAGGGCTGAAGGATAAATAAATAAATATTGTTTATTATTATTGTTGTTCGTCCAACCTCTGGATTATGCGACACTGATCCTTGGAAACACAGAGTACCAATATGTCTGTGTGTGAGCTATGGAGGACGAGGGAGAGGGAGGTTAGGGTCCCGCAAAGGGAGTGGACGGGCAACAGGACCTTGGCGAGATGGGGAGAGATGAGGCAGCCGTCAGCTGAGGAAGGGGTGGAGACCGGGTGGCGAGTTTGAGGCAATAAGAAGGTTTCTCTCTACTGCGAGAAACCCTCCAAAGAAATATATGAAACAAAGGGAGGCAGCCTCTCTACACTTGGGTTGTATATTACTGCAAAGCAAAACCAGAAAGTCACCCTGACAGAGGAAAGAACCTGGGACGCTGAACTTCAGACTTCTCTCCCACTCTTCCCTCCAAGTAAAGCAAGCAGCAGCACAGAGGGAGCGAGAGAAGGGCCTGGTTGGGAGAGTAGGGATATAAAGCCATGCCCTTCCTCCTGAAACCCTGAACCAGAAAGCCACCCTCACAGAGGGACCAGCCTAGGAAACACACAAAGGCGGGAGGAGATGAAGTGGGCACTTCTCAGTTTTCTTTCCAAAAATCATGCCATGGATTCAGATTAAACCCAAAGACAGATGTAATGAACCCATAGTTTTTCCACGTATGAGCAGATACAATCTACCAGAAAAACCTCAAGTATTTGAAGACTATAAAAACAAAAATTCCAGCTATAAAAAAACCTACTACTGCAAACAGTATCTTTTGTTACAATGGCTTGTTTTTTTGGGTGGCAGAATCAAAGCAAAAAAGATTGCAAAACAGCATCCAATAAGTTCATAATGATCGATCTAAGGGACGCTTTTCCCCCCACGGCTACACTGTTGATAAGCTCTGACAAACAAACCTTCCAAATTTCTCATTTTCCAGCCAAGACCTCCCCCCCGAAGATGTAGCCAAGGGAATTCCCTTGGGCAAAGTCCCAAGGGAAGCATTTTGCAAAAGCAATTCACCCCCGGAGCCTTTTTGGCTGAAGAGCAAGACCTTAGTACTTCTGAGTAACTAACGCTTGGAGCCCAAAAGTAGACCAAGAAAGAGCAAGGGGCAAAAATAAAGAATGTAATCCAAAAGACACTGCAGAACCTTTGGAACCCAAAAGTAAGCCAATAAAGAGTGAGATGTAAAAATGAAGCATTAGGGATCTTTTGCCAGGTTTACGGCTCCTTAGGAATTGTGCCACGGTTTTCATACTGACCCAATCCAGACTACAACAGGAGGCCAAACATGGCCTTTGTAGTGGTGGCAGGGGCTGAAGTGATACCAACCAGGCACCTTGGGATGAAATGTTGTGGTGCTTGGCTATGTTCTGGACTGACCATTGTAGACGTAATGGGCAAGTGGACGAAGCTCAGGAGAGCTTCCTTGTGGCGTTTGTGCTAGAGACATGTCATAAAACTGGTTTCCGGTGGTGAGCGGAGTGTGCTGTGCTCGACCGCCCCTTCCCAGGGCTTTTTTTGTCGCCTCGGAAGCGGAGGAACCTACAACTAACTGCAGGAACCGTGGAGAAAACAGGGAGGAAGGATCAGAAGGCGAGCTAGAGGAATAGAGACTCCAACTCCTACAGAAGGCGAGACCCGAACTCCTCCTGGAACGGAGGAAGCTGGGGCGCCACAGAGGCTTAACACAGAGAGAACAGTATTTTCCCCCCAGAACTGCAAGATTGTCATTATAAATAACTGATTTTTTTTTTCTATCTCAGAAATGGATGGATGTCATCTGACCAAATTCTCTCAAAGGACTTTTCTGCCACCAAGACAATCACCAGTTCATGCCAAACATGTAAAACGTGATAAAGCAACTCAAAGGGAGTGTTGGCTTCCTTGTGGATGCCGAAAACGCTGCGATCGCACAATATAGCGGACGTCTGTTGAAAATAAACATGACCCCGCCACAGCAGTATATGACGCATTCACATGTGAGTTTAAAAAAATCTCTGCTAATGAACAAAACCTAGAGCAGAGGGTGGCACTCCCTATGCCCATAAGAAAAAAGCAGAAAAGGGCACGCGTAGAAATGGGATTGGCATGCTTATCTGTGTTCTGGGAAAGCAAAGCCAAACTTTAAGAAAGTCTGATCCCTAAGTGCCAAAGATACAACAGTGTGTCAGGACCTTCCCTGAAAGCAGGAAAAAAGGGGAAAAAGAGGGAAGCTTCTCGCCAGTAAGGGCTGGAGATGTCCCCACCTCAGGAAACATTCCTTGCGGCTCTGGAAAACTGAAATAAGGCCAGGGAAAATACAACAAAACTTTGAGACCTTTGAGTGAACGAACGATTATTTCCACAGTGCGGATGCAGCTCCAGCGCTTCCCCTAATTGAATGAACGAATGAATTTATTACGGCTCCGGGCCAGCTCATAAAAAACACAATTTGCAGCTTTACGACGGCAAAGAAGGACATTGCAAAGAAGACACAAATGTTAGATTTAGCATACATGATTAAGCATCATCATCGCTGTCTCAATCTCAGTCAATGTCAGGGGGTCAAGTATGGTAGAAATATGTCGTTCGTTCATTCATTCACTTTGAGACCTTTAGACTGTCCCTTCTGTCCACAAATGCTTCCAGAGGGATGCCCCCAAAAGCCGAGGGTATCTTTACGCGCCAGTCATACAGTCCCCAAACTGACCCCTACAAATGGCTCCCAGGCAGGCCAGGGCGACCGTTGGCAATAGCATCTGAAATAATGGTACAGCCAGCACTTCACAGGCATCGATGTGAATTCTAAAGGTTTGGAAATATTTTTAAATATTTCAAGTCCCATGAAATACAATGGCACAGCAAAATGGGATCCCTTGTACCCCATTTGGGGTTTTATTCCAGGACTGACAGACAGACAGACAGACAGACAGAAACGCACACACCAGAGAACAGAGAAACACATCGATCTCTTAATAAAACAGTGAAAGATGGAGGGAGGGCTCTTCTTCAGGCTAGCCCTGATGGTGTCGAAAGCTTTCCATTCAAATCATAAATTCATTTACCATTATGGAAATTATTTGAAAGAAAATAGTCATTTTTCCAAATATATATATATATAAATCTTTAACAAGATGTTTCTATACATCTTTTTGCAGATTAAAGATTATTGGTGATGTGATCCCTTCCAGATCCAGAAAAAAATCTTTCAAGAACTTTCACAATACTAAAAGGATTCAATGCGGTTGATTTCCCTTTCAAAAGCCAGAGGTTACAGGAGCAAACGCATGGAAAAAATCTCGGTTTCTCTCCTGCATTGGTGGGACAAAGCGGGGCCTTTTCACCGTGGCCCCATATGTAATATGGCAAAGAAATAATAATTTCATTTTGTTAAAATATTTCATCTTACATGTTGGCCAACCCTTGTGTCTGCGCTTTCTTCTTTTGCCCATGAAATAAATAAAAATAAAACGGCTTTCCCTCATAAAAGCTCCAAATGGCTCCCGGCTGGGATTTATTGAACGCTCAGTTAAATAGAAATGTCCGAAATGGGCTTTTCTTCCCAAAGGGACCCAAGACGGCTCACAATATAGAAAGAATGTGAAAATGCATTAGGGAAGAATTACAATTATTATGCATGCAACAGACTTCAGCTATAGAGATCTGACTCTCCTGTTCATATTAGAGAAAATCCAGAAATCCTCACGTTAAATAAGATAACTGCAGCTAAGTCAGGAAGTTACAGTTACATTCAAAAAGTAAGAGACACTTAAAATATTTTAACTTGGTTAGCTTGTTTTTAATGTGTGGCAATGATGTCCGTTTGTGTAAACGTGCTGGCTGGTTGTTTATATTATATAAAAATAAATAGTTTTAAAAAAGCCTTGAACAAATGGTAGAGAATCATTCGTTACCTGAAGCCTTAATTTAAAAATGATGTTTTTAACTCGTTGCTCAAATCATTCTGTTGTTTTCAGAAGAGTTTACTTGCCACTAAGAAGGTTTAAAAGGGGGTCCTTAAAACCACTCCTTCACCCATTCCTCCATCAGAGAGTTTTTAAAACAAACAAGATTTTGGGATGAGGTTTTGGGATGCTTGGCAACAGGAGTAGGTCTGGTGTGGCGTTCTGGACCGACCATTGCAGATGGTGATGGTCAAATGGACTAAGCTCGGGAGATGGCTTCGGAGTGCTGTGAAGTTCAGCACTGGCAATTTGCAGAAAGAAACACTCAGCAGGACAAAAGTTTCAAAGGTAATTTGGGGGCGGTGTGAAGTCCAGCATGGGAGAATATCAGGAGATGGCTTTGGGGCGGTCTGAAGTTCAGGACTGACCATGCTGGGAGTTTGCTCCAGCGCCATGTAACTCCCACCTCTGAGGTCGAGAGGGAGAAGAGTCCCATCCAGGCCCAGAAGCAGGCGAAGGAAAGCCCTCCTCCACCCGACAGGACCTGCTCTGACACGGAAGGAGGAGGAAGAAGAGGAGGAACTGTAGTTTAATCAGCCCCAGCCATGGATGAAGGAATAGACAGTCTCCACTGGACTTGGTCCCCACACTAGACAATAAGCCTGAAACAGGTGTCGATCATCGCAAGGTAAGACACACTCTGGGAGCCCTTTTTTGCCGAAGAGCAAGACCTTAGTACTTCTAAATAAATACAGCTTGGAGCCCCAAAGTAGACAAATAAAGAGCGAGGTGCAAAAATCAGGAAAAGTGGCATGTTTCACTGCTCCTTAGAAACGGTGCCATGGCTTTCATACTGGTCCAGCTTCTTGATCCAGGCAGCTAGATTCAGCTCTAAGGAAGTAAACCGTCCCAGTTCAAGGAAGGCTGTTAATGGTTTGAAATAAGGAGATTGGCAGTGTACAGTGACAAGCGACAGACCATTGCAAAAAATACCGCAACCCTCAAACTCTTTATAGGGGAAGTGTGTGTGCGGTGTGTATTTTAAAAACCATTCCTGTCTTTTATATTATGGAGCTGCTGTAGAAACAGCAGCTGGGGTCAGTTCCTCCTAAACCACGGCTACTTGCAATTTTATTATTATTTTATTATTATCAGCTTCATGTATATACATCTACATTTATTTCTGGGTTGAATCCGAACTATCAGTTTTCTCGGGGTGAACCAAAGTGTCCTCACTAAGTGCTAAAAATGCAGCTCCTGGAAAATAAATGCCAAAGAGCCCTGGGTGATGCAACGGTTAAAATGCCAGCGCTGCAAACTATTAAGCGATGCCAAGGAAAGAGGGAGAATGGGCCTTCCATCCGGATATGAAACTATGTTTCATGCTCAGCTTGGTTGAATGATTGGCTCACCCTAGAAAATACAGAACGGTTAGAATTAGGCTTAGAAGGGGATGAGTTGAAACGGGGTAGAAATGTAAAGACGAACAGGGGCTTTAAAAAGTGCCATCGCTAAGTGCTAAAGGTGCAACAGCCGGAAGGTGTCCCCTGAGTGTGTCAGGATCCTCCCTGAAACCAGGAGAAAAGGGGCAACATCTTTGGGGAGGTTCATCAAAACAGCTGGAAGCAAACCCATCCTTATCTAGCTCTTCCTGACTTTATCAGGCTGTACAAGAAGATGTCCCCCAGGACTGGTCCTTTATGGCAGACAGAGCGGCCTTGTGCTAAAAGGAAGAGTGGGAAGAGACAAAAATGGCTACAAGATTTCCCATCTGTGCTCAGGCTGTGCTCCTGGAAGAGCCTCCCAGGTGTAGCTGAGTCCATGGATTTTCTTTTCAGTAAGCCCTTTCTTTCGCCCGCTCAAGTGCTAAACACACCGGAAAGGTTGGTGGCTCGCGGCTTAACTTGCAAAACAGGCGTCGCTAACACGAAGGAGAGTTTATCACAAGGTGGATGATTTCAGCATTAAAGAGAGATTAAAGCGCATTCTGCAAATGAGGCGGGAATGGCGAGTAATTGGGTGAATGGTTATCACGCGCAATCGTGCAAATAAAGTGATATTGGAAACGCACTGCCGCTGTAATTCCGAAAGTAAAAAAGATGCGCGTTAACGCTGCTTTGCGACCACTTTAATGGCAGCTTTTGTGAAATCGTTAGAATTACATGATTTTTTTTCCCAGGATGTTCACAGGATAAACTCCTGATTCCCTTCGTGTGATAAACTGGTAAGCCACATTTCATGTTAAAACCCAAGTGAAATCGTATGAAAATGGCAACTGGATTAATATAAAAACAGATCAGATCATGGTGGTGCAGGAGAGAACAATCTCTTATTAGAAAATAAACTGCCTTCTTCACTCTGTCAGTTGCCAAATCTGAATGGAAAGGATTCGGCTACCAATGGAGGCACAGCTATCTAGTGATGAGGACGTTTTAGCATTCAAAATATAAAGATCCTGGAGAGAACCAATGTAGTCCAAGTTCTTGGTGGAAACTTTACTTGAACCACCAGGAGATCTCTATGAATCCCTTCTCTTTAGGTCTCACCAGCTAAAGACTGAACGCTTGGAAAACATTTTCCTAAGTTCAGTTCAGATACGGAAAAACTTGAAATTGTGTAGGGTGGCCTTTCCTGAAGAGCCAACTAGTGAGACAAGTGACGTCTCTCAGCTCTAGCAGGTGGAGAAAGAATAAGAAAGCGGGCTGTCACTTTTCTCAATGTAATAAGGCACCTACATTATAATCTGCTACCATTTTGGTCAGAGAACAACCATTGGATGGACTTGATCCCCTTTGTGGCTGAAGAGCGGGGTATAAATACTCTTAGCATCCGCGGCTTAAAAATATTCAAGTATAAATTCCAAATAGCAAACCTTGATTTTCTATATTATTAAAAGGGACACCATTTTGACTACCGTTATATTTAATGGGACTTGAGCATCCACGGATTTTGTTATCCACAGGGGATCCTGGAGCCAAACCCCAGTGGATATCACTGTATTCCCTCTTATTCAGTAAATACCCAATGTCCAAACAAGATTTAGTGGATTAAAACAAGAACAAGTTTTTATAGTTGGTTTGCAAACAACATGACTAGACTAGAGCGTGTCACGCAAATTAGCCTAGCAAAGAAACAACAGCCTCCCAAACTTCTTTTATATCCTTGGGAAGAACCACTGTACTTCGTTCCTATATTTAGAGTCCAACATACATTATATATAGATAAAATACCAAATAAAGTGCGGCAAAAAGGCAGAAAGTAATACCTACACATAGACAGAAATATCCCAACCAGCTGTCTCTCACAGACATAGAATATAAGGAATATCTAAACTATAACAATTGTTTCTAAAATATGAAATGGAACAAGAAATGGTTAAAAAATGTATGGCTGATTGGGTGAAAGATATAAGTCAAAATATACAACTAGAACAATGGGATTAAAACTGGAAAAAAGATGTTAATATACAGCTAATTATGGATTGAAGGAGAATATGATAAAAATGTAGTTCTGATGGTATTTAACACCACATATGCTATCTAAAATGAATAATAAAGCCACAAACATATGTTGATAATATAAGAAAAAGGTTGAGACAGGTTTAGTCATTTGCTGGTGGAAATGTAAGAAAGCTCAAGGATTTTGGACCAAAATACATTTATGGATTGTACAAATCTTAAAAGTTGTTATTATAAAAGACCCCAAGTTGTATCTTTTAAATATGATAGAAAATGTTAATTTGGAAAGGGAATATGGAAAGCTAATGTTTTATATTGGATGTGCAGCTAAGGATGTTGCATGCTTCGATGTGGAAAAGCAAAGAAATTCCAAATGTAAAAGATGTATGATTATATAAAGATGTATAAGCTATCTTATCTAGCTTATCTAATAGTCTGCATGAAGAAAGAAAAAGGAAACAGTTCAGCAATAATATTTAATTGAAAGGACAGAACTTTTATTACAAAACTTGAAAGGAACATAGAAAATGACAAGAACATATTGTGTGTTCTTAACTGAGTAAACTTTTAGATTAAAAAGTATGAGGAAGATTACATGGAATTGACTTAAACACTCTGAAAATATATTATTTTAGACAAAAATAAAAAGTATTTGATGAGAAAATGTAGAGAGGAAAAAACATTTTAAAAAAAGGAAGTGAATTATTTGTTGGCGTACGTTTATGGACACTGAATATTATTACGGTTATATGACAAGAAGAAAAATCATTGATAATATCTGGTGTACTAATTTAAATATTTGTAAAAATTAAAAATATATATTAAAAAAGAATATATGGAATATATTTCAACTTGATACCTCTTCGTTAGGCAAAGAGAATCTTCTGGTCTCAATTTAATATTAAGAAATAAATTTCAATTCTTGCGTTATCAGCGGAAGCGGCCTAAATCCCCCCCCCACGGCACCAGATCCCCCTTTGGAAACTAAACAGGATCAGATCTGGTTAGCATTTGGATGGGAAACCACCTACAAATACCAGGCAGGGTAGAATATTTCAAAGGAAGGGACTTGCAAAGCCACCTCTGAGTCTTCCTTGCCTAAGAAAACCCAATGAGATTTATTCATCACCACAAGTGAACAGGAGACTTGAAGGAACATATGCACAACCTTCTTTTTGTTCAGTTTTGGCAAATAAAGCCCCTAAGCAGTGTCCAAAGTAACAGTAATGGAGGCAGATTCAGCCTGATGTTTAAACTGTGTACTGTTAAATTTAACGTTTTGTAATTTTAGACTTAAGCCATTGGCAGGACTTATTTTATTTCTGCCTCGTTTTCACGATTATGTAAAGCTCTGTGTAAATTGTAAGGTGCTACATAAATAAACTTTTTATAATAATAATGTAGAAATAACATGGTTTGGCACCACATTAACTGCAGTGGCTCCATTCTACAGAAAACTGGGATTTGTAGTTTTGTGAGGCACCAAAAACTCTTTGAAAGCAACAAGACGAGATTTCGTAACTGGAAAAGAGGACTAGTTGCCGCAAAATGTAGGATGGCCCAAGAAAAGTGTAGAACGGTTACAAATCAAAAGCTAAAAACACCAGTAAAAAAATGTAAATTTGTGTAAATTTCTATTCATGTTCAAAATGGAGGGCATTTTGAAATCCCTCATGGACAGAAGTCTGACATGTAATACATTTCCTGGAAAAAGAAAATGTCTGATCACCCTGGTTGGCAGAGAAGGCAAAAGTACAACCTTTGGACCCTTTTCTCACACACAATGACATGCCTTGAATCTCATTTTGGGAGAAAGACAGGCTATAAATCTTTGAAATAAAACAAAAATCAACAATTCACCGTTTTAGAGTTACTTGATGTTTAAATTGTGCAAGTTAAATTTTTATATTTTGCAGTTTTAGACTGTAAGCCATTGGCAGGATTAATTTTACTTTTGCCTTGTTTTTCTGTACTGTACGGCTCTACACAAATAAACATTAATAATAATGTAGAAATAATATGGTTTGACACCACTTTTAACTGCAGTGGCTCCATTTTACAGAAAACTGGGATTTGTAGTTTTGTGAGGCACCAAAAACTCTTTGAAAGCAACAAGACTAGATTTCATAACTGAAAAAGAGGACTAGTTGCCGCAAAATGTAGGACAGCCCAAAATCAAAAGCTAAAAACACCAGTAAAAAATGTAAATTTGTGTAAATTTCTATTCGTGTTCAAAATGGAGGGCATTTTGAAATCCCTCATGGACAGAAGTCTGACATGTAATACATGTCCTGGAAAAAGAAAATGTCTGATCACCCTGTTTGGCAGAGAAGGCAAAAGTACAACCTTTGGACCCTTTTCTCACACACAATGACATGCCTTGAATCTCATTTTGAGAGAAAGACAGGCTAACTATAAATCCTTGAAATAAAACAAAAAATCAATAAATAGTGCTGTGTTTCCTTTCTGCCTGCCATGATGGCTGCCTCCCTAATATTTAGCCTAAAAATGAGGAGGAGTGTAATTAAACCCTGGTAGCCAAAGGACTTAGGCCTGGACAAGCAATAGACCCTGAAGGCTCATAGTGTTATTTATGAAATTAAACTGAGTTTAACAAAGAAAAATGAGATTTTAAAGTAAAAACTACACAAGACTGGTAGCCCTAAACAGCAAGAAACATTCCCCTCAGACGTTCTGTGAGGAAACGCTAGGGAAAAACCGTTGGCTTAAGTTAACAGTGAACACCCACACAGTTTGTGTCAGCCAATGGGAGCTGAGCAGGTGGTGAGCCCTGATTGGCCCTCACTGTTGCTGGGTTTCTCTTAGCCAATAGCTGAGCAGACATTGCTCTGACAGGATTTCTCTCATTCTGGCCTTTTTTGTGCAAAAGAACAGTAAAAGAAATAGTAAAAAGAAAGCATTTTGTAGGCAACCCTTTTTTCCTGATGGTCTTGGAAGAAGGGAATATAATAAATACCCACTTAGTGATATTTATGTATTTGTTGTTACATTTGCAACCCAGAAAGAAAAAAAGAGGGGAAACCCTATTAAGTTTACCTCATATACTCTCATGTTATGATATTTTTCTTTTTTATAATTTTATATATTGATCCTAAAATTAATGTTTACCTTGATTGTTACTTGTGCAACCAGAAAGAAAGCATGAGGGGAAACCTTGTTGTGTTTACCTCATATATCCTCTTGTTTTGACGTTTTCCCTTTTTTATTTATGTATTTATCTAAAATTAATGTTTACCATGAGTGTTACATTTGGAACCTGAACTAAACTATACCTACTTGTTATGATAATTTACTTTTTTAAAGGTTTATGTATTTATGGTTACATTTGCAGCCAGAAGGAAAGCATGAAGGAAAACCCTGTAGAGTTTACCTCATAAATCCTCTTGTTATGATATTTTCCCTTTTTTTATTTATGTATTTCTCTAAAATTATAAAAGCAAAAAACATCCACATGCATATACAACTTACTACACACCAGAGGCTTAAGTTAAATATACCCAAATTAATATATAATTTGAGTAACCACAGCATACTATCATAGTATCACAGCAATAGCAAACAAACAAAGCAAATAGATAATATCGACTCAAAAAGACAACAAAAACTTCCTTTTATACCCTCTTTTTTGATATTTTCCTAATTATAAAGCTATGCTGGTGTTTTTTGTTTATTTTGTGTGAGTTCACATTTTTAAAAAGCCTGTTTTATTTATAGAGAGACTGAGGGGGAAACTCAGGCCACACGTTTCCAGTCAAAGATTACTAGTATTATATTTTTATAAGTGTTATTTTTATATAATATTATTATATAACACTTTGAGGCTTTGAACAGGAACAAAACCTGGGACTTCCAGAGACATTTTTTCCTCGTTTATTTGTGTGTGTTTATCCCCTGTTTCTCCAAAAGTTGGGACACAAATTGGCACATGGTTTAATTGAATAATAGAATTAAAAGCATACGAAATGTGAATATTAAAATAGAATTAAACTATTAACTGAGTATTAATTAAATGCATCTGAGGAAGTACACTCAGGTCTAGGAAAGCTCATACTGCCAACGTCTTTCTTTCCATGAGTCTCAAAGGTGCTACAAGATCTCTACATACTGATTTTACAGACTAACACGGCTGTATCTTTGAATTCAATGAATTGACTGGGTGACCACGGGCAGGTCACTCTCTCACGGCCTCAGGGGAAGGCATTGGCAAACCACCTCTGAACAAATCTTGCCAAGAAAACCCCATGAAAGGTTCACCTCAGGGTTGCCATAACTCGAGAATGACTTGAAGGCACACGACAACAGTGAAAAAATTAAAGTATTAAAGCAATAAACCCTGAATGCGACAGCATTAAAATGGTGAAATGCTTTGGGGCACCTGAGTATGAGCAAGAGAGAGAATCCAATATGAAATATAGTGTATGTCTACACTTTCTAGGCTCATTCTTCCTCCTCTTCCCATACTTTGGAGCCATTTTGTTTTTGCCAGTGGCTCCCTTATAGTATTTACTATTTTTTAAAACTGAGTCTCCAAGGTTTTAAGTAGAAGTCAACCCGTCCTACAAAACTTATTTGCAATCTTAGCGCTAAACTATCTCTACCAAACATAACCCCTCCACCTAAGAAGAATACACAAATACACAAGATTGTTCAATGAAGCCATCAAATCCTCATCCATTGTATAAGACAAAGACCGCGACAAAAAGCTTTTTAAATTGAACCAAATGTTTCAAAGAAGAGTACAAAAGTGCAAAAGACATCCCATTGTTTAACATGCAGTGAAAATTAATTCTGATATAAGATCACAACCTTTCCAGTTATGGGTAAACTTATACGTTGCCATAAAAACCAAATGAGGTTAATACTTTGAGTCTCCGTGGCAATTTATGGCAATTTTATTAAACGCTCTCTTGGTAATCTTTTTTTGCATCCATGGTGTGTGCTATATAGTCATTGATATCATTCAAAAGAAATTAAACTGAACCTACAGGAGAGTTCCGACCTCCATTTGTCAACAAGGTTGATAGGAGTTTCTTTTTTGGATTGTTATATAGAATAGAAATTAGCACGTAATACACCTGACACTGATTTATCACACGGGAGGCAAAGCACCCAAATTCCGTGGATACACAGGATTTAAATCCTAGGAATATCCCGCAAGAGCGGGAGTGTTTGCAGTAATGTCGGGCGATTTTGACATTAACCCGTCTCTTAATTGCCGCTCATCCATGCCAAGGACAGAGTTTAGCTCAGGAAAGTGATAACCACAAGATTGTTAGAATGTCATTGAATACATTTTGTTCTGTTCAGGACTAGAAGAGCTTGGCTCTTTATTCCTTCCTTGGGTGACATCGATGATGATGCAGGGCATGGTGCTAGCTCTTCCACTGCTGTCTCTCCCAGATGCCTCTGAGTTTCTCTTGCGATGAGTTCCTTAGGTTCGGTGCAGACTTGCCTCCAGAAGTCTGGATTGGGGTCCACAACAGGATGTAGGTTGCATGAAAGCGCACCTGGAGGTCCTTAATAATAATAATATTTATGTATTAATACCCTACTTTTCAGCCCTAAAGGCTATCAGACCGGCGTACAATTATTATTTTTAATTAGATGGTTCCTGTCTAATAGAGAAGGGAATGGTGGTGGGAAAGGGGATGAGATCCAGTAGTTCTTCTCTCCCTCTGAGGCCTGGACCAAGGCAGATGGACTGAAGGGAGGGCTCGACTTCTTAATCTAGGACAGGCCTGATGGAGTTTGGCCTGTCCTTTCACTCCCTCCTAGGCCAGATGGTGTTGGACCTCGTAGTATAAAAATTTCTGTTTTGCACTCAAGAGTGGCCACTCTTCCTTTGTGAAGAACACTGCTACGTCTTGAAAGGTGACCTGCCCTGCTGTATCTCCCACATAAGAGGAATTGAGGGTAGTTTCTCCTCTCTCCCATCCTTTGAAGGCCATTTTGATGCTTTGCTCACTTTCCATTCCTGAATATCTGAATCTTTTGAGGATGCCTTTCGCTGGGCCACAAAATGCTTTGGATGGAGGGAGTAGTGAATGCCTCAAAACACCAAAGACTCACATTGCAGACTCCTTCATCAAGTATTCATCCAGAATTCAAGAAATGAAGCGTGTCGCAATGTCTTTTAGGTTAGCTTCCATGTCAAGGTTGAACTTGAAATCTCCTCCATCGCTTCGCGGAGCAAATACCCAAACTCAATGACCCGGAAGTACATGAGGTCACCATGGTATCGGTTCAGAAGTGGGCATGTGCAGGAGAGCAATTTCGCATTCAAAAATCCACTGGTATAATAACATATTCCCGAATGCGTTTGTTTTGGGTTCGAAATAAGCAGGGATAACTGCCAAAATGTATAAGCAGCTTTCGCGTAATTGCATGAATTTTGAATTGATAGCGCAATTTATCTTTGCGAAATTACCAGGGCATGTAATCGTGGGATAATCTTTCATGCAATCACGCGAAATTCCGAATTGACTACTCAACTTACTGTTGCGAAATTGAGAGAAATTCCTCACATGTGATAAGTTTACTTTTATCTTCCAAAAGAGAGATGTTTTGGAATCAAGCATCTCCTCTTTTGAAGAGAAAGCCAAGTCGTCCCCAGAGAGAGACAGAGGGAACCCAAACCCACGGTGATGGAAGACAGGGTGCTAATCTCTAGGTTCGCCATGACGGCCGTCCCCTCCTGGATTCAGGTCTAGCCTCCGTTTCGTGTCGTTGAGCAGGTCTAGCCTCCTCTCCCTCTGGTCTCTGGGATGGGTTGGTCAAGTGTTTTGTCAAGATGATAAAGAGGGATTGGACCCAATACCTTTTCATATGGATCAGTCCACTACATTTTATAATAGCCCTGGTTGCTCTAGTTGCCTTTACCTGAGGTGACAGAAAATCTTGCAGTGGAGATTTGGATTCCTACTTCTATCCCGATCAAGCGGACTAGAAGCTCAGCTGATGATTTCCTCCCAGCTTTTTCCTTGTAACAAAAGTTACGAAAAGCTTGGTCTAGGAGCAGAGTGTGGTATTGGGCAGCAATCTGTCCAGTTCTGGTTCAATGTGGCAAGCCTTTCAAACGGGACAGGTGTCCTCTTCCTTCGTGGCTGCTTGGAACTACAAGTTCTGTAACATTTCCTTCTTGGCATTAGATGAATGGTCCTCATTGATCTTGGGCTCATCTGTGTCTTGTTCCATTTCCTGGGACTCATAGCCAGCCTTCGGAGGACAGGAGTCACCATCCTGTCTTGCGGCTGCTGGAGCTGGCAGTTCCTCTCCAGCTTAGGAGCACATGAAATGGAGGACATTCCAACACAGACGCAAAGAGAAATTTGACAGCAATGGAAATGTATGCTTCTTAGCCATGCTCTTCCGGGAGGACGTTTTGGAATTCCTCCTGGTCGGTGGGGACCCAGCTGGCAAACTGGAGCTGGAGAAAGTCACTGGTCACTTTGCCAGTCATGCTGATGCCCCTGTTTGCCAGCGCTTAGGAGTCTGATGCTGCCTGGATGTTGCTCAAGGACAGGAGATGAGTCTTGCGCTAGGCCGAAGATTTTGCGATGGCGAAGGGAGGTCCCTTGTGCTGTTTCTACATCTCTTGTCTTCATTATACACTCCTCCCCCGGAGCTTAAACACCTCTTTGCAAGCCAGCCAAGCTTTTCCTTTGCGACTTCCATGTTCCAAAGAGGTGTTCATGTGACAAGACCCAAAAGCAACACCTTCAAGTACATTCGTAGCCATATTCTTTAACAAGGAGCAACTGCTAAAATGGTTATTGTAGTCTTTATTGGCCTTTAGGTTGTTGCACCAGGTGAAGGCACGCCATCCAAATTTAAGGTTGAATCCTTCTAATTTTCACAGACTTGTAAGGGTTATCCAATCGCTTAACCAAGCTGATCCGCAGGCATGATGATATAGTTTAAGCACAGTTAGTCCTAGTCCTTCTCTCTCCTTATTATCTTGTAGCAGTTACCATATATAACTATTTGTTCTCGTATTAAAGGCTGGACGGATGAGAGAGTAGAAGGGGGTCAGTGCTTTTAGGGCAGATTAAACTCTTGCCTTTCACCATATATGTATGTGTGTATGAATTAAAATACAATACTTACATTGACCTGTGGATAAGTCAACTCAGGTTTTTGGGGTCAATTTTTTAACCTAAATTTCTAGACTTATACATGAGTATATACAGTATTATCATCTTTTTCCTGTCAGCCTCCCCACCTGGTTCAAGGTTCTTCATTTAGCAAGGCCTCACTTTGTGCCTTTTTAGATTAGAATTGTGCTGTTTGTGACATAATGTGACATAAAAAGTCTCCAAAGTAGCAGGTTTTCTTGGCAAGGTTTGTTCAGAGGAGCTTTGCCATTGCCTTCCTCTGAGGCTGAGAGAATGTGACTTGCCCAGACCCACCCAGTCAGTTTCCATTACTGAGTAGGGATTCAAACCCATAGTCCGACACACAAACCATGCTGGTTGTGCGCCCCACAACAAGTTCTAACCCACTCACTATCATTCACCCCACCCACCCAAAAATGTTGGATTCACCGGTCTAATCTAACCTACAGAAATTCTTCTGTATCTACATAGCGAGGGACTATAGGACCTGTAGTCTAGCAGTATCTGCACAACTACAAGTTGCCCACCCCTGCTTTTGGCCCACTGTTGTCTCAAACGTCTATAGAGACCGGAGGAGCTCAGGTGATGTATGGGGCCTTTTAATCCCTAGTCAAATCTAGCTCTCTTTCTGTTTCCCTCCATTTACTACAGACGCAGCAGTAGTATCAGTCTTTGAAGAGATCAGTTTTGTCATTCTTGGTTAGGGAAAGGTCTGACACATAGTGGCTCAAAATGGTACCGCAGGATATAGACAGGTTTTAGGTGCTGCTGTCTTCTTGTTGTGCGCCTTCAAGACGTTTCCAGCATATGGCAACCCTAAGGCAACCCTATCACAGGGTTTTCTTAGCAAGACTTGTCCAGAGGAGCTTTGCCATTGCCTTCCCCTGAGGCTGAGAGCATGGGTACAGTTGCTTAATCCATGCTTTCAAAAATGTAAAAATGCCAAGAAAATTCAAACCTCTTGGGCTACCCTTAAGATCCACGCCAAGTTTCAGGAGTCTTGGTTTTCACAATATCTAAGCTATGGAGAAGACAGACGTGGGCACATATTCTCTTTCGTTGCATTGGTCACATCCATCCTCCAAGGAGCTGGATGCGAAATGCAGATGCTATTGTTTTTTCCCCTTTGCTGAAAGACATCCAGTTTGCTACACCAGATTCTTTGGCGGTAGCAATGATAAATAATCAGCGGGGAACTCAAAGGCAGGAGATGCTTTATTCCACATTGACAGTCTCAGACTTAAGAGGAAGGGTTACAATGACAGTGCTCCTACCTTTTTCCAAATCTCTCAGGGGGCAGAATGCACGTCTCTGGCCTTTAATCCTTACAACAACCCTACGAGGTAGGTCAGGCTAGCAGACAGTGACTGGTCCAAGATCGCCTGTGAGTTTCGTGGCTCAGTGGGGACTTTACTCTTAACCCCTTCGGCACACTGTCTCCTCCTTCAGCACATTTCAGCACATTACCGCCAACTCTTTCCTCTTGAGTACACGGCAGTGGTACAATATTCCTTATATTGCCAAAAAATAACAGACTCAGCCATTGCTTAAAGATATAATTCTCCAGCTGAAAAGGAAACAGAGATATTTTGGGAGCAGGAGATTCTCAACTGCTGCTGCATGACTCTCTGAGCATAAAATTGCCCTCTGTCTCCTTACTGTGAGACCTTGACCAAATTGTGCCTCTCTTCTTTCATCAGAAATGGGCAAAGACATCTATTATTATTATTATTATTATTATTATTATTATTATTTATTGTATTTCTATCCCGCCTTCCTCCCAATACAGGGACCAGAGGCAGCTAACAAAATGTAAGGCAGTCCAAACAGTCTGTAGGGTGAGGAGGGTGGAAAGTGGAATCAGTGGGCTCCAGAAGGACATGCTTCATGTGCCATTCCTATAATACATTTTGGTATTATTTCCTTCCCAATCTCTCTCTCTGTCTCACACACACATAGTGATTGTCACTGAAGGGCCCGATTCTTGTGACATCAGTGTCCCACCACATCCGACATCGCAAGGGCCCATTGCCGGCACTTTCCAAGTTGGCGGGGTGGCAAATCTATTCCGGATTTTAAACTAAGCTCAAAATGAGCCGTCCAAGGTACTGAACCATATCCTTCCATAGTTCCAGCACTATACAAAACCAGGAATGGATTCAGTGGTCCACTGACACAGAAACCACTAGCTGTCACTGCTCACACTTTGCTTTCAGGTGTTGGGGATTTCAGTGAGTGGGATGCTACCGACCTGGCCACCTAACCAGCCACAGATCGCACCAGGCTTACCCTTGTTCTGTCCATAAGGCCTTGGATACCAAGCCTGCCCCTCAACTAGTGCCTCTCCTTGGTAGCTTTTCAGGAAAGAAAGGCAACTATAGCCAATGGGCACAAATATAGTGCCAATCCCTGGTGCATTCAGAGGAAATGCTGATTCTTCCACATCAGATAGCCTGAAAAGCACTGCTTTACAACATTAATGCATCTGAGGAAGCAGACTGAAGTCTAGGAATGCTCATGCTGCCATCCTCTTTCTTTCACTTAGTCTCAAAAGGTGCTGCAAGATCTCTTTGCATACCGATTCTACAGACTAACACGGCTACATCTTTGTATTCTTACACCATTAATGTAAGATCAATAATGGATGCTATTTTGAATAAACTCAAGCTAATGTGCCATGACATATTTACAAATACTATGCTTCTCTTACTTTCCCTTGAATTATGCTGGCCACTCTAGTTACACCCAGAGCACTACCTTGAAATTTAGGTTTTTCTACCCTAAAGTGCTTCCAAATTTGGCGATTTGTTGCTTCCTGGCACCTACAGAGGCGTGCTTACCTTGACTGTAGGGTTATGTGTGGAAATAAGTGGGGAAATATAGAGGGACAGAAGACATGGGGACTTTACTTACGCACTAAACCACAGTAAAACTGTGTGTGTGTTTGACAGCATCTGTCACCACTTTTGAGAAGTGAAGTCCAACCTTCTAAAGAACCTCATGTACTAGTTGGCCATAATGGGAAATAAATGTGCCATATTCCATTTTGAGGCAAATGACTGAGCTCTTAAAGTATGGGTTACTGAAAAACCTCAATAGAACAAACCAACTGACGAAGGAGAAAGTCCAGGGCTTTCTCAATTGATTTCCATTTCTTTCTCCAAGTTTGGAGGACCTGTCACGGTGTCCAAAAACGGTAGCAAGTCCACATCCTGGTCTCCTTGAAAAGTCCGGCTCCCCAATCCCATTTCTTCTCAGCTGACAAAGACATGGTCCCAGAAGAGTTCCCAAAATCCCAGGAGAAGTTTGGCCGTATTTCGGCTTGAGAACAGGCCTGGTTTAAGAAAAGTGGCTCGAACCAGAGTCACGTCTGCAGTTCTACCAAGCAATTTCGGTCCTGGCTGGCCAAATCGCTCGACTGACTAAGCTCCTGAGAGTGGATTTCTTCAAGTTCCTGTAATGCCTGGAAAAGTTTACAGGGGCCATCGACGTTTTCAGAGTCTGCCACCAGGAGAATACAGAGAACAAACAAAGTTATTTCCCCAAAAGTAATTCCTTTACATCATGTCCTACATACCATGTTTCAAAAGTAACTTATTGTGCTACCCATACCACTGCTTGTTACGTTTCATCACTGTGAGAGAAAAATATCCTTTGCCCTGAGCACAAAATGGCATAAAGCTTGAAAATTCCTGTCAGAATGCGCTTGAGGAGTAACATAAAAAAGGACCATATATACTTGACTATAAGTCAACCTTATATATAGGTTGAGGGCAAGTTTGGGGGCCAAAATTATGGGTTTTGCTGTGACCCATGGATAAGTCGAGGGTAAAATTTAGGGGCACATAGCAAAGGATCTCAAGGATGAAGCAAAGCAAAATAAAAGAATGTCAAAGAACTCACAAAATTCTAGCAGAGAGTAGAGGGGTTCAGTGCTTCCAGGACAGATTAGACTCCTGCTTTTCACCAGGGGATGGTTCCTTCTTTTAAATAATAGATAAGATACAGGACTTACATTGACCCATGGATAATTTGACTCAGGTTTTGGGGGCCATTTTTTAACCTAAATTTCTAGACTTATACATGAGTATATACAGTAACTGGGTGGTGTTACTCAGCACCCCAATAAAGTGCCTTTCAATCCTGCTTGATAGGTTATTTTTTTGAGAAGCAGCTTTATTACAACCTTATTTCCAAAACAAAAAGTAACTTGCGGCAGGAAAAGAGTTTAACAAGCTACTTCCAAGCGTTGTTTTTTTAAAAAAGTTTCTCACAGTAGCTCTGATAGAATATTACTTTGGGGCACTGCAGGAAATTTAAAATGCTCACCTCGAGCTGCTGGTTTTATACACATTTTTGGCCAAATGAAGAGTGATCTGAGAATAATAAATCGCTGCCTCTTTCAGTACAACAACATCTTTCTTTGGCCTGAGCTTCTGAACAGCCTGGCCTCCTTCCCATTCCAGTAAAGTTAAAACTGCAGCCAGAGAAAGAGGACTCTGAAATATATGTTTTATTGTTATGTACTTTCAAGGCAGCTTCAAAGACCCTGTCCTAAGATTTTTTTTGGCTAGTTTTCTTCAGATTTGCCATCACTTTCTTGCGAGGCTGAGAGTGTGTGACTTGCCCAAGGCCACGATTTGAATTCTGGTCTCCCAGAGTCCAACACTCAGAGCCACTAAACCATACCGTCTCTCCATAAAGTCCTAATAATAATAATAATAATAATACATTTTATTTATACCCCGCTCTTCAGCCAAAGCTATCAGAGCGGCTTACAATTTGTTAATTAGACAATTAAGTCCCCTCAAGATGGTGGTTGAAGGGAGGGCTCTTCTTGCTTCAAGCAGTAGGTGGCCTGCCTTTCTCTCCCCTCAAGATGGTGGTGGAAGGGAGGGCTCTTCTTGCTTCAAGCAGGAGGTGGCCTGCATCTCTCTCCCCTCAAGATGGTGGTTGAAGGGAGGGCTCTTCTTGAAAAGTCCTGAAAAGCACCTTTAAAAAAAAAAAACATTTAAGAACTGTACCTTCGCTTTGGCTTGAATGAAGATTCTCACCATTCTCCAGAGACAGCAGCTCCATATACTTTTCCCTTTAGAGAGTAAGTAACGAAAGAGGGTTAGACGTTAGAGCATCCTATAGTTTTCTTGCCAGAAGACAAAATTCTGTGTTGAAATTTGGTCACCTACAGAGATTTTCCTTATTCGGTGACCTGAATAAAAAGCCACGTTATAAAACAGTGTCCTCAGTGGACCATTTTAGATCAGCCTTGAATGTGCTTTAATCTCTCTTTAATGCCGAAACATAAACTCCAGGGTTGGCATTTCCGCTCAGGAATCCTGTGCATTTCTTTGCAAATTCCCATGGAGTGAAAATATTTCAGCTTTTACCTTCTTCAGTTGCTCAAAGACAAAACTGAGCTGCACTCAAAACACTGTTTGCAGTGTTGGATGCAGCAAGCAGCAGATATGTACGGAAACATATCTTCAGGTGACAAGGTTGCAGAATGCCTACGTGGCGGGTCGGATTTTGTCTGAGCCTTGCAACAGCATGAGACCCTAGAACTGTGGGAGGCAAATGCAGAGGGCATAGAGACCAGTTCTAGCCCCTTCCATGCAAACTCCTACTACCTGACAACCAGCCGAGGCCAAAAAGCAGAAATGATTTGCCGTTTCTATTTTCAGCTAGATTTTCTGCTTCTCGTCACAGAGGCAATTTGCTTTTTTGGGGGTGATTTCTTCCCCCTTCAGGGGCAGAGGGAACCAGAGAGGCTGTGACTGGGTTTGAGTGGGCTGCAAAATTTCTCCGGGGCCACCGTTTGCCCACCTCTCCTCTAAGGGACTTAAAGATCCCCTCCTAGGGCACAAGGGTTCAAAGGAAGACCCCAGCTCATGTGTCTCACATTGGGTTGGCTCACCAGCTCACCTCATCCGCTCTTGGGCTCCAACCAGGTGCCGGAATATCAAGTGAGCTTCCAAGTCGGGGTCCAAGGGGTCGTTCCATTCCCGTAGGGTGACGCCGTGCCGGGTTTTGTCGCAGCCAAGATCTATGGGACAGAACCAGTTTTCAAACTTTGCTTTTACAATTGACTCTTTTTCCCAGTCAGATATCTAAGAAGGCCTCTCGTATTCCCTCCCACTGTTCATTTGCACCCCGTTCCCTTTTTAACCACCGTCCTCTTGTCAGATGAGGGCTGCTAGTGAGAGCTAAACAGTGCCGGCTGGTGGCTCCCATGTCAGTGGGGCCATGAATCCATTCCAGGATTTTGCTTAGGAGCTCTCTGAGGTGCTGAACCTGTTTAGGAATAGCATTCAGTGCCTCGGAGAGCCTCTTTAATGTCTGGATTAAAATCTGGGCCTCATTCCCACTTAACAAAAAAAGTGGTTTGCGATCCGAATCGATGGATTGATTTGACAGGGGTGTGTGGTTCCCGCTACATTTGCCCTGCTCGCATTTTTTCCCTGTAGGATAAGCCACTTGTGCTTCCCATTCACAAATAAAGCGGTTCAAAATGGACCCGCTCCAGCTGACTGAAGGGCAAATTTAAACTGATTCTGATCTGCATCTGGTTCACACTTGCACAGAATTGATTTATCCAAAAAGATGTGGAAAACATACATGTAAAAAATTGAGTCTAGCGCATGGCCCCCCATGCCGAATCGCTTCAGCAATTCATTTTAAGCGGGAAGCAGCTCACACCGAATCATTTGAACCAATTCACACTCAATTGCAATCTGGTTTAAACGGTAGTGGGAATGAAGCCCTAGAGTGAATTTACCATCCAGTGGACATGAAAGCCACTAGCTTTCCACTAGATCTAAGTAATGACTCCTTTACACATGATTCTATTTACACACACTTTACATGATTCTATTAATGTTATAGAAATGCTCTTCAACAACTGCCCAGATATGCAGTTGACGTTAACCAAAAAAAGGCAATACCTGTTTTGTCCTTTTGGTGACAGCAGCTCCATTTGTCCCCTCGGAAGATGCCAGGGTGATAAGAGCACAACATCCCGGTGTTGTTCACGCAGACCTTCCGCAAGGCCGATAACCATTGGTTCAGCTCATTGACACACTAGAAACCCATACAACACCAAGAAACGTAAATGCCTATGTATACATTTCACTGAGGGCCACCCGACTCATTTTTATTTTTTGGTCCTCCTCTCACTTCTGCTCAAACAGGCATCACAAGTTCCAGTCGCAGCTGGAAGTTTTATAGTGCTTCAAAAGCCCTAGTCTTACTGGTCAAAAAAGAGCAGGGCTAAAGAAATCTTGCAAATAATCATACAAATAATTCACAAATAATTCACTAACGGTCAATTCATATCTAGAATTGCATGTGATGGCATAGTATAACTCCACTAGAGGATGTTGAGTTTACGCTCAGACAACAGGATCTTCTCCAATAATTCTTATTAACTAATCAATTTGTTTCAAAACTTTTCATTCACATTTCAGCATAAAAACGAAGGGGTTGAACTAGGTGGCCCTTGCAGTCCCCTCCAATGCAAAGATGCTAACACATCAGTGCAAACAACGTTTCTATTATCTTTTGGATAGGATATTGCTGTCACAACATTTCCAGCTCTCTTTCAAATGATTTGCCTTCCCTAAATGAGTTTATTGTTAAGTAAGCGAGAGAGAGAGAGAGAGATGGACATTTGGTGAAGACAAAACCTGTAAACTAAGGTCACACTGTCTCAGCCTTAGAGGAACATAATAGCAAACTTCCTCTGAATAAATCTTGCCAAGAAAACTCTAGGAAATTTCTCACTCTCTCTTTGTCCAGCCTAGTATAAATGGTTTGAGTATTGACTAGGATTCTGGGAGATCACTCAGCCATAGACACCCATGTTGTTTTCCTCTTGGTCCAAGAGGAAAACAACAGCAAACCACCTCTGGGCAAATCTTGGCTAGAAAACCTTAGCATGGGGTTGCCATAAGGGAGAGTCAATATGGAGGCACAGAACAACAATGGCAACCACAGTTCCAACCTAGACGGGCCCTCGAACCCCGCTCCCGGCTAAACCAACCTTGCACTGCAGGTACGCTGTGTCCGCCTGCCCGGCCTCATTGGCATAGATGATTTGCATGACGTTAGAGTTGCCGAAGCTCTTCTCCTCCACCTTCTCCGCCGCCAGTATGTTGGCCAACAAAATGAAGGAGCTTTTCTGAAAGACAATCGCAAAAGAACATAATGTGGAATTTCACATCTGTTTCTGGAAAACCACCCATCATTATCGAAGCTGCCGGCTGCGGACAGAGCATTCTAGTTCCTGCTCCTTCCCCTGAAAAACTCTGTAACAGTCTCTAATCCCTGCCACTTCCTTACCTTGGAGTTGGGAATCTTGGAGTAGGTGAGGGCCTCGCTGGTCAGGGAGAAGTAGAGCTTCTTAAAGGATGAGGAGAGGAGGGGCCCTTTGCTTTTTGGCTTGTGGATAAACAAGGGTCCCTCTTTCACCACCCGGGTCTGGAGGGAGAGAGCGTTCTGCAGGTCTAATTCTGCAAGGAACATTCAAAAGCCACGCAAACAGATTCAGGAAACACCACTGATTCGATCTGGTTTTTTAAAAAAAGCCCTAACAAGGTAGCATCCCAAGTGTTTCGCACACAACTCTCTGTTATATTTATCTACTACTTTATTTACTCTGCAAGGTGCCCAGGATTATTTGTTTTCATAGCACGGGTAGGAAGACTGAGACACAAATCAAATGGACAAGATTCCTCTCCATTCTCCCTGGTTAATTGAGTCCAAACAACTTGTACACTTTGAATTCAGTTTGCAGCAACTAAAATAAACCAAAGGAAAGGGGGCAATGGAGGCAAGCTTAGGCTGCAATAAATCGGTTTATCATAGACTATTGCAAAGAAGCGAGAGTCCTTGCGACACAAAGCTTCATTTATTACTGCTTGGGACTTCCTTTGGAATGCATATGGACCCTCTCCAGGCAAGAAGGAGAAGAGGGAGGATAAAATCCAACCAATAAACATTCAGATTTAATAATGTTATAGACAATTTGCTATTTATCAAATGTCTTTTGTTGTCTTCGTTGGCTCTGGAGACCATGGATATGCATGCTTTCTTTCTGAAAGATGTGGCGTTCCAAAAATCTTACTGTTGCAACCTAAAGGCCCTGTTCTCCTCCTCCCATCCAGAGAGGAAGAAGAGAAGGAATGCCCTTCAATCGCAACAACACAACCCTATAGACCTTTGGAGGTGGTTGGCTGCAACGTATCCTGGAATTACAAAACCAAACTAAAGTCTTGCTGCTCATGCAACAAGGGATTGTCTCTGAAAGTTCTTTGACAAGGCTAACATCAGATGTTTGCTGTTTTTTAAAAGTGACAGCTATAGCAACCCATAAAGCATCCAACATCAACATTTACTCTGTGTGTTCCCCCGTCTTACTTCTTTTTTCCTATCCTTTTTCATACAGATTGAGTAGTGGCTCTGCCATGCATCTTCCCTCCAAGCCACAGCCAGAACTAATCTGTCGTCTCTCTTGCATGGCCTCCCTCGCTGGCCTCCCTCCTCCACTGACCTTCTTTCTCTTCAATGTCAATGAGCTGAAGGATGAACTGCTTCATCTGCGTGACGCCTTGTTGGATAGTGGGCTGCAGAGGTGCCATCCAAGCCTCCTTGGCGTGGCTGACGCTGGCATCCATGTTTCCCACGTTTTGAATGGCCTGCCAACCAACACGTTAAAAGTCACAAGTTGGGGTGGAATGAAATGTTGCTGGGGTGAACGAAAGTAGCACTTTCCTATCTCTGGCACTCACTGCAAAACCATGGGCCTTGATGTCGCTGAGAACATCTGTGTATGTTGAAAATGCAAATGGCGAAAATGTGGGGACCGGCATAAACTTGCTTTAGTCATTGGGGAAACACTATCTGACAGCTAAGGGGGTCCATTTTCCACCCCTGAACTTTCTGAGAGCCACAGAGTCACTTTGGATCCTTACCTTGGCCAAGAGGAGAAGGGCCCGACTGGTGCGTGCGTCAGCATGCTTCTCCCACAAATGGAAAAGTTTGGGAGCCATGATGGCCGGAGAGAAAAAGCGCAGGCAGAGGAAGCTGGTGATGGCAATGAATTTCACATTCTGCAAACAGAGAAGATGCAGCCAAGGACTCAGTGTCAGAACAGGAAAAGGAAAAGGGAATCACACCTGTTTGCTTTACAGATACTCATGGAGGAAATATGCATAACCACACTGTCCCACCTGGCTCCTCTCACACTTTAGGTTTAACTACAACTCCCATAATCCACTGAAAGCACGGCCAGTAGATCTAACTGTTTAACCTTTTCTCAAACACCCTGCTTTCTAAGTAAATGAATACTGTAGCAGAGGGGGTATCGTTTGCATTTGGACCTTATTTGGGACTCTTTTACATTACACACCTCTGTGGGCCCATCCACACTAAAGAAATAACCCACGTTATTTCATGGATTTGCCACGATCGAATCTCTCCATGGCATTTTAATAATAATAATAATAATAATAATAATAATAATATCCCGCTCTAGTATGTAGTATGTAGTATGACTGCATTTTATTTCCTATGGAATCCTGGGATCTGTAGTTTGATGAGACATAAGAGCTTTCTGGCTGAGAATGAATTTTAAACATCCTAAACTGCCAATCCAGGATTCCTTGGGAAGGAACTACGGCAGTTAAAGTGGAAATATAGTACTACAGGTTGAGTCTCCCTTATCTGAAATAGTCCAGAATCATTCACATGGGGCTGAGATAGGGACACCTTTGCTTTCTGATGGTTCTATGTACGCAAATTTTGTTTAATGAACACAGTTATTTAAAACATTGTGTATAAAATTACCTTCAGGTTATGTGTATAAGGTGTATTCAAAAAACATAAATGAATGTCATGTTTTGACTAGGGTCCCCTCTCCAAGCGATCTCATTCTGTATATGCAAATATTCCCAAATTTGAGAAACCCAAAATACTTTCTGGTCCCAAGCATTTCGGATAAGGAGACTCAACCTATATAACTGTGGTAACATGCCAAAAAAAATGGATTACTTTTACAAAAGAACTTCCCAAGCTGTGCCCTGAACTGACCTGATCTCTCTCTTCAGGGAAGCAGTCCCCGACTCTTTTGTAAAGGAGCCGAAAGGCGGCCCGGATGATGGCAGGACATGCCTTGACTGACTTGGCAATGGCAGCGAGGAGGTCTGTCAGATAGGAACGAAGCAGCTGGGCGCTCTGTTGGATTACGTCGCTCTCGCTTTGGATCCGGTGGAGACTGGAGCACCTGACCCAAAAAGCAGCATCAACCAAGTTAGAATTTCACTCTCATGGGCACATTCCTCTTCACTAGTACCATCTGATCTCTCCTAGAACCAAACTCACTCAGAGCTTGGAAAAGTTCGCTTTTCAAACCACAGTCCCAGAATCCTCCAGCTTGCCATTTGGAGAGGACATACATTTAAACATGTATGTATGAACGCTGTTGTTAATACAAGCACATTAGACCCACTGGTTCTGTACAATGTGTGCATGTGTTGATAGCTACCCCTGGAGGTAAATTTAAAAGAATGTAATCTTGCATAAGTAGTAATCAGTGAATTTAGCTCTAAACTTTTATTTAAACTAGGCTTTAGGCAAACTACGATTTAAAACAGTAAGCCAGTGTGAAATCTGCTACAGAATTCAACACACTGAGGTCAAAATTTTCATCAAAGGAAAAAAGTTATGCCAGGCTTGAAGGAAGGCCACGAAGGATTTTATCGATGACATAGTGCCTCCCTATATTTCACTGACAAAACGGATGCAGACTGCTCCACAAGAGAATCATGCCAAGCCTGATGAATACAGTTCATACAGTGGGCCTTGGTATCCGCTTGGATTTGGTTCCAGGACCCTCCATGGATACCAAAATCCGTGGATGTTCACGTCCCATTAAATACAATGGTATAGTAAAATGGTATCGCTTATATAAAATGGCAAAATCACAGCTTCCTTTTTTGGATTTTTAAAAAAAATATTGTCAAGCTGTGATGGTTGAATCCCTGGATCAAGAATTTGTGGATATGGCAGGCCGACTGTACTTTTTGCATTGAGTTCACACAATTCAGACTTCCTACTAAACTAGTTCTGGTTTTCCTTAGCAGAATCCCTGCCATCAGTCTGGCCTCTTACCCAACGTCTTTGCTCTCCACTTTGCTGGGATCGAGTTCGATGTATCTCTTCTCTTCAAAGACGCGGTTAATGGTCGGTCCAAGGACGCGATGAAGGTACTGCATTCCTGCCACCTGCAGGGGATAAAGATTTCAGATGAGATGGAAAAGAGTGGACCGCACAACCAAACGGTGCGTGTTTTCTTATTATTATTGACGTGGTTGTTGCTGCGTGCCTTCAGATCAATTCCGACTTACGGTGTCACTAAGGTGAAACTACTGCGGCAAGATTCATTTAGAGGAGGTTTGCCTTGAGAGAATGTGACTTACCCAAGGTCCGCCAGTGGATTTCCATGGCCAAGTGGAGATTCAAAATCTGGTCTCCCAGAGTCCTAGTCCAACATTCAAACAACTACATCATGCTGTGGTTACATAATATCCAGGGTAGCTGGGTTGGCCAGACAGCAAAATACAGTAACATCCAAAATCCACAAAACAGCAATATATTTTTTGGACCAGCCAATATTACCCCTTTCTCCCTCCTTCTTTGCTCTTTGTAAAAACATTCCAGCTGGAAACAAAAGTGGTGACTGTTACGGCACTTAATGTAGAAGCCCCAATGGCTTCTTCATCAGTTTCTCAAATGCACCAGCAGAAGCTGCTTCAGAAATTCAATATTCTCTGCCTAAAAAGGGAGCAGGGAGCCTTGCAATTGACAGAGGCAGCCTGGATCTCAAAAGAAACAGCTTTTTGTGCTGAAGGCAGTTTACATTTTATTTCCTGGACTTTATGAGTATCACCCAGAGCCCACAAGGCCAAAAGGAATGGCCTCTACCTATTTAGATATCCTTCCATACCATCTTAACTGAGAACAACAACATCATCTTGACAAAATGTATGCCTGTGACTTTAACGTCACCATATATTTCTTTCTCTTGTGTGGTTTCAACACCTTTGCCTGATGAAGAAGCCAGAGGAGCTTTGGAAGCTTGCATCATGTATTTTGTGCAGTTTGGTGGGCCCAAGAAAGGTTTGGCGGATTCTGGATGTTCTTGTACATTACTATTGATGGTCCTCATCATCGCTACATGTCTTATCTTTGGTGAAAATCCTGCTTCACAGAAACTTTAGTGTTTCTAAGGCAGTTCTGGAAGCACTGATTGGTGACTGACACCAGCGGAAATCTCACTTAGCCGTGGCCCTTCTTTCAACCAAGGCATAGTGGTTACGGTGGGATGGCAGGGAAAGCCATCCCACCATCAGGAGATATAGCCATCACGCTTGCTCCTAAACATCTCCTAAACAAAGCCAGCATAACAGCTTCTTCTCCCAACAAGGATGGCTTTTGCTGTCATCCCTCTTCTGCTTTCCCCTCCTCTGCCAATGTACAGTTTGCCATCCAACAGGATCTTGGTCAGTATAAGCCTTTTTCACAGCGGGGGGAGGTCAATCCTTGTTGCCTCCACAAATTCAGCAGGGGACTTTGAAGAGTCTGTAAAAATGGGTAGCCATGGCATGTGGCCCACCTCTGCTCCAGAATACATTGAAGTGTCACATGAGAAAATTGCAAACCCATCAAGTCACACATCCTGGTTTGTAAAAGCCTCTGGCAATCAGGTCTTCTTGTACCAGGACTTCCGATGGGCTGTGCACTGTCCTGGGAGGACTACCCCTAAAAGGCAGCTTAAATGCCTTTTAAGCAGATAAATATATTACCTTCAGAAAAGACTCCATTGACTTGGAAGCCAGAGAATTGCTGCGAAACAAGGTGCTTGCCTCACCTGAAAGAGAGGGCATTGCTTGCAATTAAACCAACGACTTGGGACCTATGATTTGATTTTAAAGAAATGTATGGCAAATTATATCGGAGACTGAGAATGTCCTCTTTTCGGACTACAGTTCCCCAACTCACCCAACTGCTCATTCAAACAAATGAACATTGTGCCAAACTCTGGACAAGAAGCGTTAATGCCTTACTCCAAAAAACATCAATTTATTTGGAGCAGTACCAGAAATTTTCCAGCTACTCAACACCCTGACTTTACAGTAGATGTCCAAAGTATGCAAAAACTTAACCAACCGTTCCCATCATGCCCCAAAGTGCTTACAGGTTTTATCCAATTCCATCTTGAAAAGGAGATCCAAGAACTCTTTGGCCAGCCCTTGACCCAAGAAGAGCTTGACAAGGTTGATGGCAACTTCTTGTCTGCACTCGGCAGTCGTCGTCTCATCGATCAGGGTCATTAAATGCACTTTCCCATCCTGTCGGGGGACAAAATCGGGCAATGTTAGGCTATTTATTGTATACAATCATAGATATACAAATATACATTCCCCTAGGGAGAAACATAGACTCTCAGTGTCCAGGCACATTACATGACACTGCACGTAATTTATCATGAGGATTTAATTGGCAAAAGTTCTTCAAAGAAGGGTTACATTTTCCTTCTTCTGAGGCTTTATCCTAGGTCACTCAGAGGTCTCCATGGCTGAGCAGAAGGGGATTCGAACCCTGGTCTCCAAAGTTGTCATCCAATGCTCAAACCAATACACCACCCGGGCTCTACTCCTAAGTCATCACTGATTCATTATTTGTACCTAGCTTTGCCTCCATGGAGCTCAAGGCAAGGAGACACAACTTCCCTCGTGAGGTAGGGTTGTGAGTAAGGATGGTATTGTAACTCAGGGACTTGGGAAGTCCAGATTCAAGTCCCCACTGATCCATGGAACAGACAAAACGGCCTCAAAATGGTCTCCCCCTTCCTCTCAGCCTGACCTACTTTGCAGAGTTGCAATGAGAATGGAGGATAATGGGCACAACCATGAGCTCACTGGAGAAACAAAAATATGAGAGAATGACTGACCCAAGATCATCTCAGCAGACACATGAAACATTGCCTTGTTAGCATGCAGCTCCCAGAGTTCCTCATTCATCACTTTGGAAGTTGTAATACATTTTACCAAGTTCTGTTTAGAACTGAGAAAAGACAAATGGATCTCACCTTTGCGCCTGCTTTGACTTCCTGGCACAACAACTCAACAAGGGGCTGGTAGTGAACAGATGGGAGCACCATCTCATCCCGGAGCTGCACCTGAAGGTGCAAGGAACCCAGGTTGCCTCTAAAAAGAAAAGAGGAAAGATGCATACAGTCCAGATTAAAACCAGAGCACAAAATGGAACAAAAGACAGCTTTATGTGGTAGTAGCAATGCTGGATTAAGTGACTATTAACCCCACACTAACACACAGCCTAAATGAGAATACTTTCCAACTGGATATGAATTATGGAGATCTCACCTGAAGTACAGTAAATTAAGATGGCTCACCCAAAGATTTATTTCCCCTGGAGATATTTAAGGAGAGGTTGTGCAGCCAGGTGTCAGGAATGCTGTCACCGCATTGTGCATTGAGTGAAAGGTTGCACTGGAACTGTGGGTCTCCCTCCAGAAAGTCGGGACTTCAGTTCCCATAATCGCTGACCACATACATGGGCCATGCTTTTTCAGGGGAACTGAGGTCCAACAGACTCTAATCTCATTTTTCCACCTTTGAGAGAAACAAGGACTCACTCAGCCAATCTTGGTTTGGACCTGTCTGGATGGAGCAAAAACCAGCCTTCTTCCCGCTGAACGTTCTCTAACCCTTGTACATTGAACACCACCTGAAAGAGAGAAAGAGAGAGGGGAGGAGATCAAAAGGGATAGTTATTCTCACTTGAGGTTAGCCCTGTTATACAGAGCATCTCCCACTTTCACCAAAGATATCAGGCAGTGGGAAAGAAAGCCATATCCTGCAGAATAGCTTCTAATCTTGACTTTGGCAGCATCTGCACTTCAGAATTAATGCAGCTTGATACTGCTCTAACTGGCCTGGCTCAATGCTACCGGTATGGAATTCTGGGATTTGTAGTTTTGTACGCTGCCTAGGGGTGTGGTGGAGTGTCCTTCTTTGGAGGTTTTAAAGGAGAGGCTGGATGGCCATCTGTCACAGAGAGTGCTTTGAATATGTCTTCCTGCATAGCAGCGGCTTGGACTGGATAGCCTTTTGGGGGGGGGGTGTCTCTTCCAACTCTATAATTCCACAATTCACTCTATGATTTCTCTGCTCCTTCTTCCTCCTTTCAAACTCACCTTGCCCAGAAAATCATTCCTGCTGACAAGATCCCAGTCCCAGACTTCAATGATGCAGAGCTTCTCCACGGCTGATTCCTCCAAGTCGAACTCGAACGTCTCGTTCCATCTTGGGTAGCAAGATTTTTTGATCACCTGAAAGAAGAGCAACGTCAAAAGCACAAGGGCCTGGATGCTGCAATGCGCTGGGTCAGAACCAAGGGGCTGAAAAGCAACACGATGGAGGCTGGATGGACTAGATGGAGCTATGTCTGGAGTAAGTGGCCCTGAGTGGGGCTGCACTCCCTCTGAAGGAGCAAGAATACAGCTTGGGAGTACTCCAGGTGTCACTGGAGGACCTAGTATACTCCATGACTCCAAATAAATCTTGACCGGTTCACTTGGTATAACCTTCCCTGGACACTGATAATCTGACCAAAGTGTTCATGCACTGAATCCTTCCTCTCTAAACTATTGCAGTGTATTCTATGTGGGGCTTCCCTTGAAGATTAGACAGCGGCTGCGGCTAAATTGTTGGCAGGAGCACACTAGCTTTAAAGGTACTGCACTTCCTGTGAAGATGCTTTGGGTCTGAATTCAAGGTGATAGCGATGACTTTTAAAGCCCTAAACAACCCAGGACCTAGATATTCAAAGGAGCATCTCTCCCTGCTATTACATCCTTGACCACTGAGATTTACTTGGGAGATAAGAGGAATAAACTATAACAACAACAACAACAACAGTAATACAGTAGAATCTCAATTATCTTATTTTCTCCCTATCGTCCTTTTGTTCTATATAGTACTGTGAATACTTATGGCCCATTCAGTTGGCCATAAGCAGTTACTAGCAAAAGGATGACATGTTGTGAAATACAGCTTTAACCGTTGAGGAGGTTGCAAAACGTTCTTGTTTAGTTTTCAGGTGCCATGGTTCAGAAAATATTTGAGTATTTGGTATTGTTGCATTCATAATTCTGTCTGGTTGAGTTTGTTTAGACTCAGGAATGACAAACACAGAGAAGACTTCAACAGACGGCGCCTCATTAGCTAAAACAAATTTGTCTTTTTTTCCCCCTTTAATTTTGACTTGTTCTGTGTTGCCTTAGTTGTTGACGTTGGGAAGAGATGTCTGTGACAAGTAGTGGCTTCCGGGTTATTTCTTGTGCGGCAGTTAATATTTTGGCATGTCCAGTGGTTCCTAGTCACAGTAGGTGGTTCCATCTGGTGTTCAGGCAACTGCATAGTATTTCTTCCTTCGAGTTCCTGAAGGAGTCTGTCTTTCTTGTGTCCTCAACGCTTTCCTTTCCTATAAGTTTGTCTCTTCTCCTATGAGGGTTTTCCTCCACTGCTTCACTCTTTGGAAGCACATTGAAAACTTGGCTCTTCAACCAAATGTTTAAGGGAATGGGAAATCCATAACCTGAAAGCAGCCACCAAGAAGGCCCTGTCTCCCACGTCCTCATCTAAACAGACTGTGGGACCAAGAGAAAGGCCTCCTTCGGGCACACTCATATGGGAAGATACACTCTTCCAGACAGTGGTGTCACCAGGGGTGCATGACCCATACCAGTTGACATCTCAGAAGAAAGGTGACTCCCGGTTGGGCCCTCCTTTAGCTCCAGGGTGAGAAAGAGAGAGTGCATGCCACCCACGGCGAAAGAGAAGGGCAGACATGTCCTTTTTGCCACCACCGTTGCTCCCAGCAGCCTGCACTGGGTGACCACCACACCAGAACAAAGACATTGATTCAGTTTGGATACACTCTTGCGACACAGAACTCACCGATGTTTCCTGAATCTTGCCATTATAGTGGACTCTGACAAAGGGGTCGGAGGCTCCGTTGCGATCTTTCCGAGCCAAATCCCTGGGAAGTTAAGGAACGAGGAGAAAAGCATGTCTATATTGGTTTTTCTTGCTTTCTTTCTTAAAAGAAAATCAGGATGGGGCAGAGGATGGCTAGCATACCATTAAGACGAATCTCGTCTGGCGGGCCTTTCCACTAGAGCTGACATGAGCAACATATCCATCTCTCCCTATTCCCGACTGATACGATGATAAGATCGTATGCCTAATTCTGATAAGATACGATGCCTAATTCTGGTTCGGCATTGTATTGTTTTTACATTGTATTATATTGTATTGCATTATTTTGTTCTAGGAGGGTTATTCTATGAGAATTTTAATGTTGAAATTGTAAGTTTGTATGTATTTTATCTGTTGTGATCCCGCCTCGATCCATAGGGAGAGGCAGGAAATAGAAAGAATAAATTATTATTATTTATTATTATTATTATTATTAAATTATTATACCAGGGATTATCTACCAGCGCTTCCTGTAGAAAAAATGAATTTTGCAATTTTACATCTTTCTCTGAAGATGCCAAAGCCACAGATGCTGGCGAAACGTCATGAATAAACTCTTCTGGAACATGGCCACAGAGCCTGAAAAAACCCACAAAAATCCACAGATGCCGGCCATGAAATCCTTTGACGTCACATTGAATTTTGCACGCTTTCACAACGTTGGTTTTGTCTTGAGATCCTAAGACCTTTCATGTGGTTTTCTTGGCAAAAATGTTTTTGATGGGAATTGCCTTTTGCTTTCTTCTGAGGCTGAGAGAGTGGGACTTCATAATAAAAATAAATAATAATAAATAATTTATTTATATTTCCCGCCTCTCCCTACGGCTTCCATGGATTTGATTCCTGGACTCCCAAGAGTCCTAGTCCAACACTCAAACCACTACAATTTGCTGGCTCTCTTGAGTATTATTGCATCCCTAATATACTATTGAACAAAAAGTTTTGGTGTCCTTCCACACAATGTCAGAGCTCCCTATAATATTCCATCCCCCCGCAGCTCCACATCTGTTCCCCCGACAGCTTCGTCGATGAGCACGGTTGAGTTTTATCAATATGATATTTAAAAATAACCTCTCCCAACCCTCCGCTTCCTTCGCTCCTGCCTGTCTCCACAGCATCTTTCCAGTGGGGAACCCAATTCAGCATTCAAAAGGGAAATTGTTGCCCACAAAGAAATTGCGTTTCTCTTTCAGCCTAATTTCCTTCAAATTGGGGGTTTGGGTTTTTATTTTAATGAAAGGACGTGGCGCAATTATTTCCAGCCCAATTATTTCCTTGGCAGACGTCAAGAAAAAGGGAAAGGAAGGAAATTATTGTGCGTTTGCTTCTGACTCACATCAGGCAAGGCAGGGGTTAGAGGGCTTGGAACTAGGAGATCCGGGTTTAAGTCTCAATTGAGCCTAATGAAGAAAAGAGACAATGGCTAAGCTTGGACATCATCATCGTTGTCATCGCGTTTATTTAAAATGGCCTTTTCACCAAAGAGCAGAACATCAGACACATATAATCAAAAGTGGACAATAAAACACAACACTAAACTAAAATAAGATACAGTGGGGCCCTTGGTATTCACTGGGGTCGATTCCAAAACAAACCCCATGGAGACCAAAAGCCGTGGCTGCTCAAGTCCCATTAAATATAATGGCATGGTAAAATAGTGTCCCTTATAATAAAAGTAGCAAAATCAAAATTTGCTTTTTGGAATTTAGACGTTTTTAAAATACAGTATTTTCAAGCCGCGGATGTTTTAATCCATGGGTAAAAAATCCATGGATATGGAGAGCTAACTGTACTAATATACTAAAAGCAAATTCCTTATCAGTCACTATCCATCTTGACCACCTTTGTCACACTTAGCAACTTAATCCAGCAAATGGAAGCAGCAAGTCTTTTGAGAAAGCAGCTAAGGAAGACTGTCCCACAAATGCAGAGCTAGATCCTTAAAAGCATGCAGCCTAGATAGAGCTGTATGCATTGGTGGAATGGCCAATAATCCTTTGTCTGTAGATCTTAAGTTCCTAGATGGTACATACCATGCTAGAGGTTAAAGTGGGACATAAATACCAGGACCAAAAGCTTGCAATGAGCCCTGCTCCAAACTCATAGCTAGTGAAAGGTCTACGAGGGGAAGAGACATGTGAGTATTTGGGGAGCTTTCAGACAACCCAAACAGCACTGTTCTGGGTTAAAACCAGAGGAGTTAAGAAAGCAGGAAGGCAAACCTGCCAGTAAATATTTGAAGGGATGTGATAATGAGCAAGCTTGTTTTCTGCTGCTCCAGACACTAGAACACGGAGCAATGGATGCAAGCTACAGGAAAAGAGATTCCACCTCAACATGAGGAAGAACTTCCCGATGGTAAGAGCTGTTCGACAGCGATGGAGTCTCAGAGTTTCCTTCTTTGGAGGTCTTTAAACAGAGGCTGGATGGCCATCTGTCAGGGATGCTTGAGTTCCTGCATGGCAGAATGAGGTTCGACTGGATGGCTGTTGGGATCTCTTCCAACTCTATGACTCTATGATTGTAGGCTATTACAATAGTCCAGACGTGAAATAATCATGCCCTGGGCCAGCTAACAGGCAGCCTCAATGTTTTTGCGTGGCTGCAGAAATTATTGGAAATGTACTACGTAACAGTTCCATCAAATTCCATGGCATTGAGCCCTAGCTGTGTCAAACTGCATTGCTTCAGCAGTGTAGATACCAGCCTCTGTCTCAGTCCCTATGGGAAGCCAGTTCTGGATCGAGCTGGTACAACTTGCGGCCCTGCCTATGGTTGAAAGTCCAAGTGTGCAAGTGAGCATGACTGTTGATAAGTGAGGCGGATTGTTCATCTGACCTGGCCTGGCCATTTCTTTGTTCCGAAGCTGTTTGCACGCTTGTTCGAGTTTTTCCGGCACAGGACAGCTCATTCCCTACTGTCAACCAACCACCAATGATTTAAAACACAGCTCATTAGAAAAAGCAAGGCAGGACATTGCTCGGGACGTTCCCTGATGGAGGGCAACCTCCGTTGAGAAGGCATGGAGGCCTCAGGGGTGAAAATCTTTGTAAATTTTCTTCTTGGAGACAGGAACAAACCAACCCTTCCCTTCCAGCACTATGACTCTAAATCACATCTTTCCTTCTCCAGGCTTAGCATACTCACCCTCTCCAACTATTTCTTATTGGGTTTGGTTCCTGATCTTTCATTATCTTGGTCACCCTCCGTCACTATCTTCCATAAACTGTGATGCCCAGAACTGGACATGAATATTCCAAGTTGGGGTCTGAGTAGTAACGCTGCTACTCAATGTTGCTCATTGCTACTCAATGTTGATTTGTTGGATGAGAGCCAATGTGGTTTGCGTGTTGGACCCAGACACTGGGAGACTAGGATTCAAATCCCTACTTGGCTATGGAAATCTACTGGGTGACCTTGGGTAAGCCACACTTTCTCAGCCTCGGAGGAAGGAAAAGGCAATTCCCCGATGAAAAATTCTGCCAAGTAAACCCTATGATAGGTTTGTCTTAGAATAGCCATCAATCGGAAACTTTCCCCCCTTGCCAAGTTAGTCGAGCGCAAACTACTTTTGCGCTTTGGACTCAGTTTGCGGCAGATGAAGTAATAGGTGGAAAAAGCGGGAAAGTGGGAGGGAAATAGAGAAACCAGGACATTTTAAAAGCGGCTGAAAAAGTGGGATGGCAGAGGATTATTCAATACTGTCCCTTCCAAATCAGGACACTTGAAGGGCATCTAACCTGGATTTACCTGGCATCAAACACAGTGCAGCGGAGTTTCCTCCCAGCTCCGCCGCCAACAATTTCCATCTGGAGGTGGATTTCCCCTTGGACCTCTTCATCTGGATCAATTTCGGTGAGGTTCAGCCAACCGCTGTAGCCTGGGAACAGAAGATGGGACAGAGAGAAGGATTCGCAAGATAGGAAGAACTCACAACCAGACCATCCTGAATACATCAGGTCTTTTCTTGTTTGAGAAGCTAAGCATGTTTGAGTCTGGTCTAATGAGTTACAAGACCCAAGACCATTTAGCAGCAGAAAGCACTGATAATAACAAGTTTTGTTAAAGAGGTTGTTATAGTAAAACACTACAGGTTAGGTTTCTTTCACAGTATGCATTTATACCACTCAGGGTACTTCTACGCTGTAGAAATAATACAAATCCTACCTTTGGGATGTTCAGCCAAGAGACTCTTTGTGAGGTGGACCTTCCCAATAACGTCATCCCGGCTAAGGCAAGAAAAGAAACCAAAAGATATAAAACAAGGTCAATGGGATATCTCCAATAGCAGGACAGCTTGAATCCAGCCATTGCAAATTAGATAGATTTCGGACTCTTTTGCACCATGCGAGGTGGCAATGTGATTCCTCTTTCTCTGCTTTGGCAATATCCTATGGAATCCTGGACCCCATTCACGCTACAGAAATAATCCAGGATGAATCCGGGGTTAAGCCCTTGGTGTTCACACATGCTCCGAATGCACTTGGTGCACTTTTTGGTGGTAAGGGGCTACCAAAAACCTAAATTAACCTGGGATATTCAATACTGTTTTTCCCCAAGTTTTCCTGAAACATCCGCATTGTTGGCAGTGTGAATTAGCCCTTGAATTGATTTGGATCGCTCTGTATCGTTCAAAGGAATGGAGGTGGCATGTGTGAATAACACAAGGGTTAAAATGACTCGGAGAGATTCAAGAACCCAAAACATAATGGGAACAACAATCCCGATATACATCAGGACAGTGATCTTGGGACAAAACAGTAACTGGAGTTTGCAGGAAGGGCTTGGGAGAGAGGGAGGGAGGGTAAATAACCAGGAAGGTTGACTATTGCCGCTGTAAGATGGAAGGCACAAAAGATATGAAAAAGGGACTCCAAGAGGAAGGATCTACTCCACGGGAAGTGATGCCGTACCTTAGCGCGTCTTCGTCCATCACGTAGAAGGACACGCAATGGAAAGTGGGCGGAAGGTGGACGTCATACTCCTCGCCCCAGAAAGGAAAGAGGGTTTTCCACACAGTTGCAGTCCTGGGAGAGGAAAGCATTTTGATAAAAACAGCCATACAGTATTTTAAAAATAACTAAATCCATGCCCATATTGCAGATTCCCTAGCATGGCAGGTTTTCCCACCAAGATCATTCTCAAGTTTTGTTTTGCAATGCAACTCTGATAACTAACTGATACTATAGTTACTTTAATGATATTTCTATTCTTTAATGCCAGTCTGTCTGTTGGATCTTGACAGTCTTGGGACAGATTCCATAAGTGTAAATTCCTACGCTTTCAATATCCAAAAATGCCCCGTTTGCCATTTGTGTGTGTTTGTTGTAGCAGAAGCAGACTTTGTAGCAGAAACAGATTTGTCTGTGTGTGGTTCATGTTGCCTGTTAACTTATGAATTTGACCCCACAAATTTTGCAGGGTCTTCTCCGACGCTTCCCTTATGGTTCAATAGACACAAACTTTGACGCACAACATTATTAAAAATTATTGTATAGAAGATCAGCTTCATGCTACATGTATAAGGTCTATACAAAACATAAATGAGTTTCATGTTTAGACTTGGATCCCATCCCCAAGATATCTCATTATGTACATGCAAATATTCCAAGATCCAAAAAACTCTAAAATCCAAAATCCAGTTTGAGACCACTTTAACTGCCCTGGCTCAATGCTACGGAAACAGTAGTTTTGTAAGACCTTTAGCTTTCTCTGGCAATGAGCTTGATGATGATGATGATGATGATGATGATGATGATGATGATGAACCTTTATTTATATAGTGTTGTAAATGATGCCACAATAAACTACAATTTCCAGGATCCCCTAGCACTAAGCCAGGGCAGTTAAAGAGGTCTCGAACCGGATTATTTCTGCGGTGTGTTTTGGACCTTACAACAAAACATCCTCCCCAAGTGTTCCAGTTTGGCAGGGACCGTTCCAATTCATCCTCTGCTGTCCCACTTTTTAACATTTCTTTCAAAAAGTCCTGGTTCCTTTATCCTCCTTCCACTTTCTCCTCAGCTCCCTTCAGTTGCTGCAAACTTTCATTCAAAAGTGCAAAACTCCATTAACCCAGCAGGGAAGAAGTGGAGAGGAAGGGACAAAATGAATTTTTTTTCTTGGTCACACGTGTCCTGGTTTTCATCTGCGAAAGGCCGGCGGGTGCGACAAACCAATCTGAAACCGACAATAAATGAAAAGGAAAGAAAGCGGCCCCTCTAACACAATATGTGGCGAGTGAGTCAGCCTCTCCAATAAAAGAGATCATAAAAAAGGCTGTCTTGTTTTCTTGCAGACACCAAAGAACCTTGACTCTGGTGTTTGTACAACAGCGAGACAAAGATATGAAAAACTTGATCTGGCGCAGGGGTTTGGAGGGGTCCGAGTGACAATTGAGGGCAATGCCCCAATAAAAATACTATACCCCGGATTAAATGTTCCATCTGTTGCCAAGTTTCTAGCATTGCGTTTGACCGTTTGGAAATACAGCTCGAGTCTCCTTTATCCGAAATGCTTGGGACCAGAAGCGTTTGGGATTTCAGAGGTCCAAAACACACTTGCAGAAATAGTCCAGTTTTGAGACCGCCTTACCTGGGGTTGGTTTAGGGTGTGGAGAGAAATATATAGGGTCAGATACCCATTGCTTACCTAATAATGGCTTCATTGTCGATTTTCACAATACAGTAAGGGTCACTGCTGCCTGTACTGAAAGAAGGAGAAATATATATGTAAGAAGGGGTAGCTGTGTTGGCCTTCAAAAGATTGCAACAGGTATATTGCGCACCAATAAAGGTATCACCGATGGATTTTTGTTTGCATTAAAATATAAGTTGGGCTACAGCTCCCAGGGGCTCTTTCCTATGCAGTGCCTGCAAACTCTTAAAAGACAGTTCTGAGAAAGAACATATCACAACCTGAAAACATATCCAGGGATAGCCGTGTTGTATAGTATCACCCCAAATCTACCAAACAGTATAGTATAGTATCACCCCAAATCTACCAAACAGTGATACCTTTATCAGGCCATTCAAAATGCACAAAATGCATGTTGCAAGCTTTCAAAGCTCCACTGACCTCTTCATCGGGCCAGCCAGTGGAGATCTAAAGTATGCATCGTGTATAATTCATTGAGAATTTTTGTGCATTTATTGAGCACATATAATGTACATTCAGTGTGCATTTATTGAGCGCATACGGTGTGCATTGATTGAGAATTTTTGTGCATTTAATGTGCATTTAATAAGAATTTTTGTGCCTTTCTCCCAATTCAAAGTGGCTAACACCCACATTCAAAAACAATACAATTTAAATGGCTAGATAAATAAATAAATAAATAAAATTTAATAATATTTCTTTATTTATTTGGATCCCCCTCTTTTCCCAGAAGTGAGACCCAAAGCAGCTCACAATATTAAAAGAACAGTGGTTCCCAATTATGGAATTTTGCAATTTTAAATGGAAGTAAGGTATAGGTAACAATGTGATTATTAGATTATTCTTCAAATGAAAAAAAAGGTTATAATAATGTCCAAAAATGGTTTAGGATCTGAGAAATCTTTATGGAATTGTGAGTGATGCTGATTAAAAATAAGACTTGTTAAAGGAGATATATGGGATATAAGGCGAATCACATCAGGCATACTTGGGAAGTAAACAATAATGTTAGTTTTATATTTAATTTTTGTTATTTAATTTTAATCATTTTATGTAATTTTAATCATAATTGTTTAATTCTTTTTTAAGGGGAGGTTATTTATATATATATTGTTGTATGGTTTTGAATACTGTAAGCCGCTTTGATCGCTCCAGCAAAAAAGCGAGGTATAAATAAAAGTTTTATTATTTATTTATTATTATTATTTATATTATGACCGAGCATTTGTAATCTTTAAAAAAGGCTGGACGTAATGTTTATATTTGTCAATTGTAGGGTGGGGGGGGGGGAGGTAAAGAACAGCGCGATTAAAAACGTGGGGAAAGTGGGACAGTAAAACGGAATTAAATTATTAAAATATTAAAAATAGATTGGCTTAAGTGAGGAACGGCTTGAAAGCACACAACGGTGACGAAATGGACTTTAATAATTTTATTTTATTTCCTCAGAGTTGACAACCCCAGAGCTCTCATGGCTGAGATAGAACCAGAGTCCATTATGAACCAGAGTCCATTAAGAACCAGAGTCCATTATGTTTCCAGTTTGAGGCCTCCAAGAGTTTGTGGTTTCCAGGCTTTCATGGAAACGAGGCTATGGGAGGCCATTTCCGACATTGAGCAAACACACCAAGCGCCACAGAGTGGAAACTTTGACCGGTTGGAGAAGGAGGACAGACAGGCCTTTCTCCATTTTCCACTGTGTGGAAACGCAATTTCAAACGTGGCCATCGTAGTTCTTCGGTCCCGGCCGCCCAAAAGATATCACGGTTATAGTTTTTAAACAGAGGAAGTCATTAAGTCGTTACCTCAGGAAAAAGAAATCTGAATAAAAGGACCCGTTGTCATGACTCTACACGGTCATTACAATCCGAGTCCGCTTGCTCATCTGTAACTAAAGTAGTTACCTCAGAAAAAATTCAGAATAAAAGGACACATTTGGGTGTCCACCCTAAACAGCCATTACAAGCTGAGTCTACTTCCTCATAAGTAACTAAAGTAGTTACCTCAGGAAAAAAATCTGAATAAAAGGACCCATGACTCTACACGGTCATTACAATCCGAGTCCACTTGCTCATCAGTAACTAAAGTAGTTACCTCAGAAAAAAAATTCAGAATAAAAGGACACATTTGGGTGTCCATCCTAAAAATCTATAACAAGCTGAGTCTACATCCTCATAAGTAACTAAAGTAGTTACCTCAGAAAAAAATCTGAATAAAAGGACCCATTGTAAGGACTCTATGCCGTCATTACAATCCGAGTCCACTTGATCATCAGTAACTAAAGTAGTTACCTCAGGGAAAAAATCTGAATAAAAGGACCCATTGTAATGACTTTCCACGGTCATTACAATCTGAGTCCACTTTCTCATAACTAAAGTAGTTACCTCAGAAAAAAATTGGAATAAAAGACAAATTTGGGTGTCCACCCTAAAAATCCATAACAAGCTGAGTCTACTTCCTCATAAGTAACTAAAGTAGTTACCTCAGAATTTATTTTAATAAAAGGGCATATTGCAATGACTCTATACCCTCATTGGAATCCAAATCCACTTTCTCATAAGTAATTAAAGTAGTTAGGAAAGAAATCTGAATGAAAGGACACGTTGTAATGACTTAACACAGTTATTGGAATCTGAGTCCACTTTCTCATAAGTAACTAAAGTAGTTACCTCAGGGGGGAAAAATCTAAATAAAGACATATTTGAGTGTCCACCCTAAAAAAGTCATTACAAACCATGTCTACTTTCTCATAAGTAACTAATTACTTCAGGAGAAAAAAATCTGAATAAAAGGACACATTCAGGAATGAGTAGAAAATCTTAAGCAGGGAACAAATTAGGAAACAAAGAAGATTAAAGCTGGGAAAAAAGAGGTACGGCCCAGAGATTTTTAAAAATGGAAACAAGATATATTTTTATTTAGAAAAGGATGTACATTGGTTTTTCCTTTTTTTTCTATTGTTATTCTTTTTTTGTTTCACTTCTGCATGGTCTTCTTATATGACCTGTATATACTCAATAAATAAATAAATAGTAACTAAAATAGTTACGTCAGGGGAAATATATTTTATATATATATATATATATATATATATATATGAATCCATTCATTCCACATTTAATTAAAGGACACAGATATGCAATCTGTTTTAAGATTGTTAATATTAAATTAATAATAATTTAATTCTGTTTTAATGTAACACTTTTCTGTGTTTTTAATTGCACTGTTTTTTAATCTTGCAGGTCGCTTTGAGTCCCAGTTTTGGAAAAAAGGTGGGATATAAATAATTATTATTGCTGTTAGTCACCCTGCATGGTAAATGCAATCTGCTTCCACTTTTAATGCCGTGACCCCATCTGACAGAATACTGGGATTTGTAGTTCCCCAGCAGACACTTCTGAGCCTATCCTCCAAAAACCGTAAATCCCAGGGTTCCTTATGTGGTTGCCAGACTGAACTGGAGAGAGCTTCTGTACATTTAACGGGTGTGCAGATGAGCAAAATGTAATGACACTCTCTCTTTTACACAGTCACATAAGGTAGAGGAGCCTTCCCAAGTTTTCACTTTGGCAACCCTAATTCCCTCAGCTGGAGCCATGGCACTTAAACATGAAATCACAGCGCTATAACTGTGTGGTTCGTACACAGCCAAGCGTGTCCTTTAATTATTCTGTGGGGTGTTAAGTAGCCAACTTGAAATGAAAACCAGCTTTGGAGAATACATATATATTTCTTCTTCGTGGTCCCTGCGAATCACGAAGACGAAATGCATTATTCTGCGCCTGCGCAGTACAGCTATGCTTGCTGTGCAGGTGTAGGATAACCCATTTGTGTGAATTCGCAGGTGACCACTCGAAGAAATACCGTTACAGGTAAGCAACCTGTCCTTCTTCGTGGTCTCTGCGAATCACACAAATTAGTTATCCGCACCTGCGCAGCAAATTTAGCTGTACTGCGCAGGCACAAGATTTGGACAAGTCACACTCTCTCAGCCTCAGAGGATGGCAATGGCAACCCGTCTCTGAAGAAACATGCCAAGAAAACCCTGCGATAGATTCGCCTTAAGGCTGCCATAAGCTGAAGGCGTGTAACAACAACAATGCGTTGTAGGCTGCATCCGCAGTGCAGAATTTATCCAGTTTGGCCCCGCTTTAACTGCCAATGGCTGCATGCTATGGCATTCTGGGATTTGTAGTTGTGCGAGACAGTTAGCCTTCTGTGTCAGAGCCACCACAAACTACAGATCCCAGGATATTCCATAGCATGGAGCCCTGGCAGTGGGTTATTTCTGCAGTGCAGATGCTGAGCGCTGTTATTGCACATTGTGTGTGTCGTGTAGGGCTGGAACATTTTTGTTTTGGGTGATGATCAATAACCTTGGCAAGGGAAATCTCATGGGGGGGGGTCCAAAGGCATGTAAGGCATGGAAAGAACACCAACGATTTTTTACAAAAAGGATCCCTTCCAGCTCTTTGTGAGCCGCCCACTCTTCATTTTAACTAGCACTGCAGGGAGGGAAGGAATTCGCATGGGGCAAAGGAGTGGGATGGAAGAATGGAAAGCACATTATCCCATTTTCATCACCCACAGCTCCCCAGCTGAGCAGAGCTTGTTAATCATTTGTGAGACAGAACGAAAGGAAATTTCATTATTCTGCCGAAAAATAAACAGCCATTAAAAAAAAAGGGGGGGGGGGTTGAAATGTAGGCAGGCCTGCTGTCAGGAAACTTGCTGGCAAAGATTTTAACCTTTTGGATGCCGGTTATCGTTTGGTGGAATCGCAGAGATGGAAAGGACCCAAAGGGTCCATCCAAACATACCCCCTTCTGTGAAGTCGAAGGCTTTCATGGTCGGCATCCATAGTTTTTTGTGGGTTTTTTAGGCAATGCGGCAATGTCCTAGAAATCAAACTCTTCCAGAACATGTTCACATAGTCCGAAAAACCCACAAAAAAACTGTAGCCCCTTCTGCCGTGCAGGAATACATAACCAACACACTCCAGATAATGGCCATCCAGCCTCTGAAACCTCCATAGAAGGAGACTTTATTTATTTACTGCAAAGCTTGTGTGCCCTTCCTGGCTAACAAATTTTTCCCAACTTGGCAGGACTCTAGAGTTACTTGGCCACATGTGTCCCGTAAATGTTGGCGGGTATGATATTCAGATGATCAGCCTTTCACGCAAGACCCAAGTGAGAATCCTGCTGCTTTCCTGAGGTTGCTGAGCTGCAAAACTCAGGTAAGCTTATATTAGTGCTTATACAGTAATATAATATACAGTACCCCCTGCTTACACTATGGGCTCCACATTTCAACAATGTCCACTTTTTGACAGTGTTCCTGGTCCTTAACTTGTCAAATAATTGTCAAATACTCTATGGTGCAGAGGCAAACACTATGTGCAAGTGTGATCCATCTCCTACCTTTCAAAATGGTGAAAGGTTTGACATTGACTTAGGGAAGTTAGCCTGGAGAAGAGAAGGTTAAGAGGAGATATGACAGCCGTATAAATATTGGAAGGGATATCATGTTGAGGATGGAGCCAGCTTGTTTTCTGCTGCTCCAGAGAATCGGACCAAGAACCATGAATGCAAGCTGCAGGAAAAGAGATTCCACCTCAATGTTAGGAAAGAACGTCCTCACAGTAAGAGCTACTTGACAGTGGAAAACACTCCCTTGGAGACTGGTGGGGTCTCCTTCTTTGGAGGTTTTTAAACAGAGGATAGATATCCATCTGTTGGGGTGCATCCACAATGAAATGATAAAGCTAGGACTGTGTCTTCCTATGTAGCAGGGGTTTGGATTTGATGGCTCTTGGGGTCTCTTCAGCAATATGATTCTATGATTCCCTAAGAACAGCTGTGAGAACTACACAAGGAGCTTAACAACAAAGAGGAAGTCACTCTCCCAGTCTGTCCTTAGCTTTCCCACCTTTTCCAAACCTCAAACTGCAAAGCGAAAGCAAAAACCTGTGCATCCACACTGCAGAAGTAAAGCAATTTGATAGCGCATGAAAAGAGATTCCACTTCAACATCAGGAAGAACTTCCTGACAGTAAGAGCTGTTCGACAGTGGAACAAGCTGCTTCAGAGTATGGTGGAGCCTCCTTCTTTGGAGATTTTTAAACCAAGGCTGGGTGGCCATTTGTCAGGAACGCTTTATTTTCCTCCATGGCCAAACAGGATTGGCTTAAATGGCCCTTGTGGTCTCTCCAACTCTCTTATTTTGTGATTTTGTGAAAGCTCTCTCAGAGAAAGTGTCCAGATGGACAGCAGTGCGCACATCTAAAATGGATGATATCTAACTGTTCCCCCCTTTATATCATGATCTAAGCTTTAACGGCAAAGGTTAAAACAGGAGACTGTGGCAGACTGGGACACTTGGAGATTTCTCATTCAAAGGGTCACCTTAAGTTGAAGCCAACTTCATGCCACATAATAATAAACATGGCCAAAAGCCAAAGGAAGATGATGTTTCTGGTGGAGAAACTCAGACAAGGAAGCCACAGCCCTCAGTTTGAAAGACCTAAGTCAGAGTGTCTTGGAAGTCTCTCTTTCATAGACTCACCCATAAGTCTGACTTGGTGGCACCTAATATCAAATTCGCTGCCTCTAAGCAGCATACAGTCTGTTCAGGTCGGCATAGGAGAAGGCACGAATGTCATGTCATGGGAGATGAGGACGGACGGATGCAAAATTAGAAATGGGAGATCGCACAGGCTCCAATCTAAATCCATTTCCCACCTGCAAGGGGCAACTACACTGTGGAAATAATGCAATCTGACTTATAATTACTTGCTTTCTTGCTATAACTAAGGCGTAACCTAGAAAACATATGCAGGGTGGTCATGTTGGCCATATAGCAACGGACAGACAGTACTGTATTGTCGAAAACCCACAAAACAGTGGTACTTTTATTGAGCCAACCAATAGGCACATTCTACATGTCGCCACATGTTGAATGTGCATTTTGGTTGGCCCAGTAAAGATATCACAGTTTTGTGGATTTTGGATTATACTGTACTAAGACGTTAATCTAGTTACATATTGTGAAGCCGAAGGCTTTCATGGCCGGCATCCATAGATTTTTGTGGGTTTTTTTCGGGCTCTGTGGCCATGTTCTAGAACAGTTTATTCCTGACGTTTTGCCAGCATCTGTGGCTGGCATCTCCAGATGCTGGCGAAACATCAGGAATAAACTCTAGAACATGGCTGCAGAGCCCGAAAAACCCACAAAAATCTGTAGTTACATATTGTTTGTGCACTTAATTGGGCGTAACTTATTTGTGCCATATAAAAGTAAACGCTAGTCGCTATCATAGCATGACCTACGCCGTAGAAATAATGCAGTTCAACACAACTTTAAGTCCTGTAGCTCCATCCTATGGAATCCTGGGGTTTGTGGTTTTGCAAGGTCTTTAGTCTTCTGTGCCAAGGAGGGCACTGAACTACAAATCCCGGGAGCCGTGGCAGTTAAAGTGGTGTCAAAACTGCTCTACTTGAGCCAAACCAAGCAGACTAGCATCTTCGCTAGCGTGGTTGCACAGATCTCCAAATCTTAACTTCTGCCTCTCTGAAGAATTCTGACATGTTTTGGCTTCTGCCTGTTGTGTGTTCAACTACACACTCGCAGTTGTTTCCTTTTGTCGTGACTAATACTTCCCCCTCGCTTAAGCGTTTTATTAGAGATGATATAGCAGGTCTTCTTGCACTGCTTTCCCTCCCCATTCAAAGCATGTGTGTGTGTCTCTCTTTGTGTGTATTTTACTGGAAAGTCCTCCCTGGGTAATTGGAGACCTTGTGGTTCTGTCAACAAAGCCTCTAAACTAGTCCAGAGTGAGGAAATGATTTGAGGCTGACCTTTCGGGAAACTGTTTATTCAACACCAAAGGCCCGGCAACCCAAGGCGAGAAGGGAGGGGAAAAAAACATGTTTTTATGCTATGGGCTGAGAAATGTCTCTCTGTGCTCAGGATTCGGAGGGGAAGAAGTGAAGTTGTAAAAAAAAAATTCAGGGGGAAAAGTAAAACAGAGACCTTCCCCACCTTCCTCTTAAATAGCCAATACAAACTCTTGCAGTTATAGCCAACAGTTTATACGTATATAAAGAACATCACAATAAAATACAACTGGACCCCCATATTTATGAATTTGTTATCCACGGATTCAGCCAGCCACACCTTGGAAATATTCAAATATATATATATAATTTCCAAAAATCTTGATTTTTTGCCATTTGATAGACACCGTTGTACATAATGGGACATGAGCATCCACAGATTTTTATGTCTTGGATTTTATATCCCAGCGGATACCAACATGCAAATTTCCATGTTTTGGTCTGTCAGAACACCTTGCTACAGACCTAATTAGCTTTTTGGACTACAGCTCCCAGAATCCCCAGCCAGCAAAGCAATTCTGAGAGCAACTTGTTTTCTAGCATTTCACGGATGGAAACGTTTCTCACCAAACATCCTCAGCATGCGGTCAAGATGGCAAAAGTTATTTATAAAGATGACCACACAAACTAGGAGGGACCGCAGCCATTTGCTTTTGCAGAGACGACAGGGAAGGACAGCGGAAGAGAAAGCGGGGACGGAAACTGGGACATTTTTAAAGCAGCTGAAAAAGTTCAATGACGGGACTAATTGGGGATGTCTCTGTCAAATCAAGGCAGGAGGAGAATATTCTCTTGCCTTAGATTCTGTCCAAAAAAGAAAGAAAGAAAGATATTCCGCCTAAACATTGCGAGTTTATGTGTCGCCCTTATCCAAAATGCTTGGGACCAGAAGTGTTTTGGATTTCCAATTTTTTCCAATTTTAGAATACTTGCATATACAGAATGCGTTATCTTGGAGAAAGGATCCTAAAGGTGACATTCATTTTATGTTTCATGTACACCTTATAAACATAGCCCGAAGGAAACATTATACAAAATATTTTTAACAATTTTGTATAGATTCGACTATAAGTCAACCTCATGTATAAGTCGAGGGCAAGTTCTGGGGCTGAAATTAAGGGTTTGATATGACCCATGGATACAGCAAAGGATCTAAAGGATGAAGCAAAGCAAAACAATGTCAAAGAACTTACAAAATGCCAGGAGACATAGCTCTTTGTGCTCACTGTTAAGGCTGGATGGATGAGAGAGTAGAGGGGACTGATGCTTCCAGGACAGATTACGGTATACTCCTGCTTTTTGCAAAGGGATGGTTGCCTCTTTTAAATAAGAGTTAAGATACAGTTCTTTCATTGACCCGTGGATAAGTCGACTCCGGTTTCTTGGGTCAGTTTTTGACCTAAATTTCTAGATTTATACATGAGTATATACAGTACGTCTGTGTGTACACTGAACCATCAGAAAGCAAAGGTGTCACTATCTCAGCCACTCATGTGGAGAATTTTGGAGTATTTCAGATTTTTGGAATTCTCTATAAGGGACACTCAACGTGTTCAAGTTGCCTGTCAGCTTATGGCAACCCTATGGACTTTTCAAAAGGTTTTTTCTTAAGCAAGGAAGACTCAGAGATGGTTTGCCACTGCCTTCCTCTGCAACACACTTGGGATTCATTGGTGGTCTCCCATCAAAGTATTGACCGGAGCGGAGATGATCCTGCTTAGATTCCAAGATCAGACAGGATCTTTAGAGTATTTAGGCTCTACCAGAACTTATTGACAGTAAGGACTTTTGGACAGTGGAATGGACTGCCCCAGAGAATGGTAGATTCTCCTTTAAACGCAGCTTGGATGGGCATCATTGAGAAGTACTTTAGTTCTATATTCTGCATGGCAGGGGGTTGGATTAGATGGCCTTTGCGGTCTCCTCCAGCAGTGATGGTTCTGTATTATCCTATTTGCAGTTTCTTGAAAACCTGCTGCAAACTCTTGTGGACTGGCACAGGCCACCACTTTTGAGTATCACAATAAACAGTTATGCATTCAGACAGAGAAGCAGGTGAGACAACGAGGAAAAGTCATGGGTCATGCCGACTGGGGGATTCTGGATCCTGTCATTCCAAAAAGTAACTTTCTCAAGCTCTTTGAAGCATACAGTGATAAGGTGGGATTGCTGGCCTCACATCATCCAGTTCACAAGGGCACTGCGACTTACCCAGGGAGTTTTCTTTTTAATATATTAATGGGCTCGCCTTCTCCTCTGTCACCAGAGAATACAATGCAAGGAGGGTAGAGACTGGGAGTTGCAAGGCATGACCTGGGGCATTTATGTGCGGGGAGGCGAGGGACGGAGAGCGCATCTCTTATTTACTTCCCCCGCTGCTTCTGAAGCAAGGGCTCAGCTCTCAAAAGAATGCCAATGAGTTAGGAAGAGGGCACAGGTGCGGAACGATCGGGAAACCTGAACAAAAATCGTATTACCAAGGATCTTGTTGTAGAGAGATCCTGCGGCACCTTTGAGATTAACCGAAAGAAAGAAGTTGGCAGCGCGTGTTTTCGTAGACCTAAGTCTACTTCCGCAGATGCATTTGGCACAGGGCGCACCCTACGATAGTAACTAGCAGGTTACTTTAATAATTTATCCCAATCACATTCACAAACAATAATGCGTCTGGAATGTATCTGAGGAAGTAGACTCAAGTCTAGGAAGGCGCATGCTGCCAACTTCTTTCTTTCATTCAATCTCAAAGATGCTCCAAGATCTCTCTACATACGATTCTACAGACGAACAAGGCTCTATCTTTGAATTCTACAAGGATCTTGTCGTTTAAGAGTAATGATGACTGGCCGAAATCCTAAACCTGCGCATGAATGCTCCATGTACGCAGCAGCAGTCGAACCCCGGGAAGGGTCCCTAGCCTCATCGTCGTTCTCCAAGGTGCTGAATCTATTCTTGAATATGGCCAACACCTTTGAAGCCTGTATTAAACCCTGGACTGGATCCACTGCCTCACTGACATGGAACTCGCCCACCTTGACTGCTCTGAACATGAAAGTCCTGTTAACAGCCGTCATTGCCAATAACTATCGATAAATTCTGTAGGGTGCAGTGGTCCCTTGGTATCTGCTGGGGTTTGGTTCTGGGACCCACCTGTTGATACCAAAATCTGTGGATGTTCAGATCCTGTTGCATACAATGGGATAGCAAAATAGCGTCCCCTTATATCAAATGGCAAAATCAGAATTTGCTTTTGGGATTTTTTTAGGGGCAAATGTTTTCAAGAGAGATACAGTGGTGTCGTGGTTTGAGTGGTTTATTATATACAGTCATGTACAAATATATGTCCCCTAAGGAGAAAGGGGTCACCATAAGTCGGAAACAACTCAGTGGCCCACAGCAATAACAACAACGTTTTCAAGCCATGGATGCTTGAACCCCTGGATGCAGAATCTGTGGATATGGATGGATGACTGTATTTTCAAAAGATATGCCACTAAGTGCATTTGGGTTCGAGGGGAAAGTTAAAGAGTAAATGGGATGTTAGACCATCCTAGCATAGAAATAGGCAGGTTTACACTAGTGTCTGGAAGAAGAAAGAAGGTTCCATTAAATACAGTGGATAGGAAAACGGTGACCTTTATATAAAATGACAAAATCAAGGGTTGCTTTTTGCAATTTAGAGATCATTTTGAATATTTTTTGAGCCATTTGAGCTTGAAATGATGGATAAGGAATCCATGTATATGGAAGGCAGGCTGTATAACAGTCAGAAGGGCTTGTAGACTGGGCACCCATTGCTTTTTGGAATTTAGATATCTTTTTGACTATTTTAGAGCCGTGGATGCTTGAATTCACAGATAAAGAATCTGTGGATATGGAGAAGGGTTTGTATACTGGGCACCCAACTGCATGTATATTTTTATTATTTTTAAAAAAGAAATAAATGATGGTTAGATTCTCTCGCTCCCCAGAGCTGCATTTAAGTTGCCATTTAACTGCCCAAAACTTTGGAAAAACTCCCAGCTCCAACACAGCTATGTAAATGGGAGTGTCATTTTTTACTACATAAGCATCGGCACTCATGCCCAAATAACAGAAAAAGTTGCGAGCCAAAGTCAAGCCCAGCACCACCAACATCGCAGAACTTTCTGCCAACGAAATAGCCGCAACTTTTAAAAAGACAAAGCTAAGGCGCAAGTGGGATTTGTTGCCAAGTAAGCGTTCAGGGCACTGCCCTGTCAGTAGCTTTCAATAACTCCCCCGCTCTCAGCTCCCGCTTGGCCAAATCTGAAATCCGAGGATAATACCGGGATTTTTTTTTTTCCAAAGCAGATTTTTCTTCTGTATAAACACCCTGCCCAAGCCTCCCTAAACACAGAGAAAAAGAGAGACGCACACACTTGCACCAAAAATAGCTAAACACTAAAGCGTGCTTTGCTTACTCCTGGTTCTTGGAGGAGCTCCATTTTTGGACTACAGAAAAGCTCAAACAGGAGGACTGTTGCAAGAATCCCTTCGCGGGACTCCTTTCTCAAATAATGCGCCAACAGATGTCTGATTCCACACACGCATGCCCCATTTCTCCCCCCACAAATAGCGCATATCGCTCGGCTTTCTAAAAACACAGTTCCTCTTCTCCCTGGACATTTTCGGTCCAACTGCCTGATATTTAGTTAGTTGGTTGGTTATTATCCTGCCTTAATCCCAACACGGGATGCAGAGCGGCTCGCAAAACACAACCACCCTGAAACCGTGTAGAGCTAAATGTCCTATTTATACAAAGCAACTGAATAATTGGAAACACGTTGAAGAACAGTTGAATTAAAAGTGCAAAGTTAAAACAGTTCAAAAGATGGAACGTGGCCACATAGCCCGAAAAAGCCACAAAACACCTATGAAAGCCTTCGAGTTCACCGTTCAAAAGATGCTTGCTTTAAAGGAAACCAAAGCACACCCTGCTAAAAGATCCTTCTGCCGTATGAATTAAGAGCCAAATAAAAAGGAGCCCCCAATGGATTTTCGGGGAAGACTGAAGACTCGAATCCTGGTCTCTCGGAGTCCTAGGCTGCATCTGCACTGCAGGAAAAAAAAATGCAGTTTGATACTGCTTTAGCTGCCATGGCTCAGTGCTATGCAATCCTGAGATTTCATAGTTTTTCACAGCACCAGAGGTCTCTGACAGAAGGCTATACATCCTCACCACTCTACAAATCCCACAATTGCATAGCACTGAGCCTTGGCAATTAAAGTGGTGTCAAATATACCTTGTTGGAGGGCCTGCGTGGTATAGCGGTTTGAGCATTGGACTATGGCTCTGGAGACCAGGGTTCAAATCCCAGCTTGGTCGTGGAAACCCACTGGGTAACCTTGGGCAAGCCACACTCTCTCAGCCTCAGAGGGTTGCTCCAGCCCCATCTTATGAAACATGCCAAGAAAACCTCGTGATTTCGGCGACCCTAAAGCGGAAAGGACTGCCGACGCACAGCGACAACAAACCTCAGCTGATGAAGTAGATGCATTCCTGGGCATTGCTTCTTTAACAGAAAAGTTAGCAGCAGAAGCAGAAACAGCATGCAAAGGACAGGGATCAGTTGCTACCATAGGACTTTGAAGAAGACTGCCAAACCCAGAGGAAATCTGACCCAAATTAAGCTCCGACTGCAAAAAATTTCAGAAGAAAAGGGAACTCTTTGCAACCTTGTTTAGGCCTGGCTGTTGCCCTCTCTTTTCTAGGCTCAAGAGGATGCTTTCATTTGGCTTTTGCAGAATTTGTAGTTGTAACTCAAGTTCTGCGGAGCCAAGGAATCCTTCGGCGAAACATGGTCGTATTACTTTGTCCGTTGCATTTGACAAAAACTGATGCCATATTTAGCTTTCAAGAGACAGACTCAGTGCCTGGCTCTGTTGCAATGAGATGAACAAATACTACTGTATCGAAATCTGCTCCAATATCAACTCTGGCAAATAATATGGGTTTGCCAAAAAGACCTATCAATGAATCTGTGAGCAAACCAAGCCTGAACTCACCCTAGAAGCCAAAAGGACCGAACTGAGGCTATCACAGTTTGAATGTACAGTTGGCCTTCCATATGCATGGATTCTTTATCTAAGGATTCAATCCTCCACGGCTTGAAAACATTTAAAAAATCTGTACGTTCCCAAAAAAAGCAAACCTTGATTTTGCCACTTCATATAAGGGACACCTATTGTATTTAATGGGACTTGAGCATCCACGGACTTCGGTATCCCCCGAGGGGCCCAAATCCTGCAAGCACCAAGGGCCCGTTGTATCTCGAGGTGAGATGATGCATTCGAAAAGACAATAGTGCTTGATAAAATGAAAAGCAGTAGGAAAGGAGGGAGTCCCCTATTACAAGAGGATGCTCTCAGTCGAATGAAGCCCTGAGTTTGCAAGACCTGAGCAGGGCCACCGATGGTCTTTAAACAGAGGCTGGATGGCCATCGGTTGGGGGTGCTTTGATTCTGAGTTCCTGCATGGCAGAATGGGGTTCAACTGGATGGCCCTTGGGGTCATCTATTATTCCAATGGATGCAAACTAGAGGTAAAGAGATCCCACCTCAACATTAGGAGGAACTTACTGGCAGTAAGAGCTGTGCGACAGTGGAAGAAGTAGTCTCCTTCTTTGGAGGTCTTAAAACAGAGGCTGGAGGACCATCTCTTGGGGATGCTTTGATTGTGAATTCCTCTATGATACTAATACTTTCTAAAGTGGTGGTCCGTGGACCAGTACTGGTCCCTGAGCCATGGCTGCTGGTCCTGGGTAAGTTTCCGGGAAAGAAGCATAGTGCTCATCCTTGGCACATTGTGAAAGAATACTTGCCAGTCTCCCAGATCAGACAGTATAAGAAGCACTCTACTAAACGGTCGGTATTTTGCCGTTGCTTTCATGGCACCGCAGTCCCTTGGTACCTGCTGGAGTTTGTGGTTACCTCAGGTCCCATTATATGCAATGGGTCGTTGCTATTATTATTATTATTACTGTTATTATTTCAATGGGTCCTTGGTATCCGCTGGAGATTGGTTTCAAGGTCCCTCTGTGGATGCCATAATCTGTGGATGCTCAAGTCTCATTATATGCAATTGCCTAGTAAAATGGTGCCCCATATATAAAATAGCAACATCAAGGATATATTAAATATTTTCAATCCCTGGATAAGGAATCTGTGGATACTGAGGGCCCAACTATACTCTACCATGAGTTGGTTCGTGATGGAGGTGGCTGTTTTAACGCAATTTGTGGCATTTTCATTGGTTTTTTAGTCAACATGAATAGCGGCCTGCCTGTCAACATTACCGCCCTCCAAAAAAGAAACAGTTCTGGGGTCCCTGAGAGTAACATGACAAAATATATTTTTAGCCTTTTTTAATTCCTAGGGAAGAACACATAAAAATCGATGATCCATGAGCGCTCAGAGAAGCGAAAGAAATCTCTGTCTTCCCATTGACTCCTTATGGTCATAAATACAGAAGAATATAGAGACTGTTCCAAATACAGGAAAATAAGGAAAATGGGGAAAGGCATGCTAAAATATAAACATCCCTCCCCAGTGATTCACGGCTCCTTGGGTTTGTACAAAAACAGACCAATAGGTTTGAAGGGAAACCCCGGCTAGAAGGGATTTCCCTTGCTTTAAAACCCAAGTTTGTCTCCCTCCATGGATTCAAGCTTGAAAATATTCCATATACAGTATATATATACACACACACATTTCAAAAAGCGATTTTGCCATTGTATTATAAGGGATTTTATTCCACCATTGTATATTGTGGGACTTGAGCCTCCATGGATTTTGGGGGATTTCTGGAATCAAACCCCAGTGGATAACAAGAGCCCATTGTAGTCTTCCTTAATTAATAATAATATTAATATTAATATTAATAATAATAATAATAAAATTTTATTTATATTTCCCGCCTCTCCCTGCCTCTCCCTCCCTATAGTGCTGTACATAGTGCTTTACAAAGTAAATGAAGGACAATTTAAAACAAAAATAATTTAGAAGTAAGGGAGGAATTAGTCATTTCAATAATAACAACATTCAGTGGATGTGTGGAAAAGAAGAAGAGGAAGAGGAGGATGGTTAAGAGGAATATGAAGAGGAGGAAGAGAAGGAAGAAGAAAAGGAAGAAGAAGAAGAAAAGAGGAGGAGGAGGAAGAAGAAGAAAAGGAAGAAGAAGAAAAAGAGGAGGAAGAAGAAGAAGAAAAGGAAGAGGAGGAGGAAGAATATGAAGAGGAGGAAGAGAAGGAAGAAGAGAAGGAAGAAGAGAAGGAAGAAGAAAATGAAGAGGAGGAGAGCAAGAAGAAGAGAAGGGAGACAAGGAGGAGGAGGAAGAAGAAGAGGAAGAGGGAGGAAGAAGAAAAGGAAGACGAGGAGGAAGGAAGAAAAAGATGAGGAGGAAGAAGGAAGAAAAAGATGAGGAGGAAGAAGAAGAAAAGGAAGAGAAAGAGGAGGGGAAGGAGGAAGAGGAAAAGGAAGGTGAGGAGGAAGAAAAAGAAGATAAAGAAGAGGAGGAAGAACAGAAAAAGGAAAAAAGGAAGAAGAAAAGGAAGAGAAGGAGGAGGGGAAGAAGAGGAAGAGGAGGAAGAAGAATATGAAGAGGAGGACAAAAAGGAAAAAAAGAAAGAGGAGGAGGAGGAAGAAAAAGAGGAAGAGGGAGAAGAGGAGGAGGAAGACAAAGGAGAAGAAAGAAGAAGAGGAGGAAGAAGAAGAGGAGAAGGAGGGAGAAGAGAAGAAGAGGAAGAGAAAGAGGAGGAGGAAGAGAAAAAGAAGGAGAAGAGGAAGAGGAGGAAGGTCTGGAGGGAGGCATCCTGGCCATCCTTACATGTCTTTGGCCGGCAGGTTCTTCCCTTCCACGATCCGGATGAAGAGAGAGCTCCTTTTGCTGGCCATTTGGAGAGCATGGAGAGCAGCTGCAGCAGCTACAGCAGCAGGGCTTCCCTGAACCAAGGGACCCAGAGCAGCCCACTCCTTCCTCCTTATCCCTTTCCCCCATTCAAGCCTTGGCCTTTTATCTGGCAGCTGGGGAAGGGGCTGCTGCGCCTCCCCCAATCAGGGAGCTGGAAGGCAAGGATGGGGCGTGGCCAGGGAGGCATCCCCTTCAACCATTGGCTGAGCTCTCTCCAGCTGTCAATAGTTGCTCTTTTCCTCCTCCAGATGTTTCCCCCCCCTCCCTCTTTTCCTTGGCTGGAGATTTGCCCAAAATCTAGATTGTGCAAAAATGGCATTTGTTACACTTCTTTCGCTGGAGTTTATCAATAATAATAAATAAGCCTTTTCCTTTTGCTTCTGGTCACATTGACACAAACAAAACATTGGGGCCAAGCAGAGCCTCTTTGTCTGGTTTTCTCCTCCTGGAACTTATAGACTCATTTTTTCAGCTGTCAAAATATGCATAAACTCACTGCCAAAAAACCTCTCCCTGCCCGGCATTAAAAGGGCCTTTATTAGCACAATCCTGTCCAGCCGCAACATTATCCAGGCCTTCTTATTTATACATTCTTTTTTTATTATTTATTTTTAAAGGAACCAGTTCAGGAGTTATTAAGGTACTGTATATACCCGACTACGTCGACTTCACGTATAAGTCAAGGGCAGGTTTTGGGGCCAAAATTACAGATTTTGATAAATACCTGTGGATAAGTCAAGGGTAAAACTTAGGGGCATGTAACGAAGGATGTAAAGGATGAAGCAATCGAAAACAATGCCAAAGAACTTACAAAATCCCAGCAGACATAACTGTTTGCGCTCTTTCTAAAGGCTGGATGGATTAGAAGGGGATCACTCCTCCACGGCAGATTAAACTTGCCTTTCACTATATATATATATATATATATATGAAAGTTAAAATACAGTACTTACATTGACCCGTGGATAAGTCGACTCAGGTTTTTTGGTTCAATTTTTTAACCTAAATTTCTAGACTTATACATGAGTATACGCAGTATGAGACAAGGAACCCTCAACAAATATATTTGCATGTGTAAATGCATACCCACATGCGCACGTGGTTGACCCAAGGGATTTTGCTGCCAGGTGCAACAAAATGGCACCCGGTCCAACGTACAGAGTCTGATTAGACTGGAAGCATTGGGCCAAAACACACTGCAGAAGTAATCCAGTTTCAGACCGCTTTAACTGCCCTAACTGTCCAGAAATATTTCTCCTGCTTGAAACAGGTGCCCTCTTGGTCTGATCGCCAGAAGTCATAGGACTTTTTATCACACGGGGAAAACTGGAAGGTTAACCAAAGGATAATCCAAGGTATTTCGTGTAATTTCGCAAAAGATTTTCAAACGATTTCTCAAACGCAATCGTGAGACATCCCGGGAATAGCTGAATCCGGGAAAATGTCAAATGCATAAATCCTTCTTCACTGCGTTTTCACAGTCAATTCGCATTTGCGTTACTATGAAATGCATCTCCAGTTCGGCCATGGGATTAATGATTTCCATGGGATATGGAAACCATTAAGCCCTATGAGGAGCTGGGCGTGTTTAACCTGGAGAAGAGAAAGTTAAGCGGTGATATGATAGCCCTGTTAAAGTATTTGAAGGGTGCCACGTTGCGGATAGAGCAAGCTTGTTTTCTGCTGCTTCAGAGAATGGAGCAATGGATGCAAGCTACAGGAAAAGAGACTCCAATTCAACATTAGGAGGAACTTCCTGACAGTAAGAGCTGTTCGACAGCGGAATATTTTGCTGCCTCAGATTGTGGTGGGGTCTCCTTCCTTGGAGGTCTTTAAACAGAGGCTGGATGGCCATCTGTTACAAGGAGGGCTTGGATGGTGTCTCGCACGGCAGGGGCACGGATTGGATAACCCAACGCTAGGATTCTGCGGTTCTTTTTATCCTCATGGTGGTATGTTTTAGCAGTCAGCACATATATCTCCTTTTAAAATCAACAGTTCCTTCCTCCGAGCAAAACATCCAACTCCGGGCATGCCCGTCTGAATAAGCGGCAGCCTCCGAGGAATAGGTTATGCTGCTTTTGTTTAGATTCATTGCCTATTTTTGGATGAAACATCAATCCCGCTTTGGCTCTTTTCCTCTCAGAGACTCGCAATGGAAATGTGTGTGTAGCCGGGGAGCTAGGGACACCGCACCGGGGGGAAGATTTTAAAAAAGGCAAGCTATATTTTTTTCCGCCTGGCGCCTGAAGCTTTGCTCCAACCAAACAGAAAGTGGGGGGGGGGGGGGGAAATGGATTGCATTTTGAACATGAGAAGAAACATCAGAGTTTGGATTGCAGGTGAATTCATCCTCTGCTTTTCCACTTTGGAGTCTGGTTCAGATGAGCCACAAGCAGAGGATGATTCACAATAGTAGTAGTAGTAGTAATATAATGATAATAATCTACCTTAATTGCCATGATTCTATGGAATCCTGGGATTTGTAGATCAATGGTGTGCTAGAGCTCTCTGCCTGAGAATTCCAAATGGCCCTCCTTAAAATGCAGATCCCAGCGTCCTATAAAACAGAACTAAGATAGTAAAAGTGGAATAGGAGCTCTATCTTTGTGTTGTGTGAGTGGACTGTGGGTGGAAGGATAGAGGAGAAAGCCAAAGATGAGGACTACGAAACAAACCGAAACCAGGGAACAACACACCAGGGGCCAAGATGGAAGGCTCTGGATTCAATTCTAAAAGAGGCTGGATGGGCATCTCTCAGGAGCGCTTTAGCAGCATATTCCTGTATGGGAGAGGGTTGGATTAGATGTCATTTGTATGAAATCCCAGCTTTTCCAGATAATCATAGAATCCTAGAGTTGGAAGAGAACCCAGGGGCCATCCAGTCCAACCCCATTCTGCCATGCAGGAACTCCCAATCAAAGCATCCATGGCAGATGGCCATCCAGCCTCTGTTTAAAGACTTCCAAAGAAGGAGACTCCACCATACTTTGAAGCTGCCTATTCTACTCTCAAACACCTCCTAATGTTGAGCAGGAATCTCTTTTCCTGTAGCTTGCATCCATTGCTCTTGGTCCTATTCTCTGAAGCAGCAGAAAACACGCTCGCTCCATCCTCAATATGACATCCCTTCAAGTATTTAAAATACGTCTATCATATTAACTCTTAACCTTCTCTTCTCCGGGCTAAACATACCCAGATCCCTCATAGGGCTTTATGGTTTCCAGACTTTCCACCATTTTGGACACTCCAGCTTGTCAACATCCCTCTCGAATTGTGGAGCCCAGAACTGGACACACGATATTCTAAGTGAGTTTTGACCAAAGCAGAATATCATGGTATGATTAGTTCAAAGGGTCTGGAGGGGACAAGGGCTGCCAAAAGGGGTTTGAGGGGTCAGGACTTGGTTCCGCCACCCCAAGGGGAAGAAATATTGAGCTCAATAGACCCAGGGCCTGACTCTGTGCAAGGCCATTTTTATCTTGCGGAAAGAGCTTCTCTCCTGTCCCTCTCAATGGGGAAGCACCAAAGTTCACGGCCTACACCACGTCATCTTCTGCCTGGTTTAAAAATAGCATGAAAAACAGCTAAAAATAGGTTTCTTGGCAGTAGAGGCCTGCTTGGAAAGGCCAAAAAAGCACCTTGGGATGAGCCCACCTTCTGGGGGAAGACGTTGGGCCAAGTGATGCCGCCACGGCTGTTTTGTGCGTCCCTCCAGGGGATGACTAAAGAGTCATTTCATTCCCCATCCCCTTTTTCTCTCTGACTCATTCTGCCCAGGGCTCCCGTCCCTTTGCTCCAGATGGATTAGTCTCGGTCATTGCCCCCAAAGCACAGGATTTACAAAGAAAATAAATCAGCCACTTTCTGCGTTTGGCTTTCTCGCCTAATCCTCCCTGAGCCGTTCCTCTGGGGAGACTGCCTTTCTGCCACCCACCCAGTACCACATCCCTGGTTTCTGGAGGGCCGCTTACCAAGGAACATTGCGAACACCATCGCAATGGTTTAAACATTCTGCCAATTTCACATTTAAAAGTGAAGTGCAACAACCCAGCTTATTACGAGCTGAGTCTCCCTTATCTGAAATGCTTTGGGCCAGAAGTATTTTGGACTTTTTAATATTTGCATGTTTGTTCCTGTGTGCCTTCAAGTCGTTTCCGACTTGTGGCGACACTAACTAGCCTATTTCCGAGTCATCTTGGCGAGTTTCTTCAGAGGAGGTTTGCTTTTGCCATCCTCTGAGGCTGAGAGAGTGTGACTTGGGGTCTAGCACAATTGTAAGATCTACTGGAGGGGCTTGCCTCTGTGTCCTTGTGGGAGGACCTGGAAGAGGGACATTATTTGTGTTGGCACCCCAGAAGTACTCCCCAAACAGAAGGGACTGACCCAGTGCCAGGCCCCTGGCGGTCCGGCAGTCATTGTTTGTTGTTGGTATTGTATGCCTGCAAGTCATTTACAACTGTTGTATACCTTGGAGTCTTTCCCATCTTACGGCAACCCTAAGGCGAACCTAGAACTGGGCTAACTATGTTGTGTGGATTGGAAGCGGGTAGAAGGATGGGGAAGCAAGCCAAAGGTGATGATTCAGAGACAAAGCAGGACCAGAGGACAACAAACCAGGAGGCAAGATGGAAGGCCCCAGATTCAAATCCAACAGAGCATCCCCTGTTGGGTTTGAACCTGGGGCCCTCCATCTGGTTTGTTGTTCTCTGGAGTGTTTAGTAGATGTCCCTTGCAGCTCCTTCCAACTGTATGAAATCCCAGCTTTTCCAGATTGGAATCAGAGTTAGAATAGACCCCCAAGGGCCATCCAATCCATCCCCATTTTGCCATGCAGGAACTCCCAATCAAAGCATCCCCGACAGATGGCCATCCAGCCTCTATTTAATGACCTCCAAAGAAGAAGACTCCACCACACTCTGAGGGAGCATCTTCCACTGTCAAAGAGCTCTTACCACCAGGAAGTTCTTCCTAACGTCGAGGTGGAACCTCTTTTTCCTGTAGCTTGAATCCATTGCTCTGTGTCTTAGTCTAGGTGGAGTCTCCATCCTTGGAGGTCTTTAAGCAGAGGCTGGATGGCCGTCTGTCAGGGATGCTTTGGGAGTTCCTGCATGGCAGAATGGGGTTGGACTGGATGGCCCTTGGGGTCTCTTCCAACTGTATGATTCAAAATGAATATATAAAGAGGAGAGGTGAGGTCCCAGCTCTTTAAAGCTTTCAATGTCATCACCCTCACCTTGACCTCAGACTAGACATGTTATTGGCAGCCCAGTGCTATTCCTTCGGTACAGGAGTTATATGATATCTGAGTGGCATTCCAGTGAGCAGTCTAACTTTATGGAGAAGGGATGCAGGAGAAAGGCATCACATATGGCGATGTCAAGTGTGGTCCTCTACGGGTCTCAGAAGACACACTGGGTGACAATGATCAGCCTGTGACTTCCTTCCTACAGATTTCCTGTACTTTGGATCAAAGATTTGTTCGGAACAGAGACTGCAGTCAAGAAATAAGAAAGACTAGGATCGAAGGGAAGACTAGGGAAGGGCAGCTATGGAGGAACTAGACAAGATCCTAAACCGCAACGCTATACAACAGAGCGCTAAAGTTAGAATCGCCCAAGCCGTTGTATCCGGATGCAAGAGCTGGGCAGTGAAGAAAGCAGACAGAAAGAGAATCAACCCATTTGAAATATGGTGCTGGAGGAAAGTGCGGAAGAAACCATGGATGGCCGAGAAGACAAGCAAACGGCTCCTTGAACAGATCAAGCCTTTAAAGCTTTAAATGTCGCCACCGTCACCTTGACTTCAGAACTCTCCTTGGAAGCCAAGATGATGAAACCGAAGCTGTCGTACTTTGGCCCCATCATGAGAACTCATTGGAAAAGACAATAATGCTAGGAAAGGTAGAAGGGAGTAGAAAGAGAGGAAGGCCACATGCCAGATGGATCGACTCTGTAAAAAGAGGTGCGGATATGACTTTACAGGAGCTCAGCAGAACAGTGGAGGATAGGAGGTCTTGGGAACGTTGCCATGATGAGTAGGGTCAACTCAAACACAGTTCACAACAACAAACAACAACCACCATGCAGAGACTGACCAGCCTCCTGACATGGGAAGCCAAGCCATCGCTGGGATGGTTTCATGATGGAAAGCACACCTTGACGGATCCAGAAACGTACTGTCGGATTTCGGCTCTCGGGTGCAAACAGGTGTTGTGTCTGTGCGGCGCGGGCGATGCCACTTATCGATCCGTGAAACAAGACGCTCGCCCTGACTTTGTCTCCCAAGGATATTCTTTCTGTGCTGCTCGAGGCGTTAAAAACTCTGGGCAGATGGCGACGCTATCCCCATCGAGGATGAGGGCGATGCGCAGAAGATGCGTCGGTGTACGTTTCTGGTGAACATCCGGAGAGGATCACATGGAGATCTTCTTCCCCGAGCTTAAAGGTTAAACCTTGGGAAGGGCTCCTGCTGCCTACAGATGTGTGGGGCTCCTTCTCTTTACCCAGAGCACCAGCTGCCACGGTTGCCGCTGGCGGATGGGAGAGAGAAAAACCGGGGGCCGACGGTTGAGTGGGTGGCAGGTGGATTATCCAGATGTCAGGTCAGGGAGTCCCAGAGCCGTGGGTCAACGCAGCAAAGCTCATAAGCCCAGAGGAGTTTTGCCGCTGCCGCTTTTTGCAAAGGACACGCTGTTTTTCTCTCTGTGTCTCTGCAAAACAGATTCTGCGAAGAGGCGGAAGATCTGTTCCTGGCCTTCTGTGGCCAAGAAGGCCAGGCTTTGGAAAAGCGTTCCCAGAACCCTCCAGAAAGCATAGCATCCTGGGACAGCGGGTCCTCAAAAAAAAAAAAACCTTTCGGTCCTATGACTTGAATATTGCACGCTCCCCATTCCTGACTGCTAGCCCTTGTTGAGATGTTTGAAAGGATGTCATACTGGAGTTTATCACATGGGAGGAATTTCTCTCAATTGCAAATGGAGCCAATTCGCAATTACGTGAATTTGCTAGTTTACCAAATTTACGTGAAATCTGATTGCATTCGGAATGCTTCAGAATGACTTCCCATTTCCCAAAAATGACTCCCTCCATTGCCCGAAATTGCGTGAGATGCTTTAATACGAAATAACGTAAAACCCACGATTGCGTTCGGAATGACTTCCCTTCTGCCCAAAATTGCGTGAGATGCTTTAATACGTGAAACCCCACGATTGCGTTCGGATTGCCATCGGATTATACTCCCAATTTCCATCGTTTGATAAAAGTCCATACAGAGAATACATTGAAATACGTTGAAAAAAACAGGTGGTAATATTGGTAAGACGGCGATTAAATATATTGTGAATTCACTTATGTTTGTATGGAACGGTGTGATAAACAAGGTGGAAATGAGAGATACAGTATCGTTATCGTAATCAAATAACGCAACAAAAAAAGCAAGGGGAATTATGTTGTGTAATGAATTGGATATAATTTTATGATAAGGTGATCGTAACAGATGTGTTTTATGTTTTATTAGAATTTAATAATTTTTTTAAAAAAAAGAAATCTGTGAATAATCCATTCTGCAAAAATCAAAGCATATAAAGATATAAGGGCCAGATAGATAGATGGATTTAAGGGCCCTATATTCCAAAACTATGATGCTATGGTTGATAATAACTGGATAAGCAACTGTGCTCTTTAAGGGGCCTTGGATTCCAGCTCCCAGAATCCCAGGCTCTTGCCCAACATGGCTGAGGCTTCTGGGAGATGAAGTCCAGAAGCTCTTAAAGGACAGAGTTTGGGGAGCAATTGGGTTAAAGCCATGCAGCTGTCTCATCCTCACAGGTCCGCCAGGGGGAGCCAAAGGACACTCTTTTGGCCAACAGGCGCAGTTCCACCTCCAGGGCACTAGAGGGAGCCAGAGAAAGTGGGGCGCCCGTTTCCTAGAGCGGTGAAGCTGGAAGTGAAGCCCGGAAGTAGTTTCCTGGACTCACTGTAGAGCCAGCAGAAGAGAGCCATGAATGCGCCTCCGGCTTTCGAGTCCTTCTTGCTTTTTGAAGGGGAGAAAAAGTGAGGAGTGTTTCCATCCATTACTCTGGGTCCTATTCTCTGGAGCAGCAGAAAACAAGCTTCCTTTATATATATATGTCTCTGGAGCAGCAGAAGACAAGCTTGCTTTCTCTATATATATTAGTGTCTGGAGCAGCAGAAAATAAGCTTGCTTTCTCTCTCTCTATTAGTCTCTGGAGCAGCAGAAAACAAGCTTGCTCCATCTCTTGGTCTCTTGAGCAGCAGAAATCAAGCTTGCTTTCTCTCTCTATATATATATCTGGAGCATCAGAAAACAAGCTTCCTTTCTCTCTATTAGACTCTGGAGCATCAGAAAACAAGCTTCCTTTCTCTGTCTCTCTCTATTAGTCTCTGGAGCATCAGAAAACAAGCTTGCTTTCTCTCTATTAGTCTCTGGAGCAGCAGAAAACAAGCTTGCTTTCTCTCTCTCTTTTAGTCTCTGGAGCATCAGAAAACAAGCTTGCTTTCTGTCTCTCTATTAGTCTCTAGAGCAGCAGAAAACAAGCTTTCTTTTTCTCTATATATATTAGTTTCTGGAGCATCAGAAAACAAGCTTCCTTTCTCTATATATATTAGTTTCTGGAGCAGCAGAAAACAAGCTTGCTTTCTCTCTATTAGTCTCTGGAGCATCAGAAAACAAGCTTGCTCTCTCTCTCTCTCTCTCTCTATTAGTCTTTAATCTCCAGCTAAAAGTTGCCTTCACTTAAAAGGTGGGAGGATAGTATTCTGTCACTAAGATGCAAAGATAAGATTGGAAACCAAGGATGGTTTCTAAGATAGGAAGGAGGTGCCTGTATTATTCAGTGTTGACCCTGGTCTCTTCTTTCTCCCCTGCCTTCTTCCAGGATTACGATAAATAAGGATACGAAGGTACCCAATGCCTGTCTGTTCACCATCAACAAAGAAGATCATACGCTGGGGAACATTATTAAGTCGTGAGTAAGACTGGCTCTTGGTTTTGGGGGAAGATTTTTATGGGGTTGCTTGAAAGCAGTGACTTTCTCAGGATGATGCCAAGAGTCAGGCTAAGCCAAATCCTTGGTCAGACTTCAGTGACCACATACCCACAGACTGCTTGGAAGGAACCGCAGCACGTGGGTAGCTGCAAATGTACCTCTGCTTTTTGTGGACAGCGCAGTTTGTTGAATACTGTCAGATGGTTTTAACTATATCAAATGATTTATTTAGTTTGTACCTGGTTTTTCACTACAAATTGGGCCCAAAGTATCTTAACAGTAAACTATGTCATATGTAGAATTCAAAGATATAGCCGTGTTGGTCTGTAGAATCAGTATGGAGAGAGATCTTGTAGCCCCTTTGAGACTCACTCAAAGAAGTTGGCATCATGAGCTTTCCTAGACATCACTCTGCAAATGCATCCGAGGAAGTAAACCGAAGTCTAGGAAAGCTCATGCTTTCTCAAAGATGCTACAAGACCTCTTTACACATGTCATATCTGTATGCCTTGGCTTACTTTGGAGACTTCACACCCAACTAATGCTCCCAGGATCTCGGGTTCAAGATCCTATTTACCCCACTGTGCCCTGTTCTGTGTCCCCAGCAAGTTAAGCTCGCTCGCTGTTTGGGTATCTGAAGAAGGTAATAAATGAAAGGCAGCTTCATGTGGGTGAAGACAGGCTTTCAAATAAGCTGTTCCCAAAAATCTTTAGGGCTGTCTATGTAAGAATGAGCACTTTGAGCATGACAGGGAACAGTCAGTTTGCACAAGTTGAACGTTCTTCAGAGACACTTGGACTAAAGTATTCTTCAGGAGTAGCCCCATTGGAGCAATACAACAGGAAGGTAAATACATATGCTAAGGACTCAACTAAAGTTATGACTATGGATTACAACTCCCTGTCCCGGACTGCGGCCAGCACACACCCAACAAAAGCTGATAAAGGCAGTTCCACAAACCTTAACGTTGATCCAAAGAGTAGTCCAAATGCCAGAGCCGAGGTCAGGGTTGGGGAAATCACGGAAGTCGGTCCGGTCCGAGGTCAGGGCAAGGAGAAAGCAGCAAAAGTCCAAATCGTTCCAAGGTCAACAGAATTGCAAAGACACAAAGCCAGCACACAATCACACCAAGATACTTACAATAAGTTCTGGCAAAGGGATGGCCTCTCACAGGTGCTTAAGTAGGAGACACCCTCCCTGTTGGCAGCTGTGCTTTATTACCAGCTTGCTCTTCAGCAAGCCTGCGGGACCGATGCACACAAGCACTCTCAGCCCTCCTCTCCTTCAAGGAGCGAACCACCAAACTGGATTCCTCATTTGAAACCTCACTCAGCTGCTTAGCCTCTGAAGGGAGCTCCACAGTGCCAGAGCCTGGCTGGGCTCCTACTCCTGGGGCTGAAATGTCAGGACTGGGGTCTGTCATGGCAGGACTGGGACCTGGTCCGGCCTCCAAATCCTCTTGCTCCTGAGGAGCCATGTCCTCCTCCTCATCCTCTGACTTCATCTCCTGGCTGGCCATGACACTCCCAAAGTCCTCGGCCGACAAAAAGCTCTGAGGATGTCTAGCTGTGCTTGGGCCAGCCAGCTTTATTTTTGAACAGCCTCTTTCTTTGCCTGTTTTTCTCTTTCCCGCAGGCAGTTACTGAAAGACCCCCAAGTGCTCTTTGCCGGCTACAAGGTCCCTCACCCCCTGGAGCACAAGATCATCATCCGTGTCCAGACCACTCCCGACTACAGTCCCCAAGAAGCCTTCACCAACGCCATCACGGATCTCATCAGTGAGCTCTCCCTCCTCGAGGAGAGGTTCCGAGTAAGAATTTTCCTTCCTTCCCAACCCAGTTGTCAGGCTTTCTGTGACCCATTGTTTTATCGAATCCTCTTTTTCTTTCAGGTTGCTATCAAAGACAAGCAAGAAGGCATCGAATAGCAGCCCAGTGTTACAGCATGCATTCACCAATGAACCATTTCGTTTTTTCCTTAACTAGCAGTAACGGTCAAGTAGTAAGTATTTATTAGAGGTTTAAACCTGAGATCTAGTTAGCTTACCGTAATATGTTGGCTAATAAATTATGCTTTATTTTTTTATCCTGAGTTTTTGAAAGGCTTAGTACTTTTCACTGGAAAGGCGTCAAAAGTAACTGCTGTTTGCAGAACTGTTTTCTTAAACCAAGTGCGCTATCGTTACAAAAAGTCTGTCCCCTGTGTTTTCTTTGCTCAGTTTAATAAAGTATGCCTATTTCTGGTTTTCTCAATGTTTTCATCACTGTTTTCATTTCCTTGCAGCACCTGTTTTTTTTTTGGGTTGCCCTTTTCTGAGTGCCCACTTCTGACTGTGTTCTAATATCCTTCTTAAAACGATCGAATCTTGTTGGACTGCCAAATCCCAGCAGCCCCAGGTAGTGCAATGGCAGCAACTGCTGGGAGCTGCAGTCCAGCAACATCTGAAAAGCCACATGATTCAGCCGCCCCCTAACTTTCCTTTAGCTAAAACAGAAACCTGTGAGTAGTAACACAACATCCAAATTTAACTGCTCTGTTCTATAAATAGATGTTCGCCAACTCTGGTAGCAGGACTCAGTACCCAGAACCCTGTCGGTGCCTTCAATATGCATACATTTCTCCCAAAAAACAGCTGGACACTTTTGGCTGGTGCACAACATCTACGTCACAACCCAAATCTAGCACCTCATCCACTCAGTCTTGCAACCGTTTAATATTTTTGCTACCCTGAGCAATAACAATGAGAGGTTCGGTGTTTGCAATGGCGCTGCTCAAAGTGGTGATCCATATACTCACGACAGTCCATCAGAGCACATGGGCTGTTTCTCCAGTTTCCCGGAAACTACCAATAGTGGCACAGTACTAGTCCGTAGCTCATTTGGGGTGGAAGGAATACCAGTCTATCACATTCGATAGCTTGAGGAGAGGCAGGTAGGAAATAAACATTTATTGTTATCATTGAGAAGGTCTACACAACACGATGCCCTGATTCATCACACTAGATTTTTAAAAGCTGTTATTGCTGATCTGAGGGTTCTTTTGCCTTCCCCACACTGACCTGCCTCAACCTACTTTTCTATTAAGTGTGGCCCTGCTTTGCCTTAGTCTCCTCCCAAACTAAGCTGGAGTATACCTTAGGGACCTGAAACTTAGCCCTAACTGGTATTGAAGCAAACAGAGCTAGTGTCCTTCAGGTGACAGATTTAATCATCAAAAGACGCAGAGCAGAGGCTTCTTATTAGATCTGTGGAAAGGGATGGTGAACTAGGAAACTGTCCTTGCATGAGCAAGCTCATGCCAAAGCCCAGAAGTTCAAGTCCTAAATCATGGCAGAATTAAATTCCTGGGCTGTTGGAATCCAATACCGACAAGGAGAGAAAGTGAGAACTAACATTTAATTATTTGACTGTGCCACAGCCACAGAGAAGTGTTCCCTGCCACTTTTCTGACTCTTAATTTTTAAAAACTGCTTCACAGTTACCTCGTATCAAGTTTTATTAAATACTGTCCTTCTATAAAACAAATACACTTAATACACCAAGAAAGCAAAGTCACAGTTAAGGAGACGTGGGCATCGGCAGCAACTCATTTTGTTCTGGCCAATCCCTTTGGTTGATTTTCTTGCATTGATACACGTGAACTTAAAATCCCCCTCCAACCCCTCCCTGGTTATTCTCAGAATGGTCACAAATACTGCACTACTGAAACGGTGGATGAAAAAAATAGCTCCTCCGGCGGCAGGGCCCCAAGCCAGCACAGCTAGGTTTTCTTCCATATTGCGGCAATGTTGACGTCGGTCAGCGCGACCAAGTACGTGAAGGTGGGGTCCGTGACCACGTTGTTCACCAGGACATCCGTCAGCAGCTCACCGTTGGCCTTCAGCTCCGGCCACTTCAGAACCTGAATGGAAAAGATTGCAGGGGGTGAAACCTGTTGGAAAACTAACTAGGTTTACCATGTCAGGTGTCTTCATGCACAATGCCTTCTACTAGAATATTTCCATGTTTCTACACTGTCCAGCAATTTTAGGGACCTTTAAAGCAGGCCAGACAAAGCTGGATCATTTACAGTGTCAAAGCCTGAGACTGAAAAGAGGTTTCAGCGATCGATGAATGTTCCCATTTCCAGCCTGTGTCTGTCCTATTTCTTTCGGCTTGAACACAATGGTCTGTACTTCTTAGTTCATGCGGCCCAATAATCTAGCCAGAGACAGCTGTGAATGAAGGTTTATAGGACAAACTTGTAAGAAAGACCCACGGCTTCTGTACCTGCGAAGGCCCTATTCTCTTGGTTGTACAGTCTTCCTTGGTGACACTCAAAGCTGAGAGATGGTTGCTGAGGTCATACATCCAGACGCCTCCTTTCTCATCGCCGCAGAACACGTATTCTTCTGCTGCAGAAGTAAAGGAGGCCACGACATGAAATCAAACTCAGCGTTTTTAGTCGGAAGAACGTGAGATATAATTCAAAGGGGAAAGACTACGCCTGTAGGTTTGGGCTACTCTGGTAACTATAGTGTCCTATAGAAACACCCAAGGCAGTTGCCAACCCTCACAGTTTTGCTGTACACTGATAACACCATCTCCATCTGATATGGAGGATATTTGGAGGATAGGAACCAGGCAGCTACTAGATGCAATAACTTCTGATAAAATGACATTTAATTCTAGAGAAGATCCAACGTGCCAGTGGATGCCTAATCTTCTTGGACCATTCCAAAGCATCTGTGGGGAGCAAATGAGTGACTATCGGCTCCAGTGCTGCCAGAGGACATAAATGTCTGCTGGGGCCTAAGGCCTGTGAACGGGCAAGCCTGGGGCCCTCCTTAGTTGGCACTTACTTGGGCATGTACTGAGGGTGAGGTAAGGCAGATCTGTGGAGGACCACTCCAGTTCGGCCAGGATGACCGCTTGCACTGTCCTCTGCCCGCCCTTCCCTTGCTTGAAAGAGCGGCTCCAGCTCCAGAGGTTTATGGAGCCCGTCTTCGAACTCTTGGTCACTGTGGAGGAAAGAGAAAAGAAGAGGCCTTGCTGGTCGGTGGGCCTGCTGCCGGAGCAACACAGCTTACTGTCAAATTACCTGTTAAAGAATCGGTTTTGCATTGCGTCAGCAGCACTATGAATTTTACTTTCCAATCATGCGATGTCCCAACATTAAAGGGAAGCTAATGCCTCCAGTACTAATGAATGATTCAACCATACCTGTTGGTCCATGACAACCAAAACACAACTGTTAACAAATTCCACTGATTTCATGCGTATCAGACTTTTTATATGGGATGCTTTAAGACAGGTGCTTGTCATGTAGAATACAATCCACTTGAAGTAAGGTGAGGAGCTTTAGAGACAATTAGGACCTACTCTGTAGGTAGAGTCTGCTTACAAAGTGTTTGAATGCCGATGTCTTACCCACAATATCTTCATTCAAAAAAGCCAGGCCATCCACTCGATGGGAAGAGGTCTCGTTCCCCTCGTCATCTGGGAATTGAAACTCCACTTCAAAAGGCCTGAAACGTTGGAAAGAGCAGCGTCGTATATGAAAAACAAGTAACAAATAACTTGTGTGGTTACTGCAAGTGTAACTAAGGTAACCAATACTGTTCAAATGATGTTAGCCTGAATTTTCAGATTGTGTTTTTTTTGGGTCTGTCTAAATGAGGCATACGACTACAGCAGGACGTACACCTTTGGGACCACAGGCCTATGAAAGGGCCAGTCCAATCCACAGGAACGTAAGAATAAAGTCACATAGAAACGAAGAATTTGAGAAATTCAGCTCTAGAAGTTTCTAAATGATGTGCTTGCAGACAAATCATGTGATTTTAGTTAAAACTGGAATTTTATATATATTTTTAGTGTTATGGACAGATTAGGAAGTATGCTCAATATAAAGATTTTACAGATTTCAACTGTACTCCCACCATCCTTTGGTGATGGAAAAATTAACATCTATCACACAGTGCCCCAAGCTGGCAAGGAAGGTTCCAAGATGACACCATCTAAATAGAATATGGACATTTTATAAAAGATACCAATAAATAGTTCAATAGCAGTACGAACTGTGGGTCTTTTTGTGAATTAATTACCTCCCCTCCCTTGGTAGCGTTAGCCGTGAGCTACTTGCCTGTTTTTCGTCTGCTTGTCGTCCAGTCTGATATCCCAGGCAAAGCAGCCTTGCTCACAGCCAGCCACCAAGTACCGATCGGGGCAAGAGGGCACCAGGGCAATCCGTAGAGGTGTGTTGACCGTCTCCAGCACCATCAGCTGCCTAGCAGACGAAACACACTTTACTTCCCAACTTTCACTAACACTTCACTCCTGGCAGATTCAAAGCATATTCTTCCTTTGTCATTTACCTTTCCTTGAAGTTATAGTCGCAGTCGGGAACGCCAATGTCCCACATGCATATTTTCTTGTCATAGGATGCGGCTGCGAGTGGGCGGGAGAAAGGGAGAGACAAAGAGAAGGATGTACGTTCTGCTGAGAAGGTGCCACAACAGATAGACAGCCTTCTAATTCAACAATTACTCCGGCTTGCCTGGAGACCCTCCCACCACCTCCTCTTTTCTGCTCACTACAAGCTATCATCCATGCTTTTCTCCCCATGCGCCTGCGAGTAGAGCGGTGAGTGGCGATGTGCCTCTTTCAATACTGGGTCACAATACAGCAAGCCTGCTCTTCAGCACCTCAGAAATGCCTCTGTTGAGAGGCTGCATGGCTTAAAAGGTAGGTTTTGAGGGCCACTGTCAGTCATTGATGTGACTGTGAAAGTGTGATTACAGTGTCATACGTTGTACTTTGATCATGTACAAAATACATGGCTGCATGTTAAAGGAAAAGCTTGGAGTGCTTTGTCAAGTGAAGACAAACCTTGGCTTCCAGCACATGTCACTTTATAAAAGCCTTCCTTTCTTTGAAGCACCAATCCGTAATCTCCTTACAACCCCTAGCGCCGTACTGAAAACCCAATGTTTCAGCTAGGCTACAATCTGCTTTGTGTTCCATTGCAATCGACAGGACTTCAGCACCCACAACCTGACACGAGATTACAGAAATAAGCAACTGTCACTTGTGTCCAGCATCTGCTTGTTGAATATCTAACTATATCTGAACTCCATTAAGCCACTGTGATGTGGCAGGATCTGGCTTTTGTCACTGCAAAATTCTGGCTGTACGAAATGAACCATCCAAGAAGTCTGCTTAGACGAAGACAGCATTTCTCCTGTCATAACTGACTGACCCGGGCTGGGAGACTTACTGAACAGATGTGTCTCACTGATGGGACTGAAGCAGGCGGTAGCGATGGGCTTCTTGTGAGCCTTGATCTCTCCATAGCAGTAATCGGCAGTCACATGAATTAGCTTCACGATGCCTCGTCTCCCAGCGGCTGCCAGGACATTGTGCTTTTTCTTTCGCCCATCGCTTGTCACCATTGTCAGGGTTGTCCATGCAACAGTGTAAAACTCCTGGGTGGGTGGGAATATAAAAAGCATTAGGTCCGAGCCAGCATATACAAAGGGAAGACCTGTAGTCCAACAACAACTAGAGGTCCTCTGTAGTTCCCGAAGAAGAGAAACTACTAGGCGTAAAGCTTTCGGGGCACACAAACGCTTGTCTTTGGTTAAATCAGCCATATGCCCAAAATATCCTACTTTATGTACAGATCTGTACAAAGCTGTACCGGTAGTGAGAAGCTGGGCATAACTTTTATATTTCTATATTTTAAAAAAATATTAAAACCAGATGAAGCATAGCAGCGATTGGTGTGGAAGCCCCTAAGGGAACTAGGCTCATGAGGTATCAAAATTTTTCAACACAAACTTTCTGAAACACAGACTGGACTCCGATCGGCTTGCCATACATCTGCTCCGGCTTATGCAGCTTCTGTCACCATCTCCCTGCTCTTCTAAAGCCTGCTAAATCTTCCTTGTTTTGACTTTCTTTTAACGGACAGCGCTATGCAGGCATGCAAATTTCTACTTCATGTTCCAATTTATAGTTTTTGGAGAAGGGTTTCTCTTAACATTCTGCTTGCTGAATAAAGTTGACAGTTGATTTGAACGCTTTTTATACTGGCAGTGCAGCTGTATTCAGACACAAAGTAATGTCTCCAATAAGGCATCAAGTCTCAAGTTAAGCACCTAAAGTTTTCCAACAGCAGTTTGCAATCAGCTGTACACTAGAATAGGAAAAAACTGGTTCCAAGTAAGAGAATTCAAAGATATAGCCGTGTTAAATCTGCAGAATCCGTGTGTAGAGGGATCTTGTAGCACCTTTGAGGCTAAATGATTTTACTGATGAGACTACTTTTCTTTCTTTCAGTTAGTCTCAAAGGTGCTACATGATCTCTCGACATACTGGTTCTGAGTAAGGTTTACCATAACTGTGGTCTGACATGATGTCTGAATTGACAAGTCATAATTACATCCAGAGCTTGGGAGTTATATTTTGGACTATAACTGTCCATCACTGCTAGCCAGCATGGCCAGTTAATGCATCAGATCAGGAAATCTGAGAGTTATACCCCCCCAAAATAGCTTTCTGAAGCTCTGCTTGCAGCCACAGACTGCTTTTGATTTGGTTCCAGAAATCCTCAGCTCCTGCCATTCATTTAGTGTGTTCTGAAGGGCAAAATGCAACACATGACCCGAGCCACTGTTGCCCATCAGGAGACTGCAGCAATGCCTCACCTACCAGAAATGCCTCCTTACCTCCCCAGCCACTTTGTACTTTTTCAAGACAATGCCTGTCTCACAGTCCACCAAACACACCGAGTCCCCACCACAGGTTGCTGCTGTCCTGGACGAGCTCACCACAGGGTCTGAAAGAAATAAAGCCAAAGTTACTATAACTTTCTTGGTAGAATTCAAAGACATAGCCATGTTAGTCTGTGGCATATAGGTCTGTAAAGGGATCTTCCAGCACATTTGAGACTAAATGAAAGAAACAGGATGGTAGCATGAGTCTTCCCTAGGCTTGAGCCTACTTCCTCAGATGCTTGTTTTGACTATACTAAAGCTCTTGCTATCAACCTCTTTAACTTAGTCCCAAATGTGCTATAAGATCCCTTTACAAACTGTTACTTTGTCAGCACAATCTTACTGTCTTCAAAACAATTTTTGGTCCCTGGTTATGTGAGGCAACTATTATCATAAGCGTATATTTAATTTATATCTATACCATATTTCTAAGATGCAGATGTCTGTGCAACCTTTGCTTTGGACTCATCGAATGTAATTATTCCCACTGGGAAGAAAGAATAGGGAACTTGAGGATGACAGTATTTACCCTCAATCTGAATGTAAACTTTCCAGTTATATATAACTGCTTTTGCTCATATCCACTTCTTTATTTCTCTCCCCATCTTGTCTTTGTCCCCACTCTTTAGAGCCTATTTAATGGGGTATGTTCTTTGAGGAGACTCAAGGTGGATTTCCATATACCTAAAGCAAGGCTCTACGTTCAGTGCTTCATCTTGGCACTGGATAGCACAGAGGTTTTATGTCATGAGCTGCCCTGAGACCTCAACATTACAGAAAGGGCAATAAACACTGTCAATGAATAACAGACCTCTTGACGCCTCAAGATGCCTTCAAGCCATGTATTCACAATGTCAAAGGGCCAAAGTCACCTTGCCACGTCAGAAACAAGCGTAAGGGCCTTAAGAAACGACAAGACTAGAGCCTTAACTACAAGACTGAATCCAACTAGGAAACCAGGTATCCAGTCTTCTTCTCGCTTCCTTGTCTTTTCACTTGTGAAACTAACTAGGACATCAGCCTGTGTTTGTTTAAAACTCCTGAAACTTTCATGCTAGGAATAGATTATCCCTTGGAATTATTGTCCTGGAATAAGAAAAAAAGGAACACAACAGGGAAAAAAATGAACTCATTTACAATATAGTTGTTTACAAAATCCAGAAAGAGGGAGGCAGGAGGCTCTATCTGCTACCCCAGACCCAGACCCAAATATGTAATTCCCTCTCCAACACTATTTCTTTGAGGGCTTCCGAGTCCGCTCAGCCAGGCTCACCTTTTCTCGTCCCACAATCCAGCGGCGGCTCAAAGACACAAGCCCATAACTGGGTTTTGAAGTCGTCTCTGTTGTTGCCTTTACTGTGACACTGTAGAAAATGGACAGGCTCCAGGCTGATTGTCTCCTAGAAGAAAGCAGGCAGTGTTAAACACAAAAAGACATGCCACCTGTGATATATAACATAATTTACCTTTCCAGGACGGATATGGAAGTGTCACGCTTGGGCGCACGAGAGACTTGTTTTCAAACCTCTGTTTTGTGGCAAAGTGCTTTGGAGAGGCCCTTGGATAAGTCACTCTCTATTTTTGCAGTCTAATGTGCTCACAGATTTTATGTATTAAAACAGCTACTGGAAATCTGTCTCCTCCCAGGTCATGTCCCTATACTTCCTCACAACTCTCTTTTCCAGGTTGCTCACCTTTCTCCTTGCACACCAAGAAAGGGACTTTCTGTCCTCAGAGCAAAGCATTTTGGAGCTTTCCTGCTTCCACTCCATTTATGGAGCATCGTCTCCCTGAGAATTAGCATCCAGCTCTCTTACAGGAATAATCTCTCAAAAGACGGAAGGGGTGGATATTGGTGCACACTGAGACTGGACACAGCAAGCTATCTAAGGTATCATAGCTATAGAAACATAAGAGGTTGCCCAGCATGATCAACTCTGACTGGCAGCCAAGGCTTTCCAGGGTTACAAGCAGGAATTTACATTAGAAAAAAAATATATGTATCTCCCTTAAAAGCTTCTTTAAAGCTCAAAACACATGTTAAGATCTCAATGAGCCTCATTTAACAAATCAGATCATCCTGATTTTAATTCTCCTGTGTGCTTTCACCAACCTCATGTATATTTTTTTTCTGGCATTTTTTACAAGCCCACAAACTCCTTATGTTAAGGACTGACAATTGAGACCTCTCCTGCCCCAGTTAAGGCCTCTGGTAGGAAGCTGTCCTGGTACCTCGCCTTCCAAGTCTTTGACAGGAGTGCTACAAGCATCTCTCCCATCCTCCTCTTCCTTCTCCTTGTGCTCCTCTTTCTGGTGACTGGACCTTTTGTGGCTCTGTGCTTTCGGAAGCCGCCCTCCGTTCCGATGGGCCCCTCCGGGATCCTGGCTGGCTTGAGATTCCTTGGCCTGCGGGCGAGACGCTTTCCCCCCCTCGGGGCCGCGCTCCTCCTGCAAGCGGCTGGACTTCTTGGGAGTAGGAGAGGGGTCCTCCTTGGAACTGCTCTGAGAGCGGGATCGCTTACTTGTAGACGTTCCTTTGGAGTGAATTGCTTTCCTCTTGCTGGGAATGATTGTGCCCTGTTCAGAAAAAAACAAACAAACCAGCAACTTCAAGCTGACTCACCCATTCTCCCTACAACTCAAAATCCATGAATAATATCCAACTTAGGAAGTGGCTTGCTCAACACATTGACCTGCGGACTCATCTGTAGAGTCCTGAGATCTGAACTCTCCCTTTCTGAAACACAGGGGACAATCCACTGGGGATTCTCCCTATTAAAATTAACATGATCCAAAGCAGCATCCTACATACTTGGGTGGGAAGATACTCTTAAGGGGCACAATGACCAAAAGGGAGGGTGCCCATTCTTCCTCCCACTTTCTCGGGAGTCTCCTTTTTTGGAGCCTTTTAAACAGAGGCTGGATGGTCATCTGTCAGGGATGCTTTGATTGTGAGTTCCTGCATGGCAGAAGGGGGGTTGGACTGGATGGCCCTTGGGGTCTCCTCCAACTCTAGGATTATACTGATCTCTACAGGGTCAGAACCAGAGCTCCCACTTCTATCCTTCTCTTGATGCACCCAAAGTAGATCTGGGTGAGGAAGGGAGAGAAAGACAGATTTTGGCCGCCAAAGTGTTGACCATCTCATGAGTTTCATTAGAGACAAGGTTTAATACTTCATACTTAGCAACAAATTAAGTTGCCAAAGAAATGATTCATCTAGACTGCTCTGGCTGGTAACACTTACCCAAGATCTCAGGCAGAGAACCCTGCTTCCTGTGGATTCTTTTAGCTGGAGGTGCCATGGACTGAATCACTACATGCAAACCAAATGGCCTTTTATTTCCCCAAGCAGTTTGGGAGAGTGGTCAAGGACCAGGACATGAAATAAGTCAAGCAAGACTCGCTGGGGTAAACATATTACATGGAATAAGGTGGTCAATCAGACATTTCTTTTGCAGAGGTCTGACCTTAGCAATGACTTTGTTTTCAGTCTCTGCAATGTGTGTATTTTCTTCTTCTTTGTTGTTGTCTTCTTCTTCCTCTTCTTCCTCCTCTTCCTTTTCCTCCTCCTCCTCTTCCTCCTCCTCCTCCTCCTCTTCTTCATCTTCTTCCTCCATTGTTTCTTCCACTTCAGGGGTGGGCTTACTTTCCTGATTGATGAGTGAATTCAAGAACTCCTCTGCAATCATTTTCACCTAGCAGAAGAAGGGACGCAAGTGTGGTCAATTTTAATAAAAAGATAAGGTGTAGGGGGAAAAACAATGTACAATATGTGTAAAAAGGATTAGCAAATTAAAATAATTAAAAGAGAGTATCTTTGCCTCTCTGAACTGTTCTTCAGATTACCCAGCTCAAATATTCCAAGCGTAAAAGAGCTTTTTTCTAACGGGAAATATTCAGATTTTCACTGGCGAGCAACTTATGATTTAGCAGAGGTTAAGAAATATGAGACAGCTTCCAAGACTCTGAATCTTTAACAATTCTTCAAGTATTCCAGATACTAGATTAGAGTAGAATTACTGAAACGTTATTTTTTTGTTGCTTGCATTTCCTTTACGGTTAAAAATTACAAGACTACTCCATGCATAAGAGATCTGTTCTTTCTGAATGACACTGTCACTACATTGCATGGTACTTCAGGGGTCTTCTCTTGCATACTGAAAATAAATTGTTCTTAATATTTGTTCTAGCTGAAAAGTTAGTCTGTACAACTGATGTACACACATTGACTTTCTGCAAATCCTGTTCCTAGATCTGCTATATAAACATTTATTTCTGACTTTGCTGAGTTACTCTTAGCAGAAACATTGTGAGAATGCAACGATATTTTTACAACAGATTGTTTGTGAACTGGTTTCTCTGAAGATTAGTTCCAGGGAATATCCTACATGGAAGCATTCAAAGATGGAGAGCTTTCTTCTGTATGTGACAATGAAGCTAGTTCTGAAATTATTATATTCAGTGTAAGTGAACCCTAAAAAATTGTTCTTCAGTTGGAGGGATGAAATTTGGCAAGCAAGAAAAAGGGGCACCGGTTAAAATGTTTCTTGAAACAAAGTGCCCACCTTGCAAAGTTCCCAGAAAATGGTCAGCTTCTTTGTATAAGTCCCCTCGTGTCTACTAGCCTTGGAAGAAAATTTTGATCGCTTCATTTCTCGTCTTTAAAAAGGCTTTTTAGTTTTGTGAGGGTGCGATGGGGTGTAGGCTGACAAAACAGCAAGTGGAAGCCTTCACCTTATTCACAATTCCTCAATGTCTTTTTAAAAAAAGTTATCTGCCTTTATATCAGCCTAACAGATGGCTCGCTTCAAGGTTGAAGTCAGGCGTTTTAAAAGATGGCAAACTGTGTTCACACAGAAAAGAGGTCAGAGTGACTCTCCTGCCATATCCAAAAGTAACCAGATATAAAGAATGGGGGTTGGAAAAGCCTAGCTTTCAAGTTAATGTCACCAGTCAGTCCTTCAACCAATCCTTGGGTAAAGCCGAACCAGCAAAGGAGAACTTCACCAGCTGTCACAGAGCTAGTTTTTATTTCCTTTCGAGTTCTTTTATCAGCATAGCTAGGTATTCTACCGTATATACTCGACTACAAGCCAACCTCATGTATAAGTCAAGGGCAAGTTTGGGGGCAAAAATTATGGATTTTGATATGACCCATAGATAAGTTGAGGGTCAAATTTAGGGGCATATAGCAAAGGATCAAAAAGGATGAAGCAAACCAAAACAATGTCAAAGAAGCTACAGAATTCCAGCCACAATGTTTGTGCTCACTCTTATCGCTGGATGGATAAGAAAATAGAGAAGGTTGGTGCTTCCAGGACAGATTATACTCTTGCTTTTCACCAGGGGATGATTCCTCCTTTTAAATAAGTGTCAAGATACAGTACTTACATTGACCCATGGATAACTCAACTCAAGTTTTTGGGGGTCCTTTTTTTAAACCTAAATTTCTAGACTTATACATGAGCATATACACTGTAATAACCTGCCGTGAGTGTCAAAGACTGCTGAACCCCGTTAATGAAGATGCGATGTGGGATATGAGATGCTTCATGAGACGCATTATATACAAATAGGGCTGAGTTTACCCGCCATCGGGTGAAGTCGCTGAGTGAGCTGGGTCCATATGCCACGTGGGCTTGTGCAGACCTGATGAACTTTTTCCGGATTGACTTCAACTGCTCAGGAGACAAGGTTTTCGGCAGCTGGTTCCGGAAGTTTTTCCCCCAGTGAGCAGAGACCTAAACACAGACGGAAGGATATCTTAACTGATTTGAGGACGAGGAGGAGAATAACACATAGGATCAATCTTCTGTACTGAAATGCAATGTATAAACATGCCCATGGGCCACAGATTTCTCGCTACTTGACTGAACTCAATGAGATGGGCCCAAGTCACAAGGCCTTTTTGATGGTGGCTGCCGTTCCTAGAAATACAATCGTACAGACTGCCAGGCTGGTATCTTTTGATTTGGTAGAAAAATTAGAACAGCTTTCCCAAACCTGTTCACCTCTAGATATTTTGGACTACAATTCCCATAATTTCTGATTACAGTACTGAACATGCTAGGTAGGGCTTATGAGTATTTAGCCCAATAGAGTCTAAAGAATGCTAGATAATCACCAACCAACTCACCAACAGGCCTTGCCTAAGAAGAAGAAGAAGAGCCCTCTCTCTATCCATCATCTTGAGGGAGAGAAAGGCAAGCCAGCTCCAAGAGGCCTTGCCTAAAAAGAAGAAGGGCCCTCCCTCTGGTCCATCCGCCTTGGTCCAGGCCTCCGAGGGAGAGAAGATCTGCTGGACTTTCCCCCTTCCCCACCACCTCTCCCTTCTCCTTTTGTGTCCTGTCTTTTTAGATTGTAAGCCTGAGGGCAGGGAAATGTCTAATTAACAAATTGTAAGGCGCTCTGATAGCCTTGGCTGAAGAGTGGGGTATAAATAAATAATAATAATAATAATTATCTTCCATCTAACATACAGTCTAAAAAATATTTTTTCTAAATTCTGAGGATTAATTCAGATAGAGTTTAACTACAGGACAGAAGGTGCTTCACAAGGGGCTGTACACCAGTCTAGTCTCTGAAGCTCCACTGGTCCAGATGAAGGTCAAAGCTGCAGCTCTGTTCCACACCATTTATGGATCGGTTTCTTTGTTTATCGCATTTTTTTACCCTGCTCTTCAGCCAAAAAGGCTCCCAGAACAGAGGGAAGGATGCCAAATACATTTGATTCATTCACTCCCTTCAGTATGTATCTGTTTCTACAAGTCTTCTCTAGGTCGTTGGGATTGTAAGCGAATGACTCTTTGCTTCCACATCTTCTCCTACCCACTTGCCTGTTTCATTCTTCTTACAGACAGAATTCTGTCACTGATAATTCTGTTTAATATGGTACCTTTTAAAAAAAACAAGACCTTAGAAAATCATTGTCATCGCATCAGTGGTGTAGCGGATCCAGGGCTCATAACACTAAAGTACTGGGACTTTCTTATCAGAAGGGGCAAGGACATCATCTTCTATTCCCTCTGGTTTGCTTGTTTCCTCTGAGCTTTCGCTGCCATCCTCAAAGGAGCAGAGGAGAAAAATGAATGTCCTCCCAGCAACAATATATTGCTGTGAGCTATCTCTGTCCCTATACAATACTTGACGTTTTGAAACGTTTTGGGTCTTCGGTGGCAGTTCTTGTTCATCAAAATACCTGCTTGTGATGGAGATGAGAACTACATTATTTCTGCCTGCATTTTGAGACTCTTTTTAGGGTCAGGGCTACAAGAGTGGCTGCATGTCAACATCAACCACCCCAAGCCCTGGATTTACACCCAACTTACCCTTGTAGTCAGCTCTCGGCTATTGACCACTCTCACATGGTTGGCCAGCTTGGTGATGTCCTTGCCGTTCAGCTGTCGAAGATTTCGCAGAAGAAACATGACCTTGTAGTCATCGCTGGGCTGGAGAATCCAAAAGAAAAGAAAGCTTAGTACCCTGTGCTTTTTGGGCAAATTTGGTACCCTGTGCTTTTTGGGACAGTTAAACACACGTTTGTTCCTTTTACAATTTTATAAAAACTAGAGCTGTGCTAGAAGGAAACATATTTTTGTTTGCAAGGCTCAAGAAATCTCCCGAGAAGCTGGACCACCTCAGGTAAGTAATGTTGCTATTATTTTTTAAGAACCCTAACAAAGTAGGGAAAACTCTCCCATTCCATCACACTTAACAGTTTTTCTTCCAAGTCAAATATGTCATATCTATTATTTATTTTAGCGCAAATCCCCAATATCAGATTTACACAAGGTTAGCCTGCAAGAGAGATTTCTGGTTTCAAAACACTTCTTGAAAAACATTCCGCTATGAATGAGGCAGAAGACAGGTTTTAAAGAACGTAAATGCCTGTCACTCTTATGACTGTATATAGTTTAATTGACTGGGACAATATATTTTGGCTTATCTAAAGTCCATCTACATATAATAACTGTCTTTCCAGGTCTGGAATCTATCCTCCAGCACTGCTCTGCTGTTATTTATCAACATCCAGTCATGCTCAGGACCCACATTTTTTGAGTTGTGTGTGCGTCTTGCTCTTTCTCTTACCTTTTGTGACAATTTACAATCCCCTGTAATTGTAAATTGCTTAGAGAAAACAGAGTTCACTGATAAGTGTTGTAGAAATATACATTCTATTGCTACAGGTTTTGGAAAACTATGAAGGGTATTATTTGGGCAAAGCTGGGAGAAATCAATCAAAAGGTTTTAAGGTATTTTGCCTGTTAAGATTTAATTTAATTGTTTAATTGTCAGTAATATTGTTTCAATATACTTTGCACTTATCTCCTCATGGAGAAAGAGCAAGATGCAAATAATGAATTTCATTATAGTCCCCTCTGTAAACAGTTATTTTGGCCTATTTTGTATAAATCAGATGGCAAACCCTTAGCCTTGTGGGTTTTAAAAAATATTCTATACCACTTCTAATTATTTAAAGGGTTTCATAAATAATGATTCACAAATTATAAATAACAATTCGTCAATGACTCGGTGTTGTCATTGCTGTTAATCTTCACTTGACAGAATGATGATGAAAACCTTGTCTGTCAAAAGTCTGGGAAACGGGGCTCCAAACTGCGGTCAGTCGCAAGCCCTAAAAGTCCTGGCGACGGCAAAATGTACTCACGGTCAGGTACACATTGTTCATATAGGTCAGCTCCTCCAGCTGCGGGAACTGCTGCAGAGCGACCACGTCTTCCAGGTGGTTGTTGTTGCAGTTCAGGACGCGGAGGTTTGGCAGGCTGAGGTTGTCCGGAAGCCGCTCCAGCAGGTTGTCGGAGAGGTCCAGTTCTTGAAGGTGACGGAGATGAGAAAATAGCTGCGGTTCCAGATCTTCTGTTGTTATTTGCAACCTGGACAGACTGGGAAGCAGGAGGAAAGGAAGGTTTCTCCAGACCACCGAGCCAAGTGTCATCAAGCGTTTTTGCAACATTTTGTGCTAAGAAAGAAATCCTAGGAGGCTGCCCTAGATCTTGGAGAGTTACCTCTCCCTTATCACACTCCTCATGAAAGTAATTTCTAAAATGTTCACCCCCAAATCCCCTTTACTGGGGGAAGGGGCATTCTCACTGTGTTTTGGGGAAAAGGATGCTAGACCAAAGGGAGGCTTCCTCTGATCCAGCAGGGCTTTTGCTAAGTTGGACAGAGAACCGTCTCAAACCGAAACTACCGCTTATAAACAGATAATGTGTTTCCTGAATTATAATCCTTAGTTAAAAAGTAGGCACATTAACTGTGACCAAACATAAAAAGGACTCTGAAGAAACCTACATTCCATTCTCATGGAGCCTTAGTATGTATGGAAATGCTTTCTCAGCTTTGCCTTTATATGTACTCAGTTTTTCCAACCTCACGCCCCAGGACTGTATTTTAGATTTATTTTCTCTCCACTGGGTTCACTGAAACAGTTTAGCAACACTATGATTACTTAAACAAACTAAAAGCTAAGACTATTCTGTTATTTTCCCTAAAACAACCAGAGAAATCTTTAGGGCTCTCTATACACATGCACTTACTTCAGAGTTTTGATCTTTCGAAGCCTTGTCGACTTGGGCACAGCTCTTTCCAACAGAAGTTCTGTAGTTATTTTGGACATTTTAAATCTCTTCTACTATCTTCTCTTGCCACAAATCAAAATTATCGGAGGTCTTCCCGAAACCTTCCTAGTAAGAAAAAAAAGAGGTTAATTGTACAATCCTCTATGTTAAGGCAATGGGACTCATGTAAATAGATCTGGGATTGCAGCTGAAAATTGCCTATTTCGCCCAATGAAAGATCTCTTTGTCAACTAAAAACCTGCAATTTTTAAAACCTACAACAGTCATCTGGCAAAACTGATCGACACTCTTGTCTTTTATTTTCACCCGAAGACCCAAAAGATAGTAACAAGGCATTGAAAAATGACCGCTGCAATTTATGCAAGGATAAATCGTCTTGCCAGATAGAACGCAGAACCCTCAGCATTTGGAGACAAATGCTACTTTTGGGCAACCATAGTGGAATAGAATGGGCCAAAGTGGGTAAAAAACACACCTTCCATATGGAAAGTTTCCCTGAAGAATAGGAAGAAGATGGAGAGCCTTCTTGTTGAGGATGTTGCTGTTGTAAGAAAGACCTTGGAGCGGTTGTTGTAAGGAGGATTGATGGACCTATTTGGTCCATGGCCCTGTCTCTGTCACTCCATCAGAAGCGCTGGTCCCTATGGTCCCTAGTCTTGAAGGAGCGAAAGAATAACCCCTGAGCCGGGAGCCTTCTTGTCATCCTTACAAGAAGCAGAAGCTAGTCTTCTTTTTCTCTTTCTCCTCTGCCAAAACGGCCTCTTAAGGATTCACAGAAGAATCTGGTACCAACCAAAGGAGTTTAGGTTCGAGTGTGCTTGTGTTTTACCCTAAGCCCTGGCACTGAAATTGGATTGAGAGTAGCCCCTGCAGTGAAGGCAGCTGCCTTCAGTGACTTGTTATTACGTGTTTAACATTGTCTTGCTGAGGTGTCCGAAAAAGAACCCGTCCTGAACAGAGACAGGAGGCCCTCGACATGATAAAGGTCACAGAGGAAGCTTGGATTGATAGCGAGGGAGCGTTGTGTCTCTTTTTAAGGGCCGCCTCTGCTCTCTTTCCCCGAGTGCAGGATGTCCTCCTCATTGCTAGTGTACAAAGAGGAAACCGCAACAGAGCGTCCACCAGGGAGGCCTGTGGCTTAGTCAGGATCTTGCTAGGGAAAGAATAAAACTTTTAAACCTGAGAACGGCTGGGTCGAGAGGCAGAGGGTTTATCCCATTCCTAGGAAAAGGCACATCAGGGGGATGGAATAGCAACCCCCAGCAGGCGCTCGGACTCCTCTGATTTCTGCTGCAAGTCTTGAAGAGCAAGAGCCGGGATCTTAGAAGTTTTAAACAACCTTACAGCGGAGTTAACATTTGGTGTGCCCTCTTCTTCAGAGAGATCCCTCTCCTCTTTCTCAGAAGTGACAGGGGAAACCGAATAGTCCACTCCGAAGAGTGAGAGGAGTCAAAAATGAAGAGTGCCCTTGTTCCTAACTGGCTTAGGATTTTGGCAGGAGGGCATGATCCATGTCCCTGGTAGATGAAAAGCCATGCAGTAGGATCTAAAAGGTCTGCCAATCTTCATCCCCTTCCTCCCCAGCTTAGCGGGGCAAAGGAAAGCTCTGCTGAGGTTTGATCGGAAGTTCCCGCTTGGGTCCACCAGCAAGGATCTTAGGGTCAGAAACACCGTGGATCTCTCCTACGCTTTGACTTGCTTTGGCTCTCCTACTCGTTGGCCTCTCAGACCTCAGAACAGCAGTCCTTGAACGAAAAGAACTACAAAGGAAGATTGGAAAGAGAAATAGCCGAACTGGCATGCATCCACAGACTCCGGTCTATCAAGAGACGATGGCTTCCTGGCACACTACACTCACTTCTACCACTTTGTAGAAATTATACCATGTTGTAGGAATGCTTGAGAAACTCTCAGTTAGCGTGCGCTAAGTCCAGGTGGCGAGATAAAACAGGAAAAAGAAAAAGACAAGCCTGCCCAAGGACACTGGAATGAGATTGTTTCTGGCTGTAACCACAAAGTAAAGGGGTGCTTGCGGGGGAAAACACGGACCACGTGCCCCAGAAACAGAGACATTTTAAAAAGCTGAGATATAGCAGAGGATTGACCTCTTGCTAAACTGGAACAGTTGGAGGGTATGCCTTTGAGGATCACCCTTGCCTGCTAGGACTCTCTTTGACGTCAACCTGGCCTCGTTCCTAGATGCGTCTTTGTGTCCAGATTACCACATTTGATCAGATCCCTCCTATTTCAGATATTTTTTGCTGGAGCGTAGGGTTTGGGAAAGGACCCTTGTTTTTAGAGGTTGGATTAGCCTCCAAAGTGATGCTTCCCTGTCCCTAGGAAAGGCATTCTGTATATCACCACTTTAGTATGGTTTTATACCTTAAAGCCGGCACTGAAAATAACCCGAGTTATATGTCAGTGTGTTTTGCGGAGACGGGGCATAGGGTGAACTTTCAACATTTCCCTGTTGTGACAACAATGTTAACGCGCAAGCTACTGCAGGAATACCCAGGCTAACAAAACCTCCGACAAAGAAGCTCCTTTTTGCAAAGTTGTTCATTTTCCCTTATTATCCTCCGTCTAGCTGGAAGGTTTTGTCGAGGCAGATGTAGACCAAAGAGTGGCACTGGAGGACCTAGAGATCCCTAGAGAGGTGTTCTCTTACGTAAAAATAATAATAATAACTTTATTTTTTTGTATCCTGCCTTTTAGTTGTGGTTTCCCCACATTCACCCCAAACCTCAGCGAATGTGGAGGGACCACTGTATTATTATTTTTGTTGGCTTCCGCGAAATATAGAAATTTCTTTCTATATTATTCCTGCCCCAGGTACCAATCTTTCCTTTAAAAGAAGTAGTGCTCAGGATGACAACTCTGCTTTGTTTAGTTACAGCTGTACTTCATCTGAAACTGTGTTTCAACTGTGTCAAGAGAATAAATACACTATATATATATATATATATATATATACACACACACACATATATATGAGTAACTGTTAGTCCTCATTGTGGGATACATTTTGCTATGCAATCTGAGCATATTTATATACAAATAACTCCTGTCCAGGTTAAATAAGGTCTACTTTCTAGGAAATGTGCTCCGCTGAGTGGCTTTATGGCATTCTTAAAGAGCATTCTTATTCCAAAATAAATAAACAAATAAGTTTTAGTTTAAAAAAATATAAAAACATGTGATTTATGTTAATGAATGCTGGTTGTTGTTATTATTATTAACCTTTATTTATATAGCGCCGTAAATTTACACAGCGCTGTACATGCATTCTTTTGTATTCATGAAGAAGGTGTAAAATTTATATATTTAAAAATATTGCCTCGAGAGGGAAGAAATGGATTAATAACGTTCATGTATTAATAAATTAGGGAAGCCAAAAAAATACATAGATCTTCCTTTTAGAATATAGATTGGTGATGCTGATCAATGTTAGCAAGGTGATTTTATGTTGATGAATGTATTCCTGTGGAAGGTAAGGGTTGTGTGTATGTTAATAAAAATAAAATAATAAAAAATAATAAAAACAATATACGTAATATAGTATATTTAATACAACATGCACACATACATATAATATATAACATATATGTGTGTATGTGTTGCATTAAATATATATTACATATATAATTTTTATTATTTAATTTTTACACACGCACATAATATATAACACATATGTGTTGTATTAAATATATTACATATATTATTTTTACTATTTAATTTTTATATATATATACACACACACAACATATAACATATATAGTGTGTGTTGTATTTAATATATTACATATATAATTTTTATTTTTTATTATTTAATTTTTACACACACACACACAATATATAATTTGTGTGTGTTGTATTAAATATATTACCCATATAATTTTTATTTATTAATTTTACACACACAGATATAATATAACAGATAACATAGGTCTCTGTGTTGCATTAAATATATTACATATATATTTTGTATATTTTATTTTTACCCACACACAAACACACATACACGTTAGATATTATGTGAGTATAAAAATTAATAATTTTTAAAGATATTATATATGTGTGTGTTTAAAAATTAATATACTTTACCTATGTGTGTGTAAAAATTAATAATTTTTAGATATATGTGTGTGTGTGTAAAAATTAATACATTTTTACATATGTGTGTGTGTGTAAAATTTAATATTTTTTTAGATATTATATATATGTGTATGTGTGTGTGTATATATATATATATATATATATAATTAAAACATATTTAAAATATGGGGGCCCTTGTTGATTGTCTTTCTCTGTGTGTGTGTGTGTGTGTATATATATATATATATATAAAAAATTAAAACATATTTAAAATTTAAAATTTGGAGGGCCTTGTTGGTTATCTTTGTGTGTGTATATAAACATATTTAAAATTTGGGGGCCCTTGGTGGTTGTCTCTTTTTTTATTTTGGGGTAAAACGTTGGCCTCCTCTCCATCACAAGGGAGGGTTTTGTATCCGAAAAAGAGGATGCTTTGAAAACAAATCAAAGCCTTTTCCCAAAAACAAGACGAACGGCCTTTTTCTTTTTCTTCCCCAGAAAACAAAACAAAACAAAACCCACCCCTTAAAAAAAAAGAAAAAAAGAAAAAGGCCCTTCTATGGCTGCGGAAACTCTCTCTCCCATGATGCCCCGGGAGGGAGTCGCCGGGCTTTTCCAAGGGACGCCGCGCGCAAGGGGCTGCCGGGAAAGCGAGTCCGAGGGGCAGGGCGGCCTAGCAGGCCTCCCCGGAGCCTCCTTGGCGGTACTCTGACTGAGGCGTAGTCGTCGACGGTTTTCCCGCCCTTTTTCTCTTTCTCCTCAGAGCAGCCCTTTTTTTACCTCAGAGAGGCTTTATTTTACCTCAGTTTTCGGGCTCCGGGCTCCTTTTCTTTGCTCCTCCGCCTGAATCCTCCCTTCCTTCTTCCCAGAAAGGTCCGTCCTCCTCCTCCCTGTTGTCCGTCCCTCCTTCTACCGGGGAAGGAGGGAAGGAGGAAGGACGATGGAGGAGGCCCGGGGGCTCCGGCGCTGCGGCTGCCGAGGGATCCGCCGCTGCCTCCGATGCGACGACCAGGCCGCCCCGCCTCCTCCTCCGGAGGTAGAGAAGAAGGAAGGACGAAGGAGGAAGGGGCGGGAAGATTATGAAGCGGAGGAGGAGGGGGGTTGGAGGGAGGCCAGCTGCCAGCCATCATTAAGCACTCTGCACGCCCTCAGAGGCACTCTTGAACAACAACAAAAGAGGGTTTTCTCTGAGGGGAGAAAGGACGAGGCTGGGATTGCCTCTGAGGAGGTGCAAAGGCTTCCTCTGTCTTCACCTAAAAACCATGTTACCTCATATGTGTTATTATTAATTTATATAATCACATATTATTGCTATTATTCATAATTCAGGCTATCTCATTATTATGGGTCACATATATTATATTTCATAGGTCACATATTATTATTATTATTATTATTCATATTATTATTCACAATTCATATTACTACATGTTATTATTATTCATATTGTTGTTCATAATTCATATTGTATTATTATTCACAATTCATACTATCACATATTATTCATAATTCATAGATCACATATTATTGTTCTTCATAATTCATATTGTATTATTGTTCTTCACAATTCCTATTATCACGCCTTATTATTATTCATAATATTACCACGTATTATTGTTCGTAACCCATATCATTGCATATTATGATTGTTCATAATTCATAGATGGCATATTATTATTATTCATAATTCTTATTATATTATTATTATTATTATTCACAATTCATGTTATCACATATTATTATTATTCATAATTCATATTATATTATTCACAATTCATACTATCACATATTATTATTCATAGTTCATATTATATTATTATTCACAATTCATATTATCACATATTAATATTATTATTATTCACAATTCATACTATCACATATTATGATTATTCTTCATAATTCATAGATCACATATTATTATTCATATTTCATATTATATTATTATTCACAATTTATATTATCACACATTATTATTCATAATATCACATATTGTTCATAATTCATATCATTTCATATTATTCATAATTCATATTATATTATTATTCACAATTCATATTATCACATATTCAAAATTCATAGATCGCATATTATTGTTATTCATAATTCATATTATATTATTCATTCTATCAATTATTATTATTATTATTCATAATTCATAGATAGCATATTATTGTTATTCGTAATTCATATTGTATTATTGTTCTTCACAATTCATATTATCGCACCTTATTATTGTTCATAATATTATTACATTGTTCATAACCCATATCATTGCATATTATTATTATTCATAATCCATAGATCACATATTATTATTCATAATTCATATATCACATATTATTATTCATAATTCATATTATCTTTGCAACTCATATTATCACATATTATTATTATTATTATTCATAATATTACCACATATTGTTCATAATTCATATCATTGCATATTATTATTATTCATAATTCATATATCACATATTTTTATTCATAATTCATATTATATTATTCTTCTTCATAATTCATATTATTACATTATCCATAATATCACATATTATTGTACATAATTCATATCATTGCATATTATTATTCATAATTCATAGATCACTTATTATTATTATTCATATTATATTATTCTTTACAATTCATATTATCACATATTATTATTATTATTATTCATAATCTCACATATTGTTCATAATTCATATCATTGCTTATTATTATTATTATTATTGTATTATTGTTCTTCACAATTCATATTATCACATATTATTATTCATATTATCATCACATATTGTTCATAATTCATATCATTGCATATTATTATTATTCATAATTCATAGATCATATATTATTATTATTATTCATAATTCATATTTTATTATTATTCTTCACAATTCATATTATCACATATTATTCATAATCACATATTATTAATATTCATAATTCATAGATCACATATTATTATTTATAATTCATATTATATTATTATTATTTGCAATTCATATTATCACATGTTATTATTATTCATATTATCACATATTATTGTTCATAATAATAATAATAATAATATGCAATGATATGAATTATTATTATTCATAATTCATATTATTCTTCGCAATTCATATTATCACATATTATTGTTCATAAACCTTCTCGAAAGGCAGTTTTTATTAAATCTATTATTAAATCTTAACAGCAAGGATGCCAGGTTATTGTACCATTCAGTACGAAAGCAATGCCTGATTTCTGTGCTTGAATATCCAGGTTGCAAATGCAGATAACTCATTCTTTGTTATCCATTCTTCTTCCCCTCCATCCTTTCTTATTTTCGCAGAAAGCTGCAAACTTTGTTTACCGCCCGAGGACTGGCTTGGCCGTGGGAGAAAAGCATTCGGAGTTTGCAGGCTGGGCCTTTCCGTTTCCCGGGGTGTGTTTGCTGGAAGACTTCGTGAGCGCCGAGGAAGAAGACAAAATGGTGGAGCTGATGGATCGAAGCCCTTGGAAGCCCTCGCAGTCCGGCCGACGGAAGCAGGTCTGGTTTTCCGATTGAAACTCCTCCTATTTCAAACTTAGGGTGAGGTGGGGAAACCTTCCTTTCACCGTAACCAACATTTGCACATGGATGCACACGGGGGTACGTCTCGCAGTTTCAAACAGTTTCAAATCACTATCCGTTCTTAAATCTAATTAGTTGATATTTACCGGTTCCTCTCCCTCAGCTTAACTTGCTTCATAGGATTGTTGTAAGGATTTGTGGATGAGTAGAAAGGCAGGATAAAAGGAAATGGAGGAATAAGAGAAGCCTGCAGGGTCTCCATTTAGTCCGGCTTCTCCGTTTCTGGCCCACGGGAGTACGTCGTCCACCTGTTTTAAGTACAAAGGAATATTTAGAAACAAGCGTGCATAGTATGGGATTGACTTGGCCTTTGCCAGCCCTAGGAAGAGGTGAGAACGGCTTATGCAGAGCATTAGAAAATCTTGTCGTTTGAGGGAAGTTTAACTCGGCACTCTTCGAGCGTCCCATATTGTGCCCACATGCTCATAAGCTACTCTCGACACCATAAAAGGGCAGGATTTGGGATTTCAAAATGCAGTCAGGCTGCTACATTTGATTTGTAACCACGTAAACGTAGTTAGGAACAGCCTGAGGTATCACACACACATCAGGAACCCCTCTTAAAACTGGGGCCTGTTTATGACCAGGGCAATAGTGCCACAATTGTGAATTCACAGGATTATGTGAATACGGAGGGAGATGTGGGGCTCCTCTCTACTGGAAATGGACATATCACAGGTAAGAACCAATGTCTCTATTCATAACTCTCTGTTGCAACTCAGTAACTTCAATTCAGGATGCCAGCCAACTTCTTTTAGAGCAGACCCAGAGTGATTCCAAAGGAGTGGAGCAAAACTGAATACGAGCAGCTTTACTTTTACACTATTTTCCCCCCAGTCACTTGGTATTTTTCAGAATAGCAATGGCAATACGATCACAGATGGAAAGAATACGCGCAGTTTTGCTTGCAGTTCTTGTCACGGTTGCGTTCTGTATTTCAAAACCTTCAGAGCACTTCATGATATGCGTACAGTGGAAAGTTGTCCAATCGTTTTCAAAGGCGTTCCGAATGGAGCAACCGTCTTTTTAAAAACAGTCACGTCTGTTAACTAGTTTTGAGTGTGTAATGGATGGCCTCTTCTTTCACGATAGCTCAGATGTCGCCAGTTGTGACGCATGTGCGAGGCTGTAACCCTTTTAAGTGTTTTTGCCTCTGAGATCATTGCGCGCAACTTTAATTGAAAGTAACATGGAAAAGAATGGGATTAATTGGCCGAGACGCCTTGTATACAGAGGCAGCGCTGCTTAATAGTAATTGGTACAAAACCTGGTAGGCTCAGTATTATAGCTCTTCCCTTGTTTGTCCGCTGAGAAAACAGCGGTGCGTATAACACCATACTCATTTTATCATGACTCCACCATCCAAATGAAAAGTACCTCTCCTCCTTCCTCTTTCAATAGGACTACGGCCCGAAAGTGAATTTCAAGAAGCGCAAGTTAAAAGCGGACGGCTTTTCTGGGTTGCCCAGCTTCAGCCGGGAGATCGTCACACGGATGGGAGAGTTCTCCGTCCTCGAGGGCTTCTCTCCTGTGGAGCAGTGCAACCTGGATTATGGCCCCGAGAGAGGATCTGCTATCGACCCCCACTGGGACGACTGGTGGCTCTGGGGCGAGCGCCTGGTCAGCCTGAATTTGCTTTCGGCGACCGTCCTTTCCATGTCTTGCAACTTAGACGACCCCCTCCAGTTATTCCCTGACTGCCTCCAACAGAGTGAACAAACGCCCAGCTCTGGATCCCTTGACGTTTTTCAGGACCGTCAGCGCCAAACGCCTCCTCCAGCCGAAGAACTCGGCAGCACCACCACGAAGCGGGAAGCTGGCAGGCCTTTGCCCACATGGTCAGTTCCTTCCAGAGAGGTCGCTGTTGCGATTCACTTACCTCGAAGGTCGCTGGTGGTTTTGCATGGCCCCGCTCGCTACAGGTGGAAACACGCCATTTACCGCAACCATATCACAAGCCGCCGCGTCTGCGCGACGTTCAGGGAGTTGTCTGCAGAGTTCAGCCTCGGAGGCAAACAGGAAGAACTGGGTAAAAAACTCCTGGAGACGGCTCTGACGTTCCAGGGAACACCTCTATAAGCTTTTCAGTTAAAGATCTGGGGCTCTGACTTGTTTTGCTGCTTATAGGGAGAAAAAAAAAAACCACACACAAAGATTTTTTACAAAACAGAAGACTTCCAGCAGCATCTAGTTATCTATTGGGAAACTGTAGTTTGGGACACGATCCTCCCTGTCATGTCAGGAATACGTAGTAAGGCGATGGGGAACTTGTAACCCTCCAAATGTTGTATTACAACTCATAGCCAGTTGGAGTTGCAAGCCCTTTCCAATCTGGAGATTCTTACTTTTACCCATCCACGTCTTAATATATAGCCATGGAAGCCCAATTTGAAAGCCTCTGCGAGATGTTTACAGCGTTTGACCAATGCCCCATCTACTATTGAATGTCTTATGAAGAGATGATAACCCCCACACCTCAGTCAGTGAAAGCCAGTAAGAAAACAGATGGAAGTTCTGGTAGAAACCAAACGCAGCTGTAAGAAACAAATAGCAGCACTCAAGAACAGGACAGGCCCCCAAACCTTGCCGAAACGTAAACTTTTTAGCCAGCTTCAGGAGCCAGGAGGGAAGGTTTCCAGCAGATTTGTTAGGGCTAGAAAGATTTCCACCGAATGGGTCTCGAAACTGTGTCCTTTCCCATGTGCTGTCAGCCCTTGGAAGGCAGAAGCAACCACGTTCCTTTTTTTATTAAGTAATTGAGCAGAATATTGCTTACCTGCTTTCCTTTATGGCTGGAGGCATTTTTTAAAAATTAAAAGATGGAAAACTCAGGGCTCTTGAATCACCAGAGAGCTTTTTCAGCCCTACAACCCAAGATGCTCCCTCCCAAAACTGAACCTAGATCTGCATGTGTGCTAAGTATCTGCTTGCTTTTAAAGGGAGACAATATGGGTTGGCGAAGAAACGGCGATGTTAGGGCAAATCCAATAAAAACAAGCAAACAGCGATGCCCTTTATTGGCCAACCCAAATGCACCATTTACATTTGGCTGGCTTCTTCCTCTGGCAAGGGGTTAAAAACCGGACAGGAGGGTCAAAATGGAAGATGTTAGTCCTAATCCTGCGTTTTGCCGCTTTCGTTCTCAGTTAAGGAAGGTTATCTCCTGCAGGCTTCTCCTAATGGGAGAAACAGTGATCCCTTTGACAGGAAATGTTGAAAATGTAGTACAGCTAACAACCCCGAATGCTTGAGTGCAAAATGTCTGTGCCCTAGGGAGGAACAACTCTTTTATTCTGGGCTTGCCGGGCCTTGTTTATCGGTGAAGATGGGTTGTTTTAACCCCTGGAGACAAGTGAAGGCAGGTTTCGAGTGTGTTATGTACTGATAGAAGGTGTCCACATTGGGCAAGTGTGATTACTGGGTTTTGAAACAGGGCTGAAGATCCAGAGGAAGGATGAAGATGGGATGCTGCAACAACAGAGAAAGCTGAAGTCACTTCAAGCAAAGCTGGGAGACAAGGGAAGGCAGCGTTCAGACGTTAAGAGTGCGAAATGTTTTGAAACGGTTTTAAGAGGTGGGTTGCCTTTGGAAAAAAGCTCAAGAAGCTGAAGATTCGGGACACTATAAACTCACGACTGAGCCTAGGAGCGCTGCCTGTGGTTTCATAAAATGGCAGAGTTGGAAGAGACCTCTCTATCAAACCACATTGATTTGATTTGAATGGATAAATTGATTATAATGGCTAATCGGGGAATGGAGCTAGAGCTCCTTAACTAGTGAAGCGGGTTAAAACAATGTTGGTATCAATATTTTAAGAGAGCACTGAATGCTCTAAAAGATTTATCTTAAATGGCTTAATAATAAAGAAATATATATTCAATTTATCTCGAGTGAGGCCTCTGATCTGTGTGTCCCTTGCTTGTACTATACTACCAAAGGTATACAGTAATACAGAAATATAGCTGCACAATGAGTACATAGAGAGATCTTGTGGTACTTTTGAGACTCGTTGAAAGAAAGAAGTAGGCAGCAGGAGCTTTTGTAGGCTTCAGTCTACTTCCTCAGGTATAGACAATAGTAATAAAAGCGTACCTTAGGTAGTGTTGCAGGTGAAGGCAGCCAACAGGTAAGGCAGTCTTGCAGGGCCACCTAGAGCCCCAGATAGCAGGGAGATTCTGTGCTTACAGAGTCAACAAGATTTTAGGATATCTCTCAAACAGATGATGAAATCATGCCTCCTATTGCGCTGGTGCCTTTAGAAACCTGTTGCAATTGAAGGCGGCCAAATGTTAACTTGTGTAATTTCATAGAAAAGCATAATGGAGATCTTCCTGACCGTTCCAGTCTGCCTCCCAAATAGAATGGATATTTTTCTTTGCTTGTGACTCAGTTGGCAGGTTTTGCTGAGCAACTCCATCAAAGCATCCCCATTGACAGATGGCCATCCAGCCTCTGCTTAAAGACCTCTAAGGAAGGAGACTCCGCAACACTCCAAGGAAGGTGTTCCACTGTCGAACAGCCCTTACTGTCAGGAAGTCCCTCCTAATGTTGGGGTGGAATCTCTTTTCCTGCAACTTGTATCCATTGTTCCACGTTCTAGTCTCTGCAGCAGCAGAAAACAAGCTTGCTCCCTCCTCAATATGACATCCCTTCAAGTATTTAAAGAAAGCCATCATATTACCTCTTAACCTTCTCTTCTCCAGGCTAAACATCCCCAGCTCCCTGAGTCGTTCCTCATAAGGCATGGTTTCCAGACCCTTCACCATCTTAGTCGCCCTCCTTTGGACATGCTCCAGTTTCTCCACATCCTTTTTGAATTGTGGGGTCCAGAACTGGACGCAGTATTCCAGGTGGGGCCTGACCAAAGCAGAACAGAGTGGCACTATGACTTCCCTTGATCTAGACGCTATACTTCTATTGATGCAGCCTAAAATCGCATTGGCCTTTTTAGCTGCCGCATCACACTGTTGACTCAGGGTCAACTTGTCGTCTACTAGGGCTCCTAGATTCCTTTCACACGTAGACAACCCTGCTTCTTTACGTGCCAAGATGTAAATCAACTTGTCCCCAGTTCATGATAATTTCCAGCTGATTCAATCATGATTTAAGGTGGCTTAGTTTCCAGGCTTGCTTAGAACAATATTTTGTTCGCTTCTGTATGCCAAGAAAGAGGCGAGAAGGAAAGACTCCACTGGATTAATGACAGAAAAGTTCTGACTAAACAGTCATAATTCCTTATGAGGGATGAAAGCTGGACCTAAAGTGCCTACGATGCTCTGCAATTTCTGTTGACACCATCCAGGATTCATGTTTGCAAGAACATCATCTTTGCAATGGCTTTTTAATCTGCAATTAATAATTTAAGCGTGGATTTCTGCTTCTTTGCAGCCGCAGTTGTAATAGCCTTAAAGGTTCTTAAGGGCTCCGCAGAACATAAGCCGGCAATTGACAGGTGTTTATTTTCAAAAAAGATCAACTGTGGAAAGTGGACTCTACAAACAAAGCCTGTTTCAGGAATTCGCTGCCTTAAGTCGCACTACAGACCGTACGGTTTTTGCGGAGAGGCAGAGTGTTTGGTCAAGAGAGGGATCCAAAGCTTTTATGTTAGGTCCAAAGAATCACTCAGCGGGTTCGGCAAACTCCAGAGCAAATGTAGTTAAACAAAATAGACAACTACAACCGCACCCCAAGAAACATGCAAAGGGTGTGTATCTTCAGAACTAAGGATCTTTTCAGAAAGTAATAAACTTTGGCCCCCTCAGGTTTTCTCCATGTTTGGGAGTTTTGTTGTGTTAGGCAGGATGATGTTTTCTTACTAAACTGATTAGTTTTTCTTACTTCCAGTACCACCGCATTTCAAGCAAGGGGAATAATGGTTTCCCTCCACTTTGACTGGTTTGTTGCTTTTCTCATTTTGCTCTTGCTTCTGGATCATCCGGCTCACTCGGCCCTTTCGCTCGTCCTCCCGCTGACACTGTGAATACACACGTCTCACAAAGTACAAAAAATATTTTTCTTGATGTCTTTTTTTGCTTTCGGTGTTCTGTCCACTAACCCAGCCCTCCAAATTACTAGTTTGTTTCTTCCGTTTCTCCATCGACAAACTCATCCGCCAGTGCGTCTGTCTCCCTGCTGTGGAGACATTACCTCCGGTCCTGCTGGGAGCAGATGCATGCAAAGGAAAGCAAAACATTTAGAATATGCCTTAAACAGAATGGATCTATTGTTTTATCCTGACTTGTAGACTTGTGCTTTACCCCCGAGTTTCGGCTGTGACTTTGGGGTCCACACAAACCTTCCAGGAGTGATCCACATCCCTCACTATGCTACATATGTATTGTTTGCAACAGTTTAAAGCACTTCTATAAGATTTAACACAAGGTGGCCAACACTGCAAGTTGGAAAAGAGCCAGTCCCTGACCAGGTGCATTGCTTCAGCTCCCAGAAACGTTGGCTTCAGGATAAGCCGTCCTTTAGTTCTGGGAATGCGTGGTTCTTCAAAAGTTGATGGTCTTAAACTCTCATCATTCCTGGTGACTGGTTGGAAATTGTAGTCAATATCTGGAGGCTACAAGTTCCCCAGCTCTGCTTTGTTGTTGCTGCTGTTGTGTGCCTTCAAGTCGTTTCCAACTTACGGTGACTTATGATATCGTGGGGTTTTCTTGGCAAGGTTTATTCAGAGGTTTGCCATTGTCTTTTCCTGAAGCTGAGAGAGTGTGACTTGCCTAAGGTCACCCAATGGCTTTCATAGCCAAGCTGGGACTTGAACCCTGGTCTTCAGCATTGTCATCCAACACTCAAAACACTATGCCATGGTGGCTATCTAAAGCCCTATGTTAGTCTCACTTAAAGCAAATAGGAGTTAATCTGGAAGAGACTTGCGTGTCCCGATTCTCTTAATAAAACTAAACAAAGCGAATGACTTCGACGGAATTGAAAGACACCGCCGGTTTTTAAAGAGTGGCACAAACATTGTCCAGAAGGATTTAATAACTGGCAGTTTAGGCATGTTTCAACAACTAACAAGTACCAAGAGAAGAATTAAAGAGAGAAAAATGCAAATACAATACACTTCCTAGTTACAGTATACTGCAATTAATGTATCCTGCAGGCAACCAAGCACAAAAAAGGAGAAAATGAGGCCTAGCCATTAGGTATATATTACCACTATAAAGATTAATAATTTAAAGATTTTAGCAGCAGGGTTAAGTGCTGCTTTCTCCATTTACAAGGACCCTGTTTGGCCTACCAAAAAATTCCTTTTTGAGGAATGTAGTGGTCATAAACTATTTGTGTACCATGCAATTATTTCCACTGTTGGCATAACACATTAACTGCAAGGACACCTAAGCAATTGAAAAAAAAGGACATGGCGGCTCAAAAAGCCGGTTTAAATGCCTCATTCCAGGGACTGACTCACTAATAATAATATCGAGAGGCACAGAACTGAGTCTTGCAGCTTATTTGCACCCATCAGTCCACATCTGTCGGTCATGTCACACGTAAAAGACCATTTTGTGTCGTGTGGGTCCTAACAACGTAAGAAAAAAAAAAAACCTGCACTCCTTTTGGACAATGAATAGGATAACCAGAATATTCCGCCCCTTTTTCAAACTCAATAGCCTGAAAACAATTTTGATCAACAGGTACAAGGCTGGCCTTTCGAAAAGTCAACATCATCAACTTCCAAAGCAAAAACCAAACATTTGCTGACACCGGCACGAGAGAAACCTACAGGAATATTTCAGGTTGTGGACTGTGACGGTTGGTGTTCAGATCCTTCCCTGCAAACACAGCCAGTTACAGATTATGCTCAAAAGCCATGTTTTGTCATTAACATCCAAATTCTGCTGGCTCTAAACCGTGGTTTCTAGTGATGTCTGAACCTGCAGCTTTTGCTTCCCTCTGGCTTATCTCCTTGCTACCCATAGGACAAAAAAGGCAGGAAAAACCAGAAATGGGGAAAGCAAGGGCTAGGGACATTGGTATGCATAAGTGCCCCTCGCATGTGCGGATTAGTTTTTGGGTGCTGTGGGAATTGGTATTCCCTTCATTCCTTTGCAGCACCCGACACCAACCACCCCAACTTACTGTAAAGACCTGAAGCTGCTTCGTCTACCTGTTTTGTGCTTCACAGCAAGGAGCCAAGATCAGTTTGGCTACCTTCCCTGCAGCCAGATAAACATGTATGGCATCCGTGCTGGGATTCCCTGATGGCTCAGTGTAACGTAAATCCACACGCGGATATTTACGTAACACCGACGATCAATCGAGGCCATTAGTCATTTGCGCTGTGCTTGGTTTGTTTGTTGGGTACCTTCTACAAGGGGTTTTCCTAACAAAATCTATTCAGAGGTGGGTTTGCCTTTGCCCCCCTTTGTGGCTGAGAGAGTGTCCAAGGTTACCCAGTGGCTTTCCATGGCCCAGCAGGGATTCATACCCCGGTCTCCGGAGTTGTAGTCCATCGCTCAAACAACTACGCCACACTGGCTCTCTCTATTTAGTTATTCATAGCTAAATCAACAAATCATGCCTTACGTAAAACATAACTTGGCACAACATGTGAATGTAGCCCAAATAATTTCTCATCTGGTTTTGTATGATTTTACAGCTGAAACAGAAGATGATGGTGGCCAGCTGAATATAGACCTGTCAGCCCAAAACCCTTGTGCATTGTAACAAAGCACACCACTTTTCTTTTCCAAGTGGGTGATGTGCCCTCTCTAGACCAAAATTTAGTTAGTATTTACATTTTCCACCTACAATCATTAGAGGCTGATTTTACCATCCTGTCTGAAGGGTTTTAGTTTCTTTACATGTGAAATACTTCCTATTTTTAAAGCCCTCACATTCTGTCTTTTGTGTTTAAATCATCCGTCCAAATGATCCAGTTGCACAGAACCAAGGGCCCATACAGATTAATTTCCTCTCTCAGCGATAACTAACTCTACAGAAACAAAGAATAAACTAAACCAAAGTGGACAGAGGAAGAAAATCATGGCTCAAATGGCTTCTCCCTCACCTGTTGTCCTAGAAATACCCTCTGTGTGGTCACAAAGGGGGTCACATTCCATATAATTCCACAAAATGTGTTGATCTCTCATGTCCTACAAACTCCTCTTTGTAAATCAACTACCGGTAAGAGAGTTACAGTTAGAAGATTAATCCACACATCAATAGCCTTCAAAAATAATCTTAGTTTGGGAAAACTGGTGCCCATTAAAATCGATTGCAACCCACAGCCTCGGTTTAACCTGCTTTCTGTAGCAACCTAGGAATCAGAAGAATAACGTTCATCTTTAAACAAACCATGGGTTGAGGTAAACTTTTTAAGTTTTAACAAGGTGGCAATGTTGTCCACAGATATGAAGGACCAGAGAGAGCTGTCTGTCTGGACCGCAGTGGAATATCAGCAAGTAAGAACCAGCTGGCGTTTGTGTCTCTTGTCCATCTCCATTTGTTCCTTTTAGGAAAATGCTCTACACCAAGGCGGATGGTGCGCGGATCACACAACCTGCAATCCCCTGTCGTGCCCATCGAGTTGCACTTTCAGTTTGTGGAGCTCTTCTATCTCCCGGTTATGGCGTTCTGTTTTGTGCCGGACCAGAGACCGGTAGAAATGGATGGTGAAGACGACAAAGATGATCCCCACGGGGACCATGATGATAGTCGAGATGAGCGCCGCCTGCCACCCGGTGTGCTGGCTCGTCTGTTGGATGAGGGTGGTGTCGTTTTTCAAGATGGAGTCCACAGGCAGGAATTTAATCCAACACAAGAGCACCACCTCAGCGAGGAAGAGGAGGATGCCCAGGACGGTGGAGAAGCCCCATGCCAGCTCAATGTAGGGGTGCATGCGCTCGTGGGGGGACTCGCTGATGGAGTTGAGGTTGTGGATGTTACTCACCGCTTCCACATTGGGCAAGATGCAGGTGCTGATCAGGAGGGCAAAGAGGTGGACGGCCACTAAAATGGTGGTGCAGGCGCTGAAGGCGATCAGCAGCAATGGCGGGTATTGGTACTGCATTTCCAGCTGAACTTCAACCATGGCCACCTGGAAAAGGAAGAGCAGCAGCCCATGAATGTTGTCTTGCCTCCCTCGAACCCCACTGCTAACCAGGAGAACAACCCGAGGAGAAAGAAAAGGGTGGAATCATGCAACCCTTGAGTTCTGGAATGAAATTAAGTTAGAAGGGAAAGAGGAAGAACACATCATAGGTGGAATGGCTCCATCACATAGAGCTGGAAGAGACCCCAAGGTCCATCCAGTCTAACCCCTGCCATGCAGGAATACACAATCAAAACACTTTCTGAGACAGATGGCTATCCAGCTTCTGTTTAAAAACCTCCAAGGAAGGAGACTCCACCGAGGGAGCAGCGTCTTCCACTCTCAAACAGCTCTTACCATCAGGAAGTTCTTCCTAACGTTTAGGTTGCATCTCTTTTCCTATAGCTTGTGTCCATTGCTTCGTGCCCTGGTGTCTGGAGCAGCAGAAAATAAGGTTGCTGACATCCCTTCAGATATTTAAACATGGCTATCATGTCATCTCTTAATCTTATCTTCCCCAAGCTAAACATACCCAGCTCCCTCAGACGCTTCTCATAGAGTTTGATGGTTTCCAGACCTTGCACTGTTTTGGCCGCCCTCCGTCTTCTCAATATCCCTCTTGAATTGCGGTGCCCAGACTGGACACAGTATTTTGTGTCCTAAGTCCGACCAAAGCAAAATAGAGTGGCACAATTCCTTCTCAATCGACAGACTATATATAGCCAAGAATTGCATTGGCTTTCTTAGCTGCCACATCCCATTGTCGATTCATGTTCAGCTTTTGGTCCATTAAGGATCCTTTTCCCAAGTCAGGTGTCATTCATCCTATATCTCTGCATTTCATTTTTATTGCCCAAATGTAGTACCCTCGATTTCTCCCTGTTGAAATTTATTTTGGCCCAGCTTTTGAATCTGTAGATTAGAATCTGTAGAAGGCAATGAGTTTGCAAGAGCTGAGAAGGGTGCTTGGAGTTCTCATTCGTGGAGTTATCATAAATCAAAGCCGCTAATCTGAGAGCATATAACAAGAACAACAAACACAATTAACTGTGTTGTAAAACGACTCTGAAGTGGAATTTTGCACTGCAGCCTATACTGCAATTGTTCAAAGCCTGGAGAAGCAAACATAGAATGAGCCACTATGATGAAGCAATGACTACTGGCTTTGGCTAAAACCCATCAAAACCCAATTTGGCAGATTCATAGAAAATGATGTCCTTTGTCCGGAGGGAGAATATTCATTCATTATTATTTATTACAAACAGGGCCTGCAACAAATTGTTGAAGAGGGAATGAGGAGACTGGTCACTTTAGGTCAGTGGGACCATATCTTCTCTGGGTTTAGTCTGCATTAACTACCCAATGGTCCTCTCAATTTCAGTTTAAGACCCAGAGCAGGTTTGTAATGTCATCGGCATTGAATTTCCCAGCTGCTACTACCAGGTACGATATTCCTCCATCCTCCAGACAGAGGATGGCAATGGCAAACCCCCTTTGAAGAAACTTGCTAAGAAAACCGCATGATAGCTAAACCTTAAGGTTTGCCGTAAGTCAGAAACAACTTGAAGGCACACAATAACAACAGCAAGTGCCTCAGCAGAGAAATCTTTGCCGAAAGGCTCGCTTGAGGTTGGGTGTCTCTAAAACCCTCCGTGGGCCCGTGTTGAACCAGGAATGAGGAAACCATCTGGGTCAGCCCTCTATGGGGAAGAGAAGGATTGTGGCACTTTGTAAGTAGGTTAATGTGATATACAAATTAGGAGCAGCCTGTCAATACGGCCGCTTCCACAACGTCCCCTTGTGGAAAACGAAACACTGTCCCAGCCTGGTTGAGACCGGCTCATCCAAAATAGCTTCCCCAACATTTCCAGTCTGCTCCACAGAGACATCAACAGCATCCCCTTCCTAGCCGACGCAAGCCCAAGATTAGAGAGAGGTTCACTCCTTGTCCAAACAAACAGGCAGATTTATATTCTGTGGTTTCGGAAGCATCATGCAGAAGGGCTCTTCCCCAGCTGCCCTCTTTTTCCCACTTCCTGAAAAAATGGGTTATGAAGAATGAATTTGTACGCCTCACATTGATGCCTCTGTGCTTTGACTGCATGTGGCACAGAAATCTAAAGGGTAGCTTTAATCACGTGAGATTCTAGCCCCCATTCGTTCTTTTAAAATGGTTTTAAAAGCAAACACTGGCTCATGTGTGCTAACAGCAAACAGACAAACAGAACTGAGGGTCCCTCATCCAAAAGGGAAGATTCTGCTGCTGTTATCTCTGGACAGTTCCCAGAGATTGTGTTTTGTGTGCCTTCAGGTCATTTCCGACTTACTGCGACCCTAAGGCAACCCTGTCCTGGGGTTTTCTTGGCAAGATTTGTTCAGAGGAGGTTTGCCATTGCCTTCACTTAAGGCTGAGAGTGTGTGACTTGCCCAGGGTCACCCAGTGGGTTTCATGGCTGAGCTGGGAATCGAATCCTGGTCTCCCAAGAGTCCATTGTGGAAGGCAATTCTTTTGAGATCTAGCCCATTTTTATTTGGGGTGAGGAATGCCCAGCATCAAACCTTCTTCCACCACCATCTTGAACTCAGCTTTAACAGCTCAAGAAAAATGCAGCCCTGTGACCCTCCGTCGTCACATTTCTTCCCCTGAAAGATGTGTGCATCAGTGGAAAAGATGCACAAATTATTTATTTGAAAAACACTTACACACAACAACTGTTGACCCAATGGACTGACAGAACTCAAACTGGGACATTTCTCTTTGCCGCGGGCGGCTTCCGATCTCTGGTCAGCATTGGAAACAAGCTACAGGATTTCCTGACCCAGCGAAAAAAGAAGGGGTTTATTGATCACAAAGAGAATTTTTTTTTTTTTGCAGAGAAGCTGCTATAAATACGTACCATGGCGAATCCAGAGAGCAGCGCGGAGGTCCGGCTGGAAGCTTTCAGCTTGGCTCGGCTCAAGTACAGTTTCCGCCACGACAGGGCCTGGACGGAGTGGTGGTTGGAGGTCACCAGCTCCAGATAGCTGCGCCGGACCCAGTCCCGGTAGTCCATGCCCTTGGCGGCCGGCTCCGAGCAACAGGCCGAGGCAGGCGGGTCGACAGGGACGTTTAACTCGGTACTCATGGTGGAAAATGAGCCAAGGGAAGGGTGTTTTTCCCTCCCTCAAAGAATCGTCACCATGGTGTGCTCTTTCTTAAGGAACCAAACATGCGCTAGGCCCTAAAACGCCAGTCCTTGCCTGTTGGCTTGCGCTCTGAAAAAGAAAAGAGAGAGCCATTAGTAGAAAGGGATCGGAGCAAACTGAGAAACCATGGAAGCTAGGGAATGGAGGCTGGAAATAATGCCAGCAGTGGTGCTCTAAAGAAGTTCGTATTCTTGCAGGATCTCTTTGGGTTTTGCCCTTTGGAGTTGCCTCCACATCTACTCACTCCATCCTTTTGGGGAGCCATTTGGAGCAATTTCTTGCATCTATATGTATGCCTCTCTCAAAGGTGTTTTAAAAACAGGTTTGCTCTGGTCCTTTCACCTAAAGGGGTAAATTTCTCCCTCTGAATTTTAATTATTTTTTAATGCCATTGGTGTAGTGTGCTTTTAAGTTATTTCCAACTAAAGGCAACCCTATCACAGGATTTTCTTGGCCAGATTTGTTCAGAGGGGGCTTTGTTTTTACTCTGTGGCTGAGAAAGTGTGACTCGCCCAAGGTCACCCAGTGGGTTTTCATGGTATGTAAGTGATAGTACAACGCTTAAACCATTCCACCACGCAATGCAAAAAGTGCCATTTGAAGACAACCGGACGTATTGGTAAGAACAAAGGAGAGGAAGGAATAGAAATACAAGGATGAAAACTGTTAAGAGTGATATTGCAGGCCAAAAATTGGAATCAGATTGCCAAGGGATTAGAAAAAGATGGCTGAGTGGATTTAGACTGAAGAACATCTAAAAGACCAGAGTACTTTACAGCAACTTGAAAAGAAAGGGGAAAAAATGTAATGAGGGAGAAGTCAGGAATGTATGTTACTCTCAAACATACTAATGGAGAACAATAGACTTGACCAAAATGGTGGCAGGTCAAAGCAAATAAGACGAAGAAAAGAACCCTTATAATTTAGCACATCAGAGATTAAGAGTCTCGGTACAGTTTTACAGTTGAAAGCCAGATGGAAAACAATAAAAGAATTAGAAGAAAAATAAGGTGCAGAGAAGAAGGGAGAAAGAATCTCAAGTCCTTTGGAAAGAACAACAGCGAAGAATGGCCGGAGAAAAGGCAGGGATCCAAAAAGGGGGATTTTTTTTCTGTTTTGTTTCAAAGGAACGGAGGAAACAATTGTGGGTTTGAAGCTAGATGGGACCATCGCCAAAGAAGGAAAGCGATTCAAGAAGAGATAAAAGATGGAAGGAAAAGAAAGGACAGAGGGAGCAAAAGGGAATGGCTGGAGAGCAGCTGGATCAAGACATCAATCGGGGCAAAATCAGAAGCAAAAGACACAAAATGAGGAAAAGTAAAGCGCAAATGAAGAAATACCGCAGTTTGACATCACTTAAAGGTAGAGTTGCTCCATCCTATGGGATTTTGGAGTTTATACTTTTACACGGAGTTTAACTTTCTCTGGGATGGTGCCTCACAAAACTACAAATCCCAGGACTCTATAGGACGGAGCCATGGCACTTAAAGTGGTGTCAAACTGGGTTATTTTGACAATGTAGATGCACCCCAGGACATCCAAGGCTACCTTACTCTGTTCCCTAATTCTGAATGCTACAAGAAACAGAATCTGGCCAGAGAGCACAGTCCACCCAAATGTTATTCCCTAAGGCAAGCCCACATTTAGCAATCTGCCTTCAGCCTTTAAAATACAGTGGACTAAACCTGGGATGGAAATCATACAGCTCCCCGCCAGCCAGTTATCGTTGACCTGAACCCGTAGCATTCCTCAGAGCATACCTGGCTCTGCTGGCCAGGTCTGATGGGATTTGCAATCCAATAACATCTTGACATCCCCATGATTCCCACCTTGGGCTCAATCTAGAAGCAGGGACCATACCCAAACATACCAAAGAGTCATCTAGTCTCATAACCTGCTTCCTTAGAGCAGTTAACCAGAGTCTCCTGAAAAGACCCACAACCGACACACACACACTCTAACTGCCTCTCCAAGTAACTCCTATCTAGTGGCATACTGCCCCTGAACATGGAGGATCTACTTAGCAGTCCGAGCTTAGGAGCCATTAAACGATCTGTTATTTCCATGCACTTTCCTGAGATTGTAAGTCTCCATCATGTTGACTATCAGGTACCTCTCCTCCCACAAGCCAAAAAAGCCCTGTCTTCCAGGCTTCAAATCTCCCTCACCAACCAGATGGATTCTTAGATGGTCTGTTTCCTCGCTCTCAGATATAACACAAAGAAGCCCACAAAGATGGTGAGAGGCCACCGCAAGTGGGGAAATACACAACTTGTGGGTATGGTGATGAGGTGACAAGTTGAGTCTTAAAGATGGTCCTCAGGGGGCAACAAGGAAGGAGGAAAGCTGTTGCATAAAGCCAAGGTTAGTAGATAACCATATGAATGGTGGAAGGAGCTATTGGGATGCGTTGTTGTGATGCAGGAACCAGAAAGGAGGAGGTCTCCTGTGCGCTGCAAAAACAATACAGCTTGATGGTTTCTTGTGGGTTTTTTAGGAGATGCCAGCCACAGATGCTGGCGAAATGTGGGGAACAAACTCTTCTAGAACGTGGCCACATAGCCTGAAAAACCCGCAAAAAACTATGGACGCAGGCCGTGAAAGCCTTCATCTTCCCAAATCCAATTTGACACCGCTTTAACAGCTCAGTGCTGTGGATCTGAAGTTTGTTGTTGCCCCAGAACTGTCTGACAGAGAAAGCTAAAGAGCTCACAAAACTACATATCCTAGAATCCCATAGCACTGAGCCATGGCGATTAAGACGGGGCCAAACTGTGTTATTTCTGCAGTGCAGATTAGACCAGAGGTGGGATAAACTGGCCTTATGAGGCTGAAGTTTTAACTAGTGTGCCAGAAACAAGTTCCTGGCATCCTTAAAACTGAACTTACCATCTCACCAACAGCATACCTAACAGTTTTGCATTTCTTTTGGTATCTGCACACATTGCACAGTGCAGTCAGCACATCCGACCTATAAAGCTCTGTTCCTAGGCATTTCGCACAGAGGTAGACTTGTTGTAGATTTATTTTATTTATTTTATTGTAGACTTAAGTCTACGAAAGCTTATCCTCCCAACATCTTTCTCTCAGCTAGTTTCAAAAGTGCGACAAGATCTCAAGAAGTCAAAAGTGTGACAAGATTTGCATACTGGTCCAGACTAACACGACTATGGCTGCTGCCACAGTGCAGAGCCAATGCAGCTTGGCACCACTTTCACTGCCATGGCTCAAATCTATGAAATTCTGGAATTTGTAGTTCGTTATAGTACCAGAGCTCTCTGACAGAGAAGGCTAAATATCTCAGAAATCTACAGAGAAGGCTACCGTAAATATCTCACAGATCTACAAATCCTAGGATCCCAAAGCATTGAGCCAGGGTCAAACTGTGCAGTCTAGATGCAGCCAACGTCTTTGAATTCTGTAAGAGGAGTGTGGTTTTTTGTGGGGCTTTTTCCCCCAAGGAGAAGACAAGATGGAGATCCATTTTCATCTCTTGTCTTGAGACCACATTTGGGGCTCTGACAAAGCCCAGAGTCTGGTCTCTCTCCAGCCCAGCATAGGAGGAAACATAGGGCCAAAGGACAAGACATTTGCTTTCTGCTGAGCTCAGCTGCCTTACCTTCTTTCATCCAGACTGCTTCTTCTTGATCCTCTTTGCCCATACCTCCTTTTCCTTGGATTGTTCCTTACCCACTCATCCCTGTCAAAATACTCTCCCCATATGGGCTATATATGCAAACGTGGCTCTGTGCGGACTGGTGCGGTTTGCATAATTTGCTCGGGGAAACAGAACGTGGGGGTGGAAAGTTCCAGAGAGAGGAAGAGAAAGCTGATTAAACTCCCAAGTATTTTCCCCCCTCAAGCAGACTCTCTCAAACCCTTCCTCCTCGCCGGTCTACACAACGCCAGGGCTTGAAAAATCCCAGGTCGCTTAGCAATCCCAGAGTGGAGTAAAGGCATTTTTTGGTTTTTTATTTCCCCTCCTCCTCCTCCTCCCACCGAGTCCCTTAAAATTCAGCTCTCGCTCTTTGCAACACAAATATTTCTTCCAGTTACTCAAAGAGGCCTGCTCACCTCATGGGGATCCAAGGAAAGGAGAAAGAATCGCATGCATTCCCCACACCTCCCCCCCCCCCCCCCCAAAAAGGAAAATTAGAAGGCTGGAGGTGGATGGAAAGAGAACTCTTGCTTCAGCTGAACAGCAGAAATAATGTCAGGTAACATTAGCTAATGGAAGAGAGGCACAGAGGGAGAAGGGACACACTTACGAAACATTCTTCTGTGCAGGAAAAACAGAAGCCATGGTTGCCAACTAACCCTGGACCTCATGCTGACAGCCAGGTTTAGCTACCCAGGCACCGGCCAGCCCTACAGAATTGCCCTGTGCCAAGCCACAGCAATTTAGGGGAATCAATAGAGAGCAATTGTGCAAGGCATAGAACTGTAAATTTACTTTTTTAATATTATTATTACTACCTTTCTCAAAAACCTCTAGCCAGCATGGATGGCCGGGGATACTGAGAGCTGCAGTCCATAAAATAACGTCTCACAGCACATAACTGAACTACACAAGATAGATTCACATGAAAATAACCAGATTCCTTACTCACAAATGTGGATTTTCCATGGACACTTGATAGTGAGCTTTCATAGACTTCAGTCCTCAGAGGTAGTTGTTTCCAGAGCACAGTGGATGCATTTCACGTTTAGCACTTTGGTTTATTTAACTGATATCTCACTTTCCATATAAGGAAGGTCCAAACCCTCACACCCAAATGTGAGAGCCAGCATGGTGTAATGGTTTGAGCGTTGGACTATGACTGCGGAGACCAGGGTTTGAGTCCCTGCTCAGCCATGAAACCCACTGAGCAAACCACACTCTCTCAGCCTCAGGGGAAGGCAATGATAAACCTCCTCTGAGCAAACCTTGCTAAGAAACCCCCCACTATAAATTTGCGTTAGGGTTGCCATAAGTCAGAAGCAACTCGAAGGCACTTACCCCAGAGGTGGGAATTTCAGGCCCTTTCCAAATCCCGTGGAGAAGTGATTATGGGATTATGGGAACTGAAGGCTGAAACATCTGGAAGGTCAAAGCTCAAGCAAGATGATCCAAGATCTCAAAACCATTCCCTATAAGGAGCGACTGAGGCAGCTGGGCATGTTTAGCTTGGAGAAGTGAAGACTGAGAGCTGGCATGATACCTGTCTTTAAATATATGAAGAGATATGCCAATAAATAGGGAAAACAGAAGACGGCAACAGAAACATTCAATATACATCCCAATCCACAAGAAAGGAGACACAAAAGACAGCAGCAGCTACAAGATCGTAGCATTAATTTCCCATGCAAGCAAAATTATGATTAACATTCTGCAATACAGGCTTCAATCATATATGGAGACAAGAAAGGTTCAGGAAAGGTGGAGGCATTAGAGAACCACATTGCAAATATATGATGGATAATGGAGCACACCAAGGACTTCCAAAAGAAAATCAGCATGTGTTTTATAGACTATAGCAAAGACTATGACTGCATAGATCATGAAAGGCCATGGAACACCCTTTAAGACATGGGAGCGGCAACACGTCTGAGAGTCCTGATGGGGAATACAGTATGTACCTAGGACAAGAGGCTACTGTCAGAAGAGAACATGGAGAAACAGAATGGTTCCCAATTGGCAAAGAGGTTAGACAAGGCTGCATCTTATCACACTACCTGTTAAATTTATATCCAGAACATATTGTAAAAAAAGCAGGCCTGGACACAGAAGGAGGAGGAGTGGAAGTAGGAGGAAGGAATATCAACAATCTAAGATATGAAGATGACACCACAATGCTAGCAAAAAACATCACGAATTGGAACAACTATTAAGCAAGATCAAGAAAGGAAGTGCAAAGGCAGGCTTAATGTTGAATATATAGAAAACCAAAATAATGACCACGGGGGACCTAAATAAATTCAACCTAGACAATGAGGAAATCAAAATAGTTAAAGATTTATCTTACTTTGGATCAAACACTGATCAGAACAGAGACTGCAGTCAAGAGATAAGAAGACTAGAAATGGGAAGGGCTACAATGAAAGAACTAGACAAGTTCTTAAAGAGCAAAACCCCCACTAAAGTCAGAATCATCCAAGCCATGGTATTTCTTATCACCATGTATGGATGTGAGAGCTGGGCAGTGAAGAAAGCAGGTAAGAAGAAAATCTGAAATGTGGTGCTGGAGAAAAGTGCTGAGGATACACTGGGCAGCCAAAAAGACAAACAAATAGATCCTTGAGGAGATCAAGGCTGAAACCTCCTTGGAAGCCAAGAAGACCAAACGGAGGCTGTTGTACTTTGGACATACCATGAAAAGGAAGGACTAATTGGAAAAGACAATAATGTTGGGAAAGGTGGTGGGGAGTAGAAAGAGAAGAAGACCACATGCCAGATGGATGAAAACTATTAAGGAGATCCCAGGTATGAATTTGTAGGACCTACGCAAAGCCGTGGAGGACAGGGAATCTTGGAGATGTCTCATCCACAGGGTCGCCATGCGTTGAATTGACTCGGAGAGCAGTTAACAACAACACATAGAAGATGGAGCAAGCTTGTTTTCTGCTGCTCCTAAGATTAGGACACAAACTAAATGGATTAACCCCCCCCCCCCCAAAAAAAAGAGAATCCACCTAAACATTAGAAGGAATTCCTTTACTGTTAGAACTGTTTGACAGCGGAAGATGCCGCCTCAGAAGGTGGTGGACTCTCCTTCTTTGGAGGTCTTTGGGCATCTTTCAGGAGTTGCGTACTGCTTCGTGGCAGACGATTAGACTGGATGGCCCTCATGCTGCCAGTTCTCATAGTCTCACAACTATCTGGGGGTAAGATGGCCAATGGTAAGGGATTAAAACATTTGGAGGGCCAAAGATTCCTTTCTCCTGCTCTTGGTAGCTCCTTTGAAAGGTTGCTCCCTGCCATAGTCCTGTTGCCATCTCTGAAATCTGCCATGGGCTGCCTCTTAACAATAGTATGTGTGTCTCAGACTGCAATGGAAAATGCACAAGGACGGAGACGCGTGTATGACGACTCACTTAAGTTCAGGCCTGACCACCTTTCCAAAACTCTTCCATCCAGATGTAGCTTTAACCAAGTGTGGGGAATCACAAAACCTGTCAGGTGCTCTTGGATTGCAACTCCCAGCCACCTCAGCCAGCAGAATTGATGGTGGAAATGGTTTGAACTGAAATCCAACAACGTCTGGAGAGCCCTATGATCCCCAACCCTGCCTTTAAAGGTCACAGAAGAGGCTGGAGAAACAGACCTATGAGTTTGTTAACTCAAATTGCAAAGAAGGGAAGCACAAACAAACCCCAGGAGGAACTTTTGGATGGAAAGAGCAGCTCAGTAGTGGAATCTGGATGCTTGGAGGAGGGCAGATGGTCCTCCATTCCTCCTGTCTTAAACCTCCACCCTTTACAGATGTTTTTAAGTGTGGACTCCTGGTTCGTGGAGGGTTGGAATAGATGGCCTTTGGGGTTACCTCCCACCACTACAATCCCTCATTCTGTTCTACTGAAAAGGCGTTGTAAGGCTACAAATACAAATAAACAAAGCATATGTTGCGCTGGACACTCCAGCACTAGAGACTCCCTTGGCATGGGTTTAAAAAAACGAACTATACGTTCCTCAATCCTCGCCCGCCCAAGATGACCAACAAGGCATGCCTTTTATATACATGGGTGCATTTTTATTGATTATCCGCCACCCCAATTTCGTCACCGCAACCTTGTTTGTCGAGAACGAAGGGCCGGCCCAGACTAGGGACTCAAACCTGGTTCTCACCAGTACAGCTCTGACCCTCCAAATGCTACATTACCGAAGCTGAATCCACGCTGCAGACATAATCTGGTTTGATTCCACTTCAAGTGCCGTGGCTCAAGGCTATGGACATTCTGGGAACTGTAGGTTGTTGAGGCACCTCAACAAACTACAGTCCCCAGAATGTCCATCGCCTTGAGCCATGGCACTTGAAGTGGAGTCGAACCAGATCATTTCAGCACTGCGGATGCATCCGGCATCTCGCTGTGCCACACATGGAGCAGCCCTTCGAGCCCTGGCACAACAAAGTCCCATCCCTGCAATAAAGAAGCAAGACTAAAGCCAGGAAAAGCAGAGGAGAATTTGGGCAAGGGGTGCTGACAGAGGATTAAAGCCTGCTATTGGGGGGAAAGAAAACCCCTTTAGACCTACCCTGCGATGAAGAAGGCCAGTCTCCCGTGGCAGTCCTACGGGCATCGGTGGGCGTTGTCTGAGCAAGCCTTCTTCAGCCTGGTTGCCAATGCTGTCAGCAAAGAAGGGGAAGGCCTTTGGAAGGATGACGGTTGCTTGGCTTGCTCTTGTTTGTCATCTCTGGTCCACAGACAACCTCCTTGTTGAGACAAAGGGATGCAAGAGAGAAAACCTTAGCTGCCACTGGACTCCCTTTCCCTTTTTTCCGCTCCCTGCACTTTATCTCTCTTCCAGACACACACAAAAACACACACACTCATGTACAGGAAAACACCAGAGATACAGCTGGTGAGCTGTTCACTCGATGCTCAGTGCCTCCCTCTTCTGGAATTCCTCTTGTATTGTGGTTGTGCATCTTCGAGGCGTTTCTGATTTACGGCAGCCCTAAGGCGAAACCTATCACAGGGTTTTCTTGATCCTCATTCCCACTTACCAAAAAAAAAAAAAGTGATTAAGATCCGAATCGATGGATCGATTTGACAGCCGGGCGTGGTTCCCGCTAGACTGGCCCCAATTGCATTTTTTCCCTTGTAAAATAACCCACTTGTGGTTCACGTTCACAAACGAATCGGTTCAAAATGGACCCGCTCCGGCTGGCTGAAGGGCAAGTTTAAATGGATTCCGATCCACATCTGGTTCACGCTTGCGCAGAATCAATTTATCAAAAAAGATTCGGAAAATATCAGTGTCAAAAAGACACGAGTTAAATGGGTCTAGCGCATGGGGCCGCTCCCACCAAATCGCTTCAGTGATTCGATTTAAGTGGGAACCAGGGTCATTTGAAGCGGTTCAAATCCAATTGCTATCTATTATGTGTATGTAATAATAATAATAGTAGTAGTAGTAATAATAATAATAATAGATTTATTTGTATCCCGCCCAGTCACAAAGAATCTGTGTGTGTGTGTGTGTGTGTGTGTGGCAGAGAGAGAGTGCACACACATATATATACATACAATATGCACGCAATGCACACATATGTATATATACACACAATACACAGGAAATACACACCCACATATACATACACACATATGTATATATACACACAATGCACACAGTATACCCACCCACCACACACACACACACACACGTATATAGAGGCACAGTACATACACACACAATACACAGGCGTATATATACACCCAGTACACACAGACACACATCCTTTGGAATGGAGGTACTGGACAAATAGCGGGTTGGCTGGCTGCCCCCATTTCGAGCTCATCTGATTTAATTCTGCATTTAAAGAGCACATTTAAAGGATGAACAAAACAACCATAAGATTTAAGAAAGGGCCTTCTTGACCCCTCCCTCGTGTTGATGAATATGCAAATGATCAGGGCTATCATGCAAATGAGCAAACCCCCCTCCTCTGTCATACTCACTGTCACTCCACCGTTGCCAGGTAACGCCAGGGTCCTCCCACGTCATCATTCACTCCCCCCCCCCTTCATGGAAAGGATGCTGAAGTGGCCTAAGAAAAGACAGGAGCCTCTAAAACCCTAAAGGCCCCAGCCATGCTTTTAGGGCTCCTTCGTCAGGCGAAGGGGTTGAGAAATCATTTCTCTTAGAACCATAGGATTATACAGTTGGAAGAGACCCCAAAAAGGGCTCTGATCCAATCCGACCCCATTCTGCCATGCAGGAACTCCCAATCAAAGCATCCCTGACAGATGGCCATCCAGCCTCTGTTTAAAAGGCTCCAAAGAAGGAGACTCTACTACACTCTGAGGGAACATCTTCTACTGTCCCACAGCCCTTACAGTCAGGAGGTTCCTCCTAATGTCGAGGTGGAATCTCTTTTCCTGTACCTTGCATCCATTGATCCGTGTCTTGTTCTCTGGAGCAGGAGAAAACAAGCTTGCTCCCTCCTCAATATGACAATATAACAGGGCTATCACATCACCTCTTAACCGTCTTTTCTCCAGGCTAAACATACCCAGCTCCCTAAGGTGTCCCTCATAGGGCATAGTTTCCAGATCCTTCACCATTTTAGTCACCCTCCTTTGGACACGCTCCAGCTTCTCCACATCCTTTTTTCAATTGTGGAGCCCAGAACTGGACACAGTATTATTCCAGGCGAGGCCTGACCAAAGCAGAATAGAGTGGCACTATTACTTCCCTTGATCTAGACACTATACTTCTATTGAGGCATCTTAGAATTGCATTGGCCTTTTTAACTTCCACATCGCACTGTTGACTCATATTCAACTTGTGGCCTATGAGGACTCCTAAATGCCTTTCACATGTTACCTTGTTAAGCCAGGTGTCTTCCATCCTATATCTATGTATTTCTTTTCTTCACCCTCAGTGAAGTACCTTACATTTCTCCCTGTTGACATTTGTTAGTTTTAACACTTCTAGTCTTGCAAAATCAAGGCAGCTGTGGATTTCCTTGATTGAATCCACCCACCTGTAATGGATTCTCCCTCTTTTCCTATTGCTCTCCATCTTACCAAGCATTAATCTCCCTGTCTGCTCCCATATTCCATGCAGACATCTTACCAAATGTCCAATAAGACAAAATCAGTCACTTATTAACGTCACCCAGTTATGCCTTACTGCCCTTACATATTGCCTTGTGAAATTGGCTCAAATATCACTGAAATAATGAAAATATCCTTTCTTTCTACCCACACTTATGTTTCCCTCCTCTCCTTCTATTTCTTCTCTATGTGTGTTATTAAACTATAACACTACTTTAAAATAGGGACCTGTCAAACCTCCTCTTTGTAGACTATCATGTACACAGATGATGCTATTTAAAAACCAGCACTGTTCTTCCTGAGTAACAAACCGCACCTTACAAATGGGAAAACAAGCCAAAATCCCATATTTGGGTTATGCAGTGAAATTAAAAGCCACATAAGGCTTGGTTTCCAAACCTTTGGAGAGCCAGTGTAGTGTAGTGGTTTCAGTGTTTGACTAGGACTCTGGAGACGAGGGTTCGAATCCCCATTCAGCCATGGAAACCCAATGGCTGACCTTGGGCAAGTCGCACTCTCTCAGCCTCAGAGGAAGGCTAAGGCAAACAATTCCTGGACAAATCTTGCCAAGAAACTCACGCCTTAGGGTTGCCATAAGTCAGAAATAGCTTGAGGGCACACAACAAGTAAACAACTAGTTCTGTTTCTACCAAGCAGAAGCAAATAGCCCCTGCGAACCATTGTGCATCTCACCCACTGCAAGCAAGAATTCTCCAGAATCCTGGCCTGGTGGCAATCCATGCAAACACAGCCAGACACTATGTTTGAAAAATAAAAGACCTTCTCTATTACTACAGAGATCCTGGAAGGGCTGGGTTATTTTTGAACAATCGCCAGAATCCCGAAGCTAGCATAAGCATCTGGCTAGAGGATGCTGGGAGTTGTAGCAGAAAAAACAACATTGCCAAGTCTTGTCTGACCCCAAGTAGATCTGATAAGGAACTAGTTCCTCCAGTATCCCATGCCCTCGAGAGCTGACACGTGCGGTGTGAAGACAGAGGTCTTGCACTATTGCCTGCTGTATCCTGTTGGCATTCATCAGTCAAGTGCCTCTCAACATGGAAGCACCATTTATCTCTTGCGACTAGCAGCTGGCAAACAAAATTAATGGAGAAGCAGCGTAATATTAGACAACAAGGTGTGGATGATTCACAGGCAAGCAAAAACACTTGTCATGTCCCCTCTTTTTTAATTAACACTCTTGTTAAAATGGAAGTTGGCAGCACATTTCTGAAGTGGAGAGAGCTCTTCATACAGTGATGGCAAAACATAGCTTGCAGCAGAAATGCAAGAGAAGCCTAACAGATGGGCTTGCTCCTCTCTCCAATAAGGAAGTCCAGACTGTTCTTTGCCTAAAAGTGAAGTTCACGCTCTTCCAGAGAAACCTAGTTGCATACTCGGGCCTCCCGGGAGCGGCGGAGGGAAGACGCAGATGGATAAAGCATTAACGTTCAGAGAAGCCCTATTTGGAAGCAATGTGAGAAGAACTGGAAGGTCACAGGGGAACGAAAATCTCCCCCAGAAACCCCTGAAGCAGACTGCACAGCAGTTGTAGGCAAGCAAGCTTTGGAAGCAAGGCTCTCATTTGACTTGGCTCCGGTATCAGCACCCACAGTGGGATTCTCACAGCCCCTCCTCTGTCACGACAGAGTCCAAACCAGCACGAGGAAGCCTCTTGCTCAGAAGACAGGCTCCTCAACAGCAGCTGGAGGTGACGCCCAGTGCCATCCCCATCATCTCTTCATCACAAAACTGGGCTCTTCAGCATCATCCTTCTCCTCTTCCTCCTCCTCGGATGCCTCCTCCTCCTCTTCTTCGCTGGTCTGCTGCTTTGGGGAAGGGTTAGACTCTGCCGCTGCAAAAAAAAAAAAAAAGCATGTAGAAAATATTGTGACAGCTTGGTTCAGAGCGTGGAGATTAAATCAACGGACATCCATTAACTAGGAACTGAAACCTACACACAGAGGTCCAAGTATGTACTAGCAGGAGAAAAGGGAAAGGTCTTGCTTTGTGGCCTGCTTGTGAGATGCCAGAGGCAACTGGATGGCTTCCATCCATCTAATCTAGTCTCTTCCAGACAAGGGAAGGCAGTTCTTTCCCCAAGCAGGGAGAGGAACTCTGTGGCAGCAATAGACCTCTCTAAGATTGTAGTGAATGGTTGCAATCCAACCTCCCCACAGCACAGTGTAAATATCTGTAGTCAAGGAGTAGTCGTCAAATTTTATTGCTTTTGGCCAATGGCCTTTGTGTAAAACAATATCACAATAACAACAAAACAACCACCATATATACTCGACTATAAGTTGACTTCATGTATCACTCGAGGACAGATTTTGGGGCCAAAATTATGGATTTTGATATGACCCGTGGATAAGCAAAAGGATGAAGGATGAAGCAAAAGAAAACAACGCCAGAGGGGGGAAAAAAAACTATGGATGCTTTGGATGTTTCCCACTATCTATTTCCCTTCCTCTGTTTTCCCTTCTTTTTCCCTCTAATATGCTCCTAAGGGGCTCTATGTCTGGAAAAGTGTCTGTCAGGACACCGGCTCTCACAACCCTCAACCAAGGTCAGAACCAGAAGCTGCTGAGATCTTTGCTTGGCCTTTAGCTTCAAGCATCCCTTCAATAGGTCTTATCTCCATTTTCTCTCCAGGGGTAGGTCATGCTAGTTGGGGATTCTGGGGGTTGTCAATCATAAAAGAAAAATTTGCTAAAAAAAAAATGGCCTGCCAATGTTTCTGTTCTGTCAATGGGGGCTTAAGAAAAGACGAAATGTCCTGGTGGACTCAACTTTGTTTTCAGAAACAAAACACTTTACCTGCATTCTCACTCTTTTGCTCAAGTTTGCTCTTCTTTGCCAGCAATTTCTTCTCTTTCAATTTCTGGCTGCAAAGAAAGCACGAGAGGGATGAAGAAAGAGCAAATGAATCAACTTTGTCTTCTGAAGATTCGGACACTGAAGGGGTATGGGGTGGCAGAAGGCAAGGAACCAAAGTCACACCGTTGTTCAAAATGCCATGCCTAATCACTCTGAAACCTGATCTATTTTGCCTGTAACAAAAGCAGGCATGAAAAAGGTCTTGGTCAGAACCAGAAGCTGCTGAGTTCCTTGCTTGGCATTCAGCTTCAAGCATCTCTTTAATAGTTCTTATCTCCATTTTCTCTCCAGAGGGAGGTAAGGAGAGGAGACATTTCCAATAGGCCAGATGAGGAATGTTTGTAGGGTGGATTAGGACCCCAGGCCACACATTCTCCTATGGCCCAGTCTCTTAAAATAAAATGTCATGGGGAACAAAGGTTCTTTCTTTCTGTCTCTGCAACCAAAGCATTATCCAGTAAGAGCCCACACTTGATGGTCACCTGCGCTGAATGGTAGCCCTGACTTTATCTCTTGACAGAGCAGGGGACTTGAACCAAATCCTTCCTTCTACGGAAGCTACTTACTAGTTCCCTTTTAACTCCCAAGCCCACTCCTCCCATTACTTGAAACTGAAGGAAGAGAAACCAAAGGAGTATGCAAACAAGAAAAAACAGAGTAGGAATTTCCTCTCTAAATTTCCAGGAGGCCTTGGGGGTTTCTGTATTGGCCACCAAAAGCCACTGGCCGTACCGCTTTTTCCGTCGCTTGGCCGTCTGTTCTTCAGCAACCATCTTGTTCTTTTCCAACTTCTTCTGGTACTCCTCATCCAGCTTTTGCTGCAAACAATCACAAGAAAGATTCTTGTCATGATCCCCTGCAGTGTGGCGGCAGCCCAAGCTGTTCAACCCCAGGGGCTTGGGTATCCTTGCTATCCCGGTTGCTGCAGGGCTACCTACAGGAACCTAAACCAGGTTGGCTGAACAAAGAAGACTCAAGGGACCAGAGGGGGCAGGGACTTCATCTGCAAATAAACTGGGAGACCAAAGGGTTTGTGGAGAAATCTCCTGACCTTCTCAGCCATGGCATCCATAAAATCTTGCCTCTGGTATTCCCTTCGCCGAAGGTGTCGGTAGACATGGAATTCTCCGCTGCCAGCTCCAGCGCTGGATCCTGCCAGGGAGAGGGCCAGATAAGACAGACTCAACCATAAGATGCTGGCGAAACGTCAGAAAGGAACTCTTCTCAAACATGGTCACATAGCCCGAGAGCCCTACAAAACACTATCAACCACAACCGTTCCAATTTTTAAAATTTTTTGTGCCATTTTGGGGAGGTATCTGTACCCAAACTGCACCAAACACACCCCAGACCCTCCAAAACATACACCTGCTTCAACCCCCAATACTTTTGAAAGCCACATCCCCTTAACGCTTGTTTCTTCAACCATGTCTCAGCCAAAATAGCACCTGGATATCATTTCTGGTCACAATTTTAGACAGCATACCAAAAAGACCTGTGTGTCGGAGAGGAGTGTGTTGCCCATGGGAGGGCTGTGATGGAGAAAACCAATACCTCACTCCCGCATAGCTATCCACTCCTGTTGCAGGGTTCAGATGTTAGCATGGAGCCAGCATTGCCTGTTGTTTTGATTTAGATGTGTGGGTAGATTCAGAACAGCGTGCTTCTCTTCACAAAGTGATCTTGCTATTTTAGTTTTACCTCTGTTAAAAATAACAGTGTTCCAAACACACACCACACGCACATAATCTCTTCCTTAACTATGTTAGAGGTAAAGCTACCTCCAGACATGGTTTTTTGTGGGTTTTTCGGGGCTCTGTGGCCACGTTCTAGAAGAGTTTTGCCAGCATCTGTGGCTGGCATCTTTAGAGAAGCATTCCTAAGGTAAAGACTGTAAGCCTGGGGTGTTATATTACTTATCTTATAAACTGCTCTGGAAGCCTTTTTTGGCTAAAGGCCAGGGAATAAATGCGATAAAGGAAGGAAGGAAGGGAAATCGGTAGGGCAAGGCAGCATCACAAGTGGTTTTATCAAATTTCTAATGAGCTGGGAATCAGTTTCAGGCTGAAAAAAACTGTCGTAACTGGAAATTTTTTTTAAAAGCGGCGAAATGTGGTCACACAAAAGACGGCTTTCAGGGAAGTCATGAGCGGCAGAATGCTGACTTTCCTTCTAGAAACCTTGCTCCTCTTTATCTCCTTGCTCATCCATCTCACCCTTTCTCTGTCTCTAACAGTACTTAATCTGGTCAACTAAGAGTCAAGGAAATTCTCTGGTTTGATATAGGCTTATAACAACCCTTAGTATCAGTGGAGGAAGTGTGCTGCTTGCCCAAGCACACAGTATCATCTATATGCCTTTAAAAAAAGACCATTGTGCACCTATATATACATTATGCAAAATGAGAGCAATTTTTATTAGTTTGCTTCATTTATACTAGCTCTGTTACTCACTGGGGAGAAAGAGGGAGTCCGGTTTTTAAAGACAAACTACCTAGGGTACTGAAAGGCCTAAATAACTTCAAGGCACCAGATCCGATCTGACCCTGGCTAAGCAGCACCAGCTCAGGTTGTTACATGGATGGGAAGCCACCAAAGAAAACCAGGTGCTGTAGGCTATATTTCAGAGGAAGGCTATGGCAAACTCTCTCTTGACTATTCCTTACCTAAGAAAACCCTATGAAACTCATGGGATTGTCATAAGTCAACAGGCAACGTGAAGGCATCTTGTCCCCCAGCCATCTTATACAGCAATCCTTTTGCTTTTTTTCGGACATCAGCAGGCTCTCCCCCAAACATTTTAAAATCTCATTTCTCAACCATTAGCACTAGAGGCTTGTTTTTGTTTTTAAGCAAAAGCCAAGATGTTCAGGAAGCAACATCCTCGCAGAACTATGGTGGCCGCAAACATACCAAGCCCCAGCCAAGGGACTCTTTGGTTCAATTCCCTCTTCGCTTGTGTACTTCTTTCTGTGCCAATGTGGCCATTAGTTGGAGCTTGAATCACTCACTTTCCTGAATCTCTGTGTTTATATTCACAAACATGACACATTTATCTCCCGACGCAGGGATTCAGAAGCACAAAAGTGAGTCAGAGGACTAATCGCCCAACAACCGGTGAAATGTAGATGTGGTTTGTTTATGGTGAAGAGGAGAGTGCAAAACGGTTTGCGAGAACCTTCCAAATCCTCTTGGAAGCAAGTTTCCAGCCTCCTCTTCTGCCCCTCACAAATACAAAAGGGAACCCAGCCAATTCCCCCTCCTTCTTACAAAGAACCCTCTTAGAAAGAACAGGAGGTGAGCCAAGAAGCCATTTAAAAAAGAACAACTTACCCATAACATCTCTGACAAATTCTGGAGGTGGACGGGGTGACCACTCATTGAGCTTTTCAGGAATCGGAACCGTCTTATCCTGCAGGGAGAGAAGAGCAACACCGATGAACAATTGCTTTCGCTACAAACGGAAAACATTTCCCCCCCCCCCACCGTGGTTGAAACCTAGATCTGAACACCAGCGGGAAGCCTCAAGGAAACACAACGGATATCTCCCCCGATAAACCTGCAAACAAGAACCTGGAGCCTTCTCTGGGAGGTTTGGCGTGAGACAACGTATTATTTTTGCCACGAAAAAAAGACAGTATACCTCCTCTTGCACATGAGAAATGGGCAGAGATGGTGACGCTCTAAATGTACTCACTGCTACTCGCTCTGCTAGCCGAGACGCAAGAAATGTACTTGCTACTACTTGCTCTACTAACCGAGACTTTATTAGGATCTTCCTGAATATACACACAGGGAGAAGCAGCTTCATCGTACGGAGGAATCCCCTCAGAGGGGTGCCAAGCCGACCTGAAAGGTCACAGTAACGCACGGGCGCAGATACCTTTTGGTACAAAGGCGGGCAAAGCGTGATCCTCACTCGCCGCTGGACTACAACTCTCAACAAGCTTCCCCAATGTCTAGGAGTGATGGGAGCTACTCTCCAGCAATATCTGGAGGGCCCCACTTTTGCTAGAAGGAAACAGGAGATGAATGAGTTCGAATTTATTGGTCCCGGAAGGAGGAGGGGGAAAAGTTTGCATTCAAAAAGTTGGCAGCGTTCCTGAACTCCCTTACGTTGGTAACCTATAGCATGATCATGATCCTCTTTGTTCCTCCTAGCTTCTTCTTTGGAGGTCACGTATCTGGTATGAAACACCTTCTGATCCCTCCTTACCAAAAGGGCAATTTCAACTATGTTAAATGACTGGCTTCCCTCTCTGGGGTGTTTAGGAACGTCTCACGGTCTGCCATTTCCAGCCTCCTTCTTGCCTTCCAGGGAGAGTTCAGACTTCATCTGTTCAAGGATCTGTTTGTCTGTCTTTTTGGCCGGATCTTTAACACTCTTTCCCAGCGCCACATCTCAAATGAAATGGCTTTCTTTTTATCCGTTCTTTTAACTGCACTGTTCTCACATCCATATGTGACCAAAAGGAATACAGTGGCTTGGACGGTTCTGACTTTAGCGCTCAGTTGCGTATCTGTACTCTTTAGGAACCTTTACCAGCTACCCTTCCAATTTTGAGTCTTAAGACTAAGAACTGATATGTTAGCCCTGTTGAAATAATTGAAGGGGTGTCACATTGAGGAGGGAGCAAGCTTGTTTTCTGCTGCTCCAGAGAACAGGACCCAGAGCAATGGATACAAGCTCCAGGAAAAGAGATACGGGAACTTCCTGACAGTGAGAGCTCTGGGGTTTGGGGTATTCCTGCATGGCAGAATGGGGCTGGACTGGACGGCATGGGACTTACCAAAACAAATAACAATCCTTGCCCACAGGGAATCATAGAGTTGGAAGAGACCCCAAGGGCCATCCAGTCCGACCCCCCTTCTGCCATGCAGGAACTCACAATCAAAGCATCCCTGACAGATGGCCATCCAGCCTCTGCTTAAAGACCTCCAAGGAAGGAGACTCCACTACGCTCTGAGGGAGTGTGTTCCACTGTTGAACAGCCCTCACTGTTAGGAAATGCCTCCTAATGTTGAGGTGGAATCTCTTTTCTTGGAGCTTGCATCCATTGTTCCGGGTCCTAGTCTCTGGAGCAGCAGAAAACAAGCTTGCTCCCTCCTCAATATGACATCCCTTCAAATATTTAAACAGGGCAGTCATATCACCTCTTAACCTTCTCTTCTCCAGGCTAAACATCCCCAGCTCCCTAAGTCGCTCCTCATAGGGCTTCATGGTTTCCAGACCCTTCACCATCTTCGTCGCCCTTCTTTGGACTCGCTCCAGTTTCTCCACATCCTTTTTGACTTGTGGTGCCCAGAACTGGACACAGTATTATTCCAGGTGGGGCCTGACCAAAGCAGAATAGAGTGGCACTATTACTTCCCTTGATCTAGATGCTATATTTCTATTGATGCAGCCTAGAATCGCATTGGCCTTTTTAGCTGCCGCATCACACTCTTGACTCAGGTTCAACTTGTTGTCTACTAGGGCTCCTAGATTCCTTTGCATTGGGGAATGCCTTGTCCATAGAGAGTCATGGGGAATATTGGCCCATAGAGAATCATTGGGAATATTGGCCCATAGAGAATCATTGGGAATATTGGCCCATAGAGAATCATTGGGAATGACCTGTCCATAGGGAAGCATAGGAAAGCCTTCCTATCTCTACGGGCAAGTCTTCCCTTGCGTTTCCCTCTTCCCTTCCAATGGCCCAGGCTTTGGACTTCCCCTCCCAGAATCCCTGGCCGTCGGCCGAAGCGGCGGAGGCTTCTGGGAGCTGAAGTCCACACGGCGTCCCTGATCAAGGGGCGAGCCCCGCCCACCTCGCCGCTGAGTGACAGAGACAGACTGACCGGGTTCCTCATGAGGCGCTCCAGCTTGAGGCGCTGCTCCTCGGCGGCGCTGCGGGGGATGACCAAGGGCTGGGGCTCCTTCCGGGGCCGAGAGGGACGCGGCGGCGTCGTCCCCGCCGCAGCCGCCATCCCTCCTCCTCCTTTCCCAGTTCCCTTCCTTCCTTCGCCAAAGGCCGCGGCCCCGACCGATGACGTCACCGAGGGCGACGGGAACAACAGCCACGCCCCCGCTGTTCCGGCTCTGGCGCCTCCCGAGCGACGTATATATAGCCATGAGGGCTCATGAATATTAATATGGAAGCCACGCCCACCTCCTTGTTTCCCCTCACGAAGGGCGCATATATTCATGAGGGCTCATGAATATGAATGTGGAAATTATTAAAACACCGCCCACTCATTTATATATGTATATAGATGATAGATACTTCTGATACTTATCTATACACACATATATACTTCTGGGGTATATATATATATATATAAAAATAAATATATATATAATGTGTGTATATCTATGTCTACATATCACAGAAATATATATATATATATACACACACACACACAGAAATACATCTATGTATACATACTTCTGATACATCTGATCAGAAGTATGTAGATATATGTGTCTATATATCTAGATCTTAGAAGTATATATATAAATATGTATACACACACAGATACAGGCATACACACACACACACACACACATATATATATACACACACACTTCTGAGTACAGATATATGCACACAAACATGTACACATACTTCTGGTGTGTGTGTGTGTATATATATATATATATATTTATATGTATATATATATATACACACACACACACACTTCTGATATATATATATATATATACACACACACACATATACATACATATATATATATATATACATCTGAGATATATATATATATATATATACACATCTGCTATATATATATATTCACATATATATATACATACATACTTCTGATATATATATATATATATATCTGATATATATATTCACATATATATACATACATACTTCTGATATATATATATACACACACACACACACATATATATATACATACATACATACTTCTGATATATATATATATATATATATACACACATATATATCCATACTTCTGATGTATATATATATATATATATACAGTATACACACACACACACATATATATATACCTACATACTTCTGATATATATATATATATATACACACACACACATATACTGTGTGTATATATATATATATATACACATACTTCTGCTGTGTAGATATAGATACTTCTGATACTTATTATTATTATTATTATTAACCTTTGTTTATATAGCGTAAATTTACACAGTGCTGTACATATATATATATATATATATACACACACACACACACACACACTAAGATATAGATATATACAGATACATACGTGTGTGTATATGTGTGTGTGTGTTTGCACATTTATATATTGTGTGTATATACACAAACAACACACATACTTAGATATCTAGATATAGATACTTCTGATATACTATATATATACACACTGAGATACAGATATATACATACACATACATACTTCTGCAATGTATATATATATATATATACACACACACACACACACACATATATATATATATACACACACATATACAGTAGTGTAAGAAATGATCGATATCTCGGGATCGATAGAGCGAGCCTGATGATCGATAGCTCGGGATCGGCAGACCGAGTCTGTTGGCCAGCGACGCTCCCTTTCGGCCACCAGAGGGCGCTCCAGGACAAGGAACAATGGCCTTTTTCACCCAAAACCTCCAGGAGCCAAAGCGCGCCCTTTTGGCCACAGGAGGGCGCCCGAGAGCAAGGCAAGGGTCTCCTCCACAGCCTCCTGCGCATGCGCAGCAGTAGAGAATGGGGTTAATAGCTGCCAGTGCAGGGATTTAGTTTTGGACTACAATTCCCATCAGCCCCCCAACCAACCAAGAGGGCTAAAGGATGTTGGGGATTTCCAGAAAGCTTGAGGAGGAGGAGGGCGTCAAGGAGGGCTTAGAAAGGCTAGAATGAGACCCCCAACCCAAAAAGTCTGGGGATGATGGGAAGTGTAGTCCTCCAACTCTCCTGAAGGGCTCAGAGAGAAGGGAGGGCTTGTCCTGGACAGTCCTTGTGAGGATGATGGGAACTACTGTCCTCCAAGAGTCCTCCTAAACCTGACATTCAGGTCCCAAGCCCTTGGAAAGGGGATGATGGGTCCTGCAGTCCTCTGAACCCTGATATACACACACACACACATATATACACTCCTGTATAAGGGTTTTATTGAGAAACTTTGTTATAGTATAACACTATAGTGGCACTATTCCTTCCCTCGATCTAGACTACTTCTATTGATGCAGCCTGGAATAGCATTGGCCTTTTTAGCTGCCGCGTCGCACCGTTGGCTCGCGTTCAACTTGCGGTCTGCTTAGTTGGCCTCCTCTGCTTTTTGAAGATCGCTGTAGTGTGTAGAGCCAGTGTGGTGTAAGGCTCTGAGCCAAGGAGTCCAGGGTTCGAATCCCGGCTCAACAAAGGAAACCCAGTGGGTGGTATTTGGGCAAGTCACACTCTCTCATCCTTAGAGGATGGCGACGGCAAACCTCCCCTGAACAAATCTGGCCAAGAAAACGCCAAGATAGGTAGGGTTGCCATAAAACATAAAGTCTGCTGCGTGCGATGTTGCCTTTATGGGCCAAAAACAGCCATTTCTTGCAAATGTTCTATATTTGGTTTCCACATTGCTTGGTTCCTGCCCTTCTTAAGATGTAGCCTGACCAGAGTTTCAGACCCGGGAGGCAAAAACCATGTTTAAACCTTGCATTACCGTACCATAACTACCAATGCGGGGTGCCCTTGTTCTGCCTCTTTGAGCTTTGCCACGTTTCCGCGATGGGCACCGTGCCTTCCCTAATAACTTACCATTATAAACAGGGGCTGGCTGGGGATATTGCCCCTGGGGCAAGGCCAACGCTGTCTTTCCGAATTATACAAATTATATTCGTTTGCCTCAGTCAGGCTTCGTTGACTTTGCTTTTTGCGATTGAGGGTTTCGTAATCCAGACCCGTCTGGCGTTTTTGGGTGAAACTGCAATATAAATCCAGAGTTTGGAATTGCATTCCTATTTTATCCATCATAGTGCGTTATTCAAAGGATCGTAGGAGTTTATCCCGTGAATATCCCAGGGAAAATCTCACGTAACGATTTCGCACGACGTCGCACGCAACCCGCCGTTCAAGTGGTCACAAAAAGAAGCCTTAACCCGCATCTTTTGACTTTCGGGGTTTCGGCGACGACGCGTTTCCGATATCACTTTAATTGCACAACTATGTGTGATAATAATTCGTGCAATTACTCGCCATTTTTTGCTTTATTTGCGGGATGCTTTAAATGCGCTTTAATTTCTCTTTAATGCCAAAATTAGCCTCAGTGTGATAAACTCCATAGAGTTGGAAGTGACCCCCAAGGGCCATCCAGTCCGACCCCATTCTGCCATGCAGGAACTCTCCATCAAAGCATCCCTGAAAGATGGCCATCCAGCCTCTGCTTAAAGACCTCCAAGGTAGGAGACTCTGCCACTGTCTGAAGCCGCAACATCCACTCTTGAACTATCAAAATTTTTTTTACTATCTCTTTTCGTGTAGCTTGCATCCATTGTTCCGGGTCCTTTTCTCTGGAGCAGCAGAAAACAAGCTTGCTCCCTCCTCAATATGACATCCCTTCAAATATTTAAACAGGGCTGTCATATCACCTCTTAACCCTCTCTTCTCCAGGCTAAACATCCCCAGCTCCCTAAGTCTTTCCTCATAAGGCATGGTTTCTGAACCCTTCACCATTTTAGTCGCCCTCCTCTAGACATATTCCAGCTTCTCAACATCCTTTTTGAATTGTCAGGGATGCTTTGATGAAGAGTTCCTGCATGGCAGAATTGGGTTGGAACGGGTGGCCTTTGAAGTCTTTTCCGACTCGATGATTCTATAATTCTCTATTATATTTCCTCCCTTTAACACCTTGGTGTTGCTGGTGTTGTTATTTCCAGGACGCTAGTTTGTTTAGAATTTTATTCCCCACCGAAAAAGAACAGAAAAGAAAAGGAGGAGGAAGGCACAACGCCGCTATTTCTTTACGCTTTTTACTTTAGTTTTTGCAAAGAAACCTCTTCTACACATTAAAACTTCTTCACGTTATTTTTTTAAAAATCCTATATACAAATGTAACATTTCACTCCATTGCTCCTTTCAATCGGCTTTCTCCCCTTTGTTCTTTTTGGCACAGAAGTCAAAAGCGAGGGGAATATTTGGATTTCTCTGCTCAGTTAAGGACGGAAATAACTCAACTGGATGAATCTCTTTTTGAGGAGGAAGGACCCCAAAATGGAAAGGACCCCCTGTTCCCCCAAATACTATTATCAAACATCCATTTCTGGTGCTGGGAAGGGGATGGGGAAAGACGTGTGCGCACGACGCATCCGCTGCAGCTTCCATTTGTAGCACATTGTCCATGTTGCAAAGATCTGGTTGCCCCTTTTGAGACTCACTGAAAGAAGTTGGCAGCCGGAGCTTTCATAGGAAGGAGACTGGAGTCTACGAAAGCTCCTGCTGCCAACTTCTTTCTTTCAGTGAGTCTCAAAGGTGCGACAAGATCTCTCTCTACATACTTTTCTGGGTGTGTTTTCTTGCTACGAGAATGACATTCACCTCCGCGGAGTGGCAATTTCCCCCTAAAACTAGGGGTTCTTTCTAGTAGAGGCTTGTATTGACTAACTGCCCCTTTCTCTTTTTTAGACGCAGTCCAGACAAGATCTACCCTTCGTACCTCTCCGGTGGCTTCCCATGGCTTCTTCGGTCTGATAAGGGAGACAAGATGGAAGAACTGGACGGGGCCTTTTGACTATTCTCCCCCAAAAGGTATGGAAACACCACTGATCTTCTAAGGAGTTTATCAGACGGGAGGAATTTCTCTTTATTGCGAATGGAGCCAATTCGAATTCACGTGAATTCCTATTGTGTTCTGAATGACTTCCCATTACCTGAAAATGACCCCCCATTGCCCGAAATTGCGTGAGATGCTTTAATTCACAATAACGTAAAACCCATGATTGAGTTCGGAATGACTTCCCTTTTGCCCGAAATTGCGTGAGATACTTTAATTCGCAATAACGTGAAACCCCATGATTGTGTCCCGATTGCCATTGGATTATACTTCCAATTTCCAACGTCTGATAAGGTCCTAAGAGAGATGCCACTTTTCAGTTTTCCCCCTCTTCTTTTTAAAGGAAGAAATGCTGCCCGTGCAAATGTCTTTCCGTGAAAAAGGAAGAGATACAGCTTCCCTCCAGGATCCTTTGTGATCTTATAAATCCAAAAACCACGAGAAAGACATGTAAGTCCCACCGATTCAGTGGGTCTACTCAGTTTGTAGCCATCGTTTGGATTTAGGCCTACCTAGTCATTTTCCCAAACTCTGCTTGGTTCATATGAAACTTAATGGGTCCTAGCAATTAATTTTTAAAGGATGGATCAAGAGTTAATTGCAGAACCCCGAGTTATTTCATTTCCCTTGATTTCAGTGAGTCTGCTTTACATATAACTCAATCTAGACCCAGCCCAGTATCTGGAACCGCTGCTTTTCCATATGGTTGTCTGACATTTCATTTCATGCTCGTACGCTTCGAAAGCACCGTGGAGCTGTTCCGGTTGCCAACTGACTTGACATGCGATTGAAATTGCGACCAAATACTGGCAGGTTGCAGGGCTGAAGCCTAAGACAGGAAGCTACAGGCGGACGCCTCTGCAAGGCAGCCGTGACCCAGCAGCTATTTTTGTGAGGCTGGGGGTTAGCCATTTATCGGATCTCTGAGCTTTCGGGGTCATACATGAATCACTAGAGTAAGCATTTCTGTAAAGATTTACTGCTTTGTAAACAGTTCTGGAAGTATCAGATCTCTTGAATTAGTATATTAAGCTGCAATTCTTAAATGCAGTTGAGGGCCACCAGTGAACCTAATGGGACTTATGTCCAACAAACAACAAACTTTCCAAAGACGAGTCTAAAACGGTTCTGTGGTTTCACCACTGTTTCAATATTACACACAGATGCTAAAATGTGTTGTTGTTTAACCACCCTTGCGTCAATCTCGACCCACATCTCCAAGTGCATGAACTAAAAATAAAATAAAATATCAGAACGTCATTCTTCACCCATCCACCTACTCCTAGTCCCTAACCCCTCATTCTGGGTTTATAAGAAATTAATGTTTGAGGCTGCTTGGTTGTGTCATCTTTTTTGCTTTCTGCACATTAACTTCATTTCAGTGCTCCCCAATTTTTCATTCCTTGTCCCATACTTAACTCTGCAATCGCTTTCTATGGTAAATAAAGCAGGATTTTCCTGCCGCTAGACAACTATATTTTTTTATTAAGTGAAGGCTGCCTCTTCCCGAGCAGCAAAGGCTCATTCTTTTAGCTCAAGTGACACATCTGGAAAAGCAAATTTTGCAATCTTCGAAGACTCACAGGAGTCTTGCTATAATCTGCACTATGATTTAATTTGCATCAGGACCAAGATTTGTGTTCCTCTCTGACAGAAAACAGAATTGTTTCAGTGAGGGAGGAAGTAAAGATACAGCACCAAAAAGTGGCATCGATATTAGTTTGTAGGGGATATATATTTTTTTTTTTTGCGGTGGTTGTTCAGAGACATTGCGTGAAAAATCCAAAAGTGAGAAGCTACCAGAATGCCAGTGTAAATTAATGCTTTCACATCACAGGAGGTTTATTGAAAAGAAGTTGTCTGTGATTGTTGAGAAGCGCTTGGTGTCTGGACACCTTTGGCAAAGATTCAGAATGGCCAATTGGTAGTTGCTGCAACAACAGGATAGCGGCTGTACTAAACCCAAGCCTACGTTGCTCCTTCTGGCGGTCCAGACACACTGCTTGCACCCTTTGAAGACTGCCTTCTGTTGACGCTACCCAGTAGAGTATTTAGTAAAGTATTGTGCAAAACTGGGACATCATAGCTCTGTGCTGAGAGGAAACTGTGCCAATTAAGTGTGCAAAAAAAGGTGGCTGCCTTTTATCACATGGTTGCACCCAGCTAAGTAATGGAAGGCAGTACAGTTGATGCCACTCTCTGGAGAGCTTCTGCCTTTTATATGGTTGTGTTACACTCTGGGTAAACACCATGTTACACCTGCCTTGGTTGGGCTCCTCCCAGGCACACAGACACAACATTTCTGTCAGGAAGAGGAGAACTGCGGCTCCTAGAAGGTCCCAGGAGCTGTCACTTGCTGCTAAAACATAATGCAACACTGCCCTTGCCTTGTTTTGCAGGGAGACTGCCATGCCAGATGGAAATAGGGCCCTGAAACCTTTGAGCTTGCCCACTCCTGGGCCACACAGACCTATGGTCTGCCTACAGGCCAGGCATGTTCACTTATATGCACTTAACTTATGTGTCTGTCTTTCAAGCACGTGGCATTTTGGTTCTAAAGGGAAGGGACTTGGAGGAGGAGTTGGCACAATGAAGATCAAGAACCCGACCAATTTAGAGGGAAAGAGGACCACAGGACCAAGAAATCGTTCTTTTGCGAGCCTCCCTGAACGCAAACTACGGAGAGCCAAGAGCGATCTAGTAAAAATTGGCTCCTAATTCCCACACACACATTACAAATCGTTCTGATTCCAACTCAGTGAGACGATTTAGGTGGAGAGAAAAGGAAGGCAAAGAGGCCCCAAGCCCACAGAGACCAAAGAGCAGCGCATCTCCTCCTCATTCCTTATTCAGTCTTCAGTTACCCAGAGGACAAGTAAGAGACAACAGCTATGTTTCACTCCTTTTCTTAATGGTATAACCCGCCAAGCAGTGCGCTATTTTCCTACCATCCCTCCTAGAATGGTACAGTTTGTACAACGAAAAGAAATAAGAGAGGAAATGGAGGTGCCACACGCACACATTCAGAGGATGCCGACAACTCTTGAGATGTGAAAGGAGCCACCCCAGAGTCTCTTCCAAAAGCAGCCGTTCCAAAAGTAGGAAACACCAGTGTGCTGGAAGGAGGGGCGGGGGAAAAAAAATCACAACTCCCCGCAACACAATCAGTAGAAAGAATATTGGTTTTCCACGGCTCTGGTTCTGCTCCGGGAGCCCTCGCTCTCATGGTAATCCTCTGCCCCCATGGCAGAGGAATCAAAGAGGCGCTCCGTGCTATTGGTCCGGCTCCGGGCGCTGAGGGTCCCTTCCATCCGATGGTAAAGCGAATGGCTGGCGGAGGAGGAAGAGGACGAGGTGGTGCCCTCCGAAGGGGAGGCCGGCTGAAAGGTGACGGGGACGAAGCTGGAGAAGTAGTGTTGAGACTGGAGGTCGTTTCGGCACGCGGGTGGCTGGGAGGCCACCGCCGAGGAGGGGCTGACGTCTGAAATGGAAGTGGAGAATGTCAGTGAAAGCTAGGACAGAGCAGTTTTCCACACTCTTGGAAAACCTCAGCCATGCTCATTTATTCATTCCCATGTACACTGAATACATCTGAAGATTTTGAAATGCTGGTTCAAATGAATAAAACATATAATATGCACAAAACACAACATAAAAAACAGGGATGTTTCATTTAACAAAGCACCTGGCAAAAAAAACCAGACTTTTAGTGTCAGGTTGTAATGGCATGTCTGCAGTAAGCCATACAATGAAGGTTGAGCTGAGTAAGAATGGGCTTCTACTCTAGCTGATGCTACTATGTGTAGCTGGCTACAACAAGTAAGGTAAAACAGCAGCTACCTCCAGAATCCCTTAGTTACTGGGTGTAAACAACAAAGCAAAGAGGGAGAGAAGATAATCCAACCTCAGTAGCTTTCCCCAGAATGTTAAAAAAACACATAGCCAGCAAAATAAAAATCATAAGAATAGTGAAAGCTAGTGGAAGAAAAGGTGTTTGGGGAAGAAACCTTAAAGTAGTCACTAGAAAGTTCAATTTATTTTATTTTATTTTATTTCAATCCTGATGGAGAGGCAGGATAAAAATAAATTATCATTATTATTAATATATTTTTTGTTTACTTATGCAAGGCTCTGAGATTCTATGGTACCTAACATGGTTATTTCATTTAACATTTGCAGACAGTTAGCGCTGGACAAAATGTTTGCTGCTTTTCTTTTCGTGGTGTAGGAACCTATCGCTACTATTTCCATGTAATCCTTAAAAGAGAATGTGATGGTTCAGATAACCAGGCCCCAAGTTGTTCAGGGCTTTACAATCTTTAAATAAAACCTTACACATGACCTGATAATCGATAGGCAGCCAATGTAGTTCCTTCAGCACAGACTTTATGTTGTCCCACTTAGAAGCCCAGCCAAAGCTTTCTGTATCAACTGAAGCTCTGAACCAGCCTTAAGGGCAGCCCTACAAAGAGCAGAGTGTAGTAATCCAGCCTTGAGGTTACTAGGATTAAAATACTTGCCGCTAACGTTACTGTCATCACAAGATACATTACTTTCTTTTTTTCTTAGTTTTTGACTGTATGGTTGGTTTTCTGTGAATCCCCTTGAGAACCACTTCGGTCAACCACTGAGGTTGACCATCTCTTTACAACTTTATAAAATTAACCACCACTTGACCAAACTGGTTCTCAGGGGATTCACAGAAAATGAAACGTACTGTCATATCCTAAGAAAAACTTAAAACAGAAGCTGAGTAAATACTGTAAGGGTTTGGACTCCATCTTATTTGCTGGTCTTGCTCTGCAGAGCATCAGGTCAGGTGCCGAATGACAACAACACCGTTTCTCCTCTCTGTCCAGATACAAGTGAGACGAAACATCAAAAACCGGAACGAAACTTACCAGGCAAGGGACTCTGTGCCACTACGTAGCTGCGGAGCGTGATGTCGGCAGAGCCTCCTGACTCCAGAGGTATGGGGTGCGTGTGAAAATGCCTCAGCATGTCAAAGATGGTCTGGAACCAAAGGTGTTGAACATGGCATTGGCCGTTCTCATTCAAGGACAGTCGCAGATGCTGTAAAATATTACACATATGTGAGTTTAATGACGATTTGATCAGTCACGGCAATTTCAACATACCACCAAAGACCACCAGACAGGAGAATCAAAGACTACCAATACTACTTAGGTCATATTGTGGGGCCTTGATTTGACTAATTATCTACATTTCCAATAGGTTCATTAATTCCATTCCATTTTCTCCAGGAAAAGCTGTTATTTTTAATGGGGAAAAACTAGATCCAGGGGGAACTGGATTTAAGGTATTTTCTGACCATGGAGGTGGCTAAATGATGCTGGGCCAGTCATTATCCCTCTGACTAAACTATACCATAGGGTGGTTGTGAAACTGACATTGCAGAGTGGGGAGGTGTTTGTCTATCACATGAAAAATCTTGGAGGACAGGCAAGAGAACACTGTAAATAGCCATGCAAAAAAGATGTGCAGTGGAGCAGGTAGGGACAGAGCTTGGGAAAAAATTACTTGTTTGGATCACAGCTCCCAGAAACTTCTTGTGCAGCGTGATTCCTGGAAGCGTCATCCAAAAAGGTAACCCTTAAATCTGTGAGTAGGGCCAGCTGTGAGGGCAGGAAAACTCAGGAGATCAAAAATGTTTGCTTGCTGTGTGCATTGGCCATATCTAAGGTATCACACTTGACCTAGGACTCCATGCTCCGTCTGCCATGTCAGAAGCAGAATGAATCATGGGCCAGGGCAAACAGACAGCTACAGTTTACACAAGATCAGATTATGCATTCACTATCTAGTTCAATGTTGTCTGCTCTGGCTGGTAGCTGCTCTCCAGAGCTTCAAACAAAGCAAGATTGCACTCGCATTACTTGCTGCACTGTGAGCTGGAGATGCCGAGAACGCAAGCAGAGATCTTCTGCATGTAAAACATGGCCTCTATATTAGGCTGGCTAGATGCTTTGTACTTCCAACTCCCAGAGGCCCCACTGGCCAGCACAGAACCATGGGAACTGTAGTCCAAAACATCTGGCAGGCCAAAGAGTGTCCAACCTTGCACTAAGTCTTCTGCCACTGGTCCAATCTCACACGTGATACCGCAAGAGGTGGAGAACCCCAAGACATCCTTTGGACTGCGTTGTACGCAGTTCACCAATTCTCAGAAAGTTTGCTGCATCGAATCATCAATGTGCCTTGAAGGATAAGTCATCCAAGATTCTTCTGAGTTCCAAGGACTGTCTTACACAAGAGGCCAAGCGCCAGGCCGTTGTGAGAGCGCCTCTTCTTCCAGACCAGACCTGGTGGAGGAAATTCTGTCTGCATCTGAGCCTGTCCTCAATATGAATAAGAAAGCAGAGAGACTGTATAAAGAGCTTCTGTTTTGGATAACACTTCAAACGCATACACACACAGATCCCGGACAACAGCAACATAAATGCCAAAGCCGTCAGCACTGAACCTATTCTGTGTGGGCATATACATGGTGCCTCCTTCATCAGCCACCCGAAGCCATGGCAGAAGATCAAACGCCATCTCATCTTCAAGGCAAGCTGGGACATTCCCACCGTCAAATTTCTCTGCCTCTGTCTCTGCGGATGGAGCAGATGAGCCAATGTGTCTCAAGATCTTGGCTGCTTTCTTCTGCCTAGCAGGCATGAGGCGCCAGGCAATTCACAAGCCAAAGTGGAGATGGTGGTTTTGGTGGGTGCTATCTAAAAAGCTTTCTTTGTCTTTTATTTTATGCCTTAAGTTCAGATCAGCTGCCAAGTTCCTCAGAACTAGGAAACGTGACTATTTGGGGGCTACAGAACGAACACATGCACACCATGCCGGATGAACTACAGTTTGTTCTCAGAAGAAATACCGGTACATACACACCACATAGAGTTGGAAGAGAGACCACAAGGGCATGCCGAATGGAAATTTCTGGGACTTCTGATCCAAAAAGCAACTCTTCCAAGCTCTAGTCCTCCTAACCTAACTGGATGACTTATTTATAGACTTCCCTCAACTCAAATGGAAGTCAAACTTGTCAGGAAATCAAAACATGTCATTGCCAAGGTGTCCCACCTGGAAGACACTGAGATGTATGAAAATAGGAGCCCTGCTGTGTAAAGAAACCAAACTACAAACAAAAAAAATGTAAAAATGTCTTTAAATTCTCCAGGTGGAAAGAGACAAGCAACTGTGTAGGTCTATGCTTTTTGACCAAGCACCAGGTGAGAGCAAGGTTTGGGGTCACTTGCCTTGGCTTTTCCCTGGAAATTAAAGGTCAGCACATATTCGCCTGGCCGGGTTTCACTCTGCCGAATGACAAACAGCCCATGGCTTCTGGCTCCGCCAAAGAGCACCAACTGGGCAGCTTTGACCCGCGACAACGTCCCGTGGAACCAAGGGAAATCCAAGAGGTTGATCTCCGCTTCTGTCTCACTTTCCTCTCCTGTAACAGTCGAGACACAAAAGGAAGTCAGAAACAAGGAAACAAAATCCACAAGTGAGCAATCCCCTTTCATAGGAACAACTCTGATTCCGCAAGTGTGCAAGCTTTTGAGCTCTGTAGCATTCTTCCTCAGCGAAGGTGGGACAATAAAGTAGAGAGCAGAGAAGGAAACTTGGCTAGATGATGGTCTGGATGCTGTGAGAGATACATACATATATATGCTTCCCTTAGTAGTGCCCTGTTCTCTCCTCGCCACAATTTAGTGAGCAACGTGTGAAGTCCCTTGCACAGCCATTTGCTCATGGGAAGTAAATGACAAATATTTACTATCTATTGTTAAACGGTCAGAAAATCTTACTGCTTTAGCTGCTCACATACTTTATGGATAAGCCACGGATTCTTGTAGCATCTTTGAGACTAACTATAAGAAAGAAGATGCATCTGAGGAAGTTGGCTCTAGAAAGCTCATGCTATCAGCTTCTCTCTTTCAGTCTCAAAGATGCTACAACTTCCTTTTGCATACTGATATTCAAGACTAATACGGCTAGAGTTTTGAGTACTTCATAGATGTACTTCTCTTACCACTGTGACACAGGTGCCTTTTGCTTTGCAAATAAGATCCTTAGACATTGCTTGAAGAAAATGTGGTACCTGCCGCATGGCCCCCGGTAGCTGGGGAGTCCAACGTCTGTAGAAAGTTCTCCAGAGGCACATGGGCTCTGTACTCCCCCGTAGAGTCCCTGCTCCTGCTGTGTGGTGCTGTGATAACCGTGGCAGCATTCGGTGTGGCTTCTGGTGGCGTAGCAGAGCTGGCACATCTGTCTTGAAACCGGGACACATCTGGAAAAGAACCACATTCTTATAAGAGGCTTTTGGTAGCTTCTTCATTTTTCGGCAAAGCAAGCAAATCCATATCGTGCCACTGACAGGGTGGACGCACGTTTCCTTCCGTCCTTTTTGGGTTCTTGTAATGCTTTAAAAACCTACAGAGATGGTAGCAGGACAAAAGAAAGGTATGCGTGTACCCAAACACCAGCTGTTCTGTTCTATCACTTCCCATTTTTACCAAAGAAGTGATCACTTATCTCCATGTAACACAAAAGAAACACAAGAGGATCTGGAAAAGAAAAAACTGTGCCTAACAATGCCTTGTAAGGAAAACGATTCTCTGAAGATGCCAGCCACAGTTGCTGGCGAAACATCAGGAATAAACTGTTCCAGAACATGGCCCCATCGCCCTAAAAACCCACCAAAAAATATGGATGCTGGCCATGAAAGCCTTCATGTTTTGTTTTTGTTGTTGTGTCTTCAAGCCGTTTCCGACTTACGGCAACCTCAAGGTGTGCCTACCATGGGGTTTTCTAGGCATGATTTGCTCAGAACAGATTTGCCATTGCCTTTCCCTGAGGCTGAGACAGTGTCACCCGGTGGGTTTCATGGCTGAGCTGGGAATTTAACCCTGAATCATAGTCCAGTGCTCAAACTACTAGCTCTCATGGAAAACCAAAGTACAAAGTACCGAATGTAATATAAAAAATGAACCCTCCCCCCGCAAAAAACCCTAAAGAACATAGAGAGAATAACTACTAATAATATAATGAACCATATTATTGCACAAACCAAAAAAAATCAATTATTATTGATAAGTATAATAAATATATAATTATAATGATAAAATTACACAAACCAAAACATATCAAGAAAGTAACTTACAATTATATAATCATATACAGAAAATAACAGTGTTTTTCTAAACTGACTTTGCTGACAAACAGTGCATACTATACTTTTGTTACTCTCTGTATGTTCTTTAGTTACTAAATCATAAACCATATATGTAAAGGACAAATTAAGAACAATGCAGATTTTTATTTGAAAAGAAAATGGATATATAAATTAAGCCATAAATATTTTCTGGCACAAGGGTATCTGGGATTAAAGGATGTGTGTTTGTGTGTGTGAATGTGTCTTAAAGTTGCCTGTAAATTTATGGTTAGGGTTTTCTTAGGCAAGGAATCCTCAGAGGTGGTTTTGCCATTTCCTTCCTCTGAAACATAGCCTACAACACCTGGTATTCGTTGGCGGTCTCCCATCCAACTACTAACCAGGGCCGATGCTGTACTAACTATTTTTTTTTTTTAAGGAAAGGAAATTAGATGTATTTCAAATAATAATTGATTTTCTTTTAATTAAAAAAAAAAACATCTTATTACCATCAGCCAGGAACTCACAGCTACAAGACGACACCCTGCTTGGAAGGCAGGCCCCCTGGGTGCAAGAGGCGAGTTCGATGTCATCGCCACTGTCCCTGGAAGGAAGAGAAGAACAGATCGTTGGACACAAAAAGAAGGTATGAAATTATTTCTGTCGGAAACATGATTTTGACACTATAATTTGCAGAAGAATCCCCTAGCCAGAATGACACTCTGGCACTTGTGGTTCCCAGAATTTTTCTGGATTCTGTTCACTATGCACTGGAGGGAAGGACAGAACCATCACCCAGTAATTATACACTTAAAGAGTTAAAACGATACAAATGTAAGAAGAGCACTACTGAATCTAACCCAAAGATTCACCTACAGCAGCATCCGGTGGTTCACAGGGGCTGGCAGATAAGCCAAAGCAGCATTTCAAGAAAACAGAAGCCCTCCCTCACGTTTCCTCCCAAACAGCTGGCACTGTTAGGGAATGGCCTGGCTGCCATTCCCTGGTAAAGAAAGGAACGGTTGTAACCGATGGGTCCAAATCCAGTCCTGTTTCTGTTCCATGGCACGTGTGGGGGAGCTGCCAGTCTTACATCAGATGTTTGAGAAACATTGCTGTTTCCATGCCTCCTACCTCTGTATCTCCTCCTGTCTCAGGCGTGCCGAAATACCCCCCTTCCCAATGCTAACTGTCCTCTGGCCTTTCCACAAAATCATCTTATGGGTCTGAAGCAATCAACGTCCAGTCCATTTACCCAAGATCTTGCTTCACAGGCGTTTCAGAGACATTTTCTTATTGAGTACACCTGAATGACCTTTTCCCCCTTCTCTCTCTTTCTCTCCAACCAAGTGGAATGGGTAGAAGGTGCTCCTAAGACACATCCGGAGGTTATACAATACACATGGGAGCAACCATGCCTCCCAATGAAGTCGCAATGGCTTCAGAGGGCCCTATTTGCCACTTTACTGGTTGTACAAGGCTCAAGATTATTATATGATCACCCATCTGTACATTTTAATAAAGAAAAGGATAAAACAGCTTGGAACTAGGTTGGGTGCCAAAGTTCATCAGCCAGCATGGCCAGGGATAATGGGAGCTGTAGTCCAACCAATGGAGGGCCACAGGTAGGATCATTCTCACATTGTAATTGGGAAAACGTCAGTGTTTTTCTCCTCAACAGCTAGAAATGAATGGGGCAGGCGAACAGGGGGAGTTCAGCCTTTGGGAAGAGGTATGCATTTCTCGAGTGGTTTTTGAGCATTTCTCCAAAATGTATAGTACCAGGAATATCTGAAAACGGTCATCTTGCTGCATAAATCAGTGTACTTGCATGGGGTGGGTTCTCTGTGTGTTCCTGGTCAATTTGTCTCTCCTTTTGTACTTGCTGTGTATATATGTGGGTTTAGCTTTTGTTATTGTTCAACTGAACTCTAATTTATGGCGATCCTTTCAATGTCAACCAGTGGGTTTCTCTGATTGAGCAAGGATTCGAACCCGGTCTCTCAACGTGCTCGGCCAACACTTAAATCTGTGTATCATATTTTTAAAAAATCATCATCATATCTCAACTGGATTTTTTTTCACAGAAGGTTTGCCATGGCCTTCCTCTTAGACTGAGAGTGTGCCTTCATAAAGGGGTTTCCATGGCTGAGCAAGGTTTTGAACCCTGGTCTCCCAGAGTCCTAGTGCAACCCTAAAACAACTACAAGACGTCACTTTTGCACAGAAACAAGAGTCGGATGCAAACTGTTTCTTATGTATGTAAACTGTAAAAACCATGACCCAAAAAACTTGGAGTCTTCATCTCATGTTAGAAAAGAGATCTTCCAAGGAGATCTACAAATGCTTGCTGGACAGTCTTCTAATATGAAGATGACTAGATTTGTTTAAAATCTTGGGAATGGTGATCCCCCCCCCCCCCCAAATCTTTAGCCATGCATTTCTCACTCCTGACTTAAAGGAAGAATAAGAGACACTGCTGCAATTTATCATAACAAAGGGTTTTTTTGCCCCCATATAATAGCAATAAAACTTCTACAGAACATGGCAGGCAAAGAATGAGGGGAAAACAACAAAAGAAGGAACCTAAGCAAACCTAACGGTCAGAGAGGAACGGTGCAGATACCACAAAATCTCGGAACAGAAATTGGTCAGAAAATCTGCAGAGGATACTGAGCTGCTAAATCGTTATTGACATGAGCAAGATCGGATCAAGATCGGATATGAGCAAGATCGGATCACCAGTGATGCAACTGAAACAATACGGAAGAAGTAGGTGTAGCTTTCTCTTCTCCCTGTGTTCTGCAAGGAGGAGTAGCATTTACTACCCACCCTGGCCTTATGTTCAGCTACAGAGTAACTACAGAGCAAGGGAAGAAGGGAGTGGCACACTGGGGCATCAACTACCAAGACCATGGTCATAGCAGCAGGGATGCCCAGGGGTACCTCTACCCTTGGACCTAAACTGGACTGGACCCAACCCTTGGCCGCACAGCTGCTGACCCTGATCAGCCACGTCAAAAACATTAGCACCTCAACCCTGAAGCTTGCAAACCTGAAGAAAAGAAGTCCTGTTATAGGAACGGTTCTGGGGCCACTACCACCTTTGCCCAGCCTTGCCTCTGAGGTTGAAGGAGATGCATCCTTACCCCGGATCTATGCAGTCTTGTATATCTGCCACCCAGGAGTGTTTCTGCAATGAGTCGATGGTTTCTAAGATATACTCAGCACCATTTTCTACCTAGATGGAAAACACATACATAGATATATACAAAAAAGTTGTTATTTGGGCTACTTAAACACCCACACATACCAAAGCTCTAGTACATATAGACACATTGGATCTGGGATTCACCTCCAGAAAGGGGCATTCAATTCGTGGAAAGAATGGATTTCTCTCAGGTGAAGAACTAGATTTGGTGTCTCTCTCCAGACAATGTCTGTCACCTGCAATTTTCATAATTCTTCTACTGGCTATGTTGGCTAGACAATTCTGGGGGTTATAGTATGAAAGTAAAATTTCTGCTTTATAGGAAGAAGCATTTCCTCCCGTGGAGGTGGAGGACAGGGCTTGGTGCTTTCCCCCATAACCAGTTACTGTATATTAAAAGTGTTTTTTAACGTAAAAAGTCGGCAACTTGTGTGTGTTGGATCACGACTCCCAGCAGTCTTGGCCAGCTGCACAGTGAAGACAGAAGCTGGGTTTAGCAATTCAGATGTCATGACAAATACTATGTTTAGCATAAACTACATTGTGCAAGCCCCCTTCAAAACATAACTTTGTTTCCGGTCTTTGATTTGTCAACCAATTGCAAACTATGGTCTGTAAATTCAGACATTACACCAAACCAGGCATGCCCATCGTGAAACAAGGCTTGGTGCAACACTATAAGTACACCTTTTTGGAAAGGTTGCCAAAGCAAACAGGGGAAGGGGATTCTTCTCCGTGAAAGAGATCCGTCGGTGGAACAGTCTCAGAGGCCCATGTTTAAAAAAAGAATGGCAAACCACTGTTTGCATTAACTATGGTTTGCTATGGCATCTATTGCTCCACATCCGGAGGCTACTAAACCAACATTCTGGTCAGGCCGAATAGAAAAACAAGCAGACAAGCAGCTCCTAATTCTCAGCTTCTCAGCTACCGTGACGTTTGGAAACTATAAATAGGTTAAGGCTTATAAATGACGGTTAGTCCAAGTCTTGGTTTGATAGACTCTTTCTATACTTAAACCTAGATGACACCCAGAACTTGGAAACAGCAAGCGCTCTCAAACTGCAGCTCCCATCATCCTACAGCCAGCATTCCCAAGCTACATTTGTACAAATATAGCTTATATTTGTATATTTGTATGTAGCCACTACATTTGTACATAAGTGCAGTATGTTGCCAGCTTATTCGAAGCTGGAATAAGCTTCCTTTCCTTTCTCCTGAAGCTTTAAGCTTGAAAACAGAGCGCAGTGCTGAAACCAACAACAAATAATAATAGTAAATAAGTCTCCTAGAGATATCCAGATACAAAGAAAATCTCTCTCTCTCTCTCATTCCTCTCACAACAAAAGCCCCTTTTATTCTCCCTGGCAGGGAAGTTTGCATAAGTTCGATTTGTCAAGGAAAGGCTTCATGCGGTCAGCTAGGCCGGTCTCCATGGCAACCCCGCCATTAAAGGCCGGCGGCGGTCAGTGTTGTTACAGGCCACAGTTAGTGCGTCAAAGGGAGCCTGGAGCGTTGCAGTTTTAATGAGAGAATATATATATATAGCAAGGAGATAAAATAAAGTATAATAATAAGAAGAGAAAAGGGATGCTCCTCAAAAATCCTTAAAACTGGATGGGCAAAAGCTGGACAAATTGATGTGAAGAAAGGCCTCATCCTCTCTTTCCTTTTCACAACAAGCTTTTGTGGCATTGAGAGCTCTGGCTTCGAATCCTGAGGTGGCCACGAAGTCAGTGGCGCCTTTTTTTTTTTAAAGGTTAGCCTATTTCAAAGGGTCATGCCACCATTTTGTTGCACCCCTCCAAAACATCGGGTGCCGCAAATTCCTCGGAGGAATCTAAAACAAAAATCGTAATGAACATTACTTGGAACGAGTTAGGAAATTGGGGTAAGGCAGGGGACACTTTGTGTTCGGACTCCGTGAGGTTTACAAGGATGGAACGAGTGGCGTGAGGAGCGTAGAAGCAGCGTTGGCATACTTTGGCTTGGTTTTGCAGTTTCCAGACACGGCCCATTTGGACCAGCGCTTGGATTTCAAATGAAAGGAGCCAAAATATGAGGAACATGGAGAGACACGCTTCCATGAATTTTTTTCCCCCTATGTGAAACAAGTCCACCCCTATTTTTCAGGCATGAGGGAAGAGCCAGTAGTGGAAGAAGCAAGCGTGGAAGAAGCAAGCAAGGGCTAGTTGCGACCGTGCAAAGTGTAGTAAAGGAGGGACTAAGAAAGAATGTTGCGAGCTTGCAAGGTGTAGTAAGAGAGAGTAGGAGGGGATGTTGCAAGTGTGCAAGGTGTAGTAAGGGGGGGAGGGACCAGGAGGGGATATTTCAAGTGTGCAAGGTGTAGTAATGGAGGGGCAAGGAGACGATGTTGCAAGTAAGCAGGGCGTAGTAAGGGAGGGACTAGGAGGGAATGTTACAAGTGTGCAAGGTGTAGTAAGGGTGTGACTAGGAAGGGATGTTGCAAGAATGCAAGGTGTAGTAATGGAGGGACTAGATGATGTTGCAGTGTGCAAGGAGTAGTAAGGGAGGGACTAGAAGGGAATGTTACAAGCGTGCCACGTGTAGTAATGGAGAGACTAGGAGATGATGTTGCAAGTGTGCAAGGTGTAGTAATGTAGGGACTAGGAGACGGTGTTGAAAGTGTGCAAGGAGTAAGGGAGGGACTAGTAGGGAATGCTGCAAGTGTGCAAGGTGCAGTAAGTGAGGGACGAAGAGACGATGTTGCAAGTGTGCAAGGCGTAGGAAGGGAGGGATTAAGAGGTGAATGGGGTGAGCAGCCGAATACAAGCAACAAGGGAAAGGATCAGTGCAAGAGTTCAATGTAAGGTAAAGGAAGGAGCAAGAAGGAAGGGAAAAACAGCACAGGAAGCACCAAAGGAACAAAAAGGAGCACATTGTAAGGACATGAGGCAGGGGCATCACTAGGGGAGCGCATGGGGTGCGGACTGCACTGGGTGACATCTCAAACGAAGGTGACACCCATTGTGCTGGTGACTCCTTCCTCTGGCGGCTCTAGAAAGTGAGCCTCTTCCCTTTCTCACTTGCAACGTGGCAACTCCAACCGCCCACTCCTGCAAGTGACCACTGGTGGAAAGGGGCTACTTTCTGGATCTGGTGGCTCCGCAGTTGGGAAAGTGAGTCTCCTTTTCCCATCTGGCCAAGAGGCTAAGGAGTAGCAGCATCCAAACAGCTTTTACTGTCAGGAAGTTCCTCCTAATATTGAGGTGGGACCTCTTTTCCTGGAGCTTGCGTCGATTATTCCGTGTCCTGTTCTCTGGAGCTGCAGAGAATAAGCTTGCTCCATCCTCAATATGACAACCAGAACACTCAGATTGAAGAGCCAGTCTTCCTAGTGGCCTCACCCCACAGACACACACCAGGATAGGGAGAGATGCCAGTCCTCTTGGTGTTTCAGCAGGCTGCTAATAGGAAACACCTGTGAGATCTGTACAGGCAGCAAACAAACAACCCTGCACTTTCCTCGGCTCAGTATGGCTGCCAGCTATCCATCTTTATTGGGAGAAAGCCATGCAGTTGGGCTTGTTCTAGGCCTGTTGCCTAGAACCCTTTGGACTGCTTTTGTGGATTGACTACTGACTCATGAAGGACCTAGACTGGATTGAATGACCGCTGCTTTTTGCTGCAGACATCCTGGTGAGTCAAACATTCTCTCTCTCTCTCTCTCTATCTGCTTAAGATGCTGAGGTTTTGAGCTGGGAGTTTGGCCAGTTTCCCAAGGGCAAAAGAGGAGTGTGCCTAGAGGAAGGCACCCAAACTGGTGAAAGGTCTGGAAACCATAAGGCCCAACAAGGAGCGACTTAGGGAGCTGGGATGTTTACCCTTGAGAAGATAAGGTTAAGAGGTGATATGATATCCATGTTTAAATATTTGAAGGGATGTCATAGGATGGAGCGAGCTTGTTTTCTGCTGCTCCAGAGAACAGGGCCCGGAACAATGGAATCAAACTGGAAAAGAGATTCACCTCAACATTAGGAAGAACTTCCCGACAGTAAGAGCAGTTTGACCGTGGAAGACGCTTCCTTGGAGGGTGGTGGAGTCTCCTTCTTTGGAGGTCTTTAAAACAGAGGTTGGATGGCCATCTGTCAGGAGTGCTTCGAGTGTGTATTCCTTCATGGCAGAATGGGGCTGGATTGGATGACCCCCCTTGGTGTCCCTTCCAACTCTATGATTCTATGAGGACAGTATGGGGTGCACTGTGCAGGCACAAAATAAGCCAAAGGAAGGAGTAGCAAGGAAGAGGGAGTGGGTGGCTTGCATGGCAGAGTAGAAGAACCACACTTCTGTGGCCTCCGGAGCCTTCCGCCAGTCTCCATTTTTTAAAAAAATAATAGTTGGCCTGACTGAGCCCATTGCAACTGAGGAAAGCAAAACAAACGTGATACCTTCCCTCCGTGGTTTGTTTCCAGCCAACTTTCGAACCACAATCTGGCCTGTCTGGCCTCTAATGAGACAGAGAAACAGGCTTGACGACAAACTGGGGGAAGGAGACAACCCAGAGCGGTTGAACGTTATCGATGATCAAAATGCGGATGAAAAGGCTGTGGTCTGTTTAACCCGGGAGGAGAGGAAGGAAATCACACAGCCCTCCCGGTGTTGCTGGATCGCAACTCCTAGCAGCCAAAGCCATCGATGAACGCTAGGAGTTGCAGTCCCCGCCGGAGGGGTGCAGGATTGCCTCCGTGATTTCAATACTCCAAACATACACACAGCGGGAGCAACTAGGCAATGCAGACGGTGGCTTCTTGCGGTGTCTGGATGCACTCTGCTGTAATATCAAGCCTGAACACATCTTTATTTTGCATAAAGTCTACATTTTTTACCCTATAAAAATTGAGGGGGGCGATGAGGATGGATTTCAGGGACAGTTGAAAGCCACATCGGTCTTGTATTCTAATCCCATCACACATAAGGACCGTATTTCCATTTATGAGCCCACCTGAGCTCTAAGAGGACCTTCTCTCAGTCCCTTTTGATGGGAGCAAGAGAGACAGGGCCTTCTTGGTGGCTGCTCCCAGACTTTCAAATTCTCTTCCGAGAGAAGCCAGGATGGCCCCTTTCTTGCTCTCCTTTTGGCGACAGGTGAAATCAGTTTTGTGCCATCAGCCTTTTTCAAACAGGTGAGGCTTGGGCTTTTAAACATTGTGCAGATTTATCCTTTAAAAATACATTTTACCATTCTAATGTTTCATGCTTTTCACTTTACAAATGGTTTATTTTCAAGCGCCGTATTTGGACTTTTTTTAATGTGTGTGTATTGTTTTCAATCTGTATTGTTTTAAAATTTCCTGTCGGCTGCCTTGAATTTAATATAATAATAATAAATAGTTTTTTGTGGGTTTTTCGGGCTCTGTGGCCATGTTCTAGAAGAGTTTATTCCTCACTTTTCCTGATGCTGGCATCTTCAATAATAATATACATGCAGTTTGGAAGAAGAGGTAAAATTATGGGGTATTTTGCTACCCCAAGCCGCCTTACCTTTAGCACAAAAGTATTATCTTTGTCAGGCATCTCCAGCGGCATTGTTGTGCGCACCTCGATAATGGCCGAAAGAGGGATGCTGACCTTCGCTTTCGAAGCCTAGAGGGCCAGAAGGAAAGAGAGAATGTTGCAGTGGTTTTTATAATAATAGATAGATAAATAGATAGATATTATAACATTTTGCTCACGAATTGGCCTAAAGTGGGAATAGGAAGGCGAACTCTCGCTCAGCCAGTGCAATTTTTAAAAAAAATACAATTTCCCTTGTGCTCTCCAGTAGGACCAGGATATTTTTAATTAAAAGTATAGCACCCAGCGGGAAATAGGGGCGGTGAATATATTTCATTTCCATATTTCAACACACAGTTGCATCCCAGCTCCGCCGACAACGTTCATTTCTTTTTCCCCGTTCTAAACATTAACTGGAATGTCTCTGCAGATAAAACCTCTCCTTTAAAGAGAACCTTACAGGTATGCCTGTATTCCTGGCATAAAGTAGCTACGTTCCTGGCATCTTTAACAGAAAATCTGGTACCAAAGGTAATAGGTCCCCACATCACAAAAAAGAAGAGCAATTCAATCTGGGGTATATAACAAAAAACAGGGCATGGGGATTGTCTCGTGCCTCCCATCTTTTTCTCTTTCCCTCCTGGAAGCCACATGATTCTGTTCTACTTCTGTCCCGGATCCTGTTCTATTTTGAGGCGCCATTATATTTTCTCTCATTGCACTATTGTCAAACTGTTCCATTTTCCTTTGCACTGTATATATATATATATCTACCTCCCCCAAAGTAATGGCCAGGGATGTGGAATGTGGAACGCAAACCTCAACACATTGTCTTGTTACCGCAACCCTTGTGTTCAATGGAAACATTACGCAACAGAGCCGCATAAATACCAAATGTGCGACCAAAGGAACAACCAAACAAGCAATGCGTAGCACATGTTCAACAATCATCTGTGCACAGTATTGAACTGTATGCAGCTGTTGTGCGCCGACGAAAATACACAACCAGTTCTCTGCTGGGATTTCAGAGAACAGTGGGTAAAGTTGTCTTGTAAGGTCTGTAGTGGGAGAAGGTCCCCAGGTTACTATATTTTCTTTTATCCCAAGACAAGTCATAGAGAATCATAGAGTTGGAAGGGTCCACAAAGACCATCGAATCCAACCCCCCTGCCGTGCAAGAATACACAATGAAAGCACCTTGAGAGATGGCCATCCAACCATTCTTTAAAGACCTACCAAGCATGAAAGTCCATCACATTCGGAGGCAGTCCGTTCCACGGCTCAACAGCTCTTACACCACTTAAGTTCTTTTAAATGTGTAGGTTGAATCTCTTTTCTTCTATCTGGACTGCCCTGGTAGCTCTGAGGACAGTCTCAAAATATGTAGACAATCTAATTTAAACCCCCAGCCCCTTTTCTTCCTAGCAATAAGTGAATATGCCGGCCTAAAGAAAACTTGACCACACATCTTCCCACTCTTGGGGATGAAGAAAAGGTTAGGAAGGAGAGAACGGAAACACGATCTCTGGCTTGTTTGGCAACAAGAACCATTGGCGCTGCAAAAGGGGTCCACCGGAATGGGATTTTCCATAGCCCCCTGCCTTGTCTGGTATGTTGCTCTCACAGGGGCAACAAATTCCCTTCAGCTCAGTTTTCGCAGCTTGCTGTGGCATGGGGAATGGCTTCTTGTAAGCGACGGCTGAGCCTAGCATACACACACACACTTACACAGAGTGTGTGCGATCTTGAAAGTGCTTGCAGACTGGGCAGGATGCTTCGTGCCCAGCTGTCACGGCAGCTGGCCTGGCAAGAGTCCCCGAGAGAGCCACACCGTTTTGGAAAGGAAACACGCTCCACAAAATTGGCAGCGACAAAAGCCCTGACGCCTCAGAGCGGTTTTTTTTACAGCTGTCTGTGTGTGTGTGTGGCAAGTACACCACAAAAACAGCATGGAAACCCAACAGAGCTGCTCCATACCAACTCACAGCTTCCTCCTGAGGCAGCCAGCACTGTTTCCTCAGCACTGTTTAGACTGGATGGGAATCACAAAGGCCAATTCTGTGTCCCCGAACTCTCCTTGTCCCCCCAAATTTTCTTTTTTTGGACTCTGGGGACCCTCAAGGGTCAATTTTTTAAAACAGGAATTTGTGGCCCAGTATTGTACACAGAAAATATCATACAAAGAGCAGGTTTATACTTAGAAAGAAGGAGCAAAGAGAGGAGGAAGGAATATCGACAGTCTAAGCTATGCGGAGGACACCATATTACTAGCAGGAAACATGACGGACCTGGAACAAGTACTAAGGAAGGTCAAGGAAGAAATTGTAAAGGCAGGCTTGTTACTGAACAGAAAGAAAACAATGACATGGAGGATCTACGTAAGCCCACCCTAGACAATGAGGAAATCGAAATAGTTAAAGATTTGCCGTACCTTGGATCAAACATTGATCAGAATGGAGACTATAGTCAAGAAATAAGAAGACTAGGAATGGGAATGGCAGCCAGGAACTAGACAAGATCCCAAAGAGTAAAGTTATACAATAGAGCACTAAAGTTAGACTTGTACAGTCCATTGTATTTCCCATCACCATGTACGGATATGAGAGCTGGATAGTGAAGAACGCATATATGAAGAGAGATGTGGTGCTGGAGAAGAGTGCTGAGGATACTCTGGACAGCCAAAAAGACAAACAAATTAGACCTTTAATAGATTGAGCCTGAACTCCCCCTGGACCAGGGTTCAAGTCTCTGTTCAGCACTGTCACACTCTTTCAGCCTCAGAGTAAGGTAATAGCAAAACCCTCTCGGGAAAAAAAAATCAAGAAAACTCTATAATAGGATTGTGTTAGGGTTGTCATAAGCTGGAAATGACTGGGGAAGGCACAAAACAGCAAAGATAACAACATTGTAAGTAATATGGAAGTTTTAGCTATGAATATCTTTACCTTGGGAGGAACATAGAACTCCAGAAGGAACCTTTCCCCTTCCATTTTCACCGCTTTCCTGAGCATCAAGCGACACTTCTGCCACTGAGAACTCCCCACACAGTTCGTATCGTCGGCCACCATGTATCGGAGGGTCCCTTCTCTCTGAATGTCCACCAAGTCCACCTTGGAAGACTGTCCCTTCGAAAGCCGGAGCTTGTGAGTCCATTTCTCCCTGGAATCGTTGTGCTCCTTGTTCCCAGGAGGACACGGTTCTCTGTCGGATCGCCGGCTCTGCGTGGCTTCTGCCCCGGGCTCTGGAGAAGACCTCCTGTGCCACATCTCCTTCATGCCATCCACCACGCACAGGCTCATGTTCCTCAAGGAGAAACCTTTCTTGAATTTGGGCTTTGAGTTACTGTGGACAGAGACATCCTCCGAGCTCCGGGAATGGCCATAGGAGGAGACCTTGCGGGCTTGGACTTGCTGGGATTGACTGAGGTACCTCCCGGCGGCAACCTGGTTGTCCATGCTATCCAGGGACTCGGTGGACGTCTGCTCTTTCCTGGGCAAGAGGTCCCTCCCGTAAGGCATGTGGCAGTTCTGAAGGCCCACAAAGGGCACAATGTTGTATTTCGTGGGCGAGTTGGACACAAACACCCTGTTGACCTCCAGGCTGAAGATGTCTAAGAAGTTGGCGGCAAAATGGTGGGAGAAAGACGTCTCCGCCCCGGGGGTGTCGTAGTGGGGGTTCTCCTTCAGGAACTGGCAGAACTTCTGGGCAAAGTCCACCGCAGCCGCCTGGGCATGGACCTCGCAGAATTCCCTCCAGTCGGGAAGCTGGGAGGGAGGTTCTTGGCAAACGGCATCACCATTCATGACTGGGCCATTCCCCCGACCAGCAAACTGCCAAAAAAGAAAAGAAAGGGATGGGTGAGAGACACGCCGAAAAGGCCAACAAATAACCTTCCCTCCATCCCTTCCGCCACCCATTTCATCTGGACTACAACACTGCTGAAATACCCTAAAGGCACCAGATCAATGAATCAATGGGTTTGACTTCCGCCGTCCATCCTCTGTGCCGTGAATGACTTGCAAAAGTCACATGGGGCCACCCGGGCTATTAGACCGACTGAGGCAGCTGTCGTTCATGCACATTTGGGCTTTCAGTTAGGAAATGGTTGGCGATTCAATTTATTGTTGGGTTATGTAATTTCCAGTGGCCGAAATACTCTAGATCTCAAAGCTAAGCAGAGTCAGGCCTGGTGGAGACTTGGATAGAAGACCACCAATGAATACCAGGTGCTGTAGGTTGTATTTCAGAGGAAGAAACTGGCAGAACTATGATGATGATGATGATGATGATGATGGATGATGATGATGATAAGTTTATTTATTCTTATCCTGCATCTCCAATAGGATTCAGGCGGCTTACAACAATGATAAAATACAATATAAAATAATCTCATTATTCCCTCCCTCCCCAAACATCATCATAATAACTCTTATTAGTAATAAAATCTAATTTTAAATAATTAAAACTACCTCTGAGGATTCCTTACTTAAGAAAACCTTACATAAACACATACATAAATGGCTTTTATGGGAAAAACTAAAGGAGTACAAAACCTTGTATGTTCTTCTTAGAAGAGGGTTGCTGCATTCATTTTAGATGGGAATTGCCCTTCAATGGCATTTGCTGAATTCCTCTTAGATGGGAATTACTGTATTCCTGGGAAGGTCAGGCCTTTATGGAGGACTTTTGAGCATATTTCTGTACCCTTTCGGTAAGCCTCTGTATAGGCCTTACCTCTCCAGCGATTCAGCAATGCCTGTTTAAGCAGATACATAAAATAGGAACCAAATCCTGTCTGATCTTGGAAGCTAAGCAGGGCCACCCTCATATATACTTGGATGGGAGACCACCAATAAATGCCAGGTGCTGTAGGCTGTATTTCTGAGGAAGGAACTGGCAAACCCACCTCTGAGGATCCCTTGCCTATGAAAACCCTAAGAAATTCATGGGGTCACCATAAATCGACAGGCAACTTGAAGGCACACACACATCGCTATACTTCCTTCACTGTTTTGTGGATGCCTTAACAGGGTACAGAGGCCTGTATATATGCAGATAACTGGTAGCATGGTGTTGTGGCTATGAGTGTTGGACTATGAGTCTGGAGACCAGGGTTCAAATCCTTGCCTGGGCAAATCGTACTCTCTCAGCCTCAGAGGAAGGTAAAGGCAAATCTTGAACAAATCCTGCCAAGAAAACCACATGACAGATTCGGTTTAGCTTCGCCATAGTTCAGAAAGGACTTGACGGCGCACAATAACTGGTAGCTTCCAGATCCGTGGGTCTGCGAGTCCACTCATTTCTCCAAAACCAGTTCAGCTCCTTGGATAGTTCCTTTAAAGTTCAGGCTGATACCTAAAGTGGATTTACCATCCTATAGTTACTGCAGCCACCGTTGTGTCGACACTTTTGGGCATTCAAAGTTATGCAGTCAGCTCCCCGTATCCATGGATGCAACAATCCATGGCTTGAAAATATTTAAAATATATATAACTTCCTAAAACCACCTTTCCAGGAGTATCTAGGTCCTTCAGTGCAACTACGTTGACCACAGTCAACACCTCTCAGAAGATAACCATAGAACTGCCCTGGACAACTTTACAAATGGTTAAAGAAATGTTATCTCTGGGAATTTCTAGGTCCTTCTGGTGGACATTGACCATGAAGGAGGACCAGAGATTCCTAGAGAGAGGATATTAATCAAATCCGTGAATGGTCAGATCTGCAAAAGTCAAAGCCGCAAATATGGAGGGTTGACTGTGTTACTTAACAGGCTTTACTTTGCTCTGCGTTGCTCTTCTGGAAGCTCTTGGTGGTTGAGGATGGAAGCCAAGCCGTCCGCTGGGCTCGGTCTGACTGTTCTCCACCAGAAAGCAAACCGAGAACCCTTCAAACATTTTATTATGGTTTGGAAGGCCTCCAAATGGAGGCAGCGAACAAGACGCAGGGTGTTTAACAGGAACGGAGAAGGCCTCGGGGTGTGTGAGGTCCAAGAAAGACATCTCTTCCCACATACAGTAGCCAGGAGTGGAGCAGACAAGCAAAAAGCCCCAAGGAGAGTTTCAAACCCCCAAACATCCACAATGTCATTGGGAAAAAGGAGGTGTGGATAAGCAAATCCCATCCGTCTCAAGTTGGCTAACAGCCCTCAACTTCTGTCATCTGGCTGTTCCTTGAAAGCCCTGCATCCTATAATGCAGAAATAATACAGCTTGACACCGTTTTAAATACCATGGCTCAGTGGTATGGGATTTGTAGTTTTGTGCGGTATTTAGCATTCTCTGTCAGAGAGCCCTCTGGTGCCACCACAAACTACAACTCTCAGGATTCCACGGCATTGAGCCATGATAGTCAAGGCGGTGTCAAACTGCATTATTTCCGCTGCGCAGATGCAACCTAAACATTCCCTTAATAAAGTTTTGGCACTTTCCTACATTGCCAGAAATATCCGCTGGCAAAGTTCACCAGGCTAATGCTACGCAACCCCTATACACAAATAGCAGCCCTGCACAACCCTGGGCTTCCGGTGTCTATAGGTCACCTCTCGGCAGCAGATGAAGGCACACATTCGCCAGTCTTGCCAGTTTCCACTCCAAGTCAGTGGAAAGGGCTATGTGCAAATGTCTAGCTCGCCGAGGAGAACATATTTGCTTAGTCTCCTCCTTCCCTCCAAGTCTTTGTGGCCCCAGGACTCACCCTCTGCTCTGCTCTGCCTTCTTTTCCTTAAAGAATAATCCCCTCATTTCACCTTGATCTGGGCACTGCCCCTTTTGCCGTTCCGTTCCTAGTATTTTCACTGATTCAGGGAAGCGGTGATCTTATTATATTCTTTCTATCAGAGAATGCAATACAACAGAAGGCCTCGGACAAAGACGCAAGAGACGTGGCAACGCTACACTTTGCAACTGTTAAATGCCACCAGTGTCACAATGAGGCCATCTTGCAAGAGAACCCATTTTGTTGGACTAAAAAAAAGGGGGGTAGGCTTTTCGTTTCACAGGTTTAATGAAAGGAAGCACTCCATTTCCAACGCTCAGCTGCGCTTGCCATAAACCATTTTAATAAAGAGACTCTTTAGCATCCCAAGATGTGACAAGGATAAATACCACAAAGCACACAAACCTGAGTTATTGCCGTGTCAGTGAATCAAGAGTCCCCTGGCAAAAGAGCGCTCCTGGCAGAATAGGTAATTGCAAACACATACACAAGTTGAGTCTCCCTTATCCGAAATCCTTGGGACCAGAAGGGGTTTTGGATTTCTGATTTAGGAATATTTGCATATATATAATGAGATATCTTGGAGGCATGAAAAATTTTGCACAAAATATTTTAAAAATAATCTTGTGCATGAAACAAAGTTTGTGTACACTGGACCATCAAAAAAGAAAGGTGTCACTCACTCTCTTGGACACCCGTGAAAAAAAGTTAGGATGAGTGTTAAAACCCAAAATGCTTTCAGGGTCATTTTCATTTTCACAGATCTCTCCCAAAACAAAATGTCAGCGCTGGCGGGGAGGAAAAAACAGCAACACTTCGGCTTCAACTGAGGATAACCTTCCAAAGCTTAACAAGGCAAAAACAGGAAAGCCCACAAGGCATAGATCTTGGTTGGAGAGTAACATGATAGAAAGAGGGACGGCGAAGTCAACCATTTAGAACGGAACTAAGCGGCGGTGTCACCGACATATTTCCAGCCCAAGCAGGAGCAGCAAGACACTTTGTGGCCTCTTCTACTTGTTTGGCAATGGGACTTCAAGAAGTGGTGGGATCTTCTTGCAAAAAGAGGCTGGAGAGCTCCCTGCTAGGGATGCTCTAGCTGGATTTTTTGCATTGACCAGTGGGTTGGACTAAGTGACCTACAGCATCCCTTCCAACTCTGTGGTTCTGTGCCACATCAATGTGTCTATAAGACGCCAACTTGTTCTTCCTGGTGCGGAAACAAAGCCGGACTCTGACTATATTCTGCCCACTTACTCTTCTCACCCCTCCTCTTACATCCGCTTCTGGAACTAAATGATCTTGACAGCTGAGCTCTTCCTTGTCAGATTGATTCTCCGTCAGGCAAGACACCATGAGCTGACCGGGTCACAAGCCTTTGGAGATCAGCTCTTCCTCCTCCCATGGAACATTTCTTTCCATTCTTCGCTGGTTTCTCCCTTAAAATATTGCTGGCGTGAGGTCCGCTGGATGGATGGATTTGCACACTCGAAGTCATCGCTCTGTTGGTTGATCCAGGAGCAATGGTCAGGAACGCTAAACCGCCCATCCTTGGGACACACACACACACACACACACGCCTGCCGAAGCTACCCACAAGAAACATTTTCTGGGTCAAATCTAAATAACATTCAGTGCCAAGACAGTATTCATAGAATCAGAGTCTTAAGAGATCCCAAAGGCCATCTACCAGTGCTGGAATCCAGTCCTAAGGCATACCTGGGAAGGGTGAATTCAACCTCTGTTCCAGCAAAGGAGAGACCATTGTTGTTTCTGTTGTGTACCTTTAAGTCATGACCTTAAGTTGACCATGACCATGAGCTTCCAACTCATGGTGACCATAAGTCACAGGGTTTTCTTACCAAGATTCGTTCAGAGGGCAGTTGCCTTTGCCTTCCTCTGAGTCTGAGGCAGCAGGTCTATTCCACTATTAAACAACTTTAACTATCAAAGTTCTTCCTAACAATTGGCCAGAACTGTGTTTCTTGTCATCTTAATCCATAGGTTCAGGTCTAATCCCTTTGAGCAGGCAAAAACATCTTCCAGGGTTGAAGATGAGTATCGTATCACCTCTCAGTCTTCTCCAAGCTAAACACACCCAGCCATTCTTAAGTTCCCAGACCGTTGATCATCTTGGGGCTTGTCTACATGGACAAAGTAGGTCCTGTTTACATGGTGCAGGGTCAGGTTTGGACTTGTCATCACGCTGCCAATTCAGGCCTTCCTCTATGAAGCGAATATCTGGACAGAGCATTCCAGGTGAGGCATGGCCAACGCAGAACGCAATGGTATAACCGATTCTGCATTCTGAATTGTGGTGTCCTCCGAGGAAACAGGAAAAGTATAGAAAACCAAAGAACAATTGTTAGCATTCTGCTCCATCTTCACTAAGCTACTTTGACTTCTCCCAGTACTGTGTGCTTAAATCACTGCTGGAAGCATACGGAGTAACACTCTCCTGTTTGGTGTTTTAAATAAACTGCCAGAACTGTGCAGCACAGTGATTCCCAAACTCTGGTACTCCAGGTGTTTTGGACTTCAGCTCCCAGAAGCCTCATCCATCTTGGCCAATGGTCTGGGATTCTGGGAGCTGAAGTCCAAAACACCTGGAGGACCAGGGTTTGGGAATCCCTGGACAACAAAGCACGCATACAGAAGCAAGCACTCCTTCTTCCCTCCGCTTCCAGTTCTCAATTTCAACCCTATTCTGCCATGCAGGAAAACACAGACAAAGCACCCCCAACAGATGGCCATCCAGCCTCTGTTTAAAAACCTCCAAAGAAGGAAGACTCCACCATACTCCAAGACAGCATCTTTCACTGTCAAACAGCCCTTACTGTCAGGAAGTCCTTCCTAATGCTTTCCTTCAGTTTGCACCCATTGCTCCTTAAATCGTCTCCAGCTGGAAACCTGTTAGTAGCTTGCTCTTGCACATGCTTTCCCACAGAAGCAGGGTTGGCTGTTCTGGGCTGCATCTGCACTGCAAAAATAATCCAGGTCGACACCCTTCAACTGCAGTGGTTCAATGCTTATGGAAATTCAGGGATCTGTAGTTTTGTGAGACATTTAGCCTTCTCTGCCACAGAGTTCTGGTGCCACAGGACTCCACAGCAGTGAGCAGTGGCGCCAAATGTTATTATTTCTGCAGTGCAGATGCAGCCCAAAGCATCCAACTCTGTTTCTGTGGGAAAAACATGTGCCATGTACCAACAGGTTTCTGGATGGCGACGGGTTAAGGGAACAAATTCTTTCGGAAAAGGAATTTTCCAAGCTCTGATTCTGTCACGCACAACGAGGGATAGAAACGTGCACAAACACACAACCGGCTTCCCTCACTCATGCGCAACTTCTTTCATCTTTACGATCTGTGGAGGGAAGACAGATGCAAAGCGACGATGTTAAGCTTGCTGGCCTCCAAGGAGGCAGTCAGTATAGAGACCAAGAGCGCTACCACTATAACCCCTCCCTGGCATGCCAACATGGCAGTAGGGCACTCTCCTTTATGCATCTTTTCCTTGTGACAAGTGTGACAGCTCTTCAAAGGCAGGAATCAAGCAAGGGTTGTCTATGTGTGTGCATTAGGAAAGACATTTGGAAACGCAGATCTAGATCATTAGCACTAGGCCCAAGAGAAGAGTTTCTTTCTTTCATCCGCTTCCCAACCAAAAAGGCTTCAAATGAGAGCTGCAGAGAGTCCTTACATGCCAGGAGGGTTACTATACAGCGACCCAGAATGAAAGAAACAGAATCAGAAAATCTGAAGGGACCCCAAGGGCCATCTAATCCAACCCCGTACCGTGCAAGAATACACAACAAAAGCGCTCCTAAGAGATGGCCACCCAACCTCTTTTAAAAGATATCAAAGGAGGAGAAATCCACCACTCTCTGAGGTAGCTTTTTCCACTATGTGGCTGTATTCTGAAAGAGTTTATTCCTGACGTTTCTCCGGCATCTGTGGCTAGCATTCTCTGAAGATGCCAGCCACTGATGCTGGAGAAACGTCAGGAATAAACTCTTCCAAAACACGGCCACATAGCCCAAAAACCCCCACAAAAACATTTGGATGCTGGCTGTGAAACCCTTCAACTTCACATTGTTCCATCATCATCATCATCGTTTTCTAATATCCCGCCTTTCTCCCAATATAGGGACTCAAGGGGCGAACAAGTATAAAACAATACAATTTTAAAACACATAAATATAAAATTTAAAATTTTATAGATTAAGGATTACTGTGGCCCATGGAGGGGTAAGGCGGAGCAAACCATGCGCCTGTCCCCTTTGCAGAAGTGCTTTCGCTGGAAGAACCCAAATCCTAGTGTTATGAGAGAGGGACAAACACACGCAGCCAGTATAATTTCATAGACTTCAATGATTTTGTTAAGCCTCCTCTTTACCAAAGTTATTCTAAGTAAAAAAACAAAACCCAGTCACCATAGTTTCGCCTGACTCTTTTTGGGTGACAGCGGCGGTGTTTGCTCTCAGCTTTCTGCCGTTTTGGGTCCCAAGCCAAAACTGGACAGGGAATACATCGTGGTATTGTCGTTGTTGTGTGCCTTTAAGTCACTTCTGACTTATGGCGACCCTAAGGTGAACCTATCATGCCATTTTCTTGGCAAAATCTTTTCAGAGAGGGTTTGGCCCTTATCTTCCTCTAAGGCTGAGAGAGTGTGACTTGTCCAAAGTCACCCAGTAGGTTTCCATGGCACAGAAAACATCGTTCTCTTTGCAGAAAATAATATTTCTGTGCAGACAGTGCTGTTTTCTGTGCAAATTTTGTCAGTCCAGATCCTCCTCTCAGTTTTCCGACACTCAAGAAAAACGTTTTTCAACTATTTTTCTGAATAGCATTTCTCCCTCCAGGGTACATTGGCACAATATCTCAACTACTACTTCGTTTTCACCACCGTGGGCTTCTCACTTCTTATTCAAACAACGTACACAATCTTTTCAACACTACTATAAGGCACACCCCTTCCCCAGGACCATATATACCATTCATTTAATCTGCTTCCCCAAATTGGCTCTTGTGGACATATGGGAAATCTCATTTCTAATATGTAGGGAATAGATCAGGTGGAAGAAGTGAGAGGAGAAAAGAGGATTGAAGCGAAGGGGGTCTGTTTGTAAAGCCCCTTCTTCCGAAGCAAATTGTCCCCGTTGCCATAGTTCTCTGGGGCCTTTGGTGGAAATTCGTGGCTTTTGCCTTTTCACACCATGGTCTGCAGTCTGCTTCCAGTCAAACAGTCCTTTCTCTGCTTGGGACTCCTTTGTGTCTCAGATTCTAATGAATTATTTGCACTCTTAAAGAAGTCAGCCTGGCCTCCCAGCTCCAAGGCAGCTTCTCAAACGGAAACACTGAAACACCAGCCATGCAAGTTCTGGCCTGCCATCGTGAGAGTCCCTATAGCAAAACCCATAAGAAGAATCCCCAAATGCAGGAAACTGGGTAGACAGATCCAATCCCTAACAGAAAATGCACCTGTTTCGTAGACCTTTATCTACAAAAGCTCCTGCTGCCAACTTCTGTCTTTCAGTTAGTCTCAAAGGTGCTACAAGATCTCTCTATACACAATTTACATCTGTTAGGAGCGGGTCTTTTGTAATGCTAACAGCTCTTGCCGCTTAAGGACAAGCCATTTTGGATTACAGCAGGGAACAGCTCAGAACAATTCACTGTCATTGGGAAAATCTATTTTCTTCCCAGCTCCTTCACCGTTGTTGTGTGCCTTCACGTAATTTGCAACTTATGGCGGCCTTGTGGTGGGGTTTTCTCGGCAAGATTTGTTCAGAGGTGGTTTGTTGCCGCCTTCCCCTGAGGCTGAGAGAGTGTGACTTGCCCAAGGTCACCCAGTGGATTTCATGGGCGACCGGGGAACCGAACTCTGGTCTACAGAGTCCAATGCTCAAACCACTACACCATGCTGGGTATCTATGAGGACTGAATAGGGTGAGATACTCCTTTAAAAATTGAAATAGCAAGATGTTTATGGCTATAAAGTCATCACTTGCACCTTGAATTCAGACCCAAAATATATGAGTTGATTCAGTAAAGTAAGCGATGTGCGTGTGCCTTCTCCTGTCGACTTATCATGATTCCATGAATTCTGCAGGGTTTTCTTAGGCAAGAAGGACTCACAGTTGGTCCTTCCTCTAAAATAGAGCCTATAGCAACTGGTATTCAACAGTGATCTCTCATCCGTGGACTAACCAGGGTTGATGTTGCTTAGCTTCCAAGATGAGGCACAATGGTGCCTAAAAGGTATGTAGTTCCCTGTAAGGCATCCAACTCACCCATACTGCCCTGCATGAATACTCATTCATTTGGGACAGCACACCAACTGAATAGAGCAGGTTTTATTTCTGTGCCTGCTAAGAAAGGAACTTACTTGGTCTTACCTGTGACATGTTCGTTTTCAGCGATGTAGGTGGAAATATCCTATATCATGCCTATTCGGAGCAATGAGACGGAATCAACCCGTGATATAGGATGTTTCCACCTCCATCACTGGAAAAACGCAATTCGAGGAGCCAGAAATACTGCCAGTGTTTATCTCCGGCCAAACACCTCTTTTCTTCTTGCTTCCCAATGATGGGAACAGAACCTTTTTTAAAAAGGCAAATAATGGAGGTCTATAGGAAATAACATAAATAGCACAGCCGGCTGTCTGCCTCTGTTCCCTGCTCTTCCAGCCAGTCATGCAGTGCTTGCTTTCTCTTTCCAACAGCAAAATGCCATCTAAATAGCAGTATTATAGCTTCCCCCAGAATGGCCAAAGCCACCCTCCCACGAAGCCCAGCAAATGCGAGCCTTTGACTCCCTGCCCAGAGCGGCGGAAGGCTTTTTTTGCCTCTCATTCAAGGCTTAGGAAACATTTGTCTAGGGAGGCACGAAAAATCTTCTCGGCTCATTCTTTATCCCCCGCCCTATTAGGAATCCGTCCAGCCGGAGATCACGCAAAGTGTCGCCTTTGCGACGGCCACCTTGACACTGTTCTGTTTCTCTGCGGGCTCCTTATCCCATACCTTGCAAAAAAAGCCTTTGCATCCAGTTGTTGTTGTTGTTGTGCGCCTCCGAGTCACTTCCGACTTATGGCAAACCTAAGGGTTTTCTTGGCAGGGTTTGCTCCGAGGGGGTTTGTCATTGCCTTCCGCTGAGGCTGAGAGTGTGTGACCTGTCTAAAGGTCACCCACTAGGTTCCTCTGAGGCAAGTATTACTTGCCTAAACTTGCCTGGCTAGTTTTTGTGGCCATGCAAAGATTTAAACCCTGGTCTCCCACAGTCCTAGCTATTATTCCACTTCTGCTACTCTGTGGCATTGTGGGATTTGTAGTTTAGTGAGGCCCAAGAGCTCCCTGGCTGAGAATTCCCTTCCCTAAACTGCAAATCCCAGGTTCCCACAGGAGGCAGCCGCAGAAGTAAAAATGGCAAAAAGAGCGCTATAACAATGTATGCTCTGTATCCACAGATTTTTTTATCCATGGATTCAAGCATCCATGGTTTGAAAATATTTTTAAAACATATACATTCCAAAAAGCTAACCTTGATTTTGCCATTTTACGCAAGGGACACCATCTTGCTATGCCACTGTATTTAATGGGACTTTACCAAGGGTCCACTGTAGTACGGTAAGTTGCACAAACAACTATATCGCGCTAGCTCCAAAAAGTGGTTACAGGGGTCTTTGGCAAGATATATTCAGAGCGAGTTCACCCTTGCCTTTTCAGCACTGAAGCAGGCCAAGAGCCACGTCTTGCTGGATCTATGCTGCACTTCCAGTCTTTGCAGCAGCCTTCTTCTGAGGCTGAGAGAGTGTGCCTTACCCCAGGTCACCCAAAAATGGGTTTTCACTGCTGAGCAGGGATTCCAGTCTCGTCTCCCCGAGTTCGAGTTCAAAACTCAACACACTACATCACGCTCTACGATATTATTATTATTTTTTTCAACGTACTTTCGGATGGTTTCTTTGCTACTGCGCAGTCTTTTGGGCAAAAGGAAACCGGTGACGCCAGCATTTTGCATCGGGGGAGTGAGATTTTGTTTCTGCAGGGTAAAACGGGAAGGGGCAAAAAAGCTGACGCCGGCGTCATGAACGCAGGAGTTCTGCAATGGATGTATGACTGTGCGAGGTTCAGTTCATCTTCTCTGAAAACCCCAGCCTTGCTCATTTTTTAAAAAAGAAGTTTCTGGGCCATAAGATCTGCTTGACAGATCTGCACATCTGCCTCTGATGACAGATTGGAGGCTCCATCTGTTGCCAAGAGTTGCGCTGGTTCCTCTTTGCCACCGGGTTTAGCTCAAAGGCACTGATGCCGACCTACAAAGTCCCAAACAGCCTTGGCCCAGCACTCTCTACCGTCTTCCGTTTCCCACCACAAGCGGTCAAGAAACACCAGAAATCTTTCTTCGAAACCATCCGCTTTACAAATTTACGTCTCCTCATCTTTCCAAAGATAAGACTCACAGTGACACAGAACGCAGAAATGCTGTGATTCCATTTTAACTGTCATAACTTCATCCTACACAATCCCGGGATTTGCAGTTTAGGGAGGCTCTCTAACTCTCCAGCTAAGGATTCTAAAATGCCAACCAAGAGCCAGTACAGTATAGTGGTTCGAGCACTGGATTACGACTCTGGAGACCAGGGTTCGAATCCCAGTTCGGCCACAAGTCAAACTCTCTCATCCTCAGAGGATGACCATGGCAAGTCCTCTCTGAAGAAACCTGCCAAGTGATAAGTTGGCCTTAGGGTCGCCATAAGTCAGAAATGACTTGAAGGCACACGCCCGACAATAACAAACTGCCAGCCACAGGATTTCGTAGGATGGAACCATGGCAGTTAAAGTGGAAACATCAAGCTATAACTCTGTAGTGCGAATAGGCCTCAGGATCGGTGAGTTGATATGGGACCAACTAAAACATCTTGCAAGGTTTATACACACCTTATTTCTCCTATTAGCCGGGAAGGTTAATGTGGTCAGGGGTTCAGTAGGGCCATCCCTGGCTTCCAAAACCTCACACCAGGACATACCAAGACCTGCGATGCCAGGATAACCATGCCATGTCGAGAACACTAGAATGCCCAAATCTGGGGGAATACAAGCCTGTCGCTGTTACGCTATCTTATACCACGGCCGCCTTAGTAATGTCCAAGCCGAGAAACTCAATTCCATTCAGCATGCTAGCTGCCAGGTTGTTACATTTGCTAGCCGCTAATGACTTTGAACAGCAAATTAAACAAGACACCTTGCCGGAAATCCCCAAGATCTCCGAAAGCATGCGCTGCTACTACGCCCAGCAGAAAGAGCGCGCTCGAGCAAAGGGGTCGCGCTACAGCGCCGCCGTGCAACCCCCTCTCCTTTATCGATTTGACCTCAAACGCTCTTCTTCGGTTTGATGGCGCTGGGCTCGCCCTCGTTCCACCCTGCCTTTGAATGGCATCTCTACAAAATATGCCAAAAAGAATCATGGAGCTGGAAGAGACCCCAAAGGCCATCCGGTCCGACCCCTTTCTGCCGTGCAGGACGACAAAATCAAAGCTACCCCAAGAGATGGCCATCCAGCCTCTGTTTAAAGACGTCAAAAGAAGGAGACCACGCGACCACATCTTCCACTCTCGAACAGCTCTTACTGTCAAGTTCCTCCTACTATTGGGATGGAGTCTCTTTTCCTGCAGTTTGCATCCATCGCTCCGAAAACCAAGCTCGCTCCATCAATGTGACATCCCTTCCAATATTTTAACAGGGTTATCATGTCTCCTCTTAACTGTCTCTTCTCTGTGCTAAACATACCCAGCTGCCTAAGTCTCCCTTCACAGGGTTTCAAGGTTTCCAGACCCTTCACCGTTTGGTCCATCCTCCTTTCACGACTTGCTAAGAAAACCCAACGATAGGTTCGCCTTAGGACTGGCGTTAAGTTGGAAACGACATGAAGGCCTACAACAACAGCAGCAAATGACAACGGCACCTTGAGACTGGCTGCACCTGCACCGCAAAATTAATGCAGTTTGACACCCGTTTAACTGCCTTGGCTCCATGCTATGGAATCTGGAGTTTGTAGTTCGGGGAGATTATTTCGCTTTCTCTGGCCAGGAGCTCCGGTGCCATAACAAACTACAAACCCCAGGATTCCACCGGATGGAGCCATGGCAGTTAAAGCAGTGTCAAACTGGATTTATTCCGCAGTGTGGCAGCTGGAGAGATGCCACAGTTGTTTATATCTCAACATACCCCACGGCTCGGCAAACGCTGCTATGCATGGTTCTTCTGCAAAGCGCACCGAGAGGCCTACACAACCCACAAGTAGATGCACACACACACACTCTCACCCACACACAACTGCACTCCCCTTTGCAAATATGTCCTCTGCATCTTCCAGATAGCCATTTTTGCTCACCGATAAATAATTAGGCAGGATGCGGCTGGAAAGCAAGGAAGCGACGCAGAGGCGAGAGGGCGAAGGGACAGGTCAGCGGGATGCTTCCTTGCCTCCAAAGGGACCACAAAGGGTCATCCAGTCCAACCCGCTGCCATACAACTAAAATAGTTTTGAAAAATGACAACACCCCCCCCCCCCCAGCTCGATTTAAAGACCTCCAAAGATGTCCACCGCACTCCAAGGCACTGTCAAATAGCCCTCAAAGTAGTGTTTCCAAATATTTAGGGGGAGTTGCTTTTCTTGAACTCCGATCGCACACGAACCACACGGCCATCCCCTGACGTTTTGCCGCCTGGGGCAGCGGAGGCGGTAGTATACCCTCCCAAATGAAAGGAGAAGGTGGTCTTCCAGTTATTTTGGCACTTAGCCCATAGGAAGACTCAGAGGTGGTTTTGCCAGGTCCTCCCTCTGCAAATATAGCCTACAGCGCCAGGGCTGACCGCACGTAACTTCAAGACCCGGGAAGGTTTAGGCTTACGGAAATGACCCAACCCAGGTGCAGCGGTTTGAGCGTTCGAGGACGACTCTGGAGACCAGGGTTCGATTCCCAGCTCAGCCATGAAACCCACTGGGTGAGCTTGGGCAAGTCACACACTCTCAGCCTCAGGGGAAGTCACCTCGGAACAAACTTGGTCATAAAAAAACCCTAATAGGGTTGCCTTAGAGCCGCCACGACTTGAAAGGCGCACAGCAATGCGAAATCAAACCGCCAGCCGTTTGCGAAACATTACGCGCAGTTGTCAGGTGTCATCATGCATTTCCACAACGTCCGCGAGCGACTCTCTCGATCGGCTCCATGTGACTTTTGCAAACCATTCCAGGATGGAGAGCAAAAGCCAAAAAAAATCCATTGATCAGAACGGAAAGGCCCTCCGCAAGCTCTCCGGCAAAGCTGCGTCGGCGAGGCGCGAACGTCACGCAGCCCCAGATGTGGGTCAGGCATCCATCGTCTCCCGTTTCGCACCTGATGCCCGCCCGCGCAGGTGTGGGCAGAGAGGAATCCGGGGGGAAAAAAAGATAGAAACCCACCTCCTTTGGGAGAGACTAGCGCGACGCTAAAAACAATGCTCTGTGCACGAATGGCATCTCAGCGCAAGCCGCGGGAGCACCTCCTTCCCCACAACCGCCACATACGACAATCGCAGGCAGACCAAACGCTACCCTCGGAAGGGGGGAAAAAGCGCATCTGGAAACCACACCGGAGGCTGGGGAGGAAGGAGAGGAAAAGCAAATGGTTTCCCAGCTAAATGTCGGCACGACTTACCTGCGCACATGTGCTGACAACGCACAGGGGTGCGCAACGCCTCGGCAGCCCTCAAGGAAACAAACCCATATAGGGTGGTTAACAACAGCGACAACACATAGATACACACATACACACATTCTCAGCAGGGTCTCTGAATCCCCCGCTAAAGATTAAGGATATATAGAAACGCAGGCATGTATATGTGCGATATATGTATACACAACACACAGTCACACATTCTCAGCAGAGTCTCTGAATCCCTCACCAAAGATTAAGAATAAATATATAGACATGCAAAGATGTAAATGCGTGGCTATACATACATACATAGTTAAAAGGGAAATCTCTACATATATCTCTGCGTATGTGTATTATGTATGTATATATGTAGAAATTTCCCATTTAACAAGGTTGTCAAATCATGTCTGTGTGTGTGCATACTGTATGTATGTATATAGATAGATATATATATTTACACAGACACATATCGATGTGTGTATGTGTACATAGATATACAGATGTTGAGAAAAGAGCCACACAAGCTCCCTCTTCCCCAAAATGCTGCCGTTCATATTCATATTCTCATATTCGTATACGCAACACACACACATATATATCTGTGTGTCTTTATATATTCTTAATCTTTCGGGAGGGGGTTTGGAGACCCTGCCGAAAACCGTGAGGAATGCGCCTGATAAATTGGGGGAAGAAATAGAGAAACGCCACTGACAAAAAGCCGCGCGAACGCATGTGTTTCCCCCTTTCCCCAAAATGCTGCAAAAATTCCTATTCATATCCTCATCCATTCATATCCTCTTGCCTTTCCTTTGCTGAGACTGGGCTGAAATGGGGGGGGGGGGGACTGCAAAAGGATGCTTGAACAAGGAAATTTAAATAATAATAATAAAAAGAATAATAAAAAGAATAATAACCTTAACTGTTGTTACCCGCCTCGATCCAATATAGGGAGAGGCGGGATACTACTACTACTACTACTACTACTAATTATTATTATTATTAAAATCTAGCCATAACCCTTCAACATAACAGAAATGCAAGTGTGTGGATGTGGGGGTCCTCTTTGGCCCCCATCCTATGGACTACAGGTTCAGAGCCCCCACTATATAATAGTAATAATAATAATAATATCACTATTATATAGTGGAGCTTTGAGCTTGAGGTCCAGGAAATGAGTGTCAAAAACACACTCGCACACAATAATAAGTATGTGTGTTTGTTACCATAATAATAATAATAATAATAATAACAACAACAACAATAATAATAAGACACATAATAAAAATAATAACAATAATACCACTATTATATAGTGGAGCTTTGAGCTTGAGGTCCATGTCAAACTTTTGAGTGTCAAAAATGACACACACATTATGAGTGTCAAAAATGACACACACAATATGTGTGTGTATCATAATAATAATAATAATAATAATTTATTACATGCCTCTAATAATGATGATAATAATAACAATAATAATAGAGGCATGTAAGATGATGATAGTGATGATGATACACAAACTAATAATTATATTAATTATATATATATATATATATATATATATATATAAAATTATAATATAATAATATTATAAAAATATAATAATAATTATATAATAATAATAATAATAATAATAGAGGCATGTAAGATGATGATGGTGATGATGATACACAAACTAATAATTATATGTGTATATATATATATATATATAATTATAATATATATATAATCTAAATAATAATGTTATTTTTGATACTCATTCCATGGAGCCCAAGTTCAGAAACACCCCCCATATAATACTAGTACTACTAATAGTACTAGTATTACTAGTACTATTATCAGTAGTAGTAGTAGTAGTAGCAGTAGTAGTAATACATACATACACAGATTGAAACATGCATACTCCTGGTTGTACGTCAGATGCTGTTCTTGATAAAGGGCTGTGTAAATAAATGCCAAAGAACTCACTAGCTGAACATAAAGGACTATAGCAAACCTTTCTCTCTCTCTATCAATATATCTATCAATAATCAATATATCTATCAATATCTACCCTCCCCACCTTTCCCTTCCCCAAACCAGTATCCTCCCACTCCAGACCAGTAAGGGAACTGGGATTGGGAAGACAAGGGATGGAGGGGTGTGGGGGGGAGAAGACACGTGTCTAGTCCCAGGAACCCATCATCCACACGTGCAACCCCCCCAAAGACACGTGTCTGCCAAAGGCTGGGACCAAGGGACCCCCCATTCCATCCCCAATCATGCCTCCTTGGAGGGCCCCCAAAGCAGGGGAAGGCTAGACACGTGTAGACGCCTCCCCACGTTCCCCAAACCAAGAGGGAGAAGCAGCAGAGCCATTGCTCTTTCCCTGATGATCCTCATCTCCCTGGAAAGGGAGGCAGAGGAGCTCTTGGTAGGAAGAAAGATGGAAGGAAGGGAGGAAGGAAGGGAGGAAGGAGGGAGGCATCAGGGTCTCCCCCATTGAGCCCAGCAACCGGGGAGGCAGGGGGGTGCTTACCGGGCTTAGGAGGGCTCTCTCTCTCTCTCTGGGGCTCCAGGGAGGGAAGGAGGGGGAAGAAAAGGGACCCTCAGCCCCCAGGAAAGGAGGGAAGGAGGAGGGAAGGAAGGGACTGCTTCTCCTCCTCCTCCTCCTCCTCCTCTTCTGCCTCTCCTGCTCTCTCTCTCTCTCTCTCTCTCTCTCTCTCCGCCCCTTCGCCCTGAAGCTTTAAAGGGCCCCAGGAAGGAAAGGAAGGAAGGAAGGAAAGAAAGAAAGAAAGAAAGAAAGGAAACAGAAGGGAAGGAAGGAAGAAATGAAAAGAGAGGGAGGAAACAGAAGGAAGGAAGGAAGGAAGGTAAAGCGAGGGAGGAAACAGCAGGAAGGAAGGGAGGGAAATGGGAGGAAACGGAAGGAAGGAAGGAAGGAAGGAAAAGGGAGGGAGGAAGAAGGAAGGAAGAAAAGGAAAGGGAGGGAGGAAGAGAAGGAGAGAAGGAAAGGGAGGGAGAAGGAAACAGAAGAGAAGGAAAAAAATAGAAAGGGAGGGAGGAAACAGAAGGAAGGAAGGGAAAAGGGAGGGAGGAAACAGGAGGAAGGGAAAGGAAGGAAGTAGGAAGGAAGAAAGGAAGGGAGGAAGAGGGAAGGAAGGAAGGGAAAGGGAGGGAGGAAGAAGGGAAGGAAGGAAGGGAAAGGGAGGGAGGAAGAAGGAAGGAAGGGAAAGGGAGGGAGGAAACAGAAGGAAGTAGGAAGGAAGGGGAAGGAAGGAAGGAAGGAAGGAAGGAAGGAAAGAGAAAGAAAGAAAGAATGGAAAGGGAGGAAGGAAACAAGTTTGGGAAATGGAAAGGGAAGTGAGGAAAGAAGAATAGAGAAAGGGAGTGAAGGAAGGAAAGGGAGTGAAGGAGGAAGGGCACAGAGGGAAGAAAGTGGGCCCCTTCAGAGAATGCTGGCATGGAAGAGAGAGGGGTACATTCTCCAAAGATGCCAGCCACAGATGCCGGCGAAACGTCAGGAATAAAACTCTTCTAGAACATGGCCACATGGCCCAAAAACCCACACAAAAAACCCTATAGTTAACGTTTCTCTCCTATGATACTTTCGTATTTCCTTCCACCATCCGCCAGCCTCACTGTGCCTCATGGAAGGGCCGTGTTTCACGGGATACAGTAGGCCCTCCTTATCCACGGGTTTGAGGATGCACGGCTTGAGAAAAACATTCCCCAAAAGTACAAATTCGAAAGAGCAAACCTTGATTTTCCCTTTTATATATGGGTCACCATTTTGTTGTGCCGTTATAGGGAATGGGACTCGAGTGTCCACGGATTTTGTTATCCACGAAGGGTCCTGGAACCAAACCCCGGCGGATAGCAAGGGCCCACTGTATTTATCAAATGGCTACTAAATGTTAGCTCGGATCCTTTGCAAGGGTTGAGTAGCGGACTCAGTTTCTGCAGGCGGAGTTATACATTAATGGTGGGATGTGACCAAACACACCAGAAAACATGCAGAACAAATAGCAGGGAGAAACGGACAATATAATGAACCATATTACAGCAATGCCCCAAAGGAAGGCCATATGCAGCAATCATATATATGTAATTGACCACATTGCAGTAATACCAGATACACTCATCCCTCCATATTTGCAGCTTTGATACTTGCGGATTTCGTTATTCATAGATTTGGTTCATATGTTCTCTCTAGGAACATCTAGGTCCTCTAGTGCAAGTCTATGGTCAACTTTAACCAAAAGTTGCACCGAAGGACCTAGAGATTCCTAGAGAGGACACCCTACTAGGCCTTTGTAGCTCCTCCGGCACAGCTCTATGGTCAGTGTCTGTCGGACGTTGGCCACAGAGTTGCGCCGGAGGACCTAGAGATTCCTAGAGAGGTGTCCTCTCCGGTAAAAACATGGTGTTTTTGTTATTTGTGTTTTTTCCATATTCACAGGGATCTTGTGCCCTTAACCCTAGAGAATAGGGAGGGACAAGTGTCTTTCTTTCTTTCTTTCTGCAGCTGAGTACACGGCGATATGTGCATCCAAACGCGCCTGCGCACCCGTGTTGCCATGTGCACAACTCCTCTCTTGCAACCTGGGATGGAAAACCTCATCCAACAGTGTCTCTTCCATAGGGTCACTTATCCAGGTGTCAAATGACAACACGGCTCCGCTTTCGTCCTGCGCCGTTCTCTCTGGGACCGGCCGAGAAACCTCCGGCTTGGTCCGCCGACTCGAAGAGAAGGCCTTGGCGTTCGCCCCTTCTTTCCCCCTCGCCAATGTTTCCATTTCCGGTCGATGTGTCGTTTCTGATGATTCCACGCAACCTCCTCCGTTGCTGACAAGTCAAAGAAACCTGATCCTCCAGCCTTGCCTATGAAGAGGAAGCCAAAGAGAGAGAGAAATAGGAAAAATCTTGCTCCGCAAGGCAATTCTCTCTTTATCCGACCCACAGCCTGAATGCGCATATTCTCACCACGCTTGAATCTGCAAAGTGAAGAGCCAGCGTGGCGTTTCGATCCGCGCGCCTTGCGAGGAGAGGGCAGAAGCGCCGTTGGGCATCCGACCATTGGGCAAGCACTCTGTCCTTCTTCCCCAGCCTGGCCTACCTCACAAGGTTGTTGCGAGGAAGAAATGAGGAGGAAACTAGCCATGGATGACATGCGAGGTTCAACGGACCAAAGGCAGTATATAAATACAGTGCTCCCTCCACATTCGCCGGGGTTAGGGACAAAGTACCCCCATGAACATGGAAAACACTTTTTTTACTTGAGATAACACCTCTCTAGGAATATCCAGGTCCTCCAGTGCAACTCTGTGGCCAATATCCGCCAGAAGTTGTCCATAGACTCGTGCTGGAGGACCTACAAATACCTAGATGAGGGTTTTTCTCTTGGAACATCTAGGCTATCCGGCACAACTCTACGGTCAAGAGTTGTGCTGGAGGACCTGGAGATTCCTAGAGGGAACGTCTGAATCCAACCGACATATAACCAAAGCCGCCAAAGTCAAAGCTGCAAACGCGGAGGGCGAACTTTAAAAATGGTGACGTGTCTCCGATTGACGAACGCTGGCAGCGCAATCTGATACATGTGGAGCATTCAGAAGAAAGTCCTGTCGAGTTGAAGGCATTTCGGAGATGAAAACCAGAACATCTGTGGCCAAGCAACATCAGAATGGAAGCAAAGGAAGGGAGGAAAACACAGAAGGGGTTGAGATAGGAAAGAAAGAGAGGGTGCCGAAATAATTGCTTATGTTGCAAACCAAAATGGAGATTACGTAACGCTTCTTGGTCACATTTCTCACGCACTTCGGCGGCCTTTTCTGGGCATTTTGGGCTGGAATCGCTCCAACGGAAGCTGTTTTACCCGCCGCGTGGTAATATACCAGGCTGTGGCCATAAATGTTTCGCCACAAAATATGAGGCACTGCCTCAGCAGACCTAGTTTGGAACGAAGTGGAACTGAAACTGGCCACATCACTTAGGCTAGGATTAACCTTTATCCAATGCAAACGTTAGGGTTGCCATGTTGAAACCTGAAGAATGCTCCTGTACCTTTCATCGTCGTGCGACCAGGATTTTGTGTCTGCGTTGGTGGCCTTCCAGTCATTTTTAACTTATGGTCATCATGGGGTTTTCTTGGCAAGCTTCTTGTGGGTTTGCCATTGCCATCCTTTAAGGCTGAGAGAGCATGACTTGCCCAATGGCCGCCCAGCGGGGTTTTCATGCCCGAGCTGGAATTCGAACCCTTCTGCCATCATTCAAGGCTCGAACCACTATGCCACGCTGACTCTCAGGATTTTACTTGCTGAAAATCCAGCTTTCAGACAATTTGAAGCTTTCTTTACTGTCAAGCTTCACATCCATACACAGTAATCTTGAAAACGTTGGCTTGGAGGATCCTGAATTTGGTGTCCAATCGTATATCTTTACACTAGGGATCTTAATTCGATGAAATAGTTCAGGGGTCTCAAAGCATGTAAGTTTAATCCCATGTAAATTTTGTCTAGCTTGATGCCAAACAACAGTTTGGCCCATCGATTACGTTTCCTTTAACAGCGAGCCAACGTAGAGCTTAGAAGGAACTTTGCAGGGTCAAGTTGTGGCTGTTAATGCTGGTTGTTGTTTTTTGTGCAACAACCTGGTTACTTTCGGGGGGGGATGTACATCCATCTTCAGGCTGTTTTCTTTTTTAGATGATCGGTTTTAAGGAACCAAAAGTAACGGAAACGTCACCCGCGGTGTAAGACACGATGGGGAAAACAGAAAAACGAAAGTCAGGGCCAACGTTCTCTCCAAAGGGCGCTGCCCTCTGCAATGCAACTTCCCTTGGACAACCTTTGCCATGATGCCAGGCCATTGATCCCTCTCTTCCGCCCTCGTCCGCCCGCCCAAAACTCCCTTTCTCATTCATATACATTTTAAAAAGAAAAGAGTGGAACAATCAATAGGCTCTTAGCTGGAGATTTCATTAAGGGTTTCTCTGCGCTTGTATTGATCGCCTGCCCTGAGCAAATGCCAGAGGCAGATATGCTGAGGAGAGCATGGAGCGTTCTGATAAAGGCAGGGCAAGCAAAGACTTTTCCAACCCGCTGTCTCATGCCCTTCGGCCGCCCCGGTTTGGCATTATTCCTCTGCCGTCCCACTTTCGCGGCGGCTTTTATAACGTCCCGACTTCTCTCTCCTCCTCCCACCTTTCCTCCCTTTGTCCTCACCTTGCTTCAACTGCTGCAAACTTCGTACGCAGAGAGATCTTTTCAGACTTTTAAGACTTGCTTTCCGCACAGCTTCCAGCCTCTTAGGATGCAGGCATCATTTAAACAGCATACCTCCAAAGTAACCTGGAGCAGCTTTATTTTGGCCTGTCTGTTCGGGCTCTTCTGTCTACTTCCTCAGACGCATTTTCAAAAGTAGCTTGCAGTCAGTCGGTGGGGAGCAGAGAGGAGAGAGCAGAGTCTCGCTTTCCCAAATTCAGTCCACAAATTCTTGTTTTAAAAATTGTAGCCGCCTTCGTCCGGGTTTTCACCGGGGGGAAATGTCGGAAGGCCTGCCTTTTGCTTTCTGTTTCAACAAGTGTATTGCCGTTCAGGAAGCTATCACACGGGATTAAAGTGTGCTTTCTTTGAGGCCTCGGAAGGTGTTGCAGGAAAATCCATCTGTGTTTTCGCTGCCCAGGAAGCTGTTGCGTTGAAATACAGTTGGCCCTCCACATTTGCGGCTTTGACTTTTGCGGCTTTAATACGGTTTCTCTAGGAATGGCCAAGTCCGCCAATGTGACTCTGCTGGACATTGGCCATAGAGTTGTGCTGGAGAACCCAGACATTCTTAGAGAAAGCACTTCTCTAGGCCTTTGTAGGTCCTCCAGCAGGAGTCTATGGTCAATTTCTGGCACTGGAGGACCTGGAGATTCCTAGAGACGTGTTCTGTGTTTTTTCATTTGCGGATTAGGGGTCCTTCATCCCGAGCCCCAGCGAATGCAGAGGGACCGCTGCGATGTTACCTTGTAAAACAGGAGGTGTAAAACCCTACAGAGACTTCTTAACCGGGGGAAACCTGGATGATTTCCCTTTATTAAAAGGGCCGCTTGGATCAGAAGCGGCAGTCCCACAATGGCTTAGCCAGACTAATGGAATACGAGTAAAACGTGCCGCGTTGACACACGGAGAGAGATGGAACGAGAGAGAGAGAGAGAGAGAAAGGAGCAAACAAAGAATTCATAACAATCCCCAGCAGAGAAACATTAGCTGCCGTAACATTTTCTCAATCAATAGAGTCCTATTTCCCCCAGCGGTCTCCCACCCGATAAGAATATTTCTTTTGCCGCTCATCGTCCTCCTTCGAGAGTAAAACCATAACCGTGGCAGGTTTTCCTGATTTGCAGCTTTTGGAATGGCATGAGATGGAGGGGATGCTGTCTCAGCAAAGGCCGTTCTGGGATTATGGGCTCCTTGCAGATCTCTTTGAGCAGATTCTCAAAAGCTTGTGTCGGGCTTGCGTGCTCTCCAACTGTCCTGAAGTCCCAATGTCCGAATGGCTCCTCTGTCAACCCACTTTTTCCCCCAGCTGCTTTTGAAATGTCCCAGTTTCTTCCTCCTTCTCCCACTTTCCCCCCTGCAAACTGAGTCCAATTACTACTACTACTACTACTACTACTACTACTATTACAGTGGGTCTTTAGTATCTGCCGGGATTTAGTTCCAGGAACCCCTATAGATACCAAAATCTACAGATGAGTTCTATTAAATACAATAGCAGAGTACGAGGGCAAGGTCTTTTTACTAATCTCCTACAACCGTGGTTACAGAAGTGGCATGGTCTTCTCTACACTTTGCAGTTATACGTGACCCTATTTCTTTACAGCTATACGTTGCGTTTCTATCTTTACAAATGTTATCGCTGGTTGAAATCTCACTGTTGGACTGTACTTTTTCTCACAAGGCGATTTGCTACAAAAAGTAACTAGCTTAAAAATGTAATTGAAGGCTACCCGATTGCTAATTGCATGATAGTTACCGTATTCAGCGTGTTCCTTTGTTTGCCTTAAGATAAGAGCAATATTAGAAAGAGGGTCCAAGTTCGGAGAGGCTGCAGCATTTTGCTTTTGCCTGTGTCTTTTGAGAAAGGAGATTCTGTCCCCCTTTTCTCCTCTCCCCAAAATTATATTAAATTAAACGTTCCAGCATAGCGTAGCTGTTTGAACGTTGGGCTATGACTCTGGAGACCAGGGTTCGAATCCCGGCTCAGGAACGTCAACCCACTGGGAGACCTTGGGCACATCACACTCTCTCATCCTCAGAGGATGAGAACGGCAAACCCTCTCTGAACAAACCGTGCCACAAGGCTCACCTGAGGCCAGCCCTAAGTCAGAAACAACGTGAAGGCACACAACAAGAGCAGCAAAATGACTTTTGTGCTTCTAGCTCATTTTCCTGCAACTGAAGTAAAGTGAGAGCAAAGTGGGAAGAGGAGCAGAGAGAAACTGGGACATTTGGGACATTCTGGAGACCAGGGTTCGAGCGTCTACTCAGCCATGGGCAACTCTCAGCCTCAAGGGACGGCAATGGCAAACCTCCTTTGAACAAATCTTGCCCAGAATAGCCCATGATAGCTTCACCTTAAGGTCGCCATAAGTTTGCAATGGTTTGAAGGCACCCGTAGTCACGAAGAGGATGAAGTGGGACTGTTAATCCTGCCAAATGATTTTGGTGCCCAGTTTCCGACCCGCAGCATGGCCTGTGTGGCTTCTGGTTCGGTCTTTGGGGACCATGGGGCGATGCAGGGCCTTGGCATCCTCCGAGCATCTCCTTGCTCCATATTGCACCAAGGCATGCCTGGTTTTGCTCAAGTCGCCATCTCTTTGTCGTTTCCTTCAAGTGCCAGGGGAACCCTGTTTCCACACGACGTGGTTCATTTATCCTTAACCGCCTTCACAAGAACAGATTTTCGAAAGGGGAGGCAAGTCAATATTGCACTGTTTCCTCGAACCCGCCAGGCCCATCTCCCAGGAAACCCCGTCAATAAGGAGAAGCGGAGGCAAGCTTTTCCAGATGGCCGCCACAGCTTTCGGTTCCTGCCCACCATTCACCATTGTCAAACCCAGACGGGGAAAACATCCACAGGCAGGGAAGTGCCAAGGGGTGCCTTTCCAAGACGGTAGCAACACGCAATACGCTGTTGTGGTGTGTAGGCCTCGCTTCCTTGGCCAAACACCGTCTGCGGGAAGGAAATCCTTCCAGACAAATATATTTTTTCTCCTCCGCCGTCGCCAGAGAAGACGGTCGGAGCTGGCAGCGCATTGGAGCAGGGAATGGATCTGCTTCTCATTTCCACACCAGCGCCTGCGATGAAAGAGAGAGATTTATACATGCTGGGAAACTGCCCTCTGCACATGTGCGCGTGCATGCCTTTGACTGTGATATAGATACAGATGGATATAGTATGTGTGTTGCGTGTGCCTCCAAATCCTTATGGAGACCTTTACACAGGGGTTTCTTGGCAACGTTCTTCAGAGGGGGTTTGCAACCGTTGCCATCCTCTAAGGCTGAGAGAGTGCGACTCACTCACCCAAGGTCACCCAGTGGGTTTCATGGCTCAGCAGGGATTCAAACCCTGGTCTCCAGAGTCATAGCCCAATGCTCAAATCACTACACTGCTCTGTTCGGCTGACCCAAAGGGTTTTCATGGCCAAGTGGAGATTCAGACCCTGAGCCAGTTGTGGTTTGAGTGTCAAACTACAATTCTGGAGACCAGGGTCTGATTCCCAGTTTGGCCATGGAACCCACTGGTGATGACCCTGGGCAAATCACACTCTCTCAGCCTCAGGGGAAGGCCAAGGCAAACTCCCTCTGAACAAACCCTGCCAAGAAAACCCCATGATAGGCCACAAGTCAGAAACAGCTTAAAGGCACACAGAGCAGGCATTTATTTCATTGATGGCCATTTCTCTTCCCTTCCCTCCATGGCTGAGTACAGATTTTACACTTACACAACGGCCGCCTTGACTTTGCAGGCCCTGAGCAGGGCTCTTGAAGAGAGGGGGTTACTTGGGGGTGTCTCTCTTTTGTAGGGTTGCTGTACTTTGGAGGCCATCTGATGACAAACAACTGTATTACGCCACAATTTCCTTGCCTTAAATCCAAGCGGTGAGTCCCACGTAGAGTAGTCCCCCACCAACTCATTTATTGGTCAATCGGTATTAATATATCAATAAATCCCATTGGGTTGACTCTACATGAGACTGGAGATTATGGCCACGTCTCAGTGACCATCGTCACTATAGCATCTATAGTTTTTTCTGGGTTTTTCGGGCTCTGTGGCCATGCTCTAAAAGAGTTTATTCCTGATGTTTCGCCAGCGTCTATGGCTGGTATCTTCAGAGAATGCTGGCATGGAAGAGAGTTGGGTATAATACACACTTCATTATACTATCTTCTTGTTGTTGTTGTGTGCCTTCAAGTCATTTCCAACCTATGGCGACCCCAAAGCGAACCTATCACAGGGTTGTCTTGGTGTGGGTTTGCTTGGCGTGTCTTCAGAGAGGGTTGGCCATTGCCGTCTTCTTGAGGCCGAGAGAATATGACTTGCCCAGGATCACCCAGTGGGTGAAAAGCATTATTGAAAGGAGACACTCCAAACCACAATTCATTGTCGTGCATTTGTTAATTGTTGTTCTCAACCTCGATCCATTGAATATTTACAGATTCCTGAAAAGTTGGCTGTGTGAGGGTTTGTCTCTGCGCATGCGTAGATGCGCCGGTTTGCTCCAAGGCAGGGTTTCCATATTCAACGATCGCTCCGCTGTAATTAGTATTGACAAACATCGTGGCGGGGAGAGGAGAGGGGGGGATTTTTCCCCTCATCCCTCTTTCCCTCCTCTGGCCTCTACAGTTTGCTGTTTCACCCACGCTGGGAACTGGAAACCTTGCAGAAAACGAAAATAACAGCCCTTCCTTTCATACCCAGAATGGCTTAACCCCGCGTATTCTCCGACATTTTGCAGATGGAAACGGAGATGCGTGTGGCTATGCAATGTCAGATTGTGACCAAGATAGGAAAAGTTATCAATAAGGAAGAACAGACAAGTTAGAAGAGATGGCAGCAGTTTGCTTTTGCCTAAGCCTTTTGGGAAGAGCATGATTTCTACCCAATCCCTTCCTATGGAGTTGAATAGAAACTCTTTATACTTTGAAACCCTTTTGCAGCGACTGAAGCGGGCTGCAGATGAAGGGGGAAAGTGGGAAGGAAATGAGAGAAACCGGGACCTTTTAAAAGCAGCTGGAAAAATGGGACAGCAGAGGATTTATTGGGATTCAAAATGCACTGCAAAAATAACCTAGTTTGAGGCCGCGTTAACTGCCCTGGCTCAGTGCTAGGAAATCCTGGGAAAGTGTAGTTTTGTGAGACATTTAGCCTTCTCTGGGAGAGAGCTCTGGTGCTACGATTCCCAGGATTCCCTAGCACTTTGGTGGTCTGAAAGTGGATTATTTCTGCGGTGTATTTTGGACCACAGTGTTAAAAAAAGGAATAAACTCTTCTAGAACACGGTCACATAGCCCGAAAAACCCAAAAATCCCCTCTGGGCTTTAGTCTGAAGTGTTTAGCCTGAGTGGGTCAAAACACTGAAGCGGTAAGTAAAGGTGCATCTACACTGCAGAATTAAAGCAGTCTGACCCCACTTTAACTGCCAGGCTCCATCCTATCGCATCCTGGGATTTGTAGTTCAGTGAGGCATCAGCCCTCTTTGGCAGCAAAGGCTAAAGGCCTTGCAAAACGACAAAGGATGGAGCTTGAAGTGGGGGTCAAACTGCATTATTTCTGCAGTGTAGATGCACCCGTATGGAACCGCTCTTCTTTATTCGTGGGGTAGGAATCTGTCCCTGTTCTTTCTGTGTTGTTTCTGCATCTGCTTGAGAAGTTTCTTTAAAAGAAGAAAAACCCAGGCACACAGCTGCTTTCTTATACGAGGGACACCTGGACTTAATTCTTCTCCTGTGTTTGTTTAGGCTCTGGACTCAAGCATTTTGGGATCTCCAGACAACCTTCTGGCCTTGCTTCGCCCATTGACCCCCCTGTTTGGAACTCGGGTCCACCTTCATCTGGTAAGTCCAGTACTTTCTAGTTGCCTTGTTGCCAAATGCACCAGGAGAGGAGGGTGCATTTCCCTTTCTGAGAAGACTGAAGCAAAGAAGGTGTTGAGTAATTCTGCCTTTTCTCTGTCCCCTGTGAGCATTTTGCCATCTTCTGCACGCAGCTGCCCAACCGTTTCCTTCTTTTTCCTTTTGCTGCGGACATATCCAAAAAAGCCCTTTTTATTCTTCTTAACCTCTCTAGCAAGCCTGAGTTCATTCTGCGCTTTAGCTTTCCTGACTTATCCCTACACGTGCTTGCTATTTGTTTGAATTCCTCTTTGGTGATTTCCCCATTTTCCCATTTCTTATACATGTTCCGTTTAAAACTTAGCTCAGTTGAAAGTTCCTTAGTCATCCATCCTGGCTTCTTGAGAAATCTTCCATTTTTCTTCCGCATTGGAACTGTTTGAAATTGGGCCTTCAGTATCTCCCTTTTGAGAAACTCCCATCCGTCTTGAACTCCCTTCTCTTTTAGTATTCCTGACCATGGGATCGCCCCCAGTATTTCTCTAAGTTTATTGAAATCAGCTCTCCTAAAGTCTGACTATGCCTAGCTTCTCTGTTCCACTGTATAACAAACTCCAGGAGAACATGGTCACTTCCACCTAAGGATCCCACCACTTGCACCCCATCAACTAGGTCTTCCCTGTTGGTTAAGATAAGATCTAAAATGGCTGATCCCCTTGTTGCCTCTTCCACCGTTTGGACAATGAAATTGTCTTCCAGGCAAGTGAGGAATTTGCTGGACCTTGAGGATTTGACTGAGTTCGACTTCCAGCAAATATCAGGATAGTTGAAGTCCCCCATCACTACTACATCTCCTTTTTGAGAGTGTGGTCATCTGTTCTAGAAAGGCATCATCCATTTCCTCTGTCTGACTTGGGGGTCTGTAGTAGACTCCCACAGTAACATCCCTGTTGTTTCCCTCTCCTTTTATTTTTATCCAGATGCTCTCCACCTGGCTTCCAGTATTGACTTCCTGGATCTCTTCACAGGTGTAAATATCCCTGACATATAATGCTATTCCTCCTCCTTTCCTGTTTTGCCTGTTTCTCTTTAAAAGGTTACATCCCTCTATTTCTACATTCCAATCGTGAGATTCATCCCATCAGATTTCAGTGATGCCTACTATATTGTATTTCCCTTGTTGTGCTAGGAGTTCCAGTTCATCCTGCTTATTTCCCATACTCTGTGCATTAGTGTAGAGACATCTAAGACCATGTGTCCTCTTTACTTGCTGCTTTTGCATGTTTTTTTGCCTCCTACTGTTGGGTCCTTGCACTGTTTGCCTTGTTCCCTCTATGCCACTTTGACTATTCTCTCCAGCCCTTTAGCCTTCCAGAATGCTGTCTCCCTTCCCCACATAACTCAGTTTAAAGCCCTCCTGATCAGATTCTTCAGACTGTTGGCAAAAACGTTTTTGCCAACTGGCACGAGATGCAACTCATCCCTTGCCAGAAGTCCCTCCTCATGGAACCGCAGCCCATGATCCAAGAATCCAAACCGTTCTTGGCGGCACCATCTACGGAGCCAGTTATTCACCTCTGCTATTTTCCTCTCCCTTCCTGGACCATGCCCTTCTACCGGGAGAAGAGATGAGATGTAATGCAATGTAATGCTCCCAGTAATGCAATGGGCTCAAGTATAAATTAGATTAGATCTTACCCAAGCACATGGACTAGAGCTTCCTCCTTCTCTTTCTCCTTTCTTAAAGGAAATGCACCCTCTCCAAGCCTTGTTTAGACTAAGAGGCCTGGCTTCTTCCAGCAATGGCTCCCAGTAATGCAATGAGCTCAAGTGTAAATTAGATTAGATCTCACCCAAGCACATGGACTGGAGCCTCCTCCTTCTCCTTTCTCCTTTCTTAAAGGAAAGGAACCCTCTCCAAGCCTTGTTTAAACAAGAGGTCTGGCTTCTACCAGCAATGGCTCCCAGTAATGCAATGGGCTCAAAGTGTAAAAATTAGATTAGAACTCACCCAAGCACATGGACTGGAGTCTCCTCCTTCTCCTTCCTGAAAGGAAATGAACCCTCTCCAAGCCTTGTTTAGACTTAAGAGGTCTGGCTTCTTCCAGCAATGCAATGGGCTCAAGGTTAAATTAGATTAGATCTCACCCAAGCACATGGACTGGAGCCTCCTCCTTCTCCTTTCTTAAAGGAAAGGAACCCTCTCCAAGCCTTGTTTAGACTTAAGAGGTCTGGCTTCTCCCAGCAATGCAATGGGCTCAAGTGTAAATTAGATCAGATCTCACCCAAGCACATGGACTGGAGCCTCCTCCTTCTCCTTTCTTAAAGGAAATTTGGGGCTCCATGGACCAGTGCCAGTTTCTGACCTACTAGTTACAGATTTGGGGCAAGTTTCCAGAAAAAGAAGATGGTTAGTTGTACCCAGTGGGCACCAGTGGCATCACTAGGGTTTGTGTCCCCTGGTGCAGGTGCCCAATAAGGGCTGCTGGGAATGATGGTGGTAATGGTGGGCTTCCCCAGAAAGGACTGTGTTAGGACTGGTTTTCATGTCAATGTTCAGATGGATTTAGATGTCCAGAAGAATAAAATGATTTAATGCAGTGTCTGCGTTCATGTTAATGTTTTGACAAATCTAGATGCCCAGATGAATAAGAGAACCCAAGGCAGGATTCATGTTGTGTCGCTGGATTATACGGCTTTATGCTTACGTTCACATTTGTTGGCATGTTCATTCTATCTTTTTGTTCACTGGTACATACTGGTCATGTTCAAGTAAACTGGTAATGGCATCACAGAGCAAGCTCAGTTGCCATTTTTTATGGGACAAAAGGTTTGGTTATACGTGAAACCAAGTTCTGTACATGTATTTTGCTTCATGTATTATACAGTACTGCCGGCCCTCCATATCCCTGGAATTTTTATCCACAGATTCAAGCGTGAAAATGTTTTAGATGACTTTCAAAAAGCAAACCTTGCTTTGGCCGTTTTATATAAGGGACACCATTTTACTTGGTCATTGCATTGAATGGGACTTAAGCATCCATGGATTTTGGTATCCAAGGGGTGGTGGTGTTCCTGGCACCAGAGGATACCAATATACCCACTGTGTATTATTTACTTCATACGATATAGCTGTTGAATACGAAAGAAAAGGTATCGCTAAAAAGCACCAAGATGGCTGGAATGTGTGTTGAATATTTTCTACTGAGAGTTGTACCTCTTAGCTTTAGCTGATGGTGAGAAGGGACTGGTTCAATCGAAAATGGCTTTCATGTTATGCGAATGAGACTTTCATGCACTGCAGACATAATCCGGTTTGACACCGCTTTGAACTGCTATGGCTCAATGGTCTGGAATTGTGGGAACTGTAGTTTGTTGGGGCTTCAGTGGTGGGAGAGAAGGGTGCAAATTCTTCAGTTTTGGGGGGCTCGGCTCCGGGCAAGAGTAAAGGAGCAATCCTGATGTGGCAACCCTACACGCAGCTTTGTGTAAGGCGGGTGTCCTGAAAGGTTATTTCAGCGGGAATCACAAATCTGCAGAGCGAGTGAGCGAGAGTGTGTCTTCCATTCAGCCAAAGCAACTTTAAAATATACTTCCCCACATCACCATTCTGCTTCCTTTGCGCAGACAGTGATGGAAATAACCTCACAACTGGCTGCATAAGATCTCTCTCCCCCCCCCCCCCCAGCTTGCATGCTCGGCTCACCTTTTTTGTAATGGGTTCCCATAGCCACAAATGGATGCATGCGCCAGTCCAGGGAAGCGAAGCGATCGATGGCGCAGTTCAAATATAGCTGAATGAAACCAGCGCAGCACTTAAGAGAGCAGGAGAGGAGGGCAAAGTCACTTCCACGGCCGTGGCAGAGCGGGAAAGGCACTTACCTTGTACGCAAACAGACGGGATGATGGTGCCAAGGGCAGGGTTGGGGGCAGACCCTCCTGCCCTGGACGGGTTTATTTTGGGAACGGAAGGGTTTGCCGAGGAAAGAAAGCCAGCCGGGCACGGTGGGTTAAAAGGTTTAGAAGTAGGAATTGGAACTGGGTGGTGTAAGAAAGCATTCTTTAAAGAAGGGGCCTGCATGCTGTTGGACTGCAATTCCCATCAGCCCCAGACAGTGTGGTCGACAATCAGGGCATTGGATGGTCAAATGCTTTCATGGCTGGCATTCATAGTTTTTTTGTGTTTTATTTTTTGGGCTATGTGGCCGTGTTCTGGAAGAGTTTATTCCTGACGTTTCGCTGGCATCTGTGGCTGGCATCTTTAGGGAATGCTGGCATGGAAGAGAGTGGGGTACAATCTCTGAAGATGCCAGCCACAGATGCTGGCGAAATTTCAGGAATACACTCTTCTGGAACATGGCCACAGAGCCCGAAAAACCCACAATAAAATAAAATAAACCCCCGCTATGATGTTGGATGGATTTTAGTTTGTCCATCCTAATACACAGAGAAATGGAACGGTTTCTGATTTGGCAAGGGGCTCCGGCAAAGCCATATCTGTTTAACTTGTATGCAGAAAATCATGCATAAAGCAGGATTAGACTCAGAGGAAGGAGGTGCGAACATGGGAGGAAGGTATATATGAACAACCTGGGATGTGCGGATGGCACAATACTTTCTTCTCGTTGTTGTTAACCACCATGGAGTCAATCTCAACTCATGGTGACCCTGTGGATGAGACATCTCCAAGACCCCCTATTCTCCAGGGCTATGCTTCGGTCCTGCAAACCCATACCCATGATCTTAATAGAGTCCATCCATCTAGTATTCAATCTTTCTTCTTCTCTCCACCTTTCCTAGCATTATAACCCTTCTGGTTCCAAGGATTTTGGATAAGGTAGGCTTGGCCTATGCTGCTGTATTATGATTGTATTTGCATTACTAGGAAAACGCAGTTTTCCCTGGCTTGGATGCTAGTTTATTTTGGCTGAACTGAGGGTATTATGAGAAGTCCTGCTTCCCTCGGAGCGGTCTCTCGCTATGGGAGCTGGTCTTGCTCCAGCTTTCTTTCATGTCAGGAGCAGAAGGTTTTGTTTCTGACAGCTGAAAGCTTCATACCAGGACATGCGTCCGTCTAAAAGAGGGCTAAAATTAGCACCAGCCCACCTCCTTTTAATAGGAGTGACTTCAGATGGCCCTTTTCCTGTTAATCGAAAACAGAGGCCTCTGCGAAGGCAGCTGGTTCGCTTTGCTGTCTTTACGGCGTTATGTTTGTTTGTTGTGAGCTCAGAGTTGTCTCTCGGTGCCCGCTTATAACTCCTGCCAGTTTTGCAATCCTGACGTCTCCAAATAGTTTAAGGAATGGAGCGTGTTGGACTTCCCCATCTCTGTGTTTGCACTGAGAAACGTAGCTTGAAATCTGTTCATCTTCTGTGAGTTGGCCAATTTCTCTGCATCGCCACCATCAGAGCCTCCTATAGTTAGTATCATCCAATCCAGCGGTTCCCAAATTTTCGTTCTCCAGACGTTTTAGACTTCAGCTCCCAGAATTTCCAACTGTCGGCCAAGCTGACTGCAGCTTCTGAAAGGTGATGTCCAAAACACCTGGAGGACCAAAGTTTGGGAACCACTGATCTAATCCAAACCCCTGCCATAAAACTAAAGCACTCTGAAAGATGCCCATTGACATCTAGCCGGTGATACCATTGTGGGTTAACCTAACGCTTGCGGATACTTTTTTGGGGGTCATTCTGAAGGCTTATCTTCTCTTTCTCCTCCATATCAACCAAAGCCACCCCCTGGACTTACTGTAGAGTTACTAAAGCCCTCCAACCATGTCCATGGTGTTTGGTGGAGAGAAAGGAGGTCACAGAAACATCTAGCTATGTTCTTGTGGCCAGGCATATCCCAGGCTATTTTGGTAGCTATTTACTTCATGGTGATCTATGGGGACATAACCAAACAACTCTGCCATCCCCACTGCCCTCCGCCAGGATTTTAGCAGCTCTATGATGCATTTGGAGATGGTAGATGGCACGGTGTAACATACTGCATATAAGTCTAGACATTTTAGTCAAAAATTGACCCTCAAAACCTGGGTTGACTTATCCGTGGGTCAATGGAAGTACTGTACCTTAAATCTTACCCAAAAAAGGAACCATCTCTTCTTCTAAGTAGGATGGCAAAAGGCAAGAGCTTAGTCCATCTTGGAAGAAGCACCACCCTTCACTATTTTCTCTATTACAGTGCCACTTCTGGCCTTTTTGAATGTGGCAAAATGGCATCATTTTCCTTTCCTTCATCCTTTGCATCCTTTGTTACATGCCCCTAAGTTTTACCCTTGGTGTGTACATGGGTTATGTACAAATCCATAACCTTGGACCCCAAACCTGCTCTCGACTTACACATGAGGTTGACTTATATATGCAGGAGTACTACTGTTGTTGTTGTGTTGCCTCCAAGTTGTTCCTGACTTAAGGCCACCGTGTTTCCTGGGGTTGAGAGTGTGTGACTTGCCCGTGGTTACCTAGGTGGGCTTCCATGGCCAAGTGGGGAATCGAACCCAATGCACAAACCACTACACCACACTGGCTGCCAATTTGTGTGCGTTTGTGTGTCTGTGCCTTTCAAGTTAGTGGTGTCCCCATGAATTTCCTAGGGCAAGAGATACGCAGAGGTGGTTTTGCCAGTTCCTTCCCCTGAAATATTGCCTAGGAGCACTCCGTAGTTGAAACGTTCTGGTTGCGTTGGTTGTGATGTGTCAGCCCGTCCACTTTGACTTGTGGTGACCTTCATCTCGGGTCCTACAGACTCAGGGCTTCTTGTATTCAGTCAGTCCAAACAGTCTTCCTCTTTTCCGACTGCCTTTCGCTTTACCAGCGCTATCCACAATGCAGATGTCACTGTCGTCTTCGCATTGTTGTTGTTTTGTGGATTGTAAGACTGGATTAGGCCCCAGTTTTGCGAACAGTTCAAGGAGGACTTTCTCAGGCCTCTTGTACCATTTCGGGTGCATTAACACTATAGAGATAATGCAGTTTACACCACTTTCAATTCTGTAGCTCCATCCTATGGAGTTGTAGTTTTACAAGGTCTTTAGCCTTCTCAGCCAAAGAAGGCTGGTGGCTCACCAAGCTGCAAATCCCAGGGTTCTGTATGATGGCGCCGTGGCAGTCAAAGCGATGCCAAGCTACATTATTTCTACAGTGCAGATGCCATAGGTCAAAGGGGACTTATAGGCACACAACAGCAATGCCAATTGCACCACACTATGCATATGGGGTGAATTATTGACTATAGTGCAACAAACGGATTCTGCTGACAGTGGCAGAGGCAGAGCCGTGCCTGCTTTGCATTGCTGTTTCACATTGTGCATTGTGCCTGCACTTTGTGCAATGACACCCAGTCTCTGACTTGTGCCATGCAGTGTTGTGTTCTGCATGGGGGTTGCGTTGGGCTGGGTAGCGGATATTTATGCTGCTCTGAGAGGAGGCTGCGGAGGAAAACAGATGCAGTTTGTGATAGCCGTCTATGAGCAGAGCTCACGGGTTGCAAAGTTAAGCAGAAAGAGGAAATGGGATGAGGAGATGCTTCTTTACATGGAGAGGAAGGCATGTTCTTCTCTGACGTCTTTTGAGTCTCCATTCCAGGGGAGGACAGCAGATGCCAAGGCTGGCTCTGGAGCAGTTTTGTAGTTGCCATTGTTGTGTGTTTTCAAGCCGTTTCTGATTTACGGCGACCCTAAGGCGAAGCTATCCTGGGGTTTGCTTGGCAAGGTGTGTCCAGAGGAGGTGTGCCATTGCCTTCCCTGGAGGCTGAGAGAGTGAGCTGGGAACCGAACTCAAGAGTCATAGTCCAATGTGCAAACCACTACGCCACAATAGTAAAATGCAAAAACAGCCAACGCTTCCATAGGAGTGGGTTCTCCGAACGGAGTCAACCTCTGCTTTGCATATCTTGGGCTCCCAGAATTCCTGAATTCCAGCCAACCTGGCTAGGGCTTCTGGGAGCTGAAGTCCAAAACACCAGGAGAGGCCAAAGTTTGGGAATCTAAAGTGTAAGGAAAAGAGTCAACGAAGACTGGGGTCTTTTCCAATGTTCTGATTCTACGAGTTGGTAATCTTCCATTATGGCTTCATGACTGTTGTTTCATCCTTGGCTAACACAGTGCCACTGTGTCGTGGTGTCCGTGGTGCAGTGTCACAGCATTGTGGCATCAGTAGCTCAGTGGCACGATCGTATGCTGTCCATAGTGCAGTACCAAGGTCTTGTGGGGTCCTTAGTGCAGTGCCACTGTGTTATGCTATCCTTAGTTCAGTGCCACGGCACTGAGTTGTATGCGTTGTGGCAATGCCTTTGCATTGTGGTGTCCTCAGTGCATTGGAGTGCCAACAGTGTAGTGCCGTTGGGCCAGAGTGAACCTGAGTGTATTAAAGTTCGGAAGTTTCAGAAACTAAAATAGATTTGTCTTACCAGCTCAGATTCATGTTCATTGGGCTCCTTGTCATGTTCATTGGACTCCCCTCGGTCTTCCCTTCTACCGGAAAGTCCTTTGCTTTGATGGAAAAGGAAAAAGACAACTTCCATGTTGCTGAAGCAATTTAATCACTTGTAGGAGCAGGAGAGACAAAGAATTGTGCTTTCCAGCCAGCATTACCGATCCTTGGTCGCAAAAATAAATCACAGTTAACTCAAACTCTGGATTCTCTGAAATTTTGAAAGGCAGATGACAGAAGGGGATGCATTGGAAAGCGCAGCACCTGGGAGGCTTTTAAAGGCCCCCTGAGCGGTTCTGCCGTCTTTCCGAAATGCACCGCGAAATGAAACAACAGGTCTCTTAATTCAATAAGAAACAGGAAGGGGATTCTACGACACAAATTTCCTCCCTGCCATCCTAAGGGAAGACTATTTGCTCTCCCGCTTCGAAAGCAGATAAGCCATCTGTCCCCGTGTTTGCCTTAGGAAAAATGAACAGTTTCAGATATCTTTGCATTACAGAATCTTTGCAGCATAACCAAAACGGGGGACTTTGCATGAAGGAAATGGCTGATCTGGGGCTTTCTAGTACATTGCAGGAAGATATCAAAACATACAAGAGCAGACAGAATCGGCAGTAAATCTGCAACTCTTATGTACTTGGAAGAATTTCTGCCCCCTGTTTTCTTTATATGTGACAAATGCACATCATCCTTGCTGGGTACCAGCTTTCCTCCTCACACAAGACTCTCGATTTGGAGGAATGATTTGGAGGGAACTATAACTCCCAGACCCAGATCCCAACAAGAATGGCCATGGGGTCTGGGTCTAAGAATTGTAGTCGCCCCAAAATAATTTTTTCCAAGATCTGGGGAGGAGGAAAGAGAGCACACACATGACTTGGTCTGAATCTCTTAACTCAGTGCTTCCCAAACGTGTTTTGGACTTCAGCTCCCAGAAGCCCTACCCAGACGGGCCAATGATCAGGAATTCTGGGTGCTGAAGTCCAAAACATCTGGGGGACCAAAGTTTCGGAAACGCCGTCTTAAATCATGGCTTGACAACGCTGATAAATACCTGCATTTTGGATGAAGGGTCAGTTTCTAACATGTTGAGGGCCCTGTTCAGCCATTCAAAAACTCTAACTCTAACCAGACAAACTGATAAATCAACTATACTGGATCTCCCAGATTCAACTATGGATGCAGTGATAGCCTCTTAAAAAGTTACATTTCCACAGCTATGGCTGGGACATTGCATTTGAGATTGCTCTGGGAGGAAAACATTTGCCCAAGGCCTATTCTCTATATTTTTTATTTGCCTGAAGTTGGAGGTCTGCAGTTGACATTTTGGGGAAAGAGAAGAGAAGCCTAGGAATAGGGCAGTCCTAGATAATTTCCCAACCCTCCAGAAAAGGGATGGGATTTGGGGTTGTTGACGCATGTCTAGGGGCAGCCGACTGGTAGCCCTATGGATGATGTTGGGCTGCAAATCCTATCAGACCTCATAGCCGAGGAATAATGGGAATTGCAACCCAACCACATCTAGGACGGGGCAGAAGTTGCTAACCCCGTTTCCGTCCTCGGCTTCACTGCCACAAGTTCCCGTTGTCGTCGTTCTTGTGAAACTGGTGGAAGTGGTCAGCGTACCTGAAAGGAGCAGATAAAAAGGACTGGATCAGCATAGGCAGGTGCCCAAGCGTCAATGTTTCCAGCACTTTGGAGTGACCAGTTGCCACAATGCAATGCAGGCTCAAGGCTTGAGCTGGAAAGGCTTGTTTTCATACGTACTTCTTGGCACAGTAGGCCGCACAGTCCCTGCCGACGCTCTCGCTCCAAGCGGTTTTGTAGAGGACCTGGAAAAAATAAAGATAGAAAGTTGACCAGGATCTGGGATTTTGGTTTGTCGGCCATAAATAGCCCCATGCTGTTTGTCCCTCTGTCTTATCTGCTTACTTATCTCTGTCTATCCACCCACTTATCCATTTGTCCATCCATCCATCCGTCTGCTCATCTGTCCATCCGTCCATCTGCCTGCTCATCTGTCTGTCCATCCATCCATCCATCCATCCATCCATCATCCATCTGTCTGTCTGCACATCTGTCTATCCATCCATCCATGCATCTATCCATCCATCATCCATCTCTCCATCTGTGTGCATCTGTCTGTCCATCCAAACCATCCATCCCTCCACATATCTGCCTGTATACCTTTCCATCCATTCATCAGTCCATCCAACCTCTATCTCTGAATGTTCATCACAGAAGTGTCAACCATCATGATGGCTTGGTCCCAGCCTTAGTTATCCCTGGAGCGGGTCCCCTGAAATCCATGTCAAAGAGGTCAGTTGTAGAGGAGAGAAATGCTCACCAGGAAGACGAGAAGGTGGAGAAAAAGGGTGTAGAAGAAGGCGATAGTTCTGGCTGTCTTGTTGGAGAGGATGAGTCTTCCCTGCAGAGGCAACCGGGAGACACAGAGTCAGGAGCAGGCATGCTTGTGAGTCCTCTTAAAAGTAAAATAAAATTCTGCAGCAGAGGGTGGGAGATGTATTTATGCCACCCCGAATGCTTCCGCACAAAATCTCGTGTTCAACATCATGTATTCTAACTTGGGGGAGTTTCGGGGAGGCAGGTGGGTAGGCAGGATGGGGAGAAACCTGGTCCATCTTCTCAGCCACTATCAGAAAAATTTATCTTATCCCTGGCAAGCTTTGCCCAGACACTTTCCAAAGGCATAGTCCAAATGGCGCACGCCTTGGTGACATCCCATTTGGATCGCTGTAATGCGCTGTCCATGGGTCCACCTTTGGAAACTGTTTTTTTGCTTGGGTATGTTTTTAATGGTTTTATGTTTTTAACGTAGGGTTTTGCATTTTGAACTGTTACATTAACGTTGTGTGTGTGTGTGTGTTTTTAAATGGTACTGTTTTATAGTCAAGCCTCTGCTGTGAGCTGCCTGGGCACCAATTTGGCAGAAAGGCAGAATGCAAATGAAGTAAGGAAGTAAATGAAAGAAATAAGGAAAGGACTAGGAACCTCTTCTATAAACAAAAGCAAAGATTTCCTCAGGAAAGGGAACCCTGTGTCCCATTGCTGTGTTTGGTGCTTTTCCTGTGCCTTTGTACACACAGACCAGCTCTTCGGATCCTTTTCAGGGGGAAAAATAAGACATTTCTGGTTGGCTTTATTCCCAGAGGTCTACCAGCTGAACTGAAGCTCCAGCAGAAAAATAAACCCCTGTACATTAACATATATTACATACACCACATACAAATACCTACACGAACAGACAGAACAAAAATTACATCGCACATCACATACATATAATAACTTCCAATATAAGGGATAACAAAAAGAAGAAGTGCATATGATTAAATACTTTAGACTTCCAAGTGACTAACCTAAAGTTTCCTCTGTTTTGCAATTCTGTTCTTTCATCTACAAATCAATCTGTCTAATTTCATGCTAAGGTAGACTCTATATTTCCATATATAATTTTTGTATTTCTGAATTTACTTAACATTTCCTTGTTTCTGTATTTAGGTAAATTAAAATTTCTATCTTTTAACTTTTCGTTTTACTATCAAAATTGTTCCAAAGGAAATTTAAGTCCGCCCCATTGAATCATCTTTACCAGTGAGTGGGAATTTAAACCCCGGTCTCCAGAGTTGTAGTCCGGTGCTCAAACCACTCTGGCTCTGATTCCCAAACTCTGGTCCTTCAGGTGTTTTGCCAATGGTCTGGGATTCTGGGAAGTGAAGTCCCAAACACCCGAAGGACCAGAGGATGGGGATCCCTGCTCTATAGGTACTGTGAATATGTAGCATTAACTCTTAAGTTACACTTTTGCAACCGCCATAAAGGATCCCAGCCTTTAGTTCCCTCCATGACTTACCATGCCAAGGGTGGCCTTGTCCCATGGGCTCAAGCTCAGGTATTTCCTCTGACGCTCCTAAAATGGAACAGATCATAAGGCACAGATAAAACCCAGTGAAAAAGAGACATTCTTACAGAACCAAAGGAGAACCTGGAAGCCCCCCCATTCCCTTCTTAACCTGCAGCGACCACCTAACAAATGAATTGCCCTTCCATCTGAAGTGCTGAAAGGAGGCAGATTCACTTGGCCTTGTTTTCTGGGTGGCTTCTGAGGCCAAGACAGTATTCCTCGGCCTCAGCCGCTGCCATCTATAAAATGTGAGACCTCCTGGGTTTGTTGGCAGGATGGTGACTACATGAGCCAAATAAGATGGTCTCACTCCATCTTCACAGTGGTCTGTCTTCACTATGCCGGGCCAAATCCCTGCTTCGTGTGCTGACTATCTTCACACCATGAGGCCAGTTCTGTGCTGAATCCACTCCATCCCTCCCTTAAACTGGACTTTAGAAACCTACCTTTTGCTCCTGAATTTTGGAGCACTCCATAGTGATGCCAGGCGTCTGTCTACACATGCCATGTCGCCCAGTGCCACCACGGCTGGCGTGAGTCAGTCCCTTTGAGGTCACAAAGTGGTGCCAGCCATGCCGTCGATGCTGGGTGCCTTGTCGTGACCTCCGAGGGGGTAACTCATGCCAGCAGTGGCGATGCCAGATGCACAGAGGGGATGCCAAATACTTAGGAGTATTCTGGGCAGTGTAGGTGAGCCCCCAGGTATATACTCTAAAAGCTCTTCTTGTCCCAAAGCGCCCATGAAAAATCCCGACGCGCCCAGCCAACCTTCCTTCCCTCCCTTTGCCACCAGCGAACGGCTCTAGGCTTTGTACCTTCCGACTGAAAGAGGTGAAGGGGTCCAGGCGTTCTTCGTATTGGGAGGAGTAGCGCAGCTCCGTGTCATCGCTTCCGCCACCCTGGAGGAGACGCAAACAGGAGCGTGTTCAGGGCATGTTCATGGATGTGGTTATTGTTTCGAATAGGAAGAAGGGAAAGGAAGTGTGCCAGGGAAGGAACGTAAGTGTAGGAAGGTAAGAGTAAGTGATGAGAGGATCAGAGAAGGGTTGGTTGTTTGGGTGGAGGGAGTTATCAACGAATGGAGGAGGTAAGATGATAAGAGAAGGATGAAGAGGGGGAAAGAGAGGAGAATGGATAGTGGATGAATGGTTGAAAGAAAAGGGGTAAAGGAGGAAGAAGAGTAAAAGGAAGTGTTATGGAAGTAGATTAAGGAAGGAGCTGGAAAGAAAGGATGGGATAAGTTGGTAAGAGGATGACTGAAGAAGGATGAAGAGTGGGTGAGGTTATTGCATGTTGACATATTTTGATTTATTTTGATGTTACTACATATGTATGTATTAAATCTAATGAGAGTTAAAATTATAAGACGCTGGGCTACTTTTTATGGAGGGGGAGCGGAGGGGTAGGTGGTTTTTTATCTCTTGATGGTATTTTATGAATTATGTTAGTAGGCATGTCCGCATATAGATTTTGCAGTGTGTTTTGCTTTGCGTTCCTTTAGCTTGTTAAGCCTGCAAGCTTGGTTTTAACTAATCCAAGGCAAAAGGATCATTATCCTTTTTTAAAACAACCTTGGCTTATTCTTGCTCTGGGCCAGAGAGGACCGAAGGGTCCTTTGGTACACTTTACAAACATAGCTTGGCCTCTAAGCCCCGGCTCCTTCCCCTTCTCCATCCCTGGACCAATACTTACCCGGCCGGGATAGCTTTGCAGGAATTTGATCTTCTCATAGAGCTTGATGTTGTCGGCTCGCAGGCTGTCCAGTTCGCTCTGCAGGGCTTGCATCGTGTGCTGCATCAGGCGGTTTTCCTGCCAGAAAGCCAAAAACATAGTCAGGGGGCTTTTCGTCCACTCATTTCAAACCTATTTTCTTGCTGTTTGTGGGGAGAAGAGGCCAATTTCTTTGTTGGTTTGCTTGCTAGCAGAACCGTTTTGTAATTTTACCATTCTTGTAGGTTTTCCATGCCCAGGCTCAGCAGACATGTTCTGGGTTTTAGTTAGGATTTTTAAAGGAGCTGTCGAAGGGGGTGAGGATCAAGTTTGACCGAAGACCCAAAGTGAATTCACTTCCCCTCTGATACTGGAACCAGGAGAACCCCATTCCAAGGGAACCTTACGGCTTCCAGCTCGTTGTTCCGGGCTCGAAAACGTTCCCTCTGGCTGGAGATGATGGAGAGAAGGGAGTCCATCTGGCCCTCTGGGATCTGGCTGGTTGGTGACGGCGGGTATCCTGGAGAAGTAGACAGCGGTGGAAGAGTGAGTGGATGCAGAAAACAAGGAAGACTAGCTTGACGTAAGGCACGAGAATGCCAAGAATTAACATAGAGGCCTCTGCGGGAGGCCAGTCCTCAATGATTTTGCTTCAGCCATTGTTGACCCTTACCAAATATGTAAGACAGAAGCAGAGGTTGGTTGGTTGGATCGGGACATTTGCTTGCCATGTTGGCTGGAGGGATTTTGGGAGCTGGAGTCCAAAAGGGTACTCTACCCATCCGTCCTTTGCTCCTTTCTCACATGTTTGGTCAGGGTCAACAACGGGGAGGGCTGAAGGTAGGATCACCAAGTATAGCGGTGACCAAAATCTCTATTTTCCTCCCAAATTTTGGCAGCTAGAATTAAGGAAAGCTGCAGGGAAACGGGTAGACATTGGCGCGAAAGGGTCTGAATGTGAGCCGGAGGGGTGCCTTGGTCCCCCCAGAAGAACTTGGACGGCTGAGCCTGTAGTAAATAAATAAATAAATAGAATTCAAAGGTATAGCCGTGCTAGTCTATAGGATCAGTATGTAGTGAGATCTTGTAGCCCCTTTGAGACTAACTAACGAAAGAAGTTGGCAGCATAAACTTTCGTAGACTTAAGTCTACTTCCTCAGATGCATGCTGCCAATTTCTTACTACTACTACTACTACTACTACTGCTACTAATTTTTTGTGGGTTTTTCAGGCTCTGTGGCCATGTTCTAGAAGAGTTTGTTCCTGACGTTTCACCAGCATCTGTGGATTTGGCATCTTCAGAGAAACTCTTTCAGAGAAATCTTTCTCTGAAGATGCCAGGCACAGCTGCTGGCGAAATGTCAGGAATAAACTCTTCTAGAACATGGCCCCATAGCCCGAAAAACCCACAAAAAGCTATGGGGTCAACAGCCATGAAAGCCTTTGACAACATCATCATCATTATCATAATTTGGGAGCATTTTGAATTAATATCTTTTGGGAAACATTTTCATTTTGATGACTGGAGAACCCAGGGGGCTCCAAATGTGGTAGAAATTCCTCCGCACCCCTTAAAGATAAACGTTGGGCCATTTGGAGAGGAAAAAAAAAATTTTTTTTTTTAAAACCCTGGAGCTCAAGCTAAAAACTGCTGCCATTTTGCGCCTGTCTTCTCGACAGCCATTTTTTGCACCAGGCTCCGGTTGGCCATTCTTAGTGTTCCTGATGTAAGAAAAGCGCCTTATGGAGGCAGCCTTATTCGTAGCCTGGGCAAACAGAACAGGCCCCCCCCTCCTTGTGCCGGCGGGATGCTTACCGTAGAAAAGCGCCGTGGCTTCTTTAATGGGTTCGGGAATGTTCTCCAGGTTTTGGATGGCAGCACCCTTTGGGAGGGAAGCAGAAGACAGACATGAACCTGGCATGCCTGGCATGCCCTCCGACACGTCAGACAAAACTGGGATACGTGGGGCCAAGCCACAACAGAGTGTGGATAGGGTTACTGATGGGGAAGACGACACACATCTACCAAAAGTAAAGAAGATGAACCCAAATGAGTCTACTTCGTAGGCAAGATTTTGTCCCTTTCTCTCTCTCCTGCTGCCTTGAACTCAAGTTTGCAGCAACTTGAGGATGGAGGAGAAAGGAAGAAGGAAAGAGAGAAAGCGGGACATTTAAAAAGCCGATGAAATAGTGGGATGGCAAAGGATTAGCGGGGCCTGTCCCTGTCAAACTGGGACAGTTGGACGGGACGCACGGGGGAACTGACCTCCGCATCCGGACGGTGCGTTGCGGAGAGGGACTGGATGGTGCTCAGGTCCTGCTCCAGCTTTGCGATCAGCTCTTTCTGCTCCGCAACGGTGGAGACGGCTTCGGTGAACTGGATCTGCAAGTCGGCGCAGCGGCCTGCGGCGAGAAGAAGGGAAAGGGGGTTTATCGGACGGAGGTCGGAGGGGAGAATAAATGGATAAACCCCGGCGGGTGGGGAAGAGGATGACACAATTGTGTGTAACACAACCTAGTCGTTTTCTGTAGATTGTTGTGCGGAAAATCTGATCCCCCTCCAACGTCGGACTGCATCATCATCATTATTAACATTAGTTATAGAGCACTGAAAAGTTTGCACAGCACTTTACATAAAAATAATAATAATTGTTATTATTCCCACTGTTGTAAGCCGCCCGGATTCCCTGTGATTGGGCGAGATATAAATTATTATTATTATTTACATGGCAAAAGTGAAATAAAAAGTGGGGTTAGCATGGCCAGTGACAAAGAATGCCAAGCTCTGGAGTTACGCTCTTAACTTTTGTCTATTTTTAATGTGATTTCTTAGGTAGATGCAACTTATAAAAGTCGCGATTTTAATTGTTTTGAATTTGGTTATGTGTGAGCGGCGCTCCTGGGAGAAAGGCGGCGTACAAAATGAACGAACGAACGAATGAACGAATAAGTGCCGTGACGTCTGGAAGGGTTGTGTGTTGCCTACCATTGGCCAGTGGGAGTGCGTGAAAACTGTGCTGTTTTAAGTGGTTCCTATCCTTTTAAAAATTGCTTTAATATCATGAAGAGTTTAATTCTATTTTGACTTTTTTGGGGAGCTCTTGGTATCTGCTGGGGTTTGGTCCCAGGAACCCAAAATGCCAAAATCCGTGGATGCTCAAGTTGTTATACTAAATATGCATAGAGAAATAAGTGTTCCTTATATAACAATGGCAAAATCAAGGTTTGCTTATTGGAATACATATTTATATATATATATATATTATATATATAAATGTGTGTGTAATAAAATATGTATGTGTGAATACACACACACACATATATGTGAATATTTTCAAGCTGCGGACGGTTGAATTAAAAATGCAATGGTATGGAGTGCCGACTGTATTTTAAATATTGTAATCATTTTAATCTGTAAAGTGTCTTGAGTCCCAACGGTAGAGAAAAGACAAGGTACAAATAAAGTTCAGCATCATCAGTATCATCACAACAACGATCATCATCCCCTCCATCATTTCAGGACCTTTTTGCTTGATTCAAGCCCCCCCCCCCCCGAGCCATTGTGCCGTACCAACTTTTCACCTCTGAGCATGTGCCGAGTGCAACCAGGTTTGAACTGGAGCCATCCCAGTCCGGCACAGTGGCCTGAGCGTTGGACTAGGACTCCGAAGACCCGGGTTTGACTCTCCGCTTGACCAAATGGGAACCCAAGTGGGGTGACCTACCTTCAAGTCATTCCCAGCTTACGGCGACCCCAAGGCTACCCTATTACTGGGTTTTCTTGGCAAGATTTGCTCAGGGGGGGGGGTTGCTTTTGCCTTTCTTTGAGGCTGAGAGAGTGTGACTTGCTTAAGTGGGTTCCCGTGGCTGAGCAGAGATGGGAGTCCTAGTCCAACGCTTAAACCGCAAAATATGGGATGAGTTGTCCTTAGAAAACTAGAGGCGCTTTCCTACGAAAAAGTCCCCAACATCCCAGTACTAGATTTTGAAGGGCCGGGTACAGCTTTTGCCCGAGGACTTTAGAAACAGATGCAGAAACGCGGCCCAAACCCAAGGAGTCTTTTTTTTTCTCCCCCGTAACAAACATTAAAAATTGTGAAGTCACAGACATGAAATGACCGACAGGTTGCGTGGCACGAACCAAGCCACAAGATGGCACCATCCCATAAGAAATGCCACTATTTCCTTCCGTTAATTAAATTTTATCACATAATACATCCCGGTAAAGAAAATGGGGAAAAAAAATGAAAAAAGAGAAGAAAAAAATTATTTAAAATTATTATTTATATAATTTTATATATTATATATATATATTTATATAATTTTTATTATATTTATTATTATTATTAATAAATATTATATTTATTATTATATTATATTATTTAAAATTATTATTATTTCTGTCCTTTTGATAGAGATCTGACAAAGGAACAGATCTCTGCTCTCTTGCCTTTGACTTCTGTGCTTTCTGTCTTTGACGGATCCTTTCTTTAAGCAAGATCATACGGTGGCAACATTCATAGGGGCTGCTGTTAAGACAAAACTGAGCGTGGTTTTCGGAGTTCGGGCCTTGTATAACTTTCGGGAGGTTTTGCGTTGTGTTTTGTATCAGCGTCGTCGGCTTCCGAACATTGCAAAACCGTAGCTTTGAATCGGGGTGCTAAGTTTTTATTGCAAAAGCTTGTGGATGATGCACATAACTGACCTCTCTCTCTGTCTCTCTCTCTTCAAAGGGCTGCGAGTTCAAGTCTGGTTTTAAGATGGAGACGCAGAGGAGGACCAGGAGGTCACCTGCCCACAAATATTGGATTGAAGACCAGCCCCACAAGATGCTGGTAAGTCTCCTCACCGAGAGTGAGATGTAGTATGATTCTGCCTCTAGTACTTACTCCTCAGCTTGATGTTATGCCCATTCATGTTGTTGCTGTTGCATGCCTTTGCGTCATTTCCGACTTATGGTGACCCTATCAAGGGGATTTTGTGGCACGTTCCTTCAGAAAGGGTTTTGTCGTGGCTGCCCTCTGAGGCTGAGAGAGTGCGACGTTCCCAAAGGGACCCGGTGAGTCGACTTACCCCTCGGATGGGTCGGCGTAAGTCCTGTGCTTGAATTCTTACAAAGAAAGGCCCCTCTGTCCGCTTTATCTTCTCATATACCTCCAGCTTTGAGGGTGAGCAGCACAAATGCTTGGGCCGGCTGGGATTGTGTTCTTTGCGACGTGCTCCGCAATTTTACCCTCGACCGATCCGGGGGCCAGATCCAAATCCATCATTTTGGCCCCCAAACCTACCCTCGACTTAGTCTTATAGTCAAATATATACAGTGTGTGTGTGTGTAGATATACATATGTGTGTATGTATAGTATATATGTACAGGTTGCTTGCCTGTAACGGTATTTCTTCGAGTGGTCATCTGTGAATTCACATAAATGTATGTATATAAATATACATGAGTGTTTTTTTGTGTGTATATATATATGCATGCACATGTTTGTGTGTGTATCTATATACATAGATATGTGTGTATATATATGCGTGTGTATATAGATATACGTATGTGTGTGTACCCAGTCTGTGCGTATGGTCAGTTCCTGCAAGGCAGAAAAATAAATGTTACAGGAAAGAAAGGAGGTGGTGGTGGGGGAATAACATATGTGCTTTTAAGTCAATGTCCTAATCATATATCTATGTATATTATCTATCTAAACACACATATATGTGTGTGTATATATGTTTATATAGATAATATAGATATATAATTAGGACATTGATTTCACATGTTATTTCCCCCCCCCCCCCTTGCCTCCTTTCTTTCCTGTAACAAATTCTATTCTTCAGCCTTGCAGGAACTCAGCGAGATCATGCGGACGGACCGGCCGAGCGCGACGCGGTACGCGGCGCAGATCTACAAGTCTTTCGAGACCCGAGTCCCTCTGGGGCCGAGGAGGAAGACGAAGGTGGTGTCCAAAAAAACACCCCGCAAAGCACTCGATCCCCTCACACCCCAAACTGTTTCCTCGCTGCAAAGCCCAGCGGACATGCCTTGCGTCTGCGTAAAACTCTGCGCAGGGCCCGTGCCAAACGGCGTTTTGTTCGGCTCAGGACTCGCTCCTTCCCGCTGTGCCGAACGGACTCTCTTTCCAACCAGGACTCTGCCACCGCGGCTCAAAGCGATGCATGGATGATGCTTTGGCTGTCGGAAACAGACACCGATAAGTACTTTTCAGCCGGTCCCTTCCCAGCCCAAACTGGACACATGCCCTTGTCGACTTTTGGGGAACAACAGTAAACCCAGTGCACCCCAAAAGCAGCACCCGATAAACCCCAATTGCCCCAGTCTCCTCTCGCCGAGGTTATTTGCAGCCCCCCCATCTGCCATCTAAAAGAAGGGACTTAGAGGGTTTGTAGTCTTTCTAGTCCGGGGTTTTCGGATGGATCGATTCATGTATTTTAGGCCACTTCTTCCATCTTTAGAAAGAACCTTGCAAACATTACACTGAGGTTCAGAGATCCTGATTTGGAGGGGATTTTTCTTTGCAAACCTCTAAGTCCCTGAGCTCCAGGAAAGAGTTTGGATTCCTTTTAGCTGCTTGTTTTAGTGGAGAGCGAATGGAAAGTCGTGGTTCTGTGTTATGTTGAACGGAAAGTCGAGGGATGGAACAGTCCTCCAATCCGCAGGCAAAAGGGTTTGGAGGCACGTCTGGAAATAATGCGCTTTGACACCAGTTTAAGACTGGTATATTATTATATTATTATTATTATTATTATTATTATTATTATTATTATACACATGATCCCTGGTAATGTTTTATTGCATAGTGTTTTCAAGTGTGAGGCTTGAGTGTATTAAATTATTTAAATTATTTATTTAAATTAAATAACAGAGCATGCATTTTAAATAATAGATCACGTATATCAGCGGTCCCCAAACTGTGTCCTTTTAAAAGATTTCGGACTTCATCTCCCAGAAGCCTCAGCCACGTTGGCCGATAGCCCGGGATTCTGGGAGCTGAAGTCCAAAATATCCCAGTTAGGATTAGTTAGGATTAATGTAGAATGTATGGTAAACTGAATATAAGTAGATGTGTGAGGATGCTTGACATATTTGTAATGTTATAGCCATATGTTTGAAGTATGAAACAAGAGAACGTGTCAGGACACTAGTAGAAGGCTTCTTTCAAATATTATTATTATTATTATTAATTATTATTATTATTAAATGGGTGGCAATGGGAAAGAATAAGGTAGGTAAAGACAGTAGCAGGGATCATAAGAGCAAAATGCATGAAACGGATCTTACCTGGATGTTGTTGTTGTCGTCGTCGTGTGCCTTCAAGTTGCTTCTCACTTTACGGAGACCCTACGCTTGAACCCATCGTGGGGTTTTCTTGGTCATATTTGTTCAGAGGAGGTTTGCCTCTGAGGCTGAGAGAATGTGACTTGCCCAAGTACCATCCACTTTCGTGACTGAGTGAGGATTCAAACCCTGGTCTCCAGAGTCATACTCTTAACACTCAAACCGCTACGGTATGCTATATCATATATATCTAGACACCTACTATATCATATATATCTAGACAGACACCTACCTAGATAGGTTTTTGCGCCAAACGTTGCACTCGTCGGTTCTTAAGAAAAGCCTTTATATATACAGTATTTCATGTTCGGACACCGAGGCGCACAACACGGAAACCAAATTTCCCAAACCACCGGAAGCGTCCCCTCCGTGACCCAAAACGTTTGCTGCTTTTGGGTTTGGCCCAAGAAAAGACACCCCACGCGTCGTGGTGTTTGTATAAAAGATATTTACTTCAATTATCACACCTAGGGTGCTAGTGAATAATAATAATAATAATAATAATAATACATCGTGTGAGTTTTCGTACAGTGATATTGCTTCTCCATATCATATAGGGAAAACTGTTGTACAGTGCTGAGAACATACATTGTATGGCTAACCCAAAGACTTCGCAGGGGGAGGCCGCTTCCGCCGACGGAAGGAGATTTCCCCCCTGCTCTTCATCGCTGCCAACCATATAAAACTTTTTCATTTTATTATTATTATTTTTTTTTAATAAACTTCTGAACAAGAAATAAAATGTTACAAAAGATGAAATCACAGCAACACAATGCGGGGCTTTCTCTCAAAGCTACTTGTACAAAAAAAGAAAGAAAGAAAGAAAGAAAGAAAGAAAGAGAAAATGACACTTTTTTATTTTTGGTCAATTGGGTCTTTGTGAGGGTATTTTCATTAAAATCGGTGATTGTGAATATAAGAAACGAGCTTCTCTAAAAACATCTAAGACTTAGTGCGTTACAGGAAAAAAAATAATATATATATATCTATTTATATTTATATATATATATATATATATATATTTATAAAATACTGCTAAAAATGTTGGACACCACAAGTACGCGGGGGGTTAAAATGGAGCTTAATCCTTTTTTCTTTTTAAAAAGAAAATATTCTCAGGAAAAAAAATACACCTTTTTTTTTGTGTTTCGAGTTCATTTTTTTGTGCTGTATTTAGTAGTCAGGGCAAGTCCAAAGGTTTAGCCCAATAAAATGGCAAGTAGTTATTGCACAAATGCAAAACAAAAATATATATATATATAAAATAAAAAATAAAAAAAAATCTTCAGGGCGTCATCCGCGGGGAAGGCTTTGCGCAAACGCCCCGATTTCGACGGGACTCACGCGCGCAAAACCTTCCGGGACAACTGTGCCCTGGACTTAAAATTATACATATATATATATATATATCTATATATGAGAAAAGGGACGTCAGGGAAGCAAACAAAAAGGTCGGTTGCCATTTACTTTGGATTTCAACGTCCAAATTTGCACACACAACATTCTCGGAGCATCGTTCGGAGAGAGCAAAGCACACGAAGAAGGGGAACAGTGGAACGGATTTTGACGCTGGAAATGCATAGACTGTTTGGAGAGGACGTTCCCCCCCCCCCCCCAAAGTGAAACAAATACACAGAGACCTTTCCCCAAACCTCACTGTTTTGACAAGCTGACCTTCCTTGAACCTCTCCTCCCCAAGACCGACTCAAACAAGAAATAAAAGTTGGGTTAGAGAGTGGACACAACCCACTTAGGAGCTTCTCCTAGTCCCACGGAAACGGTTTGAAGCATCCCCAACGCCGATTTGTTTTCAAACCAAAGCCGCCAGTGGATTGTGCCCAACGCACAACGTGGAGCAGGCCCTTCCTAAGAGGCCAGCTTGCTTGCAACTTGGTGTCCTTTGCAAGCACTTTTGAACAGAAACATTTTTAATTCCTTCCTTTTTGCAGCAACTTGTCATCTCTTCCTCCTCTTGCATAAGCTGCTCTCTCTCTCTCTCTCTATCCGGTATGGCCTCCCCACAAAAGATGTCCCCTCCGACCCGCCGCACCGTTCAAAACAAAACACAACTCAACCTTCTACGTATTCGCAGTTGCCAACGCACCAAGAAAGCGTCGCGGAAGGAGGCACTGCCTGCAAAGTGATCAATCCCAATAAGGAGGCAAACCCACCGAGAAGGTACCAAAACCGTTGTCTAGTTTCTTCTGTGACAGGAGGACAAGGGCAAGATTTAGGCTTCACAAAGGACTTAAAGCTGGGATGGGGGGAAAACGCAAACTTTCAGATATTGTTGGATTGCAATTCCCATCTTCCCTCTCCAGCATGGACAATGGCGAGGAACGGAAGGAGCCACGGTCCAACAATATCTGGAGGGTTGTGTTTTGTGTCGTCTTCGAAATGGAAGCAGAGATGGTCTCAACTGTGTCCATTTCCCCTTATTGTGGGACCGAACATCTACCCAATTCCAAAAGGTAGGTTGGATCAATATAGTTTTTTTGTGAGTTCTTCGGGCTACGTGGCCATGTTCTAGAAGAGTTTATTCCTGACGTTTTGCCAGCATCTGTGGCTGTGACATTCTCCGAAGATGCTGGCAAAACGTTAGGAATGAACTCTTCCACCCATCGCCACCGCTCTAGGGATAGGCTCCCTGTTAAGCCAGAGATATTTGTGGACAACGGGTCAATCCCCAAAGAAACGCACAAGTTAAAGAGGAACCTTGGGTGAGGAAAGCAGTCTCTTTCAGATGAACCTACTTCTCTTGAAACAGCAACACACTTGGGGAGGCAGGAGGGGAAAATGTCTCTTCATGGACCTAACCCACAGGCTCAAGGAGGCTTCCAGCAACTTCTATCCTGATTCCTTCGCTCCCGCGTCCTCCTAAAACCCCAAGGCGGAACAGACTTAAATAAAACCTATTTATACACATTTACAAAGACTCCCAAAATATACAATGGAATGATATGGGCCTGGTTGGCAAACCCAAGGGCACGATGCCCCCGTCCGTGGACTGTGCCACTGAGTACACTTCAAAGAGATATGCGTCGGGGCAGAGCCGTTGGAAGGTTACGCGGGAAGCTCTGGAAAGCACTTTGAGGGGCAAAAAAGTAATCTCATTCCAAATTGGAAAGGCCCACGGTTTGTGCGAAACTAACAAGAGATATGCTTGGAAAACAGACGATTTTTAAAAACAGAACGACGACGACAAAAAATTACACCTAAGTGCCAATAGTGACCGAAGAGGCAGAAGAGTGGAGGTGTTCAGCTTGTTTTGAGCCAGTCCCAGCTCAAAAAAATTACACCTAAGTGCCAATAGTGACCGAAGAGGCAGAAGAGTGGAGGTGTTCAGCTTGTTTTGAGCCAGTCCCAGCTCAACTGGAATGACCTCAAAAAACGGAGCAAGAGATATTTGGGCCTTTTAAGGCGGATGGAGGACGAGCGACAGAGATTCCTTTGTATCTAGAGAGGATTCCTCTCTGTGTAAGAGAGAGATAAAGAGAGAGAGCAGGCCTGATCTATGAAATCTCTAATAGACAATTATGCATTGACTATGTTCAATCCAGAACTTCCTCCTTTCTTGCCATGGTCTTGTTTGGAGAGTGGTTATGGAACATATTTTTGAATACTTTTGCAACGGGTGGAGGAAAGTTGTGACATTCACCCAATGTTGCTTCCACTGGACTGCAAAAAAGCAATGTCCAGAATCTCATTGTGATGCCCAGAATCCCAAAGACTGAGAAGATCACCACTGCTGGTATTAAATGTTCCACATTTCTACAAACAGAACGGTTCCCTCCTATTGCACAAAGAGTTTTACCTACGCCTTTAAGTGCTTTCAAAAGATCAAGAGTGCGCCGACAACCAAAACGTCTGGTTTTGAGTCCATCACACGGGCCAGGTGTTGAGTTTTTGGAAACGGGTACAATTATTCTCTAATATACACCGAAATCCAGATCGCTTGTGCTTTAAGACTGCCTCCCCCGCCAGCAAGAGAGAGACAGAAGGGCTTTGTGACTTTTCCTTTAGAAAGAAAAAACACCCTCAGAAATACAAGTTGCTCTGAGCTCTCCAAGTCAAGAAGCCAATGTAAAAACTTCATCTAAAAAAATTTCTCAAATAAAGCCTGAGAATTATTAAGAAGAGCGTGGCTGAAATGAACAGCCAATGCAGGTTCCTTACAGATCACTAGTAAAATATGCTACAGAAATGTGTATTCTCTTAACAATTTGGAGGTAATCTGGTCACAACAGAAACACGCCAAGCCAAGCCATTTACACACAGGATTTCATTTTTCAAGAGTTGTGCTTTGACTCCTCAAAAGACTGCTAAAAGCAACACGTCACAAAGATTGGTTTTCCAAACCATAGTCTTCAAACTTTTTCTTGGCCCTGACTTAATCCAGAGGAAGAAGGCAAACTAAGGGGTTCGGGTCAACAGCAGGGCTGCGGATTTGGAGTTGTTACAAAGGTACCGGGTTTGGGGCAAACGCTCCAAAAGGAGTATAGGTTTTTGTGGTTTTTCGGGCTCTGTGGCCATGTTCTAGAAGAGTTTTATTCCTGATGTTTCGCCGGCATCTGTGGCTGGCATCTTGGCACAGATGCTGGCGAAACGTCAGGAATGAACTCTTCTAGAATATGGCCATATAGCCCCCCAAAACCCACAAAAAACTACGGATGCTGGCCACAAAAGCCTTCGACTTCACTCTCCAAAAGTACTTTGAAGATATTGGAGAACTCCTTCAAAGTCCAAGCCAAAGTGGATTCACTGCTCCATTGCCAAGAAGCCGGGGCCTGTCACAGTCATGAGGCATAACTAGGTTAGAGCAATGGATGCCCAAATGCCAGGAATATGGGACATGTGCTTCTCTATATGTTGTCGACCCTATGTTGGTTAGGGCTGATATACAGTGGTACTTAAATTTAAATCATTTTTTTTTAAATGCAGGTTAAGTAGGCCGCTTTAAAATTTTAAAGATATATTGATTAAATGTAGTTACCTTCAGATTTTTGTAGTGGGATGGACAGCTCTGGAAAGTGCATAGCGGCAGCCAAGTTCTTAGACGTTCAGCACCCTGAAGGTGGTGCAGGAGTAGACGGCTACAGTAGATACTCACCCAAAAACAAGGGTCATCCCAGCAAATTTACAAAGTGGTGAATTTGGAGGACGCTGGAGGAGGAAAGGAGGCTGGCTAGAAGACACCCAAGTAGATTGCCCCATTTGTTTTTTGCATAGGACTTGACCCACAAGTTGAGATGACTCTCTCTTACTTCATGAAGACCACTGCAACCTCTCAGGCTTTTACGGTTCTTCAACCAGAAGGGCTGAGAACCAAAGAAAGGGATAAGACCTTCTTCCATGTACAGATTCAACTGCCATTTATCCAGATTGTTCACAGACGTGTCTGGGGGGACAAATTTGGTCAAATTTGTTGTTACTACAATTTGGAGGCTACACTATAAAGCACACTCCTCTGGGCAACTGAAAGGGATCAAACTTGCCTTGTCTTAAGTCCTGCTACGTTCCTTTGGAGCTGCTGAGAGGAACAAGGATGAGTCTTCAAAGGAGAAAAGCAGGGCAACAACCACGATATTCAGCCTGCTTTTGGGATCCCTGGAAGCTACTCATTCTATATTCTTCAGATGGAGGTGCGATCTAGATAACCAAATGTATTCCCTTCTCATTTCGGCAGCATTACTGGCCGTCCACACACTCTTGGACTCCAACTCCCATCCAACTCAGCCAACATGGCCAGCTCTCCTAGACGACGCACCACAGAGCACCACAAATTCACCACAATGGTCTTGGAGTCATTGACCGTCCTTGCATTTCAACAGTTTACTATCAGTTAAAGCAGAAAGAACTATTTAGGAAGCCAACCAAATGAAAGACAACATTATTGCTCTGAAATTTGTCAACGCATGTGGGTCCTCGTCCCACGCACCAAACTCAGGTCCCCATTTACATACAAACTGCAACCTAGTTAGTGTTTACCCAAGAGTGCTGCTTTGGTTTCTTAAAATCTGGTTGTAAACTGTGTTCCTTGAGGTGTATTAGATTAGTTTAATTAGTAAATTAATGAAAACCACCCGGGATTTGAATATCTAGGCATCTCTTTTAGGGCCGACTGTAAGCATCTTTGAAAGCAGTGGTTCTCAACGTTTGGTCCTCCAGATGTTTTGGATTTCAGTTCCCAAAATTCCTGACTGTCGGCCAAGCTGGATGGGGCTTCTGGGAGATGAAGTCCAAAACAAATGGAGGACCAAAGGTTGGGGACCACTGTTTTAAAGCATGAAGGACCAAGAAACCCTCCTTTTAGCATGCTCTAGTGTTGGCTACTACTGAGTTTAGTGGGGTCATCTCCAAGGTAAGCCTAAGTGCCCACTGTCACATTTTCAACAACCTCCACCCAGATATCTCCCAAGTATAAACACAAACATACATTATACAGATTTAGGAGCGGTGTCTAACCTAAGACCTTCTTACCACCACAGATCTATCTATTGGAGTGATACTCAGGTTGGCTTCTGAGAATTGCTACTCGCTCATGAAAACCTTCCCATGGGGTCGACTCATAATCTTTTTGTTAGGATCGCCTAACCAGATATGGGAGTTTTTCGCCACCCGCAAAGAAAACGGGAACCAAAAGTGAAGGGAAGCTCTTGCACACCTGAGCTGTAGCAATAGTTGTACTGCAAATCATATCCTCACTTCAATGTTGGTTTTACTAAAAGGGGGACAACCCACTGGTTCAATACATTATCTGTTTAAAAACACTGAAATCACAGTCACATTAAAAACACCTGACATTTGTAAAAATCTGGATGTACTGGTGCGTCGTAAAAAACATCAACCCAACAATAGATTGTTTCCACGCATTTTTTTGTGTGAAAAAACACAAGTCCTTCGTAGTGCACACAAGGAGAAGCACTAGTGACTTAGAAGCTGCAGAGCAGAAAGAAAGGAAGAAAGGAAGAAGACCAGGATGAAACGACTGAATTATACTCTGCCAGAAGAGCAGAGGAAATGCCGAGGTAGTGACGGTCACTCCGGCCAGTGATGGCCCTTTCTCTTGAATCCAAACTCAGCAAGAGACGGTGAAATTGTCTTCTTAGACAATGTGGAAGCACTGCTAATCCATACGAAGCAGAGAAGAGTGGCTTATCTAGTGTGGTCCCTGCAGATATTCCCAAGGAAGAGATCTAAGAGGTTCAGCACCATGCAGGAGGCAATGGGTGGATCCATTGCTTCCACAACCACATCATCCGTATCTTTGGGTTTTACTTTTACTCTTCTTGTGCAGCTTGCAAGCACGAGATCTAAAGCTGTTGTTCTGTGACTGGAAGACACGTTTCTACAAGGCCCCAACCCCACAGGCTTGGCCCCGATACCTAGATTTCCCGAAGAAGGCATGCAAAAGGCCCCAAGTAGTCTACCGTGTTGCCTTCAAGAGATGTCTCCTCAAGAAGAAAGTGCCCAGATGTTCAAAGGTCTGGAAACCAAGCCTTACAATGGAGCTGGGCATGCTTAGCCTGGAGAAGATAGGACTGAGAGGTGACAGGAGAGACCTCTTTCAATAGCGGAAGGAAGGTCATGTAGAAGATGGAGCAAACTTGTTTTCTGCTGCTTCAGAGACAAGAACATGAGCCAGTGGTTTAAAATTACAAGAAAAGAGATTCCACTTAAACATGAAGAAGAGCTTCTTTTATTTTAAGAGCTGTTCAACAGCAGAGAGTCTGCTTCAGAGGACGGAAAGACGCTCTTTTGCAGAGGTTGGATGGACAACTTTCAAGAATGTTCTAGCTGTGCATTTCTGCATGGCCGAGGGCTGAACTAGATGTCCCTTGTGGTCTTTTGCTATTCTACGATTCGAGGAGGAGAGATTGGGCCTCAGAGATCACCCAGATCCTCATGTGTCCTGCTGTTATCAAAGTTGCACACACAACAACGACAACCTCTAGCTGTTTTTATAGGTTTTTCGGGTTATGTTGCCGTGTTCTAGAAGAGTTTATTCCTGACGCTTTGCCAGCCTCTGAGGCTGGCATTTTCATTTCTTTGAAGATGCCAGCCACAGATGCTGGCGAAGCGTCGGCAATAAACTCTTCTGGAACATGGCAACATGGCCTGAAAAAAGCCCACAAAAAACGATGGATGCCGGCCATGAAAGCCTTCTAGCTATTTTGCTTTCACTGACTGCAAAAATAAGATTTAAAAAAACCCTATTGTTCTGAGTGATCATAAATCTTGCCACCTTGGCACTAAAAATGATCTGCTAAGCTAGAGAATGTCAAACAAAATGGATTATGTCATTAGACTTTAGTTCTTTCACATTGACAGCCCACAGAATAAACAAATAGAGACCGCTCAAGATGCTCAAAAGATGGTTGTTTTACTAAAAGAAAAAATCTGGGTATGTTTCAGCCTGTATGCACTCTTGAGGTCTTCTTCAGGGGGCCAGACTTCAGAAATTTCTGGGACAGGGCAAAAAGGCCACAGGACGAAACATACTGGGCTCTTCCATCTTTTGAACATCTCAAGATGTTCTCTTGTTGGTGCCCTTCCCTCATCTAATCCGATAAGCCTGGAAAATGTCTCTTTCAAGCCTGCCGAAAGGAAGAACAAGAGCTTCCTTGTGCATTTCTTTTTCCTTTTGGAACATGGTACAAGATGCGGAGGCATCTACTGTGTGGATTTCTGAAACAACTTCCTTCCCCGCAGCAACATACGTGGAAACCGTGACTGCACTGTTCAATATTGGATCTCGCCAATGTATGACGTAAAATGAAACACCTGAATCAACACTGAGCCCGTGGCCTTAGATGACGGTTTATGCACCAAGTTTTGTTAAGAGGGGAGGTTTATAAGTACGCTGTATTACAACAGTTTCTTAACTAAATTTCTCGCAACATTCCCTGCAAGTAAAACGTTACATGGAACGTTCTCTCACCAAGTTTCCAGCTTGAAATGCCTTCTGCATAGGCAAGCCAGCCTGACCGTTCGAAAGGTTGCCAACCACTGCTTCTCCTTTGAGGTTAAACGTACTTGGACGTTTCGGTTAGTCTCTGAAGCCAGAGTCAAGAGAAGAGGGGAGAGACATCACAAGATGGTGGGAAAAGGCCAAGGCTCCTCCTCAACTCTTGGGATTAAGGTTAGTGTTCTGTGCTAACTTACTGGGAAGTAAGTCCCACTGAAACCATTGGTGCTTACTTTTGAGAAGACATGTTCCTTCATCGTCCAAGAATAGAAGATGTCACCCTAACCAGGACTAATCAATACGCCAAGGGATCTGGTAGCCACCTTTGAGACTAAGTGAAAGAAAGAAGTTGGGAACATGAGCTTTCCTAGACTTGAGCCTACTTTCTCAGATGCTAGAGAGGGAGACTTGAGCCTACTTTCTCAGATGCTAGAGATGGAGAATCTGTGGCTGTTGAACTCCGACTCCACTCAAGACAAGTCATAATGGTCAACATCAGCGGGAAAGGTACCCATTTCCCCCATTTCTGGTGTAGATTATGACAGTCTGCTCCCATGATAACCATTTTCTAGGACTGACAAAGGTATGGAGGAAATATATAAGGAACATATAAGTAGCTGGGACTGTTAAGCCTGGTGAAAAGAAGACTGAGGGGTTACATGAACCCCTCAGTAAATATTGCAAGAGAGAAGGAGGCAGGTTTGTTCTCTGCTGCTCCAGAAGGTAGATCCATGTCTATTGGCTTTAAGAGGCAGATAGATTCCAACTGAACCTTAAAAGGAACTTCCTAGAGGTGGTGGGTTCTCCAAATATATCTTCACAAAAGGGCTGGGGATGCACTGGGGGACTCTTCCAACTCTGTAGTTTTATGGGAAGCTGCTGTATTCAGCAAAGAGACTCTTTCTCATTGCCAACCATGGCAGAGGTGAACGTCTGATCAGAGGTTGAACCTTGGACCTTCTGCCTATACACCAGAGAGCGGCTATCTCCTTCAGCGTCTCTCTCTCCCTATAGATGGAATGGGATTCCATTAAACCCGATGGGATTCCCCTTGGACCATAACATACATCGCAGCACCTGCTCCAGAAGCACAGCTTCAGGAAGGTACAGGGGTGCTAACTCTACACAACAGTGAACATCTGCCAAAGGCATCGTCTCTTCATAGGACTTCACCGCAAGGATTTAACAACTGTTGGCTCGTACTCTTTGTGCTCCAGTGCGTTTGGGCCCTTCTGATAGAGCTGGAAATATTTTCAAATGGCAGAAAACCTGACTACAAATGGTGGGACTCAAAGACAAGAAGCAGGGTGGTTTTTAAGCTGGCAAGACCACACTGGAAGCACCAACGCACATGCCTTGTCAAAGACATTCGGAATATAGCTTTAGGGGAGGAAAGGTGCTAGCCCAATTTATTTTCTCAGTGGTAACTTTTCTGGCCTATCCCAGTTGTGACGCAAGGACCCAAGACATCCACGTAAAGTGCCAAGTATGCAGAATCTCAAGAATTTTCCTGATTCAAATTTGCAGCCCGGGGGCAGAGTGGTGCCATCTTTGATTTGGTCTAACCGTGCCTTAGTCCTGCAAAAGGGCTGTTCTCGCAACGAGCCACGTGTTCAAAACAAGGAAATGATGCTCCTGGCAAGAAAGAAAGAAAGAAAGAAAGAAAAAGAATACGGATCCGCTTTGGCAAGTAAGTCCACCCTCCCTTGGAGGCAAAAGAGAACTCGGAGTATGCGATTTGTACAATACGATCCACATATACTTGATGGCGGTGGCAAAAGTACAAGAGAGAGAAGTAAAATTGTATTATTATTTTTTTTTCAAGGCACTTCAATATTGCTTTTCCAGATGGCGGGCAGAACCAGAACGCTAGGCTAGGGCCTGCCCTGAGTTACATTAGCGATGACTGTCCTGTTAGTTACGGAAAGCTTGGACATAGGCAGTTAAGACACACGGAGGAAAGTCTTCATTGATGTCTGACTGCGCCAAGTATTCTGGCCACTAACAGAATGGGAGGTCTCTATTGCTGCAAAATAGATATATATAAACACTCAAAGGCAAGAAAGACGTCCCTAGCCTGCATAGAAAGCTTGTTCTGATAGAAAGGAAGTGCAGCAAGTTCGGTTACAAAATGGAGACCTGCGTGTAGGAGGTTATACCACGGAAATGAGCCTTTCCCCATCGACCTACCTTGTATTCTGAAGCCCCGTCCCGGCCATGCTCATGAAACGTTTCGGCGATATGCTGGAGCTGGCGATCTGTGGGTACCAAGTATGCGTTCGCAACCGAAAGTTACTCTGCTCTGAAAGGGAGATTGGGTCCAGGCCGTAGGGAGAGTCGCATCACATGTCAGCACCAGAGAGCATATTTTCTAGATATTCTGCAGGCAAAGGTTAACTTGCCAGGTTAGCTTTCTGTGTCGCCAGGATACTCAAACCAGAACTGCCATCTTTATTTTGAAAATTTGCCTCCTCGCGCTGTCATGGCACGAGCCAGGAGTGATCTATATGCCTCAGTCACTAACTTCCAGATCCCCAGAGTAGTCATGAAATTATAAAAATCGGCAAGAGCAAGAAGCGGTACAAGAAAAACCTGCCTTCCAGCCTCCTAGAGCCTTTGTTCTGGGCCATGAAAAGGCATTTCCGTTGGTTTAAAGCTACTGCACTCTTGAACGGGTGAGGACTTGAACTAAGTGCTCCGGTCACAAGCTGAAGAGACTGTAAAATAGATCATTTCCTTTCCAAAAATCCATGCAAGGAAGGTGGTTTCACATCTTACAGTCCAATAATAATAACAACAACAACAATGAGAACAACAACAACAAAATAATAATAATAATTACCAATTAATACAAGCACATTGAGCTGTCGTGTTAGGAACCCCTTTAAATCAGAATGCCTCTCCTCCTGACCCTCTCCGTAGCATAAAGTAAGTATTAAGTAGAACGTAAGAAGTACTGAATGCACCATTAAAGTGTCATAAAAAGATATTGACCTAAGACGAAAAGTTTTCCGTGGTACACAATACGGTCCAAAAAAAAAAAAAAAAAAAAAAAAGAAACAAAAAATAAACCCCCAAAAAGAACAAACAAAAAGAAATTTGTCTGTCAATAATATACAGTATGACAACTACATCTTGTAAATTATACCCAATACTGCCGGCAGTCTATCCCTCTAAAGAGTATTTGCCCCCTTTCATCCCTTCCTAATAATCAGATAATAAAATACAGCACCTATAAATAAGCAAAAAAAATATATATACCGAAATCATCTATCGTTAGTTTTAAAGATATGGCAATAAAGGAGTCTAAATCAGCAAAAACTGTAGAAGCCATAACTGATAAAACAGCTTATTGGAAAAAGGTGGCAGTAATGCACTCTTATGCGTGCACAAGTACGTAAGAAAATACAGACGTATAAAACCGCACACACACACACCCGCGCACACGCACGACACACGCTCCCCCACGCGCGCAACCCACACACGCATCCCTCCACGCGCCGCTATGCTCACGCATATACACATAGACAACAGGAGGAGTCGGAGACAATTTGGAAATGCAACTTGGTGCTTTTGATCGGCCGCCGCGACCTACGCGGGAGAGCAGAGGACTGGGACGGGCGAGCGTTTTGGTTCGGAGTTTTGGAGATAATCAAATGCCGTGTGCTCTTTTCGGTTCGGGGGGAAATATATATTAAAGATTGTTCCCACAACTGAGTAGTATAGAAAATTAGAAATCAGTGCTTGCTGTGGGACCACAGTCAGTAACTACTTAGTTAAGAATATTAAAAGAGAGATCGGCTACAAAGAGGCCCAATTCGACCGAAGGCATGGCAGACGTCCCCACCTTGCACCCTCCAGATACATCGGACTACAAGCGCTGGGCATTGCTGGTTGGGTACGATAAGCCCAGAAATCCAATATATCGGAGGGCGCCAGGCTGGGGAAGACTGCCCTAAGTGCTTCCCGTTGCAAAACGCAACTCCCTCTTTCCCAAATGATATTAAGCTGAACTCCTCTATCCTTCTCGTCAACCAAAACACACAGTACTGTACGTAAGTGTGGACTTTTTACGCCAACTGCCGGATTGCCCTGGGACCAGTTAAGTCCAGGCAACAAGGTAGGCGTTTCTCTTTCGATCCTTTCCAAAAACCGGCGCTTCTTTTTCTTATGGGGCACATAGGATTGATGCCAGGGGCGTGTAGTTTTCAAGAGGGTTAAAGACTTGTACGGACTTTGTGTTTGCAAGGCTGGCACCAAAGGATAGTCAAAACGGAACCGATCAAGTACATCCCCGATTCCAAGCTGTCTCCCACGCCTCCTAGAAATGAGGTCTGATCCGCGTGCTCTGTGGTTAAGAGGTTAAAAAGCAGATTACAAAAAATCTCTAGATTTCAGAACAACTTCTTTTCGTCTTTTTTTGTTGTTGTCCTGATTTGGCCTAAAATGGAGTGTATTAAACAAATCCCGGCTCGTGAAAGAGTCCGGAATCGGTTAAAGCTATGAAACGATGTGCACTACGAGTCAATTTCATTTTTTTTCTATTTCACTTTACAAGAAAGAAAGAAAAAAACAACACACTGAAATCAGCTACCACAAATTAAAAGATATTTTTTTCCTGATGTGACTTTTTTTTCTGTTTTCTTTAAAAAATACGTGGAGTAAATGTGTTTTTTTTTCTTTTTCTTTAAATCCCAAGTTTTCAAACAATATTCTTTTTCTTGAAAATATTTAGGAATTCAAACTAGTGTGTTTAGAGTCGGGTTGACTGTGCAATCTCTTAGTGGCAACTGAACAGCTACAAAAAACACATTTTTTTTTCTCAAAAAAATCTCCCCTCCCATCTTTTTTTCCCCTCCGTTTTCCTGGTTACAGAAGATAATAGTGTATTTATTATCGCTCTGTTTTAGCCATTAGATGGCGGATTAAAAAGCCCCCTTTTAAATATGTGGGTTTTCTCTTTTCTTGTTTGTATATATCTGTTTTTTAAGGCCCACACCAAAGAGGAGGGCAGAAGGCAAAAGCTGTGTGAGTTTTTTTTTTCTTCCCCAGAAACTGTGGAAATCACTTTAGGGCAATTAATAGAAACACTTCAGGGTACAAAAAGCTGGACTACACATTATTTGTTTTCTCAGTTTTTTCTTCCTCAAAAGCACAAAACATACAACCGGGCTGAAACGCTCCTTTCGTTCTGGATATATGCACCTTGGCCTATGGCGTTTTTGCCCCGTGGCCTGCAGGGCGGTTAAGTGCGGGGACATTTAATTCAAACCAGTAAGAGGTCCAAGTTTTTAACTCCCCCAAGCTCCGGAAAGGAGTTTGGGTGAGCTTAATCTCAAAACTCCCATTCCACAGGCTCCTCTCGACTCGCGGCCTTCTCCAAGCGGTGGATTATGCTGTTCAAGTTTGCGGCCTTCTTTTTCCGCAGCGTGTTGTCCCGGGCGTTCTTGGAACACGCCGCTGCCGCCGCTTCCGAGAAACCAAACAAACTCTCCAGGGAGTTGGTTTTCTGAGCGCCGGCGGACGGCGTGGAACTGGTACTTGGCACAATGGGAATCCTCTCCACGCTCTCCTCCTTGGACTTGCGCAAGCTCTCCCCCGGAAGGACTGAGGTGGAGGCCGTTGAGGTAGAGGCATCATCCTCTTCTGGAGCACAGTTTGGCGTGGCCTCGAGAGTTTCTCCTGAATGTCGACAGCCCGACGGAGAACTGTGGCGCGGCGCTTTGAGCCTGCCCTCGTCGTCGGTATCTTCCCGGCTCTCTGTTCCTGGCTGGAATGTCTCCGTCTTCTCTGAAGATCCGGCGTCTCGCAGTGCCTCTTCCCCTGCTTCGAAAGCCGACGCTGCTCGTCCTCCCTGAGACTTTGTGGTTGCATTGCTGTACTCGTCGCTTTCCAGGCCCCCTTGCTTTCCGTCAGGCGGGCCGTCCGCATCCACCCCATCACAACTGTCGCCTTCGGAGCTGTGAACCGCCCGGCTGCTTCGAGCCGAAGGAGAGTCGCTGGCCCCAACCTGGCCCTGGCCCCCCGCTTGGATTTCCTCAATGAACAGCTCTCGACGAATGCGAGATCTAGAGAAAAAGAAAAGAATAATAAAAGGGGTGCATGTAGTTGCGGGTCCAAATGGTCCTGACGCAACTGAAATGGACACAACAGGCTGAAATGGAATCCCTTACAGGGTGTTGGGGCAAATTTTTAGAAACATATCATTTTGGTGAGTGCAGCGTGGGGGCTGCAGCCCTTCAAGTTCTCCTGGAGGGAGCTAATGTGCCCCCCTAGTCTCTCCCAGTTTGCCAGCCCTAGACTCTTCTGAAAAGCATCCCATTTCCAACACAAGGAGAGAAGGAGGAGGTAACAGGCCCTCTTTCTGGTCCTGCAACTGATGGCCAACAGCCTGACCAACCTGACCCTGGAATTCTGTTTAGCCCTTATGACTAGTAAGTACTGAATGGCCGTCTCCTCTATAAGTATGTAGAGAGGTCTTGTAGCACCTTTGAGACTAACTGAAAGAAGTAAGTTGGCAGCAGGAGCTTTCGTAGACTTCAGTCTACTTCCTCAGATGCATTTGGAAGTAGACTTAAGTCTAGGAAAGCTCATGCTGCCAACTTTTTTATTTCAGTTAGTCTCAAAGGTGCTACAAGATCGCTCTCTACATACTGATTCTATAGACTAACATGGCTACATCTTTGAATTCTACCTCCTCTACTCACTGGTCTAATAATCCGTTTCCAAAGTGATCTAAGACAGCAGTCTTCACTCTATCTTGTGGCAGTGAAACAGCAGAATCAATTCTGCATGGTGTTAAAAGGGACTTTTCAAACTATGGACTTTTGTCAAGTTACCCCCACTTTTAGCTGACCAGAGAAGAAGAGGCATTTCTCTCTAGCCCAGTGCAGTGGTTCTCAACCTTTGGGCCTCCAGATGGTTTGAACTTCAATTCCCAGAAGTCCCGGTCATATCCTCATTGTTCAGGAATTCTGGGAGTTGAAGTCTAAAAAATCTAGAGGCCCAAAAGTGTCTAGCCACTTTCTCCCCACCAGGTGTAAATCCATGTGCCTCCATAACAGCTCCCATCAGTCTTCTTCCTCCTAAACTAAGAAGAGCTCCTAATGCCATCAGCTATCTGATCCTTTTGGTTGTCATTTCCAGCTCTACAAAATAATTTCCCGAGCATGAGAGAGTCTGGGGAAGTTTGTTCCCCAGCCATGTCTTGAACCCTAAGTTAGCAGGATCTCTTTTGGAGGCAGAAACAAGAGAGGTCTGATGGATTCTACGATGGTGCGTCTCACCGACCCGCAAGCAACATTTACCTGTAATTGTGGAACCAGTTAATGACGGTGCTGGTCTTCAAGTTGAGCTGCGTGGCGAGTTCCTCAATGGTTTTTGGTGATGGGTATGGCTTCTGCTGATAGGCGCGCTTCAGAGCTTCCTTCTCTTCCGGGGCCAAGACGACTCTTGGCTTCTTCAGCTGGTGCTGCGCTTGCGGACTGGCCCCTTGGCTGTAATCGATCCCGACCGAAGTGGACTCTGAGGGTTGGCTGTCACTGACCGAGCTGTGCCGCCGTTTCATGTATGCTGGAAGACAAAACGCAAGTCGGGACAGGGTCATTGGAGAGGGAAAACTGAGCAACAGGGAAAGCTGGCATGTATGAAAGGAAGGTTTTGTAAGGTTTTGTTTTACCTAACTGTCTGTGTACCCAAAGGGAGATTGTTCCTCTACTGAGCCCTGCAATAGGATCTTTCACAGACATTTGTGAAGCGGTGAAGGGGTCTTGAACCAGGACCACCGCAATGCCATGACATTCTGGAGCAGAAAGCAAATCTGGATTTGCCCATAAAGCTATGAGTCTCTTGCAGTGGAAGGGCAAGGTATCCTAACAGCAGCAACTAAAGCTCCTTTGCCATTCTAAATTGCCATATATACCCGCCTATAAGTCGACCTCATGTATAAATCGAAGGCAGGTTTGGGGGCCAAAATTAAGGATTTGGTGATGACCCCTGGATAGGTTGAGAGTAAAACTTAGGGGCATGTAATGAAGGAAATAAAGGATGAAGCAAAGGAAAACAATGCCAAAAGCATAACAAAATTCCAGCAGATACATCTTTTTGTGCTCACCCTAAAGGTTTGGTGGATGAGAGGGGAATCAGTGCTTCCAGGAGAGATTATAAAGATTATTAATCTTTTTATAAATTATAAATTTATACAAGATTATAAAGATTATGAAATTATAAAGAGGACTTTCACAGAGGATGGTTCCTTTTGTATATAAGAACTAAAGTACAGTACTTACATTGACCCATGGATAAGTTGACTCTGGTTTTTGGGGCCAATTTTTTAACTGAAACTTTTTATGGCTAAAAAGGCTCTGGACTTACACAGCTGAAACAAGTGAAAGCTCAGGACATTTAGGAATAGATTTTTGTCTGGAAGGACTGTGACCTGCATTCAGTACAACTTCTTGGGCTCGTAATTCTTTACTACTGCTTTTCTTTTGAACCAGACTCCGGTTTGGTTGTGCTTGAAGTTCTGGTGGAAAAGAAATTTGGTCCCGCAAGCTAGGAGTTTGCCTGCCTCTGCCCAAGATCCATAGGAAGAAAGGCAGATGAACCTTAGGGAAATTCGACCAGTTGGAGCTGTAGGGGACCAAAGCTGGGACTTCAACTCATTTCCGACTTAAGGCAACCCTAAAGTGAACCTATCATGGGATTTTCTTGGCAAAATTTGTTCAGAAGGGGTTTCCCATTGCTGTCCCCTGAGGCTGAGAGAGTGTGATTTCCCCAAAAGGTTTCCATGGCTGAGCAGGGATTCAAAATCCAAGTCTCCAGAGTCATAGTCCAGTGCTCAAAGCACTGCAATACACTTTCACTACCTATTAGTCCAAGGCTTTACTATTTTTATTTTAAAAAAATCTTCATACTTATAATATTTTGCGGTCCTGAAAGAGAGCTAATAGGATATGGTAGTTAAAGTGTTGGGCAGGAATCTGGGAGGTCCAGGTTCAAGTTCCCCGTGAGCTAGTCTCAAGTATGTTTCCTTAAACTCATGGGAGGAAAATAAATAAATAGATGGTCGGACAGATAACCAAACAGATAGGCTAATAGAGGCATTTCTGCAAGGCTGCAAACCTTATTATTGTGAGTGAACAAACAATGCTAAGAAAACGTGAAGTCGAACGCTTTTCATGGCCGGCATCCATAGATTTTTGTGGGCTTTTCAGGCTTTGTGGCCATGTTCTAGAAAAGTTTATTCCTGACGTTTCGCCAGCATCTGTGGCTGGCATCTTCAGAGAAACTAGGATGCTAAGAAAACTCTATGGGTCACTGTATATTGGAGTTAATTTGAAGACAAAAAGCAAGAGTAAAAACTGTGTCTGGGGTGAGGATGGTGGACGATGGACTACCCGGTGAGTCCCTAGCAGAGATCTGATTCAAATGGAGGACCTCTTGATCTAAACCTCACTAGGTGAACCTCCTTAGTACATCAGCCCTCCGTTCCCGACTGTCTCCCAGTTACAGAATTTGGCGAAATGTCTTGAGATCTAGGTAAAGCTCCTACCAAGGAGAGTAGCCAGCAACAGTACGTAAATAGACAAATGCATCTGAGGAAGTAGACTGAAGCCTAGGAAAGCTCATGCTGCCAATTTCCTCCCTTCAGTTAGTCCCAAAGGTGCTACAAGATCTCTCTACGTACTAAATAGACAAATAGTTTAACTAAAAGTTAAGGTACATCGACCCATGGATAAGCTGACCTAGATCTATTTTTTGACTAAAATTTCTAGACTTTATGAGCATATGCAGGTAATCCTCGTGGTAAAGATTAAGTCTTGACTTCACGATTTGTTAGGAAGTCTCTTTGGCAATGCCCTACGCGCATTATCTTTTGCTGGCTTGCTCCTCTACTAGATATATATTCTTAACAAGCGGCTCATGGTTTTGATCGCAAGGGGGCGCCTGGAGCCTGGGGAATGTCAGCATCTCCACCTGGAAACATGCGCATGAGACATCGGTTGGGTCAGCATAACCTGCTTTCTTCTCAGCTGTAGAATATGAAGGGGGACAATTCAGCCACCCCCATTTTGGAGAATTGGGCACTGACCCACCTACCCCCAATCCTCCTGTTCCTTTCTCTGATATTTTTAACTTTCAAGAACAGGGATGGAAACTGGGGAGCTTCTGTGTGCCAAAGGAAGAGCTCTGCCACCCAGCTGAGGTCCCTAGTCATGGGTGCCAATCCATACCAGTGCACTAGACAAATGTTTTACCTGCTCATCTATGCTTTTCTGCAGAACCTGTGTCCCGCTGGTGTAGTTTTAACCTCTCTTTACGACTATGATTAAATCAGTACTTAGAACCATACCAATACGGTTTGCACTCCCATTGCATCTCATGCTTCCCACTACCCCCATCTGTCCATAGGTCCATAAAAATGTGTTCTGGAAATGTCTCAATGGTGCCACCAGATTCCTCTGTGTCTTTTCCACTGGCTTCTTAGAATTCTTATTTATTTATCTAACTGCACAAATCATGCACACTGCATTTTAGAAAGCGTGAAAGGAAGCCTCTTGACCAAAAGGAGTTGTTGTTTGAAAGAGCCAGGGTTATCTTTAATTTCATTTAAAACTAACCACATGGACCTGTGAAGTGAAACAACCAGCCTTTCGACAGAAGTGTGTTTCACATATGTTGTCTTTTCAGATGTTGCACCAGGAAGGGATGTTTTTGTAACCCCCAGGTATGTTTTGTTGTAGAATACACACAGACCTATGGCATTCTTCAACATGGTTACTTGAAGAGTTGTAAACAACAGCCATGATTTTACATGACGCTCATCATTGTGGCTGCAATGCAACATCCCCTAAACATAGTGTAAATAGCCACATGCAGATATGCAATGCCAGCAGTATGCAAAACCCAGGCAGAATGGCAACATTACACACATCAATGGCTGGGTACATTGTGCAATGCGAAACTGCAAGCACAAATCTCAAGTGTGAAGCCACAACTGCCGTGCAGGCATACTGTATATACTTATGTATACATCTAGAAATTTAGGTCAAAAAACTGACCCAAAAAGGCTAAGTCGACTTATCCATGGGTCAAAGTACGTACTGTGTTTTAACTCTCATTTAAAAGAAGGAACCCTCTCCTGGTGAAAAGCAAGAATATAATATGTGAAGCACCAACGCCTTCTACTCTCTCATCTATCTAGTCTTAACAGTAAGAACAAAGAGTTATTTCTGCTGGAATTTTCTAAGTTTCGTAAGTTTGTAATGTCATTGTTTTGCTTTGCTTCATCCTTCAGATAAACGGTCCCCAAACCGTGCCCTTTAAGAGATTTTGGACATCAGCTCCCAGAAGCCTCAGCCATGTTGGCCAACAGTATAAGCCGAAGTCTAAAAACCCTTAAAGAGCACAGTTTGAGGACCACTGCTTTAGATCCTTTGCTATGTGCCCCTAAATTTTACTCTTGACTTATTCACGGGTCATAGCAAAACCCCATCATTTTGACCTCCAAACCTGCCCTTGGCTTATACATGAGGTCGACTTATAGTTGAGTATATACGGTACTTCAGTTAACAAAGCCTCAGACAAAGAAAGCTCCTTTTAACAAAACCCTTTTATACCTGCTCAGCCTCCCTCCCTTTGCCCTTGTCCTCTGTTTAGCTGGGAGGGTTTAATTTTTCCCAAGAAAAATAATACAGAGGTATAGGCTATCAGATAGGAAATTTGGTTAGTATGTAAAAGATGAAAAGAGGTGACGGAAAAGATAGCCAGTTTACGTTAGGCAGCACCAATTTTCTGAAGGAAGGAAGGACTTATTGGAAAATAATGATTCCTTTGTGAATTATGTACATAGTTGTCTAGGGGCAGCTGTGTTGGCCATATAGCAAATCCAATAAAAACCAAGCACAGTGTGTAAATTTTAGATGCGAAACTATTAAAAATGTATTTTAAATATTAAAGAAAAGCAGAGGCTGGTGAACGAGGGGGAAAAAGTCCTGGATACATGGATTTTCCAATGGGTCTCTAGTAAGTTCAAAATGTTTTCTGTTTACTTATACTACTGCTGTCAGCCAAATACAATTAATGCAGTTTGATACTGCTTTAACTCTCATGAATTCTAGGAATTCTAGGGAGAGAAGTGACCAGTGGGGTCCCACAGGGCTCTGTCCTGGGCCCAGTCCTATTCAACATCTTTATTAACGATTTGGATGACAGAATTGGGGGCATACTTATCAAATTTGCAGATGACACTAAACTGGGAGGAGTAGCTAATACCCCAGAGGACAGGATCAAAATTCAAGATGACCTGAATAGACTAGAAAGCTGGGCCAGTGCTAACAAAATGAAATTCAATGCGGAGAAATCTAAGGTTCTGCACTTAGGGAGGAAAAATGAAATGCACAGATATAGGATGGGGGACACCTGACTGAATGAGACCACATGTGAAAGGGATCTAGGAGTCCAAGTAGACCATAAGCTGAACATGAGTCAACAGTGTGATGCGGCAGCTAAAAAAGCCAATGCAATTTTAGGCTGCATCAATAGAGGTATAGTGTCTAGATCAAGGGAAGTTATAGTGCCACTCTATTCTGCTTTGGTCAGGCCCCACCTGGAATACTGTGTCCAGTTCTGGGCACCACAATTCAAAAAAGATGTGGAGAAACTGGAACATGTCCAAAGGAGGGCAACTAAGATGGTGAAGGGTCTGGAAACCTTGCCCTATGAAGAACGCCTTAGGGAGCTGGGGATGTTTAGCCTGGAGAAGAGAAGGTTAAGAGGTGATATGATAGCCCTGTTCAAATATTTGAAGGGATGTCATATTGAGGAGGGAGCAAGCTTGTTTTCTGCTGCTGCAGAGACTAGAACGCGAAACAATGGATGCAAACTGCAGGAAAAGAGATTCCACCTCAACATCAGGAGGGACTTCCTGACAGTAAGGGCTGGTCGACAGTGGAAGACACTCCCTCGGAGTGTAGTGGAGTCTCCTTCCTTAGGGGTCTTTAAGCAGAAGCTGGATGGCCATCTGTCAGGGATGCTTTGACTTGGAGTTCCTGCATGGCAGGGGGTTGGACTGGATGGCCCTTGTGGTCTCTTCCAACTCTATGATTCTATGATTCTATGATTCTGTCGTTTGGTGTGGTGCCAGAGCTCTCCGACAGAGGCGGCTAAACTATCTCACAAAACTACAAATCTCACAATTCCGCAGCATTGGGTCCTGGGAGTTAAAGTGGTGTCAAACTGCATTAATTCTGCAGTGAAGATCCTTGCACACAAACAATGCAGTGCATCTGGCAGCCATTCCGCAAACAGCCAAAAAGAACAGCTATTGCCCTTCCAGATTTCCTTGGTTGATCTGAAAAAGTGAGTTTGTGCGCATGCAGGAATTTTTGCTTCAGAAAATGCAAGCCCCCAACTCTATAGCTAAGTCTAGGCCTAACCATAATGCTTACTCTCAGTAAGCTGGGATTTTCATTTACATCATAAAATATTCCATCATTCACCTAAACTGCTTTTTTAAAAATAAAATAAATATCCTAGTGCATGAAGGTTAACTTTAACAATTATACCAATAATAATAATGTGACAGGGAAAATGAATGAAGAGTAGTATGGTGTGGTACGTTCCAGATCTGCTGCATATATACTCGACTATAAAAGTTGACCTCATATAAAAGCCGAGGGCAGGTTTTGGAGTCAAAATTATGGATTTTGATATGACCCATGGATAAGTCAAGGGTAAAACTTAGGGTCATGTAACAAAGGATGTAAAAGATGAAGCAAAGGAAGAGGATGCAAAAAAACTTACAAAATTCTGGCAGGCATAACTGTTTGGTGCTTCTTTTAAGAGCAGCATCTTTAAGATGATCTGACTTATTTTAACATGAGCTTTCATGGATTTCAGTCCACCTATGAAGAAATGTGAAGCCAGCACGGCATGGTGCTTTGAGTGCTGGACTATGACACTGGAGACCCTGGGTTCGATTCCTGGGTCAGCCATGAAACCTACCTTAGGCTGGCTTCACAATACAGAAGCCACATCCTCTCAGCCTCAGGGGAAGGCAATGCCAAACCTTTTCTGAACAAAACTCACTAAGAAAACCCAATGATAGATTTGACTTAGGGTCACTATATGTCCAACACTCAAACCACTACACCACAGTGGTAGGTATACTTTATATTTGTAGCATATTCCTCCATCCGTTCTGGAGGTTTCTGTGTTTAGTCTGTCAGAGGGGTGTGCCGTGCTAGGAACTTACCTTTCTTCTCCATGCGTTTCATGTCCATCAGCTTCTCCACGTTGTTGGGATCGTTGAGCCAGAGCTGCATGCGGACGAACGGCTCCCGGCCCTTCAGGCTCAGCTTGTGCCAGGGCTTGGGGCGAGCGAGGAGGTCGGAGACCGAGCCTTGCGTCAGTCCCAGGATCGTCTCCCCAAACAGACGCTGACCTGTAAAGAAAACCACGTTGCAAGGTGAATTTGTGCAACATACCAAAGTGCAACATACTAAAGTAAAAAGGGCACAATGAGAAGTGGCAATAGTAGCTAAGAGAAGTGGGCAACTCCTTGAAGCCTATTGATAACTGTTCTAAGAGCTTCTAAAAGAAGTGCACTATGTCAGATTGAAGGGACAAACCTATCTTTGAATGCTCTCCCGCATAAAATTTGACCAAACAGAGGGCTACAAGACACACTTCTTATCTTTTTTTATGAAGGAAGGTGGGTATATGCACATGCGTTTCCCAACTTATGACACTGGAATCCAGAGGAGTCTTGATTTTGGTTAGGAAGTCATGGTTCTGTTTTGAGTCACTTTAGGCTCTGATCTCCTTGGTGAACATCTAAAAAGCTGGGGACTATGCCAGTGTTTTCCCCGATGCCACCCTTTTCAGACTCTAAGGTTATCATCAAATGTGGGGATGTGTTTGGCTATTAAACAGCAGACCCTTCCAACATACCCGCATGGAGATCTTTCCATGCTCACCGGCGTTTTAAAAAAACGGGCTTTAGTGCTTTTAAATGTTTGCAGTTTGCTCAGTCCTTATTGTTTAGCTGCTGCTTTTACTTTGCTTTTATGCCCTCCAGTGTATTCGCCTAGTTTTATCTCGGTTTTATTGTGTGCTGTTTTTATCGCTCCGCTATCTGTATTTTACAATTTTAAATGTACTGATCACTGGCTAGCAAACTGTGCATATTGCGTAGCATAACCAACCAGTCAACCAACCTACAAATCCTGGATATCTTGGGGGAAATGTAAATTTTAGATGTCTACTGGTATGCAAGTCTACTGGTATGTTCTCTCATCCCAAATCCATGTTGGTTGTGGATTACTGGATATTTCAGAGGAAGGGTGTGTGGTTTATCTTCATCTCCTTTGCAAGCTCTAACTGAAAAGTGGGATCCAAGTCTTCCAAATAAATTAGTAAATAAATGGATATACTCTTATCTCTTGGGATATGTAAGGTTTTTTGTCTGACCAACCTGGGAGATTTACACTGCGGACCAACTGCAGTAGCCAATGTCTTATACTGTCAGCCCTCAGCATCCACTGATTTTTAATTCATGGATTCAAGGTTCCAAATTTGGAAAATATTTTTAAAAAGTATACATTACAAAAAGTAAACGCCAATGTTGCAATTTTATATAAGGGACATTGTTTTACTAGGCCACTGTATATCATGGGACTTGAGCATCCATTGTATATCATGGGACTTGTTATCCTGGGACCAAACCCTGGCGGACACTAAGAGCCACGGGGATCAGAGCCTAAAGTGACTAAAACGGAATCATGACTTCTTAGCCAAAATCAAGATTTCTCTGGATTCCGGTGTCATAAGTTGGGAAACACATGTGCATATACACACATAAAAAAGATAAGAAGTGTGTCTTGTAGCCCTATGCCTCGAGGGGAACTGAGATTTAAGTCCACACCATCCCTGCCATCCCCACAGACCTCAAGGCCCAACCATTCATGCCACAAATTCCCCAAGAATCCTTGAACCTCCCCTGTGATTCAATCCAAATGAGCTAGACCTCGGGTAAACTGAGGAGCAGATGTACCAAGTTTGGATTTCTACAATACAATAAAATAAAATCTAATCGTCCGGTTGCGTGGGGCCTCCCTTCTGGTGCTTTCCAAGCCGTCGAGTTCCCGTTTTCTCTGGGAAAATGATGGGATTGATTCCCCGGCCGGGAGCCCTGCCTGCTGCTCAAGGTGAGGACCTTACAACGGAGATAATGGAAACAAAGCCTAGCAGCAGACTGAAACAATTTCTGACCCGTGTTTCCATAGCTGGCTCCCGCCACTCACTCAAAGAGCGCAGCAGATGCTTGCTCAACCTGCGCCGCAGTCGGGCTCCATAACAGTTCCTTTCCATTAAGCTAATCGAAACCATTCAATCAATGACCCAGGCGCTCTGCCCGCCCTCCCTGCTCCTCGGCGCTGACGCCAATGCCTTCAGGAGAGCACCCTCATCATCTTTTTCAATGGGAAGGGCTTGGAAACTGTGAGCAGAAGAAGGCTCTTAGTATTATTAAGAGACAGGGGAACGCCGAGTAGCTTTCCTCCTCCCTTATAGGAAGGGTTTCCCAGTGATTGATTCTCTCTGCACTGAGTTCCAGAGCTCAGACCCCAATGGGAATGCGCAAGTCAGATGAATTTTGCAACATACGAATTACCAAAGCTCTCATGCTTTCCGGGCTGCTTCCACCTGTCTATATTGGTCAACCTTTCCCATGCGCACACTCTATGGGGCACAGCTCCTGAGGCATCACACTCCAGCCCCGAGGATCAAGGACTCCCAGAAACCCCAGCCACCTTGGCCAATGGTCAGGACTTCTGGGAGATGAAGTCCAAAACATCTGGAGGACCAAAGTTTGGGAATCACTGGTCTAAAGCTAATATCCTGATTTCTGATGTCCTAGAGGAGTCCACAAGAAAGCAACAATCCTTGCTGCTGTTTGAGCCGAGCCATCCAGACCCAGGGTTACTTTCCCTCTAAACCAATGATCTCCAAACTTTTGTCTTCCAGGTGTTTTGGACTTCAGCTCCCAGAAGCCCCAGCCACCTTGGCCAACGGTCAGGAACTCTGGGAGTGTAAGTCCTAAACCTTTGGAGGACCAAAGTTTGGGAACCACTGCTCTAAACCTAGAAGCTACATTTAAGTCATCCTAACTAAGAGACTAAGACCAGGGACCCTATGTCCTACTTTCCCTGAAAAAAAATGGGACCCTAGAAATCCATGCCCCTGCTGGAACTAGATCTCTCTGCATCCATGAAGTTGTCTGATCTATAGGAGCCCTGGAGGCGCAGTGGTCAAATGCCAGCCCTGCAGCCACAAGGCTGTGAGTTCGAACCCAGGGCTCCAAGGTGGACTCAGTCTTCAATCCTTTCGTAGGTTGGTAAAATGAGTAAAACTGGGGGCAATTGGCTTACAGATTGTAAACTGTTTAGACAGTGCTGAGTTCAGTATTAAGGGATAGAGAAAGGTACATGCAATTGCTAATCTCCTTCCAAAGTCATCTCGAGAAAGCAGCCATCACAGTGGCAGCGAGTTCCCCAGGTCTGCCAGACTGTCGCTAAAACATTTTGCATGCTATCCTTCCAATGCCCAGTGCCGCTATCTTACAATGCATTTACCAGTATGCTTCCATCGCTGAGAGACAGAGCTATGCATACGCTGGAGTTCTGCAGCCGAGTCCCAAAGCATCACTGAGAGCACAAGGCTTTACCACAAGAACCTAGAAGTTTTTATTAAACTACAACAAGGAGGTCACAGGTTTCCAGATGCTCGGTTTAAGGTTGCTCAGTTATCCTACAGAAGTATGCAAACAGGGCCAGGCTCTAACACTTGGGGTGCTCCATCATCACCAAGTGCGCTGGTGGATTTTAGGATAAGAGATTTTATTCTCTTCTCTTGGATTGGCTGTTTCAACCTAGGTTTACTTTACTTTAATAAAGGTGACTGCAAAATGCTTCAACCAGCCAAAAGGCAGGTCGTAAATAAAACAAACCGACTATCATGTGTAAGCAGCGCAGGGAGACAGATTGGCATGAAAGATCTCATGTTGCTTCCATGTCCTGGTTGCAGGATTTTCCCAGGACAGAAAGATGACAACTTTAACCTTAGAATTCAAAGATGTAGCCGTGTTAGTCTGCCGAATCAGTATGTAGAGAGATCCTGTAGCACCTTTGAGACTAACTGAAAGAAACAAGTTGGCAGCATGAGCTTTCCTAGACGATCCGAGGAAGTAGAATTAAGTCTAAGAAAGTTCATGCTGCCACCTTCTATCTTTAAGTTAGTTGCAAAGGTGCTACAAAATATCTCCACATACAATACATTGGCTTACTGTGGTTTCTTATTTCTTAAAACAGCCCTCTATGCTATGAATGTAGTAACAATTTGGGGACTGAACCACATTTTGGGCAAGATCATGTCAAAAGACTGCTATCAAAAAACAAATGCTCCTCCTGACAACTGACTTCTCCCTATTGGTCCAAGGAGGTAGACTGAAGTCTCCGAAAGCTCCTGCTGCCAACTTCTTTCTTCCAGTTAGTCTCAAAGGTGCTACAAGACCACACAATGTGAAGCATAGTCCAGGATGGACTGGACCAAGGCTTCACCAAAACTCAACAACGGCGAAACAGAAGACCCACTACAAGGTATCACTAAAAATTGGGAGACAGAGGCTCTGGAGATGAAGGCTGCAAGCTCCGACTCCAATCGACCAATTGGTCATTTATTGCCAATTTTCACATAAAGCTGCGACGACGGACAAATTGGTTTGCTGCAAATTTAGTACTACGCTAATGTGTCAAAGTGGTTTGGGGCAATGGTCTAGGACTCTGGGAGACTATGGTCTGAATCCTGACAACAGCAAATTTAGCTGATGTGTTTTGTTAAGGAAGGACTTTGGTGTTTTTTGTTAATGCTGCCTTTCCCATATTTGATTTCTGGTTTTATTTAAAACGTAAGGTTTCCTCGCTGGTTCCTGACTCTGATGCTCCAAGTAAAAAAGAAGAACCACTCGGTGAATTATCCAAATTCATTAAACATTAACTTTGAAAGCTGCCCTCGCTCAAACCTCTTCAGTTCATTACTTCACAATAACCGATAATTCTGTTTCTGTAGTTAGCATGAGCCTCGCGTCTGTTGACAGTTAAACTGCTGTCGCTCGTCTAAGAATCAGAGTTAATGCTTTAACAATACTTTGCTGTTATTTGACCAAAACTTTATGGACCTGACGATTGCCCAGCCTTTCCATTTGCGATTTCAACAAGAGCAACATTTAAGGCAGATAATTCTCAAGTACGCGCTTTTTACAATGTCCTACGAACTAAACCAAAGTTTGACATGCTGGTGAAATGTCAGGAATAAACTCTTCTAGAACATGGCCACAGAGCCCGAAAAATCCACAAAAATCTAGGGATGCCGGACATGAACACCTTTGACTTCAATTATTATTATTATTAAAACCTGCGACTGTAATCTGGAGACTATCAGGCTGTGTATTCCATAAGCCACTCTATCTAAATGACAGAACAAATGCTTTAAATAAAAACGTAAAGAGTATTTTGCGACCCAGGTAACTACTAGGAGGAAAAAACCTCCGTCTCCAATGCCATACAAAAGCTACAAAGAGGAAGGAGGTACAAGAAGAGAGGTGACCTCTGCTAACTAAACATATGCCTTGCTTCTGAGTTTTATGTTCAAATCGGAAAAAGGATAAGGGGTGAGCGATATTGGCCGGGACAAGTGACAGACAACCAGGGGACCCCAAAACAAAGGTACCTCCGCCCCTTAGAAAATCTAGATAATTTATTTTTAAAAAGCAAACAGAGGGCCAAAGGAAACATTGAAATATGGTTCCACACCTAATGCAAAGTTTGGGGTACATTTCTTGCCTCTTCTGCTGCGTTTTGGGCTTGTCAGCCACGCTGTAGAAAAACAAAAATCGTGGAGGGGAGGGAAAAAAAGATGCATGTAAAAGTGACATCGAGAACAAGCGTCAAATCACAGCACTTTTTCCATGTTCCTCCTGGAGGTCCAAGAGGACACAGAGATCAGGGACCCTGGTTTTCTGCACACTCTGAAACACGCCGAGACATTGGACTATCTGGGTTGGACCCAGAGCAGTCGCCGAGGTTCATTTTGTAAAAAGTGAGCAATCTCAAAAGTATCTCAAGGAAGGGAGAAAAGAAAATGAACGTAGTGTCTGCAAAAATCCCTGAAACTAGAAGACGGTCTGGGTGGGTGAAAAGGGGAAGGATACACTAGTTTTACCATTTCCCTACTTGGCACATCCCTTTAGAAACCTCACAACTCTACAAGATTTCCATCTGGAGTACCTCCTCTAGCACAGGTACGCTGTCTAAAAATTGCAAACGCTCAGCAGCTACGGTCTTACTGAGTTTGCAGTCACAGTTGCCACGTCCTCAATGAACTAAGTACGTTTCGGTACTATATTCTGCTCGCAATGAACCTGTCGGTTTGGTTTTGGGGTGGGTTGTTGTTGTGGTTGGCTTGTGGTTGATTTGGTTTTGGATTTCCTGGTTGCAGAATGACTTCCAGTAAACCAGTGTCCCTGCATATAGCATGCAACGACAACGCACACAAACATCTTGCAGGCCCCCTGTCTGGAGGCGTCACCGTTTCGGACTAGCGACAAAACAGGAAGCCCAAAGACAAAACAGGAGCAAGCAATTCTACCCAAACTTGGATGGCTTAAGCTACAGGTCCTGGCATGTTTAGAGTATAGTCCTACATTTTTAAGAGACGTGCCCAGGTGGTGCGTGTCCATGCATGTATGTAGATATCACACTTTCAGATCTTGGCCATGGTCCCCTGCAAGTGTCTGCAACCATGGGAGCCAAATGCAGAAGGATGTCATTCCATCCAAAGAGAAGATTCAGTACGACAGATTTGAATTTAATACATGGAAGGGGTACCTAAGCATGGGTTGGGACTCCTTTGGTCCTCCAGATGCTTTGGACCACAAGTCCCATAATGCCTTCTCAATGCTGGGAGCTGTAGGCCACATCATGGGCCGACTCCCCAGCTGTCACTTAAAGGGAAGCTCCACTGCGATATCCACAGCGTAATTTGTCATTTGCATTTCCATTTAGCACTGTCAAAACAATTACGCTCCATAAGCAATATAAGCTCGGATGAGCCAAGACTGCTACATTTTAATTTCTGGGACGTTTAAGGAAAGTATATTTAGCTGCATGTGCACGGCTGTCAATGCCTTCTTACTAAACTCCTTGGCCTCAAAACTGAGGAACACAATCTGCTCTATCCCCAAGTCCCACACAGGTATTACTGTACACACGTATGCATGAAACTGGGAGGGCAATGCAGTCCGGTGTGCTAGTGAAAGAGTCGCTTTTCCATTTCTCCTAAATTTCACGTCCCCTGTCCCTACTATGTACAAGGAAAAGAGTTAACTGCACAGCTCTGACATCTAAATTTTAGATGTCTACTGGTATGCAAGTCTACTGGTATGTTCTCTCATCCCAAATCCATGTTGGTTGTGGATTACTGGATATTTCAGAGGAAGGTTGTGTGGTTTGCGCCCCTGACGTCTGCCAGCCTTCAGCCCTGCCAACTGTAAACTGGCATGGGGTTATTTGAGTTGAGGAAATGCGAATGACTCTCTGTGGTGGTTGCATCTCAGGAACGTTTGGTTATCTAAATGATACTAAGCCCAAGTGAGCATCACAACTGTAGTACCACCCTGAGAAGGAACCTTGGGGAGGTATGTGGCCTTGCAGAATGAGAGCAGTCTGAGGAGTAGAAGTGGTCAAAGCCTCTTCTTCTCATCATACCTAGTTGACCTCAGCTAAGGCACCTACTCACTGTGGTCAGATGGCCCCACAAATGACCGTTTTTGTTGGTTTTGGGCCTTCTTACCGCTTGCTATCGGGGATTATCAAAAAGCAGTGACTTTTTGCTTGCGTTGAGTGGGGTTCTTATGAGTGGTGAGGATGTGTGGATTCCCAGTCTGCACTGGGCAAGGAGAGGCTGCTATGCCAGTCCCAACGGTGGCCAGTTGGATGGCAGAACTGGAGTGAGATGAGGAAAAGGATGTGATCAGGAGTCAACAGAGCTTCTCTGATGATAACTAGGAAGGAGTGGACCTGGGAGCAGCTTGGTGGCATACCTGCAACTCTGCTTCCCAGGGCCGAATCAATCAGAAAGATTGAAAATCTACACGAGGATACATTCCACCAAAGGAAAATCACACCATGTTGACTTCTACCTCCTTTCCCTTCAAACAATTCCCCCTTTTCAACTATTGGAGCAGCTCTTGGGCCTTGGATAATTCCGCCTTGCTTAAAGAACAAGCCATTATCCAATCTCCCTCCCTTACATCCCACTGCTGACCAGTGCGACTACATGGCCAATGGAAAACGTCTAAACAACATTCTCCATCTTCTCAGACGTTAACAAGACTTTACGTTTCCCCATAAACTTGTGTGGAGCTCGCTTTTAAATGTGTATGGCATGCTTACATCTTATCCTATTCTAACTACTTTTGAGAAAATGTAAGTGAACAAAATACGGGGAAGGGTGGCACTGACGCAATCCTCGCGAGGCCAAATTTTGGCAAAAGAGCCCATTAGAGGACAACCAACACTATTCAGGCAATTGCTATTTTTTAAAACCAAGTGTCCCTGGATAATTTGGTGTGTGTGTGTGTTCAATTTGCTTTTTTATCATAATCTTGGGATTAACTGCCCCAGCAGCTGTCACTCACCAGACAAAGAATGCGGAGATATTGGTAATTTGCACAGTGAGTTGGGATAGGCGGCCAATTTTGCATGAGCCCTGTTTGTGGTCTGTATGCAAAGTATCCCTTGTGTAGTTCGCACAGCGGGTTTCAATGTGACTTTGTCCAGAACCAGTTGCCTGAGCCAACTTTAAACACGCTCCTCTTCCCAATACAGCGACCCTCCCTACCCTTTAAATACCAATCTCCCAGGGTAACTAGAAGTAGCGAAGAAGCAACGTACCGAGGTTGTTGTCCGTGAGCACTTCTTTGACCCGCTTGGTGATGCCGTAGGTATCCAGTTCTGGAGACATCGCCACGAGCTCTTGGATGCTGAGCGACGAATGACCGGAAAGGGGCAACGGGGTTGTAGACTGGGAATCGCCGGCCGATGATGGCTCACTGGATTCCTGCAGCTTGCCTTCCTTACTGGTCTCTATGGTGGGGCAGGGTTGCTGGACCAGTTCGGTCAGGCTCTTGACTGACTCACTGGAGCTCATTGGAGACTCTGGAGCAGGGCTGCAGCTGGCAGAGGTCTTTGGGGTGCTTTCTGTAAAAAAGACAGGGGAAAAAGAAGGAGAGAGAAAGGTGGTTTTATCAAAACTCTTCTTCAAAGCTTTACTTCCAGACCACCCCTTTTTATTTAGAACATTTTAGAATATTTTTATTTATAATATTTTATTTATTATAACTGGGGCTTGGTTCCGGGACCTACCGTGGATATCAAAATCCATGGATGATCAAGTCCCAATGAAAACCAGTAAAATGTTGTCCCTTATATAAATGGCACAATCAATGCTTGACTTTTGGACAGATCGATCATAAGAAATATCCTTACAGTCAGCCCTCCATATTCACGGATTCTTTATCCACGAGTTCAGCCATCCACAGATTGAAAATATTACAGTAGGCATTCCTTATCTACGGATTTTTTTATTCTTGGATTCGAGCATCCGTGGCTTGAACATATTCAGAAAAAGCATCAATTCCAAATCGCAAGCCTTGATTTTTACATTTTATATAAGGAACACCATTTTATTATGCCATTGGATTGAATGGGACTTGATCATCCACAAATTTTGCTATACACGGCGGGTTGTGGAACCAAACCCCAGCGGATAACATGGGGTTTAATAAAAATATTTTAGATATACAGTAGTATATATAAAATATTTTCAATCTGTGGATGGCTGACCCTGTGAATAAGGAATCCATGGATATGGAGGGCTGAATGGATTTATGATAATTCTCATGACCAACATGTACTCTCTTTTTTCTATTTCAGAAGAAAGTCGCTCAAAGGTTTGCACCGATGCCCCATACTTTATAACCAAATGTAAGACTCCCCATGTACAAGGAAAGCAACAAATAAATTAATGGATGTTTCAGTCAAAACAGCATATAGCCATACTCTTCTGAGGTTGGTTTCAGTCTGAATCCATTGCTCTGTGTCCAAGTCTCTGGAGCAGCAGCAAACAAGCTTGCACCATCCTCAGTGTGACACCCCTTGAAATATTTAAACAGGGCTATCATATCACCTCTCAACCTTCTCTTCTGTAGGCTTAAAAATCCCCGCTCCTCATAGTGGTTTTTCCAGACCTTCTACCATTTTGGTCACCCTCCTCTGGACACGCTTTCTTGAATTGTGGGACCAGAACTGGGCCCACTATTGTTCCAGGCGAGGTCCGACCAAAGCAGTCTCTTGAAGGTTCAACATGTTTTTGCTGACTTCTACCAGGTTTACAGATGTGTCTCCTTTCATGTGTGTATTCAGAACAAAACATTTCCCTGAATAAAGTACCGTATACAACATTGCATGAGGAGGAATTCTGAAGGAGAAGTCTGCGGAATGAAACGTGTTGAACGGTTCTCCTTTTTTGTGCTACTCCTTTGGTATTATTTCAAACCCTGGTAATGTCTGGGAGTCCACCTCTCCTTAATTGAAACGCACTTTTATTCAATCAATCAATAATTTATTACATAGACCAGATTAGTATACTTTTATTAACAACATACTAAATATTAAAATCTAAGGAAAGAATATACAACCCTCCCTCCGCCTCGACCTCTGTAAAAGTTTGTACCAAAATTATTTGCACAAATCAAGTCTACTTTATTGTGTGGAAGGAGACTGAGCATCCAAAGAATGAAAGAAAGAAAGAAAGAAAACAAACAAACAACAAACAAACAGGCCACTTCTCCCACCTTCCTAATTTTTCCTTTACGGCACAAACCCAGTTCATCTTTACAGTTTCTACAATGCTCCATGCCTATTTATCAGTTATAAGTAAGTACGAGAAGGAATGGGGGAAATGTACACAGTAGTGATCCTACGGTATTTGGTATATGTTGCAATGCTGTGGATACTGGAACTAATATTACAACCAAAATCAAATAATGTTACTGTCATATGTTCCTGAGTTCTTTGCTTCTGTTCCTCAGTCTTCCCCATTCCTATCTAACTGTAATTTTTACTGCCGTGTGGCAGGTGGTTTTCGACCTTACGTGTATTGTCAGGCTTAACATGAAAGTCAATAAACAACCACAAAAAACGTGCCACTACATTAACTTCAGACAATTCAGCAAGAAAAATGGTTGTAGGAGATGGAACTTGCCATTAAGTAATACCAAGCAACAGGTTCTTGGCACTGCAGTTTTTTGTCCTTTTGGTGGTGCTGCGTGCCTTTGAAGTTGTTTCCAACTTATGGCGAGCCTAAGGCAAACCTATCATAGGGTTCTTTCTAATGCTTAGGTGGAATTGCAATTTGGATCCATTTGTTTGCGTCTTAGCCTCTGGAGCAGGAGAAAACATGTTTGCTCCTTCTTCGACAGGACATCCCTTCAAATATATAAAGATGGCCATATTTATACCTATCGTTTTTGTTGTTTTTATCTGCCTTTGACTCATAGCAACCCTGTAGATCAGTGATTCCCAAACTTTGGTTCTCCTGATGCTCTGGGCTTCAGCTCCTAAACAACACTGACTTGTTGACTAAGCTTCATGGAGCTTCTGGGAGCTGAAGTCCAAAATACCTGGAGGACCAAAGTTTGGGAACCACTGCTGTAGATGAACATCTCAATTTCTCCCTTATCCTCCACTGCTATTCTTCGGTCTTGTAGATTCAAACCCATGACTTCCCTGACTGAGTCTATCCATCTGGCCTGAAATCTTCTTCTCTGTCTACATCCCTCCGCCTTTCCTAGCATCATTTGTCTTTTCCAATGAGTCTTGCCTCCCCACGATGTGTCCAAAGTACAACAGCCCAAGTTTGGTCATCTTTCCTTCCAGGGAGAGTTCGGGTTTGATCTGTTCAAGGACCCATTGGTTTGTCTTTTTGGCCATCTATTCTCAACCCTCCCTTCCAGCACATATCCCTGGTTTTTGCTTTCTGATCTCTGGAGAGGAATGAAGGGACTCTATCAGCGGAGATGCTGCTGTGTCTGTCTATTCCCAACCCCATGCGACGGGGCCCTGGGCAAGTAACAAAATATGTAATATACCCAAAACGGGTGGCTAAAATTAGACTCTGCCTCTCCTCCGCCAAATGTTTGCTCAAATAAGAACTTCTCACAACGCTGCCAAAGGATTCAGAGGGGGTCACTTTGCAGGTTTCTTTTCCCAACGTGAAGTGCTAATATTTGCTTTGGGGAAAAGAAAATGTGAAAAGAACGGCCCAGCGGCCACCAGGAGATCGCTGCACGTGCCAAGCAAAGCGTTGGCAACTAAGCACCGACACGCTTGCTTTGCGCTAGCGGAGAGAATTAGAAAGGAAAACAACCATTTCCATGTTCCATTTTTTGAGACCCGGGGGTACACCACCACAACATGCTACACACACATGCATGAGTTTCTGCTTCCAACCTTTGAATGGCAGACTTCAATCCTACCACGTTACACAGGGCTCAGCAGATTGTGAGTTGCCATTCCAGCTGGTGTACATTTACCTGCGATTCCACTGCAGAAAGAACGGGTGAAATTACGCTTCTTTACTACTTTCAAAGGATCTTGCCCTCCAACCAAAAGGTCCGTCTATCTGATTTGGCATCTACTGACTTCAATACAATACAAAGACTGTTTAGGAATCTCTCTCCACTCTGTACAAAAAAGGCTCGCGAGTTTTTCAGTGGACAGAGTTGTCAAGGTTTTTGTCCCCCCTCCAATCTCTTCTCAAGATCGAGAGCCAATGTTTATGACTTCTGTATTATTGCCTTTCCCGTTTCCAGCATCCCTATAATCCAAAGAGCCAAATTTGTTAGCCTGTGGACCCTTCCTCCATAAGAAGCACACTACATGACTAAAAGTATGAGGGTGTCGTGGTAACCCACTCCATTTGTGTTAGAATCCTAGAGAGCATTCACACTCAGTTTTCGTCCCGAGGAGATGCAGATCGCCACGTTGATGCATATTGGCATCATTGTACCCATTACGTTTTGGGTTTGCAAATCTCTCCGAGTCATTTAAATCCTTGTGTTATTCATACATGTCATCATTTCGGGATAAAACGGAGCTGCCTCCATCCCCTTGAATGACACAGAGCGGTCTGAATCGATTCGGAAGTGTATCCACACAGCTGAAGACGTGGACAATGCAGATCTTTCAGAAAAAAACCTGATATTGAATATCCTGGATGAAGTGGACTTTCTGGAATGCACTGAGTGCCTTCAGGGCAAGTATGAACACCAAGAAAATAACCCGGATTCGTTCTGGATTGTTTTCGTAGTGTGGATGGGGCTCTAGAGAATGAGTAGCCACAAGAAACAGAAGTCCGGTCAGTGTATTTCTCCTTGTTCTCCAAGGGGGCTGCAAGACAAAGAGATCCTTCTTTGGGAGGAATGGCAGGTCATAAAGTGAGCTCTACTGGATCAAGTCTAGCATGTCTGTTCCCACAAGGAGCCAGTGCCGGATACCTCTGGGCAACCCACAGGGAGGGAACCAAGACAGTGCTCTGCCATGGTTGTTTCCCGGATGCTGGCATTTGAAGGCATACTAGCCTTGGCACTTGGAAACTGTATACAGAGCAGAGACTTTTACAAAGTACTTTTGGGCTACAGGTCCCATAATCCCCCAGCCAGCATGGCCCCACTGGAAGGGGGGGATTGCTGGAATTGTTGCTGTGTGCCTTCAAGTTGTCTTAGGTTTTTCTTGGCAAGACTGGCTCAGAAGAAAGTTGCCATTGCCTTCCCCTAAAGGCTGAGAGCATACGACTTGCCCAAAAGCAACCACCAAACTGCTACACCATGTTGGTTCTCCTTTTGCAGTCCAAAAAAAGTATCTTCCCCAAGTTTTGGTAGCCACTGAGAGCTTGCGAAGTCGAAGGCTTTCACGGCCGGCATCCATAGTTTTTTTTTGTGGGTTTTTCAGGCTATGGAGCCATGATCTAGAAGAGTTTATTCCTGACGTTTTGTCAGCATCTCTCTTCCATGCCTGCATTCTCTGAAGGTGCCAGCCACAGATGCTGGCGAAACGTCAGGAATAAACTCTTCTAGAACATGGCCACATAGCCCGAAAAACCCACAAAAAACATTGAGAGATCAATCCCCTCTCAATTTCTTTGTACAGGTTTTTACCGGTAGGAATGGGGCCACCAATGTACTGTACCTTGCAGCAGAGAGTTCAACAAATGAGATATGCTCCCTACAATCATCTTTGGTCTGCTCCCAATTTCTGCCATTCCACAAAGGGCAGAGGATTTCCTTCTATCCCTTTCTCTCTTGCGTGCAGAATCTGGCACAAGCGCTCCTGTATATTTTTGTTCCTAGGAGGCAGAAAAGTCCTCTCCAAACATTGCAACACACACTGCGGTAGGTTAAGTGACTGAGGAGCACTGCAATACATCAAATCTATTTAATAAAAATTACAGGGTCGCTGTTTAAAAAAAATATAAAATTCAAATTGTATTTAGGAAAGGTGTCTTGACATTGCCATAAAGGTCCCTCTCAACTCAAGTAATTGGATTTATTTCCTGCCTCCCCCCAAAAAAACAACTCGTGAGAGATGCAAAAGAGATGTCCCTCCCTTCATTCTTGAAGCCGCCACAGTCCATATGTAATCTTTAAGGCAATAAGAGGGCCACACATCTAATTTCTTTTCTCCGCTTAGCCCCAGGTCGCTCTGCAGCTGCATCCGAAGCCCAACCAATGTTATTTTTTTGTATTGGAAGCAGCACACGAATGGTACTGTAAATTTGCCCTGATGCACCCATGCGAGGGACCAACGTGGCAGATCATCCATCTTGTTCACGGTGCCCTGTCAGGGACAGCATGAATTCTGCACATGATAAACAGATTTCTCCGCAGACGGGTGTCCTTTAACCCACAGCAAGGTCAAAATGATGACTGCCTGGTTAATAAAAACGGCATGGTGTTGGTTCCAATCCCCTTTTCCAATTTCACCTCTGGTGCCGGGCGGAAAGAAATCTCAAGGCAGTCCAGCTGCAAATTTCCTTGCGGCGCTCTGACGGTGCCGAACGCGGTACCAAAATGGGACTGGCGTTGTTGGTGCGGGAGAAATAAAAGCGGAGGAGAAAAGGGAACAAGCCTCTGGGTGGAAAGGCAGAGAAAAGGGGGGATTTAGGAAGAAAAGGATGTATCCATCATAGTCACCACCTTTCCATTATGTGGCTACTAAACCCTGCAGTCACTGAACAATATAAAAAAAAATCCTTGCTTTAATGTCTTAATTTTCATACACAGAAACCGATTTAGAGGATTTATTTAAAAACAAAAGCCTGCTCAAATGTTTTATTTGTCCCAAAAGAGATGGATAGAAAGATTGAGGGTGGAGGATATCGCCAGGGTGGCAAACTTTTCAGACAAACTCGTAACATTTGTTCATGTTTTGGCATCTGACACCCGAGTCCAAAATATTCAGAGAGATTTTCCCCATCATGGTCTAGACAGGGTTAGAGAGGTGAAGGAAAGGACTGGCAGAAATATTATTTTGACTCCCAAAACAGGCCCTTTATGGTGATCAGGATCCACGTGCCGGTTGGCAGTCAAGACCTTATTGAATTTAAAGCTCAAAAGTAATTTGGTCGGGAATAAACCTCAGTGAACACACTGTAGCTTCCTTCCCAGTAGCCCTGGGCATGTTAGCCTGAAGTGGCTAGCATGCATAATGATGATTTCTTTTTCAAAAAAGAATAAATGTAAAACACATAGGAGCAGCGGAGGAAAAGTATCAAGAGTTAGATCGACATAGATAACCAGACCCTGGCCAGGTGGAAATCCTGCCACGTCTTCAGATTTGTGTCTTGGAATAGCAACAGGGTACAGGCACGGTCTGAGGACAAGATCTGTCCCAGGAAGGAAAGAAAGAAAGTAAGTTTAAGTTTAGTCTAGACTGAACTGGACTAAGATTTGATTACGCTTAGATCCTGTTGCCAGCAATGGTCCAACAGCATCAAGGTGAAAAAGCCATCACTACAATGGATTCCACAAAATTGGTACTCAACTTAAGTCCTGGTTGCATCTGCCTATATGAACCTGAGCTCTGAGATCTTCTGGGGGAGCCTTTCTCTCTCGCAGGTACATTTGATAGAAAGATGGAAGATAGGAATAGCAATAGCATTTACACTTCTGTACCGCTAAACAGTCTCTAAGTAGTTTACAACATATAAACCCCAACAAGATGGTCTTCTGCGTGGCTTCTCCCTCCTTACTGTCTTTCTGCAAGCAGGTAATATGGTTTTTATTCTGATAGGCCTTTGAGACTAATTTCTTTTAAAGGGGGAAAAGGTCTTATATAATGTGCTGGACTTGTGGTTGCTTAAGAGTCTTATTTTTTTTAAACGGTTTTCATTCTCTTGTGGTTTAATTGCATTTTAACTTTGGGACACTGTGAATTTGTAACTGCGTTTGTTGGGAGCCACCTGAAATCTCATCCCAAGAGAAAGCTGAGATATTGTGCAAAACATCACCAGCACCCTAACAATACCAATAAATCAGCGATTAATCAGTTATTGCCAATTTCTCCATAAAGATGTGATGATTAGCAAATTAAGTTTGCTGCAAACTTAGCGTTGAGCCAATGTGGACAGTAGTTTGAACGTAGCATAGAGCGAATGTGTAATCTATGTGCTGCCTTGAGTCCCTATGTTGGGAGAAAGGTGGGATATAAGATGATGATGATGATGATGATGATGATGATGATGATGATGATGATGATGATGATGGTGTAGGGCAAGGCAATGGCAAACCTCCTCTGAAGAAATCTTGCCAAGATAATGCTAGGGCAAAATAGTTGTAAGTCAAGGCACATGACAACACCAATTTTAGCAGAAGTGCATTCGCAAAGGACTCCTGTTTTTAAAGTTCCATATTCCTTTACTTTATTTGGATTCAAGGCAGATCTTCTAGTGGACATTCCTTAGCAATGCCAGAACAAATTTCAGGCATGGCACAGTCTAAAATATGTACACACTGGATGCACACGTCAAACAAAAAATAAAAGGAGAGGCCACATTCCATTTCAAAGCTTGAAAAACCTTTTTCCCTTCTGAGTGACACTTTGCCTCCGAGGGCTGGTCTGCCCTGGTACAAATGAAAACCACCATTTGTTCTTGAGTGTTTGGGGAGGAAAAAAATATATCCCTTTTTCCCGTAATCCTGCTTCTCAAAAATAGCTGGCACCTGCGGCACAAACTCTTGAATTTGGAATTAAGTTGGAATGGGGGGAAAATATGTCTGGAATTGCAATCTCCCCCACATGAACCTGCATTGAGAAGATTGGGGCTGATCTGCATTATTTCAGGTCTTGATTCTGGTATAGACACCCACAATGGTGACCTTGCTCTGACAGGGCAGTTTTCTCTCCAGAAAATAAGGAAAATTAATGGGGATGGGGTCGAAAAGGTTTCCTTTATGCCTAAAACACATCAAAAGAGGCATTACCTCGGCCGTTACATTCGCAAGACTGCAAGCAGACAACACTATCCTACACTGGAGTGGACTGAAAAACAGATCCGCTGTGATTTGCCAAAGAAACGTCCATGGCCAATCTGATCCACTATTTAAATCCCAGCGCACAGCCCTCGATCTCCAGTAATAATAACCCGAATTCCATTTAGTGTTCATTTGAGCAGTCAGGATAAAGTCATTTCTGATTATCTCCCCACTGTGTAAAAAACAGCTTGAAGGTAGGAAGTCAGCAAGCATTTTCACCAAAAAGTAATTATCCGGAGTGACATTTTTACTGCTGGCATGCCATAAGGCGAGCCGCGCGTTTGGAAGGACAAGCCGCTGAAGCAAAATGACAGGCCGCGCCGTGACATTCCAGCAAACCCTTAGACATGATTTTCCTGGCGGTTGGGTTTGATGTACCACTTCTCATTAAGTCCAGGGCCTGGGCTTCAGGTCCATGCCAAACTAGTCAAATCCAAAAGTTATGTATAAATTAACACCGGGGGGGTTGGCGGAAAAAGGACCAACCGGAGAGGGCAAGCAGCTGTTTCAACGCTATACCGAGAAGGGCTCCATACTCTGGCAGTGGCTTCAAAAGGATACCAGAAATATGGCTGGGGAGGCTTTGTCCAGCCCCAAAGGGACAAGAGAGCCGCTACTTACTTCTTATCTTCAAGGGTGGGTGAGATCTTTATGGAGAGTCTAGCACCACAGCTGTGGCTTTCTAAGTCTCACCCTCGAAGAAATCCTTCTTGTGTGCCGGCGGAGAGGGAATCCCTGCATGGTTCCTACAGAGCATCCCTGTTTGTGGCACAGGATTCTAGGGAGGTATCCCAAGCCAAAGGCCAGACCCATGATTGTCTGGTGGGAATGGAGACTGCACTCCTAAACCCATCTAGCATCATCTGTGTCATCTGAGAAACCTTCTGTGCCATTCCAGATCTTTAAAGCAGCTCTGGGGTTTCTGAGGATACAGTACGAAATTTAACGGGAGGGTTACTGAGTCGTCTGATGGCGGAGAAATATGGAGCTACAGCATCATGAATACGTGGATGTTCAGCCTCTGCTTGGAGTCCTCTAGTAAAGGGCTGCCCATCATTACCCTTCTAGTTCAGGGCAGAATTCAAAGATACGGCCATGTTAGTCTGCAGAATCAGTATGTAAAGGGATCTTGTAGCACCTTTGAGATTAACTAAAGAAAGCCGTTGGCAGTAAGAGCTTTCGTAGACTTAAGTCTATGTCATCTGAATAGCTATGCATCTGAGGAAGTAGACTTAAAAGTCTACGAAAGCTCATGCTGCCAACATCTTTCGTTAGTTAGTCTCAAAGGTGCTACAAGATCTCTTTCCATACTGACTTCTAGTTCATTTCTGAATTGTTCTAAACATGGAGGATATTTAAGTGAGATCCATCCTCGTGGCACTTATACCTGCGAAATCTGCTCTGGACATCTAAGGAGGCAGAAGACCAATCTTTCTCCTCTTCTCTGGAACAGCTGCTCAATCTGGTCGTCTCCAGGTTAAACAACAGGAGATATGTCTTGGATATCTCCACACAGAATGCATCTTCTACCAACCCTGAGCATCTTTCACTGTTCTCCTCGAAGCCTAATTTGTCAACTGGCTTTTGGAAGTGTGGCATGCAAGAACTGGACCTCTGGGCACATTCCTATAACAAAGTCCAACTGTGATGCGGCCTCCTCACAAGCTATACTTAACAAAGCCCAATTGTGATGCTGTCTTGTCACAAGCTGTATTATTGATCTACCTAAGGTTCATTCAGACATCATCTTTCATCACGGAATGATGCGAATGACCTCACCGACACATTCCGGGTTTGTTATTCACACTATGGATGTACATCTCTGGGAGTTTGGTTGCTCACATGTGCCAGTGCTTGAATCAAGATGGAGTCGATGATGCGAATGTATTCAAAACATGTTCAAGGCATGCAGAGATTAATTCTAAATTATCCCGGGTCTATTCACATCGGTTATTCACAACGCTGGCGATGCATATCTTTTTTTAAAACTTGGGGGGAAACTCGGTATCGATTATCCCAGGTTAAGGGAAGTTTTGGCAACTTCCCCCAAACTGAATCAGGGGCATTCGAGTTGCATGTGGACAACAGAGATTCAACCCAGATTATTTCCACTGTCTGAACAGCCTCCTAGTCTTGTATTGCCTCCTCTGACTGGTAAAAGCTTCTCTAAGGGCTTTTCTCCAGCCCTGCAATCCAAGATCTTGTAACTGGAGATGCTGGGACTGACTGGGGGTGCAAAACATGTCCTCAAACAGCCAGGTATTGTCTTGCCTACTTCAAGCCCTGTCTCCATTCAATTCAAAAAGGACGTGGAGAAACTGGAGCGTGTCCAAAGGAGAGCAACTAAGATGATGAAGGGTCTGGAAACTGTGCCCTATGAGGAACGCCTTAGGGAGCTGGGGATGTTTAGCCTGGAGAAGAGAAGGTTAAAAGGTGATATGAGAGCCCTGTTTAAATATTTGAAGGGATGTCATATTGAGGAGGGAGCAAGCTTGTTTTCTGCTGATCCAGAGAACAGGACTTGGAACAATGGATGCAAACTGCAAGAAAAGAGATTCCAGCTCAACATTAGGAGGAACTTCCTGACAGTAAGGGCTGTTTGACAGTGGAACACACTCCTTCCTCGGAGTGTAGTGGAGTCTCCTTCCTTAGAGGTCTTTAAGCAGAGGCTGGATGGCCATCTGTCCGGGATGCTTTGATTCAGAGTTCCTGCATGGCAGGGGTTTGGACTGGATGGCCTTTTAGGGTCTCTTCCAACTCTATGATTCCATGATTCCATTTGTGTTGGGTGGCTTGCTGATTACGACAGGCAAGGGCTGCCTTCTGGATCCCCTCACCCTACAAGTCCTTACCTCCCTGCTTCCAAACGCCGACGATCGCTTCCGCAATCGACCCTAGCACTCCAGCAAAAGCGATCAAGGTGCATCATTTTGACACAGCCTCACATAGCCGCCGCCATCCCGCTCTCCTTAATTTGCGATTAAAAGGAGACGAAAAGACAAGACAGAAAAGAGAAGACCACTGTGGAGAGAGGGTACTTCAATGTAGGACAGTCAGGGGAAAGTAATTTATCATCTTCCCGCTTCGGTGGGCGCGCTATCAGCCAACTCATTTCCCGCATTCATCATGCAATCAGCCTATTATTTGCATATTAATCAGGCAGTGGACCGTGAGCGAGGCGCATCCCAGCCAAATGCTGCACTCTCTCCGGAGGAAGGCTCCGTAATTATCATACATCAGTGTTATGATGGGGTAATTGATTATAACATCTTTCGCTCGCCCCTGGGGAGTCCCGGTGCTAACCCAGCTCCGGGCCCCAGTTTCCACACAGAGCCTCCCTCTCCCTCGCCCTCAAAAAAACCCAACGGAGGCCAGGGCTCTTCCTGAGCGTCTCTTGTTCACCATTTTGCTCGCTTTGCTGTCCTCCTCTCCGTCCAAGATTGCAATTAGTCTGCTTTCAGCATCCCCATTTTTTAAATAATCACAGGTTGGATTAGAAAAGGGGGGGGGGTGTCGCAGCAGGAAAATCAATCCTCTCGGAAGAGATTATTTAAAAAACAAAAAGACAGAGAGAAACGCCCAGGGGAAGTTCTTGCACAAAGGAAAGGGAGGCTGTGCAAGAGATTTCACCCTTGTGAATTGTTCCTGAAGTTGTTTTTTTAAAAAAATTATTTATAAAAGGTCAAAAATTTTCCACGTCTTGCACAAAGAGCAAAATATTCAAGAGTACCTGTAATGTTACGGTCTCATTACAGACATGACGCAAAAGGAGGATGGTGGCGTTGTGGGATGGAACGGTAGCCCGAACGGGGAGAGCGAAAGCCCAAGTCCTCCTGCACAATCCCTATAGAAATAAATGGAGCTTACAAAATGGAGGACCTGGCACTGGATAGGGTCTTGGGATGGACAGGTTGCTTACCTGTCACAGTATTTCTTCGACTGGTCATCTGCGAATTCACACAAATAGGTTATATCTGCGCCTGCGCAGTAACTTCGAACGGCTTTGCGCAGGCGCAGATATAACCTATTTGTGTGATTCGCAGAGACCACAAAGGCAGTGGACAGGTTGCTTACCTGTAACTGTATTTTTTCGAGTGATCATTGGTGAATTCGCACAAATTTGTTATACCTGCGCCGAGCCGTTCGAAGTTATTTCGCAAGTGCGGAATAACCCATTTGTGTGATTCGCACAGACCACAAAGAAGAACTCTACATAGCGGTCCCCTTTGTCTCCTTCCACTTCTGTGCTATCGCTTGCATCCTACTCTCCTGTCATCAGCCCCCGCCATGCAAAATAAAATAAACCACGGCAAGCCTCTGAGTAAAGTAATTGCAAAGGTTTTTTTGGTTTTTTTGTGCAAATGCCGTTTTAGCTGCTTTATTTAGGCACCAACTTGACAGGCTAATTCTGGTCCCGTCTGCAAAAGGGCAAATGGAACATCTGCCAGTTGAAATTGGCACTATTTTTAGGACCCAACTTCCAAACGGGAAATTGGGGTGGTGGAGAGAAAGGGAGAAAACTTCAACATGGAACAAAAACACAAGTTAGAGTATCTGCATACAGGAAAGATATAGAGATAGATAGAATGGCAGAAGAGGTGGCATTTGCCAACTGTACTTAGTGCAATGAAGAACTTAAGAAGAGTCCTGCTGGGTCAGACTAAAGGCCTCAGTTGCCCCAATGGGCCGCCAGCAAGACAGAAGGGCAACTGGTCCCTCTTTCTTACACTCTCTGGCATGCTGCCTCTGATACTATATCCTAACAAAGCCATCCTGACATATCACCATTGATGGCCCCTTCTTCCATGAACTCATCTCCTCCTCTTTTTAATCTAAGTTGGAAGCCATCCATCTTGTGGCAGTGAATCCCACAAGACGAGTGAAAGAAAGAAGTTGGCAGGGTGAGCTTTCGTAGACTTCAGTCTGCTTCCTCAGATGTAGTAGACTGAAGTCTACAAAAGCTCATGCTGCCAACTTCTTTCTTTCATTTCGTCTCAGAGGTGCAACAAGACCTCTCTACGTACCGATTCTACAGACTAACACGACTGTATCTTTGAATTCCACCCCAGTACAAGTGTGTGTCTTGTGAAGGAGGACTTGCTTTTTGTCTTTTAGTGTACAGCCACTGGTTATGAGACAAGGAGGGAAAGTTTCCCCTTCACCATGCCATGTGATATGAGAGCCCTGTTTAAATATCTGAAGGGATGTCACACTGAGAAGGGAGCAAGCTTGTTTTCTGCTGATCCAGAAAGCAGGACATGGAGCAATGAAGGCAAACTACAGAAAAAGCGATTCCACCTCAACATTAGGAAGAACTTCCTGACAGTATAAGCTGTTCGACGGTGGAAGACTCTGCCTTGGAATGTAATAAAAATGTACAGCTGGCACATACATATACATAAAGGGGCTACATTATGATGGGTCAGAATGCTGGTCTTCAATCCAATATGATCTGCTCTGAATGAAACTCTGAATTAAGGAAGGGGGGCTTTAGTCATTGTGGACGGGGAAAGAGAACATCAACCTCCACAGCAACCAAAAAAAGGATGTACGTAAACACAAGGTGGACTTGTATATGTCACTAACAGGAGCCCCCCTGAAATCTTAGAATCAGAGAGTCCAAGACTTGAAAGAGACCCCAAGGGTCATGCAGTCCAACCCTATTCTGCCATGCAGGAACTCACAAACAGAGCACCCCTAACAGATGGCCGCCCAGCCTCTGTTACAAAGGAGGAGCCTCCATTTTGAGATTCCAATCTGGAAAGAAAAGCAGGCTGTCCAAATTACCGCTTATACTTATTTAACTAAGAGGCTGCTTTGTAGGGCCAGGCCCTCGCCGAGCAGAGTGTATGGAACAGCAAGTGGGAGCTCACCGTAGTCGAATCAAACTTACAGTCACAAGTACTTAAAGAGGCCTGCTCAAAAGCGACACACTTTCTTGACAGCGTCACATCAAAGAAACCAACTCCTTCGCATTAAGGATTTGAATCAAAGCTGGCCCTGTGTCACTGGTTTCCCAGCGCATAGCTGTGGGCGCCATCCAGGGAGGCACAAGAGTTCGCCATCAGACACGCACCCTTCCCCTCATGCGCCCCTGACACAACCCCTTCCTGACACACAAAGACCCTGCAGCTCTTTCAGCAAGAAAGTCTCCCTAGGTCACCATGATCCCCCGCCACCTGGGGCAAAATGCCAGCAGACGCCAGGCTTCTTCTAGCAGCTGGCAACTAAGTGGGGCAGGCTGGTGCCATCCCCCTCAACTCCGACCCCACTACTGATCCCCTCCGTGTGCCTGCAAACCTGCAGAACATCCAAGCAAACAGAGAACGGAATTGGAAGCCCTCTTTCATAGCTTTATAATAAAACCCCTCCTTTAAGTGATCAGATGGGAAAGAACCGACAGAAAGGATTGCAGAGTTGCTCCAGGAATAGAAAGGAAGGGCAGAAGAGGCAGGAAATAGAGAAGAAAGCTTGGCAGCCAGCTCATTTTAATCTTTAAAGTTCTCATTTGGCTTGGGGTTGGGAGGACTTTACGGACTTTGGCTTGCAGGAAAGCAATTCTTAGAAAGGACTGCCTGAAGAGGACTTCTCCAACCCTGCCTTCAGAGGCAACTTGTGTTGGGAGCTTCGTAAAATTCGCAAGAGGTATGTCGGCCAAGGAGAAGGGCCTGGAAAGCCAATATGAGCACAACAAAAAAGCAGCCGCTAGATTTTTTTTAAAGATGAGTGTAATGAGTCCATAAGCCACAAGCAGCAACCACAGATTTTTAACATGCTCAATCATGTGGAGATCCTGTTGAGGAGCAGCTCTCAGAAAGAACTGCTTTGCTACGCTGAACTTTGCCCTTGCCTTAGGTTTTATTGTCCATCCAGGTGAGCACCTTCATGTAACCAATAAAACATTGTACTGGTGCATCTGTGACTCTGGTTCATTTTGAGAGAGCCCTCGAGTCTTAGTCGGCCCGGGAAGTGAGTGGATCAGGGCCACTGAATTGTTACACGCATGTCATGATGTCCCGTTGGCCTAGGAGACAGCATATTCACTACCGTAAAAACCTAAGAAGGACCTGTAGTTTCTATTGCTCTGCCCATCCTAGGTTGTCTGCTCCACCTCCCTGCAGCACTCGAGGAGCTCAATGGATCAACGCCAGACGTTTCCGCAAGCACCCTCCAAAAATGCCTGTCGTGCGGATTGCAATGCAAATGATCTCAGGCTTGGTTTTAATTTTTAAAACTCTTTTTAATTTTAATTAGCTTCCCCAACTCCTTCCCCATCCCCTGACAATTCCAGTCTCCTAAGTAGCCGGCAGATCAGAACGACGAACGATAATTCAGGAAGAAAGACAAATAAAAGAGAAATTTGCAAATCTCCCAGGATTGCCCAGGGCTGTATCGGGGGAATGAAGAGTTCCACTTTGGAACGCAGGGGGACCCTAAATACTACGCATTCCAAGGAGATAGGCTCATGCACATCTTCAGCAATAACAAAATCCAGAAAGAAAAGGTGGAGGTCAGTTCAATTTCCCACTAGCACATTGGACGTTCAGTGTCTTGGTATGGACCATTAGGTACTAGGCCAGGTTCCAGACATTTTGCTAGTTTCATGTCTCTTGGACTTGCACTAGGTCACAATACAGGCAGCTTCCCAACAGGTATTTTGCAACTATAAACCAGACAATTTTTGATATTAAAGACGAACCCAAGCTTCAGCCAATCTCAGGCACTGTACTGTTTTCAGGACCAGTTCAAAATTGATTTTAATAGATTTATTTGAAGCTAACCGCTCTGAGAGGTCTAGTTTATGTGCTTCCTACCTTTGCTGCAGGTCTTAGACATGGCTGCCTCAACTGTGCTACAATACAAATTCTCTAGCAAAATGCACACACTCTACTAACTATTTCTGTTGTTCCAAGGCAACACACATTAACTCAGGGGTGGAGAACCCATGGCTTTCTGCAGATGTCCATGCTCCCTTCCTCATGACACCATCATTTTGTGGTTTTCCTAGCTTTTGTACATCCCCCCCAGTCTAAAATTTTGAAACGCCTCACCTAAGGCTTAACTATTGGTAGTAAGAGCTTCTATTGCAGCTAACACAAACCCCTCTGAAATGGAAACCCTTGGATTCAAACGTTTTCTCTGCCCTCACATTACCATCTTCTTTAGAGGCCCATTTCTATTGTCTCTTACTACAAAAGGTTCAGTGGGAGACAACATGGGACAGGGCCTTCTTCGGAGCAGCCCCAAGACTCTTAACTCATTCCTTATTTTAGATATTTTATACCAAAACACAAGGCCTCGGGAGAGAATTCATCTGTGGTTGGATTTACCATCGACTGACTCTGCACAGTTGTAAGCTGCTGTTCCGGGGACAGGTCTATTGTTTTTAAACTGCAATGAACATGGACTGATTCCTGAATCAGAAGGCAGGCTATATGAATATTAGCAAACAAACATATCCACCTTTCTCCAAACCCACAGTGGCTGAAAGAAGATGAAGGATTAAGTAAATCTATTTGGCAAACATATATCCGGGAAATGGAAGGCACATTTCCCACGCACCAGAAGAAAAACCTGCCCTCCCCAACGCAGAAGCAGAAAAGGCAACACAACCAAGGAGAAGCAAAATATAAGAAAGCAGTGAATTACCTGAGCTTGCGCATCCCTGCTGAAGAGGATCTTGCAGTGATGACACAGAGTGAAGGACTGGAGGAAGAAAAGGAGGACTATGAGGAGGAGGAACACAGCCTACAACCTGATAGCAAAGCCAAGGAAACCAGCAGAGCAAAACCAACTCCCTTCCCTTTCCTTTCTATCAGGGGTCAGGAGTCTGTAGGTCAGTGATTCCCAAACCTTGGTCCTCCAGGTGTTTGGGATTTCAGCTCCAGGTGTTTGCGATTTCAGATTGGCCAATGGCCTGGGATTCTGGGAGCTGAAGTCCAAAACATCGGGAAGGTCAAGTTCTAGGTGCTCTAGGTGGCCTGTGCCTTACTGAGTTTGCATACTGGCTCTTTTTGATAATGGAACGGGATCTTGAAAACAAGAGGAGCTGGAGAGTGGATTTATAGGTCCGCACACTGAGATCTAGAGTGCTGGGGAAACCAGGAGGGTATGATATTAAAGGAACAGTTTACTTTTGGGATCTAGACCTCTCCTGATATGAAATAGGTTGATACTGGCGTCCAGATCTCCTTGCGCTCCTCCTCCCTGGAACTTAACATGATGGAGTGGAGGTGGCATTCAGCACTTGCAGGAATCACCGTGTTAAGTTCTTTGGCTCCAGATGCTCCTGCACTCACTCACAGGCGACAGAATTTGTGTATTTCCACCTATTGTTTGTGAATAATCCTAGCAGCACCCAGGCCCTGACACGTCATTCAAGTGGGAACTGTTAAGACTTCTTGCCACAACGATTTGCAGGATGTACGATGGCCCCTAGGCACCATTACACTCTTGAGGATGGCACAGAGAACATGATAGAGGATTAGGGACTTTGCCAATTCAGAACAGATCCCACTTACCATCCAATTAATTTGGGATGCGCAGCAAACATCCTCCAAATTAATCGGATTTAGAGGAACCCTTTCTGAATAGGAAAGTGGAGGTGGATCAATCCACATCTGGCTCCAAACTTCGTTTTTATTGTAAATAGCGAGGCGTTCTATGCAGAGAAGGGAGTTGCTCACACCTCCCGCAAATATAGTTGGGGAGGGGGACACCAAGACCAAAAAGTCACTTTGCCAGGCTTGCTTGTGCCTTCAGTTGGGAAGCAAGTAAGCTGAAAGGAAAGGCGCAGCCTGAACCCACTCTGCAATCTGGAAGGACCCCAAGAAGCCCCAGAGCTGACAAACACCAAGAGGGACCCTGCCTCCAGCTCTTACCTGAAGAAAGAAGGGTGCAAAAGTGTTTTGAGAAAGAAAACACCTTTCTTCTTTCCTGGAATCTCCCATGATCTCCTTATGGATGTCCACATTGAATGAGGGGCAGATTTGCCTTAATATGATTTTTAAATGTAGCCAATCCTTTGACTACTGGGTTCAGATCAAGGGGATCAGTGATACCTTCGGTCATCCAAGCTCTATCTGCAGTGGTGGGCACCTTTGGGTTTAGGGGACTGCACTGGTTCACAAGGAGACCTTGGAGGGCTGCATTCCACCTCAAAGGTGCCCACCAGGAAAGAGTAGGGGTTCTGCCAAAAGAATATGTTGCCAGTGATTCCCTCCTGGCTGCATATTTCTCCTCATTTCTGGCACTGACCATGACCCTATGATTCCCCCAAACAGGAGCTACCTTCTCAACACCAGGGAGAGGACAGTGCCAGGCAACACATTACAAGAGCTTGTATGGTGGGCCCTTATATCTGCTGAGGGAGGTTTGGGTCCAGGACTCCACCCCATGGATACCAAAATCCATGGATGCTCAAGTCCCATTAAATACAACGGCATAGTAAAAAGATAGGGTTGTGCAATCCGAGGCAATGGATAGACCTTTTTACAGACAAGGTCGAAAGACCAACATAATCCCACTGGCTGTGCCTTTACCTTGGCCTGGGGGCTGCCCTTGAGAGGGCAAGACTCCTTGTCCCAGTTCGCCGTTGAGCCAGAGTTGCATGCGGATGAAGGGCTCGCGGCCTTTCTGTGTCAACTTGCTCCACGGCTTCGGCCTGGACAGCATGTCGCTGACACTCCCCTGGGAGAGGCCCAGCACCTGGAAAGAAGGAAATGAAGAAGAGAGACAGGGTTAGCCACAAGTCTGGCTGGATCAGGAAAGGTCAGGCCTGCAGGCCATGCTTGGATCCCATGCAGCCTCACTGCTTTGACCTGCAAAGAGGACTCCTGCCATGCTTTGCATGTGGGGCTTTAAAGACCATCCAAAAAGAGCAGTCTGTGGGTGCCCCTTTCCGCGCCGGACTTGGGCCAGGGCAGCCTCACCGGCAGCCTCAGAGGCCCTAATCCACCACTTCCCCGTGGCCTGGAAAGGGGTGTCCTTGGAGGGAAGGGGAAGGGGAGACATGGGAAGGGGAGACATGGGCTGCTTGGCCCCTTTCTCTTCCGCATTGCTGGTACGGCTGTGTAAAGGCTGCGCCAGTGATGCGCAAGGCAAAAAGGAGCTCCGTTTTTTAGCTCCTTTTTGTGATGCTGAAAGGGCGCCCCAAGTGCCCTGCGGCATCACGATGACGTCAGGCGCGCACAGATACGTGTGGACGTTGTGTGTGCTGTGAGGCCATTGTCGCACACGTGTATGTACGGCACGATTTCAAAATGGCACCGTCCATACGCGCTAGGGCTGGGGAGCGTGTGGATGCTGCGCTCTCCCCAGTCCTACGTATGGTGCAGGGATGGCCCTTTTGGGCAGTCTGTAAAGGGCATGTGTTTCTCTTTAGATTTTTACAACCTGTTGGCTTTTTAACAAACAAAAACTGTTTTTAAGGCAAAGGGTGCATTTGATTAAGGGAACTGGGGATCACATCCAGAACCAAATTCAGAAATCAGTTCTTTCACCTCCATATCACTCATTTTTTTCCCCAAGTGTTTTTGTTTGGCAACCTCACTGTATGTGAGTGTTTTTTCACAAGACCATTTCCACAAGTCTAGGGCCTTAAAATCCTTGCTAATATCCTTTCAATTGCCTGGCGTTCTACCATGAGGTCCCAGTCTACTTCTGCTTACCCCTGTTAGCTCCTTATACAATGGTATGGAAAGCTTTAGGAAAGTGGGAAAGGAAAAAGAAATGGTATCAGTTTTCCCCCAATGGGGACATACTACAACATTTTGTCGTATATTCTCTCTTGATTTAGCTGTAAAAACAGCAGTGCATATGGGCCACCTTGTCTTAGTGGCAAGACTATCATCACAGCGCACCTCTCTTGTGCTTGGCATCTCTCACTCGACACACAGGGCAATGTGCCCAAAGGGGCAAGGAATACAAACTGCAGAGAAGACTGAAAAAAGGACTCGAATTCTGGTCCATTGTTCCAGCTCACGCTGCAGTTAACCAATACCAATGCATCAGATGGAGAAGCCGTAGGGGGTATGTCCACACTGGAGAAAAAAAGCCGTTTGACACCACTTTTATTGCCACGAGACTATCTTACAGAGTCCAGGGATCTGCAGTTTGGTGCAGCGCCAGAGCTCTCTGACAGAACAGGCTGAACACCTCACCAAAGTATCACAGAGGACAGAGCCGTTAAAGCGGTGTCAAACTGCTTTATTTCTGCAATGTGGAAGAGCTGACAGAGGCGAAGTTGACTACGCCTCTGACTGCTTTCCCACACATTATGGAAACAGCTACAATTCAACTGTCCTAAACAAAGGGACAACTTCATTCAGCCCTGTTAATACATCCATGTATTCCAAGCACTGGCAATCTATTACACAAGCAGGACGCTCTGTATGTGTGATAAAATACTGCCATCTTAAAAACTGGGTACTGTTTTTTTCCTTTTGCTATCCCTGGATCTTCCCCATAAATTTCCAAGCCTTTTGGGGAAAATAAAAACTTTGGTTTACATCATGCATATTAGGAAACTGAGGCTGATATGCTATTACCACATATTCTTAGGCAAAACCTGCTCTCTGTTCCTGTCCTGCTCTGCATCAGCAGTTCTTCCCAATCCACAATCATAATAATAACCATAATAATATATAATAATACCATCTCCAGGAGGGATCTTTTACCTTTTCCCCAAATATCCTTTGGCAGATGCCGTTCTTGGCTAGCTTCTCTTTGACCTGACGCGTGAGCTCTATCGTATCCACCTCCTGGTACATATAAATCTCATACTGCTCCGGAGTCAGTGGCGGAACGGAAGGTTTTGATGGCTTTGACAAAGGGACGATGGGGGAGGAAGGAAGGGGGCTGTTTTGCGGGGTTTCGCTGCGACTCGCCCCCGTGACACTCAGTTCCGAGCTCTGGGAGTAGGGGGACTCGGCGTTGGGCCACTCTTTCCAGTACTCCGAAGAGGACGGCCCTTGGAGCTGCTGGCTACGGTCCGAACGGGACTGGCCGCAGGCCTTCTCCTTCCCGCCGGCGGCTTCCTCCACTTTGGGGTCTTCCGGAGGCGCCGTACTCCTCCTGTCAGGCTGCACAGTGTTCCACCAGTGGTCCTTCCACACCCCGCTGCGCCCCAGTTCATTTTTAACATGCCTCAGCACGCCCTGCGTGGAGTCGGAAATCCCATGGAGATCCAGAGCAGGGGTCTCGGGGACCTCCTTTTTGAGACCAGGCAGCGCCTGCAAGGAGGAGACGCTGGAATCCCCAGACGAGGACGAGTGCTTTTTCAAGGACATGGCCAGAGGCGAGTAACTGGGGACCGACGAAATGGCAGGGGTGGGGATGAGTTTGGGGGACAAGATGGACATTTCAGCTTGGGACAGCGGAGTGGCTTTTAAGGCAGGTTCGAGGGCGGCCTGCTGGGCTTCCATCTCTCGCCGGGCTTGCTGCAGGATGGAACGGATGGCATCGTCGGAACCGCCGCTGCTTGAGGTGGAAGGCGGCTGAGATGGCTCAGCTGCAGACAGAAGGGAACAAAGGCCAGGTCAGATCTGGTAGATCATACCAGAGAACGTGCCATTTACTAGAGAAATGATGGTAATAAGAGTGAGAGCTCATCCTGTAACAAAGTCATGACACCTGTAATATCCCCTGAGCAGTTAGGGGTATGAGCTTTCCAACATGCCTCCAAAAACTCTAAGAATGGCGGATATCAATAGTCATTGATTTTCACTAAAAAAAATTATTAGTAAGCATCTAAAAGCAAAAAGCACGACAGTGGGGAAAATGCACATGCCCCATTTAAAATATACTCGTCCCTCCACATTTGCTGGGGTTAGGGGCACAGGATCCCTATGAATGTGACCCCCCCTAAAATAACAATAACACCTCTCTAGGAATCTCTAGGTCCTCCAGTGCAACTCGGTGGTCAATGTCCGACAGACACTGACCAGAGAATTGCACTGGAGGAGCCACAAATGACTAGTGGAGTGTTCTCTCTAGGAATCTCTCAGTTCTTCAGTGTAACTTTTGGCTAAAGTTGACCACAGGGTTGTGCTGGAGGACCTAAATATTCCTAGAGAGAACTTATTAATAAAATCTGTCAATAATCAAACCTGCAAAAGTTAAAGCTGCAAAAGTGGAGGGACGAATGTATTTCTGTAATCCAGCAATATGGAACATAGTTTAATTCATTACTCACATGTTTACAAATCCATAACTGTCTTAAGCATTCTAATTTCCTATGTAAAAATTAGAAGTAACATTGACTATTGACATGGCACTGATAGGTAAGCCTCAGGTTTATTCCTGGATGCTGATGGTAATGTTGCTGACTTCACAAACCAGATCAAAAGATAAGGAGGTCATTCTGGGACCGTAGCATGCTTTTGGTGGCCAAGAAACCAGCAAAGCTAGAACCATTTGTGACCAAGCAGAGGGAAAGGACAGAGTCAGCGTCGTGTGGTTTGACTAGGACTTTGGAGACCAGAGTTGAGTTTATGCTCAACTCATTTGGCTCCCAAGTTCATTATTTTATGAATGTCCTTTCTGTTTCTCAGCACAGTCACCTCTTGTCTTATCTACTTCTTCCCACATTTAGACTTCAGCTCCGTCTGTCCTCCTTGTGTTCTGGTCATTCTCCATCCTATTGCACTTTATGGTGTTCCTAGGCTTCCTTCAGTTGGCTGCCCCAGCATTCTTCTTTCTATATGATGTAATAATCCTCCCATCCTCTTTTCCCTTTCAAGCTCTCTGTGACCACATTGTAGATAAGGCAAAACTTGCTACAGGCAAGCAGAGCAAAGTGGGAAAATGTGTTCTGTTGTCCTCCCTATTTAAATGTGTACACAGGCACACACATGCAACCCTATTGTAATTTCTGTAGTTTTCCCCAAACCATTTTGAGAAGCTTAGTGTGGTGACAGCGTGGAAGATTTCCCTGTTCCAGATCCATCACCGTTCCTTGCAGAGTAACAATGTCCAGGGCTTTCCCTGGAGAAAATGGGTGTCTATTAAAATCAGTTTTCACTCCTGATGTAGATGCACATCCCCAGCAAAAGAAAATGCCTCTGGATACATGGAGCTACAAGCAGTAAAATCACATTGTGTGACATATTTTTCTGGGAAAGGGGCTTAGAATGAGGTGATAAAAGGATGGAAGGCTACCATGTTTTTAAAAAGCGTTAAATCCCAGGCTGCCGATCAAAACAGCGCTTCAATGCCTTGTACTCTCACCAAGCGCTTCCGCACGATCCCAGACTTGAAAAACTACCCCAAGAGGGAGCCTCCTACCTGTTTTCTGTACCTGCAGCTCCCTTTTCGCTTGCTCTAGGATGGATTTGATAGCTTCGTCGGAGCTGGCCTCAGTGGCTCGGATCCTGGTGGTGATGTTCCCTGAAAAAGGAGAGAGCGCGTTTTGAGGACCAGACTTTTTCATCCAAAAGTCACTGAACCACTGAGAATAAGCAAGGATAATAAATACAAATCAGCAGCCGCGCCTCACACTCCTACTGTCTTTGCAGCTTGTCTTTCATTAAAATCCTAATTTTTCAACCTGTCTGCGCTACTTTTGTAAATGCATGCCCTACCTCAAGGGCTCCATTTTATTCATGATCTTATTCATGATGGGTCTCTGTACTGGCCGGAAGGTGGGGTATAAATAAACATCATCATCATCATCTTGGGCTTTGGACAAAAAGTAGAAGTGGAGCGTGGAAAAATGACCTCCTTGGATCCCTGAATTTCCCATCTAGGCTGGCCATAAAATGAATAGGGCACACAACTAATTGACATCTTGACTTCTTATTGAGATCTAATTGCAAAGGCGGGATAGAAATAAATAAATATTATTATTATTGTTATTATGAGTTGGGCCACCCGACCAGGGATTCTCTTTTTCAAATGGCAGCAATAGTAATCGGACTGAAAGATTCTTCCTTCCTCACTTGCGGTCTGTGACCGTATCAACCTGGGATAACAGAGATGAAACGTCAAATCTGATGAAGGCTTTGGCCTCTCAAACGCAATGAAATCTCAGAGAACACGGCAAGCTTGCTAGCACTGGAATCTTATAGCAAGGGTTTTTAAACAATACTTTTTCAAAGGCCTCCCGGAAAATAAACCATCCAAATTCTACCCACGGCCAACATGAAGAATTCTCAAAAAGGACACATTACAAGCTTGTTGCTTTTCCACATTTTTTAAAAATAAAAAAAAGAGCATCTGCTCGATTTTCAAAATGAAAATATCGTTCTGAATATAGCATAGTGTTGCAGACTGGGATAGGGAATGGACAGAAGGAAGGAAGGAAGAAGTGGTGGAGGGAACAGCATCTGAATTATTTTGCTCCCACTCCAGTTTGGCCACCTGACAAACTGTCATTCAAATCTTTCCTTCAACGCGACAGAGCCGAGTTCTTGCTTTAAAGATGGAAGGAGAGAGAAAAGTAACAACAAAGAAGACTCTTTAAAAAATCTGGAAGTCTTTTTCCAACATCACACTCAGTTTTTCCATTGTGTTTCTATATAAGGAGACACAAGGTTGCATCTCAGTGACATGTGAACATGGGAAAGGTACCCAAATGGACGGTCCCTTCTTTCTCCAGGCCATGATAGATGGGATGCTAAGTATTTTGGAATTAGTAAAAAGCAAGTAGAAATTCTAACTAGTATTCTCTTCTTAATTAAAAGTGTGGGACGAGGGATTTTACCGCTGGGTCCCACAAACACGCCTCACTAAATGAGAGGGAACTATAGCCAACACTTGCTTGCTCTTCGGTTGCTTTTCAAGGTGCCCATCAACAACCGTCGTCTTGCCTTGTGGTAGAGCCACTTTTGCTTCTACCACAATTATAGTGCGCCCTTCCCATTGCAAAGGTTTGGTTTCAGGCCTCCCCGCAGATGTGAAAAAACGCTCACGCTCAAGCCCCATTTTGGACAACGGGAGGTGATGTGCGTTCAGCCACATAGTGCGGTTGTGTGCATGCATAGCCATTGGGAATAATGGGATGCAGCGATCTACCCGCCAATACAGTGGGCCTACTGTGTGATCTATGCTTATTCTGTCTCAATCTGCTACGTATTTTGTTAAGTTCTTTGGCATCATTTTCCTTTGCTTCATCCTATAGATCCTTTGTCAAATGCCCCTAATTTTACCATCAACCTATACATGGGTCACATCAAAATCCATAATTTTAGCCCCCAAAACCTGCCCTCAACTTATACATGAGGTCGACTTATAGTCGAGCGTATACGGTAATAAACTAAGTACGCAAAGGGATCCTGTAGCTCCTTTGAGATTAGCTGAAAGGAAAAAGCTGGTCGCATGAGAGTCTGCTTTCTCCATGTATGTGTAGAAGTAGACTCTAGTCTACGAAAGCTCATGATACCAGCTTCTTTCTTTCAGTCAGTCTCAAAGGTACTACATACCGATTTTCCAGGCTTACACAGATATGTTTCTGAATAGGACCAAAGCTACAGATCTCCTCCACGAGGATCCCGGATACATGTTTTGCTCAGGGTGACCAGGAACAGGATCAGAAACGAGCATAAGGGATAGTTTTTGTGGGGGTTTTTTAGGCTCTGTGGCCATGTTCTAGAAGAGTTTATTCCTGACGTTTTGCAAGCATCTGTGGCTGGCATCTTCAGAGAAAGTCTCTGAAGGTGCCAGCCACATATACTGGTGAAATGTCAGGAATAAGCTCTTTTAGAACATGGCCACATAGCCAGAAAAACCTCACAAAAAGCCGAAGGGAGTATATGCGGGTTGGGCTTTGACATTTGCCCTCGACAACGGCTCAGTTCAGCATGCATTTGTGGGGATCGAGGCAGTCTTGTGCTGTGCAGAACAAATGGCGTGTCCCTATCAGGGATCCTAGAGGTCTGCCTATACCTTACTGTATCAGATGTTGAAAGATGATATAGGAATCCAATGCTCACTTTCGCTACACCAGAGTGAGAACTGGAGCCACTAGACTCCACAGGTGTGAGTCTATCCTGCCCTGGGATGCAAACACAACGGATCCATGGTAGCGCAGTATGCGTGACAAAGTGCCTGGCACTATGGAGAGTCCCTTCGGTCAAATTAGTCTAGTACGGGGGCTGAGTAAACAAAACTGAGAAAGTTTTGCTTAATTTTTTTGATGTACGAGCATAGGGAGCACTGTTTTAAGCCCCTGAGAATATCCTATTCAGAGAGGTCCGCTCTTGCATCTTTAAAGGCTGCCTTTGGAGAAGCTCCGCCAATGCAACTTCTCCCTTTACAAAGAGAGTTCCCTCTGTAAGAGGAAGGGCACAACCTTAATGCCGTCTCGCAATTTGGGAAGAAATCTGTGGCATCATATGAGAGAATCTCTCACACCGCTTGCACTCGACAGAGGTGGATTTTTGTCCAGGGGTCGCACATGTTTTAACAATTTTTAGCATTCTTGTCTAGGTATTAAAAACTGAATGCAGTTCTTTACCGCAACAGTTCCGAATTCCTAGCCGCTCTCCGTCCTTTTTAAAACGCAAACCTTTGGTTACGATATCATAACCCGGCTTCTTAAGCAGCAGTATAAAACATCTATCACCAGGATCCTATGGGTTTTTTGAGAAAATTGAGCCCTCTTTCCCTTGGAGTTCCCCAAAAACCTGCTTCGGTGGCTTGGAAACACCCTGAAACATATTTTGGGGCGCAGTGGAAAGTTGTAATGGGAGGGAAAGAGGGGTAAAAAAAAGTGGTTTCATGGACGATGAACGATGAAGGATCCAAATGGATCTTGGCCTAGCCAACTAAGATGAGGATGATGGTGAGGATGATGGAACTAATACAGTGGGCCCTTGTTATCCGCTGAGGTTTGGTTCCAGGACCCTCCGTGGATAACAAGATCCATGGATGTTCAAGTCCCATTAAATATAATGGCACAACAAAATGATGTCCCATATATAAAATGGAAAATCAAAGTTTGCTAGTTGGAATTTATACTTTTGGGGAATATTTTCAAACCGTGTACGCTCAAATCCGTGAATAAAAAATACGTGGATAAGGAGGGCCAACTGTAATGACTTTGTATTTTGGTTAACATTTTTCCCTTAGGGTTTAAAGAATATCAGGCATTTTTTCCAAAACAGTCCTGAGCAGGGTGGCCATTTATCTTAGTACAGAGCCAAAGTGGTGTAATGGTTGACAACAAGGGTTCGAATTGCTGCTCAGCCATAGAAATCTACTAGGTGACCCCAGGCGAGTCATGTTCTCTCAGCCTAAAAGGAAGGCAACAGCAAACTTTCTCGTAGTCCCTTGCACACCTTAAAAACCTATTATTGTAGATATCCCACTATTTTGGAAAAATAAACCAGCTTGGAAAAATTAAGATATTCAGTGATATAATGGAACACTAGAGATCCAAAACAGTTAAGGCAAAAAATAAAAAAATAAAATCTAAAATAAAACCAAGACTGATCTCACTATACTGTGCAATCCCAGGCAGGTTTACTCAAAAGCAAGCTTGCAAAGTAAGCATGCTTACAATGACAGCCTTATTTTCCTTTCTATAAGAACAACACCAAGTTTCATTGCCTGGGAAGTTAGCTTAAAGCAGTGATTACTTCCACTTCCACTTCCATCTCGCTCAATCAGAAACAATTAGTTGCAATTTTTAAAGCAAAGTAGTTAAGTTGCTGCTTTGGAACTACTTTTAGTTGCTTTTTAAAACACTAGGGGTCTGCTGGGGTTTGGCTGCAGCCCCCCCCCCCCATGGATATCAAAATCCATGAACGCTGAAGTCCCACTGAATAAATAGTCTATTATTATTATTAATAATAATAATATTACAGTGAGCCCTTGGTATCCACTGGGCTTTGGTTCCAGGACCAAAATCCATGGACGTTCAAGTCCCATTAAATACAGTAGCATACAATGGTGTCCCTTTTATTATTATTATTATTATTATTATTATTATTATATAAAATGGAAAAATCAAAGTTGGCTTTTTGGAATGTTTTTAAAAAATATATTCTTAAGTCATGGATGGTTGAATTCATGGATGCGTAATCTGCAAGTGCACAGGGCTGACTCTACTTTCAATGTGTTAGTAAGGTGATCTTACACATCTGACCTTGTGCTACAAGCAAGTATGTATAAATATAATAAATAAAGAACTAACAAACCATGCTTAAAGGCTACCAATCTGAAACCTTGCTTAAAGGCTACCAATAGGATGGATATCCATCTTTTCCATCCTCGCTTCAATTACCTCTAAATTTGGACTGCCTCATTTGAAACTCATAGTCCTCTACTAGCTCTCCAGTGAGGATGCATGGAGTGTGTATCCATCTTTGTGTGTGTCTTATAAACATCGCTTTGCAGCAGAGAAATGAGCATGACACAGAGCCCCATAAGGTTGTTTCTACACAACTCTGATGCAACTCACAACTTGCTGCTTTCCTGCACCTACCCAACGTTTTCGTTGGCATCTCAGCACCATGTTTGCTTTTGGGAAGAGTGCCTTTCCAAAAGGAGCCACCCTTTTCATATCTTCTAAAACTTTCCTTAATTTGGTGGAAGGATCTATGCCAAATGTCAAATTCTGGGCATATGTGAAGTCAAAGGCTTTCACGGCCGGCATCAGTAATTTTTTGTGGATTTTTCGGGCTCTGTGGCCATGTTCTAGAAGAGTTTATTCCTGACGTTTCACCAACATCTGTGGCTGGCATCTTCAGAGAATGTACCCCACTCTCTTCCATGCCAGCATTCTCTGAAGATGCCAGCCACAAATGCAGGTGAAACGTCGGGAATAAACTCTTCTAGGACATGGCCACATAGTCCGAAAAACCCACAAAAGACTCTGTGCATATGCTCGAAACTTACGACGACAGTTCACAACACACATTTGGCAGGTTTGAGTTCAAAAGGGAAAGGAAATGTGGTACCTCTCCTGCACACATATTTAACTTAACCTTTCATTTCCAAATAATTTATGGGTGTTAAAAACCAAGTTTCAAGAGCCCTCCAAATAATAACTTGTGTGGCCAAGAGTGGCAGAGCAAGTGAGGAACCAGACTTGGGCCAAGAAGTCTCAGATTCAAATCTGCGGTCAGTTTATGAATCTCACATTATATGGGCTTCTTCCTGACTTGTAAGCTTTACAAAAAGGAAAAGGGAGTGAGCGTTCCTTCCTATGGCTGCTGGTCTGGCCTCCTTGGAGAAAAGGACAGGGCACCAGTGTGGTCAATGCCAAAGACAGCCAGCTGTAGCTGTTTCTGGGTGAAGTGACAGGTTTACTTGACAAGTCAGGTTAGTACAGCAAGAGAAGTAGGAGAAAAGTAGAAAAGCAATAGTTGTTGTTGCTGTTTGTAAATGCTAACCCGTGTTTTGTTTTATACTTACTGGTCCAGTACAGATGTAACACTGGCTCCCTGAAAACCATGGTTTATTGATGGCTGAACGCAGGCTTCTTCCACGACAACCCAAATTTCACGTGACAATTCCTTCCTCCCTTTGCTCTCCAGCGTTAACTGAGGTTGATGTTGAATACACACCAGTGCTTAATTCAACCAATCTATCGTTTATTTATGGTCATAGACCAAATATAAAACCAAGTATATTGCTGAATTGTGTTGACTGCTAACCAGGGTTGGCTTGATAATGAGGGTTCAAAAATCCATTATGGGTTAGATTCAACCATACAGTTGGACTTCCACATTGGCAACTTGAGTCTTTGCGGATTGGTTATTCATGGATTTTATTAATATGTTCTCTCTAGGAATGTCTAGGTCCTCCAGCACAACTCTGAGGTCAACATCCACCAGAAGTTGTGCTTGAGGACCTAGAGCAGAGGTCCTCAACCTTTGATCCTCCAGTTGTTTTGGACTTCAGCACCCAGAAGCCTTATGATGAGGGAATCTGGGAGATGGAGTCAAAAACATCTGGAGGCCCAGAGCTTGAGAACCAGTGACTTAGAGATTTCTAGAGAGAACTCTTCTCTAGACATCTGTAGGTCTCCCAGAGCAATGCCATGGTCAGTTTGTGGGAGATGTTGACCACCGTTCTACACTAGAAGACCTAGAGATTTCTAGAGAGGCGTTCTCACAGGTAAAACAACAACAACAACCCAGCAGTGTGTATTTGTGGTTTTTCCACTTTCACTGGAGTCCTGTGCCCCTAATCTCAGTTACTGTGGAGTTCACTGAAACACAAAATCTTAATGTTGGGAAACCAAGCTGGAGGAAGGTGTTGCTCTGGAGAGGAGGAGGAGGAGGAAGGAAGGAGCATTTCCAAGGCTGGTTTCAGAGCTGCAGACCATGGTTTGCAGGGAGCCAGTGTTATGCCTGAATGGGCCCCCCTGTCTGTTTTTCTCTCAGATTCCAGGCCAGAATCAAACTGCACCTCGTGCATCATCATCATCATCATTATTATTTTAGCAACCACGACAAAGACGACACACAGCTAAGCACACTTCACTTCCCAGAGAGCGACTGCAAAGAGAAACACCTGCCTGTGACGTACCTTCCGACCCATTTCTTCGTTTCGGTACTTCCTGAAATAGCCTGTTCAGGTTCTGGCCTGGATTCTCTGTTGAAAAACAAGTTGGGTAAGAACAAAACAATCAGGGGATGGCGGTTCTGACAACTGTGGGCTGTGAGATGAGACAAGGAGGGCGCTAACTGGGGACGGCGGGCCGAGGGGCGAGGGAAGGGATGGCGAGGGAGGTGGGTGGCAACGAAAGCACGCAGCTCCTAAACCTCCCGGGTCTGGGCAGAGCAGCTGGTTACTTGGGAAAGGAAGCAAGGCAGGCTGGACGGTTAATAAAGATTACAGCTACGCTTCAGAAAGGAGATTAGAAAGATATAAATAAACATCTAAAAGGTACAAAAAGAGGGAGGCGGGTCAGTAATCTTGGCAAGAGCCACCGGCCCCAAGGAGAGAGGCTAGGTTTCAAGATGCCACCCCACGCTCCCTGGCAACCGAGGCACAAAGCTGCTAGAGAGGGTCTCTCAAGGGAGTGCTTTCTCTCTATTTCTCCATCATCTCCATCCCTTCTGGCCCACACTGTTCCCCCCTTTCCTTTCAAGTTTTATTCCCAAATAGAACTATATTGCTCAGCAATGGGGGAGGCGGATAGAGAAGGGAAAGGGGAGCATTGGCAATACTCAATGTTTGCAAGCCAACATTAGCAGGAGGCACATGCGCAGCCTGTTTTCAAGTGTGAACGGCTGGCACGATGGAACGTAGCGTGCACCCCAAGAGCAAGAAACTTGGCTTCTCACTCCATCTACGAGGATCCTTAGGCGAAGGATAAATTCTATTATCTCTTGCATGCCCTTGATGCATGCCTATGATGTGCATAGGAAGCCTTTATCTGTATGTGCATTCTGCACATGCTCACCCATTCCCATGCGATCTTTGCATCCCAGGGGACACTCACCTAGCCTGGCACTGACTGAGTCCTATCACATGCAACGAATGCACACCAATGGTCTGGCGCATGGGGTTGCCATACCTCAATGTGATGGGCTATGTGTGGAACGTTTCCTTGGTGGCCCTTCTTGTTGGATGCAACCAAGCAAAGGCAGGAAATGTGACTTATGTCTCTGTGTAAAGCTTCCATGGAGAAAGGCTCTCCTTTGTAGATCTCAGGGCTTTGGCAAAAGCAAAGCGCTGAATTTTTGCAATCATTCGGACACCAACATCAGGCTTTTCCCTGACCCTCCCAGCCTCTTCTCCCTTTACAGAATTCATCTCCTTGATGCAATGGCTTTCTAATATTTCCCCTTTCTTGGAACTGGGAGTCAATGGGTAAGATCAACCCTGATCAAATGTGGTTTTTACCTCTCACAGAACAATGGGCTCCTTTATTATTCATATTCCCATAGCTTCTTTTTTGGTACAGGTTGAGTTTCCCTTAGCTGAAACTGCGAAAGGCCAAATACGACAAAGCCCAAAACTTTTTCACGGCTGGCTGAGACAGTGACGCCTTTGTTTCCTTGTAGTTATATGTACACAAACTTTGTTTCGTGCACAAAATTATTAAAAAAAATATATATTGTATAAAATTACCTGCAGGCTATGTGCACAAGGTGTACATATGAAACATAAATGAATTTTGTGTTTAGAGACTTTAGTTTCGTCTCCAAGATATCTCATTATATATATAGGCATACATAAGCCACCTTGGGCCCCTCCTGGCGTTATACAAATCAAATGAAATAAACAAATAAATAAATAAAATATAATATGCAAATACAGCATTCCAAAATCCAAAACCATCTGAAATCCAAAACGCTTCTGATCCTAAGCATTCCAGGTAAGAGAGACTCAACCTGTATGTGGATCGTTCTGAACTAGCACCATCCTTAAATTTCATTTTGATTTTCAAAAATACATAAATGTATGTACTAGCAGCCTTATACTTCCTACGTAAGGGAAACCCGTCCCTCTTCCTGAATTTAAATAATCTGATTTTATGTACACTATTAAAGTGGGAAGGGATCCCAAAGTCTGAAAGAAACAGCTCAAGCCGAAGAGGTAGAAAGTAAGCCATATAAGGATGGGGTTAGGATTGCTCTGTCTCCTCAAAATAGATTCCCATAGGAAGAACCTCCAGCCAGCTTTTGCCATTTTCAAAGGTGAGTTATCGGGATATTCTTTCACAACAACGGGAAGATGAGATGCCACCTCTTCTTCATTCCTTTTCCTGCACTATACCTCCTAGTAATGGCCAAGTAATGATATGTATTTATTTTATATCATGTTAGGTCCTCTAAAACAACAGATTTTACTCCACTGGTGGATTCGGACCCACAACATAAACCCACCCTTTGGCTTTTTGGCTATCTTGTGGCCCTCTTGCACGAATACTATTCTCTGGTTGATGGTTTTAATTTTGGCTTTATGCTGTGGGTGGTTTTAGTCTGCTTCATCTTTACCTTCTGCCTCTTTTCACTCTGCCCCTCTGTAAACCACCCACATATAGGGAAGTATATATAGTTACAGAAAATTATACACAAATAACATTCACATCTGTGGTCAAGAAAATTCAGGCAAAAAAAGCAAGTTCTGGAAATGTGAAGAATTCCCAGTTCACTCACATTGGAAACTCTAGAATTTGCCCCATTAAAAACCCTTCCTCTAACTTGCTGTGGCCTACCTTGATGGGCAGCACCTTCCCAGAATAAATAATAATAATAATAATAATAATAATAAATTTCAAGAATTTATAACCTGCCTTTCTCTCACAATGGGATTCAAGGCTGGTTACAATAATTTTAAAAAAGACAGAATAATTCCAGGCAGAGGGAGGTTTGTTCTCCAGAGATGATGAGGATTGAGACCATAGAAAGCTAAAGACGCCAGGAAAATGCTCAGGCAATGCCTTCCAACGGTGAAATGTAACAAAAACAAGTGTCCTTCCAGGGTTTTAGATTGCAATTCCCATTATCCCTAGTCAGCAGGGCTACTGGTTGGGAGCGGATGTGTGCTGTGGTCCATCACAAGGGGAAGGTAACAGGTTGGAGAAGACTACAGTATTATTAGATAAGACGGGGAAATGTTATGAAAGGGTGTCTGCCGTTGACCTCAATAATGTCTTATTCCAACCTAAACACAAACAGCCTTCCCAAAACTGGCACCCTCCGAATAGAGTGGACCAAAATGGATGGTTGGTGGGGATTACAGCAGTGCAAAAACATTTGGAAAGTACAAGAAGAATATGTTTCTTAGAGTAGTTTTGATTCTACAGAGAACAGGAGGCAGGATGCCCGCTGCCAGCGCCATGTTTTCCGGGTTGCTTCTGAGCCCATCCCTTAATGAAGATCAATGGGACAGCCATCCTTCCCTGCATCTGCCCTCGAGCTCTTCTTTCCTTTGTGCTCTGACATCTTAAAAGTACATTATATAACCCCGTGCTTTTTTTCCTTCTGTGTATCTGCTTTACCCTCAAGCGGAGGACAAGAATTGATTGTTGGAAGCTGAATGCCTTGTTAGGCTTGTATTGGGGGGTGGGAAGGAGTTGAGGGGAGAGGCATGGATAACTGTGCACCTGATATATGGGGAGCGTGTGGGCATGTGCGGCCCCACAAGGAACCTTCGGCCCTTGGCTGAAGTCAACTGAACGTGGAGGAGGGGCAAGTCCTGGTTAAAATTTCAGATTCCAAAAGCTATTGTGCGTCTTACTTGGTCTCAGTTTGAAGGACACAAATGTGAGGTGTTGGTTAGTGTGTCACATCCTCAAAATCCTTGCGTCACAAAAGCTGTAGCAAAAGTGAGCTGCCTGGATGCATGCACATTCCAAAAATGGTAGAGCAACAAGACCGCTAGGTTTCCACCATGCGAGAAATGCCACATTTCCCACACAAAGAAGCCATTTAAAAAATGAAAACAAAATCCTTTAAGAGCGGTCTGGGATGCTAGGTGCTTGGATCAGAACACCAGAACAACACCTCCATCCCTCTCCCTCGAAACATAGGGCATCATCCCCTGGTCATGACTTTCTCCTACATCAGCTCTGGGGAAATGAATGGGATTTGGGCAGAAAGGTCACCCCTGCTCTTTTACGGTTTTATTCATTCCTACAGTTGCCCTCTTCTGTTCTTCTGTTTCACCCTGACTCACAACCAAGGCCCAAGAATTACTTGCATCAGGTGAAACCCAAAGCAGATCTCTCCAACAGCTGGCGGAAGGAAAAGCCCTTCCAAGTGGGCCTCCCATCTGAGGATGGATGCTGAAAGGAAAAAATAAAAGAACACCAAAGACGCTAAACAGTGCTTCACTCACCTCTTTGCCGTCCCTGGATGCTGCGCAAGGCCAAGATATTCTGCTCATCGGAGAGGAACTGCTTCATCTTATGGAACGGCTCCTTGCCCCTCACAGTCAGCTTGTTCCACGGCTTTGGCCGCGCCAGGATCTCGCTCACGGATCCTTGGGAGAGCCCTAAGACGTAGTGTCCAAAAATCCGCTGTCCGATATTGTGCTTGATCAACTGCTCCTTGACCTGACGCGCAATCTCCGCCGTGTCAATCTCCTCGCCTTCCGAGGCGCTGCCGGCGCTTTCCGACTGGCTGGGCGAGGGGGCCATGCCGTTGACGTCGGGGCTTTGTTGCAAGGGGCTTTGGGAAGATATGGAGTTTGTGCTGTAGGGACCTGCTGAAAAAATCATGCTTGTGCTTCCCGCTTCCTGCATTGCCTTGGAGTAGAAGGACTGCATAAGCTGGCGCTGGAGGAGAGAGTTTAGTGCAAATTTTCCCGTAGAAGCCAGGGGTAAGCCGGAGCTTGCCAAGGATGAGCTGAAAAAGTCTTGACTTAAACCCGTTGGTGAGAACTGGTGTGTACCATTAGTATTGGAAGCCTGCTCCCCTGTATTGCGGGGCAACTGAGGAGGAGGGGAGGCCGGCAAAGTTGCAGGACGCTGACTCTCAGGCTGGTCTTTCCCTTTTCTCCTGGCTGACCCTACAAGGAAGGTCAAACATAATGCATTATGGGGGATCAAAAAAGGGGGGGGATAAAAACCAAGACCAAAATGCAGCGTTTGCCCCACAAAAGGGAAAAAAGTGCAGGTTGCGTTTTTTGTTTTTGCTTGTTTTTGTTTGTTTGTTTGTTTCATTTTTAAATACGGGCCAATGAAGAAGGTGGTTTGGGTTTTTGTTGTTTTTTGTTTGTTTCTTTCAATTTTAATAAGCCAAACAAGGCCCCCAAGACAAACAACATGCATTTCATGTTTGCACCTTTCTTGTATGTTGCAGCCTGGAGAATCCCCCTTTCAAACATTAGCAGTAGAACAAATTGACATGAAGTGCAGTTTATACAATGGTTTGGTTTTGCTTTTTTTAAAATGCATCGGCACAGAAAAAAAAAATCTCTTTGCTAGTGCCCCCTCCGGCTCATTTGAGTCATTCTCCCCGCCCCATACATAACAGACCTTGGATGAACCCAAATGCAGCAAACATTTTAAAGACGTTAAGAGGAAACCCATTCGGAGAAATTGTTGCTCGAAGGATGCCACAGAATAGCCCCAATGCTATATGAAATGCCATAACCAAGTGAATGTCCGTTTATACGTTTGCCACCAGCTTCAGAAACCCCCAACCAGAAAAGCTCCCGGAAAATCCAGCAATTCCGCCAAACCCCACACAACAGCACTGTGTAAATTTACAGCGCTATATAAATAAAGGTTAATAATAATAATAATAACATTTGTTCATTGACTGGAAAGCAACAACAGCCCCTGTACTTGTCCAATTCGTAATTTTAAAAATCCGCCACAAGTAGGAAACCAAACAAAACTGAAATGCACCACTGTCACAAATAAGATAACTGGGATTCAGGCTGATGCACTAGAGGCCCACTTCTGAAATCCATTTCAATCTATGTTTTGAAAAAACATGGAACCGAAACTTAGCACCACGGTCAGATCACCACCGAAATGACTTCAGGACTGCTTGTCACGACACCCGGAAATATTTCTCCTTCCTAACCAAGACAGTATTTCTGATAAAATATTGTTTTATCTATAGTAGAAAGGGAAGGAGGAAGATGCAAGAATCAGCCATGACTCAAGGTCCTTGGTTGCTATAACTCTTTCTGTCACGTGGCTGCCTTGGGCAAAGACCCATTTCCCCCATCCCAATAGCAGACAGAGGCAAAATGACAATGATCTTTGTCTCTTCCATCCACTTACCGCTCAGGTCGCTGTTTGTGATCCGCAGCGTGGCGTTCTCCGACTGCAGCAGGCGGTTCTTCTCCAGCAGCAGAACCTCCAATGGTTTGGATGCAGCATCCTAGGGAAAGGGACAACGAAAGGGTTAGTTGGGGCAACGCTCTGTGAAGTGTCAGAGAAAAAGGTCAGCATTCGGGAGAAAAGCGCATAGTGCTCAACTCAAATCCCGAAATTTGTCATCCCTATTTCAGCGTGACTGTGGCAACTCTCTCATCTGTGGCAGAATGCCTTTTGTTTTCTGGTGCAGACGGTTTATCAGCTCTCGAGATGTATTCCTAAGTGCTCCATTAATCATTTTTTTTTACACCTGTTTGCCTTTCGACACAGTGCTATCGTGGCGTATCTTCCCTGAAACACGGTGTTTCGGTGCTAGGGAAAGAGTGGATAAATTAAATCAGTCACCAAAGCCGACCCTTCCCCTTTCGGTACACACGGCTCTCAATCATCAAAACCCACTGGAAATAATAAAATGCCGGGTAGAGAAAGAGGAGAGGCAACGGCAGGTTTCTGCTAAAGGTGCCAGAATCCAATTTGTAACCTTTGGTCTGACAAGATTAATATGCGACGAGACCAGAAATGGTGGAAACAACTCCCCCTTCCCTTAAGATTTCTTTGTTTAATTTTAGTTCAATTGTGCATTTACGGCACTTTGAAATGGAAGACTCTTGCTTTCCTTTTAGCAACAGATGCATGCAAAAACGGGGAAAGGCAGAGCCACATTTCCGTGCTAGCTAAGCCAGCCACAGTTTAGGGTCTGTACTTAGGAGGGACCTCTCAATATGAGCCAAAAATATATATACCAGCCCAAATCACTCAATGTTAGCACTAATAGAGAGGGTTTCTTCTTGGTAATGATAAGGAGTGAAGTCAAAGGCTTTCACGGCCGGCGTCCATAGTTTTTTGTGGGTTTTTTCGGGCTCTGTGGCCATGTTCTGGAAGGGTTTATTCGTGACGTTTCGTCAGCATCTGTGGCTGGCATCTTCAGAGAAAGGGGAAACAAAAAGACCAGTGAATTTCTTCTCACATTACAAGATGCCAGCCACAGATGCTGGTGAAACGTCAGGAATGAACTCTTTTGGAACATGGCCACAGAGCCCGAAAAACCCACAAAAAACTAATGATGAAGAGAGCCTTTTAAAACTGACACAGTTTAGCTCCTCGGCACATCTTCATTTGGCCCTAGAAGGAAGGTTTGGGACCAAGAAGAGTTGGATTCGAATTCTTACTCAGCAGTCAAACTCTCAGGGTATTAGCTCTCCGCACAAATTGAATAGAATAATCTTGTATCCATGTCTCCTTTACAAAAGGTTAAATATTTGTAACATGGTGCACTGCCACATACAACTGGTTGTCCTTTGTGACTTCAGAAGGCAGTGGCTCAACCAAAGACCGCCTGGGGAGCGTGCAGCTTGAGGGAGGTCTTGAGTTCCTGATTTCAATAATGATTTTCATGCTGCTTTGCTATCACCGTATCAAACGCGGATTGAAAAAGGGAAAGGAAAAAGAAATTCGACAAAAACAATAAAGAGCCACCATAAGAAATGAAAGAGCAGCCACACTTGAGGACGTCAGGGGAAACAAAAAGACCAGTGAGTTTCTTCTCACATTACAATATCAAAACAGCGGCCATGAAACACCCTTTATAACACTTGAAGAACAAAGATGCCTTAACTGGTTGTCTGCATGATAAAAGCTCTGCTGCTGCTGAGAAACTGCATGGGTTCCAATATTTTAATACTTCTATACCATTATTCCAATATTTTAATACTGCTAAACCATTATTCCAATATTTTAATACTTCTAGACCATTATTCCCACCTCTATTTCTTACCTGTCTCTCTCCCTATGGATCAATTTTTAACACTTCTTAAACCATTATTCCAATATTTTAATACTTCTAGACCATGCATTTGTATATTATATACGAACAAGGGTACTCAAGATCATATACAGTCAATGGCCTTTTTGAGCAACGATTCAAAAAAAGCACAGATAAACTTCTCTATCTGAAAAGCCTCACTCACAGGCTCTCGCTACGTTTGTGAGAGTGTATTCTGCATTTCTCATTCCAAGTTGGCATTCAAAAGATGCCCTCTCACCCAAAATCAAAAATAAACCCCCTTACCTGCGTGCTGGAGCCATCCGACGGTGCAAACTCCATTGACTTCAAGATGCTGCAAAGTGGAAGAAGAAAAGAGTTATTTTCCACTTCTTTCCTTTCATAACAGCTCCGCTAATGAGCATTAACATTGTAATTTTCGGCTCTCCAGGAACACCCTAAGTGATAACTTTAACAACTTTTCTTTGGAGTAATATAATCTGATAATGAATATAGAATAACTATTCACACTAGTTATCAGAGAAGAACATTCTCTCCAATGTCCTCTAAATCAAGGCGTAATGCAGTCCCACCAGGGCCGTTTGGAGCATAAATTTAAAGGTTAATAAGGATATAACATTTTAAACTGTCAGAAACAATATAAATTTATACATGCGATGCTTGAAGGGAAAGAGGGTGGGGGGAATAGTTATAGCAGAGCCGCAAAAATAGGGAACCGCCATCACACTCACAATAAAGCCCATGAAATGTGCAATATAAATACACGCAAGATATACCAGCTCGCATATCAAGGAAAATATGCACAAATTATTTGCGTGACCCAACACGCTGTGGGCTTAAGAAAACGACGCACGGCCGTTTTTCATTTTAATAGGCGATGGCTCCACAGTGACAAGGCCAACAAATTGTTTGATGTTTCTTAAGATCTATGAAGCGCCTGGAAATCACAAATACATTAAAGGCGCCCATTTTGCATTCCACTCTCCATGTGCCCATCTCCAGGGGGATGCGAGGCAAGAAACATCGGAGCTTAGGTCAACCGTTCCACCACATCCTCCTTCAGAAAACTCTTGCGACACCTATTGGTCTTACAGGGCAGGGAGCCTCCTAAGTTTTGGGGGTCCTATGGGCATGTTTTAGGACGCCCTCTCAGGAGGTAATGGGTGCTAGGAGACCTCACTAACTCTTGATGCCAAAACCCAAATCAATTCATCTTCATTGTTACAGCCAAGGAGAATACTGGCTGCCACTGGGTGTCACTGAGTCTGGTCTTGGGCTTTGGACAGATCTGTATCAGGAGAAAGAATAGAGCAATGGTTCTCAACTTTGGCTCTCTTAATGTTTGGACTTCAGCTCCCAGAAGTCCCAGCCAGCTTGCCCAAATGATCAGGGATTCTGGGAGCCGAAGTCTAAAATGCCCGGAGGACCCAAGGATGAGAACCACTGGAATCGAGGGAGAGAAAGCTCTACCTATTTCTGAATGTCACCCCGGTCTCCGTCTTAGGCGGGACAGATACAACCTGCCACCTGTTCTTCAAGAAAGCTTGCAAAGGGGAGATGTACTGGAGGCACATGCAAAAGGTGTCACTTGGGTTAGTGTCACCCCCGTGTGGTAACTCATGGGGGTCACTCCCATGGACTTCCTGGGATGGGATGTGGAAGTGGGTCTCACTCTGGAGAACCCAGTGTTGTGCCACCACCATCCCACCCTCGTAGATGAGAAAGAGAAGACAGGACCCCCCCCCGGTGCAAGAACAGTATTTTTATTACAAAAGATCTGGACATCTTGAGTGGACAATGGTGGAAAAAAGCCAAACATATTGGGAGGGTGAGGCTCCAGGAATGGGGGCACAGAAAGAAAGCTCTGCGGTTTCACCCCTGTCCTCCTCCCCAAAGTGCCCCATTCTGATGTGAAGTCGAAGGCTTTCATGGCTGACATCCATAGATTTTTGTGGGTTTTTCAGGTTTATGTGGCCATCTTCTAGAAGAGTTTATTCTGGACATTTCGCCAGCATCTGTGGCTGCAATCTTCAGAGAAGAGATGCCAGCCACAGATGCTGGCAAAACGTCAGGAACAAACCTTCTAGAACATGGCCACAAACCCCAAAAAACCAACAAAAATCTATGTCCCCGTTCTACCTGCGGAAGGATCTTGGTATGCCTTGCTGCTGCCCAATATCTATGATGGTGTTACCTGGTGTTTCTGCCCCATGCCCCCCTAGTGATGCCATGGAGAAAATGCAACAAAATGTTGCACTGCATAATGCTCCCATCTAGGGTTCCAGCCAGCAAACCATGCCCTTTCCTAAGGTATACCATCCACCCCACCTTCCCTCCCTCAGCAGGCAGTATTTTATGGATCATACTCATTCCTCATTTGCCTCTTTCCCACTTCTCCTCTGGTTACATAAGGACCATCACCTAGAGAACAAGTTTGGCATTCACTCAGAATAATGTCTTGGACTCAGAACTTGAGTTCTTAGGGAAATGATTGTTCCATCAAGAGACTGACAATTCTGGACAAAATACAGGGCACTCACAATTCCAAGACGTCTTTGAGCAGGGAGTGCAAAGGGCAGTGATGGCTAAATTTGTTTAATTTAGTGGTTCCCAAATTGTGCCTTTTAAGAAGAGATTTTGGACATCAGCGCCCAGAAGCCTCAACCATGTTGGCCAATAATCTGGGATTGTGGGAGCTGAAGACCAAAATCTCTTAAAGAGCACAGTTTGTGGACCACTGGTTTAATTTATCCCCAGAGCAGTTCTACTGCTTGGGAAGGTGGCACACCAGCTGCCCAAACCCCCTTCTTAACAAGCAGGGAGATGTGAGATGAAACCTTGCAAGAGTTAATGTTGGGTAGCAAACTACAGGCAGTTGGGTTTATCTCTGATGTGACTCCTTGGTTTCACCTCTGGGTAGGTCGCCCTCTACCCAGTTAGCCCGAGCGGGCATCTGCCATTGCTGCACTTCCTTAACTCACAAAGACAGCATCAAGCCACAGAAATAAGTTTGGGCTCCACAGGATCCTGGGGTTTTGGTAACAAACCATGACTCTCTCTCATTAGGTCTTAGTCATTCCAACTTGCTCGAAGAACCACGAAGGAGTGACTGGACAGAGCATACCAACATGCCAACATTGTGCCAGGATTCCCTGGAACACCACCTGACTGCTATGGCCAAATGAAACCTATTTATTAGACTCATTTCCCCCCACTTGATCGCTGCAAGGTGCTTCTTCTATCAAGGTGATCCGATCTTCCGGAGGTGGGTGCAGGGAAAGCTATGGTTGATCTCCATTTCAAAAACACTTACTTCAGTTCTTTCTTAACCTCGTCGTAATCCGCTTGCACCTTCAGTTTTTCTTCCAGTTGCTTGAGAGCAAAACAAAAGATGGGAAAGGGGGGGAAAAAAGAAGATTTTGATCAGATTAATACTCAACACTCTGGCCTTTGCATGCCTCCCCCTGCCTCGATCTCAAGAGTTTCAGATGCACTGTTCGCCAAACAAGACAGCAAGTATAGAGCTTTATTGATTTACACCTTTATCTGCCCTGCCTGCGGACAAAAATAGAAAGAAAGAAAAATGTGACAGGATTCTTCTCAACTCAATCGCCAGCCAACAAATGCCAGCTCAGAAAGGTTTTTTCGTCAAAACGCCCACTTTACAGGCCGCTTGGAAAAGAGGACGCCATCTCTTAGGGTGACTGCCTCATTGCAAGTCTTGTACAGCATCTGAGGGTGGCATATTTATCTCCTGTGAGGCTCTGCTCCTTAGCATGTGCCCAAATTTACAGAGGACAGGGAAGGCAGCTCTATCTATTTATATCCATGTTGGCTCTCTGGTAGAGCCATGTCTTAGGGGCTTTACACACAGAAGGCCTCAAGTCCAGCCCTTAGGATCTCAAGCTCAAAGGATGTCAGGTCGCTGCGCTGGGAAACACCCTTTTAGCGTAGGACTTCTGGCAATCTGTGAAGGGTGTGATGAAGGGTGGGTGACTGGTATGTCTGGAAATTTTCACCTCCATCACCAGCTTTGGGACATATCATGAGGGCAAAAACAGGGATCGGTGGGCTTTTTCACCCTTGCTCCAAACGTGGAGAGCTCCAGGAGCAGGAAGAATTCAATGTTGGGTCACTTTTGGTATAGGACCATTGGGAGAGTAGGGCATGGAAAAGCTGTTGGGGGCTACTATCTGCTCACTCAGGGTCAGATGGATCAAGGGTCTGACTCAGTAATAATAAATAAATACATCTTTTATATATATCCCACTTCCTTGTACAAGCAACCGGAGTAAAAGGCAGCTTCTATGGCTCAACAGCATGGCTTTGGTGTTATATTCCATGCATATCTAAGCGATCTGAAAATCACATTTACACATGATGATCATTTTCTAGTCCTCAAGGTAAGAGTTAATGCCTGTGGGGGATGTCACAGAACTTGAAATAGGACTTACAATGGCCAAGCAAAGAAAGACCTTTTTACAATTCGTTCTTCTGCCTTTACCCCACCTCTTCCCACCTCCATGCCTCACAGATTGAGTCCCCAAATCACCCAAACGCCTGACCATTCCCAAGACTAATGCTTCTTTCTGCTTATGACAACCAGATGCCCACTAGTATGGGAAGAAGAGAAACTACAGACCGATGCAGAGACAGCCCCTGCCCCAGAAAGCACTCTGACCAAATGAAAAGACAATTTTCTGCCTGGTGTGATCCGGCCATTTACTCTTCCCCAGACCGCAACAGTTGGGGTAAAAGATTAGCATAGTTGTTCTCTGGAAGAACCCCCGCAAAAGACAAAGGGGAAACAAACGTTTCAAGCTGTGTGACAATCTGGAGGGACTAATATCTGGCCGCCACGGCCGACGCGGTTCATTTTCAAGACAAAATCAAAGGCATGTTTGTAATGTCACGCAAGGTCTAAAAATATACCCTCTGGGAGTTTCCAAATGCTGCGCTAAGAGGAGGTGGCGGAGTGTCCTATGCTCAATGCAGCCGCTCAGGGAAACTAATCTTTATCAAGAAGCTGATCCATATTCATTAACCTCAGCATTTTAATATAAAGAACAAATGAGAGAACAACCAAGTACCAAAACTGCATGCTCTGTCAGGTTCTGGCCTTAAGATCTACACGAAACCATTTTACGATCTTTTCAGCTCACCTGCAGACACACACCTCTATGTCCATTAATATTTAACTTTTTCCTTCTGGCATACATACATTTGCTTTGGTTCCTACTACTGAGCCAGGACTTCCATTCTCACAGTTTGCAAGCAAGTACATGCTGATCACGCTATGTCTCTCTATCTCCCACACTAATACTAAGGTCAGGCAGCAGCAATGATTCAATATATGGAAGCTTTCTAAGGTGGGACCCATAGGTTAGTGTTAGAGCAATCCTACTGCTGGCCAAGCACAGCAACAGAAATGCCCATGATGACTGAAATGCAGCCAACTTCACATCTAAGCGGGGGCTTCGCAAAGAATAGCATCACCTTCGCCTTGCTTCCTAATCATCAAAACAACTTAAAATGTTTGCTTTGAAAACTGGGAAATTTGTTTTGTGACTCAGCCTGGTGTTATAGTTTAAGCGTTGGATTCTGGAGACCAGGGTTTGATTCCCAGTTCATCTGTGAAACTCACTGGGTGACTTTGGACAAGTCGCACTCGCTCAGCCTTAGGGGAAGGCAAGGGCAAACCTCTTCTAAGCAAATCTTGCCAAGAAAACCCCACAATAGGCTCACCGTAAGGTGGTTAAATGCTGGTAGTGCAGCCACAACGTTGTGAGTTTGACCCTAGAGGAGGGCTCCAAGATCCACTCAGCCTGGCATCCTTTCGTAGGTCAGTAAAATGTGTACCCAGCTTGTCGGGGGCAATTGGCTTACATATTGTGAACCACTTAGGGAGTGCTACTTCACTGTAAGGGGTATAGAAATGTACTTGCTGTATTGCTATATATACTCGACTATAAGTCGACCTCATGTATAAGCTGAGGACAGGTTTTGGGGCCAAAATTACGGATTTTGCTATGACCCGTGGATAAGTCAAGGGTAAAATTTAGGGGCCTATAGGAAAGGATCTAAAGGATGAAGCAAAGCAAAACAATGTCAAATAACTTCCATCAGACATAACTCTTTGTGCCTATTCTTAAGACTGGATGGATGAGAGAGTAAAGGGGGTCAGTGCTTCCAGGACAGATTATACTCTTGCTTTTCATCAGGGGATGGTTCCTTCTAAGAGTTTAAGATGCAATACTTACATTGACCCGTGGATAAGTCAATTCAGGTTTTTTGGGTCAATTTTTGACCTAAATTTCTAGACTTATATATGAGTATATACAGTATATTGAGGGCACACAACAATAACCACTAAAGCAAAGGAGTGATTCTCAGAATTCTACTCTGTAGGCAATGCCCACATTCCTGACACTTCCTATGCTAGATGCAACTCTTTCTTGCTGCAGGGATTTTTCTCCCTCAAAGAATGTATTTGAAATTTAAAGGTGATTAACTGTGTGAACCAGTGTGAAGCTCTATATGAAAACATCGCCGACGCAGAAGGATATCAAAGGACAAAACAACAGTGGCAGCAACAAACAACCCCATGATCCTGCTCCAGGAACAAGGCACGCTCCTCAAAGCAAGCATCGCAGGCGTGAAATCTGCCCTTTCCCCGTGCCACAGTCCCACCCTGAAAGGAATGTGAAGCCAACTGAATGGAGTGCCCTGAGCGACCTTACTTTCAGCGTGCTGTTCTTGGCTGTCAGCTGCTGCTCAAGCTGGGAGATCTGGCAGGTGGAGTTCTCCCGGAGCTTGGTGAGGTTGCCTTGGAGTCGCTGCACGTCTTCAACCAGCTGAGCAATTTCGCGCTCTTTGGCAGCCAGTTCGGCTTCCAAGCTGGACCGCGTCAGCACTTCGATAGCCTGCTCCTAAAGAGATAAAGAGAGGAGTGGGGAGGTTACACACTGGCACCAGCAACTCATGGTCTCGGGAGGGGGTACCCTATCGTTTCCGTCTGAGGTGCTCCCCACTCAGCTCAAACCATAGGCTGCTCTTGTAACACAGAGGCAAGACAGACCGCCCTGTAAGGGAAAGCTGGAGGTACCCGTTTTTTCCTCGGAGGGATGCCGCAGCAGCCAAACTGCACGGCGTAGCTCCACACCAAAATAACCTGGAAAAACTGAGTTCTTTTCGGAGTGCATGGCAGACACCATCAGTGCACCACTGGCGCACATCGATGATGTGAGCGCTGTGTATCTAAGCACGGCAACCGCCGTGAATGGGAGGCCACCATGATGATGGTGTCTATATGGACTAGGGTTCTGGAGCATGCGGACGCTACATGCTCCGGGACCCTAGAATCAGCGCCGTCATGCTGCTTCCCGCAGGTATGTACCAGGCCATAGCATCCCAAATGTAGAGAGATCTTGTAGCATCTTTAAGACTAACTAAAGAAAGAAGTTGGCAGCATGAACTTTCGTAGACTTACTGTATATATTCAACTCTAAGTCGACTTCATGTATAGGTTGAGGACTGGTTTTGGGGCCAAAATACCTGTTTCCAGTAGACATAATTGTTTGTGCTCACACTAAAGCCTGAAAAGATACTGTAGTTGAAGTACAGTATTTACATTGACCTGTGGATAAGTCCACTCAGGTTTTTTGGGTCAATTTTTTGACTAAAATTTTTAGACTTATACATGAGTATATACAGTAAGTCTACTTCCTCAGATGCACTTGGTTCTTTTGGCATCTACTGATATTGCCTCATGGCTATATATTGCTTCATGGCTGTATCTTAGAACAGCATCCCAAAATTTGGCTGTGTGGCAATTCAACATTATGGTAAAGGTTAAATTGTGTACGTTAATGACAACAGAAAAGTCTGAGAATCATCAAAGAAATCTACTTCATTTCAAAATTACACCTTTACTTAGATTTCTTCTGAAAGTATGAGACTGTTTATGTTGAACACAGTGGCAAACGTTTAGTCTTAATTTTCAAAAAGCTTGGTCTAAGTCAATTCATTAGAGCCCATTAAAGGGTCTAAATCTCAGTTGGGCTTAGGCTTTAGGTTGTTAAAATGCTTTCTACATGGGACTGCCCTTAAAAACAGCCCCAATCCAGAATACAAGTGCCATGATTTTGACCAAAAATTGGAAAACCGAACATACATAATAACACTCTATTATTCAATAGATGCTATTAACATTCCAAGCTCTAAATCTCCTAGGCTTCGTGGACTTCACTCTTCTGTACAAAGTTTCCTAAGCTTTAAGTTTTTGAGTCTGTTTCCATATTCTATCCCTGTATCCATATTCTATCAGTCAGGGTTGGGCAGGTAGACCCAAAAGATCAATATTTTTTTGGTGGCAGTCTGTGAGATGCAGAGCATCCCTCTTTATCTACATTTCCAAGCACAAAACTAAGGTGGCATCGTTCCAACAGGTAATGTTTATGGCTTAATCTGCAGAAGTATTCTATAATTGAAGACAGATGCAGATCAACTCAAATTTGTATATGGGGATAAAACTGCGAAGCGAGGCTCATGCTTTCTTTGTTGATAGATTGTGCAGGTCTAGGCCCTAGTGGTTTTCATTTTTAGAAGAGATATCCATTCCCTTGTCTCTGACAAGGCAAGGAGGTGTGCCTTTTCAAAAGAAGTGCTTGCCGTCTGCATTATATAGAAACGCATCTAATAGCTCTGAGAAGGTTCCGAAGCTTGACTGTAAGTACTGGGTCAGTATAACATTTCCTACATGTCTGCTCCCTCCATGAGAGCCCTCCCTGAAATGAAAAGAAAGCCTTTCAGGGAGGACAAAACTTGTCACAAGAGCTCCAGGGGAAGAGTTCCCTTTACAGCTTCAGGGGAAGGAAAACATACAGCGTCAGAAAAGCAAGTCCTTCCGGCTCCCGCATGGGAGCATCCCCATTAGCCTGCAAACTGCAGGGGAAGAAAAAAAAGCAGCCCTGAAACGCTTTGACCCAGTTGGAAGAAAAATAGTCCCCAGTGGCCCTAAACGCAGGAAGGATGTAAGATGCCAGGCGAGGACAGCCTCGGTTCACGCAGCTGGAGAAGGGGAATGAAGAAAACCTTGTGCCCAGAGTCCAAAGCAGGGCTAGGGAACTTGAAATCCTCCTAGAGGTTAGACTCTAGTCCCCAGCAGCCTGCATCAGCCAACCTGGCCATGAGCGAGGAAGGACCGGAACAGTATTTTACCAACGTTTTTTGGCATACAAACTCCCAGCCCCATGGCCTATGAGCTGGTTGGGCTGGAAGATAACTGGAGGTGGAGTAGGGGGAGAAGCCCTGTCAGCTAAGGGCTATTAAATCTGACTATAGAAGGTAAGGAGGAAGCTACATGCAGCAGCCAGTGGGGAGGATGGGCTGTGCAATTGGTAGAAACTGTTGGCAGCCACAGGGAATCCGGCATTGAGGAACCCACAGGGCAGGAGAAAAACATATCAGACCAAATGCATCTAAGTAGACTTAAATCCATACAAGAACCCAGAATCAAAGCATCCACAACAGATGGCCATCTAGCCTCTCTGAAGATGCCAGCCACAGATGCTGGCGAAACGTCGGGAATAAACTCTTCTAGAACATGGCCACTTAGCCCGGAAAACCCACAAAAAAACCATCCAGCCTCTGTTTAAAAACCTCCAAAGATGGAGACGCCACCACTCTCCAAGGGAGCGTCTTCCACTGTCAAACAACTCTTATTGTCAGGAATGTCTTCCTAACGTTGAATTGGAATCTCCTTTCCTGTAGTCTGAGTCCATTGCTCTGGATGCTATCCTCTGGGGAAGCAGAAAACAAGCTTAGATGTGGAGCAGGCCAACACTGGGGACAAGAGCTAGAAATCCCACTTAGTATTGTTAAGAGGATTGCTCATTTTGAAAAAGTGATCCTTGGAAATGTGTGGGAGGAGCAAAGCCATCCATAAGGATTGTTTCCCCACAATGAGCAGGCAATATTCTAGCCAGTAAGAGGTATACCAGTATACCTTACAGAAGCAATGCGGAAAGACATACAAAGAACAAGATTGGCACAACCATGTCTTTCATTTTAAAAAATTGGAAGGATCAGGCTTTAAATGAAATTCTCATAGCTACAGGAAGCAAAGAGCAGACTCAGGAAAGGACATGCCACCATGTTGAAACTACCTAGCTCACTGTTGGCATACAGGAATAAATTCTAGAATCATAGAGTTGGAAGAGACCCCAAGGGCCATCCAGTCTGACCCTGTTCTGCCATGCAGGAACCCACAATCAAAGGACCCCTGACAGATAGCCATCTGGCCTCCGTTTAAAAAGGAGACTCCGCCACACTCCAAGGAAGTGTCTTCCACTGTCTAACAGCTCTTACTGTCAGGAAATTCCTCCTAATGTTTAGGCTGAATCTCTTTTCCTGGAGCTTGCATCCATTGCTCTGTGTCCTATTCTCTGGAGGAGCAGAAAACAAGCTTGCTCCCTCCTCAATATGACATCCCTTCAAATATTTAAACAGGGCTATCATATCCCCTCTTAACCTTCTCTTCTTCATGCTAAACATCCCCAGCACCTCATAGGACTTTATGGTTTCCAGACCTTTCACCTTGTTGGTTGCCCTCCTCTGGATATGTTCCATTCTTTGTGAATTGTGGTGCCCAGAACTGGGCACAGTATTATTCCAGGTGAGGCCTGACCAAGGGAGAATAGAGTGGCACTATAACTTCCCTTGATCTAGATGCTATACTTCTATTGATACAGCCTAATATCACATTGCCCTTTTTAGCTGCCGCATCGCACGGTTGACTCATGTTCAACTTGTGGTCTACTTGGACTCCTAGATCCCCTTCACACATAGTCTCATTCAGCCAGGTGCCCCCCATCCTATAACTGTGCATTTCACGCTGTATAGATACAGCATCAAAACAAAGCACAACACATGTTTGGGTTGTGCCTCCCCTTCCCTTTGAGCCCACCATCTACTGGTAAGACAAAGAAAGAAGAGAGTTCATTCCCCGTGAGCAATCCTTTATTGTACCCCAAGAAAAGAGGCTGGGGAATAAAGGCAGCAACTTTATGCAGGACAATTCCCAGGGAACCCAGTTCTGAATATCTCTGAAAACAGGAGCTCTGTTGCACAGGAAAGCACAATTTGGTGTACTTTAGAAACTGGCACAACGTGGTGTGTATGTGTGTGTATACCCTGCCTCTTACCACATCCGGTGCTTTCTGGATCTGGGTAGCCAGCTGGAGAGATTTGTTAGCAGATGAAAGCTGCTCCCTCAAGGACTCGGCTTCTCTTTGAGCTACCTCTGCCCTCTGAAAGAAATGAAAGGGGGGAAAATAAAAAATTTTGGAGGAGGGGAAGTTGTTTGTTAGGGGGGGGGAGGAGTGTACATTTGATATAACAACTGGCAATTATTGCACGAACATTCATCAATTCATGCCCGACTGAGTATAATTGATTTTCCTAAACACTCAACCTAATAAATGATGGGGGGGGGGGGAGGAGAGAATCTCAGATTGTGATGGATTTTTATTTTAAACAGTACAAGGAAGAAATAATTGAGCGATTATGACAGTAATTTAACGCTAGGAGCAAGGAATCCCCTGCTGACACAAATGCTGCGGCCCACTGAATTTCCCAGGCTGAATGAATGCAAGTGGAAATGGAATCCTTTGATTCAATTGCCTTTCTGTACTCCCAGCCAAAGCAGGCTGAGTGGCGAGATTCCTCCTGGGAATAATTCTCACGAGTAAACGCTGAATTAAGAGATCCTCGGCCCATTTTTGCCTGAAAAGAAACACAATGGGCAGGCTTTGTTTTGTTCTCTGGTTACCGCTTTCCCCCATAACATCTTTCTTTCTTTCTTTCTTTCTTTCTTTCTTTCTTTCGTACACAACACACACACACACAAACACACACCGAAGACAGGGCAAATTTTAAACCTTGACTAAATGAAACACGGTTACTCTTCATGGTTATTATTTTTTCCCCTGGGACAGCTGGGTAAATATGCAGTCCTCTAGATGTCGCTGGACTAGGACCCCCCACATCCTACATAGCCATGGGCTGAGGTTGATGCGAGTTGCAGTCCAACATTATCAGGTAGAATCATAGATTTGGAAGAGACTTCCCCCCAAGGGCCATCCATTCCAACCCTCTGCCATGCAGGAACTCTCCATCAAAGCATCCCCATGGACAGATGGCCATCCAGCCTCTGTTTAAAGACCTCCAAGGAAGGAGACTCCATCACCCTCCCAGTCAGCAGCTTCCATGGTTGAACAACTCTTACTGTCAGGAAGTTCCTCTTAATGTCTAGGCGGAATCTCTTTTCCTGTAGCTTGCATCCATTGTTCCGGGTCCTGTTCTCTGGAGCAGCAGAAAACAAGCTTGCTCCCTCCTCAATATGATATCCCTTCAAATATTTAAACAGGGTAGGCCATGGGAGCGTGCTGGTGCATTCAAGAAACCCTTCTGTATTCTCAAAGACATTGCAAGAGGAAGACTAGGCTGGCTGATCTTGTCGATAGCCATGCCACCATTACCTGTGTGAAAGGACCCTATGGTTTCCCTGGGTCAGAACTCTTCTGACTGCAAGGACACTCATTTTAAATACACAGTTTTTCTTTCTAATCCGCAAAGCATGAGGGACTCGCCCATATCTGCTAGCTTTTATGGAATGGTATGACCTCGGACTTTCCGCGCTGGAGTCTGAAACTTTGCTTACTATAGCACAGCACATCTCTTCGAGGAAGAAGTGATGCATAAAGTCAAAAGTTATAGCTGTAAACAGGAACCCTGGAACTTTTTGTCAGCATGGAGCTAGTCTCTTGGCATTATTAAAAATACTCCAATAAAAAAGTCTTGCCACAAGGTCTTAAATTAAAGGAGCCCTGGTGGCGCAGTGGTAAAATGCCTGTGCTGCAGCCACTCGCTCCAAACCATAAGGTTGCGAGTTCAAGACCAGCCAAAGGGCTCAAGCTCGACTCAGGCTTGCATCCTTCCAAGGTCGCTAAAATGACCCAGATTGTTGGGGGTAAGTAGCTTACAGTTGTAAACCGCTTAGACACTCCTTAGGCGGAATGAAGCGGTATATAAATGAAACTGTTTGTTTTGAAGCTGTTTGTTTCTTCATGTCTTAGAGGCTTCTTCTCACATCTCTGCGGACCTATATTAGTCCTCTCCTTTCTCCCATTGATACAAGGCGGATGATTCCCATCAAAATCCAGAGCCTGGCACACCTCAGGATCTGCATTTAGATCAGTGATCAGCCACAGGCTCATTCCATAGTCCTGAGCAAGCCATGCATTCTCTCATATCCAGCTTTCAGTGACCTCATTTTAATGGGTTTTTCATATTTAAAGTATGCAAAAGCTCTGTTGAAACAACTCCACTCAAAAAAACCCGGTCTGAAGGTTCCTTTGATTCTTCCCAAAGCTTCCCTGCTAGTACTTCTCTTTTGCCGTAGATACTCGACTGTAAGTCGACCTCTAAGTCGAGGGCAGGTTTTGTGGGGCAAAAATATGGATTTTGATATGGTCCTTGGATAAGTTGTGGGTAAAATATAGGGACATGCAACAAGGGGTCTGAATGATGAAGCAAAGGAAAACAATGCCAAAGAACCTGCAAAATTAGGGCAGGCATAACTGTTTTGGCTCACACTAAAGTCTGGATGGAAGAGAGAGTAAAGGGAGGTCAGTGCTTCCAGGACAGATTGTACTCTTGTCTTTCACCAGGAGATGGTTCCCTTTTAAATAAGAGTTAAAGTATAGTATTAACATTGACCCATGGATAAGTCGACCTATGTTTCTGGAATCAATTTCTGGTTAAAATTTCTAGACTTGTATATGAGTATATACTGTAATTTTTTTCAGACAACTTTGAGAGGAAAATTGCGGCTACGGAGATGTAAATGGCCATGGATATTTTGGTGTGGTGCCTGGAAGAATCAATTTTAAGAAGATAACCAATTCTGGCCCAACATGCACTCCTTCCAGGGCCTGAAGTTTTGCAATTGGTTTTAACTGTGGTTACGAAGAGAGCTGACACCAGTCAAGGGTAGAGTGCATAGGTGGATGGACCGATTATACTTCGTGTTATTCCATCAGTGACGTTACTCCAAACAAGGCAAGCTAGGTGTCTGGCTTATCCAGGATCTGAAACAAGGAGCTTGAAAGCTTGTAGTAAGAACTGATGCTCCAGAAGAATGTACAGGGGCTTAAACAGTAGGACCAAAACCTTATAATGAGAGCTAGCCTAAGGTGGAAGCCAGCGGAGGGATCTATGAGGGGAAGCGAAGGTGAAAATGATCCTTCAGCCTGCTTGCAGCTGCTTAAACAAAGTCCTGTCATAAGGTTGATATCTGTTTCCTCTTCAAATGACAACACTGACCAGGGAACGTTTTTGCAAAGATGAGACAACGCTTTGTAACTAAAATCAGAACCAAGTTCCCTCGGCCCATCTGAATAGGTAACACATCAAGGCCAAAAGATGATGGGGCTTTAAAATCCTACCTGATTTGCTCTTTCAAGGTCCGTCATGATCATTTCAATTTCATCCGACCTGCAAGAAAACAAAAGCAGGGACCATGAGCTTACGAGCGAGTAAAATAACCGGTGTCACAGAGACCTCATGCTTTCTCTAATGATGGGACCACATTCATACAAGGTGACACTGCAAAAGAAGGCTCAGGAAAGGCCATCTAACTTCACATTTTAACTTTAAAAATAAAAACAATGAGGTTGGAGTTCACATGGTCCTCGTGAGATGTTCTCGGTCATACGAAAGAACCTGTAAGGTATAATGTTAACTCTTCCACCTTGATTTTCAAATCGTGACAGATCAAGTTAGTACAGCGGGGGACCTCAGAGGCCCAAATGACACTGATATTGGCTTCATTTTGGCACCAAGTGCTTTTTAAAAGACGTCGTGGCCAAACTGAATGCTTTCAAACCCACAGGTACATGGTTTTTAACCCATTTTAAATTTTCAAGTTGCTTTTAGTATGCTTAAATTACCTATTCTTTTAAAGAATGCCAGTGTGATGTAGTGGTTTAAGCACTGGACTACGACCCTGAAGATCAGGGTTCAAATCCGTGCTTGGCCATGGAAACCCTTTGGGAAAACCATGCTCTCTCAGTCTCAGGGAAAGGCAATGGCAAGTCTCCTCTTCAATAATCTTGCCTAGAAAACTCCATGATAGATTTTCCTTAGGGTCGCCATAAGTCAGAAATGGCTTGAAGGGACATAGCAACAACACCAACAACTGTTTTAAAGGGCCATTGCTTAAACTGATTTCGTTTGCATCCTTAGATTCCATGATATAGTGGACAATATCAATATCTTAACAAAGTGATACAGTAAACTTGAAGGAACAGCATTCAGAATAGCGGTGTTAGTCTGGAATATCAGTTATGCAAAGGGATCTTGTAGCACCTTTGAGAAGAAGTTGAGAAAGAAGTTGTAGCATAAGCTTTCGTAGATTTGATCTGCAGGGAAGGAAGTGGACCAAGTCTACGAAAGCTCATGCTAGAACTTCTTTCACATACTCTCAAAGATGCCACAAGATCCCTTTGTATATCGAAAGAATAGTGTTTGCGATCACTAGGGCAAAGTGTGGGCACTGCCGGCCCTTAACGTCGCATATCAACTATGATCCTTTCTTCCGAGGAAGGACATTTTCTCAAAACCAGGAATAGAAAAGTTTGGAGTCCAGGCCAATGGTATTTCTGTAGGAAAGGAGGAAGTCACAGTCTTTTGGTTGGGAAGTGAAGGAATAGGTGTCCCTGTGATTTGGGCTAGTATAAAAACAGCAAAGGCGGTGGTGGCACCAAAGCAGTGTGGGTGCAACAGTAATGATCACAGATTGGCAGTAATGCATTACAAGTTACCTCTAAATGAGTTAAATCCCCCCCTTATTCCAGCAAGGATATATTTCAAAAGCCGACATCCCAAATGGTAACAAGCTGTAATAATGAGTCTTCATGTGAATACGCAGCTAACTTGAAAATTTCAGAAGGTATTTTGACAAGAAATGTCCCCAGCTTGAAGCCGTTTTCTTCCTGCTACCAAGGCGTTTGTTTTCCTTCCAAGAAGCAAGAAACGCAACTGGTAAAAATGTAAACCTCAAACAGCTTCCCAAACACTCCGAGGAATAACGGGGCTAAATCAAATTAAAGCATCTGAGGAAGTAGGCTGAAGTCTACAAAGGCTCATACTGCAAACTTCTTTCTTTCACTGAGTCTCAAAGGTGCTACAAAATCTCTCTACTAGGACTAAATGTCTTTGAGAAAACCAACTTTCAGATCTCGGGGAACGGCGGACGGAGCCATGGAATGGCCTGTTGGAAGCGATCCGAAAGGTTACCAATCTTGACAGCTTTAAAAAGGCTGCCAAGATCGATCTTTTCCGACAGGCCTTCCCTGAATAACTCACTTGGTCACCCACAGATCCGGACCGCCCTACAGAATAGCTCAAGATGCCCACCTCGCTATCGCTAATAGTTTTAATAATTTTAGACGAGATTTTATTACAGTTATGTGAGATTTATAATGTTATTGTTTGAAGGGAGGGATAATGGGTTTGCTTTAATTTGTATTGCTGTATTGGATCGAAATTGCCTCGATCCTGCGGGAGAGGCGGGATAAAAATAAATTATTATTATTATTATTAGGGCGGCAAACTGGGGTTGGGGGTATTTTCATCACCCATTTGGATCCTCAGTTTGAGCCATATGACTCATGGAAGGACTAGTCCTGTTTTTAATACTCTTTCCTCTCACCAAGGGAACATCATCCTTGCCAGATCTGACTGATCATTGGATTTGTTTGGGGCTAATATCGTCTCCCTTGTCATCCCGATACTCCATCTCTCCTGTAAACCATCCCAGAGCACCTCATAAAGTGATGCAAAGCCTTTAGGAGCTTCAAAGAGAACCTCCTCCTTTAGTGAGACGAACACCCGTTGAGGTTATAAATGTTTCAGCTGTATTCTTTTTTAAAAAATATATAAAATAAAATAAAATAAAAACTTTTATGTAGAGTAATGAATTAAATTGCTGTAATGTTCTGTCCCTGGGCAGGCTGGAACAGAAATCCGGAGGAGCTTCAAAAGGATTCATTCTTTTCTTTTCCAAGGCCGAAACGCTGCATCAGGAGCTGGCACTCGGAAGCCTGAAATCGGTTATTTCACAAAGTCTTCTAATAGCTACATTTGCCTGCGCGCAACAGTTTTGTTATAAAACCCATCCCGGTTTGTCTTTTTACGAGCCGTAAACACCCAAGTTCTCAATATGTCATTGAGATGAACAGACAAGACCGGCTGGCTTTTCTCAGGCTTCAACCCCTCGAGTGAATTCCAGCTCAATGAAGGATCAGGGATTTCGACATGGTGGCATCCGGGCCTGGCATTAAAAAAAGAAAAGAAGACACAGGGCCCACTGGCAACTGTTTGGTGCCTGCCAGTGCCAAAATATTTTACATGGCGGCAGATATGCGCCTGGCTGGATTTGTAGAGGACTTTGAGATTGCTCCCACTTGACTGGACGGGTCAAGTGAAGTTGAACCGAATCACAATATTGGTGATGTCCTTTCGGAAACTGTAGATGAGATTTCCCCAACCAGGTCCCCTCTAAGTGTCCAACTACAACTCCCATCCTTCTCCAGGCATTGCCCATGTTGAGTAGGGATGACAAGACATGTAACTTAAGACATCTGGAGAGTATCTGGTGGTGGTGACCTGCTCAAGACTCCTAGAAATACAAGGCTAAAAGGGAGAAAATAGTTTCAGAGCTGAAAGAACGACTCTTTGTTCTGCAGAATTCAAAGACACAGCCGCGTTCGTCTGGAAAAATCAGTATGCAAAGGGGTCTTGCAGCACCTTTGAGTCTAACTGAAAGACGGAAGTTGTAGACTTGAGCCTACTTCCAAATGAAGAGCTCAAGTCTACGAAAGCTCACGCTACCCACTTCTGTCTTTCGGTTAGTCTCAAAGGTACTGCAAGATCCCTTTGCATAGTGATCTTTATTCTGTGTTCATTTTCTCAAACCAAATTTTTGTTTTGTGAGAACATACTGTATATACTCATGTATAAGTCTAGAAATTTTAGTCAAAAAATTGACCCCCAAAAACCTGAGTCGGCTTATCCATGAGTTGATGTTAAGTACGGCATTTTAACTCTTGTTTTAAAAAGGAATCATCGCAGGCTTCTACAATATCAGGTATTCGGAGGGTCAAGATATGCTGGGAAAAATGTATAAATCTAGATAGTGACTACATAGAGATAAGTTAACAACTACAAATCAAAACAAACTTTCTGTCAATTTTTTAAAAAGGTGATCATTAAAACTTTTGGATACTCCCTCATATACCTCTATTTAAAAAGTAGATGTGTTCCTGGGTATTGCTTCTTTAACGGAAACTTTGGTGCCAGAGGCAGAACTAACATGGACGGAATAGGGATGGGTTCCTGCATCGCACAAAAGAAGGGCACTCAAAACTAACAATAGGCACATGGGAAATGAAACAACCAGATCAGGTAGGCCTTGCCAAAGTGAACAAAAAAGACGCTGAACCTACTAAAGACCACTTCAAATCTCCTTGTAAGGGTTCAAACCACTATTTGGCCCAAGAAATCCACTCTCTGTCTCAGGGGAAGACAATGGCAAACCTCCTCTGAACAAATTGTGCCAAAAAAAACCCTATGATAGGTTCACTTTAGCATCACTCTAAATCAGAACGGACTCGAAGGCACAGAACAGCAACATTTCCCAATTTCTTGGTTACGGTTCCATTTGTGTTAACACTGCAACCCTATCCACGGTTTATGCGTAAGTCTCATTGTGTTTAGTGGGCTTAATCCCAGAAAGGTTAAGACTGCTGTCTCAATTTCGAATCAACTGCATTTTATATATTAGAATCTTACATAATGGTGGATTATGACTGTGGAGATCAGCGTGTGATTCCCTGTTTTGCCAAGGAAACCTGACCTTGCATGAATCACACACTCTCAGCTGCAAAAAGACCTGGGATAGGTTTGCTTTAGGGTCCCCATAAGTTGGAAAGGACCTGAAGGCACACAACAACAACAAGTCACATATATCAGGGTTTTGTTAGCCTTTAAGGATCCACAGGGATATTTGTGTTCTAGCTGGAACAACCAAGAATGTTACCCTTCTATGAATTTGTATCACTCAATATTAGGACGTTTGGGGTGGACAGAGGGATTAAACTAGTGGAGAATAGAAGGAGACACAGAATGGGAAGGGGAGATAAACTGGAGTAGAAGCGAAGAGGAAGAAACAATGAGAAGAGAGTTCGAAACGTCAGGAATAAACTCTTCTAGAACATGGCCACATAGCCAGAAAAACCCACAAAAAAACTATGGATGCCGACCATGAAAGCCTTCGACTTCACTCTTTATGCACCATCAGATCTGAACCATTTTAACTGTCTGCATCATGATAATCCATCAGAGAAATCTACAGGTCTAACCTTATGTGACTCAATGGAAACATCAATATCTGGGTTGATCAGTGCATGTTAAGAATCTTCTTAAAGTCCTTTTTAAAAATATGTGATTGATGTGGATATTCAAAAATATTCAAGGGATGTGTAAAAGAGAGAGGGAGAGGGAGGAAAACGCATTCACTCTGGAACTATCACACTTTTTATCTATCTCAAGCTTTTTAAATATGCTACAAAATTCGCAGGAGAGAACGGGAATAACCCTCATGTACTGGAAACATTATGTCAGACTTTAGAGCTTCTGTCCGAAGAACTCAGCATTTTTTAAACAAAGTTAAACCGTATTTTCAAGAGCCCTAATTAACTGTTGTGTAATGACAACTTTTCAAAATGTGCAGTGCTTCCAAGACAACTCAAGATCAACTCTCTCGAACTATTTCTGTGTGTTGTTGTATTTTTTGAAAGGAGCAGAGGCCCTTTTCTCTTCTTCTGCCAACGCATTCTGCCTTCCAACAGTAACTTTCTATCTGTTATCACAGTCTTCCCTGACACCTGGAGAAAAGTACCGGATGCTGGGAGATTCTGTGAGTTGTGGTCCCTCAAAAATAAACTTTTCGGAGGTATTAACTGGAGGTATGGTAGTTTTGCACATGGAGGATCAATTTAGTTGCTGTGTCAAACCACAAATGATCAGTATGGTATCCACAAAGCAGCAGACTCTTAGTATTCGCCGGGGTTTGGTTCCAGGACCCCTTCATGGATCCCAAAATCTGTGGATGCTCAAGTCCCGTAATATACAATGGCAAAATAAAATGGTGTCCCTTGTAAAAAATGGCACACACAATTTTTTTTTTTTGGGATTAAAAAAATAATAATTTAAAGACGTGGATATGCAGGGCTACCTGTCCATGTTGCATGGAGAATCCACCACTTTATGATGGGGCAAAACCAAATGCAATACTTTAAAAGAAAATTACCACAAAATGGTTTATAGCTGGTATATGACACCAACCAGATTAGCAAAAATAATTATAGTTTCTACTAAACGTAACAGATGTGACTGAAACTAAATCGAGTCAAGAGGAAACAAGCCGAATCTTATATATGATAACCGCTGCACGTATAGTGTACGCAAGGTACTGGAAAACTGATACAAAACCAATGCAAGAGGAATGGATAATAAAATTAAATCATCTTGTGGTTATGGACTATGTTTACTGCAGGAAAATCAATTCAACAATATGAAAAGAAATGGAGAGAAGTGTCAAATTGTGGAGCCACAATGAGAGTGATCTTTAAAATTCTAGTCAAAACAAAACAATCAAGGATTAGAGATTATGGAATGAATATAATAGATAGATAAGAGATGTTATATGTAAGCAGTTGAATTAATCTGCAGGTATCTCCTTCTTAAATAACGCTATGTCTATATTAATTTGCCTGTTTTTAATATTAAAAACAATAATAAAAATTAAACACGCAAATGACGGAGCGAAACAGGTTTGTGATGGCCGCAAAAGCCATTATTTAAATACACCAAAGAGGCTACCATTGATCAACCCTTAACCACGATGGCAAAGTGGAACCTTCATGTTCAGAGGACGTTTATCTGTGTACCAGATGCGTTGGTGCAAAAGCTACAACTGTGTTTGCGGAGTGACTGAAGGCATATGGGTTTGGAAAGAAGATGCTGGTCTCGGTGGTCTTAACTACCTGGGCTCTTCTTGTGTTCTTAATTTTATGGTAAAGCTTTCTATGTTAGTGGCCATCACCGTATCTTGGGGCAGTGAGTTCTCTAAGTCAATTTTGTGCATCTTTTTTGTCTGCCCCGAACCTACTGTCAACTGCGTTACAAAGAGTTCACTTAAGGCAGTTCGATGCAGTCGAAACTTGACATGTCGGTGCCTTGCCACTTCTTGCCTGCGGCACTTCCGAGGCGTAAAAGGTTTCTTGTACTTTCAAGGAGAAGGCCACTGCATTCTTTACACGTGGGAGAACCAAAAACCTAACAGTGGATATACCTGAAATGTACCGCGGAGTCAACATTTATGTTTTATTAGTTGGACAGGGTAACATTATGGTAAGGGAAGGGGGAAAAAAAACACACCCATGCAATATTTTCCCATTGCTGTTTTGTTCTTTTTATTGCTCGGAATGACTGTTAATATTAAGCCACAAGGCCTTGTAAAAATGTAGTACTAAAACTTTACGACTACGTTTCTTGCAAATAAAACCTACCTGCCGTTGATATCGGGGAGCCGTACAATTTGGTAAAATAAAAAAGCCTGAGATTGCATCATGGACTTTCAGAGCGATGGTAACGCAAAGGGGAGAGAAGATGAGCTGGGTTTTTGTAATCCGAGGTATAAAAACAGATTAGGAGGACCCAAGCGAAGCTACAGCCCTGTGCTCTCAAGAAAGTTTAAATGATCAGCTGCAGGTTATTTGAACATTTGCACGCCTAGCCAATAGAACTGTTCCCTAAATGAGGGCTTCTCTATCAGTCACCCCTAAATCTGTCTTAGCAAGCTAACTTTGCAAAGGTGGGGGATTTCAGAAGCAGGTTTTTTTTTAATATATGGCTGAAAAGCTTTTTAAAAACAAAGAGGGTTAGCACATTAAAAACCCAAACCCCTAGACTCACAAGGTATCTATCCTCAATTGATCACCTATGAGGCTCAGGTGGCAACAGTTTTATCATGGAGCCTGATGTCTCCCAGGTCTTTGTGCCCTTCAACCACAGTTGAAGGAACAGAGGAGTTGGACAATCCTGAGTAAGAACACAAACTTTTGAAATAGCAAAAATGGGGGATAGACTTCCCTTAAATTACTGTACATACTCATGTATAAGTCTATAAATGTAGGTTGTAAAATTGAGCCCCAAAACCTGAGATGACTTCTCCAAGGATCAATGTAAGTACTGTACTTTAACCCATATACAGTGGTCCCCCGGGTTACGAATCCCTCGGGATACGTAATCCCCGGGACCCGAAACCACCGGGGCCGGAAAAACGGCCCCGGCATACGAAGAAATCCCCGGGTTGCGGAAAAAAAATCGCAACCCGGACCCTTTAAAACAGTGCGCTCCGGCGCGCTGTGCAACTAAAAAAGCGGTCTCCCGGGTTGCGAAGCACTTCCGGGTTACAAAAGAAATCCCGGAACGTTTTACTTTCGTAACCCGGGGGACCACTGTATATATATATCCTGATGAAAGGCAAGGGCTTAATCTGCCCTGGAAGCATCTTCTACTCTCTCATCCATCCAGCCTTCAGTATGAGTACAAATAGTTATTAATGCAGTTATCTTTTAATTGCATTTCATTTTACTGCTGCAATCCGCTTGGATTCCTCGAGCTTAAGCAGAATATAAATAAATATATTATTATCATTATCATCATCATCATTCAATAGTTATGCCTGCTGTAATTTTGTAAGTTCTTTGGCACTGTTTTCCTTTGCCTCGTCCTTTACATCCTTCATTACATACCCTTGACTTACCCATGGGTCATATCAAAATCCACAATTTGCCCCTCTCAAAATCTGCCCTTGACTTATATATGAGGCCGACTTATAGTTGAGTATATACAGGTATCTTTTATGCGCCATTAACCATCTCCTCCCAAACCGCAGGCATGATCTTCATTTGGATGGGGTGAATGGGCAGTTCAAAAGTGGGGTCTTTAAGCAGAGGATGGGTGGCCATCTGTTGGGGATGCTTTGATGGAGAGTTCCTGCATGGCAGAAGGGGGTTGGACTGGAGGGTCTCTTGGGGTCTCTTCCAACTCTACGATTCTATGATTAACTGAGTAGGTCTGATACTCGGATATCAGGATCCTCTCTGACACAGGCAGAAACCCCTCAGCAAGTAAGTCCCAGAAGACAGAAAAATATGAACATTATTGTAGAATTTTTCTCCCTAAAAAGCAGTGTCTCCTCTCCATTAACTAGACCAGGACATGGAGCAATGGATTCAAGCAACAAGAAATGGGATTCCACCTAAAAATTAGGAAGAACTTTCTGATGGCAAAAGCTGTTGGACGATGGAAGACTGCTGCTTCCAAGAGCAGTGGAGTCTCCTTTTTTGGAGGTTTTTAAACAGAAGCTGGATGGCCGTCTGTCAGGAGTGTCTGGATTACGTCTTCCTTTGCGGCAAAGGGATGGATTGGATGGCCCTTGGATCTCTTGCAGTTCCACCACTCTATACCATATATACTCGACTATTATCCGACCTCATGTATAAGTCGAGGGTAGCTTTGGGGGTGAAAATTATGGATTTTGATATGAACCATGGGATAGTTCCTTTTTAAATAAGAGTTAAAATACAGTATTTACATTGACCCATGGATAAGTCGACTCACCTTTTTTGGGGTCAAATTTGTGACTAAAATTTCTAGGCTTATACATGAGTCTATACAGTAATTTTCAGCAATCAGTGTTACGACAGAAACGGCTTTTCGTTCAAATCCGCAGCATCGCTCTCGCCACGTTCTCACCCTCCTTTGGCCACCGCTATTCTAAGAGCCACGGGAACCTTTTCCTCTCCTTCCATCGACAACAGAGTGAGTCAGAGAAAACACAAAAACCCACGTTAACTACCATCATTTTGGCCCTGGGCAGCCCAGCAGTGTATTAATTTTCCATGTGCGATAAAACGCACGGCAGCATGAGCGCAGGTGGTAGTCTAAGACGTGACCTAAAGAGCCATCGAGGAGACTTTTGTTTTAAGAGGAACAGAATAAACGCTGCACTCCGTCTCAAACGCTGCAGGTCAAAAAAAAATTTAAGTCACGGACTGCGTAATTATTCGAGAGCTGCCATTTTAAGGTGAAAAATAAAATAGGTTTCATTATTTATCCTACTGCCCGATACGTGAACGACAATTGAAATGTAAATAAGTAGTTTAGGAATTTCCCGGGAATGACCAGTTGGGGAGATGTCTTGGAAATCATCTGCGTAAATGGGTTGCATATGAAGACACTTAAAGGAGCTGGGTGAGTTTAGCTTGGAGAAGAGAAGACTGAGAGGGGACTTGCTAAGTTTGAAGGGATGTCACGCAGAAGATGGTGCCAGTTTGTTTTCTGCTACTCCAAAGACTGGAACGTGAAGCAAATTTGAGCCAATTCAAATCATAAGAAAAGGTAATCCACCTAAACTGTGGGAAGAACTTCTTGAGCGTAAGAACAATTTGACGATGGAATACATTGCCTCGGAAAGTGGTGGACTCTCCATCTTTGCAGGTCTTTAAGCATGAACTGGATGGGCATTTTTTATTAGGAGTGCCAATTGGTTTCTTCCAAGGATGACTGAGATACAGGCCAATTTCAGCTACAGGACATAGGAAATATCCCAACCAGAGCAGTCACCCAAGTAAAGAAATACACTTGGTCTTCTGTATTGGCTCAATCCATGCATTGGAGCATTCAGAGATGGTCCTGCCTCATTATTGGCAATGGTGGCACATGTACACAGCTGGCATGGCCACATGCACATCCACATCCTTCATGTTAATGGGACTTGTGGTCCCATGTTTTTTGGTATCTGGAAGCGGAGGCTCCAAAACCAAAGGCCTGCTAATATTGGGGAGGGGGGGGGGGGAAGGTAGACTATATCAATTGATAAATCAAAACAATTAGATGATCAGTGAAACAAGCGACTTTTCCAAATGCAGAGTTGGTGCTAGGACAAGCAGCAACAGGACAAAAAGAACCTTGGTTCCACCAAATGTAGTTGGGAGATGGCTTTCATTCCTTTAAATTAATATTTGGCAATGCTTATGGTGTTTTTGGAGACCAGGGTTCCAATCCCAGGTCGGACATGGAAACCCACTCGGTGACCCTGGGCAAGTCCTACTTTCTTTGTCTCAAAGGATGGCAATCACAACCCCCCTCTGAAGAAACATGCCAAGACAACCCCATCACCTTAGGGTCCGAAATGCCTTGAAAGCATGCAACAACAACAGTGGTCTTTATGTAATCTGCAGCGTTTAGTAAATTCACTTCAAATTAAAATCCATGATCTGTGACTATTTAGGACAAGTAACATCACATTGAAATTTGAAAAAAGAAACATGCTGTTACAAGTAACTCGTAGACACCTGTGTGCCTACACAACCTGTGGCATTTTGGCAAATCGCAATGAAGGACGCTTACTGTTCCCCCGTTTTCACAAACCCACCAGGTTACATGGGGGGGGGGGGGGACTCTTTCACATCCAGTTTCAGGGATTATGAGCATGGTTTTCCCAGACACGCAACCAGAACAAATCTTCTGGGGTATTTACCATAGATCTGCCTTCTGCTGCAACCTTGACTGAATGGGAGAGACCTCTGCAACCTTCTGCACTGAGGAGTTGCTGCCTTCACACATATATAAGGAACAGAATCACAGAGACACAATCCTAAGCAACTTCACATCTTTTCTGAAGGAAGACCATACGGCCCTAGATGTTGATGTCTGTGTGAACATCACGACTGAAGGGAACTGGAGGTGAGGATAAGAGAAGACCTCCATTATGTGAGTCCAAGCCCTAATAACAACAGAGGAATGTTGGCTAAACATACCATAAACTTACTGAAATAACTAATATGCATCCTTCCTGCAAAACTAAGAGGCTTCTGATATAACACCTCTTCTTAACTCAGGACCTGAGTTCTCTTTAGAAAGACCTCCCTTTCTTGATCCCAGCTCACCTGCGGCACGCACAGTTCGGCCCTGCAAAGGAATGGCTGCCTCCCACCTAAAGAGGAAAACAGAGATTTCCTTCCTCGCTAACATTTGCAGAAACAAGAGACACTTGGAACTTGCGTGAACTTTTCAACACGTCGGGAGCAAACAGGCCAGCTTGGCAAAGCACTTCGGTGAGAGAGAGAAGGGGGATGAAAAAAACTTCTATAAATATTCTGGTTTTGGACTGCTCTTTTTGCTGGAGTCAGATTCTGCCGCAACTCCTTTGAATTGCTGGAACAATTTCATGCTGGGCAGAGTTCTTGCTTCCCACCTGCCCCTTTCGACAAACACAAACTGCAGGGCAGCAGCTGACAAATTCTCTGAAAGGAGAGCATTTGTATCTCCGGTCGGCTCGCTATGTTCCTATTGGTTCCAAAGGAACCAATGTTTTCTAAAAAGTATAATTTCAAGACAAGTTTGAACTGAAGGTGCCTGGGTTTGCAAGCGATAGAAATAAGATCCCCAGATGGACACTTGGTCTGATTTAGTGTTCCTGGTTTAAGAACACAAAAGTAAAGAGGAGTTGATAAGATGCAAAAAATAAATAAAAATCTAACAAATTTCATCCTTAGTTTTTTGTGGGTTTTTCGGGCTATGTGGCCATGTTCTAGAAGAGTTTATTCCTGACGTTTGGTCTGCATCTCTGAAGACGCCAGCCACAGATGCAGGCGAAACGTCAGGAATAAACTCTTCTAGAACAAGGCCACGTAGCCTGAAAAACATACAAGGAACGATGGATGCCGGCCATGAAAGCCTTCAACTTCACAAATTTGATCCTCTTTGCAACCCAGCATGTCCAATCCCTGTTTGTTTTAATCCGACCCAACTGTGTGGTATTAAGGGTTATCTTGTGTCAATGTGATGGGAAGCCTCTGGTGCTTCAAGAGTGAGCAAAGACTTCTAGGGTGTGTAAGCATGATTTCAAGGAAAATACTTACTAACAACAGAAAGAAATTGGCAGCATGAGCTTTCATAGACTTCGGTCTACTTCCTCAGATGCACGTGGAGATGTCTCCTCATACTGATTCTACAGACTAACACAGCTGTATCTTTGAATTCTATCTTTTATTATTAAAAACAGTTTTGGTGCTCAAAAGTAATGGACCAAATTGTGACGGTGGAATATGAAGGCTCCCTGTCCCAGTCCAATCTGCAAGGCTTCTCTTCCCATGGAAGAAACACTTCATTTACTACCACTTGCTTCCCTTCCCAATCTGATTCGCAAGCCTTCTCTTCCCATCAAAGAAACACCCCTTTTAACTCCACTTGTGTCCCCTCTCCATCAATGTTAAAACCTCTCTTCCAGCAAATCGGTTTCCCCTTTTCCATCCTTTGTTACAGCCCCCTAAGTTTAGCCCTTGCCATATCCACATGTCATATCAAAATTCAAGAGTTTGACCCTGAAACCTTCCCTCGAATTATACCTGAGGTCAACTTGTACACAAGTACATATGGTGTGAATGAATGAATAAGGCCTCTGGTCTGAAAGGGAATGGCAAAGGGAGGAATTTTTTAAACCACAAATTCCTATCCTCAGTTATGTCGGAAAAAAAATATGTACAGTTTTAAGTTGGAAGCAACTGCAGAAGCAAGTCTATCTAATCTGTAACCAATACCTTCAAATGGGAAAACATCCCCATAGCCTTCACTAAAACTGGAACAACAGGGCTCAGCTGAACTTACAGAGAAACTTTCCTCCAGTTTCTAGGAGAACCGACTGCCTTTGCTACACTTCTTTTGCACTTCCCTGATGCCAAGCTCTTTGGCTGAGAACTGAGCCTCTTTGGGATTTTTTTTTTAAAAAGTGCAAATGTGTTTCTGTGCTATCACTTTAAAGTCAAGTTGTGCGTGTGATTCTGGAGGGCTCCGAGCAAACACTTTAAACACTCCTCAAGTATAAAATCCTGCGCCGAGTGCCATTAACACTTCTGCCGGTTTTGTATCCAGTCTGGCTCTCCGCACTGAACATCTCTCTCTATCACATTTTAAATGCATAAGACTCCTCTTCCCATCATGGGTGGGAGCTCTACAGATGTAAGTTTGTTCTCTCTCTCTTCTAATGCAGTTGTTAACACATTAGAAAGAGGCAACACCTATGATTACCTCTGAAGAAACTAGTTACGCCAGCAGACAAAGATGTCAGATTCTGGAGTAAAAAAAACTGCACCTACTAAAATATAATATTTGCTGACAAGTGGCATAACAGGATGGAAGGGAAAGAAGGCAGTAATGTACACCGGCTATTGGTTTCTCAAATCAAGAGATGCTGATGCTCAGTAGGATAGTTTGACTCATTTTGGGGGGACCACTGTTCATACCCATTTGATAATGTTTGGAAAGAACCTGGCACAGCCGAGGAACTATTCATTGTGTGCTTATTTTGCCTCTTGTGTAGACTGTGCCAACACTGTGAGGTAAGTTAGGCCAGGATGGAAAAAAGCAGTAGCTGCAACTCCCAGTGATCCAGGCTGGCTGGGATGATGGGAATGGTAGTTGAAGGTATTTGGAAAGCAATAGGCTGGGGATGGCTTTTGTAAGCACTGCAACAGAAATGGAGAATATCTGGCTCTTCAAATCTTGCCAAGAGGTCCAATCCCAGCACCTGAAGGGTCAGATGCTTCCCATTGCTGGACTAAAATACACTGGTAGAAATAAAAGGTATAGCCATGTTAGTCTGTAGAATCAGTATGTAGAGAGATCTTGTAGCATCTTTGAGACTCACTGAAAGAAAGAAGTTGGCAGCAATGATATTTCATAGACAGAAGGCTACTTCTCGAGATACATTTGGATCTCAGGACGTAGATTTAGTCTACAAGAGCTCATGCTGCCAACTTGTTTCTTTCAGTTGGTTTCAAAGGTGCTACAGGATCTCTCTGAATGCAATACATTGGCTTACTGTGGTCTCTTATTTCTTAAAATGGCCCTCTATACTATGAATGTAGTAATAATTTTGGGACTGAACTACATTTTGGGCAAGTTCATGTCAAAAGGTAGCTAATAATAATAATAATACTCCTGACAAGTGACTTCTCCCTACCATCAAGTATGCAAGTGGTCCTCATGGGGAACAAAACCATTTAGTCTCCATGCACTTGCTTCGTGTCCTCGGCGATTGTACAGTGGCGTGCCATATGCTTATGTGTGTGGATATGCTACACACAGACACACTTGCTTTCGTAGACTTGCATCTACTTCCTCAGATGCATTTGAGGAAGTAGAATGAAGTCGATGAAAGCTCATGCTGCCAACCTCTTTCTTTCAGTGAGTCTCAAAGGTGCTATAAGATCTCTCTACGTACTGATTCTGCAGACTGACATGGCTAGATCTTTGAATTCTGCATGTGCATCTGTGTATGTATGTCTTTTTTTAAAAAAAGAGAGTCAGAAAGCTTGGGTTCTGATTAGTTGAAGAATAGAGCAGATAAAACCATTTTGTTTCAATACAGTATGTTAATATCTCTGTTTCATTAGTCACTCTAATAAATATATGGTCTAAAAATGCAATGCATCCTTCTAGAATCCAGAACACGTTTCTCCGCATTGCCATTTGACACTTCATTATAAAAAGAAGAAGAGAAAAAGAACTCATATTTGCTCCAGGGATTAGACGTTTTGAAAGTAAACCGAACCCAATTACCAAAAGAGATGTTCCGCAATGAAATTTTAGCAGGATTCAAAGGAGGATTCTTCCTAACTGGAGTGGACAAATGGGATCAGATAGACTTGTATCTTCCAATTCAGCACTCTGATCCCATGGGCTCAATCTATTTGGGGCAAGAGAGTGGATTTAAACCCAAAGATTTAAGTTTTTTTTTTTAATGCAGGTAAGACAGAGAGAGGCACTGGAGACGTAAGGCCACAGCAACAGAGAATCTCATGGCCCCTGATCTGATAGTTTTTAAGATGCCACAAGGCAGTTGTTTCTCCTGCAACGGAAGCACACAGATGCCAACCCCATGGAAATTGTTAAGGCCAGAGGTTCTCATGCTTCGCCAGACAGACTGGTGAATGAACAGCAAGGAGAAAAAAAGGGATGGGGAAGAAGAGAGCCCGGGAGGGCTGTTATTCATCCAGTCTCCATGATGAGGTTTCTTGATCCATTTGACAAAATTATCCAGTATTGTCAAAGAAAGGTCACTGGACTACACGAGCCCCGGCTTAATGTCTGGCCACGCAGTTCCCGGAGAGGGGCTGTAACTCGACAGAGAGTTCATCCTTTTTGCAGGCAGTAAATGGTAGCAGGGCTGGAAAGGAGTCCCAGCTTTGGGAAATGGTGGGGCATAACACTAGCTTCCTCTGAAATGGACGGACCAATGATCTGATTCATTCTAAACCCTTGGAAGGAAGGAAGGAAGGAAGGAAGGGACTCCAAATGTAAAGAGACAACCACAGCCAGAATTCAAACGAGATTGTATCTGAAGGCATCGACTGATGAAGGCGTCAAGGCCGTGCAATTTTGCATTGTGGAAAATAATAATTAGAGCGACGAACGCTAAGCAGAAAAGCTATTCCTCGTCTCACTCTGTGGGGAAATTAACTGCTCCGTGCTGGGCAAAGCAAGGGTTAATGTCGGCTGACGTCGACTGCCCTGAGCCTGTGCTTTGCTCACCGGAGCATTAAATCTGAAAGCTCCAGAGAGGACTGTGCACAGTGGCGCTGCAAGGGCCGGGGTATAAAGTTCTGCATTAAAAATGCATGTCACAGGCCTGCCACGGTCCTCCACTCAGGCTGAAAGGGAACGCTAGCGGGGAAGTATGAGAGACACCCCCACGCACCCTCTCTCTGGCAATTGGAAACATTCCTCAACAAACAGCACCTCGGGAAAGGAACGAAAGGGCAAACAAACCGTGAAAAGAAATCAAAGGGTTCAATTATCTCCCTCCCTTTCTCTCGGAAAAGGAGACTTTTCTGTTTTTAAGGCTGGTGGGCAGGGGCTCTCCGGCTGCTGTGCCAGTCCGGTGTTTGGGGCAAGCAATGCATTTGCTCTATGGGAGGCTGTGAATGTGTGAGCGGAGCGGAAGAGCAATGCGGGCCCAGGAGTCTTTCTGTGCCTCCGGCGCATGATCTCCCCTTCTCCAGTCTTGAGCAAGGATCCAAATTTCAGACCACAAAATAGTCATCCTGTGATTGCAGAAGTGAAACCGCGTAGGTAAACAGTATCCGGAGCCGTAAAGCCTATATCGTTACTGGTTGAAGGTTTGCTTGCTATCACAGCTGCTTGTCTATAGTTTTATGAGAAGAACAAAGAAATACAGGATGACATGCTGGGAAGGGGGGGGGGGGTTAAGAGATACCAACCGCAAGCCTGGGTGGGGTATAATTAATGTGCATTATTGACATGGCACTAGAGCATTAACCATCAGTGTGCGAAACACAGTGAGAACCCAAGGGTTCAGGCCTGGCTAAAAGGATGCTTAATAACAAAACTCTATATAATAATAAAGTCTTTTAAAGTGAGATATACAGTGGGCCCTTGGTATCTGCTGCGGTTTGGTTCCAGGATACGAAAACCCGCGAGTGCTCAAGTCCCATGAAATACAGGGGTATGCTGAAATGGCGACTTTTCCATAAAATGGCAAAATCAAGGCTTGCTTTTTTGGAATTTATATTTTTTAAAAAAATATTTTCAAGCTGTGGATGGTTAAATCTGTGGATAAGAAATCCATGGATACAGAACGTGATTTAAAGGGGACACAAATCTGCACACACAATTGGTCTGGGCCTTTAAAAACGTGTGTTTGAAGACCTTAGGTAGGGATGGTAGCTTTGGTTTGGCTGTAGGTACTCCTGCACTCCTTTACTATGAGATCTTGAACCCCACCTCCACTTCAGAGTCAGCTAATTTGTTGGGTTGTGTAAAAGAGGTGAGCTGATCTGCCTCCATATGATTCTAGGATTCAAATCAGATGGAGAAAATGGGCCATCCAGTCCAACCTCCTGCCATGCAGGAGCTCTCATTCAAAGCATCCCCGACAGATGGCCATCCAGCCTCTGCTTAAATGCCTCCAAGGACGGAGACTCCACTACACTCCAAGGGAGTGTGTTCCACTGTCAAACAGCCCTTACTGTCAGGAAGTTCCTCCTAATCTCTTTTCCTGCAGCTTGCATCCATTGTTCCGGGTCCTAGTCTCTGGAGCAGCAGAAAACAAGCTCGCTCCCTCCTCAATATGCCATATTTAACCCAGGAACAGCCGCAATCTGAAAACCTTGAAATCCTCTTACACAACTGTTTTGGCAAGGCCCTCCCTGTCCCAACAAACATGAAACTGTGCTTGCCATTTGTCTCAGGAATCCTGCATTAATAAACATGAAGAGGAGCTCTTTTTTACCTCCCACACTCATTTGACAGAAGAAAACAAAGACCAGCTGTAGTCATCAATGGATCCTTGTTCTGCACATAAAGGCCTAATTGCATTTTATTTCAAGCCTACACATGGAAAACTTTACGGATGGTGTCTTGTCAGTTTGCAGATTCTAGTATCCCAGCTGACACACTGCAAAGACGTTTTTCTTATCACTGTTAACGCCTTCGCTGCCCCAGGGATGACCAATGAAAGGGATGGCCAATGGGGGACATGGTTCCTTAATGACCAGACCGTACACATGCATTTAATTCATTGGCAGTAAAAAATAAAATAAAAAATTAGCTCATCACAATCACTCCCTCTAAAAGCGGGCACAGGTGCCATCCAGGATGGAGCCCAAATGGCAAGGCTGCTGGGAAGCAAGGCGGACATATCAGGAGGCTTTGGAGATTTTGCATGAGTACCAACAGGTAAAAGAATCAAGAACAGAAGGAACAGCAGCAATACAAAATGCCCAATATGAGAATGTTCAATGCCCAGAGTGTCAGTTGGAAATGGAAATCAGAAAGCGCAGGGCGAGGTGGATTAATTTAGGGCAGGCTATCAAGATACACTACATATTGTGTTGTGAAGTGCAGCTGATGTTGTGGCTATTTATTTCTAAGCTAACAGACCTACCCAGCTTTCCAGGATTGAAAACTGTGGGTAAGGATGGCATCAAGCTGACTACGGAGACTCGCCTGCAACTGAATGAGCGCTGGTTGGCACCACATCCACACACCCCTGTGACTGTGCACCATCTTTGCTCTTTTCTATCTGCATTCAGTCCATGGCGCTTCTTCTGTAGTATTATTGTACAGTATTTGGCTTTATAATACAATATACAGGATAACAGAATATACACTACACAGTAATATACTGAAAAAGGGCATGAAAGGTAAGATTTGTTCATATATACATATACCAATACATATAAGCACGAGCGGGAGAGTACAGGAAGCTCCCGCTTATCTGACAGTTTAGGGACCAGAGTACTGTCAGAAAATGGAATTGTTTGAAAAGTGTAACCCAGAGTTTTTTTAGTTTGTTAAATGCATTTTGGTGGCCGAAATGTAGACAACACTTTTGAATGTGTGCAAAAGCTAAGAACTACTCTCTCTTGCTCTCTCTCTATAGAGAATCATAGAAATGGAAGAGACCACAAGGGCCATCCAGTCCAATCCCCTGCCATGCAGGAACTCGCAAACAAAGCAACCCTGACCGATGGCCATCCAGCCTTCTTCATATGTATCTATCTATCTATCTATCTATATATATATATATAGAGAGAGAGAGAGAGAGAGAACACTATATATAATGTGTTTGTGTGTGTGTGTGTATAGGAGAGGTGAGAAATAGATAGATTTTATACATGCAGTGTGCCTAGGAATCAACCCACCCTCCATTTGTCTAGCTGTCTCTGGGCCCTTGTTCAGTGTGATGATGACAGCACAGTCTTAAGCACCTGAACCATGTTTTAAAAAAGGGCTTACTTTGCCGTCGTCTCTTCATCATATTTTGTCTTCAGGTCAAATAATTCTGTCCGCGTCTTTTCCAAGGCTGAAGGGTAAGGGGGGGAGGGATGAAAAACAACACGCCAAAGCATTACCGACATGGTAAGAGCGACATGTTAAAAAAACGACTACTCAATTACTACTGAACTATAAACTGTTCCCTGTCGGCCCAGTCGTCTTGCATTAAGCCTTCTCCCTGACCAAACAAAATCAACACTGTTGAAAAACAACGCTTAAAAGCTTTTCCAAATTCTTTCCTCCAGCAAACACACAAACGCAAATCCGACCCCAAGAAGCGCCATCTCTTTCCAGAAGGGTGAAAGTTTCCAGATCCTGTCCTGCTCCATCAGGCTAAGCTAAGCAGGCTATATTCTCATTACGGATCCAGGTGTTGCTAACACTAAGTTCATCTGTGGATCCCTAAGGCTTCTCTACTCTTCAGATGTTCCTCCCATTTGTGGCACAGTTTGCAAGAGAAAATAAAATTTTAAAAAGTAAATTTAATTTCTAATGATTTTCTGAATATGTTAAGTTATTTTCTTCCTAAATCAACCAAGTGGCTTTCAGTCTGTGAAGAGTGCTAAATACTTCTCTCTCACGGTCTCCAATTTTTCTGAAAATATCTATCTGAAACAATCCGCCCCGCACCCTCAGAATATCAGGAAAGAACACACTGGAAACACTGAATACCAGACTGATATCGACTTCCAATAAAACCTTCTCTGCGATGGCTCCGAAATTATGGAATGATCTCCCGGAAGAGATCCATCTTATTACCACCTTAGAAGCCTTTAAGAAAGCACTAAAGATGGATCTCTTCCGGCGAGCCTTTCCACCAGATTTGCTGTGACTGTCTACCTGATAACAAGACTGATGATGGACAGAGGTACCCGACGTATGTCAATTTAAGGATTATCTGTTTTACTGTCTTTATGATTGTAATTGATTTTAATAATTATACTTGGACTCTGTAGTTTTATCCGTTGACCATTTTATTCTGTACACCGCTTTGATCTAATTGGAAAGGCGGTATATAAATAAAATTTATTATTATTATTTTTATTATTATTATTATTTTCCCTGAATGCAACCATATTTTTTTCATGGCTGCGGAAATGGCTTTTAGAAATTTTCCACCTCTGGGAAGGCCACACTTTCTCTAGGCCTGGCACAGAATGGGTAGTGAGAACCTGATGGACTAATGCCAGACAGGAATTCATAATGTTTTGCTGCGGGATGAGTGTGAGATGAGCACCTTTGCAACAACAGTGTGGAAGCTGCCAGCGTTGCATTGGCTCTTGGTGGAATGGCCTGGGCAGCAGCGAGCTTTACGCTAAGCCCGGCTGCGTTTCCCTTTTATGTTCTGTCTCCATCGCAGGAGGGCAAAAATCACAAACCTGTTTGTAACGTCTGCACTTTGTGCTCAGCCTCCTCCAGCTTAGTGGCTGTCGACATCTGCGTCTCTTGCAACATTCTGCAAAAAGAGAACACACTTGATACAAGGCAACTTAAATGTAATGCCAAACAAGGAAATTAAAATAAAATTGGCACTAAATGCCACGTACACTGGGTCAGATCCAAAGGAGGTCTCCATTGGAGAAAAGGGACATAGACTGAACCTGTGGCTAATACATTGCGTGGAGCGGTGGGGATATCTTCATCCCATTTAGATGAAAGATATCCAGAGTGTAGTCCACAGAACAGAGTTAAGCAACCTTTAGAAGTTTTTAGCTAAAATTCCCATAATCCAGAACCAGCATTCATAAGAAGCCAGAACATCTGAAGGGCATGAGGTTGCTCTGAGTCTTAAGAGGATGACTTAGTCTAAGAGAAATCATCTGCAACATTAAAGGGAATCTGCAACAGAAAAGTCTATGCACTTGTCCCTCCATATTCACTAGGGTTAGGGACACAGGACCCCCATGAATATGGAAGAAACGCAAATAACAAAAACACCATGTTTTCACCTGAGAGGACACCTCTCTAGGAATCTCTGGGTCCTCCAGTGCAACTCTGTGGTCAATGTCTGATAGACATTGACCATAGAACTGCGCCGGAGGAGCTACAAAGACCTAGTAGAGTATTCTCTCTAGGAATCTCTACGTCTTTCAGTGCAACTTTTAGTTAACTTTGACCACAGAGTTGCACTGGAGGACCTAGATATTCCTAGAGAGAACATATTAATCGAATCCGTGAATAATCAAATCTGCAAATATAAAATCTGCAACTATGGAAGGATGAGTGTATTAAGAAAGCACTACATTTTGAAACTGTTGGTACAGAACCTATGGCAGCGTGTGTGGTGTGTGTATGTTGTGGGGGAAGAGAAGTGATTCTTTCCCCTGCCCTACAATTTTACATTTTGGGGCTTTTACATCTGTAGTCTTGCGATGTTCACCCTTTTAAGTGAAATTTCAGATGCGGACAGGTTGCTTATTTCCACAACCGTATTTCTTCGAGTGGTCATCTGTGCATTTATGGGAATGTGAATTTAAATTCTGAGGTAAAGTTGTTTTAATGAGAGCTTGCGCTGCGATTTCTTAAGAGAATCGCGTCCTTAAATGTGAATTTAAATTCTGAGGTAAAGTTTAACGGCAGCTTGCCTCACTTTCGTGTTTGGCAAAGCCCTTTCTTTTTCTGAGGAAATTGTTTTAATAAAATGGCTGCTAATCTCATTGGCGTGCTTGGCAAAGTTCCTTTGTTCTCCTGAGGGAATTTCTTTTTTAAAATGGCCGCCCTTTGAGGAGAATTTTTAAAAATGGCGCCCGCCTCGCTGGCACGCTTGGCAAAGTCCTTTTGCACTTCTGAGGAGAAACTTTTAAAATGGCGCCCGCCTTGCTGGCGCACCTTACACCTATTATTGCTGAGGAAAAGTTTTAAAATGGCCACTGGCCTTGCTTCCTCATTTGGCTACAACCGCTCTTTTTTGCTGAGGAGAACCTGTTTTATGGCCGCTTGCCTTACTCTCATGCCTGGCTCAGATATATTGTGCATTATCTAAAGTATGGGAATGCTGCAAAAATGCTACAAAAATGGAACTTTTTTGTATTTATGGCACTATTTCAGCAGTGCACTCGATTTCTTCCAAAAGTGCAAAGCAGAACAATACCTCACTAGACAATTTTAAAGGCTAGAGGAGGAACAACCTCGATGCATAAAATGCGAGAAGAGGGTGTTATAGACTCTGGAGACCAAGGGTTGATGCCAAGATCACCTAGTGGATGTCATGGCCGAGCTGAGCATCGAATCCTGGTCTCCAGAGTCATAGCCCAACACTCAAAACCACGATGCCAAGCTGGCTCCAGTCTCTCAGCCTCAGGGGAAGGCAATGGCAAACCTCCTCTGGACAAATCTTGCCAAGAAAACCCCGTGATAGGTTCTCCTTAGGGTCCCCATAAGTCGGAAATGACTCGAAGGCACATAACAACAACAAAGTCACTTAGCCTTGCTTGGCACAGAAATGGTTAAGTGTGCTCGGCCCTTACAGTGGAACACATTCAAGAGTTCGGTGCATTTTACATGCAAGGGCCAGGATTCACTGATGTATTTCTGCAGTACTTTAGTCAACATCTATGATTCTTCCTTTTCCCCTATAGGCCCTCAAAGTTTGCATTTTGTATTTTCAGATAAAGCACATTTTACTGCTTTGTTTCAATTGCCTTTCTTTTTCCCAGATGATGCAGGGCCATTGAATATGGGTGTGCAGCCTGCCTGACAAGCCTATTTTGATAGCTTGTATAGACCTCCCATAGACATCAACATGCAGACTTCTATGGGATGCTAACACTGTCTCCTCCATCCATCTCATCTGCTGTTTTTAAACATCCTTCTTTGGTGAGGAAACTTGGTTCTGAAAGCTTGCACAGAGATTTCTGTGCCTTTTTTTAGCTGATCTATTATCATAACATGGACATCTGAGCAAGTGGGCTCCTCCTACATTTACACCTTTCAACACCATCTTGGTGCGGCATATCAGAAATATAGAGTTGGATCTTGGTCATCGTTGTAGTAATCTTATGATTTTCCCAAGGTGCTCACAAACTTTAATTTCGCCAAGCGGTTTTATGCTGCCAGAGATCTTGCTACCTTGTTAATTTTTATGCTTTATTCGTATATGTAATTTTAACGGTTGATTGTACCTCTGGTGTAAATTGCCCTGGGAATTTGGCTCAACGGGCGGTTCAAAATGTCTTTCAAAAAATTACAATGATTACAACGCCACTAACAATAACGTTGGCACGCTGCCACCACGCTAAACAACAACCACGCTTTGCCCAAGGCTGGTGTGAAGTGGTGTGAATTCAAGACTTCCTAGTCCTCAGCTTATACTCCTAGGGGCTTAGGTGCTAAAATCAGAACCCAATTTTTAATTTAGTTTAATTTAGTCAGAAAGGTAGGTGTTCTCGCTGCATTGTAGCAAAATCCTAACCCAACAGCTACCGAAGGTGCATGAAGTTGGATGAAGATTTCGCCTTACTTAAAAAAATCAATTGAAATCAATGGGATAACCACAACCTCCTTAAGTCTCGTTGCTTCCAATGGGTCCAAATCAAGGTATTACTAAATCACATTTTGGCGTAACATGCACCAGCTTACCTTTCCTTCTCGGCAAAGTCATTCTGCAGCTTTTGTTCCTTCTCGAGAGCAATGTTCTCCGCTTGATTCTTCAGGGTCTGCTCATATTCCCGAATTTTCTCCTTAAGTGCTTTTATCGTCACCTCTGCAAGAAGAAAGGAGGGCCAAAAGAGAAAGAAAATGAGTAATAAGTAGTAAACAATTGCATGTGGCTGCAGAGCGGCCAGGTTTTTCTTGCCTTGTAGACTCAGCAGTAGCAGCAGCGGCGGCGGCAGCATGGCTTAAACTTTAGCTCTTCAACCTTGACACAAAATCAATGGCTACGAGTCTCTTTGGAGACCTTTTACTCCCTAAATGCTAAATTGAACTTTAAATGTTTAAGGTTGAGGAGGATCAATGGACTCTGCCAGGAAACAGAGCTAAGGTTTCTCTAAGCTGACTGTGGACCAGGACGAAACGTTGGCCGTGCGACAGTTTCTCCAAGCGGCCCAAATCAGGTCCTACTCCGAGTAAGGATAAAAAGCAAAGAGCTTGCTTAAATCCAGGTAGATCAGTGCTCCATCTTGTATGGCACTGTCTCCATTCTCTTTGACAGTAACTCACCAGCATTTCAGCCTGGGCTTTCTCCTAGGTCAAGCTGGAGATGCCGAGGATCGAACCTGGGGGATTGCGCATTCAACGCAGGGGCTCTGTGTTGCTCATCTACAATCCTCCCAGATGCCAGCAACCCAAGATCTCTACTACAGGCCTGCTGGGGCATATGTATCAGGAGAAAGCCATACCCCTGGGCTACTGGCAAAGGACCGACAAGGAAAAGGTGCAGTCATATTTGGGGAGGAAATCTGAGCAGAAAGCTGTCCTCAAAAATGCAAGTGCTGACCCCCTAGAATGGTTTGGACAGACAGCATAAGCCGTCTCCTAGTTTTACATGGACTGCGCCAACTGCTTACAACTCCTCTTGTTCACAATCAGCATGAATGCACTTCTGATTTAAGTGCATTATCTGGTATATTCCTTCACAGGTTATTATGAAGATGGGCAAGGAATCTTGAGTCCACCCTGCATGAAGAAGTCTACCAGGGCAAAACCTCCTTGGCGCGGGTACATGCTTTGTGACCCTCCCTTCCAAAGCAGTATTTTTGGTTTGTTTCATCTCCTGCCTTTCTCTTGAGATGGGACCCAAGGTGTCACACATGTCCCCAAGTACACTAAAATCCCATTTGATGCAAACAGTTCCATTGGAAACACTACAACAATTACAAGCACATTAAAACAGAGTAAAAAAAAAAAAAAAAGATGAAAGCATAATACAGCCCACTAAAACGATTTTTTCTGCTACAGTAACTTAAGCTCCAAAGCCTGTTGGAATAAAAAGCTCTTTGCCTGACGGCAGAAAGAAAATAGCCTGCTAGTGGAAGGAGAGTATGTGGCAAGCGACCATTTGTGGAAGGAAATCCCTCGCCACCAAGAAAGCTGTCTCCTTCATCCTTATGAAACATACCTGAGGGGTAGCAAGGCAAACAGAAAGCCCTGAAAGAGCTGAGAAGTCAGGCAGGCTCACAGAAGGAGATACAGCTTTTTAGAGAGTCTAGACCAGTGAGTCCCAAACTCTGGTCTTCCAAGTGTTTTGGACTTCAGCTCACCAGAATCCCAGATGGCTGAAGCTTCTGGGAGCTGAAATCCAAAACACCTGGAGGAGCAGAGTTTGTGAATCATTGGTCTAAACTCAAGCCATATAGGGTTTTAAAGGACCAACATTTTGAATTGTGCCCAGAAACGGAGTGGTACCCAACTGGCGCACTTGTCTTAGGCTGCATATGCACTGCAGAAATAATGGAGCTTGGCACTGCCTGAACTGCTGTAGAATGGAATCTGGGAGTTGTAGTTTGTTGTGGCACCAGAGCTCTTAGAGAGGAGGAGGATAAATAATCTCGCAAAATTGCAAATCTCACAATTCAATAACACTGTACCCATGGAAGTGGTGTCAAACTGCTTCATTTCTGCAGTGCAGATTCAGCCTTAACTGTGCAAATGGACTCTTGGGCACTGCTGAAAACCTGATTGTTCAAGCTGAGATCCAAGCGCAGGAGGGCACTCAAGTTGTGCACCTGAGGTTTCAAAACGGAGCACAAATTGAATCCCTGTCCTCAACATGCCTTGTGTTGTGAGCATCTTTGCCTGGTCTAGATCAGGTTTCCCTTTGCTTGCACACATAACCAGTCCATTACTGACAGGAGAACTGGTTGAGCACCAAAACAATTTCTATTACTCTTCCTCTGGTCACTATACACTTTTTTTATCGTCAGCTAAAGATCTGTTCTGGCACCTATTCCCAGACTAATGCTTGCTTCTTTCTGTCTTCTGCAACAACTGATAGAATTTAACTGGATGAGAGGTTTTGCCTGTGTTTTATTGTTGTAAATTCCACTGGGCCTTCATTAGGAGAAAACACTGTACCCCTGTCCCTCCATATTCGCTGGGGTTAGGAGCGCAAGACCCCCATGAAGATGGGAAAAGTGAAAATAACAAAAACACGATGTTTTTACCTGAGAGGACACCTCTCTAGGGATCTCTAGGTCCTCCACTGCAACTCGGTGGTCAACATCCCACAGACACTGACCACAGAACTGCACTGGAGGAGCTACAAAGGCCTAGTAGGCCTTCTCTCTAGGACTCTCTAGGTCTTTCAGTGCAACTTTTAGTTAAGGTTGACCACAGAGTTGCACTGGAGGACCTAGATATTCCTAGAGATAACATGTTAATCAAATCTGTGAATAATCAAATCCGCAAACATGGAAGGATAAGTGTAATTTGTTGTTCTTGTGTGCCTTCAAGTCGTTTCTGACTTTTGGCAGCCCTAAGGTCTATTATAGGGTTTTCTTGGCAAGTTTCCTCAGAGAGGGTTTGCCATCGCCATCCTCTGAGGCTGAGAGAGTGTGCCCTGCCCAAGGTCACCCTGTTAGTTTTCAGGATTGAGCAAGGATTCTTATACTGATCTCTAGAGTCGTAGTCCAGCACTCAAAGCACTATGCCACACTGGCTCAGCAAACAATATAATACAAAACGCTTAATACATGTTTGCAGATGTGAGGGCTAAAAATGCCGACAGCTCTCATCTTTGGAGACACAGGAGCCATTTGGATGCTGCTGGAAGGACTCGAATTGGATATTTTCAGGGCAAGCGCAGGCCTTGTGCAAAAAGGAAAACTGCTTTAGACTAAACAAATTCCCTTATTTTCCCTGGTTCAGGGCACGCTTTGCTGCAAAGCCTCCCATCACCCCACCCAATAAATAACCAGAACATTTTTGAGAGATGAGCGCTTCCTCCCTAAGATAATGGCATTTTCATGTACAATGGACACCTTTAACAGTCTGCCCATTTGCTTAAATAACTAACCTACATTACTTCATTCTCCGCACTCGGCCCTAGGGATAAACAAACTGTAAGTACAGCGGAGGCTGCAGATACCTAGGCAGCGTCACACGTTAATCTGGAGAGAAAATGGCGCACGGTTAAGCGTCTGCCGCAAAATGCAGCGACAGGGAAATCAGTGGGACAGAGGCACACATATGTTTTTAATGCGTGTAGCTGGCCGAGAAGACTGAGATAGATAAAAACTGCCGACGGTGGAAAGTTAAAAAGAAAGCCAGCTGGATAATAAAAGATGAAAACAACAGATTAAATTAATGCAGGTATGAGACTATCAAACAGCACAATCCAAACCTGAAGGTATATATATATATAGCATGGAGGTACCACTAGGTAGGACTCCTGTCCCTACTGAGCCCAGAGAGTGAGGTCCAGCTATTCTGCTCTTCCCCATCATCTACGCAGCCTCATCCTTCTTGGTAGAATTCAAAAATATAGCCGTGTCAGTCTGTAGTATCAGTACGTAGAGAGATCTTGTAGCACCTTTGAGACTAGCTGAAAGAAAGAAGTTGGCAGCAGGAGCTTTCCTAGACTAAATTCTACTTTCTCAGATGCCTTCGGAAGGAGACTCACATCTAGGAAAGCTCATGCTGCCAACTTCTTTCTTCAGTTAGTCTCAAAGGTGCTACAGCATCTCTCTACATACACTTCCTTCTTGGGTCACACTATAGGGATGGAATGGACGATGCTGAGGGTTGTATTTCCTCCTCTTAAATATCTCTGAAACAGTCAAAACCTATAAATATGAATATCAATTCCTAAGCCCCCCATTTGCCAGCTTACCTTGATTTTTCACTTCTGCAAATTCTTTGTTGTACTCCTCAAGAGTTTCCCTAAGCTTCTGGTTCTCAGTTTCAATGTCGTGCATGCGCTGGACTTTCAGCTGGAGCTGCTGCCCCAGATCCAGAGCTGGAACAGGATCTGAATCAAGACAAAAAGCAAGGATTGGGCTTGATCTCAGTTTCAAGAAAAGCAAGGATATCATCAAAGCGAAATGTGATTGCTTGGCAAAACATGCATGTGCAGTACACACAATTTTAATATTTAGAATATTTATACCTTGCTCTTAGCTACGAAAGCTCCAAGAGCATCTTACAATTTTTTAATCGGACATTTCCCAGCTCTCGGGCTTCGTTGTTATTGTTTGCCTTCAAATCATTTCCGATTTACAGGCACCTTATGGCCAACCTATCACAGGGTTTTCTGGGACTGAGAATGTGGGACTTGGTAAAGGTCCTCCATTGGGTTTCAATAGCCAGAGGGGAATTCAACCTTGATCTCCAGAGTTGCAGTCCAACACTCAAGCCGCTGTATCTGCAAATCTTACATTCTTTTGGCTCACACACAGATGAGTGCCAATGCACACGTAATTTGGGATTATTTTCCCAGAAACGGAGAGAGGAGCTTCAAATCCTACTTTTGTCAGAGAACTCAGAGAGTGACCTCCAACCAAACATTTATTTCCCAGCCTCACTTACTTCACTGGATGGCTGCACGGATAACGCAGGGCAGGGAAAATCATACACACGATGTCAGCTTCTTTGGAGAAAGGTCGTGGTATAAAATACATGCATGTATTTCTTCTGAAGGCATTTATGATAAGTTGGTGAGCTGCGAAACAGTGGCAGGCCAGTGAAAGACAATGCAACTTTATGAGCCGGAGAGTAACACAACTGGAAAGGGAATAAACTACCAGGAGGCCCATGTGTTTCAGTAGATTTCACACCATTGGCCCATGTGTTTTAGAAGATATCGCAGACCTAGACCTTTCCACGCTTGGGGAAAGTGAGGAACTGACAAGAAACATGGAAGAACAGAAGGGATGGGGTAGAATGAGGCTGTTTAAGCACTTGAGGTAGAACCACAGAGTTGGAGGACACCTTGAAGGCCACCTAGCCTGATGCCCTGGGATGACGACGACGATAATAATAATATTTATAGCCCGCCTCTCGCAAAGGAATGAATCTACTGCCAAAATACCCCTTGGAAATGGCCATCTTATCTCTGTTCAAAAGCCTCTGATGCGGTAGAGTCCACCATCTTCTGAAGTAGGTCCTTCCACTGCAGAATAGCTCTTATCATTGGGAAGGTCTTCCTAATGTTTAGGCAGAATATTTTTTTCTTGTGATTTGAATCAGGTCCTGCAGATCTCTGCTGTGATCAAGTACGAAGATCGCCTGTCCTTCTTCATAGGCCTATCCAAGTAGCTTGTAAGTCAAGGCACCAGGGTGCACCTGCTATACAGAGCTGCCCAAATGCATGCCACCGCGTTGCCCGACCGATCGTAAGCTTGCCAGCCGGAGCAGGAGAATCATGGAATCCAGAGAGGTCTCATAAAATAAGGGCTGCATACATTTTCTGCGGTGGGCGCCAGCATCACTTGTGAAATGGCTACAAAGATTTAGTCTCCTGTCGAGGAATGTTAAACACACCGATCTCGGAGGATCAACAACAGTACATATTAGGGAGCTCGCTTAATTTGCAGCCGCCACCATCATCAATTTTAAAGACCACCCTCAGTCTCGGGAAAGGCATAATAAGCCCATTGTGCCTCTGGTAATGCACTAAGCGCAAGCCAGGGCGCTTTGCGACATGCCAGGCCAGTGCCAGAGTTTACAAAAGAACAGCACTGGGTTATGTTGCAAAGAGAGAGGCAGGGTGTGCTGCGTTGTGTTACTTTTGCTTGGAGAGGGCTCCCTGCGCTACCAATCCCGTAATACAAGTTGGCAGGGAAAGGGGGGGCGCTGCTTACTGCTCGCCCTCACAGCACATGCATAGTTTATAACTACATCACTTTTGCATTTGTGGTTTTTAGAGAAGGGTTGTTGTTGTTTCTCTTCATTATTAGCGCCGCTAAAATATTCATCACACATTATTTAGCACCAGGAGGATTGGGGAGCAATTATAATGTTGAAGTGGCAGGTTGGGGAGGCATGGTCCCTACAGGGCTGACCAATGACGGGTCACACGGCAACTGACCCGGGTGGCTAAAACAAGCCACAGTGCCACAACTTCCCACTCATTGCCTAGGTGAGGCCAGAGTTGAAGATGGAGGCACCCAGAATTTGTGAAGTCGAAGGCTTTCATGGCTGGCATCCATAATTTTTGTGGGCTTTTTGGGCTATGAGGCCGTGTTCTAGAAGAGTTTATTCCTGCCATTTCGCCAGCAGCTGGCATCTTCAGAAAATGCTGGCATAGAAGAGAGTGGGATATATATACTGTTGGCACCCAGAATTAGATATGGAATGGATTTGTCCCAAACTAGGGTTCCTGCTGTCTTCTCACAGAGATCAGAGCTTAAACTGAGGTACAGTCTCAAGCCAGAGCCCTTGATCTGGACTAAAATAGATGGTAGATCACCTAGTCTAGGCAACAGCAGTAAACAGGGGAAAGCAGTCAAGAGAGTCATATTGACTCTGACTTGATCTCCATGAATGCCTCCAAATTCTTATTTCTCTGTGCCACTTAAAACGTGTAGCATCTTTGAGAGTCACTGAAAGAAAGCAGTTGGCAGCATGAGGTTTCGTAGACTAAAGTCTACTTCCTCAGATGCATATGGACCATGCTGTCAACTTCTTTCTTAAAGTCAGTCTCAAAGGTGTTAGAAGATCTCTCTGCAGAGTGATATAACACAGCTATATCTTTGGATTCTACCACTTACAGCATCTTAGACCTCACAATAAGCATGGGCCGTGTTTAAAGACTGGGATTGAGAGACCAAACCACCTGGAGGCATCAGGTTCAGAAATCTAGAACACTGGTTCTCAGCTTTAGACCCTGGGCGTCTGGTGAAGACCTTTGCTTTTACAAGATCAGAGGCTATTCATCTTCAATCTGTGTTTTTAATTCTCCTTTGAGTGTTTCCTGCCCTGCCTGTTTAATGCTGTCACCAGTTCCAATGGTTACAGGAACAAGAAACGAAGAGCCAAAGGCCCTCAGAGGAAGAAAGATGGGATCAAAGGAAGTAAGAGATGTAAGCTCAGTAAGAGGCATGCTGGACTTGGTGATCCTGCCCTTTGCCTCTGTCCCTCCCAACATGCCGATCCTGGGAACCACTTTGAAATTGAACTTGGCCTCCAGGGTGAAGGAGGTTCCTCACCCTCATCATAGAGGTCTTTGAAGATACGGACGAGAAAGGATCAAAAAGGATGTTGAGAAACTGGAGCGTGTCCAAAGGAGGGCAACTAAAATGGTGAAGGGTCTGGAAAGCAAGCCTGGAGAAGAGAAGGTTAAGAGGTGACATGATAGCCCTATTTAAGTATTTGAAGGAATGTCATATTGAGGAGGGAGCAAGCTTGTTTTCTGCTGCTCCAGAGAACAGGACCCAGAACAATGGACACAAGCTCCAGGAAAAGAGATTCCAGCTCAACATTAGGAAGAACTTCCTGACAATAAGGGCTGTTCGACAGTGGAACATAAACTCTCTCTGTCTGTCCACACAATGTTTTGGATCTCAGCTTCCATTATCCTGAAACTAATAGTCATCCTAGATGTGGCTGATGGTATAGAACAAAACCCAAAACATTTTGAGAGCAGCAGGCTGGAGAAGGCTGCTATGAAGGCCTTGTCCATTTGGAGGGCTATTTAGCCAAGTCCAGTTTCAAGATCCAGAATCCTAAGAAGGGAGAGTTCATGTCCGCACTTAGCTGACTAAGTAGAAGACAGGCAATTCATCTATGGAGAGATGAGTATTGCCATCTATGGAGAGCCTGCCATTTCTTTTCCATTACAGTAACTGTTGTCAAATGTGCAGCTATATACACAGAAATTAACACACATGAATTTTATATATGCATTTCTTCTTTTCTGGGGATGCGTACATGGCTGTACCACATCCAGCACACACACAAAGAAGGTGCGCATGCTTAGTAGACCCCTCTTTTTAAAAATTATTATTATTCACGATGTTCATTCCAAAGGGCCCACAAGATATGCAAATCGGCAAGGCTTTCCTAGACTAAAATTAGCCAGGAATTTATATTAACCATCATTCCCCACCTTCCCCTGGCATTACCAGCATCTACATTATAAGATGAATAATGACTAAACCTTTAGTCAATAAATTCCCAAATCCCTGGAAAGCATTATATCGTAAATGAAAACGTTGGCACTCTCATAATTATTCATCAGGATATGTATATTTAATTTAGCTCTATTAAAGGTTAATGTCAAAGAAGCAAAACAGTCACAGAATAAAGTATGAACAGAATGTTAAAACCATCTCCTTGCATTAAACTCCAAACTTTGCTTAAGCTGAGATGAATGATTAAAATGTCAGCCGCTTTGGAATATTGTTTTGGGATATGGTAAAGAGGCTAGGCTGAAACAAGACTTCGCCGCTTTTCTTTCTACTAAGGAAAACATAACTACATCGTGGTTATAGGGATGGGGGCATGATTCAACCATGCGGCACTCCAACAATTTGTACTTTTCAACCAAGAAAATACAACAAGGAGAACGTTGGGATCCCCCTTGGTTTCCCAAAGTACTTTAAGTATCGTGATATTGTTATTAGCTCATAAAAACGTACCAAGTGCAACATGTACAGGTTGTTTTGGAGCAAAACTTTTAAAAACACTCTCCATGGCACCAGCCTTTCAAATTGGGCACCAAAGAGACGATCAAAATATTCCATATTTATGGAGTCAAGGGCAAATCAGAGGATTTTGCCCACTATGGTCAGAGTAGAAAGAGAAGCCTGCTAAGCAAACACGGGGAACAGAAGAAGTGTCACGAAAACCTTGCAGGGAGCAGAAAGACAAAAGAACCAAGAGGTGGGTTTAGATATCTGTGTAGACATGTGCATAACTGTCCTTGGAGGTAGGGAGATCTAGCTCATAAAAATGTTAACTTTTAGAAAATGTCCTAAAATTATTATACGTTCTGCCATGCATTATTCAACGTACCTTTTTCATATTCCTAATAAAATGTAACAAAAAGCAATGGTTTCTAAAGGTACCGGAAGACCGGATGAAATGTGGGAATTAAAAGCACCGACTTGAGCACCCAAGCCCATGTCAAACAAGCACTTTGGGTCTCTTGGAGTTGGCAAAATGGCCCCTTGCCCTTTCCAACTGTCATGGATTGCTCTTCCACCCGGAAAAAATAAATAAAATTGAACTGGTACAGAACACTTTCGCTGGCTTGTAAGATTTCTCTGCGCCGAAAAATGTTATTTTCTAGCATGGAATAGTATTGGATGCTGAAAGACCCTTCTACCCTCTGCCCAACCTGCCATGCCCGGTGGACCATCCCATTGACAGCTTGACCGTGTCAATGAAAATAAGACCTTGCACTGTTTGTGAAAGGCGAAGAAGCCACCAAGGTGGGATGCTTTAAATCCACCCCACACTCTTTAAGTCCTCTGGGAAGAACCTACTACAGCCAAAGAAGACCAAACTGACTGCGGTTTGCCAGAGGACCTTTTCATCGTCTGCTCCAAAACTGTGGAATGACCTCAATAATTATTTAGAGAGGAAAGACTTTGGTGCCTATATTACACACACCCAGATGCACACCCGGACACCCACATGTGCTCTGAAAGCAAGTCGCCATATTGGGTGCCTCCATCCTTCTGTGCCTGGAATAGAAACGGAGAAACTCTGGACCACAGAATAGGGTTGAGGCCTGTTTGTTATTTAATAGGAATTTGGATTGCTACCAGCCAAACTGGTGCAAGAGTTATCGCCTTGGTATTCTAAGTATTCTAAGCCAATGCTTCTCAGGCCTATCTGATTTGGGAGACCAACAACTGTGCCATGGACTGGCATCATGGTATCACTGGAAATGTGTCAGAGACTGGAACTGAGCCCCCTATCCTCCACATTTTGTTGTATTTTCTGCACCCCTGAACTGTTACAGGAGATCTGAACAGATTGTACACTGTTTGTACACTTCACTCCTAGTTATCCCCAAGCTGTTTGAGCGGCGCATATCTGTCTCCACCATTTTTGCTGCACATAAAACTCAGCCCCCATTACTAAATTCCTTTTAAAAAGAATGGGCATAATCTTCTGTCTCCGGTGGCAAATAAGACCAACACGTCAGTCACCTAACGCCAACCATTTAATAACATCAAGGGCTCCAGCAATCATCTGAATGGAGTTTCTATTGATTTTCTTTTTACGTCGGTCTTCAATCTTACCAAGGAGGACCGCGTATGTCACAAGTTGGCCACCACTAATATTGATAAATACTGCTTTGTCTTACACAGTTGTTATATCATAATGCTGCCCAAGAAGGGATAGTTTTCGCCACCGCTGTTGTTAATTCACCGGGAGTCGGAAATCTTGGCCGATCTATTTGGAAACGGCGCAAAGAAGTACCAGTGGATCTTGATCTACCTTCTGTCCTAGAGATCCCTTGGAAGGAGTGAGTAAGGACGAAGCCTATGTCACAAGAGATGATAGAGGAACTAAAGAAAGCAGAGAAACACAACTCCAAACCTTTATTGACTGGCTAACATGGAGGCTGGGGTGCCATTTGGCTTCCCTGTCACCATAAGGAGGACATCTGCTCATTAGGCTGGAAGCTGTTCTGCATCTTTTACTCCGGCCTGTCATCATGGATTATGATGTTCTTACTGCAGCTCTTTTAAAACTGGTTTTTATTGTCGCTTGATCACTGTGTGTTGCTCGGAAGTGTAAAGCGATGCACACCGAGGCAAAAAATCCCAGTGTCACACATACGCTGATGGGATTTGAGCTGGCGGGAATTGATCAAGAAAGGGATCTCGGATGAAAATGTTGACCCCGTGTGTGGCTGCTGCTAAAAATAAATAAATGGGGGAAAGCAAATTCCCTGTTTGGCATAATAATTAGAAAAGGATCTGTAGATAAAACTGCTAATTTCACACTGGTCCCATGTATAATGTTGCTATCCCTGCAATGTACACAGCTCTGATTGTTGCCCCTAAAAAAAGGATACCATAGATTTGGGAATGGTGTATGAATGGGTAACCATTTCACATGACCAAGAGATTGGAGCAACTTGCTCTGGGCTCATTCCCACTTACAAAAAAGTGGTTTGCGATCCAAACCAATGGATCAATTCGAAAGCAGAGCGTGGTTCCCACTATGTTTGCCCCGATCGCATTTTTTTCCCTGTAAAATAACCCACTTGTGGTTCACATTCATGAATGAGTTGGTTCAAAATGGACTCGCTCCAGCTGGTCGAAGGGCAAATTTAAATTGATTCTGATCTGCAACTGGTTTACACTTGCGCAGAACTGATTTATCCAAAAAGATGGGGAAAACATCAGCATCAAAAAGACGCAGGTGAAATGGCCCCCTCTCCGAATCTTCAGCGATTCGTTTTAAGTGGGAACCAGGGTCATTCGAACTGGTTGAAAACCAAATTAAGATCCGGTGTTAAAGGTAGTGGGAGTGAAGCCATGAAACGTTACAACATTTGGGGTTATTTCACTCACGAGACATGGCAAATAAGGAAGAAAACATGACTGATAAATATATAGATATAGATAGATAGATAGATAGTATTAGTCACAAAAGACGTCATTCATTTTAATCAAGGAGGGTTAACACCATATCCGCTAGATTACCATTTTTTTAACTTTCTATGTTTTAAATTTTATATTTGCAATTTTTAAAATATTTGTTCTATTTTAATTCTTTGATTTTAATTGTTGTTTTAATGTTTTTAGTATGTGTTGCTAGCCACCTTGGGTCCCACTATGGGAGAAAGGTGGGATAAAAATAAATTAAAAAAAGAATTTGTACAGCGCCATGTACATTTATGGCGCTTTATAAATAAAGCTAATAATAATAATAAGTAAGCGTGCAAAATTCATTAAAGGCTTATTCCCCCAAAGACGAGAGGAGAATGCCAATCGACAAGGAGAAAATAAGGTCTTAGTAAATGCTTAGGCTTCCATTATATGTACATGCACTTACATTTCAGTATTTAGAATTCACATTTTCTATGACTAATAATAATAATAATAATAATTATTATTATTTCTAACCCGCCCCTCTGTACAGGTGTATGCATTTGATGTATGTACATGAACTTTGGAATATGGTCATTGACCACAATAAATCTATTGATCGATCGATCAATAGAGAGATGAACTGGGAGACATGCCCTCCACCATTAGGCCACGGCCCACACCCGAAACATTCAAATCTAACTGGTTAGAAAGAGACCACAGAAGTCAGCCCCTGTCTTGGTCCTAGTCTTGGTCCTCCTCCTGCGCACTGTTAGGTGAAGCACCCAATGCGTCCCTTGTGAGCCCTGTCTCCACCATGACATCACGACGCCTGCGTGGATCACTTTGCGCTGGGATACTCTCTCGGCTAATGTAATCATATGATTACATAATTAACCCAGCTGTCTCATTAAGAAAATCAACTGGAATTCAGGGCATAATTAGTCATACAGCAATTAGCATGCTGATGAGCAAAAACGACGGCAATCCGTCTCGATGGGGGAGTGTGCCGGGACCACCCATCTCATCTCCCCAAAAAAGCATTAAAAACCCCACTGCAGCTGACGGCGGAGAGGGACAGACCCGTACAACATCATTTCTCTTTGGAATACGTAGCCCTAAAACTACAAAGCGGAGGAGGAGGAGGAGTTTAACTCCTGGCACGAGCATCAATATGGAGGTGTCATGAAGAAATATTTCTAATAAGCAACCTCCCAATTCAAGATCAGAAAGAGTCATGAAGAGGATGGAAACCCTGGGAGGCCCAAACCTCCATAGCATGTTCTACAGATAGCAAATCTTCCAAAAGCAAGGGTGAGAAAGCTCACAATATGGCTAAATTCTCTGTAGCCATGGGGAAAGGCAGGGAAGGCGAACGTATCGTGAGTTGGAGGGGTTCTCCATATCGTCCAGAGCTGGAGGGCTGGAGGACTGAACCAAACCCATGGCCCTAGATGTAAGGAAGAGGTCAGTTCCCAGTAAGGGAATCCAGTAAGGTTCCCAGCAAGGGATGGAGAAGGATAGGACTAATAAGCCAAAGTAGAAGGAAGAGACCACAGCCTGGCTCATTCACTGCACATAGGAAGCTTGTATTGTATTGTATTGTATTGTAAAGTCTTGTATTGAGTCGGGACACTGGGCCTCCTGATTCACTACTGGTGACATACAGATCTCACTATGGAACTGGCACTGACATGCAAACCACAGGCAGTATCGTGTCTAGGTTATACCATCTGTATCTGGGCCATGCCTGAATGCCCCTCTATTCCAAACAATTCCTTGTATCAAGGAGGATGGGTCTCCTTTTTCATGTAAGGATGTGCGACCCTATTTCCAAGCTGAAATGGTGTAAAAACAGCAACATCTCCGGCTATATAGAGAGTAGATTTTTTTCTAAAAGGTGCCAGGAATCTGTCGCAGAAAGAGTCAGGAGATAGCAGCATCCTTTAAGCCCAAGAAGGTCTGCAGCTTTGCAAAGTGAGCCAGTGGAACAGACAGCTTATCTTTTCTAACTGTATCTTGGAGAAGCACTTGATTCAAACTGTTACTAAGCCAAGCTCTCATGGCTGCGCTTTCCAAGCTAGTTCGGGAGCTGGGCATGGTCAACTACAAGTCTTAAGATATCTGTGAAGTCGAAGGCTTTCATGGCCGGCATCCATAGTTTTTTGTGGGTTTTTCAGGCTCTGTGGCCATGTTCTAGAAAAGTTTATTCCTGACGTTTGGCCAGCATCCGTGGCTGGCATCTTTAGAGAATGGATCTTCTAAAGATGCCAGTCACAGATGCTGGCAAAACGTCAGGAATAAACTCTTCTAGAACATGGCCACAGAGCCCAAAAAACCCACAATTTTTAAAGAGAATTGTTACCAGTTCTTAGGGCCAGCATCCTCAGCCTCCCTTGGTCATTCACCCTCTTGAGCAGTCTAGCTCTGCTTCTTCTCCTTATCTATCAGGATAGAACCAGAGGGTATGGGCAAAGTCACTTGAGAGGATAATGGCAGACATTTGTTTTAATTCTAGAACTTTGCAGACCATGAAGCTTCCTTAAGGGACAAGCTCTTTCTGAGCCTTAAATGACACCTGAAATCCGTTGTGCACGGCAAACGTAAGAACAGCCCCTGGAAGAAAGCTCTTTTGCTGGGGCAGCATTTCCTACCCGGGGAAGCTTTTGTAGTGGCTGGTTTTAATTTTGGAAAACGCAATCGCCTCCCCAGACCAGGAGCAAGAAAGAAAGTGCTCCCTGGGCTCCACTGAAGGGACCGCCTCCTATTTTTGTCAACGCAGACAACGAAAAACCAAGCCAGCTGCAAAGTACGGAGTGGAACGTGCTCATGAGAGCCAGGAAGAAGGGGCTGCTACGTTTCCCTTTGTGGAGATGTTTCATGAAAGCAGAGATGCGTTACACACGCACTCATATAGCATTCATCTGACCGAAACAGAAGTCACTACATTTCAGAACCGTGGGGCTGCGGTTGTGCCAAGAGGGCAAAGGCTACCAGCAATCCTGAGATCGAGCCTGCCTGGGCAGAACTGCAACACATGCGGGAGCCTTAATGCAACAAGGCTGGGGAATCTCTATTTGTCTTGCTAAATTCTCATTTGTCAAAGGGTCCTGGAGGTGTGTGTATGGGGTGATCTGGGGTGGGAGGTGGGTGGCTGCGGACGGCTAAAACAAAAGGCCTTCATTACCAGTCCGTGTAACACTGACAACAGCCAGACAAGGCCGTTATGAAACACGAGCAGAACCACCGAGGCAATTAATATTTCATACAGCTGGTAATGCGCTGCTGAAGGGTTGGCTCTAAAAATAATTCATTCCCAAAGCTTTTGACTCCCTTTCGGTGGATTGGCGTAGCCGCTTCTCCAAAACCAGGTCTTCAAGCAGAAAAGAATCCAGGGACCGCTTTCTTTCCGAGCAAACTCCTACACAGAGCAAGCGAGACGTGGGGGCCAGGAAGAAGAACTGGGAAGCGAATCTATCACAGAGCCAGCCTTTGAAATGTACTGTCGGGATTTTAAAAGGCCACTGCATACCATCGGCACCATCAAGAAGCAAAAGGAGGTCTTAAGCGTCCCTTTATTCTGCCCCTAGGATGTTCTCAGTTGAGAGCAGAGGAAGATCTAAAGAACACACACACCTTCTCTTTCCATCTTCCTACCTCCTTCTCTCTCATGTCTTATAGGCCAATGTTGATGCAGAGCATGGCAACTGCTCTCAAGTTGACCTGAACTCATGGGGGACCCTGTGGGTGAGACTCATCCAAGTCCCCCTTGTCCTCCACTGCTCTGCTCAGGTCCTACAGGCTCAGGCCCATGACCACCTTGCTTTGAGTCCAATCCATCTGGCATGTGGTCTTCTTCTCTTTCTGCTGCTTTCTACCTTTCCTAGCATTATGGTCTTTTCTAATGTGTCTTCTCATGATGTGGCCAATGTAAAACAGCCTCAGTTTAGTCATCTTGGCTTCCAGGGGGAGTTTGGGCTTGATCTGTTCATCGACCCGCTGGTTTGTCTTCTCGGCTCTCCACCGCATCCTCAGCACTCTTGTCCAGCGCCACATCTCAAATGAATTTATTTTCTTCCTATCCACTTTCTTCATAGTCCAGCTCTAACATCTGTCAAGCTAGCAGACACCATTCCACCCCCAAGATCAATACAGAGCAGAAGATAGACCTTGGATGTTGAGGCTAGCTCTGGATCCAGGAGGGTTTCACCCAAGCCTGTATTCCTTACCTTCACCAAACTTGCAAGATTGCCAAAAGGATCTTGCAGAATAAAACAAACTGTGCACAAACCTGCACAGGAAATCTGCAAAAATGGGCATGGGAGGAAAAAATGCTTGTATATCCTTCCACGAATTAAAACGCATGTATGCACATGCACACGCACCCTACCTTAAACTAAACAAGAATAATTACTGCATGGCTTCTGAATATTCAAATGCCTTCCGGTATAATTAATTCATTAATTATTCCCCAGAAAATTAATAAACCCACATTGCCTGGAGGGTTTCTTTCAAAAGGAGCTTTTACCTCTACCTATGGATCCTGCCAACACAGTGATAGAAGACTTATCGCCCCAACGCTGTTTTAAAAGAAAACCTATCCCAACCTGGACCGCTTGGACCAAGGAAATCCAGCCAGGGCAGGCTTCGAATACCTTAAACGCAAACTATATCAGGCCATCCATTCAGTCAATCCAAGAACTTCCCACACTCTTTAACATGCTGGTTTCTGTTTTCCAAAGAGACTATGGCCTCTAATGCATGGGCCAAAATGCCTGTGCTTCCACTGGCCTGTCTTTGTCCAGTCTAGCCCTGGGCCAAGAGAGGGCAGACCGGACATGGGATCAGTGAATCCAGCCCGATCCCTGCCATTAATCTGGTTTAAAAATACAAGATGTTTGCAGCTGAGTTATTCTGAAACTCCGCTACGACAGCCAGCAGACCGGGGCACATGCAAACAGTACCTGTCGCAGTTGTCGCATCCTCTCCAGAGGCCCCCAGTACGAACTGTGACATCGGAAGGGGGTGCCTGGCTACATGAGTGTTAGCCATGTGCCTGTTTCCAACCTTATGAGTTGCGGTGGAGGACATCCAAGAGGATGTGATGGCAACAACAGGTATAGGGCACATGATGGTGGTGGATCCATGACGCAGCAGTGTGAGTGCGTGTGAACATCTGCCCATCGCTGCACTGGCCTGGGGAACTGACCGTGGACAAGATGCCACAGGGTTGGCCCAATGGTATCCTGACCCTGTTTAGGCCCTTCACTAGACTGTATGTTCAATCTCTCATGCGACTGTTTTTGAAAAGAAATTCCAGGTGACGGGAGAGGATCCATGTTGGCCATGCAGCACCAGGCTGGGAACGGGCTTAACCATTTCAATTCTGGTGATGCACACACAGGCCCTCTCCCAAAAGAGAGATGCATCCAAAGGTGCCGTCCACAGCAATGTTCAAACAGAAGCTTACGAGGGGATTTCAATGGGTAAATGGTACCAAGACGACCAGTTTAACAACCCCATCCATATATTTACCAACATTTCGGTCCCACCCAGGACACAGGCAGCCGCCAGGACTTCTTTTAAAACAGTGTAGGATAGATAGTCACTGGGTGTGTGTGTCTTCTTTCTACAGCATATGGTCTTGAGGAAAAAGAGCCAAAGCCAAGAGGCCAAACTGGAAATTGGACTGGAGGGAATCAAAACACTCCTGACTGATGGCCATCCAGCCTCCATTTTAAGACCTCCAAAGGATGAGATTCCACCACAGCCTTCCTTTGTCAAACATCTCTTACCTTTAGGAATTTCTTCCTGAAGTTGAGGTGGAATCTCTATTCCTCTAGTCTGAATCCATTGCTGCGTGTCCTAGTTTCTGGAGCAGCAGAAAACAAGCCTGCACTTTCCTCAATATGATATACCATATATATTTGACTATAAGTTGACCTCATGTATAAGTAGAAGGCAAGTTTTGGGGGCAAAATTTTGGGTTTTGATATAACCCTTGGATAAGTCGAGGGTAAAAGGGACATTCAGCAAAGGGCCTAAATCACAAAGCAAAGGAAAACAATGCCAAAGAACCTACAAAATTATGGCAGACATATCTCTTTTGGCTCACACCAAAGGATAGATGGAAGAGAGAGTAGAAGGAGATCAGTCCTTCCAGGACAGATTGTACTCTTGCCTTTTACAATGGGATGGTTCCCTTTTTAATAAGAGCTAACGTATAATATTTACATTGACTCGTGGATAAGCCGGCCTAGGTTTGGGGGGTCAATTTTTTGACTAAAATTTCCTAGACTTATACATGAGTATATACAGTACCTTCAAATATTTAAACATGGCTCGCATGTTGTCCCTTAACCTTCTCTTCCCAGGTTAAAGATAGCCATCTCCCTAAGCGACTCCTCATAGGGCATGGTTTCCAGACCTTTCACCATAATGGTACAAGTTACAATCTCGTAAAAGAATCAACCACCAAAATTCAAGACCCAAATCTTGATCACATTAGTCTCTGGGCCTAGGGCACACACCGTAAGGAGGTGCAGGGCTGCTTGTTGGAGGATGCGCTGTGTGCCTGTCAAAGTTTCTCATGGGTTTTTATTACAGTGTTAACCGAGGAGGACATCCACATTCGGAGCTGCTTCTTTGCAGAGTCTGCCTTTGACACCAATGAGCATGAACAACAACAGTTCTGGCGGAATTAGTCACTCCTGGACCCCAGTCAGCATACCTCATGTATCATTTTTCCCCCTTAGAAAATGCGGCAGCCCAGTGGGATTGGCCAGTCGAAATGTCTCTCAAGCACGCAGCCAACTGGCAGGCAAAGGAGAAAATGCCTGCCGGGACACGAGACCACGGATACCATTTGCATTGCGTTTCAGGACAGGACAATAAGTCTGCATACCTGGGACATCAATTAATCTCTTGTAGACATTCAGGAACGCCGCCTCTGCTTCTTTGCTTCTTTTGCCCAACGCATCAATCTAAAAGAATAAAAAAGAGAGAGGGGGGATGGAAGAGTCTTGGATCAGTTCTAGAGGAAAAAAATATCTGCACGCACACCAGTGGGGCTGAATTTATGACTCCATAAACATTGCTGGCGACGCCACTGCATTTCTCCTTTAAAGAGACAAACTCAGCTAAGGGCAGGGTTGAAAAAATGTTTCCAGTTTCTTGGTGTGGGCAGCAGACTTTGGGGTGTCAGACCTTCCTGGTCAGATCAGCCCCCCCCCCCCCCCCATAAAGTGGACAAGGCAGAGATAGCAAGATGCTGCATCTCATAGTGCTCCGACCAGATAGCAAGCCTGACACAAATGCTTTTAAAGCAACCAGCATTATTGCCTGATCTTCTCTTAACTTATTGTTGTTGAGGCCTCCTCTGCTGGCATGGTGGATCTCCTGCAGTTCCCTTTATTGACCCCAGCAGTGTCCACACCTAATGTCCCTGAGTCGCTAGTCAAGACCTACCATGGGCTCGAGTCATGATATTTGTAAATTTCCCCCCAGATTTGTATGTTTAAATGTCATGAACTCATATTTATCCCATACTGTGACTGTTATGTGCCATCAACATATCTGACTTACTGTCAGCATCTTAATCTGATTTACGATCTGACTTACGGTCAGCAACTTAATAGGAGACCTCCAAGAGCCCTGGCGTTCAACAGCTCTTTTCAGGTCTTACAAACTCAGGGCAGCCATGGCTTCTTTGAGTCAACAAATCTGCAGTGAGGTCATCCTCTTTTCCCACTGCCTTCATTCAACTTCACAGAGCATTATCATCTTTCCCAATGAGTCATGTCATCTCATAAAGTGTCCTGGCCACACCGTTCTTCCATTATTTACATTCATCCCTCCCCATTGCCACCCTTGTATTGAGTTTTAGATTGCAGGATTGTTGGGGCAGAGACCTGCCTCCCCAGAAATATTGGGTTCCTATCCCGTTTTCATGCTTCAAACCTAGTCTGCATTCTAGCCGGTGAAACAGTTTGTAAAAGGGCACCAGACACCAAGGAGTCTTGCATTCATAGTTGAAAAAAATCAACCATATCAGGGGGCATGCACAAGAAAGTAAAGCACTAGGCACGCTGGTGGTGGAACATCAACAGCAGCGCCGTGCCAAAATGTCTGGCCACTTTACTCCAGTTGACTCATTGCCATATCTTAGCTGTCAAACTGGTAGCAGCAATGCCCAAATTCCTCCGCTGCCTCCCAGCATCTTCCAACACACCTCAATTTCTTGCTCCCAACCAAGAAAAGGTCTTCTATCACCACTCCTGAAATAGCCAAATATCAAAAATTTTCCTTAAAATGGAGCATTTCCACATCCCTATGTAAGGTATTAAGAATCCCAATGCAGAAGCAGGTTGGCCTTAGGGAAAGCCACTTGCCTCAGCCTAAGTGTCTCCTTCTGGAATACAAAGGGTATTAATACTAGGTTGTGTTCAATGTGTGAGGTGCCACAAATACTTAAATTTCCATGCAAAAATGCTAAACACGGTATTATTAATAATTTCCACTATGCGTCAGCATTGGGGTGGTGGATTAGTTTGATTCTTCTTGCTTTATCTAAACAAAACAAAGCAGAATGATTGCATGGAAGCATTTTAAGTTTTGACATTTAATCTCTCGGCCTTTTTGGCTGGGTATGAATACTATACACATATACAGCACAGTATATTTAACAGAAGATGTCATTGAGCACTGTAGCCATATTGCCAGTTTCATGGCAAAATAAGAAGCCCGAGATACCCATGGAGTCAAACAGGTGGTCCATTTAGCCCAGTACTGTCAACTCAGGACAGAGTTTCAGACAGGGTTCCTTCCTAGCAAGGTTTGGATGTCTTCCATGCAAGTGCTAACCCGGTCCCACTCATTCAGCAGATGAAATCGGAGGAGAATAACAGCTTTGGAATTGTGTGGGGGTTACACAACTTCCCAGGAAGTAAGATAACTGGCACCGTACCACCCATGTTGGGCAATCCCTGAACCAAACCGCTAGGCAGACAAAGAACATCATTTGGTGGATCAGTGTGAACAGAAAAGCAGAGATGCTCTTAGATTTTCAGATCCCTAGATTGAAATTATCTCATGTAGCAGATCTGGGAGTTTCCTAGGCCTCACCACTGGCTCTCTTTCCAATCTCATCCAACCAGACTGGTCCCTTAGGCTGGTGTCCAATGACTCAAGAATACCTCCATTCCTTCCCATGCTCCCTGTCCCCAACTGTCTCTCTCTGTTATTTACGATGAACAGAATATAATACTTTTACAACTTCCCCCCAGCCACATACTGCCCAAGACTCAGAAAATACTTCTGATGTAATGACTATGATGTGAAGACCAGCGGTAGACCTCCCTCTTCTATAACTTGGTTTATGTCAGAGCCTAAGATTACTTGGGATGTTTCCATGGTGTGGTTCCTTCCATACCAACACTGCTGCCGTACTGGAAAGGCAGCAATAGTGTGGCAAGCAAAGGCATTATGGAAACCTCCCAAGTGGTCCATGGATTTGGGCATTCAGCATTCAACGCAGAAAGAACACGTTGCAAAGAGAACAGGGCTCCTGGGCTAGAATTAAACTCAGGGAGCACCCACCAAATCTGACCTATGACAGATTCAATAATCCAAGAAAAAGTGCCATGAAGGCTCAGAAAATGTGACTTGTTAATCCAATGGAAATAAGCCCGGGATGTCTCTGAGAATAGCTTTTTACCAAGGTGATCTGAACTGAGCAGCTGAATGGCAACAGGCCTATTCAGAAGCTCCATCAGACTTTGCAGGGAGTTTCAGTTGCCTTGGCTTTAGTGGAAACAGACTAGCTGGCCACACAATTTTAACAACACTGATGAAACATCACAAAAGTTTAGCATTCACCTAGTCCACAGGGAGGATTTAAAACAGTACTTTTTAGAGAATATAGAAGTTTAATACAAGATACAAATTAAATGTGATCACATCGTCAAAACAGATGCCCAGAAATGACTTGCTAAGATGTTTTACTGAAGCGTGGAATCAATCAAAGGCAGCCCTGAAGAGGAAGAATTTGAAAATACAGCCGTGTTAGTCTGTAGAATCAGTTGTAGAGAGATCTTGTAGCACCTTTGAGACTCACTGGAAGAAAGAAGTTGGCAGCATGAGCTTTCCTAGACTAAAGTCTACTTCCTCAAATGCATTTGGTCACTTGCTGCCAATTTCTTTCTTCCAGTGAGTCTCAAAGGTGCTACAAGATCTCTCCGGCCCTGAAGAGGAAAGCACGAGTCAAAAGTGTAAAGCAAAGGCCAACTGGAAGTGAGTGCCAAAGATCCAGGGCCATTGCTGGAAAGCTCCTGTCTCTACTCCATATTAACTTTACCGATACTAATGGCAGGCTACTTCTACTTCTAATGTCTTGATGCTTTGTCAGATTCCTAAGGGCATTTGGAGAGGCACTTGCCGTGACTGACGCTCAGGTCTAAGATTCCTTTCCCTTGGAGACTGGCCAAAGTAAAAGACTGGCCATCTTCCAAAAGCAATGCAAAGAGTTTCTCACAAACCAAATCAGGTCGCTGGCGAGAGGGGAAAATGAGAGTTTCATTGCTTAACAATAACTTGCATGCCCAAGCCTTGGGATGAGGATGAGCTCTGATTCCCAAAATTAGTAAAATGGATGACTGTATTCTCGGCGTTGAATCTTACTTCGGAGCGAAAGAGTTTTGAAGACTAGTTAATGAATCTGCTGTTGTTTTTCAAACTGCCCCCTGTGCACTGAAAATCTCCAACAGCCATCAGAGGACCATGGTCCCAGAAATACTATCTAAGGAGAGCAAAGTCATGCCTGAAGCTTCAGAGTCTGGACTGATGTTCCGTCTCTCATCCAAGCAAGCCATTAATGCGTCAGAGCTTCGGAAGGGATACATCCTAGCCGCTCCGTGATAAACAATGCATGCTCTGAGCCATTATGTAGCACTTACTGGACAGGTACAATATTGGCGGCGCGGAGATCAATAAACGCACCTTTTTGCTTTTAATGCCAGCAGTGAGACCTACATCATGGACTAATAGGCCAGAGCACTGGCTTTATTTATCTCCACATAAAGGAAAAAAGACAGAGGCTTGCCACTGAGTCTCCTTTTTGAAAGAACACACCAAAAGAACACACCACATTTCAAATAGTTTCCTTATTGCAAGTGGGAGGAACGAAGCTACAAGCTGGGCACCAAGACTGAGAAGGTCCCACCTGAGAATCCATAACCAAGTTTCTGGTCTGGACAGTAGCATATCCTGGCTCTAAACCTGTTCTGGCAGCCCACTAAGATAGGGTTTCCTCGGGTTTTTCTGGGGTTCATGTTCCGATAGCTCTAAACAAGATGGCTAGTGGTTGAGGAAGATGGGAGCTGTAATCCCAACTGATGGGAGAGGATCAGCTCAGGGAGTTTGAAGATACCAGCAACTGGGGCTTCGAACTGGATCAGAAACCAGTGCAGCTGGCACAGGAGCTGAGCCACAAGGTCAAAAAACCCTGGCTCCCATCAGGACGGTTTAGCTGCACGCCATTTTGTACTGGCTGGAGCTGCCAACTTTTCAGCTCGCAAGGCCGCTGCTCAAGAGCCCCAATCTTCTCAAGGATCCTTGGAAGGAACCATAAAGAGTTTAAAGCAGGAGTTCATATAAAGTCAGGCATTTTAACGTCTTGTTGGCCCCCTGCTTGTGTCTTCCCTTTCACAGCCGAGGGACGCAGATAGCAGCTCGCCCAACACTAATAGGTTGTTAGCAACCTCACAAACATCCCCACCATGTCCCAAATTCTGCATTTATCAGAGGATGGCCAGGAGGCCTCTTCTCTGTCTCCCTTTCTTGTGCTAGAGACCTTCTTCTCCCACTAGAACAGCCAAGCCTCTTTGGCACTCTCCTGCCAAACCTTGAAGGTTTTCACACTTGCCGATTCTAACACTGTCCAGCATGCCCTCCTGTTTCAGGATATGAGTAACTTCCACCAGATTCAACTTGGAAGCTACTCAAAGCCTTCAAAGGGGAGCCATGAGGCCCGCTGTGCTTTGCTTGGCATCACACAAACTTTGTACACAACCCTCGTTTCAAATTTTAAACAGGGCTATCATATCACCTCTTAACCTTCTCTTCTCCAGGCTAAACATCCCCAGTTCCCTAAGGCGTTCCTCATAGGGCATGGTTTCCAGACCCTTCACCATCTTAGTTGCCCTCCTTTGGACCCGCTCCAGTTTCTCCACATCCTTTTTGAACTGTGGTGCCCAGAACTGGACACAGTATTCCAGGTGGGGCCTGACCAAAGCAGAATAGAGTGGCTCTATTACTTCCCTTGATCTAAACACTATACTTCTATTGATGAGGCCTAAAATTGCATTGGCCTTTTTAGCTGCCGCATCGCACTGTCGACTCATGTTCAACTTATGGTCTACTTGGATTCCTAGATCCCTTTCACACGTAGTTTCATTCAGTCAGGTGTCCCCCATCCTATATCTGTGCATTTCATGTTTCCACCCTAAGTGCAGAACCTTACATTTCTCTGCGCCGAATTTCATTTTGTTAGCATTGGCTCAGCTTTCTAGTCTACTGAAGCAGTGGGATTTACCATTCAGCAGCTGATTCTCTCTCCTGCATTAGGATGTTTAAAAAACTGACGGGGAGGAATTCTTGTTTCTATGGCCAAGAGCCAGCAGTGTACTTTGGAACCTCACACCAGCAGAACTGGGAACCTCTGCCCCTTCTTCCCCTCCAATACCTGCCCTCTGTAGCCCCAAAATTAGTTGCAAACTATTTCCCAGCCCCCAAAACAGTTTTTAGGGTGCATGGGGATTGCAAAAAGAAGAAGGGGTGGACTGCTGATTCTGGAGGAACAAATAGGATTTACCAGGAGAGCACCACTGGATCCTGGCCATACCAAGGGGCAGTTTGAGACGAGCCATTGTTTAATGTGAATATGTGAGAGAGGAAATATCAAGTCAATGCACCAAGTTTATGAACACTTCCTGCACAAATGCCTCACCTTGAAACCAAATGGAAAGGACCACCGGTTCCCAACCTTTGGTCCTCCATGTGTTTTGGACTTTAGCTCCAACAAGCCCGACCCAGTTAGCCCAACAGTCAGGAATGCTGGGAGCTGAAGTCCAAAACATCTGGAGGACCAAAGGTTGGAAACCACTGGAATAGATTCTCTGCCCCCCACCCCACAATTTACTGTATCTACTCGACTATACGTCTACCTGATGTATAAGTCGAGGGCAAGTTTTGGGGCCAAAATGGATTTTGCTATAACCCATGGATAAGTTGAGGGGAAAACTTAGGGGTGTATAGCAAAGGATCTAAAGGATGAAGCAAAGCAAAACAACGTCAAAGATCTTACAAAATCCCAGCAGACATAACTCTTTGCGCTTACTCTTAAGGCTGGATGGATGAGAGAGTAGAGGGAGTCAAGTGCTTCCAGGACACATTATACTCCCGCTTTTCACCAGGGGATGGTTCCTTCTTTTAAATAAGAGTTAAAATACAGTACTTACAATGACCTGTGGATAAGTCGACTCAGGTTTTTGGGTCAATTTTTTGACCTAAATTCCGAGACTTAAACATGAGTATATACAGTAATGGTCTACTTTCTGCCCTGAACCTTAGATTTTCTGCAACAAAGTTCATCACCTGGGTTAGACCACACTCTTCCATCCGTTACCCTTTCTCCCCATTTTGTCCTACCATCCCATCTCCCTCCTTTCTGTGGAGGATTTGCATGCTGGAGGGACCAGACAATGCAGCGTGTCCAAAGGAGGGCAACTAAAATGGTAAAGGGTCTGGAAACCATGCCTTATGAGGAACGCCTTAGGGGATGTTTAGCCTGGAGAAGAGATGGTTAAGAGGTGATCTGATAGCCTGTTTAAATATCTGAAGGGGTGTCATACTGAGGAGGGAGTAAGCTTGTTTTCTGCTGTTCCAGAGAACATGACATGGAACAATGGATTCAAGCTCAAGGAAAAGAGAGTCACCTAAACATTAGGAAGAACTTCCTGACACTGAGAGCTGTTTGACAGTGGAAAAAACTTCCTTGGAAAATGGTGGAGTATCCTTCTTTGGAGGTTTTTAAAGCAAAGCAGGATGCCTATCTGTCTGGGATGCTTTTATTGAGAGTTCCTGCATGGCAAAATGAGGTTGGACTGGATGGCCCTTGTGGTCTCTTCCAACTGTATGATTCTATGATCCTACTCCTGCCCTTCTCCCAGCTGCAAGGAAACGTAACCCCGCAACGCATCGCTACAGCTGTTCCTGCCGCTGAGATATCAATTGTCCTGTGGACATATTAGATTTGCTCCAGATTGTGTGGGCTTTTATCACAACGGCTGAACAGGAGCTTTTAATCAAAAGGCCATAAAGCTCAGAGCCTAAATCAATGAAACAACAAGCTCTGGATTCCGCCATGTGCTACTGACTTCCCCGAGTCTGGAGCAATTTGTAATAGCTTTGCTCAATGGTTGTTTCTCGGAGCCTTTACACACACATACACACACACACTCACACCACCCGTGACCACGCTGCCGCTTTTTATTCCACGGCGGAGAAGCGTTGGGTTTCGAAGAGGTTAAACTTCTGGAGCGCTTGGCCGGGCTCCAGCCTCTCGGCTTGAAATCGGCTGCTAATGCAACAGACCAAGAAGCGGCCAGACCGGCCATGATTAATAGACTGCCGAAGACACTGCTTTCTACAGAACACACACTTTTCATTCCCCTGCCTCCATAGATCATGGACTTATCCTCAAAATATCTGACTGAAATTGAATTTGGCTTCTCCCTCAACCGTTCATTTCCTATGTTATGCAAGGTTATATCCTTTTTCTGCATGAGCAGAACCAAACCAGCTGCAGCTCCTCCGAAGGAAAAATGTGGTTCCAATTACAAAAAAAACTGGCCTGGATATTGAACCGCAGCTCCGATGCTTGTTCTAATTGAGCCATCATGGAGCAAGTCTAAAGTAAAGAAATTGGATTAATTAGGTTTTTAAAGTTCGACATAAGGCATCTTGGCAATGGAGTGGGTGGGTGAGGAACCAGTGCGTAGTACAAAGGAAATTCTCCTATAGAAGACAGCAAGACACTGGAGGATTTAACAAGTTTCCAGGCTACACAGAATTTTTCTTCAGGTGTTACACAGTCAGTCTAGGAATCTAATATGAAAGCATCACTGACATCTGGCAATTTTGAAGACAAGCAACCCAGTAGAGTCTGATTTTCTGCAGGAAGAACATGAACATCATGCCTGTTCATTCTCAGTAAATGGAATTTAATTGACCGTTAGGCTTAATAATATAAGTACATGACTCAAAGGGAGAGGACTACGCAAACCCATCCTCCACCAAGAAGTTTAGATGGTTTTATTGGGATTTTTTGGTTATATTAAAACTCCTGCAAAAACATACACCTATGCACATGCACGTCTACTATAAATGCGTTTAACAATTTTTAAATTTATTGTCTATTGCCCTGCTTGATTTTTATGTTGACAGACGGATATATACTGTGTGCATGTGCAAGCAGAATCATGAAGCCAAGAACCCTGCTTTGCAATTCTTCATCTTCATGCAAAAATTCTACTCACATTCAAGGGAATGTCATGTAGAAATCCTATATCAAATGTGGAGTTCATGAATTGAGGGGCCAGTGCTGATGTAGACAAGGATGCTGTGGGGAAGTCAGTGCAAGTTTCTCTATTACTCTTATTCATATATACACCAGTATATTTTTGTAGTGTGGCTGCAGCATGAGTCTACCTTATCCAAAACGCGTGGGACCAGGACTGTTTTGGATTCTGAAATACCCGTGTTCGCATACACGCACATAATACGGTATCTTATTTATTTATGGGGTTTATAGCCCACTGCTCTCTCAAAATGGGATGCATCTTGGCGATGACATCCAAGTCAAAATACCAAATTCATTTATGTTTTATATACGCCTTATATACATACCCTGAAGGTAATTTTATACATAATATTTTTAATAATTTTGTGCATGAAACAAGGTTTGAGTACACTGAGCCATCAGCAAGCAAAGATGCCACTATCTCAGCCACCCATGGGGGGGAAAAAGGGTTGTGGTTTGTGGAATATATTGAAAATCTGGATAAGGCAGACTCAATCAGTATATGCCCGGTTAAGTCACAACAATCCAAAAGGACTTGGGGGACTATGCTAGACAATGGGATTTCAGTTATTGCAAGATCAACCAGAGAGGAAGGCTGCCTAACAAATAAATGAACACATCAAATTAAAATTGGCATATGTTTATGTCATTCCAGCACATATAAGGTCTGATGCTGTCTGCGGGTTTTTAGACTCCAGTTTTCTAAGGTGTTTGTCAAGGAGGCAACTTAAGCGTGCAACCATGAGCAATGCATTTTTGGTGTGCCTTGCTGGCGATGTGAAAGGTGTGTCACTTCCCCCGTACACATTATAAATAATCCCATTCAAATTCTCCTCCCTGCAAAATTAATGAATGGGTGCAGCCCATCCATGTCCTTGGGTTTCACAGAGCGTCCCCCCCATTTGAAAAAACCGAACAGGTTCGCCCTTAAAGTCCCTTCACCTCGTCCAGCAAGAACGGAAGGGACAGACATCACGCAGCCGGTCACGTTCTTGCAGAGCATCTGCCCTCTGGCAAGCTCTGGATGAGGAACTCCTCTGTTGCTCTTGGACAGTCCCGCTGTGCCACATGAAAAGAATTCAGACGGCCTCAGGAAATCCTTACCCAGGCTTATAAATAGCCGCCAAATGACATCACAAGTGCAGGTCCAGACACTCCACTTCCTAACATTCGCAGTTCTCTTTCACAACAGGCAGCCTAGCGCACAAGGCCCCAGAAAGATGTTGCCACTAGTTTCCGTCAATGGTCACCCCACTGGAAACCTGTCCAAACTCAATCCTCTGGGCTGCTTAGATAGGAACAAGACCGTGTTCCTTCTGAATGGCGGGATTCAGACACACTGAAGGGACTCCACCTTGGGTCCCATCCCGAGAGAAAGGTGGGATATCAATGCAAGTCAATAGAATATGTTTCACAATCCCAGTTTAAAATACTGAATTTAACTTTCTAGGGACCAGACTGCCTGAAAGACATTTTTAAGAAGCCAAGGGAAACCGAGGTTCACCTGGTGCCATTTTTTACGGCCTTTTTTATTCACCTCGGCCTTGTTGACCATCTTTGGTGATGTGCATTTTAACTGTGTTGCAGCTTGTAATAGTCTCCCGGTCTTTTAATGTTGCATTCGTTGTTTCCTTACTGCGTTTTATTATTCATTTAGTTTTAATAATGCATTTATTTCGTTTTAATAACTCACAGAACTCCAGTTAGGCGGCAGCAGCTGTGCAAATACAGCAAGGAAATAAGTGCTTTCCTCTTACTGGTTTTCAGCTAACTCCGAATTTCGAGAAGCACAGTGTGAGATACCAAGAATTCAGCCACACAGGATGGAACAGTAATAAGACTGAAAATGCACCTTTGTTGCACCATAGGATTTCTGCCATGGTGAGGTAGTAGTTTGCATGATGAACTAGGACTAAACAAATCCAAGATCAAATTCCTCTTCACCATGAGAGTCCCCACGTAACTTTGGGCTGAAAGCTATTCTACCAGAAAGAGCTATAGTATAAGCATAATGTAGGCAATGATGCTATCCTTGTAGAAGGAGAAAGATAAGCATGTAAATAACAGGGGTGGAGGCTGTTTATACTGAATTTAAGGACTGGATGGCCCTTGTGGTCTCTTCCAACTCTATGCTTCTAAAGAGAAGCATCAGTCAGTAGCTCCACGGTGGAACAGAATGTCCCATGTCTAATCCCTAGACTGCCCGTGGTCTCTTTCCAGCTCTTCTAAAGGAAAGCATCAGTCCATAGCTTTCTGGTGCGACAGAATGTCCCATGTCTAATTCCTGGCAATCTCAGCTTAAAACGAGGCCAGGTTGTGAGTTTGATCCCAGAGGGCTCCAAGGGTGACTCAGCCTTCCATCCTTTTGTAGGCCAGTAAAATGAGTACCCACCTTGTGTGAAGTCGGAGGCTTTCACGGCCACTATCCTTAGCTTTTTGTGGGTTTTTTGGGCTATGGGACCGTGTTCTAGTAGAGTTTATTCCTGACGTTTCGCCAGCATCTGTGGCTGGCATCTTCAGAGAAATCTTCTTTGACGATGCCAGCCACAGATGCTGGAGAAACATCAGGAATAAACTCTTCTAGAACAAGGCCATAGAGCCCGAAAGATTGCAAACAGCCTCCACCCCCTGTTATTTACATGCTTATCTTGCTCCTTTTGCAAGGACAACATCTCCCTATCCATTGCCCACATTATGCTTATACAAAAAACTAAGTACCCAGCTTGTTGGGGGGCAGCTGGCTTACAGATTGTAAACTGCTTAGAGGGTGCTGAGTTCACTATTGAGTGGTAGAGAAATGGAAATGCTATTGCTAGGAGATGCACACTGCTCTGTCAGGGATCCTGGACAACTGCTGCGTGTCACGAGTTGACAATATGGAGCTAAGGAGACCGGTTGAGGGCCATAGCTTAGGACAAGTGACTTCCAAGAGGATTGAGGACTACCTGCGTGATTCTTTGGTTTCTAGTCAACATGTAGGGAAGAGATGCCAGGTTTCTGGAGTTTGAGGGTCTGGAATTGGGGAATGGTGGGAAAGCCTCCTGGGCTATGCTAGCAAAAGGCTGCTTTCTGGGGCAAGTTTCTCTGCTTTCTACTAGAGTTATCTCTGCTTTCACTCCAGACCTCACAGCCACAGGTATGGAGTCCCTAATGGCTACTGCTTCACCTGACAAAACTGCACGGCTGCTGCTTAGTCATTCGAAATGACATAAAAGATGGAAAAGAAAGAGGAGGTGGGATGAGGAGGATCGGTGGCCTGCCTCCAAGGGTCCCATGTGAGGGATTACACGTTTAGAGAACCCTATGTTTTTTGTAAAAAAGAGTGTACTTTCAATAGACACTGTGTACACATGACGCAACAGTAATGAATGTGATGCCATGAAAAGAATGCTCTCAAGACAGGAAATCCCAGCCCTTGAAGAACTCTGCTGAAAGACAGCGCACAATTATCTTGGAAAGAAAAACTGGAATGCAAACCCACGAAGGCTTACCTCTCCTTGGAAACTCTTCAGTAGTGGAGCTACCTGTTTGCGCAGGTCCTGGAAGACAAAAGCAAGACACAGAGACATCATGAAATGAGCCATGATAAAAAACACACACACACACACACCAATCTGAATAAAGCATTTCCCTCCGTTCCTCTCGCGGCACTTCTTCTTTCCACCAATTTTATCATATTAGCCAAAGGCTGGTTACATTTTTAATCGAAAAACTGCTACGAGCAGGGAGTGCGGCAAAAAATAAAATAAAATGAAATCCATTTTTAACTGGCTTATGAATCCAGCCTGATACACAATTACGCTTGTCCCAAGGGAGGAGAATTAGTTAACAAAAGCCTGTAGTAATGTTGGATAATCAGTGAACTCCTTCAGTCTAACAACTCAACTGAAACAGTGCAATGAATGACTAATGGGATGTAAAACATGTGTAGCCACATGGAAAGGGATCAAGCTAGACCCCCTGTTTGAAGCACAGCCTCCTCCTGATGTGCCAGGAATTGGGCATCATTTATTTAGATTTCCAGCCCTGTCGGTTCCATGGGATTTCCAGCCAGCCTTCGCATCACCTCCCTCCAAATTCTTCGTCACCCGGAAGAGAAACAGTGCATCAAACTCTGAGCAATGCTCCCATACCCAGTTCTCCAAAATTAGGATATTTATTTAATTTCTGCAGCGGCGGTTGTTGTTGTTGTAGTAACAGTCACATGTGAGAATTTAATATCCATCAATAGAGAAGTCTCCAGGCAGAGAACAAACGGAAGACGGAGGAAACACAAAAGAATCAAACCATCAAAAGGAATATCAAGTAGCAGAGAGGCTACGTCTGAGTCAATAAAACTGAATAAATACTTAAGAAGCAGGCACCTCGCATGGATTGTATATAGAAAGGGAGAGTGTACATTTCAGCTGCAAAGCACGCCTTTTAAAACAATGAGAAGAAGCCTGTTAAACTGGCCTGGTCTTTAAAGTCTAGTTTAAAAAAAAAATCGAATCAGTAACTTCATTCCTCAGAAATATAGTCAGCTCTCCTTATCCATGGATGTTTTCATCTGTGGATTCAAGCGTCATGGCTTGAAAATACTTAAAATATTCCGACATGCCTTTCAAGGTTAAGCGGCAGCCGTTCAGCGACAGGTCCTGACAAAACACACCACAGTGTCATCCCCATGAGATCCTTGGTTCACCTAGCCCCATGCTGTCTACTCTGCCTGGCAGCGACTCTTTCTGGTTTGGGGCTGAGGTTGTTCCCATCACTCACTACCTGACGGAGATGCTGGCCCCGAACGTAGGGCTTCCTGAACCTAGCGCCTCCCGAAAAGTGAAAGAATCTTGGCACCCAATTCATCCCAGTTGACAGAAACTTGGCCACGGAAAGTTAATCCCTCTCGGATGAGATACTGTCACCGCTGACTTGGAGGCTGAACGGCTGCACCTCCCAGAAAGACAACCCAATTCTTCAGCTCGGAAACACTCCTAATAGCGGCGGGGGGGGGGGTTTCTTTAAAATAGGCGGAAGGAGAACAGTAAGAGAGAAGAGGAGAAAGAAGAGGAGGACGGTGTCAATGGTTTATTTAACACCATTGGCATCTCTGAGCTGAATGGAGTATAGAAAGAAAAGCAGTCAAAAATTATTCCTCCGCGAGCTGAGAGCAAGTCTGGCCGCGGGTACCAGGATGAAAACTATGGTTAGCTCTTGCCCTTCAACAAGAACCCGAAAACCATTATCAACTGTGGTTTCCAATACTGACCTTGAAAATAAGCGTACGTCCATAATGTGGTGACTAGGTGATCGTGCCCGAATCAAGCCACTCCATACACAGAGGTAGCTTTGCTTTCAAAAACATCCTTTTGACTCAGATGAAGCCCTGCTGGGATTAGATCAGCAGTTCTCAACCTATGGGGCCATGACGCCTTTGGGGGTCGAACAACCCTTTCTAAAGGGTCACCTAGGACCATTGGAAAACACATATTGCCAATGGTCTTAGGAACCGGGACCATTGGTTGGGGGTCACCACAACATGAGGAACTCTATTAAAGAGTCGCAGCATTAGGAAGGTTGAGAACCACTGGATTAGATGGACTAGCAAAGTGACTTGCTAACTCAGGGGTGGGCAACTGCAGCCATTAGGGCTGGTCCTTGAAATGTGGCCCCCCCAATGTACAAAAATAATTACAGTTGGCCCTCCGTTTTTTTGCAGGGGATCCGTTCTGCCCCCCCCCCCAGTGAAAACAGACTCGCCAATATTCAAGCCCTATAGGCTTGAATGGGGCACATGCCCGTGACTGCCCATTGGAAATATTGGAGGTCACCCCTCCATGAATACTGAACACCGTGAACCTCAAGTCCTCAAGTCCACAAGAAAGGAGTGGCAACTGTAAATACATGGGGGGTGGGTGATATTTTTTGCTTGAAATCTAATGTGCCCTATCTCTCTAAAGTCCCCCAAATGTTCCCCAAACACCAAAGAAATAAGAAAACACGGCAGAGGTGACACTGTGTTACTTTGGGCATACCCAAATGTGTGGGTCTGACTTGCTGGGTGGGTGTCGTGTGGAAAAATGCCCTCTGCCCTCAAACTTGACCCACTAGAGCCGACTGACGGGGAGGAAAATGTCAAGAGTACACTGACTGTGTTGAAAACATCATTTTGCTATTAGCCAAGGGTCAGGCCACGAACGTGAACCTTTCTTTCAACTACTTCTACTACCGCTGCTAAGCACCTTCTGACCTCCAAAGCTCTCGCTCCCCTCTGTGGCTGTCCTGCGCCTACCAGAATCCTTTGCTCTCTGCGGTCCCAGTTTGACAAAAATGACCCGCCGGGGATCTTGCGACCTAGACGGAGTCCTCATCCGTGAAGTATTGTATCTGTAAGCAAAATGAGTTTGGAAGGGAAAGCTCCTGGATTCCCTGACTGTGTTGGGTTGGGTTTGTTCTCCCCCAACCTTTGCAAAGTTCCTGCACAATGGATGTGGGGTTGTTGTTTTTTTGTGGGTGGAGGGGGAGACCAGCAGCCCAGTCGCATCAGCGTCAGTGACATCATTAGTTCAGCTGTCGCCTCCGATTGTGGCGCTGGCGCATCACGCAGGAGAGAAGCTCTGCCTTTCCGACCGTCTACCTCTTTTGCGTCCCCCTCTCCCTTGCTAGGAGACATTTAATAAAGAACTAGCCAAGTGACCCTACGCAGAAAATTGGCCAAGGCTGAACGTTATGACTCCAGATGCTTCCCGACAAGAACCAGAGAGGAACGGGTCGAGGGAGGTTGCTCGCTTGAGTCATTTGAAAACAAGCAGCAATACATAGTTTTTCGTGGGTTTTTCGGGCTATGGGGCCATGTTCTAGAAGAGTTTATTCCTGATGTTTCTTTCGCCAGCGTCTGTGTCTATTGAGAAGCTGCAATATGGCCAAAGGATGGACATCAAGACAACTAAACCTCTGGAAAGCAAGTCTTAGGAGGACGGGTTAGGGATGGGTTCAGCTTGGACAACAGATGACTGAGAGGTGACTTGATAGCCATCGTTCAATATCTGAAAGGACTTACATCTGAATATCTGAAGCCTCTTGCTTTGCTGCTCGAGAGACTAGGACGCAAACCAATGGATTCAGTTTGTAAGAGATTCCATATAAACAACTGGAAGAACAACTTACTGGGAAGAGCTGTTTGAGAGTGGAAAAAGGTTCTCCCAGAAGATGGTGGACTCATTATCTTTACTGATCCTTAACTTAAACATGAAAACAAACAGAGCACACACATTCTCAGAGGACTACCTTCTCTGCTAAGATACCTAGCAGAAGCTCACGCAATGGCAGAATGTGCTGGAAAGAAAGGAGTGAACAAAAACAAAGAGGAAGGAGAAGGAAATCCTGACCCGCCGCCGCTCCAAGCCAAAGCAATAATATTTTCCCTCTTGTTACGGGCGGCAACTCGGTGAAATCCAAGTACGCACAGCCAGATATTTAATGGCGGGCACCTATTAATATTAAATCACATGCTAAAATGATCTGGCTGCTTAAGATATTGCTTTGTTGTTCACTGAAGGGAAAATCTTTACGAAGAGGGTGCCCTGGGAGGCTTCTCAGGTCTTTTTTTTGGACATCTGCATATTTACAGGTTAAGAAAAGAAAGAAAAACAGCGAGCCACATTGCCTCCTGGGCAGAAATGCCCAGCCATTCAAGGATCGATTCATTTACTCTCAGACCGCTTGCTGTTTCTTCCGATGCAACTACGCCTCTCCCAAAACCCACTCTATGCCACCCCAAAATAAAAATACACCGTTTTTCAATTACATCTATGAGAATGTTGTTATCTGCTTTACCATCGCAGGAGGAGTAACATGCGAGCGCTTTAAGGATGATTTCAGCTCATGGATCTTGTGAAAATGCCATTAGCTTTAATTATTTATCAGAAGTAGATTCAGATTACTGTTTGTGACCTATTTTTCCCCTCCCAATAAGGAAATGAAGGAGAACGGCATTTTCAAGGAAGGATGGCTTACTGAGGTTGGGCAAATCTGGGTTTATAAGTACAAATAAAACAGGAACATGTGTCGCAGAACTTCACACGGCTGCCTCTGAAAGATCTGTATGGTGTTAGGAATGCCATCCTCCAATTTTGGCCCGCTGCTCGGTTTACTCTGATGCAAGGGAACGTTTATTACTATTTTGTGGGTTTTACAGGCTCTGTGGCCATGTTCTAAAAGAATTTATTCCTGATGTTTTGTCTGCATCTGTGGCTGGCATCTTCAGAGAATGCTGGCATGGAAGAGAGTCGGGTACATTCTCTGAAGACGCCAGCCACAGATGCCAGTGAAATGTCAGGAATAAACTCTTCTAGAACATGGCCACAGAGCCTGAAAAACCCACAAGACACTATGCATGCCGGCCATGAAAGCCTTCAACTTCACACTGGGATTATAACTTCATCAGTTAATATTATAAGGAGATTTTACAAAATATATGTGTAGGCCTGTTATTGGCACGTGACATGGTCTGAAAGATCATAGCCAATATTGGCCTCTTTGCCCCCTTTCTTGTTCCTGAATAAGGAACACAGAGGAAGACCTTAACAGGACTTGATCACAACCCAATTTATTCCACAGGGTTGTTGCAAGGATGTCATATCCTCCAACATGTCACAGGTGAAAACCAGGATACATATGACCAACCAACCTCAGAGTAGGGCCAATGTCGCAAAAGTTATTGATGAGAAAGAAGCCAGATGCTAGGAAAGGCTGCAGCAGTTTGCTTTTGACTCAGCCTCCTAACAGATCCTGTAATCTCCTCTTCTCTCCCGACACGGAGTTAACCGAGTGTTCATACTTATATTCTGGACTCAGTCTACAGCAAGAGAAATACACACACACACACACTTTCAAAATTAAAGAGATTTTAAATGTAAGGAATGGGAAAGTGTATGACGGAATGAGTAAGTGAATAGGGGATGAGTGGGGAAGAGAGAGGAATCGAGGAAAGGGAGAAGAGCAAAGTATGAAGAAGAAGGAGGAAAGAAAAAGAAGGGAAAGGTATAGGTGGAGAAGGTAGAAAGGGTGGAGAGAAGACAGGAGAAGAGAGAAAATAGAAGGAAAAAAGGGAGGAAAGAATAAGGAAGGAGAAGGGGAAAGGGGGATAGTGAAAGGAGAGGAGGCAGATTAGAGATATTTAGTGGAAGTGGTTATGAATGCTATGAATGGTTCTTTGTGCGTTGTTGAGTGTGACTATATAATGTTAGGACTATTTCGCATAAACAAATGAAGATTTATTGTTTAGAATAAATGAAAGTTTATATATTTTAAAAAAATATGATATTGATCTGTTAGGTAGCAAGTGTTGGGTATTAGGGTTGCTTTTTTGGATTATGTGCGCATGCTTTTTTGTATTACGGATGTCATGGTGGACTGATATTTTTTACATGTTCAATTAAAATTAATAAAAAATATTTTAATAAAGACATCTTTTTAAAAAATTGGTGTCACGTCTAGGAAGTCTCTTCCACAACAGAGGCTGCCTGAAAGAGAAATTCTGGATACTCAACTTGCCAAAATTTCTCCGTCTATAACTTTTAGTTTCTTCTCGTAAGATGGTATCTTTTTAAGTACCTGAGTCTGCACTATGTTCCGACGGTTCATTACAGCAGACTTAAAAATAAAATAAAATAAAATCTACCCGGCAGTGTGCAAAGGCTGATAGGCTGCCTTCAAAACTGTTTACAGGACAAGCTGCGCACAGAAAATGTTGCTGCATCCACAAACGTCAGAATCAATTCTTTTCATACAACTTTTACGAGTCAATTTCTCAAACGGCGCATTTTTTTTTCCAGAACGCGTTAATATTGGGCCATCGGTTATGAAACAGTAAGTTAAACTCCGTCCAGGAATGACAGAAGGGGAAACCATTTTTTTCCCCTTCCATCATTTATTGGAAATGTCAGGGGACAGGTTGCTTTTAAGAGAGACTACTCAGAGCTGATCAATAAACACACTTTCCTCTATAGAGGAAGTCACAGAGTTCTTTCTTTCATCCATCCTCACACCAACCCCCTTCTTTTGTACCTATTTTTATCTGGCATAGGGCAAACAAGACATTACACACAGATGTGTTTAATACTGTTCTTTTCGGTAAAAAAGCAGGCAAAGGAGGGTGCTGCAATTTTGAATGGACAGGGGATACTTAACCCCTTTCCCACCGTCAGCAGCTTTTCTGCCTATGTAGAATTTACTTAGTATATGGCCTCACATGTGCACATCCACTGGATCAGGTCACACACTCTCAGCCTCAGAAAACCATGTGACAGGGTTGCCTTAAGGTCGCTACAGGTTGGAAAAGACTTGAAAGTGCACACAACAACAAATTATAATTCACACTAGGGAGTTACAATTGAGAGTTTACCTGGATTTGTTACTGTATAATGTCTAGACAAGCCGTAAGTAAATGGTCTTTAAAAATATAGGGATGTTCCGTAATTCAACTAGCAACCTCTACTCAGCATAGGTAGTGGAAGTAGTATGTTCACTGAACATACTACTTCCACTACCTATGCTGGGTAGAAGTTGCTAAGTTGAATTATGGAACAGCCCTGCATTTTTAAAATGAACATTGTTCAACCTATGCACCATAAGGAATGGGTGGACTTTAATAAAATAAATCAGAGAAGCCATCTAGGGCTGTCTTAAAAGTTCGAAATTCAAAGCCTTCCAAAGTACACTGCAGGACTTGCTTCAAGGCACACAGGGATCTAGAAGTCCAAGTAGACCACAAGTTGAACATGAATCAACAGTGAAATGCAGCAGCTAAAAAGGCCAATGCGATTTTAGGGTGCATCAATAGAAGTATAGTGTCTAGATCAAGGGAAGTCATAGTGCCACTCTCTTCTGCTTTGGTCAGGCCCCACCTGGAATAATTCTGCGTCCAGTTCTGGGCACCACAATTCAAGAAAGATGTGGAGAAACTGGTGCATGTCCAAAGGAGGGCACCTAAGATGGCGAAGGACTTGGAAACCAAGCCTTAGGAGGAAAGTCTTAGGGAGCTGGGGATGTTTAGTCTGGAGAAGAGAAGGTAAAGAGGTGATATGATAGCTCTGTTTAAATATTTGAAGGGATGTCATATTGAGGAGGGAGCAAGCTTGTTTTCTGCTGCTCCAGAGAACAGGACCCAGAACAATGGATGCAAACTGCAGGAAAAGACATTCCACCTCAACATTAGGAGGAACTTCCTGACAGTAAGGGCTGTTCGACAGTGGAACAAACTCCCTCGGAGGGTGGTGGAGTCTCCTTCCTTGGAGGTCTTTAAACAGAGGCTGGATGGCCATCTCTCAGGGATGTTTTGATGGAGAGTTCCTGCATGGCAGAAAGGGTTGGATTGGATGGCTCTTCTTGGGGTCTCTTCCAATTCTATGATTCTACGTTCAAAACTCAAATCTAGTTACATAGGTTATGATCACTTAAACTAACAGAACTTTAAAAAAAAACCTGTGTGTGTGGAGAGGGGGGGTCTATGCATATGTGTCTGCTCATGCGTCTGAATGGGTTTATTGTTACTGAAGCACATTCTGTTCTCAACTGTCACCAATGTCATCTAGGAATAAATGTTGATGGAAGGCCCAGCTACAATGACATTCATATACTCCAAGCTCTTAACAGCCTGCTCAGTTTTCACATTTCAGTGAACTATTTTCTGCAAGCACAATTTCAAAACGACAACAATAAAACACCCATCTCCTTTTTTCTTTCTTTCTTGGCTCTATAGCAATTGAGAAACTCAACCCAGTCAACCCCTCCATCCTGGCCACAGCTCTTGGCTCAAGCAAATGAATCAGCAAAGCCCATAAATATCTAGCCAACTTGGACAAATGTTCCGAAAGCAGACGTATATGGAGAACAGAGATAACAATATCTGCAATCCTGAGTACACAAAGCGTCTTGGCCCAACAAACTGGTAGCCACCGTTGCCGAAGTACGCGTGTTCTGGGCTCTGTCCATAGCAAGGCCATCTCTCCATAGGTGTTCACAGGTAACGTCCCCAAAAAATGAATCTAGGGAGCCACAGAATCATACATATGATTGCATTATGTATTATGTTTGTGCATGTACTGTGTGCTGCATACATTTTTGTCTTTGTCAAGGTGTCCAAAGAGTCACCTCTATCTGTCTTCACCAGGCAAGTTTGCCATCAATTTCAGAGGAAGATCTAGGGTCCTGGTGGTGGCATCTAAAGCCACATATGGCTCAGACCCAGAGTACTGTATCTCCAAGAACAACCTGCTCTCATACGATCCTGTCCACACATCTAATAAAATCTATTAAGTCGCAGAAGCGGGATATAAATAATAATTATTATCATTTATATCCCACTTGTCCAAACGATCGAAGCGGCTTACATTAAAAATATCCATAAAAAACAATAAGCACATGTTTCCTTATATCCCCAACCCCCCGTAATCCTCCCATCCACAATAAAATACAATTAAATTATTAGACAATTATTAAAACAGGGGAGAGGCATTTAGAGCAATTGTCAAATGAATAAATGCCAGGATCTTAATCTGGAAAGGTATGTTATGTGAGATGTTAACTACCATTTGTTTGTTTCTAAGAGACCCTGACCAGCCTTCATCCATCTGGTGCCATCGGACATTTCGTGTTAACCTTAACAGTACCAGTGGGGTCATGCTGCCTGGGCTTAATGGGCACGGTTGCCCAATGCACCTGGAAGCACCAGATTCATACAGAGATGCACTGGAAGCATGCATTCGGGGACGACTTTGCTTTCTAGGCCTGACCTAATTTAATCGAATAAGTCAGACGTTAGTCAAATATTATGACTGTCAGGGTGTGTGGTTTTTGTTTAGTTTTGTTTTTTCAAGGAAAATATCACTAAAGATTTGACTAATTCACTGGGGTGCTCCGTATGTGGGAGTCAGCCTTCAGTTATATTTTTGACAGATGGAAATGAAGAGGAATACAGTGGGCCCTGGCTATTTGCTGGGATTTGGTATCCAGGACCCGCTTGCGGATAACAAAATCTGTGGATGCTCATGTCCCATTAAATACAATTGCACAACAAAATAGGTGCCCCTCCTATAAAACGGCAAAGCCAAACTTTGCTATTTGCAATTGATATATTTAAAAAAATATTTTCAAGCCATGGATGCTTGAATGCGTGGATAAAAAAAATATCTGTGGATACAGAGAGGGCTGACTGTAAAACAGAAATAGAAGCACGGTTCCCATTTTAAAGAGCTAGCCAGATGATAGGAGTTCACTTTGGTTCCTGCTGCAAGCAAGACAGTGCCTTTTGGTGATACCGGACGGTGACTTTTGCTCACTGCCAGCTTTTCTTTCTTCCCTATCTCAAATGGAAAATGTTGGCTTTTACACAGGCGATCAGCTGGACAAGCTTCCTGAGACTGCTTGGTTGACCCGAGAAAAAAGCAGTTCCTACTTGCACTGTTATCGTGAAATTTAAAGATTGCATGCCTCCTACACAGTGATATTTTGGGATTCAGGAAACATCCAGCACAAAATGGAAGTGCAGTCAAATCAAGTGACAAAATGTGACCGGTCAAGTGAGTAGTGTACCAACCCTTGTTGTTAGCTGGCTGCGAGTCCTAATTTCTCTTTCTTGCACCATTTTCCCTTAAAGTACTAGATGTTGGTTTAAGAATTAAAAAACTGTGTCGTTGAGGAGGGAGGAAATAAACAGGGAAAGAAAACTTCCCTACAACTTCTTGCATCCAAATGCAAGCAGCTTATTTTTCATTTAAGCATCCACACTGTGCTCACCTTATGGCTGGCAAGTTTCCTTATACACGATTTGGTGCTTTTAAAACTCCCAAAAGCAATGACTGCAGAATCTACAAATGTACCACATCAGTGGAACATTCTAGTGTACAATTCAGCAATTCTTTTTTTCTCTTTCACAAGTGATCACTTCAGTGGGAACCGGAACTCTGTCCACCACAGGAAAGAAGCGGGGCAAATATTAATATTAATATTAAATATTAAGTGTGATGCCAAGAAAAAAACACTTGTCCCAAGTCTTCCCAGACCCAGACAAAGGTGGCTGCTACTCCGGATTCGATAAGGACCCAACAAAGATTACATCTGGATCATCGTTCGAGCCACAGGGACCTACGGCCCTTGATCCAAACAGCCAGTGTCAAACCGCCCGTCCATCTCCCACCATTAGAAAGGAAATCTACTATGTCTACCTCAGCCAATATTTTTCAAAGTGAAACCGTCGCGAGATGTGAAACAGTGACATTAGAACATTGAACATCAAGTACAATTCAGCCTCCATCCAGAGGGAGAGAAAGGTAAGCCAGCTCCATCGGGCCCAGCCACAGTAAGAAGAAGGCCCTCCCTCTAGTCCATCTGCCATGGCCCAGGCTTCAGAGGGAGAGAAGATCTGCTGGACGTTTCCCCTTCCCCACTGCCATTCCCTTCTCCTTTTGTGTCTTGTCTCTAGATTGTAAGCCTGAGGGCAAGGAAACATCTAATTAACAAATTGTAAGCCGCTCTGATAGCCTTTTGGCTGAAGAGCGGGGTATAAATAAATACAATTAATCAATTATTAATTCTTATTTGAGCCTTACCAGCTGCAGCATTAAATACACACACAAACACAGCAGTGTGATGCCTGGAGTTTTCAGCTTTCATGCCTACACAATAACATGCATGTGCGCTACTGACATGATGCTCCACTATGAGATCTGGCTCCAGGAAATTCAGGAGAGGCAACTCAAGACTTTACGAAGGGCAATATTACTTGCTCAGGTGAACACGGCACCCGTGAAAGGAGAAAAATGGTGACAAAAGGGAAACAGGGAGCAGGAAACTGGAATGGTGTTAAGGAAACAGAGACAACTGCAATGTTGTTAGGGAAGATGGCAGGCTTTTTCCAACTACCAAACTCCAAATACAGATGCTTTCTACTTGGACGAAAGCACTGCCTCTTGCTCATAAACCAGAGCCCTTGAGATCCAAGAGCAACTGGAGCCATTTAACAGCCCAGCAGAGCAAACAAAGCAGGCAATAGCGCTTGAGATGCAGCGCTAGCCAAATTTGAAACACTGCCATCCCTTTCCCTGATAAGTGGGCACGGATAAAAAGATAAATGGAAAACATGATTCAGAGATGCTTCATAAACAAGCGCCAGCTACAGTCTGAACGGATAAAATACCAATTTAGTTCCAGCCAACATACTTCCCCCCGTAAGTCTGGAGGACTTACAAAGCTGACTACGTGTTTTTAAGTATCTTTGCGGTGTCTGGTTCAATACGCCGGCCTTATGAGGGAAGGGAGCGATAATGCATCGATTGCTTCAACAAATGCATCGACTGCTTCAACATTCCAGCTCCTATTTTTCATGCAGATTATTGCATCATATTATAGGAATCAATATCCCAGTTTACAATCACCAGAAGGCAATACATTTTATTCTCTGGACGGATAAAAGAACAGCAGAAGGAACTACCCGCACATGTCACTCCCTTCCCGGGTACTATTCATTCGAATCTAGAGACCAGACCCTTTCAGAAGTGTCAGAAAGAGAATGACAAATGGAATAAACAACTGTGTGAAATACTACTTACATTTTCAAAGAACTATTAATTCAGTCATTGTTGTCGTTTGCCTTCAAGCCATTTATAACTTATAGCAACCCGAAGGTGAACTTGAGAGTACCTGTGACTTACCCAATGGGTTTCATGGCCAAGCTGGGAATCGAACCCTGGTTTCCAGAGTCATCGTCCAAAGTTCAAACTACTACACCACACCGGATCTTACTGGGTTCAAAAGAATCTCCTCCTTGCTCTGGCTTAACTGATGTGCTGGACTTTCCTCTGGATCAGTGGTTCTCAACCTTGGGTCCTCGAGGCATTTTAGACTTCAGCTCCCAGAATCTCTGATCATTTGGGCAAGTTGGCTGGGACTTCTGGGAGCTGAAGTCCAAAACGTTAGGAGAGTCAAAGGTCGAGAACCTCTGCTCTAGATACTCTTTCTTGGTCAGAGCTTAGCACTGGTCTCTGATATGGAAATCCCTTGATATACAAATTCAAGTTCTACCATCTTTGCACCAATGTGGCCAGAAGAGCATCACCTTTTCATTGGCGAAGAAGGAGCACATCATCATGGAGACATGCCCACAAGGCCCACAAGCAGCACGAGATTTTGACAGACCTGGAAGGAGGAGCACATCAATAACAGAACAGAAAATTGGGTGAAAGAAGGTATGGAATTGGAGAGGTTTATACATCACTGACTCGACAATTATTTCTTGGTTCTTTGGGGTTTTTTTTCGGGTTCTGTGGCCATGTTCTAGAAGAGTTTATTCCTGATGTTTATACCAAGAAACTATCGAAACATTTCCCCAGGGAGGATAGTCTGAGCTCTGAGCTCTCCATAGGTATTAATGGAGAAACCAGAGTTTTTAATGTAACTTGGAGTCAGTATGTGTCCATTGTCGCCTGCCAGGAAACTCCACGCTGACTAAGCTCTGCACAGAGATTAATACTATGGCATAAACATCTGATAGAAGGGATGGCAACCTGGCGCCCTCCACATGTTTTGGACTTATCTTAATCCCTGCCTGCCATGCTGGTGTGGACTTCTGGTCAGTGTAGTCTAAAACAGTTGGGGGCTGTGTGCCAGGTCACCCACTCCCTGAAACTAATAGATACAACACAGCGAGGGAAACAGGCCAACGTAAGACACAGCATCGGTACATTACTAGCCATTCTTACAAGAGCTTGCTTACATGGAAAGGGTTCAGAGAGAGGAGAAACCAAAGCAGCCAGCTTTTCGCCTAAGCGGATGGATCTGATGTTGTACTTCTTCCTATTTGCCAGTTAGGTGGCTGCTATCAACTGCTGAGGTTACCATGGACAGCCAAGAAGTCAAACAAATGGGTCCTAGAGCAGATCAAACCAAAGATCTCTCTGGAAGCCGAGATGATCAAACTGAGGCTGTCGTACTTTAGCCGCATCATGAAGAGGCATGAATCAGTGGAAAAAAACAATAATGCTAGGAAAGGTAGAGGGAAGCAGAAACAGAAAGGCCATATACTAGATGGATCGACTCTATTATGGGTATGAATTTGCAGGACCTGAGCAAAGCAGTGGAGCATAGGGAGACTTGGAGATGTCTCATGCACAGGGTTGCCATGGGTTGAGATCGACTCGATAATAACAACAACAACCACAGTAACAAATAACACATAGTCCCAGGAGGGGCAGAGATCAGATGGCCAATGGCCCCAAAGAAGAGCTCTACTGGATCCGACCAAAGGTTCAGCAACATGTTTCTTCCAGCCAGGTGCTTTCAGAAGGGCATGAAGACAACAACCTCCTTCCACTGTACTCACCCTGGCCTTCCCTCAGTATTCGGTATTCAGTGGCATTTCACATCTGTACATGGAGGACCTGTTGAACTCTCATGGCTATCTTTCCACTTTGTGTCTGCAGAAGCTGCCGACCTGGCAAGAGCCTGCACTGGTGTTTTTTTTTCAGAACCAATGACGTGGAAACGGGCCATTGATAATTCATAGATCTTTTTAAAAATTAACATTTTATATCTGGAATTGGAGTCAAAGATGAAATATTTTTAGTGTTCCAAGTGCATTAGGGGCAAAATAAGTGCCTGTCCCTTTTCTCTCGGAGGAACACTGAATATTTTAGGAGGAGAAAAATGCCAGAAATCTGTGAAATTCCGGTGCTACCCTGCTTCACCGTCTTATCAGGGATGGCTGTGAATGCATGCACCTAGAAAGTGCAAAGATCCAGGGGGGTCAGTGAACTCACTGAGTATCTTTCATAAACTGCTAGTAGTTTTGAGATACCATGGATAGGAAGATACGCATCCTGAGCTTCTTGCCCGAGCTTCCGTCAGCTTGTCAACTTCTAGAAATGCACCATTTGGCATCTCTAAGGTGCCTTTGCTTTACACCAACAACTCTGAAGTAGATATTCATCAAAGGAGCTATTTAATAGCTATGTGTGTCATGTGCCGTACTGACATCCCGATTCCCGAATGTGCATCATTGGTCCAAGACACACTGTATTGATTATCCTCAACATTTTGTTCCCATTTGCGGATCCCTAACTGTGAAGAGGCAGACGGTATAGCAAGCGTGCAGTTTGCGCTTTTCGCTGTGACCATAAAAAGGCCATATTCCTTTCTACTCCGTTGGATATTATTGTTCATCCCCCCCCCCCAGAGGAAAGAAAGAATGAAATCAACTGGTATTTAACCACAAAGATAACAGCGCTGCGAGTAAAAACAAATTCGGCACTTAGGCAATACCTTTATACAGGCACATCGCACTTAATAAAGACTCTGGCAAAGCAGATCCTTTTTACAAAGTCTTTTTTTTACAGCTGCTCTCTTTCCCCTTTTGTCCCCTAACTAGAAGGGTCTTCTTTTTTTAGCCACATGGATATTCAGAGGATGGTGAAGAAGGGCTGGAGAAATACGGTTTTGGTGACAGGGTGTAGCAGTGTGTCCGCAGTCAACAATGCAATAAAGATGAAGGTAGGAAAGGACAAGATTTTGCTCCAACCGATCCGACTGTAGCTGTGTGTGACTGCCTGCAACAGGCAAGGCAGACAGCAGCCATCTCCAGAATCTCGTTCTGAATACCATATATACTCGACTATAAGTCGACCTCATGTGTAAGTTGACAGCAGATTTTGGGGGCAAAATTATGGATTTTGATATGACCCTTGGATAAATCAAAGGTAAAACGTAGGGGCATGTAACTTTTTAAGTCAATTTTTAAACAAAAAATTCTAGACTTATGCATGAATATATACTGTATTTGTGAACAGCCAAATAGAGGGAAAAGGGACCAGCAGATTAGCCTGCCTTGCCATCTATCCTTAGTATATTCAAAATGCATAGACATACAGATCAAAATGGAAATTGTAATGAAAGTTGGGGCTGGTGAAAGAAAGAATAAATCATCTCTGGACACATTTTGGAAGAAGGTGAGTGTTAGATGGTAAAGACAGGGTTCGAATCTCTCCTCAGATATGGAAAACCACTGGGTTACCTTAGGCAAGTCACACACTCTCAGCCTCAGGGGAAGGCAATGGCAAACCTCCTCTGCCAACTCTTGCCAAGAACACCCCATTATGTTGCCATTAGAGTCGCCATAAGTCAGAAACAACCTGAAAGCACACAAAGCACACACACAATGGCATCTAGGTCAGATGTACCAGTCAGACCCTGCAAAGTGAAGACTCAACTCCTATTTGCTATGAACATCCTTTCCTCGGCTCACCCTAAACATTAATCCGGCAGCAGCACACCTTTGCTCTGCAGGTCACAAAGCCTTGATTCGGAATAAAAGATGTGGATATTTACACTATTCCTGCCAAACTCCAAATAAATTCCACAATGGTTTTCTGCACTGACCTTGTTCTCGCTACCAGCCTAGTCCTATTCAAACACACACAGAGGAATGCTGCTTTCAAATGGAAGCAGAGCAACATCAGACAATAGGCGATCCCACTGAGCTCTGATGCGATCAGGCCACAAATGCCCTGGATCTTCGCACAGAAGCACACCAAACCAAACCGAAAATAGCTCCGGCTTTGGGGGGGGGAAAAACACCCCTGAATTTCTAAAGCAACCGCAGCAACCAGCCAGCATTCCTCCTGCCGACGAATACATCACAAACTGTCATCCGGGCTTTGAGCGCCATTTGTCACCCGGCGAGGATGCAGAAGGGGGCCTCCTTCGCGCAAGCCTCTGTCTGGTGGCTGCGCCGAGTCCTGTTTTCTGGCTATCGCCCACATAAATCAAAAAGGGAGAAAGTGTCGCTATTATGAAGTCTACTCAGTCCCCGAGTATTGGGATTATAAGTAATCTTCTGTAACAAAGAGTCAATAAAGTTCACAAGTGCTTTGGACAAGGATGAGTCAAGCTGCCAGAGGCAATGGTTGCGACGGTACACTCAGAGGCAGAAAGGGAGGCTGCATCCCAATGTGAAAACAGGTCATAGGCACAGAAGAGGCGCTTGGGTTCCAGGGATTTGTCTGCTCACCTAGAAACCTACCTGGCTTCGTGTCTGCCCCTACAAAGACCTGCTTCCCTTGCCATCCCAAAAGGCGAGGCTGGTAAATGCTACAAGTAGAAATATACCTACCCCACCATATTCACTAGGGTTAGGGGCACAAGACCCCTGTGAATATGGAAGAACCGCAAATTAAAAAAAGCACCATCTTTTTAACTGAGAGGACACAACTCTAGGAATATCTAGGTCCTCCAGAGCAACAGACACTGAGACCATAGAACTGCACTGAAGGAGCTACAAAGGCCTAGTAGAGTATTCTCTCAAGGAATCTCTAGGTCTTTCAGTGCAACTCTTAGTTAAAGTCGATCACAGAATTGCACTGGAGGACCTAGATATTCCTAGAGAGAACGTATTAATCAAATCCGCAAAAATCAAAGCTGCAAATATGGAGGGATGAGTGTAACTGGAACTGGGGAGCAGAGGGCAGGTACCGCATGTGGGAGACATGCCCATTTTAAATAATAATATCACAAATAATTTATTTCTTACCCACCTCTCCACATGGATCGAGGTCGGGACAACAACAACTAACAAAAATAACATCACTAAAAACACACTGATTAAACTGTAAATCAGTTTAAAAGGATAAATAAGATGTGACTAGATCAAGGGAAGTAAAAGTGTCCCTCTATTCCGCCTTAGTTAGACCTCCCCTGGAATAGTACTGTGTCCAGTTCTGCGCTCTTCAATTCAAAAAGGATGTTGAGAAGTTGGAGTGTGTCCAGAGGAGGGCGACTAAAATGGTGAAGGGTCTGGGAACAGTTGGTCTTCAGACTAAGAATCCTTTACTATCTAGAACATGGGTGGGCAACTGTGAGAGGCTAAGCAGGGCACATAAGCCCCTTAGGAGACCTTTAGGGGGGATGTACCACCCATCTAAAAACATGTTTGCCCTCCCAGCTCCCTCTAGGGCTGTTTCTGCCACTTTTGGGGGGGGGGGGCTTGGACTTTGCTCAAAACTTTTGGTTTTAGAAAAGGCCTTTTCTGGATCTAAAATGGCCCGAGGACAACCTTGCCCACCCCAATCTTGGAAGATGCTCCAACCTGCAACCCTGGCGAGTTGACAGTCCATCAGTAAAACAGTTTTAATTACTGACCCTCACTGAATATTCCACAGTGCAATACAGTCAGGGAGATACAACTTAAAATGTAATTAAAACAGAGCTCCGCATAATCCATTGCTGCATCCGGTGTATGTCTCATTACATTATACAGCTGTTAAAAAGTAGAACCCATTTTGAGGCAAGCTAACAGCAATCAAAACCAAGATACAGAATAAGTGAAACGGAAGAAGTGCAAGTATTTCCAGCAACCCATATGATCGTGAGTAGCTCTGACGTCAGAAGTATTAACAAAACGTTCTGCTCATTGGTGAGTGGCAGTCCCCTAGTGCTAACATTTTCTATCTTCCTTCATTGTTTTAAATAGTACTGGCAGGCAATCCTATGAAATTCAATCCTTCTTAGTAGACAGAACTGCAGCTTTAAAAAAAATTAGCTAAATCAAGAGATCCTAGAGCAGAATGTAGACTTTCTACCTCCGGATATTCAATAGTAAAAGATGTCACCTCTGGTCTCTTTCCCCTTTGTTAACAATTTTGCAGAAGGGCCACAGATGACTGCAGGACGCATGATAAGAGACAAGGCTGTTTCCACAATACAGTGAAAAATGGGAATTTGTTCTTCTGGTGTGTCAAACAGATGCCCCCACTTCAGGGCTCTGTATATGTCAGGAATCACTCCGAATATGAGGAGGGGGTTAATAGAGTTAGTAGGCTGCTAGCAAATATCAACCATCAAGACAATACTACTAGCAAAAAACATCCCAGACACAGAGCAACCACTAAGGAAGACCAAGGAAGAAAGTGCAAAGCCTGGCTTATTGCTGAACATTAAGAAAACAAAGATCATGACCCAGGAGAATTTACACAAATTCAACCTAGATAATGAGGAAAATAGAAATTGGCAAAAGAGTTCTCATATCTAGGATCAAACATTGATTGGATCAGGGACCGTAGTCAAGACATCACAAGAAGACTAAGAATCGGAAGGCAGCTATGAAAGAACCAGAAAAGATCCGAAAATGTAAAGATATACAACTGAGGACGAAGGTTAGAATCATACAAGCCACTGTTTTTCCTATTACAGTGTATGGATGCGAGGGCTGGACAGTTAAGGAAGAAGATAGGAAGATCAATTCATTGGAAATGTGGGGCTGGACAAGAGGGTTGCGCATACCGTGGAGAGCCAAGAAGTCAAACAAATGGGTCCTACAACAGATCAAACCAGAAATCTCCCTGGAAGCCAAGATGTCTAAACTGAGGCCGTTGTACTTCGGACACATCATGAGAAGGCACGACTCATTGGAAAAAACAGCAATACTAGGAAAGGTGGAGGAAAGCAGAGAGAAGGCCACTTGCTAGATAGATGGACTCTATAAAAGAAGTCATAGGCATGAATTTGCAGGAACTGAGCAGAATAGTGGAGGACAGGGAGTCTTAGAGATGTGACGTTGAAGGTTTTCAAGGCCGACATCCACAGTTTTTCAGGCTCTGTGGCCATGTTCTAGAAGAGTTTATTCCTGATGTTTCACCAGCATCTGTGGCTGGCAACTTCAGAGTAAATGAAATTGGATACAGAGATGAAGAAATACGAGTCCGACAAATTCTCTGAAGATGCCAGCCACAGATGCTGGTGAAACGCCAGGAATGAACTCTCTAGAACATGGCCACAGAGCCCAAAATCTTAGAGATGTTTCATCTATAGGGTTGTCATGGGTCGTGATTGACTCAAGGGTGGATAACAACAACAACAAAAGCAAACGTTCTACATGCAAGACCTCTGAACGCTGGGCTTGTTAAGGTCTTTTATCAGACGGCAAACCATCCACAATGAAGTTGGCTTCTTTGGAGCAGGAACGCCCTCCTTGAAAAGCTGCAGGTCCGCCAAGTTCAGTTGTAGAGGATGCTATGACATCAAGGTGGAAGTACGGCTAAATTCAGGCGGGTATGATAACAAAGAAACTGATGAGAGGAAGACAGCCATACATTCTCCTGGCAACACACAAATCTCTCTCTAAGATTTTACAATGGCCACGACAGATAAAATCAGCAATAAACTTGTGCCTTAACTAAAATATAAATCAAAGTTATCGGAAGCCTCAGAGCTTCCATCGGCAAATGGATGGCATACGCAAAAGTGTGGGGAGCCTTCATATAAATGGGGGAAATCTTGCTGACACGTGGGAAGGTCAACTGGGCAGCGCAGTTTTCACGAAACATTGCCACCTTCCGAATGGCTCTCTTGGAGCTCATGAAAACCTGGATTTATCTTCCCTCTCCCAAGCAATACTGCGCTGATGAAAAGCACAAATTGCATCCTTCCCCTTGTTTGTTCGCAGTATTATTCCTCTGCCGTTTCCTATGTGCCTTTATACAGAAGTGCCAATTTAAGAGAGAGATAAGGAATGCAAGCTGTGGCATTTTCTTCTTCTCGCTGCAGACTAGCGTGGCGACCATTCAGGAATTTCTCAGCGAGACTAAATAAATAAAGCCACTAGGTTGTCAAGACTCCAGGGCAAGACGCAGATTACTTTTTATTTTTCTAGAAATAAAAGGATGGAGTTTAAAAAAAAAAACACGCACACGCACAGAGACGCACAGAAAAGTCTCCAAAAATTATCCATTAATTTGCTGAGTAAAGAAAATCTTGGAAGACCAGAAACAAACTGGACCTGACTCAAAACAGAACTGACACTCGGAGGCTTTGGACTCTGCGCATTATCTTTTTGAAGAATGTGCCTCTGGCGCTCTGGAAGTCTGTAGCGAAGACTCAATTTCCGGTTCTCATCAAGGCAACCGGATAAATGCTCGGCCAGCAAAGATCGGCTTGTGCGCAAGTGCCTTTTTAGGCTCAAGGAACAGGCAGAGTTCATTATTTGGGAGACTGAGTTAAGTAATTGCAAAAACCAATTCAGCAAGAGGCTATTATCGGCTGAAAGTCGGCAGAAAAGAAGAACTCCTGCTGGCGGAGAATCCTCCCAGCGGCATCACAGTCCTAAAGTGCTCAAGCTACACTTCTTACGAGTGCCACAGATTTTGCACTTTGACTATTACTCACTGTCGTGTTACTTTCTCCAATCCAAACCAAGCGGCGAACATGAAAAACATGCCAACGTTCACATAATGCGCCACGTACTATTATAATAGCCTTGCCGTTATACACAAGTCATTTGTGACTTACAGCACTGTAAAGTCAAACCTGTCATGAGCAAAATTTCCCTTTAACTGCCTCGGAAGTCACCCAGTAAGTTTCCATAGCCAAGCAAGGATTTGAACCCTGGCTCTCAGGCAGAAGTCTTTCCCTCCACCTGCAACCTGAGATCTTTCTACTGGAGATGGAGATGGGAACCTTTTGCAAAAAAAAGGGGGGAAAAAAGTATTCATATATGGCCCTTTCTACCACAAATTCAAAGAGCCAACATGATGTAAAGTACTGCACTTAGGGCAGAAAAATGAAATGCACAGGTATAGGATGGGGGACACATGGCTTGGTGAAACTACGTGTGAAAGGGATCTAGGAGTCGAAGTAGACCATAAGTTGAACATGAGTCAACAGTGCGATGTGGCACCTAAAAAGGCCAATGCAATTTTAGGTTGCATGAATAGAAGTATAGTGTCTAGATCAAGGGAAGTCATAGTGCCACTTTGTTCAGTTCTGGGCACCACAATTCAAAAAGGATGTTTAGAAACTGGAGTGTGCCCAAAGGAGAGCGACTAAAATGGGTGAATAGTCTGGAAACCATGCCCTATGAGGAACAAATTAGGGAGCTGGGGATGTTTAGCCTGGAGGAGAGAAGGTTAAGAGGTGATATGATAGCCCTGTTTAAATATTTGAAGGGATGTCATATTGAGGAGGGAGCAAGCTTGTTTTTTGCTGTTCCAGAGACTAGAACCAGGAACAATGGATGCAAACTGCAGGAAAAGAGATTCCACCTCAACATTAGGAGGAACTTCCTAACAGTAAGGGCTGTTGGACAGTGGAACACACTCCTTCCTCGGAGATTTTGGTGGAGTCTCCTTCCTTAGAGGTCTTTAAGCAGAGGCTGGATGGCCATCTGTCAGGGATGCTTTGATGGAGACTTCCTGCATGGCAGAGAGTTCCTGCATGGCAGAATGGACTGGATGGGCCTTGTGGTCTCTTCCAAATCTACAATTCTATGATTCTATGTACTGGTTTGAATGTTGGACTATGACTCCGAAACCAGGATTCGATTCCCCACTTGGCTATGAAACCCACTGAGTGATCTTGGGCAAGTCACAACGGCAAACCTTCTCCGAACAAATCTTGTCAAGAAAACCCCACGGGTTCCCATAAGTCGGAAAGCACCTGAAGGCACACAACCTCCTTCTTTGGAGGTCTTTAAACAGAGGCTGGATGGCCATCTGTCGGGGATGCTTTGATGGAGAGTTCCTGCATGTCAGGGATTTGGACTGGATGGCCCTTGTGGTCTATGATTCTGATTATTCTATGAACAATAACAACAACACAAACCTTTCCTTATGCTTTACATAGACTGTGCTTGCTTCCTTGGCACACTGGGAGTCCTGAGGAATCAGGACAGTCTAACCATTCCTGTTTGTGCCCAGAATAACCCAACATTTTTACTCGTAAAAAGTAAACATAGTGCTCGGCGATGGAAACCCACTGGGTGAGCCTGGGCAAGTTGCATGCTCTCAACCTCAGGAGAAGGCAATGGCAAACCTCCTCTGAACAAACCTTGCCAAGAAAAACCCTTAGGGTCACCAGAAGACAGAACTGACTTGAAGACACACAACACACATATGTGCATAAGGGACACCATTTTACTGTGCCATTGTATTTAACGCAACTTGAGCATCCACAGATTTTGGCATCCACGAGGGGTCCTGGAATAAACCCTAGTAGATACCAAAAGCCCACTATGCGCTTGACCGGCTGAAAGGAGTGGCTAGGAAATATATAATCTGAATCTGCTTCCTTAAACTACTGGACATGGAACCGTGAAAACCGTCGGACTTTTTAAAACCGTCACAGCTATTAGTGTTGCTTAACTTGGCTCATTTTCTAAAATTCTACTCTCCTTTTCTTAGTCACTTTCATGTATTAGTGAGTCTGATCACTGCTCAGTAGAGGCGGAGCATAATCTGAAGGTGTCGACATTAAATTGTGCTTTGAACATATGCTAAGTGAACGTATTGGAACGTCTCTCTAAAGTTAAGTCTGTTCATAATCCTCCTTCTCAGGGCTTCACGGTTTACAGTTTGCCCTGGAAGGATGCTGAGCTGCGAACAGCTAGAACAGGACCAGAACAAGTCTGTGGACGGGTTGCGTTTTAGAACAGTTTTACTGAAAATCTGAGAATTGTTACAACAAAAATATTTCGCAAATAAAGCAAACCTTTTGCCATTTTATACGAGAGCCAGCGCGGCTGCAGTGGTGTGAGTGCCGGACGCACCGCAGTGTGTTTCAATGGATGGAATTGTGCAACAGCAAATCTGAATTTTCCTGGTGGTGCATCTGAAAAAAATCACAGGTACCTTGGGCACCAAGACGAGACGCAAGACCATTTGGCATGGGCTTGGCGTTTTGGACACCCTCCACCTCGCTGACCTCCGCTCCTATCAAAGCGGCGAACCCGTTTTGAGGCAAAGCGTTGCAGAAGAAGCAAGCTGAAATGAAATGGGAGGAAGGGGAGCTGCCGAAGTCTGCTGAGGATAAGCACACCCTTCCGAACGCCTGAAGGGCTTCGCTTCTTCCCAAGCCGTATGTTGCAAGCAGCACATTTTACTTCCAGGCAGCAGCAATCTCCTTTGCCGCACCTTAAATTAAAAAGTTAAAAGGGGAAAGTGATGCTTCTTTCTTCGTCAATTTATCTTGTGATGATTCAGGCCTGCTTTGCTTTGCCCTCCTTCGGCTAAGGCACTCCTTCATCCTTCCTCGCTTTTCTCTGCAGTTTAATTCAGGACTGCTCCACATGGAAGGCAAAAAAAAGGCTCTGAAAGCCAGCTCTATACACACACAGTACACACACGGCAATTTGTTACTGTGAAAAACCATCTGTTTCTCGGTATTACAATCCTCAGAGGGCAAATTATAGCCAGCGTTCAACATAAAACATCAATTTAAACCATCAACTATTCATAATTTCAATTCTTTATTGGAAACCAAGGACATAAATGTCAGGGAATAAAGCAATATTTCTTTTATTAACTGTTCCATTCATCTGGCTATTAAATAAAAACCAGGACCCTAATAAATAGCATTACCCTCTGTTCTGACAGCCACCCCAAGCAGCACAGCCATTCCTCAAGTTCCCCCTCCCTCCATCTAACTAAAAACGCATTATTTTCTTTTTATGAAAACTACGGCAGAAAAAGAAAAATACTGGGGCTAAAAGCATTTTAAATATTTATATTTTTGTGTGTGACGTCTATTGTGCTTTGACAACTTAACGTTTTACCAAGCTCAGTGTTGAGTAAGCTGTGATTTCGTAATATACATATATACATACACATACACTCTTCCCTCCATATTTGCGGCTTTGATATTTGTGCGTTTGATTATTCATGGATTTGAGTATTATGTTCTCTCTAGGAATATCTAGGTCCTTCAGTGCAACTCTATGGTCAACTTTAACTAAAGGTTGCACCGAAAGACCTAGAGATTCCTAGAGAGAATACTCTACTAGGCCTTTGTAGCTCTTCCGGTGCAGTTCTTTGGTCACTCTCTGTTGGATGTTGACCACAGAGTTGCCCTGGAGGACCTAGAGATTCCTAGAGAGGTGTCCTTTCCGGTAAAAACATGTGTTTTTGTTATCTGCAGTTTCTAACCCTAGCAAATAGGGAGGGACGAGTGTATATGTACAGTATACACACTGACTTAATTCACAGCAAAACCTCCATGACCCAGCCACTACCTCAGCTTTATGCCTGGGGTAAATGGGATGGTTTGTTAAAAGCTCAGGAACTGGCCAGCAAAATCCCTGCCTGATTTGCCATCTTGGAGCTTTTCACAGGTTCACTGCTGTGACAAGATGGTCGGCGTCACCTTTGTTTCTTAAACTAGTGCCTCTTCAAACCACGTGGAGGACTGACATTATTTCCCTCGAATGTGCCAGGGACTGGCACCGCATTGATACCCACTGGCTATGGGTTTCTCTTTTGCTCCAGCAGCTTGTGAGCTGGCACTGGTCCATAGATTGCCACTTTTGTGAACCACTGCCTTAACATACGCATTATTTGTCCTGTCCAGTCATTTATGCAACACAACCTGTCTCTGTCTGAAGTACCTGGGGGTCAATCACACGGGGAAACCAATGAACAAATGGCCCTGCCTACCACTATTGGTCTGACTAGGTGGCTTTTCTTTCAAATATTTATACAGTTGGGCCTCGCCATTCAATGATCTGCACATCCATGGATAGCAAGCCCCGTTGAGCCCAATGGTGGCGCATGCACATGGCTGCCCCAGCGGCCACACACACATCGCACCACCATTAGGAACAACAGGACTTGAGGTCCCACTTTTTTTGTATCTGCTGCGGGATCTGGAGCAGATCCCTGGTGGATACAAAGGTCCAACTGTATATCTGTTATGGAGCATCTACACAGCCAGGGACTATCTAGTCAGACTACTCACTGGACACGTGTCTGTTTCTACCACTGAGGTGTGCTGCCCATGTAAAAACAAAATCTGAGAAGAGGTGAAAAAGAAAGTATGAGTCTGTTCACAAACAAGCACCAAGCATCATATGGTGTTTTCTATGGGGCCGTTATGACTTATTTAAAGAATGTATGGATGTGCCTGACTCAATTCACTCTCTTTTTTGCCAGTGGAAGGGTCTGGGCCCTTGAGGGCACAAATGGCTTTGGGGTCACGTTTGACCCCTCTGCCTTCCAAGTTGAAGCCAATCTCTTGAAAAGGGTTCTATGAAAAATTATGGTACAGTTGGGGCCAGACAATGGTTAGTTAACCCAATCCATCGGACAACATCAACCTCAGTTCCATAAAATTATGCAAAGAGATCTTAAAACTAACTGAAAGCAAGAAGTTGGCAGCATGAGCCTTCGTAGACTTAAGTCTAATGATGTGATATCAATGCATCTGAGGCTCTATTCTATGAAAGCTCGTGCTGCCAACTTCTTGCTTTCAGCTATCAAAGGTGCAACAAGATCTCTTTGCATATTGATTTTACAGACTAACATGGCTATATCTTTGAATTCTTCCATAAAACAGGTTAGTATTTATTCAGAGTTAAAGCAGGATTTCAATGTGGACTTTCCCATCTCATGACTTTAGCTACTCTACAACTCTGCAAAGAGAGCCCGTGTGGTGTAGTGGTTTGAGTGTTGGCCTGTGACTTTGGGGACCAGAGTTTGATTCCCTGTTCGGCCACAAAACTTTGGGCACATCACTTGGTCTCAGTCTCAGGTGAATCACAGAATGGTAAGAGTCGGAAGAGAGGCAATGGCAAACCTCCTCTGAACAAAAATCTCACCAAGAAAACCCCTTGATAGAGTCGCCATAAGTCAGAAACAACTTGAAGGCACACAACAACAACAACAAAACTACTCCACAAAAAGATCAGTTTCCCATTGCTTTAAACTACCTTACAGTTCTCAAAGCAATGGCCTGCTTAAAATACTCCTCATAAAACGACGGAGCAACAGTCTCAGTCGTCTCAACCCCATTAAAAAAAGAGTTCAGCAAGTCTTTCTAGGAAAGGACTTTCGTGAACTGAGCACCACTCCGCAAAAGGCCCCGTTGTGTGAATCTACACAGCCTTAGATTGAGAGGGCAGTGGACACAATGAACAAGAATGATGTATCCATGAACAAGACTCACAAACCCGTATGCACATTTCATAGACTGCGCCAATAACCATTTCATTTGGCTCCTACAATCTAACACGGTTACTCTTGGTAAGAGTCTGTTCCCAGCAAAACAGTAATCATAATTCCATCATAATTTCATTCCCTTTAAATTTACCAGCATGGGGTCTTTAAGATCATCGCTACGAAATAACCTCCCCCCCCCTCAAATTTCTGTCGTATCCCTTTAATCACAGAAACAGAATTGAAGAATATCGTTGCAAAGCAGAAGTGCAAAATTAATCTTCCCTGTGGCGATTATGAAACTATGGCATCTAACACTAGAATTATAAAAGAATTTATACGCTAAGCCCCTTCCCCCTGACGCCATGGGATGGGATACGCATTCCAAATGGCTTTCCACCGTTCAATTAATGCATCAGTAATCATTGTTTTGATTATGAATGCACTTCCTTCCGCCCAGAACAACGTTCTGAAAAGACCCCATGCTGGAACGTTTCAACGGAAGAGAAAATATTCTTAAAGGAGACACAATGGATGGAGAATACATCCAGCATGAGGAAGAAAAGCACACATCACATGCATTACATCTACCTCTGGGTCACACATCTTTTGGAAAAGCAACTACACTCATCCCTCCATATTTGCGGATTTGATATTTGCGGCTTTGATTATTCGTGGTAAGTAATTCAAGTAAAAGTTACACCGGAGGACCTAGAGATTCCTAAAGAGAATACTCTACTAGGCCTTTGTAGCTCCTCCAGCACATTTCCATGGTCAGTGTCTGTCTGACGTTGACCACAGAAGTTGGACTGGAAGACCCAGAGATTTCTAGAGAGGTGTCCTCTCAGGTAAAAACATGGTGCTTTTGTTATTTGTAGTTTATAATAATAATAAAACTTTCATTTATGTCTCGCCTCTATGTCCATGACAATCGAAGTGGCTTACAGATTGAAAGTACATACAAAACCCATGCCCCGTATTCCCCCTCCCCATATTTTTCCATATTCATGGGGGTCTTGTGCCGCTAACCCTAGCGAATACGGAGGGACAAGTGTTTTTAGGATCTGCATGCATCGCTTTAGCCAAATTTGCCCCGACGTGGCATAAATGTGGCTCGCCAGTCACCTGAGAGGCACCCAGCCTCAAAAATGATGAACTTTCAACAAAGGGAATGGCAAAAAAATAGCGAGAGACCCATTGAAACATCTTGACAAATTCCGCCTTGATTAAACTAATGATGTACCTTACAAAAGAAACGCTCAAGCATCAAAAAGCCTCAAGTGTTTCTTTGTTCCCACACATCCCAGCACCTCAGGGAGTCCTGGTTTTTTTTTCAGGTGTGGGCGAGATGTAATCTTCAACTCTAGCTCTTCTAAAGAGATGTCTTCGCTGGCTCTCCTGCCCCCACAAGAGCTGCGTTGATTCATCTCTCTCAGGGAATTGTGGCCACAGGTAAAAACTACCCGACAACAGGAAAGCAACCTGGCATCCTCACATGGTCCTCGTTTTCTTAATATGTTCAAAAGCAGTTGCCTTTCCAGAGCTTGGACAAAGATCACACCGACAGCATCCTTATCAAGCCTAGAAATGGATTGATAAAGCCATCACTATCGCGCCATGGACACTCGGTTGTGCTACCACCCCGGACCAAATTTCACAATTTTGGGGAGAGAAAATGACTATATTCCACATATACTCTATCACATCACCTTAAAGTCTCCGAAGGGTTATAAGAAACACTGAAGGCAACACTTTCTTTGAATTTCACTCTCATCTTGGTGACCTAGATGTGAATGTATGCTGTTTCCCAGATGAGGATTTCATATCAGTATTCACTTGAACTTGGGTGCTCTTCTTCTATGGCCCCTGGCCTACTCTTACACCTTCACTAACCTCTTTCTTGAATGGCTCCCCTCCAAGTTCCACCGACTACAAACCTAAAGCCGAGACAGTCTTTACTTTGCAATCTCATACCAAGGTTACATATACTATTTGTGTTTATTACACAACAGTGGGTACTCAATCTACATTCACAGTCCAAGGGGATGAAACAGCAGACCAGTAAAACAAGGGACTTCTTGGACTGGTCTTTCATTGGTGATAAATTCAGTAAAGGGAAGTCAGCTTCCTTAAATGATCACCATCACTACCGGCTGCCCAAAAAGTGTGTTGGTTGAGCACGTTTTCTATTTTGTGAGGCCCAAAAGACATGCAAGCAGCACTCTGCATGATACTTGCATCCTAGAATAGAGGTAAACATGTTGCCCACGGGCCAAAGTCCCATGTTGCCCCAGGATTCAACATCACTAAAGGCCCCGACACGCCATCAAAAATGTTTGACCTGGAACAACATCAATTTTTAACTAAAAGAACACTTGTTCCATCCCAAGAAGAACCTGAAAGGCAACTAGAAGTGACAGTGTGTCGTTTCTGGTGCGGTGGATGCAATAAAGCTTAGCGGCTTTCTGGAATCTGGGAAGAACCAGAAATGAGGTGGTGCAATCCTCTGGGCTTCAGTATCTGCCCACTCCAGCCCTAGAATAAGAACAGGAAATGTGGTTCTCCCCAAAGATGTTTTGATGATATAACCCTAAGCATCGCTCCATGATGATCGAAGCTTATGGAAGCTGTGATCTCAAACTTCTTGAGGGCATCCAAGTTGCTTACGAATGCTGAAAAACATGTGCAAGAATCATCTCCAATGTGTAGGAGTTCTTTGTTTCAGGTGGGTTTCTTGACATATAGATCGATAGGGAAAATAGCTCCCAAAAGGATGTGAAAGCCACTGTTCAAGCCTAGCAGAGTCAACCTACTCCTACTCCCTCCTAGCATCCCAAGACATGGCATCCATTGAATCAAAGAATCCTAGAGACCACGAGGTCCATCCAGTCCAATCCCCTGCCATGCAATGCCATGCACTGGAGTATCATGCCACAGAGAATACTCTTCAAGACACCCCTAATTTTCCTTTCAAAGCTTATTCCACTATAAGACTTGTTGTGATGCACAATTTCTAAATGTTTCACCAAAATCTATTCTAGCCACGCTCCGAGAGGACAACTTCAGCCAGATTCTCGGCGCAGAGGGCGATACAGCTCTTGTTTTAATGCCGCGAGCGGGATACGTATCACTGCTGTTTTAATTGATATATTGATATAAAACATACTGCTCACTTCCAAGGTTGATGACTGTCAATTGTGTGTTTTTACAGCGACGCTATTTTCAATTTCACTGGGAGCTTTCCTTGGCAGCCAGCCTGACTGTTTTGAGTTTCTGTGGGATCTAGCGAGGAGCGCTGTGGCAACCAAAAGAAATGTGGCAGTGGGACCGTTGCGGCTGATGCTGGAACATGACGGCAGGGTAGACAAAAGAGTAAGAAAGGTAATATTAAAACATGACTAAGAAAATGATATTTAGATAAAGGTGTGAAGATTTGTAGTTTGAAGGTAGATTAATAAAGGACTACACTTAGCAAGTATAACAGTCAAACTAGCAAGATAGGAAGAGTTGTGTTTAGAATGTATGATGTGAAGGAAGAATGTGTATTATATCGTAATTGAAGTCTGAGTTAGGAAAGTTGTTGGAGGTGTTTGATCTTAGCACACTGGAAAGGAGAAATGCAGAAGAAGAAGGATGGAGTAAGTGAGTTTTTAGAAGAATAGTTATGAGATGAGTGGTACCGAGGAGAAATTAAGATAGAAGAGAGAGAAGGAAGTAAAGGAGAGAAAGAAGGGTGATGATAGGGCAAAGGAAGATAGACGAGGAAGATGTCAAGCAAGTAAAGGAGAGAAGAAAAGAGAGGACAGGAAAAAAGGACGACAGAAGGTAGGTGCTGGAAAGGGAAAAATATGGAAGAAAATGTGCTGAACTCAAGCATCGTAACAATGTAAAGGATTTGATGTTAATCATCAGATTTATATTCAATAGTTAATAACTGATAGATTTTAGATTAAGAATTGAATTGTTAAATGAGTATGATGATTATGCATGTTTGTTTTTATAGATATGTTGTTGGTTTTGTTTCTTTTTTGTTTATTTGCTTATCTTCTGTTTTATTTTTTATTTTGTTTTTGTATTAATACTTATTTCTGTATTACTCTGTGTGCGTGTATGTGTGTATATCTATATCTAGATTTACAATTATTCAATAAAAAAAGAAATGCACATACATGTATCACAGATGACAAACAACCCTGCTGTTATTTCACATAGCATGACAAGCTGAGAGAGGAGGAGGAATTCCCGAAGTATCCTTTGCTACGCTCCTTGAGGTTGACAACTGCCCCTGAAGGGACTTGACGCCTTTTGATACCATCAGCCCAAGCGCAGAGATAACAAGGTGTGAGACCATCTCTCTCTGGAAGCTTAAGGAGCGAGAGAATCAAATCTGCATTCTGTGGGAAAATGAAGATCCTCCCGCTGCTCACTGCTTGTGGCTTGGAAATCTCGCTAACGCTGCCGATCAGGTTCCTTATCATGCGCCTGACTGTCTGCACCTTCTCCTGCAGGCACAGAGGAGAAGGATAATGATCTTATAAACCGCTTGCTGTTGGCCAAGAGCAATGCAACCGAAGCCATGACAGCCAAAGCCAGCTCAGGAGCGATCGCCAGGGAGGGGACTCTCTTGACCACATGAGCTACGACTCACAATCTGCCTTGCCCAGAGGTCACCATTCGTCTGCATTCGTTTGGAGAAATGGGACAGAATCATGGAGCTACTGAGTTGGAAGGGGCCTCGAATCCAACTCCCTACTCAACGCAGGAAATGAAGCAAGTGGTTCCCAAAGTTTGGTCTTCCAAATGTTTTTGGACCTCAACTCCCAGAGGCCCCAGCCAGGTTGGCCAACTGTCCGGCGTTCTGGGAGCTGAAGTCCAAAACATCTGGGTGACCAAAGTCTGGGAATCACTGAGCTAGAGCATCCTCAACAGGTAGCTGTCCAGAGTCTGTGAAGTCGAAGGCTTTCATGGCTGGCATCCATAGTTTTTGGTGGGTTTTTTGGGCTATGTGGCCATGTTCCAGAAGAGTTTATTCCTGATGTTTCACCAGCATCTGTGGCTGGCAAAACATCAGGAATAAACTCTTCTAGAATATGGCCACATAGGCCAAAAAACCCACCAAAAACTATGTCCAGCATCTCTTTTTTGAAGCTGTCCACTGAAGGAGACCCCGTCACATCTTTTGGAAACTGTCAAACAGCTCTTAACTGTTAAGAAGCTCCTTCTCACGTTCAATCGAAGTCTACCCTACTGTAACTAAAATCTGCTAGATCTAGTTCTACAATCTGGGGCTGCGGAGAACAAACCCGCACCCTTCTCTCTCGCTGGTAGTCCTTTAGATATTTGAAAATTGCATTATGTCACTCCTGTTTTCTCTCCTTCCAAGTCAAACATGCCCAATTTTTTTTCCATTTCTCACACATTTAGTTCTCCATAATTCTTATCATCCTTGTTGCCCTTCTCGGAACCTGCTCCAACCTGCCTAAAATCCTTCTTAAAATGAAGCATCCAGAATTGAACACATTATACTTGTCCCTCCATATTTGCTAGGGTTAGGGGCACAAGACCCCCATGAATATGGAAAAATCGCAAATAACAAAACACCATGTTTTTGCCCAAGAAGGACACCTCTCTAGGAATCTCTGGGTCCTCCAAGGCAACTCTGTGGTCAACGTCTGACAGACTCTGACCACAGAACTATGCTGGAGGAGCTACAATTGGCTAATAGAGGCTAATCTCTCTAGGAATCTCTAGGTCTTTTGGTGCAACTTTTAGTTAAAGTTGACCACAGAGTTGCACTGGAGGACCTAGATATTCCTAGAGAGAACTATCAAATCCGCAAATATCAAAGCCACAAATATGGAGGGATGCGTGTACTTGAGTTGAGGCCTGATCACTACAGAATATAATGGGATTATTACTTGCCTTGTCTTGGGTAAATAGGTTGGTGTGAGTTCATTTCTACCACTTTAGAGACACCGAAGTCCAACACCGTCAATGATTCAGAGCTCTCTTTTCACTAGGAAAGGGAGATAAGAATTTGTCCCATCCTCTTTCGAAGGCAAAAGGCTGGCCACAAATACTGGCTAACAAGGCCACTCTCCAGTGGTGCGGAGGCTCAAGTGTAACATAATATTCTGCAAAGTGTGCATCCCGACGTCAACACAAAGAACAGAACCTGGAACTTTAAGCAAGACCCTCTCTCTAGTGCGCATACAAGTAAACCTATAAATAAATAATGCTAATCTTTAACATGTTTGGGTTGCAAAAGCACCATTGGGGGACGCGAGGAATCCCCAAACACATTCTTAATGTCAGACAAATTTGCTAACTGAACCTTATTACTTCTGCTTTCACAATTCGAGATCTTTCCTTTGCAAAGTGCATCGTGTGTCTCGTGGGTGCGACAACAGGCAGCGTGTCTGTTTATTCAAGGTATGCCTTTCTGCTTTTTCTCTCCCCCCGCCCCCCTTAAAATGCAGCCTGACCTCAAATGCTTCAAACTTCAACTTGTGCAATGTCCTGGGAAAACCAAGAACCATGTTTTGTTCAGGTCCCACTGGAGCCACATTTGAATTCATGTGCACAGAGGAATGAATAATTTGCAAGATGCCCACAGAGGGGCTCTCGGAAAAAAAACATGTCCAAATGGATGTAATCTCTGGCTCAGGCAATTGTACAACAAACTATAGAGGCCTTATTGACACATTAAAAATGAATGGATCCCTGGGTCTGGAAGGGTATCCAGTCGAGAATTTGTGACAAAATTAAAGATGGAATGGCTGCTCTTTTAACAAAAATAAGACATTTGTCCCTAAAATAAGCCTCTGTAACTAAAGGAGTAAAATTATTTTTTTAAGGGAGTTGAGGTGGTTACAAAAATAAATGCAGGTCAATTTGCTAAGCATCTATCTGGATAAATTTGTGGGAAGCCCTATTAAAGATGAAGCTGTTCAGCGATTGAAGAACAAGTCTAGTTGAAGAAGAATCAATATGTCTTCAATAAGATAAGACCTCAGTTCTGAATAAATGTAGCAGTCACAGGATAAGAGAACATGGGTTCTTATGGATTGGTAATTTGGATAGGAAGCAATGAGCAGGAATGATGGATAGGTCTCACGAATGAGGACTGGAAGAAGTTGGAAAAGGCATTCCCAGGAATATGTATGAAGACCAGAGCCTTGAGTCTAGACTAGGCAGGCCTTGTTTCTCCGCTCTTCTTATAGTCTCTACTGTATTGCGATGCAGCAACTTAAAAATGAAACGCTTTCGATTTTTTCTAGTAAATGGCCACATTCCATAACACAGCAACATTCCTTTCGAAGCATTGTACTGCTTGACCTCTCAGCTGTGAAAACCTATTGAAAAGCTTGCATCCTCCGTAGCGGTTTGATCTGTATTCAGAAAGTCTCGGCACATTGTATTCTGTATTTGTAGCCTGCCCTTCATGTTGACGCAAGCGCGTATTGTTTTTTTATGCTACCAGGGCCAGTTTCCTGCACAATGAAATAAATGAACTGAAAGCATGGTTTCTTCCCCTATAAGTACGTTCATAACGGAGATCGGGACGGTTGTGTGAGAGAGACCTTTTCCTCTACAAGACTGGAAGAAGGGAGGCTGTGAGAGGGGATCCCAATAACTGTGGCACATTTTTGAGAAATGGGTTGTTTCTCATTCAGATACCTTCCTGGTGGAGTTGTATTTTAGTAAACCTTTTTTGCAATCCTGTAAACAATGGAAATCACAGGATCCTGCAACTGATACCCCTAGGCCACATCCAACCATGAGAAAAACTTTTTGGGCACATGTAGGCAGAGCCTGTCGCACCTTTGAAAGAAAGAAATTGGCTCAACGTCGGTCTCAAAGATCTCTTTACATAGTGATTCCACAGACTAACACGGTTGTATCTTTGAATTCTATTTGCGCACATCTTGAACACAGTCCCATATATCTAGCACCGGTTGAAACCAGCAGAAACATGCACACAGATGTCCTGGCCACATCTGTTTCTAAAACTGGCAACTCAGACAGGCTTGGTGGCTGTTCGTTCCAATTTTCAAATCCACCTTTCTTTTTTCTATTCGTTGGCTTTAATAATTAGAAAAAAAAATATCATTGCTATACTGCTCAATGAAAATAAAATACAGTGATCCCTCTATATTTGCTGAGGTTAGGGGTGAAGGACCCTCGTGAATGTGGAAAAAAACGCCAAACATAAACAATAGCACACTATTCTTTTTACCTGAGAGTACAGGTAGGAATCTCCAGGTCCTCCACTGCAACTCTATAGTCAAAATCTGCCAGAATTTGACCACAGACTGATGCTGGAGATCCTACAAATGCCTAGAGAAGTGGTTTCTCTAGACACTGATAGTGTTCTCCAGCTCAACTCTATGGCCACCTTCTGGCAGAGTTGCACTGGAGGACCTAGAGATTCCTAGAGAGAACGCATTAATCAAAACCACAAATGGTCAAATCCGCAAAAGTCAACGCTGCAAATGTGGAGGGCCGACTGTATTAGCATAGTTCAAGAGAACAAACATTATATGCATGCATGCTTGCTGAACGTTTGTGCCATTCCTCCAGAAATTAGAAGTTGAGAGAGGTGATTCATGCTGCGCCGCTGTGTTTAAACAATACCACTTTACAAGCTAAAACTAGAACAGGTGGTCATTGACTAATTATTTTAATGCAACGGCCTATTCGCCTGGTTTTCGAGAACCTCTTGATCTTGAAAATAAGCTATAACGTTTTACAGTTATTAGTGTCTCAACATTGCAACCACAAATTCCAGTCCTGATGATTAGCCAATGGTCTAGCCCTGCGCAACCGTTTATTAACACTTTATTGGGAAATTTGGCGGGGGCAACCCTTAGTCAAATATGGCCCTCGTGGAAAGGCTTGTTCACTCAGGGGGGTTCGCTTCATGTCCCAGGCAAGTCCACAGAAATGGAGAAAAGGGTGGTGCAAGCACACGCTTAGCCTCTATTCATAAAACGTTCAAGGCTCAGTCTTCGGCATCGAAGGGTAATGCAGCTCCGGGAGTTGCGGAAGGGAAACACGGTTGGTCAGCCTTTCCCAAAGTCCAGTCTCCAGATTTTTCTGGACTGCAACTACCACCATCCCCAGCCAGCATCTCCATTAGTTCCAGATTACTGTACAGGAATTGTAGTCCAACATCACCTGGAAGATGGAAATGGTGAGGGTACACAATGCTCGGCCAGATAAAGACCAGTGATCAGACTTTTTAGCCTCATTCCCACTTAGCAAAATAGCGGTGTGCGATCTGAACTGATGGATCAATTCGACAGCGGAGCGTGGTTCCCACTACATTTGCCCCAATTGCATTTTTCCCCTGTAAAATAACCCACTTGCGGTTCACATTCATGAACAAATCGGTTCAAAATGGACCCACTCCAGCAGGCCGAAGGGCAAATTTAAATCGATTCCGATCCGCAACTGGTTCACACTTGCTCAGAATCGATTTATCCAAAAAGACATGGAAAACATCAGCATCAAAAAGACGCAGGTTAAACGGGTCTAGCAAGCGGCCCCCCTTCTCTGAATTGCTTCAGCGAATTGATTCAAGTGGGAACCAGGGTCATTTGATCCGGTTCCAACCAATTTGTGATCCGGTTTAAAATGTAGTCGGAATCAGGCCAGTATTGCAATGTTGCTTGCTATGAAAAAGGCTTTTGTAGGGCAAAAAAATTACCTGTATTTTTAGTTAGGCAAGCTCCTGGTCGGCTTGTTGTTTTTTATTGTTTTCAATTCTGCTTTTAATTTAATTCTGTTTTAATGTCTGATCCCGTTTTGTGCTTTCATGAGAGGTTTTACTCATGAGCCATCTTCAGTCCCATATTGAAATGGAGGGACACTCCACTTGGTTCAAAAACCAGGCTCAAACCATCTTCAAAAACGGCATTGCCAGCGAGTGACAAAAAATACCAACCCAAAACCCAGCCATGCCAAGAGTAGATCAAGGAAGTAATACCACATTATTTGGCTAATAAGATCATTGCCTTATAAACACTCAAGGCTGTAGTTAGAGCGAAAATGGTCCACAAGTTTCACCTTGTTTTGTGTGTGATGAAATGCCAAGAATGACAACTTCTCCCCTACTATTAAACGGCAGAAGTGGGAGCCTCCCAAAAAGAAAAAGAAAAATTCAAGCAGAAACATAGAAAGGGGAAGAAGGAGCGAGGGAGAAAACACAATGCAAAAGCGAACAAAGGAAAACAATGAATTTAACTGCCCTCGACCCCACCTTTCCTTTATATACTCTGACGCAAGGAGTATCGCGGCAGCCTCGCCGTTCACTGTGTGCCCATTAAAGAGAGCGCTCAGGACCACATCCCTCCCTCTTCGCAAAAAACGTCAGCGCCTGGGAAATTACTTTTATGAAGAATGAATACGGCGGTGTGCCAAAGTCATCTGAAACCGGGCAGTGGTAGGAAGATGTCCTGGGCGTGATCTGTACTGCTTCAGCCTACAGGATTTAAGGAGAGTCATGGTTTGAGCACTGGACTACGACTCTGGAGACCAGGGTCCGATTCCTTGCTGGGCCATGGAAATCCATGGGCAAGTCACACACTCTCAGCCCCAAAAATCCTATGATAGGTTCAGCTTAAGGCTGCCAAAAGTAGGAAACAGAATCACAGTGTTGGAAGAGACCTCAAGGGCCATCCTATCCAACCCTTTCCACATGGATAAGTCTAGAAATTTAGGTCAAATTGACCCAAAAAACCTGAGTCGATTTATCCACAGTTCAATGTAAGTACTGCATCTTAATCTTGACAGATGGCCGCCCAGCCTCTGGTTGAAAACCTCCAAAGAATCATAGACCCCTGGAGTTGGAAGAGACCCCAAAGGCCATTATTATTATTACGTTTATTTGTATAGCGCCATAGGCTATACATAGCGCTTTACATAGCGCCATCCAATCCAACCCCATCCTGCCATGCAGGAAGACACAATCCAAGCGCTCCCGACAGATGGCCATCCAGCCTCTGTTTCAAAGCCTCCAAAGAAGGAGACTTGACTTCAATGACTTGAAGGTACACAGCAACCACAACCACAACCAGTATTTACCCAGAAAGGTGTGTGTGCATGGGCATTCATGTGCACAGGAGAGAGAGAAAGTGTAGAGAGATCTTGTGGTACCTTTGAGATTAACTGAAAGGAAGAAGTTGGCAGCATGAGCTTTCGTAGACTTCGGCCTCCTTCCTCAGAAGCATCTCAAAGGTGCCACGAGATCTCTCTACATACTAATTCTACAGACTAACACAGTTATATCTTTGAATTCGACCATGAGAAACAGAAAGATACTAAGAGAACTAGCAATTCGGGGGGTGAGGGTGTCCAAAGGGCAAAAATATCCTATCCATGGCATTGTGTTGATGGTAGTCTTTCAGAACCATCAGCTCTTAAGACCTCATTGCTAGGCTCAGGGACATAATATATTCACAAGGAGAACAGCCTCGAGGAAGGAGCTTAATGTCATTTGCAGATTTAGGAACAACCAGTTCACTTTGATGCCGACCCTTCCATGTGATGTCTTACGGCAAATTACATGGGTAGGAAAAGGGTGAATACTGGTGGGTGGGTGAAGTTGGCATGTAGGTTCGGAGTTGAAAATGAGCGTACGAAACCCCTTCATTGACCTGACGGATCTACTCTCGGACAACGTATTCAGTCATATTCATTTATACTGATACAACATATACAACATATACAGTCATATTCATCTATACTTCCTGTATATACAACAACATACTGTATATACTCATGTATAAGTCTAGAAATTTAGGTCAAATTGACCCAAAAAACCTGAGTCGATTTATCCACGGTTCAATGTAAGTACTGCGTCTTAACTCTTCTTTAGAAGAAGGAACCATCCCCTGGTGAAAAGCAAGAGTATAGTACGTGAAACACTGACCCCCCTCTACTCTCTCATCCATCCATTTCAAGAGTAAGCACAAAGAGTTATGTCTGCTGGAATTTTATAAGTTCTTTGAAATTGTTTTGCTTTGCTTCGTCCTTTAGATCCTTGGATGATATGTCCCTAAATTTTACCCTCGACTTATCCAAGGGTCATAGCAAAATTCATAATTTTGGCCCTAAATCTTGCCGACTTATATATGAGGTCGAGTTATAGTAGACACAGTAGGTACCCAAACGCTGCCAAAAGGGATGTTCTCTGTCACCGTTCTGTCTACCAAAATTGTTGAAACCTCGCAGCTACCTCCCCTCCCCAAGAAAAGGAAAAAGATTAGCGTTAATAACTTCTGCAGTGCTTGCTTAGATCTGCCCAATTATTCAAAAATATGAACGGCGGAGAAGCACAACTGGAGATGAAATCTATGCAAATGTACTTGACTTATTCCAAATGTATATATTTTTTTAAAAGGGCTCTCTTAACGGGAGACTGAGGAGCGTAATGATCACTAATGAGCCCGGTCGACTACTGTGCAGTAAATGGCGAGCTATGATGCTTCTTGTCCAAGCAATTTAGCAAGTCGGTCTAGTTGGGAGAAGAACGTAATGAAACGCTGAACTTTAATTGTATTAATAAAGTGCACTTAAAACTAGTCAGGCTACCCTATTGTTGGGCGAAACCGTCGCAAAGCTCGGAATAGAGAAATGAAGACAATCTAAACTGATGTTGCCAAGCTGCTCCTCGAAGAGCGGAGGGCAAAAGTTAATCTTGAACCGTTTGGCAGGATCTTAAAGGTCCTTGGTGACAAAAGTAACTACCTCAGCAGATTTGCCGGCTTAATCTCCCAGACACGCAGACTAATCGTCTGACCATGTGTCAAAAAATTAGCAGAAAAAGAGGGCAGGGCTCATTTTTAGAACTGGGTAAGGCATACCTAAGTTATATTGTTTTTTGTGGGTTTTTCGGGCAATGCGGCCATGTTATAGAAGAGTTTATTCCTGACGTTTTGCCTACATCTGTGGCTGGCATCTTCAGAGAATGCTGGCATGGAAGAGAGGTGGGTACATTCTCTGAAGATGCCAGCCACAGATGCTGGCGAAACGTCAGGAATTAACTCTTCCAGAACATGGCCACAGAGCCATGGACCACACTCCCTCGGAGTGTAGTGGAGTCTCCTTCCTTAGAGGTCTTTAAGCAGAGGCTGGATGTCCATCTGTCGGGGATGCTTTGACTGGGAGTTCCTGCATGGCAGGGGGTTGGACTGGATGGCCCTTGTGGTCTCTACCAACTCTATGATTCTATGAGCCCGAAAAACCCACAAAAAATATGTGTGCTGGGCATGAAAGCCTTCGACTTCACATATCCAAGTTCCTTGGGAGAACTGGGATTCACAAGGAAGGCCTTCAAAACATGGAAATTTGACAAGAGAAACCGAGATCTGGTTCTATAATCCAGTCTGGTTCATGAATTTCCCCCATTCTTTTTGTCCTGATGTATATTGAGGAATGTGAGACAGTGCTGAGTGATGCTACGACTTTGGAAATCAGGGTTCGATTCCCCACTCTAGCATAAAAATCCACTGGGTGACCTTTGGCAAGTCACACTCTTTCAACCTGAGAGGATGGCAATGGCAAATTTCCTCTGAAGAAGCGTGCCAAGATAACTCTGTGACTGGTTCCCCTTAGGGTTGCTATAAGTAAAAAATGACTTGGAGATACACAACAACAATGAATATTAAGGCACAGCCATTAGCCAGTTTTCCTTCACTGTATAATTCATCCACTGCTCTGGGTCCTATTCTCTGGAGCAACAGAAAACAAGCTTGCTCCCTCCTCAATATGACATCCCTTCAAATATTTAAACAGGGCTATCATATCACCACTTAACCATCTTTTTTCCAGGCTAAACATCCTCAGCATAAGGCATGGTTTCCAGACCTTTCACCATTTTGGTTCCCCTCTTCTGGACACCGCCTGCTCTGGTAGGGATTTATTAGTCAGTCTTGGCCAAGTCACACTTATGTTTGGCCATAGGTACTCCTATCCCCATCTATAATAAAAGGGGCCAGAAAGCAGCTTACATTGCCATTATAAGGGGCAACTAAAACAGTGTGGGTACAAAGGCTTCATTCAAGTACCATTCAGGTCCACAAGCCTTAGAAGAACTTACCTCTGGACTTGATCATGGTTTATTTGTAAGAGTACAAAAAAATTATTAAAAACCAGTTTCTTCCAGCAGGCCTTTCCAGATTGCTTTTAAAGTGTGAATTTTAAATGTGGATACAGTAGTTTTATGTCTGTGTCTTGTTTGTTCTTTTATACTGATGCTCGCTTTCAACTGATGTTGTGTATTTGTTGGTCTCTTGTTCAGATTACAGAGAGGAATTATACAGATTATACAGATGCATCACCTACACAAAACAGAGAAAGTTAATTGGGGAAAGGAATTCACTTCTCCCCAGAAAAGCTGGAAGGGATTTTTAGAAGTAGATCTAAATTGCCCCATGAGTTTTGATATATGAGCACACTTCTAAATATGGAAAACACTTCATCACAATCTGCAAGGGGATAAAAACCTAATATAGAACAGTAGTTTCTCTTACCTGTGAGATAGTCGTTTCAGGCAGAAAAGGAAGGAACATCATTTGTGTGGGTTGCTCTTCCCAATGAAGGAGCAACCCATACAAAGGATATTCATCCCTTCGTGGGTGGGAAATCGTAGATTTTAGTTGCATTTCATATATCATAGGAAAAGCAAAACAAGACATTAGAATACACTGATTTTAGATATTGCATGGTGCTCTTGTTTTTGACTGCAACGGCAAGTTCTTTTTCTGATTTACGGTATAAAATTTTTGTAACAAATAAATCCAAGCCCCCACCGCAGTCATGTGCCTTCAAGTGGTTTCCAAATCACGGCAATCCTAACACAAGCCGATCATGGGCCTTTCTTGGGAAGATTTGTTCAGAAAAGGCTTGCCGTCGCCTTGAATTGCAGTGGAGTATGACATGTCCAAAGTCGGGTGACTTTGGACACATCATATTCTCTCCGCCGCAATGCAAGGCAATGGCAAACCTTGTCTGAACATGGCTTTCCATGGTTAGGTGAAGATTCGAACCCTGGGCTCTTGTGGGTCCTTGTCCAAACTCAGATCACTACGCCATGACGGCTCTCATAAAATGTGACCCTCTCACAGAGTTTTCTTGACAAGATTTATTCTAAACTACACTGCTCTCAAAGCCCCTATCTAATACACGTTCTCATACAGACCCCAAAATTTGGTGACCTGTATTCAGACCCCTACAGCTCAAGGGAATCCAACCCTCATTATGACGGTACAACTCCTCAAAAAGGAGGTGGTATAACACCACAAAAGCCTCCACGTCTTCCCCGTTCCATTGAATGTCAAGCCCAAGTTCAAGCTTCCAGCCCAAGTAAAGCTACCTTGGCCTCAGCCTTCCCATACTTTCAACCATTTCCTTGCCGGTGAATTTAATAGTCCCAACACTATCATGCACATCAAAGTCTCCGGCATCCATGGGGAGAAGCGGGTAAGAAAGGATGATGATGATATCCTACACCTATTCCACGTAGACTCTCTTTCCCCCCCCCCTAAACTGGGGACCTCTCACATATACATAATGGCACCCCACTGTTCTGGTTTCAAATTCCTTCTCAAAACCCACATTCTCCACAATGTTCACAGCGCTGCACCAACTCTTCCCATAATGTCTACGGGAGTTATGCCCGGCTGAAACAAAACTTGAAGTGTTCAGGCCAAGAATTATACTCGCACCATATTATTCTGTTGCATTAACATCTGCACCACGATCAAAATTTAGACTTCTTGGGGTTGTGACCTGTTTTTACCAATGCTACTCTACAAAGTGTTGCGTACAGTGATGTGTTGTGTGCCTTATGGTGACCCTAAGGAAACCCTATTATGGGATTTTCTTGGCGAGATTCGTTCAGAGGAGGTTTGCCATTGCCTTCCCCTGAAGCTGAGAGAGAGTGACTGCCTAAGATCACCTGGTGGGTTTCATGGCTGATCTGGGCACCAAACCCTGGTCTCTTCAGAGTCGTAGTCCAACACTCAAACCTTTACGCAATGCTGGCAAGTGGCTGGCAGTGATGATCCTATATGAATATAAAAAATGCACTGACCTAAATCTAAACACCCTTTCAGCAATTCTAATAACAGAAGCGGTAATGAGAGGGAGGGGGAAAGAGACGGAGGCAAGGAGGGCGATGAGAGACAGAGAGAGAGAGAGAGAAAAGAAAGGGAGGGATGTGTGTCAATCTCAAAATTAGAGAGGAAAAACGAACAGCGTAACCTTGGGGTCCCTGACGCGTCCCTCCGAATCATTACAATTACCAGCCATTTTCCGAAAATCCTCATCAACCAATTTCGCATAGCCACAATAATGGGAGCAAATATCACGAATAGAAGAGGGCGCAAATGGTAATTTTACTTATGGGATGTTGGGACTTGCCATTTCAAATTAGCAGGCGCTGTGAAGTGGGCATTACTGACAATGCGAATCTCGTAATTGGGGTTGATTTCGTGGCGCCCGGCCAAATCCGGCTGACTAGCGCCTTGGCGAGTTAATTATAGCTCTCCTCGCCGCGCGGGGGACACTTTGCGGCGAAGCGGAGACATAATTGAGCAGCAAAGGCCTCAAACAAAGCAACCTTGGTGTGTCATGGTTTGCGAGGAGGAAGAGCTGTATTAATATATATGGGGGTCTGTGTGTGTCTATGCGTGTGTAATTGCTGCTCATTTTGCTCCAAAGTCTGAAAAAGGAAGAGACGCGCACTTGACGGAGCCGGCCAGTTTCCCGGATCAGCAAGCGGCGGCGGCTTTTTCCAATGCCGTTTGACACAAGCCAACAAAAAAACACAAAGCCATTAAACTGAGAGGGAACCACTCCGCCGCAGAGCAGTTGTCAGTGTAATTTTCATCCAACGGACCAAAATAATAATAATAATAAAAATACTTGATACTGCTCAAGAGCAAATCAAGTACCGTTAATGGGAACGCACCTTCCAGGGTGCTAAACCGCTCACAAAGAGAATGCAAGCCCAGTTTTGGACTATCTCTTATGACACTTGTAGTTCACGCTGTGATAAAAACTGAATTTTTTGGCACTGCCTACATCCCAAGTCACCATCTCGGCCCGAAAGTTCATCCAGGTAATCCACGGGGAAGGCATGACTTGATCCAGTTTTTCAAGGTTTCTAATCCAGCACAGATTATCTCTCTTTAAACATGCAGAGCTGGTAATGGATGCCCCCGTATTTAGTCCTTCATTTAGCTTAGCACAGCAACACCTCGGCATCAATCATTCTAGAAAGTGGGAAGCTTTCCATAGGGAAGGCCTAACCGGGCTTCTGACAGCTTCAGTTCTCTCCTTTGTACTTATAACTGGTTGTATTACATTTTATCTAATCCGGTTGGAATCGCCCACTACTTCACCTAGAGTTGCAAACCCGTTTGTTTGCTTAGAAGTTTGTCCCATTGATTTCATTGAGACTCAAGGGTCAAGTAAATATCATCAAAATCGATGAGACTTACTTCTGAGAAAACATATATACAAATGATTAGGTTGCATTGGGCTTCAGACTGGAAGGAGGCTTTGGAGAAGAAACGGAGGCAAGCCCAGGTCTTGTGAATGCGTCTTTGAAAGAGGTTTCTGTTCCGGCTTCTAACAATCCGCCGAAAAGAAAGGTTCAAGGCATCCCCGCTACCCAAAATTACTACCAACCCGTCTCTTCATCTCCCCTTCTTAAGGCAGGTCTTTACTTAAAAGCCTACAATGGTGGCAGCAGAACTCTGGGCTTTCTTGGATCAAACAGATTACTGTACTTGGATCCACCAGAGTCTGGGTTCAAGGCCTGGTTTGGAGACAGAGCTACCCTTGGTTGCCTTGATGGATAAACAGAAACTGTACTGGGGAGTTGTCATTGTCACTTCGACTAGGCTGCTCAGCGCATTTATTATGGCATCCGTTTTGGCCGATTTGGACCTCTGGGCACTCTTCAATAGCAGTTGTCTTCCTATGTGGCTGAACAGAACCCATTACTAATAGGGTTTATGGGCTTCTGCAAGGCTCAGGACTTTCTTGCATGCTTTTAAAATATAGAGCTGGAAGAGACCCCAAGGGCCTCCATGCTCAACCCTCTGCTGTGCAGGAAGACACAAAGCACTCCTAAACAACGGCTATCCAGCCCCTGTTGAAAAACCCGTTTCAATCCCTCCCATTACTTTATCCATTTGTATTGCCTCTACTCAGACTGTAGGCCTATGGACAGCTACCACGTTCTGCATTTACCTGTATATAAATTGCTCCAGGAGCCTTGCGAGAATGGGGAAAAGGGATGAATCCCCAACAAGCAAACAAACATCCATCAGAAATACAGGCGTCCCTCCCGATTTGCGGGGGATTGGTCCTGGACACACACCCCTGCGCAAACCCAGAAAAAACACAAATATTCAAGTTGCCATTGATTATAATGGCCACGCACTCCCAGGCGCATGCACCATTTTCTCCCTCCCTGTTTGTCGTCTGCAAAGGACCAAGAGCGCAGACTCCAAGTCCATGAATCAGGAGGCACAAATGTATACATATTCCGGAATAGCTACTTCCCCACTTATTATAATGTAAAATTTCCTCTCTCTCTCTACCTCTCTTTTTTTGGGGGAGGGGGTGTATTTTAAAGATCAGATTCACTGTTTTGGCTCCATACATTTCAATCAAACAGAAAGAGTAGCACGTTGCTGGCAATTATTCGTGGCGGACTAGAGGCTCCCAACGTGTCTGGACCCAATTTTGGCAACTGGGAGTCATTCTGAGATGGGGTAGCTTGACTACTTTCCATTCAAACAATACCCTTGTGACAAGAATTGGTTGGAAGCGGGCTGCATTTGGTTCCAGTGGCTTTAGCTGTGTTGTTCCCCACGCAACACTGACCACCACTGCAGAAGGACTGACAAGTCACACACGACTGTTGTCGCTTTTTCTTTCTGGCAGTTAGCTGGAGTCCTTAAGTCCTCAACGGCCAGGAGGGTGCCACTCATGGTGCCAGGTCAACATCTGGACCAGGGAGTCATCCCTCAATTTTGTCATTCTTTTTGCTTAGGCATGTTCTTCCTTCAAAAGCCAATTTTAAAAAAGCAATCTGAAATGGTGGTCATCATTACAGTTGTGTTGTTAGTATTGATTTTGTCAAACTGATACCCAGGTCACCATAGGAACCAGAAATAAAGATGAAACCATTTTTGTTTGGATGGCCCCGGTCTGAGTGCTTCACCATGGCGATTTTTCCTCCTTTTTGATAAGTCTTCCCTTAGTCATGATTTCTTGGGTGAATTCCTAGCCAAAAAATGAAGGGCTACTGGATGGTATCTTTTGAAGAGATGGGTAAGAGAACATTATGGTTAATAATGTTAAGTATTTTCCTTCTCATGACCACCAAGTAGAGGCAATTCTAAGACATAAAGATCCATTCAGGAGATGGAACTCTATGAGAACTTGAAAAAAGGGAAGAGTTGAACGTCATTAGAAGAATTAATGTAGAAATTCTTTTACCTTTTGAATTCACAGTGAAAACAGTAAACTGGAATATCAGCTAAAAAAACGATTGAGCAGAACTCAAGATAGCCACTAGCACTTGGTTTGGCCCTTAGTAAGAAAAAAGTACAGTACGGAGGTTATACCAATACACTTTCGAGCAACATCACTGCTCCCAAACAACTTCCAAGTGTGCCTTTCAAGTTATGGAATTTGTCACTTCAAACATAAAATGCGCAATTGGCCGACACTCTGCACTTCCAGTGTGTCCAAACATTTAAAGTGAATGAATTAAGAATCAGAATAATTCAAAAGGCTGAGCTTGTTGACTGCTTCAGATAAATGGACTTCTCAATGTTATCATTTCATAATGAGTCAATAGATCTAGGCTTTGAAGTCTTCTGGTTTTTAATGCAGCGCGTTGTTAAAACTCTGATCCCTGGCATGAAATTAAAAAGACCAGGTTCTAGAATATCAAAGACAGACACATTATGGCCCATAAATACCTCAGTTTGAACAATGGGCGCATTAAGGAAAATCCACCCTGAAAATTGGATTATCCGAATAATAATTTGACGATTTGCATCCTCAGCAAGCTCAGAGGGAAGGAGCGCATTGATGAACATAGGCAAAACGTTAGTACTCTTGACATTCTGTCCTGCAAGAAGAAATGCCCGACACATCAACAGCCACAGTGCTCTTTTAATGTTGCTGCTACAACCAAACATTGGGCTGGAAGGTTGTCAAAACAAGTCAGAAAGCTATGAAGAAAGCCATGGATCAACAACAGAAGTCAGCAAGCATTACAGGGCTATGTATTCCATGGAGAAGACCAAAGCGATAGTGATGTATCTGACAACCTCTTAATTTCAGGAAGCCTAGATTCTTCCATAGGAGCAGAGTTTCTAGATAATGGAAGTAACAGAGGCCAGTGGTCCTGGGCACCACAATTCAAAAAGGATATTGAGAAGCTGGAGTGTGTCCAGAGGAGGGTAATGGGGAAGGGTATGCTTTATGAGGAGAGACGTAGGGAGATACTGGGTATGTTTAGCCTGGAGAAGAGAAGGTTAGGAGGTGATATGATAACCCTGTTTAAGTAATTTGGGGGATGTCATGTTGAGGATGGAGCAAGCTTGTTTTTTTGCTGCTCCAGAGAACAGAACCCAAAACAATGGATTCAAGGAAAAGAGATGCCATCTCAACATCTGGAAGAACTTCTTGACAGTAAGAGCTGTTCCATAATGGAAGATATTGCCTTGGAGAGTGGTTGAGTCTCCTTCTTTGGAGGTCTTTCAACAGAGGCTGGGTGGCCATCTGTCAGGGGTGCTTTATTGCGAGTTCCTGCATGGCAGGGGGTTGGATGGTCATTGTGGTCTCTTCCAATTCTATGATTCTCCTGGTTAGATGTCTCCAATGTGTTGAGCATGTTTCAAGATCTCCAGGTCCAGAAGAGAGGACCAGAACACAAAAGGCCTAAAGATGCTTAGAAGAGCCCTATGTCACCATCCTTTGGATGCATGCCTAGTAGTTATGGGCCAGCCTAGCAGCTCAAAAGCATGCAAATGAAAGTAGATACATAGGTACCACTTTGGTGGGAAGGTAACAGTGTTTGGTGCAGCCACATGACCATCGGAGTTGTCTTCAGTCTCAGTAATGGAGGCTTAGTAACGGAGATGAGCACCACCCCCTATGGTCGGTTATGACTAGACATACACGTCAAGGGACGATCTTTACCTTTAGTTATGGGGGCATATCCCTGCTTAAGAGAGGGCAGCCTCCCAACACTACCATTGATAACATCCGGAGTAAAGTCTGCTCCCCCAAAAGTCATACAGAGCAAGAACAAGTGCTCCACTTGATAGGAACTAAGAGTCCTAAACGTTCAACTTAACTGGGAGATCAACCTGGAAGAAAAGATCTCACAACCCACTTAGGAATATCTTATATTTTTCTTTGTGTACAATATATTCCTGAATTGTACAAACTCAGAATTTTTACCGTATCTTATTAGAGATAATTTATTAGATGACTTTTATAAAGAATGGGGATTATGGTGGTCTATTTAAAATCAGAAGATCCAGATGGAGTATATGTTGGATTCAAAGACTGAGAAAATGATGATAAGGTTTATGCTTTATTTTGCTGTTAAAGTATTTCTCTAGAATACAGTCGGATAGTATATGTATTATGGGTATTATTGATATTATTAATGCTATTACTATTATGAGGGGGGGAAGAGGAATTGAAGGGGGGAAATGTTCCTATCAGAAACTAAAGTGTCTATAAAAGGAAAACGAGGTATATGAAAGAGATAGTTAACAGAAGATAGTTAACAAGGCGAGAATAAATATAAACATATAATATCAGCACAAGTTTTGAAATGGTATATGTAAATATTTTTTAGATTGAATATATATTAAGGCTAAGTGACAGTAAAAAGTATATTCAAAATGATAATAGTAAATAGACACAAGATACCTCACTTGTCAACTCAGGAAGGATTCAAGATGTATAGACAGAGTAGGATTTTAGGTATGTATGTGCATTTGTGTGTTTGTTCTTATGTCGTTCTGTTGTTATATAGATGTACAATAAAGTTTAATCATTTTTTAAAAACTCAGAATTTTGCTTCATGCAACCTTCAAGATAAAAACTGTAACAAGAGAAAGAGACCATCCATTTCCTCCATCTGCGACTTGGGAGCAGGTTTTTCTTTGCAAGAGCGCTAGTTGAGAGGAGATCTGCTCGGCACGTGTCCTTACATTTGCAGCCCTGTGTTCTTTCTTTTAATAGCACTGATAAATCCCGGGTGCTCCAGGCACCTCGGTCCTGTTTACAATAGGGTGGGAAGCTTTAGATGTTTATTACATTCAGAAAGGGATTCGCTGGAGGGCTGCAGTGTACTAACGTGTGCCTCCGACTGTCAAATAGGTCAAGTCTTCACATACCTGATAGAGTTACTAATTCATCATCGGGTTTGAGCCTCCTCCAAGTGACTTTCCGCCCTACACCCTGATGGCAACAGAGTCGGGAGGAAGGTTATTATTTGCTTAATAATGTGGCGTGGTGTCGAGTGTCCAACCAAGTTCTCCCAAACTAGCTGCTGAATGAAAATAGCATATTTTTTAATCTCCGGTTCAACTATAAAACTCACTTATTCTTGAGCTATAGGTTTCAGCCAGGGTTTTCTTGGCAAGATTTCTTTGGAAGGGGTTTGCTATTGCCTTCCTCTAAGCCTAAGAGAAGAGAAGGCTAAGAGGTGATATGATAGCCCTGTTTAAGTACTTAAACGGGTGTCATATTGAGGATGGAGCAAGCTTGTTTTCTGCTGCTCCAGAGAATACTGTATATACTCGACTATACATCGGCCTCGTGTGTAAGTCGAGGGCAGGTTTGGGGGCCAAAATTATGAATTTGGATATGACCCATGTATAAGTCGAGGGTAAAACTTAGGGGCATGCAAGAAAGGAGGTAAAGAATGAAGGAAAGGAAAACGATGGCAAAGAATGGTGCTATTTTCCTATCCAAGCATTTAAAAAGCCCAGAAGCCTTTTGCCACTCTCCTCAGAGAAGGAGATGGATCCTATTTTGAGTTAAAATACAGCACTTGCATTGATCCGTGGATAAGTCGCCCCAGGTTTTTTGGGTCAATTTTTTGACACAAATGTCTAGACTCCATGGAACAATGGATGCAAACTACAGGAAACGAGATTCCACTTCAATATTAGGAAGAATTTCTGGCAATAAGAGCTGTTTGACAGCGGAAGACACTCCCTTGGAGTATGGTGGAGTCTCCTTCTTTGGAGGTCTTTAAACAGAGGCTGGGAGGCCATCTTTTGGGTATGCTTTGATTCAGAATTCCTGCACGGCTGAGGGTTGGACTGGATGTCCCTTGAGGTTTTTTCCAACTCTAATTCTATAGCTAAGAGTGTGTGACTCACCTCAGGTCACTGTCTTCTGAAATAAGGCTACAGCAACTAGTATTCACTGGCAATCTTCCCATCCGGATTCTCACCAGGGCGGACCATGGTTAGCTTCAGAGATCAGACAGGATTCGGTACCTTTAGATTTTTAGATAGATAGATATACACATACACACACACACACACAACACGAACCAAGGTGCTGTGGAACCGTAGTGAAGTACAGTTTAAGACAGTTAAATAAAGGCATTGGGTTAAGTACCTATTCCTAGCTAGTGAGACCAAAGTGTGAGGATCACAACTGACTTGCCACAGGTGTAACGCTGGCTCTTAAGCATGTGGATTTCTTTTTTCAACCCCCAGGCCACCCCCAGGCCAAGCTAGAAGGCTCCTGAGAGTGTTGTAAAGCCGTCCCAACGCACATTTGCAACATCCTTCCACGCAGCTGAGTAAGTTCCATCTATTTTAAGCAAAACCAAATGGGTGTTTACAAGAGGAAGCACAGCCAATCTTCCTTTAATTGGTTTCCAAAAAAAAAATCAACTAAATAAAGCCTTCAGCCTTTTTTTCAAAAAGGCCTGATGATTCTCTCCGCAGGAAGATCGAACATTTCAACCAATTTTTTGGGTTGGGGGGAGCTGAGAGTGTATGCCACAGGAGGGTGGTTTTGCTTTTGCGCCACCTGATGAAATGTGCCATGCAGATTATGGATTTGCCACGCAGTTAAGATGAGAAACTCAACGAATCTCCAAGAAATTCCTCAAAGCATACCAGGCATTTTCCAGTGAGGAGGCTGGCATGCCTAGGGAGATAGCTTGACTCTTCTTCAGCTGCCTTCAGAAACAGGAGGAATTCTGGATGTGTATGCAGAGTCAGACTCCATTCATGCAAGCCATGGATTCAATTTTAATTCATTTCAGAACATCTGACTATGGTTTGGAAAGGACTGTGGGTACCGACTGCTTACCCAGAGGGGCGGGATATAAATAAATATTAATTATTATAATATTATTATTATCTTGGACAACTGGGAGAGAGCCACAGCTCTGTGGTAAGAGCTGATAGTTTGCTCCAAGGTTCAAACCCTGGCAATAACAACAACAACTTTATATCCTGCCTCTCTGTCAATGACAATCGGCAATTCCTGGTAAGGCTGGGAAAGAATGTTGACCTTGTTGTTGTATGACTTCACGTTGTTTCCAACTGACTGCGAATCTATCATGGGGTTTTCTGGGCAAGCTTCGTTCAGAGCAGGTTTGCCACTGCCTTCCTCTGAGGCTGAGACCAAGATCATCTAGTGGCTGCGCAGGGATTCGAACCTAGGTCTTCTCGAGTTCTAGTTCAACGTTCACAACAACTATGCCGTGCAGGCTTTCCCTGTCTGACAGCTTGAGGAATAACTTACACTGTAGAGTAGGCAACTGCGAACAAGACAGAAAGGTCATGGTCTGGTTTAGGAAAAGGTCATGGCAGACTCAGATGAATAGATATGAAAACCCCTTCATTCTTTCACTGATAATTTAATTATATTTTTAACTGTTGTTGTGTGAGTTCAAGCCGTTTCTGACTTATGGTGACCCTAAGGAGTATCACAGGGTTTTCTTGCCAAGCTTGCTCCATTCTCAATATGACATCCCTTTGAATATTTAAACAGGGCTACCATATTACCTCTTAACCTTCTCTTCTCCAGGCTAAACCTACCTAAGAGCGTCAAGTTGGGGAGGAACCTGAACTTGCATCTCCCGTTTCCACATGCTAGTAGTGCTACACCATGGTGTTTCTTGCCAGAGGATGCCTCCTGGACCCAATGATCTTTAGCTGAGGTTTTGGTATGGATTTGACACTGGCTACGAAGCATCCAGAATGAACAGGAGAGAGGGTGCTTGCCACCAAGGGGAGAGCAGCTGAAAAAATACTGTAAGATAAAGTCTGATGAGGTATGCGTTTTAGAAAATAATCGTTTTTTAAAAAAATACAAAGGGAAGGAAGCAGCGCTGAGTAATTCCTGGTAGAGGAATGATTTATTTTGGTTAAAAAGGGCACAGATAGCTTGGAGGTTGAAGGGTCGGGAGGGAGGGAGGGAAATGAGAACATGCTTAAAGCCTATAATTATGCATTGCTCTGGGTCAAGAACTAGAAAGCGAAAGAGAGAGGGAGAAAGAAAGAAAGAAAGAAAGAAAGAAAGGGTTTCCCAAGCGAAAAGAAGGCCTCTTGGCATTAAAGGGAAGGGTTCCTTCCTAGGCCTAAATCTGTTAGTCCCGACTAAAGAAAACCCGCCACATCGGCAGAACTTTTAACAGTGCTTTATTGTTTAAAAAATGATAAAAATGATCTAACAAGTTTGGATTGGAACAATCTCAGTCTTTAGGACTAGGCTAGCGGCATATATGGACATAAGGTTTAACTTTTATTTATGCAAATATTTATAATTGTGCAAATATCTCTTCAATAGTGCACTAAGATACACCTCACATGTACTCATATGTTCCTCCCCACTACTGCACAAAGCGTTCCAATGGAAAACTTGAAAAATTCTCCTTGGCAAAATAAGTGGGGAAAACACATGCGCATCATATTGCTAGGCATGGGATGCAAACATATCTCACGATTCTGGCCATTCTCCCGTCAGACCCTACAAAGCACAACTCAACTCTACAACGATCTATTCAGGCTTTAAATAAGTTTCCCATATCCTGAGTTAGAGATAATAGCAGAAGCTTGTGGCAGGATAAAGAACCTCCAATCAATCAATCAATCGATTGATTGATACCCCACTTTCCCCCCAATAAGACTGGAACGCTGCAAGCTGTCAAAACAGGTCTGCCCATACCAGCCCTGCGTTTGCTAAGATTGTGCAAATGATTTACGATTTATTGAAACTACTTCCAACAAAGAGTTGCAAATTTACTCCAGGCCATGAATAGAAGATTCAGGCGCATCATTCACATGTATTTATTTTTCTCAACAAAGCTACCTAGCCCTTTTCTGGAGGCACGGAGCACAAATCATCGGCACGTTTTGGGAGGGGAATCCAGATGTTCATGCCCAACAATAAAAATAAAATTAGTCTTAGCCACAGCGGCATAAATTCTTAAACGCCACCAAAAGGAGGCCTTGCTTCAAGACGCTCGCCAGTTCACAAAACAGTAGAGGCCGAGCTCACTCTTAGCCTGCAAGATTTCTTAAAATGGACTTGGTACAAACCAAAGATGTAAAAAAAAAGAGACAAAACTAGTTTTTGCAATTAGCAAAAAAAACGCCTCCGTGTTTTTCCACATTTCATTTTGGCCAAGAACAAAAGCACAGTATTTCTAAAAAAGCCCTCAAGAGTCCCGGGAATGACGCTTGCCAACTAAAACACCTACCACGAATTTAGTAATGGCCTAAGCAAACATAAATTACAGAGCCAGACGTTTTAAAAGGGGGAAAAAATTGATTTATCGTCACGCTGGAGACACGACAGGATAGCAGCATAATTTCATTTTTCCATATATTCATCAACGCCGAAAGTGTGTTAATTCAAAAAGAATCCAACAATAAAAACCACTCTTCGTTCTTTGGCTTCTCACGCGCTTTTTAATTTACTTGCAAATGGTTGTCGGGGGGCAAATTTCACATAAGGCTGGCATACACAATGGTGGGATTTTTATTGGGGGGGGGCCTCTTCTTGAGATGGAAAGACTAGGTTTGGCCAAGGTCCGGTTCCTTCAATCTCCTGGAGCATTTTGAGCAAAGGGAACCTTTTGCATGGATACGGTTCTGGCAAAAACTCAGTGGCATGATGGATTGCTATGAGGAACAAGATGCTCTTTGCGACCCATGATTCACCTTCAACATGGCATAGGTATCTAGGTATGAAACTCATGATACAATCCACGGATTTGGCACCCATGGATGCATTATTATTCCCACGCAAAGATTGGGAAAAGGGACCCATTTGCTCCAGGATCCTCAAAGTGCCCAGATTCAGAAGATGCTGGATTTACCGGGTCAAAAGCTTTTTCAAAATCCAAAAAAATTAAAGCTAGGGTCCCCCCCCCAATTTCTTTTTTCATGGTATTCAATGGTGTTTAATAGGTGTCTTACATTGTCATTTAGTCTCCTGCCTGATAGAAGATGCTGGATTTGAATAACTGGGAGGTTTCTAGAGAAAAAATCGCTTTCCGATCCGAATTGATGGATCGATTCAACATTGCATCGTGGTTCCCACTACATTTGCCCCGATCGCACTTTCTGGCATGGAATTGAATCAAAATAACCCCCTTGTCATTCCCATTCACAAACAAATCGGTTCTACTTAAACCAGTTCCTGAAGCACATAACCCACTTGTAGTTCACATTGGGAAATGGACTGGTTTAAACAGAATCGGTTCCTGCACAGGACATCCATTTCCATTTTACTGATTCCAATCCACATCCGGTTCCTATTTGCGCTGAAGCAATTCATTTAAGACCAAATTGTGAAACCGAATCCGATTTGGTTCTGGTTCCCACTTGCACAAATCCGATTTGGTTGAAAAGAAGCGGGGGAAAAACCAAACACGGGTTAAATGTGTCTAGAGCATGTTCCTCCTTTCGGAAACGCTTCAGCGATTCGGATTAATTGCTACACACCCCTAAGTTTTACCCTCGACTTATCCACGGGTCGTATCAAAATCCATAATTTTGGCCCCCAAATCTGCCCTCGACTCATACGTCAGGTCAACTTACAGTCGAGCATATAGAGTTAAGCATCATCATTTCTGAACATGCCCATTCAAAAGTAACTCGGTTATGGAGACATTTTTTAAAAACTGAATGCCACAAGCAATTGGCATGTAGTACAAAAGGTTCTCCTCGGCTGAGAAGCACAAGGGACAGTATACAAGTCAGCGCTTGAACTGCGAGACATTGCTCCTCCACTTCGTAAGGCTGTATCCCTGTAACTATATCAAGTATAAAGTTGCAGTTACAGCACAAAGGGCATGGCGCTACCCTTCACGAAGTTACAACTGCAATGCCTCATGAGGAAATTAATTGATTAATTATTATTTGTACCTTTAGTTACCGTCAGGCTCTGATAGTTAGAAAGGACAGATTAAAACGTTAAGTAAGGAAATGCCCTGCATCTCCTCATTCAACAACCCAGAAGTAGGGACAGCTTTGTGGTTCTTGCGTGCCTTCAAGTCAACTTATGGTGACCTTAAGGTAAACTTATCATATGGTTTACGGAGGCTGAGAGTGTGTGACTTGGCCGAGCAGGAATCTGAACACTGAGCTTGATCCCCAGCTGAAGAACCTTCTTTATGCAAAGTTTTATAGTTTTCCTGATCAAAATTGAAGAAAAATGGCTGAGTTTTGGCATCTGTTCCCTCTCTGTAGCGTTGACTGAGTATACAGAGAGATCTTGTAGCAAAAGAAAGAGACTAACCAAAAGAAAGAAGTTGGCAGCATGAGCTTTCGAAGACCTCAGTCTACATCCTCAGATGCATATAGTGACTATATGCATCTAAGGAAGTCAACTTAAGTCTACGAAAGCTCACGCTGCCAACTTCTTTCGGTTAGTCTCAAAGTTGCTACAAGATCTCTCTACATAGTGATCCTACAGACTAACACGGCTATATCTTTGCAGTTTTGACAGTTAGATCTGCCATTACGTGGTTTGATTATCTTTGTTAACTGCTTGAACTTGGAAAGGCAAGCCAGAATCTTCTAAAAACGTACAGCCGCCCATTCAATGTTCTAAAAAGAAGAAACAAAACCCACTGACCCCTCGTTGTAGATCATGGGTGAATTTGAATGCCAAAGAAGTTACTTTGACCCAAGACTTTGGACCAAGTAGGCATCTTCTCCTTAACTTTCAAGCCACAGTTTATCTCAAGTGGAACCACAATCACGTTTCTACGTATCAAGAGGAACAGCCAGAAGCCACTATTGTATGTGATGAATGGTCTCTAAAGTCTATATACATTTATGTATACTCAATATACTCTGCACACACACTTTCTAAATGTGTTTCATGACAGGTTGGAAGGTCTAGGGGCTCACTTCTCAGATCTCGTATTATCTACTATCCAAATAAATTAATCAGATCTATCTCATCTCAAACACTTATTATACCTGCTTAAGTAGATTCATCCACATTCTCCTCGCGTGCGGTTCATTGTCGCCAACGTTCCCCCCTTTAAAAATGGCCTCAGCCGCCTTTAAATGATGGTGGCTCCCAATAAGGCTGTAATTTCTTCCCCTCCCTTTGCATTAATTAGTATCCAAGAGCCGATGATGGATAAAAGCTTTTGTTTCCCATGGAAATTTATTCCTCTGTAGAAAGCCCTGCCTAGCATTTCACGATGGAGAGAGGCACAATTTAAGAGCCTAATTTTAAAACAGGGTTTCCGATTAATTTTTCCTGAACCCAAGTCCCTAGTCCAACTTAGCCTCCCATAAACCAAACATAAAATTGTTCTGCTAGATGGTAGCGCATTTGTGAGTGACCGCATGCATATAGTATTCAGTGTATAATTCTTCAGCGTACTTATAGTAAGCTCCAAAGCCGCAAATGTGGAGGGACGAGTGTAGTATAGTACAGATGTATAGTACAATACGGCATACCTTGTAATACAGCAAATGTGAAGGGACGAGTGTAGTATAGTACAGATGTATAGTACAATATGGTATACCTTCGAATACAGCAAATGTGGAGGGACGAGTGTAGTAATAGTACAGATGTATAGTACAATATGGCATACCTTCTAATACAGCAGGTTAAGTACAAGATCACTGCTATAAAGCAAATATTACCTTAAAGAGAATTATAGCTATTTTTTCACTTACCACTCAATATACAAGCTTAAAATCATACTTCTTGTTGTGTGCCTTCAAGTCGTTTCCAACTTATGGTGACTCTAAGGCGAACCTATCCTAGGGTTTTCTTAAGAAAGTGCCTTCAGAGGGGGTTTGCTATTGCTACCCTTCAAGGCTGAGAGAGTGTGACTTGCCCAGGATCACCCAGTGGGTTTACATGGCTCAGCCCAGATTTGAAACCTGGCTTCCAGAGTCCAGTTCCAATGCTAAAACCTGTGCCTCTCGCTGGCTATCATTTATGAAGTACCCAATTCCAAGCCCTATAGCTAATTTCATTTCCATATTGCAGAAAAAATGCAAGAATCAACCCCCTCCACAATTCACCTTTCTATATTTTTTCTCAAACGTTGTATTTTGTTTCAGGGCAGGAAAAGTCCATTAAGGCTATCCATCAACCTTCTTTAGTCTAATTAAATAAATACAGCAAGTGAACTAAAGGATTGCTGTGGAGCAAAATAATATTTTAGGAAGAACTCAAAATGCAAAAAATACTTTTTTTAAAAAAAAAAATCTACCATGTAAATTAACCAGACGCCTCTTAGGTAGTTCTAAGGCGAAGAGGGTGAGATCACCATACGCTTTCCGGGAGAAAAACTTCCCCGCGGTTCAAAATTTCCATTTACTTCGAAGGGAACCTGGGGGTCAGTGGGGGGCCATCGACGCTTTGTAAGTGTTCAGGTGCTCTGTTTTGAAAGCTCATTTATTCCTTCTCCTGTCAACTTGCACACGATCCTCTTTTTCCAGACCAGTTCGGAGCTGTTTATGCTCAAAAGGCACCTACTGCCTGGTTATGCTCCAAAGCTCCCCTGTATGCTCTTGGATTCAGGCTGGATGTGAACACCAGCCCCAAGAAAACAGATGCCACCCGGACATTCAAAGGCCATTCTGTCGCCTTCACATTTTCAGGCCAGAGCTATCGCCGTATTTTTATCACATTTTCAAGGCTGTGGATGTGAGAATTAATTATTGGGCCCCTCCAAACCATATAAAACTACTCAAGAGAGGGAAGCAGAAGGTGGTCCACCATGACCCTTCAAGATGGATGGTACGGACATTATTGACAGCAATGGTGTCCAAACTTTTGGTCTTCCGGGTATTTTGGACTTCAACTCCCAGTTCTGGGAGCTGAAGTCCAAAACATCTGGAAAACCAAAGTTTGGGGATTACTGATCTACAGCGACTAACCCTGGATGATCACAAGTTCTCCTAAGCTTCTCTGACGGTGGGAAAATGCTCACATCTGGACCTGTGTAACACTGTAATTTACAATTAAAATGTTAGGCTCAACTAATTTGAAGCTAAAGATCTGACACAGTGTTTCCCAAACTTTGATCCTCTAGTGCAGAGGTTCTTAACCTTTGATCCTCCAGCTGTTTTGGACTTCAGCCCCCAGAAGTCTTTGCCAATATGGCTAATGATGACGGAATCTGGGAGATGAGGTCAAGAACATCTGGAGGACCAGAGGTTGAGAACCATTGCTTTAGGTATTTTGGTCTTCAGCCCCCCCCCCCCCCCAGAACTCCTAGCAAGTTTGGTCAATAAAAAGGAATTCTAGGAGCTGAAGTCCAAACATCTCGAGGACCAAAGTCGGGGGAAACAATGATATGACAGTAGGCAATATCAACAGTTGAATCCTACTGAGGTCATACTTCTAAAAGTGATTCTGGAAACACAGATTGCCAACTGTCCAACAGTTGAGCCACCCTTGATTTCTGAATGGAGACACAGCACACACTTCTATTGCTGAAATGATTGGGCATATCCTAATACAGTGGACCCTTCACATTCGCTGGGGTTAGGGGTGAAGGAACCCCATGAATGTGGGAAAACCGCCAATTAAAAAAAAACTATTCTTTTTATAGGAATTTCCAGGTCCTCCAATGCAACTCTATGGTCAACATCTGTCAGGGGTTGATCGCAGAGTCATGTAACAAATGCCTGGAGAAGACTTTCTCTAAGAACTTCTAGGTTTGTGAAGTTGAAGGCTTTGATGGCTGGCACCAATAGTTTTTAATGGGTTTTTTGAGCTTTGTGGCCATGGTCTAGAAGCGTTTATTCCTGACGTTTCGCCTGCATCTGTGGTTGGCATCTTCAGAGAATGCTGGCATGGAAGAGAGTTGTATATATATTTCTAGGTTCCTCAGCACAACTCTACGGTCAACTTCCAGCAGAATTGCGCTGGAGGACTAAAGAGATTCTCAGAGAGAACAAATCCGCCAATAATCAAAACTGCAAAAGTCAAAGCCGCAAATGTGGAGGGCCAACTGTATCAGCATGGGTAGTGGTTTGAGTGTTGGACTATGACTCTGGAGACCAGGGTTCACTTCTCAGCTTGGCTATGAAACCCTCTGGGTGACCTTGGTCAAGACACATGTTCTCAGCCTCAGGGGAAGGCAATGGCAAACCTCCTCTGAACAAATCTTGCCAAGAAAACGCTATGATAGGATTCCTTGAGGGTCGCTATGAGTTGGAAACAACTTGAAGGCACACAACCTGCAGACAATACCTAGGCCTTGCTTTGAAGATGGGAGGCTCAGAGCGGTAGTGACTCGGGGAGAGCCCCAATGCACAGCCTCCTTTGCCATGGCAGAAATTCTGGCATGTTCCAGCCACAGATGCAACTGTCTCATGCAAAAAGTCAGCCGGAATTGCCCACTCCTAAAAGCAGAACAAAGTGCTCCTCTGAGCAGACATTCACAGAGAGAGACAGGACTAGCTTCCCTGGGGGTAGGTCTTTGGGAACTCATAGGATCCTTTAACTCGCAGTGCAATTTCCAGGTTGAGTTTGTTGCAAACAGACTCCGACAGCACCTTAAATGCTAACACATTTATTACAGCTGGAGCTTAGTTCACAAACAGCTCGAGTTATAATAAATTTGCTAGTTTTTAAAGGTGCCACAAAACATTCTTCCCCTTAATGCTCTCAGGTTTTGTTTTTCTCTCTCTCAGAGGACAGAGTTTGGGATTTGCCAGGCCAAAGGGTCATGCATCTGAAAGATAGATAGATAGATAGATAGATAGATAGCTTACATTGACCCATTGATGATAAGTTGAGTCAGGATTTTTGGGTCAATTTTTAAAACTAAATTTCTAGACTTTTTCAAGCCATGGGTGCTTGGATCTGTGGATGAAAAATCTATGGAGGGCTAACTAGTTCTCCTTTGAATCTAAAGACTAAACTGGTCAGGAGCCAACTTAGTTTTCACTTATGATATCACCAGTTCTTGGCTGGAAGATTTATTTATTTCTGTGAAGGCGCTAGCTTTTTGGTGCGCATTAACTCTCCCGATTCTCACTTCAGACGTTTTCCTTGGCAAACGGAACAAAGCCGCCGACGGCCATTTGTGGCGAAGCCTTTCGGCTGCCATCTCTGTGGCCAATTTCAGTTCCTCGGAAGGAAAGACTGCGGGGATTCTAAATTATCAAGATCAGCCACGTTTTCCAAATTCATAAGGAATGCTTAGATGTGGATCTCCAGGACCTCTAAGAAGTCGCCCAGCTGGCAAAACAAAATGGCTGTTTTTAATTAAAGCCCTTTATCCCCCCCCAGATTTTAACACAGTATACATTTCAGGCTGCCTTAATCCTGAAATGGCCAGAACACCCTGTAATTAACTATTATATTAAAGTGACTGACTGCAGAAAATTCAAAAATATGATATCACCATTATGTAACAGAACTTAATGTACAGTCGGAGAGAAGGCCGTGTCCAGAAAGATCACCTTTTGTTACTTGTACGCAAACCCTCGTGGTGAGGTTAACTCACAACCGCCACCATCACCATCCAGCACTGACTCCTTATTTATTCCCAAAAGATTTGTTCTTTCGACAATCTAGCTTTCAAAATTCTTTAAAACAGAATTAAAGGACATGGTTGCAATGCACACCTTTATTCTGCCAGTCCAAATACAGTGTTTATCTCAGGCTGCATCCACCCTGCAGAAATAATCCACTGTAATGGCTCCAATGTTAGGGAATGCTGCGATCTGTAGTTTCTCGCTCTGACCGAGAAGGCTAAACATCTTACAAAATTACAAATCCCAGGATTCTACAGCATTGAGCCATGGCAATTAAAGTGGCGTCAACCTGGATTATTTCCACAGTATGGAAGCCGTCTCGGGTTGAAAGATCAGGAATGGCCAAGGGTTTTCACACTCCTTGGTGTATCTGCTTCATGTTAATATATAGATTCATAGGATTGGAAGAGACCACAACGACCATCCAGTCTTTGCCATGCAGAAACACAGAATCAAAGCCTCTCCAACAGATGCCATTTGTGATATATGTTATCACGAAGTTTGGGATCTAGGCTCCAAAAACTAGCTTTGGGTCACTTCCATCAACAATAAACATCTAATGTAGATGTAACCAGGGCTTTTCCTAAGCAGACATAAAAAAAGGAGCCTGGGGAGCTGTGGTAATAGTCAACAAGCGATGGACCACATCTTAACCATCTGAAAATAACAACAACAACAACAACAACAACAACAACAGTCCAGATCCTGTTTTCCTCCACTTCCATTCATCATAGAGGGACAACAAGGAAAATCAACTGGAAGCCTCCAGTCGCCCTGAGGTCCAGATTTGTAAAAATAAATAAATATGGGACTAGTTATTACAGAAATGAGAAGGGTTTTTTGGAAACACCACACAGGGCCCAAGAAATCCAGATCACCACACTACAAAACGGGAAGCGAAATGACTTTGCCGTCAGCTGAGGCAACGCACACGTGAGGCATTTTACAAGAGAGAGATTTAAATATTCCAAATGCATAGTGAAGCAACAACCTGAACACCCGGCTCAGGCGTAACGGCCAAAAAAATGCTAACAAAACCAGGGTGCCAAGTGACTGAAAGTGCCTTTTTGACAAGGTCAGCTGAGATCAGACATAGTTTTGGTAGCAATCGCTACCAAGTTTCTGCTTAAAGTTGCTGAGAGACGTGGCTTCTGGCACCTGCTCCCAACGCTATGAAACATTACCCCTCAAAGAGATATATCCGGCATCAGATGCGTTGCAAGATAAGGCAACCAGACCTCTAGGGGGAGGAGGATCAGCTGATGAAATTGCCAAATTTTCTGTGCCAACAACATCTGTTTCCTTCAAACTAGCCCAAACAAGGCCAAAACATAGTGGATTCAGTGGCCGCCGAAGGAAGTGCGTCGTAGATTTTTGTGGGTTTTTCGGGTGATGTGGCCATGTTCTAGAAGAGCTCATTCCTGATGTTTCGCCAGCATCTATGGCTGGCATCTTCAGAGAAGTGTGTCGTCTTTCTCCTGCAAGAGCTTTCTCCTAGCAGATGTTCTGCCTCGGATGCTAAAGCAGCTGGTCCCAATGCCAAGTCTCGGAGGCAGCCGGCCAGTAGTGGCCCATGGACTCCTGAAGGCGCTTCATCTTCTTCCTGCAGCTGGGAACGTGACAGCGGGCATCGGCTAAGAGAGTACGGGGCATTCGCCTAATCCAGCCTTTTCATTTTCATCTCCCAAACACCCCAGCAGCCATCTCAGCGCCGTAACTACCGCTGACAGTTGAGCAGAGTCAGGCTCCGCTTCGAGGCTCTTCTAAATGCCAATTTACTTGCAAGAGGTTTTGGAGAAGGCTCTTTGGGCATCTTGGGTAGAGACACTCAGCTGCTAACATGGGGCAAGACCCTGCCGCCGGGGGGGCAGGGACGGGAAAGGAAAATGCTCCCAAGATACTGGCTGCCTACTGGGACGAAAAAAGCCTCAAAGCACTGGCACTGCCTCACCTCCGCCACTGGGAAAGTGCAGGACAAACTGGGATTGTGCGAGATTAAATAGACACAACTACAGCTTCTGTACAGTCACTTTAAGACAAAAAAACTGCTGCTAAGACTATTTTTGTCACACCGTTCTTCTCGCGATGAACATTTTTAATGACTGGTACCCCGGGAGCTTAAGAGGACTGAGCACATTCTGCATTTAAACTGCCGTTTCTCACATGCGGACGTCAAAATGTGACAAGGGCCGTGAAATTTTGGCCCAATAACACCTCCAATACAGTAGTCACCCCTTATCTTTTGTGGATATATTCCAAGATCCCCCAATGGATGCCTGAAACCAGAGAGTAACAAACTCTAGACCTGTATGTTATGTTGGCTGTTTGCAGTAATAAATGAAATGAAATGTAATACTTGCAATGTTTTTGGACCATAACTGACTGCGGGTTATGGAAACTGTAGAGAGCAAAGCCATGGATAAGCGGGGGGTGACATTATAGTTTGGATCATGGGTATCTGAAACCGTGGAAAGCAAAACTTCAGATAAGGGTGGACTACACTGCCTATTGACCCTCTGATTCAATCTAGAACAGTGGTTCGCAACCTTCCTAATGCCATGATCTTCTAATATAGTTCCTCGTGTTGTGGTGAGTCCCAACCAATAAATGTGGACAGACCGGCCTGGAGATATGTGTCTTCCGATGGTCTTAGGAGACCCTTGTGAAAGGGTCGTTCGACCCCCAAAGGGGTCACGACCCACAGGTTGAGAACCACTGGTCTAGAATTTGAGGCTAACCATCACATAAGAACAAACTGCGCCCTTCAAAGACTTTCTGAGGCTTTTACATTAGACTTGGAGACCATTCAGAACTGAAGCTGTCAAGCCTGACATAAACCTTCTCAATGGTGGTGCCAGATGAGGCATGCCTTCCCTGGAGAAAGCGTCCTTCCTTGGCCAAGTCACATTCTCTCAGCTTCAAGGATGGCAATGGCAAACCCCCTCTGAAGAACCTTGCCAAGAAAACGCTATGACTGATTCTTGTCTCGGGCTCTCCATAAGTCGGAAACAACTTGAAGGCACAAGAACAATAATAAATGATTTGTTCCTTTTAGCTACACCTTTGATTTAGACACTGCTACTGTTTTTGAAACGTTTGAAACTGCTCATTCTATGGTTGGGATGCCGTTCGACTTAACAGTCGAATATTAGCAACAGACCACCTACCATTGGAGACCTGAGGGGCAAACCCAACAGTGGCCAGATGAATAAAAGCTATGGAGAAGAACACTCGTTCCGGTTCATGTTTATGAAATTGTTATATTTGTCATCCTTATCCCCTTTGAGGAGAAAGTGTTGTGTACTTGTCTAAGTGTTGGCCTAGGACCCTGGGAGGCCAGGGATCAAATCTTCACTCTTCCATGGAAACCCGGTAGGTGACCCTGAGTAGGTTATTCTCAGTCTCAAAGGAAGGAAAATCCTCTTCCGAACAAACCGTGCAAGAAAACATCATGGTCTCTGTCGCTGTTGTTGTTGTGTGTCTTCAAGTTATTCCCAACCTATGGAGACCCTAAGGGGTTTTCTTTGCAAGATTTGCTCAGAGGAGGTTTGCTGTCGCTATCCTTTGAGGCCGAGAGAGTGCGATGGGCCCAAAGTCACCCAGTGGGTTTCATGGCTGAGCTGGAAATTGAACCCTGGTCGCCAGAGTCGTAGTCCAAGCCACAAACCGCTATCAGAAAAGCCTTGAAAGCACACAACAGCACAATAACAACCATAACAAACATGTAATCTGCATGCAGAAGGTCCCACATAGTCCCCAGAAACTCAGGGCAGAACTGGGAACGACTTTAGAGTCACAGAGTAGACAATACTGAGCTAGAAAGGCCAGGGCTCTGAAACAGTATAAACCAGAGTACTATCTTCCTTTACTAGACATTATGACAGCTCCCCCACTCCCCAAAAGCTGGTTTTGACGTTTTACCGTTACGGTTAATTAATTTGTTTCAGTAATTAGCAATATCAAGCCTGCTCATTACTAAATTATTTTATTCAAATAAAAACTAATACTTTTACGGTGCAGCTCTATCACCCTGGGATTCCATATGCTTGATAAGAACAACTGTTGCCTTTCAAAACTCGATCAATGTTTGACGGATGGTGGTTTGTTTGTTTTTTAAAGAAAAATCGCTTTAGTGTTCAACTCAGTTTTACGTCAAAGCACTTCTGTTTTTACAGTATTTTATTAATTTCTACATTGTGGTTTTATTTTTGATAAGTTGGGTATTACTGAAAAATAAATAAATACGTGTCTGCACAAGAACAGGGCAAACACCTATGGCATTAAACAAATTTAAAGTCTCTCCATAGGTCACCAGATAAATTGGATTTTGAGTGCCACGCTTAAAGTGGAATACTGATGTTCCTTGTCGCTGTTACAACTGATCTTGTGAATCTTTCCATCTTTCTCGATAGTTTCTTCCTTGGGGATGGAGATGAGAGTTGTTACCGATCTTGCAAATGACCTGAGCGAGTACAAGATGGCCCTGTCGGTTCTCAATGCCAGAGTCACATCCTCCATCTTTGGATGAAGTGACTACGAGCATCAAGCACAGGGTCCCTGGTTTTAGACAAAGGTGTCTCTCCCCTCTCTATCCCACTTTAAAGCTTAGTTCTTAAGGGAAGTGAAGACAGTAGAACCACATGGCTCAACGGTTCAAAAGCTGATGGACGAGGGTTGAACAACAGATAGCTTCTCTTGGAGCTGAACTACAGACAGCTTCACTCACATACACACTTCCGAGGTACACACACGTACAAGTTCATTGTTTTGGGCGTTCCAAATTTTAACACACAGCCAAACCATTCAAAGAACCAATGACCAGAAGGACGCAAAGCTGTAAAAGACTCACAGTTGTGCGTACACTCATATGTGACTGAAAAGTGCTAAATACACTCGTCCCTCTATCTTTGCAGCTTTGATATTTGTGGATGTGATTATTCACGGATTTGATTCATATGCTCTCTCTAGGAATATCTAGGTCCTCCTCCATTGTAACTCTATGGTCAACCTTAACTAAAAGTTGCGCTGAAAGACCTAGAGAGAATACTCCACTAGGCCTTTGTAGCTCCTCTGGTGCCGTTCTATGGTCAGTGTCTGTCGGACATTGACCACGGACTTGCCCTGAAGGACCTAGAGATTCCTAGAGATTTATCCTCTCAAGTAAAAAAAAATTAGTGTTTTTGTTATTTGCATTCTTCCATATTCATGGGGGTCTTGTGCCCCTATTCCTAGCAAATATGGAGGGACAAGCATACTTTTACATCACTTTAGAGAAGTTCTATGCAATGTAAGAGGCTTACAGAGTCTTAATGTCAGAGCCTGATGATCCGAAAAGACCAGGTGGACTCATACTACCATTCCAAAATGACCAAAACAGTTAAGAACCAACAACACATCTAGGCAACAGGATCACAGAAACCCAGAAAGACTGACTACCAGATTTTTTTCTCCTTCCATCCTTGCTGTCTATGGCTGCTGTGCTAAAGAGAACAAAGTCCAGTTGTGCCAAAAGAGTTAGAAAACCAATCTTGTTTAAAATTGGGTGTCCCTCACTCACTCAAACCTCCAACACAAATGACATGGATCAGATCAGGAGACCATCTAGCCCAAGAGGGGGTGAGGAGAGCATTGTTATGAAAGCAGTTGGCACAGGTTCGCTGTGGACACTGAGACAGAGGGCAATGTCTTTTACCAGCATCCCAATACCAAAGGTCCTCTTACAAAGTTTCCTAACCTAGGTCCATTCAGATACTGCAGGCAAAAATCCCCTTATCCTGATCACTGGACACTGAAAGAAACTGTAGGACAAACCTCGGAGGAGCCCAGGTTGAGAGGAACACTGTACTTTCCTTTCTAATCCCCAAAGCCATCATCTACAAATCCTCTTTCCTCCATGCTGTTGGAAAGGCAGAAGGTTCCCCATCACATGCCTCAGTACTTGCTGCTCACAACCAGGCGAGCCAAACAAGGCACCTACTGACCATAACTCACAAGTCATTTTCTGAAGGAAAGCCATTTCCAAAATTGTCATCAGAATCTGGAGTGCACGTCGAAAACCTCGATAGTCGAACAGATTTCTGAACACATGCCTGATCCATATGCCAGACACTGACAAGGTTGATGCTAGCAGCTCTGAGCCAGGTAAGAGTATTTCCCGCCCCACTCTCTGTGATGCTTTGAAGGAGAAATATGGAGAACTGAACCGGGAATCTTTGAAGAAAAGCACATGTTCTGCCTCAGAACGGCAGCTCCTTTGTCCTGAAAGGTACGCTGTAAAAATGTAAGAGGAAAAAGCGGGAGGAAAGGTGGACTGCATGCTCACATCTGCGCAGCTCATGTACCCATGATGGCAAAGCCGTTCCCAACCTGAACCTGTTTTAAGGGCGACACCTCCACAAGGAAAAGCCTATCGACTGTAGCCTCCAGCCATGAAGATTGTAATCCTGCCTCGTGCAATCCAGATAATGCATAAAGATAACGCAATGAGGTAATTTTACCATGCTGTCGATCTCTCACATTTCAAATTGGTCACAGGAGCTTAGCAAGCGGCATTTCGGCAGGATTCCTGTTGCAAAATGGCATGGCTGCGACAGATGACTCACAATCCATGCAGCCAACTATTCTGCCCATCCTTAGCGAAACATCAAGTACTGTATTCAAGACTGGTTTAAACAGCAGCGTGTGCGAAGTACGTAACTTAGCAGAAAGCAAGCCGATTATCTAAAAATATCCAAAACGGATCAGGATATGCATCTTTTCATGCATGGTGCCCTTCAGATCTGCATCTATAGTTCAGCAAATCTGAAGTGCAACAAGTAGGAGAGGACTGTTTATTTAACCAATACAGAGAAAATAAAACTTTAAAGGTGGCAACGTCATTGTTTACATCCTCTAAAACACTCACAACAAAATAAAAAATAAAGCGTATCAATTCAAATTACTGTTTTTACAAAAAAGAAAATAAAGCACTCTTCAATGCAGCTAGACATTTCTTTCAAACTAGTTCAAAACTTTACTTGGTAATGATTTCATGTAATCCTTGTAAGAATTTAAAATGCAACAGGAAAATGCAACATTATTTACATGTTAAGAGAAACAAATGAAGGATGTCACTGCTTCCATGTCAGCGAACCATAAAATCTATGCCTTAGATGTACGGATATGTTCTTTGCTAACGTAATCTGGAAAAGTTCGTTAAAAGAATGCCCATTTGAGCAGGGTTTGCCAGGGTTTTCATTATGTTAACTGTGTGATTTTACAAATGTTATATACGTTTCAAAATGAAATACTTTTTGTGAAAAAAATAAGAAACTTGAAGATGTGAGGAAATCCAGTGCTACAATTTAGACTGAATGAATATGTAGAGAGATCTTTGAGACTAAAGAAGCTGGCAGCAGGAGCTTTCCTAGACTTCAGTCTACTTCCTCGGATGAATTTAGACTGAAGTGAAGACAGCCACATCTTCAAAAGTGATATAAAGTGGGCTCCGCACCAGACTGGATGGTCTGTGGATCGTCGCACTCCATATAATCCAATGGAAGATCTTGCACACATTGAACCATTGCAACCATTGAATAATATGGGGCTTGAACAACCACGTTTTCCCCCATCCATGGAAGGAGCGGAACTGAGCCCTCGTGGATGGGAAGGGACAACTGTATGCACCAATGGCAAGCTATGAGTCCAAGGTACAATCTTAAAGAACATGACACTTGAATTTATTCCAGTAAGAATTCCATCATGCGTGTTGCTGGGCAAGAAAAATGGAGCCTTGTCGAATTCACATCGCTACTCACCTCTGGTGTGTTCTTCTTGAACTCGCGGCTTTGTTCAATAAGCTTCTTCCTTGATTGTTCACTTTCATCTTGTCGGTTAGCCAAGACCGTCGCTGTGGCGTCAAGCTCCCTCTGTCAACAAAAAAGAGAGACAATGCATTTTAACTATGCGTACATCCCTTTCAACAGCCAATCCAAGCGCAACCATTATTAATTTCTAATATGTCCCATTTGGCCATCGCTCACATAAAGTTTGCTGTCTGTTGTCAACTGCCATCAAGTAAACCCCATGAATGAGAGCTCTCCAAGTAGCCACGTCCTCCACAACCCTTCTAAGGTCTTGCATCCTCAAACCACCCATGGCTTCCTAGATTGAGTTTTTCCATCTGGATTGTGCTCTACCTTTTTTCGGACTGCCTTCCACTTGACCAAGCACTACTGTCTTTTCTGATGAACCACGTCTCCTCCTGATACGGCCTAAGTATGACAGCTTCAGCTGGCCACCCCAGAGCATTTCCAAAAAGCTCTGCGTGAACACAAACTCCCATAAACCAAGACTATGTCTCAGACAATTCCCTGTTTGAGACTAGAAGAATAAACTAGCCACTCCATAAAACACAAATCCAAATTAGGACCGGAATTATTTTCCTCCATTATGAACAACTACCGAGTCCCGCTATTGCGTTGCGGGGTTGTTTTAGTTTTGTCGTCGTACTTTTGGGGATTTCCAGGCCCAGGAGTTGGCCTTCAGTAAGAGAAGTGGTTTTACGTCTCTCGCCTTTCCAATGTACAAGAACTTGCTCCCTTGAGAGCGGCCGTCCCCTTGGCCATGTCTTGTTTCCAGCTCATCAAAAAGATGCGTTTGTTTTCTCTTACTGGAGAACAACTTCAATGAGGTCCACATCAAAACCAAATCCATAACCCTCTTGGGCTAGAAGATGTCAATAGTCTAAGTCTACTAGGCTCCTTCGCCTATGTTTTGCCATACTACCATTAAACACTGAAATAGGGACACACAAAGCGACCTAATTAGGAGATTGGCTCTACCAGAAAAGAAGAAATACATCGGGCCTTCATCTTCGAAGATCATTTTGAGCCATTTCTAGACAGGCGTGAGCCCCAGAATGCTTTCGTTTTAACATTCTTCAACAGTCATATGTATACATATATACAGCTGCGACGGATATGAAAACAAAAGGAGAAAAAACAGAGAAAGGGGCTGGGGAAAGAGTCCTCCAGACAGCTTTCAATTTTTCCAAAAACAACAAAATATAGAATTTGAATGAAACCCTGGGACAAAATGTCCATGGTATGGAGGGGGAGGATTGTTTTGTTTTGAGATGTTTTGCAAAAATAAAGTTGAGTACAAAGGATTTTAAGGGAAGGATTTACTCACTCGAAATGTGTGAAGGTTTCTATTTTATTTTAGGTAAGACAGTCTATAGCACCTTGAAGTCTCCTCTCTGGATTTCAACTAGCAATGCTAACACTGGGAAGAAAAGGAACTGAAAGCTAAAACATCTGGAAGGCCATTGGGTTATGGAAGGGTCATCTAATTTCTGCGCATGTTGTAGAAATACACAACAAACCATGAGACAAGTCCTGGCCCAAGTGCTCCAGTTCTGCTGCGATCCGTTTCTGAACCACCCTCCGATGTTTTCTTCATCTCTCTCTGTCCGTTGCATTTTCATCACTAAATTCAAGTATGTGCTCCACATCCCACGAAGTCAATAGAAGTTATGTTATGTACCTTTGGGGAGGATTTGCCTCTAGATTTTTCTTTACTTCTAATCGATTTCCTTTCATTGCGAATAAATCTGATGTTCATGAGAAGTGAGAAAAACAACTCACTAGCGAGCCGAGATGCGAGCGAGAGGCTGGGCCCATCTCCTCCAATAACGCCGGCGTTACAACTCAATCCCAGCCTGCAAAATCTAAACTCGACTTTCCACGGGAAAAAAAGGCAACAGAAACTAAAACGCTCCCAAAACGATGAACCCAGGGAGGGATATTTCAAGCTTGTTTGAGGTTTCTGAGATGGATTGTTTCCTCATATAGCTGACCAGCTCAGCAAATAGTCCCCCATCCTACAGCTCACTAAGATGCTTAAGAAAATGAAAGGAAGCAAGGAAATGGAGGGCAGAAGCAAACCTAACTGTGCAAGAATCCATATGCTCCTCTCCCTTCCCCAGGAAAATCTCCCTCCTCTCCAAAGGTAGCTATGTCATTCGCGGGCATCCTTTGGCCTTCAAATATTCTGGACTAAAAATTCCCACACTGCTTGTGCTGATGGGAGTTATAGTTCAAAACATCTGGAAGAAGCCCACCTCGAGGCTAAGTAACAAAATCCATGGGCGCTCAAGTCCATTAAATACGATGGCAGAGTAAAATGACATCCATTATATAAAAAGGCAAAAGGAGGACTCGTTTTTGGGAATACACTTGTCCCTCCATATTCGCTAGGGTTAGGGGCACAAGACCCCCGTGAATATGGAAAAAACACAACAAAAATACGATGTTTTTACCTAAGAGGACACCTCTCTAGGAATCTCTAGGTCCTCCGGCGCAACTCTGTGTCAATGTCCGACAGACTCTGACCATAGAACTGCGCTGGAGGAGCTACAAAGGCCTAGTAGAGTATTCTCTCTAGGGATCTTTAGGTCTTTCAGTGCAACTTTTAGTTCAAGTTGACTACAGAGTTGCACAGGAGGACCTAGATATTCCTACAGAGAACATATTAATCAATCTGTGAATAATCAAACCCGCAAATATCAAAGCCACAATTATGGAGGGATGAGTGTATATACTTTTTAAAATACTTTCAAACTGTGGATGCTTGAATCCGTGGATAAAAGATCTGTGGCTACAGAAGGCTGACTGTACAACCCAGACTAACCTAATTTCCTATATTCTTAACCAGCTTCAAAATCTATTAAGAATCCTGGATAGCACAGTAAGCTTTAACCACAGGTAACACAAGTGCTGGCTTGTTGCTTAAGCACATTCAGAAAAGGAGGTAGAAATGTTGTCCAAGAATGAATGCATGATCCCACAATCTGACCAAGAACTGGGGCCTGTTGGAAGGGGGGTCCCCAGTGGCAAACATATTAGGGGCGGCTATGGGAGAGGGGCTTTTCTGGCGTGGCACCCTAAAGCCCCAGTCGGTGCCAATTCTTGGGTCACTCTGCTGCCAAGTCAAACATGGATTTATTTTTTACAGTACCTAAACGGTTGAAGGCTTTCATGGCCAGCATCCACAGTTTTCTGTGGGTTTTTCGGGCTACGTGGCAAAGTTCTGGAAGAGTTTATTCCTGATGTTTCATCTGTGGCTGGCATCTTCAGAGAATGCTGGCATGGAAGAGAGTGAGGTACATTCTCTGAAGATGCCAGCCACAGCTGTTGGCGAAACGTCAGGAACAAACTCTTCTAGAACATGGCCACAGAGTCCAAAAAACCCACCAAAAACACCCTGTTTCTTCTTATTTTTTCATTTCCTGAAAATCCTATAGATTACTGTATAGTTATTTGAGTCAAAGTGACCCATTCCTGTCCTTTTTAACACACACACACTCCTAGTATTGCTATATTCATGCGTTCCAGTTCCTTCTTTGCTACGTCTAGTTTTCCCTGGCTTATGCTTCTCATGTTCCAATTACATGGTTTTATCCAATCTGCTCCTGTGTCATGGTTTACATTGTGTAAAATCGTTTTAACTTTTTAAAAAGTGTTCTGTTTGAAGTGGGTGATGCGTTTTTGGTCTCCAGACACACCACTGCTGCATTTCTAGAATATCAGGCAGTTGTGCTCAGCTCCCACTGGTGTGCATGCGCTGAACATAAAGAAACTCACAACATGCTTCTTTTAGGTATATGGAAATCGCATAATTTGTGTATTGTTTTATTAACTCCACAGGTGCCAGAGGACAACCTGTAAATGTGTTATATGTATTCTATAACCTCATTCCTACTTATCTCCAATACCAACAGCATGCACATTTCTTTATATTGCTGATCCTAATGGCATTTAACGCTTCATTCAACCACTATATATTTTACTATGTACCAAATCTCGCCTTCAACCTTCTTTTCAGTACAGTGGGGCCTTGGTATCCGCTGGGGTTTGGCTCCTGGATTCCCCATGGATACCAAAATCCATGGATGCTCAAGTCCCATCATATACAATGGGGTAGTGAAATGTTGTCCGCTATATAAAATGGAAAAAATCAAGGTTTGCTTTTGGGAGTTTATATACGTTTTAAAATATTTTCAAGCCATGGGTAGTTGAATCCATGCATAAGAAATCTGCGGACACGGAGAGCTGACTCTTATTTAATCTTTTTAATCATTACAAAAACTGGCACATGAAGAAAAGTAAGGTCAAGAAAGAAAGAAAGAGTTTAGCCTTGTTCAATTTCCAAGAACCTGTAGGCTGTTTAAAGAAGTGATGGGGGAATACATGCTCTCTGTACCAGGAATACATTCATTTAAGTCTTAAAATATTTTTCACAAATGCGTAACCCGCATTTTCAACTTGATTGCCAATTGCTAGCCTGAGTTCCGATTCTTGATATCGGCCCTTGAGAGTTAAGTGCCATTAGAATCAGCCATGTTTTACTCCTCGGTACACACACAGAATCAGGCTGCGCACCCGTTAAAATGAATGCCAACCGTAAGGGAAAAACGGCGGGTTTAGTTTCACTTGAACATAAAGGGGGGAAGCAAAGGAGGGTGTCAATAGATGCTGATCCAGAATGCTACAACATATGGGGAAACGGCTATAAAAAGAAGGAAATCCTTTAACAGTTGGACAAGCCAGTCTTGAAACGCATCCCAGAGTCAAGAACCGGGAGAGAGAAAGAACATGTACAGAACAGAACCCCCATGTGGCTAATTGCTAAGCAGAAGGCCTTTTAATATATATATAAAACGAACAATCTGTTTAATATCAAGATACCAAAATATACACCCCCGCACCACTCCGGAAAGCAGAATGATTCAAATGAAAACAAGTGTCTGAGGAGGGCCACAATTAATGCAGAAAACCCCAAAAAGGCAAATTTGGTGTCTTTCCAACACCAATTGAAATTTGCTCCATTTGCCCATTTGTATAGTGGGAAGTGAGAGCTGCAACAATATGTTGCAGTGAAGTCCCTACCAGACAGACATATCCTCTTTGAGGATATTCAGTTCATTCCCTTTCTACTCAGGGTACCCATTTCAATTATCTAGATCTCTTTACTCCAGAAAAACGGAAGCACAGAAGTGAAATAAAACAGAATTCCTCAGCCTCCGAGCTTTCACTGACGTTCTCCCCACCGTTCTACAGTTTACTCTTCCGTAATGTTCTGTACATCTACAGAACTAGTGATTTCCTCAGTCTGTGGACACCTTCCTTTCATGCACAAATGGTATTGCTTTGGTCATACAGAGATTCCTCACTCATAGAACGCCTTCCCTCTTTGTTCTTAATGTGCTTTCAAAGTCAACTGTGACTTATCGCAACCTTCCCCGAGGATCTTCTTAGGAAGATCTGTTCAGAGGAGCTTTGCCATTGCCTTCTTGGGGGTAAGAACAGACAAAGAAATAGTGGTTGGTCCCCAACATCACCCACGGTGTTGAATGACCACGTGGGGATTTTAAAGCTGGTGTGGCCAGGACTAATTCTTTAACCACTATGTCATGTTGGCACATTCCAGTCTTGTTTTGTTTTGTATAAGGAGGCTTAGTGGCACAGTGGTCGAATGCCAGTCCTGCACCCACAAAGTTGTGAGTTCGACCCCAAGGCTCCAAGGTTGACTCAGCCAGCCATCCTTTGGTAGGTCAGTCAAATGAGTCCCCAGCTTGTTGGGGGCAATTCGCTTACAAACTGTAAACCACTTAGAAAGTGCTGAGTTCACTGATAAGTGGTACAGAAATGTAAATGCTATGGCACCCCTGGAGACTAGGAACTCCATGCAAGCTGGCACAGGAGGGACGGCTCGCTCCAACTTACCTCCACCAGCCTCCTTGGCAAAATGCAAAGAAAGGAAATCCTGTTCCTCCTAACTACAACTTTTGAACAGGAGAGAGGAGATGGTGATACACCCCTATCCATTAGCTCACTTGGTAGAAGACACCAGCAAACAAAGAGGCAAGTGGCATGTGCTTCATTTCGATCAAAGACTTCGACTTCTCGGGCCACAGAGAAGGACTGGCAGGGAGACGCCGGCTACTAACAATATGCAAGCTGGTTAAAAAATAAAAATTAACAGGCTAGAGAAAGGGCCCACTAACAAAGATGGCACACCAGATGGTCCTGACTGCAAGCCTTCTCTCTGTGTGAGACCTCAAATAGTTGCTGCCAGCCAGAGTCAAAAACATGGATTTCATAGGGCCAGGCTCCCGAATCAGTCTGGCTCAAACTAACACTTTCATCATATCTCTTAAAATAGACTTATCAGTCGAAGAACAGCTAATAACTGTGACCAACGAAGGGAATCGTCGAAGATGAAAATACATTATCATGAAACACGTTTACATAATAAATGCATAGATTTTTCTGGATTTCTCAGGCTCTGTGGCCATGTTCTAGAAGAGTTTATTCCTGATGTTTCGCCACCAGAGGTGGCTGAAGATGCCAACCACACATACAGGCGAAATGTCAGGAATAAACCCTTCTACAACATGGCCACATAGCCCGAAAAACCCACAAAAAGCTATGGATGCCAGCCATGAAAGCTTTCAATTTCACACATTAAATGCACTTTCTAAAAGGTTACTCATGTGCTAACTGACATAGAGCAGGAATTTCTGTCTGGATGGGTCAATTCACCTTTGTTGCAGGACAACCCACCATCACTTCTTAGCACTCAAGGGACGTGGAGAGCTTGGATCTCTTCTAGGTCCAAGCTATCTGCACAAAAATGCCACATAAAACACAGCCAGCGAACACGCGTGCTTCCAAACTGAAGGAAACGAAACCTCACGCTCCAAGTATGACTCTGCGATCCCACAGTCGTCCAGAAGCCCCCCATCCAGACAACCAAAAAAGCAAAAAAATCCCAAGGCCTGGTCCCAAGAGCAATAAACAACGGTGCTGCTGCAAAGGCAGCGTGTGTGTTGTGTGTGTTGTGTGTGTGTGTGTGTGTTGCCAATCGCTCCCCAGAGTCTGCAGCTGTCTCAATCAATGCTGATTGTCTGTTAATTAGTTCGGTTTTACAAGCTGATGGAGCAGATGACTTCATTCCCCGTCTTCCCCGGTGGAGTAATTCCTCCTTCCAGATGCAGCCACCTACCATTTGCGGAAGGCCCGGCCGTGGCAGGAGCCATGGGGGCAAAGCCATCTCCCAACAAAGGGCCCTTTTTTTCACCGCAGCCCCTTCAGGGCACGGCGAGGTCGAGTTCTCAGAAAACGCTGCAACTCCCAAGGGCCCGTTTGCCATTAAAGGCTCACACATGCGCCTACACTCGGAGGTCAAAGGTTGTGTGAACGGCTCTGTGTGGCCATCGTTAAGCAGTGTTTATACTTTACAGGATTAATTTCTTTTAAAAATATACATAGGCACACATATGCACAGGCAGACCGGGGAGCATCCAAGTCAGTTTTAACTTCCAGCAGCAGATTGGTGGCAATGGTCAGAAGAATCCAAGCCCAGCATGATTCAGGGCACTTCGTCATACTTGCACCCCAAAAGTTTAGCATTTACAAAAGCGTTTCCAGAGCATGTCCAGAGGAAGGCGGCCACAATGGTGAAGGGACTCGAAACCATGCTTTATAATAAAAAAGATGTTGAGAAATTGGAGCATGTCCAAAGGAGGGTGACTAAAATGGTGAAGGGTCTGGAAACCATGCCTTATGAGGGAAGACTTAGGGAGCTTGGGATGTTTAGCCTGGAGAAGAGAAGGTTAAGAGGTGATATGATAGCCCTGCTTAAATATTTGGTGTCATATTGAGGAGGGAGCAAGCTTGTTTTCTGCTGCTCCAGAGAAAAGGACTTAGACAAGCTACAGGAAAAGAGATTCCACCTCAACATTAGGAAGAACTTCCTGGGAGTGAATGCTGTTCGACAGAGGAATAGACTGCCTCCGAGAGTGGTGGATTCTCCATCTTTTAAAGTCTTTAAGCCAAAGCTGAATGGGCATCTGTGAGTTCCTGCATGGCTGGATGGCCCTTGGCATCTCTTCCAACTCTATGGTTCTATTATTCTACAGCACGTGAGAACGACAACCTGTACCAAAAAGAGGTTACCCTGCATATTTCTGTGAGAGTTTACATCTCATTTTGCAATGAGCATAGGAGAAGATGTCCCTTCAAGCACTCCCACTTAAACTTCACAAGGGAACCATACATTTCACTATTGAGATGTGCTGTCCTGGAATGGTTTGTTCATTTGTGAGATCTGTATCTTGCTTTGCAACGTCGCTAATGGGAACAGAGAAATATCAGCAAGCCTCAGGGTTTAATAAATGGAGTTAACACTTGTTATGCAGCTGGAGTTAAGACCCATGGCTTCCCATTGACTGTTAACAGAGACAAATGAATGGGTCCTAGAGAGAATTGAGCCTGAACTCTTCCTAGAGGCGAAAGTGACTAACTTGAGGGTGTTATGCCTTGGAAATGTCATGACCCACTAGAAAAATGGAAGGTAGTAGGAAGAAAGGGACACCACACTATATATGTTAAAACTATGAAAAAAATTGGTCTGTAAGGAAGAAAATAAGGGGAGTGAGAGATGAGTTGAACATCAGAATATTTAAATAACAGGCTCGTTTTGGAAATGTGCGGAAAATAAAATCTGAGAATCCATTTATCATAAGCATTCAACTATCCATCAGATGAGTATACCAAGTTTCTAGCCACATTGTTTTTCAAGGGAAAAAAATGTTTGGCCAGAAGCTTTCGAAGACAAACTCTGTGCCAAAAATCCCACCAAGCTATAAATAAACCTCTGGAAATGTTCATATAAATATAGAGAGATTCTTTTTTTTTCTTTTCTGGATCCCACTGCTAATAAAATTGTGGGTCAAAGATTAATTATAGGAAGAAATCAAGCTTGTCCATCACATTCAGGACCTTCTGAAAAAGACACTCAGAAGAGATACGCACTATTACCAAAAGCAAAAGAAAGCAGATGTGTAGGGGCCATGCTTATTTTGACATTCTTGAAATTTCATCGCCAAGACACTATTTATCTTTTGAGGGAGAGGGGGAGGCTCCATCTGACATTGTGTCTGAAGCTGTCCAAGACACTTATAATCTCAAATTTTCAGATTGCAAGCTCAGGTGAAAACCACCAGACGTGGCATGAGCAGTATTCACCGGAAAGGTGTGACCAAGCTTCATACAAAAGAGATGTGTGCCTTGCCAAAGAAGAGCACCTGAAAAGTAAGGCATTCGCTGTGAATCAAAGCCACGCTGGTATGTTTTGTACTAGGCCCATGTCATGTCACACTGGCGTTTAAATGTATGAGCGCACAAAAACCAAACTCATTCATGTCTGTTGCCTGGCTCTTTCAAACCATCCGCTGGTAAGCCTTTCTTTTGTATTGAGGCCAGGCCAGAGGAAGAATCAAACTACAGTCGTCCCTCCACATTTGCAACTTTGACTTCACGGATTTTATTAAGACGTTCTCTCTAGGAATATCTAGGTCCTCCGGCGCAACTCTGTGGGTCAACTTTAACCAAAAGTCACACTGAAGGACCTAGACCTTCCTAGAGAGGACACTCTACTAGGCCTTTGTAGCTCCTCCAGTGCAATATTATGGTCAAGGTCTGGAAGATGTTGACTACAGAGTTGCATTGGAGGACCTAGAGATTCCTGGAGAGGCGTTTCTCTTAGGTAAAAACGTTGTGTTTTGGTTATTTGTGATTTTTCCATATTCACAGGGGTCTTATGCCCGTAACCGTAGCGAATATGGAGGGACAAGTGTACTACACTTGGGTGCAGTACTGTAATGAAAGCAAAACCAACAGGTCCCATGAGTGTACAAGTTGTGTCAGCGTACAGAGATGTGTTGCCAACAGCTCACATCCTTAAAATTGTTGTAGAATACGTCCCAGACCCCCACAATCCAGCTCTATAAGAAATCTATTTGAACCCTTACAATCAACCAAAAAAGGGGAAGCAACTGTTTCTTATACATTTTTAATGATAGCTTCTTGCGTGCAATGGCTTCAATTTGGCTGACCGTGAAAAATATTGTATCCATTCGGTCCCTTTAAAGTAATTCCAAATCATTAAAGACTAACACCCATCCCAACGTTAGCCATATCTTACTAGTCAAATCAGTTTGAGACGCAAGTCAAGATTTTCTGGGCCGGAGAAACACAAGTCAACAACATTCTGCCAATTATTTACGGCATTCTCCAAAGCGTTTCCAGCTCCTACGCTGAGAATATAATTCAAACAGCACCAAAACTTTTGAATATCCAACAGCAAAGATTTCGTTTTTATAGGCCATAAACATTAAATCTAAAGGACTGGAATGTAAAAAAAAAAGTGTTTTAATACTGCATAAATCACTTTTCCCTAGACAGAATAACCCTCTGACGGTTTTAAGGACTGCGGTATAAATTTTATGGCAAATTATCTGCATAGAAATTATCTGCCCAAGATGCACTTTTTAGTACTCGTGTCTCATTTCCATAACGCTACCCAACTTACAGTCACCAACTTCAATTCAAACCAAACATCAACACTCTGGTTAAGTTCAAAATGAACTGTCCTCTCCTTGACTAGGATTAAGCAACCTTAAACATTGCTCTAGTTTTATCCATTTCAGAAATCTGGCTCTTTAATATTAGCAGATAATTCCCAGGTTCAGAAGTCTTCCTGGCGCAGCTCCAATGCTAGTCCTAATAGTATATTCCCTTATTTTATGTCAGAATCATGTTTATTTCTTTATTTAATGTCCCACTTTTCTCCTGTTGGGAATCCAAGGCGGCTTTTCCATGAAGCTGTTCACTTTAAGCTAGTGAAATGTTTTTCAGTGACAAAATGGTGCATCTTTGTGCCTACCACTTTGTTATTGTCGTCGTTGTGAGCGCCTTCAAGACCTCTGAAGTTTTCAAGCAGGCTCAGGTTCACAACTAGCTGGAAGTCACAGTCCGGTTCTAGGGCAAGTTATATATCTGTGTGAGCCCCAAATTCATCTCATCAAAATGCAATGGCAGAACATGACTTGCCACTAAACAGGAGAGAGACTTCTAGTCTTTCCCGAAGAGCAAAGGCGGTGGAAAACAAAGTTTCATCAAAACCAAATGGAGAAAACTGAACGGATGCTTTGCCATGTGCATGCAAAGGGCAAGACTGGGTGCAATATAAACAAAAGAAATGGTGCCACTATTTTGTATACCATCCGAGGAAGCAATAAAACACAAGACACACAGTAAATATGTATCTGGAAGCCGACTATTTCCTTGCCACAAACAACCCTGTAAATCTTCAAGCAGAATCTCTCCGTTTTCCATCCGAATACCCAGCTTTGTCCTCGGCTGGTCCTCAGATACTATTATTACGGGCATTAATTACTCAAACATTAAGAGTACAAATTATCACAGTGCCAAGAAATGTTTTAACGAGGCTGAGGAGGAGGCGAGGGAGTAAGTGCTACTTAAGGCTGATGGAAATCTATGTAGATGTATGCATTAGGCAGGAGGCAAAGGCAACTGAGGCGCATCGCTGCTCTCACGCAGACGCAAAATCCCAACCGGCCGAAGGCCACACCTAGACTGCGAAAAGAATCATAGAATCATAAGAGTTGGAAGAGACCACAAGGGCCATCCAGTCCAACCCCCCGCCATGCAGGAACTCCCAGTCAAAGCATCCCCGACAAATGGCCATCCAGCCTCTGCTTAAAGACCTCCAAGGAAGGAGACTCCACTACACTCCAAGCGAGTGTGTTCCACTATTGAACAGCCCTTACTCTCAGGAAGTTCCTCCTAATGTTGAGGTGGTATCTCTTTTTCTAGAGCTTGCAACCATTGTTCAGCGTTCTAGTCTCTGCAGCAGCAGAAAACAAGCTTGCTCCCTCCTCAATATGACATCCCTTCAAATATTTGAACAGGGCTATCATATCACCTTGAAACTGCACCTCCGTTGGATACCTATTTAACTATCAAGTCTTTCCCCAAAAGCATCAAGAAAGGAATTCTCCGAAATCTGTCCACCCAACATAGCCAGTTGCTAGAGTTCGGTGGGAAGGACGAACGCACATGAAGCTCATTTACGAGTATAGAGCAGAGGTGCTCAAAAGATCTTCGTTGGACTCAGCCAAGGTCCAGAAAATTCCTCACTTGCCTCAAAGACAATTTCATAGTCCAAAAGGTGGAAGAGGCAACGGGGGGGGGGGGATCAGCTGTTTTAGATCTGATCCTAACCATTAGGGGTGACCTGGTTAATGGGATGCAAGTGGTGGGATCCTTAGGTGGGAGTGACCATGTTCTCTAGGAGTTTGTTATAGAGTGGAAAGGAGAAGCCAAGCATAGTCAGACACACATTCTAGAACAATCAACAAAAGCTCAAGCTGCCAAGTTCTTTCTTTTAGTGAGTCTCAAAGGTGCTACAAGATCTCCCTATGTACTGATTCTACAGACTAACACGGTTATATCTTTGAATGATTTGTATATGTACATCCTTCAAGTTGCCTGTTGACTTATGGCAACCTCAAAAATTTCATAGGGTTTGCTTAGGCAAAGAAGACTCAGTGGTTTTGCCAGTTCCGTCCTCTAACTTAGAGCCTACAAGCAGCTGGTATTCCTTGGAGGTCTCCCATTCAAGTACACTTGTCCCTCCATATTTGCTAGAGTTAGGGACACAAGACCCCAAGTGAATACGGAAAAAAACACATATAACAAAAATACTATGTTTTTACCTGAGAGAACACCTCTCTAGGAATCTCTAGGCCCTCCAGGGCAACTCTGTGGTCAATGTCTGACAGACACGGACCATACAACTGTGCTGGAGGAGCTACAAAGGCCTACTAGAGTATTCTGTCTAGGTATCTCTAGGTCTTTCAGTGCAACTCTCTGGTCAACGTCCAAAAGACATCGACCATTGAACTGCAGTGGAGGAGCTACAAAGGCCTAGTAGAGTATTCTCTCTAGGAATCTCTAGGTCTTTCAGAGCAACTTTCAGTTAAAGTTGACCATAGAGTTGCACTGGAGGACCTAGATATTCCTAGAGAGAACATATTAATCAAATCCGTGAATGATCAAATCCGCAAATATGGAAGGATGAGTGTACTAACCAGATCTGACACTTCTTAGCTTCCTACGTGAGACAGGAGCAGATAGCCTTTAGGGTTCTTGCAAAAACAGTAATAAATGCAAAACAAATTATCAAAAAACACTTAAGATTTTGTGAGGTGATGATAAAAAGAGGAATCATCATATTTCCATGGACTGTTCCTCTCAGATTATGTAACTCAACACTTGCTCCACGAAGTGTTGAGTTGCATGAGAAAAAATTATCCTGTCCTTGAAGTTCCACATTCTTGGATCTACAATCTGGTGTTCACACTTCCGACCCTATGCATTCGCCCAGAAATACTATGTTCTCCTTCCTTGTTCAAGATTGGAAAGACAGTAAGAGTCGGAAGGGGGGAAAGTCATGCACAACGGTCGCTCCTCAAAGAAGTTAATCCAGGCTACTTTAGGGCACCCACAGCTTGACAAAGACGATCTCCATTCAAACCACCAAGCGAGAATCTGCTGAACAGAAGAAAAATCAAAGGAAGTGTATGATGGCGAGGAGCATGTGCTGAGCTTTTTGTCCCCAAGTCTTACAATGAGGCTCCCCACAGACCAAGATAAAACGCTGCTGCTATTTCTCTGGACAACACTCTAACTAGTATGAAACCTTCCGGTCAGAAAAGGCCAGCCATGTACTTCCTCATAATACATTTCTATGAATTAACAGACTGCGAAGGTGAATGGCTAACAGCGAGCTATCCTCACAGCTGCACTGCATTCCTATATTTATTCATTTTAAGCCTGTATACATTGGCTTTCATAATGTATGTTCCCGTGAATGTATGTTCGAAGACGCTTACAAGAACGGATGGATATAAAAACGTTGCGTAAGAGAAAACGAAGCTTAAAATATATAAAACAATCTGAAAATCCATCTCAGGAGCACCAAGGCAAGGCTTTAACATCCCTTGTAAATCAAGATATACTTGTGGTAATATGTAGAATCAGTATGTAGAGATCTTGTAGCACCTTTGAGGCTAACTAAAAAACGAAAGACGTTGGCAGCATGAGCTTTCCTAGACATTGTTGTAACCATGAATCTGAAGGAAGTAGACTGAAGTCTACGAAAGCTCATGCTGCCAATTTCTTTCTTTAGTTAGTCTCAAAGTTTAGATCAAAGTGGAGAAAAGAGTAATTCCCCAGCTCCATAAAGGTACCATTCTGTCATGCTGGGGGCCACAACTATAAAGACCCTGTTCCTAAGGGTTTGATAGGGTTAGGAGCACAGGACCCCCGTGAAAGCGGGAAAACCGCAAATCAAAAAACACAACCATGTCGCTCTAGGAATCTCTGGCTCCTCCAGGGCAATTCTATGGTCACAATCTGCCAGAAGTTTATCATGAAATTGCGCAGGACGGAGAGAAGTGTTCTCACTAGGAATCTCTAGGTCCTTGAGTGTAACTTTTGGCATGGGTTGACAACAGAGTCAACGCGGGAGGACCCAGAGATTCCTAGAGAGAACATATTAATCAAATCCGTGAATAATCAAATCCACAAAAGCCAAAGCCGCAAATGTGGAGGGCCAACTGTACATGAAATTAAACAAAAACAGAACCTGGTTGGATGAACAAGAAGAGCAGGGGACAGAGATGAGGAAAGACAGACGTGGGCACCTGTGGCCCTTGAAATATTTTTTACAATTCCCATCAGCCTTGACCAGCATAACTAACAGAGAGGAGTCACGATAGCTGTAGGCCAGGAACATCCTACAGAGCCATAGCAGCCCGCTCCTGCTCCAGGAGATGTAGATCCCAGGCTATGGAGAGATCCCAGGCTATGGAGAGATGTAGAGGAGATGTAGATCTTTACAGGCCAATGCCAGCAGTGTCTTCATAACAGTGGTTCTCAACCTGTGGGTCGCAACCCCTTTGGGTGTCGAATGACCTTTTCGTAGGGGTAGCCTAAGACCATCGGAAAACACATATTTATAGATTAATATTTTTATGGTTGGGGGTCACCACAACATGAGGAACTGTATTAAAGAGTCGCGACATTAGGAAAGTTGAGAACCATTGCTTCAGAAGGAAGAGGACAGCTGAGAAGACAGCGGACAAACAACAATCCCACTTACGATAGATTGGCATGACACAATCTTGTCTTGGCATTAAAAGCTAAACAACGGGCACTGTAAGACTGACCATGAGCATTACGAACCCATGTATGCTGCCACCAGCACCCCACCACCCTCCTACACATGGATTACCTGGTCTAAAGTTGGTAACACAATTGGCTATTGTCGCTCATTCATCTGGCTACTAATACTGTGGACAAATCCATCCACACTTGCTCTTCAACACTCGGCCCTCATCGTGATGGTACAAAGTACCATCTCCGACTAGTCCATCGGTACAAAACATCTGCTGGTTCGTAAACATCCAAATTCATAAGCAAGCCAATTTCATATTTAGGAAACAGTCAAGGAACCACATTGGTCTATGTACAGAAGCAGCGGACCCCAAAATGTGCCTGGCCCTGTCTTAAATGTGGGGCATGTTACTGTATATACTCACGTATAAATCTAGAAATTTTAGTCAAAAAATTGAGCCCCCCCAAAACCCGGGTCGACTTATCCATGGGTCAACGTAAGTACTCGAAGTACTGTATCTCAACTCTTATTTTTAAAAAACGAACCATCACCTTCTCTGAGTACAGTGGCAAAAAGCAAGAGTTTAGTCGATTGCGGAAGAAACTAAAAGAAACACTACTCCTCTGTATTTTAATCCACTGCAGTGCCACTTCTGGCCTTTTTGAATGCCCGAGTGGGAATATATCAGTGTGCTTTAGCATAATTTTCCTTTCCTTTCTTTTCCTTTCCTTTCCATGGTAAAAAATTGCATCCTTTGTTACATGCCCCTAAGTTTTCCCCTCAATTTACGTAGGGGTTATATAAAGATCCATAACTTTGGCCCCAAACCTGACCTCGACTTATACATGAGGTCCATTTATAGTCTTAACTATATATGTAATCTATGGAGGCAATACAAGCAGTATTTAATTTCAGAGTTTACAAAAGCAGGGCTTACAAAGCATCTTCAAGATACAACCCACAACACAATCAGCTTCATGCAGCGCAAGCAATGAGTACCGAGACCAACCTTGCTCATTTCTGGATTATAATCTGACCAGGTTTGCAAAAGCTGTTCTCCTATGAGCCATCGCAGTACAGGGTTCGTCTCTGTCTCTTGCTCCTTGGCTGGTTTTGTACCTCTGTGAATGAAAAGCTCTCCAGGGAAGAATCTCAAGATGACGGCGGGATGTCTACTATCCATGGTTTGAATGGCAAGCCAGTAGTTCTCTTTGTGGGAACCAAAGTATCGCTTTTACCCTAGATGGCACTACAGCTCATCATTATTTTTTCAGTTTAATTGGCCTCCACTGATAGGAGAAACAGAGCTACAGTATGCAATTTTTTTTATCTCTAGAAATTGGAATCTTGTCAAATTGAAAAAAAAAAAAGTACATCTTTTGAGTGTTTTGGAACGACTTAAGAAAAGTGCCTTGGGATACATGCATCCACCCAGTCCTCTGTACTTCAGACTCTTGGTTAATCCCACTTGCATCTTTTAACGCACACCATGGTCCCGGTAACAGGGACTACACACACATAGACAAACACACAACCCCTCACCCTTGTAGATGTGATCTTCTTGTATAAGCCTTCCCCCTTACAAGAATGTCAAATACTTGCTCTCTCTACTTACCATATCTACTCAACTATACATGTATAAGTCAAGGGCAAATTTTGAGACCAAAATTATGGATTTTGATATAACCCAAGGATAAGTCAAGGGTAAAACTTAGGGGCATCTAAGAAAGGATGTAAAGGCTGAAGCAAAGGAAAACAATGGCAAAGAACTTACAAAAATTCTAGCAGGCATAACTGTTCATACTCCTATAAAGGCCAGATGGATGAGAAAATAGAGGGGGTTCAGTGAAGATACTCTTACCTTTCACCACAAGGTGGTTTTTGTTTAAATAAGAGTTAAAGTATAGTACCCACTTTGACCCATGGATAAGTCGACTCAGGTTTTTTGGAACAATTTTTTAATCTAAATTTCTAGATTTATACATGAGTATATACAGTACCTATGGTTCAGACTGTGGCACTGGCAATGATGGGAAGTATTCCAGAAAAAAGAAGGTAAATGTTAGTTAAGTTACACCCCGCCTTTCCCTTGACATGGGATCCAAGGCGGGTTTTGCCAAATGAATTGTAAGAAGGGACATCTGAAGGCACCAGGTCCTGACTGACCTTGGAAGCTAGGCAGGGTCAGGCCTGGTTAGCACTTGGATGGGAGACTGCCAACGAATACTAGAAGCTGTATTTCAGAGGAAAACCACCATATTCTGTGCCTAAGAAAGCCCTGTGAAATTCATAACCCAAAAGGCGACACACACACAGAGAGACACATTGGAAAACGTAATGATAAAAACGTCAGAAAATAATTAGGTCACTACCATATTTAAAAATAACTACTCATCGAGTTTAAAATGATTGTATTGTTGCTCGAAATGGGATTTCAGATTCAAGTCACTACTGGTTAATGCTGGGAGCAATGGACGGATGCTTTATGAGTGTAGCTGGAGGAGACACACAGGGAAGATATGCACATTCCCAGATTGGTTTTCATCTCCAGACCTCAGTTCGTTGTGTGTTGTGTTCCTTCAAACCGTTGCCGACTTATGGCGACCCTAAGCCAAAGGGGTTTTCTTGGCAAGATTTGTTTGGAGTAGGTTTGCCATTATCTTCCTCTGAGGCTGAGAGAGTGTAAACTGCCCAAAGTCGCCCAGTGGGTTTCGTGGCTGAGCTGGGAATCGAACCTTCGTCTCCGGAGCTGCATCCCAACCACCCAAACCACTATGTCAGGCTGGCTCTACAACCTCGGTTCATAGGAAGCCATGATTTTGCCTATCTCCCTAGCTCTGGCTTGCAACCCTGTACAAAAATATCTACGTGAGTCTCCAAAACCGCCTTTGTAGATGAGAAATGGGAATGATTCAGATTATTTTATCAATGGGATGTCGACACTTAGGCAGGTTTCAGCAGGTTCTGGAACTGTCCTTCAAATTAATATTTTGGGTACACCGCCAGAGTAGGATGATAAACAGATTGAAATAAATACAACAAAGTCCAATAATGCCCTTCCACGTCTTCTTTGTTCCTCAACTGGGTTCCATTAGAGACTATAACAAGAACAACCTCTGAAGTATGTGCCTATACTATACAAGTGCCTAAAGCCTCCCCAATCCTCTAGTGACAAATTATCATCATCTGAACTTTTTCCCATTCTGGAACTCAAAGTTTTAAAGTCTGTATAGTTTCTAACACCTTGCCGGATGAAGAAGCCAGTGGAGCTTTGAAAGCTTTCAACATGTATACGCACATCCCTCCATATTTGCGGCTTTGATATCTGCAGATTTGATTACTTACGGATTTGATTAATGTTCTCTCTAGGAATATCTAGGTCCTCCAGTGCAACTCTATGGTCAACTTTAACTAAAAGTTGCTTTAAAAGACCTAGAGATTCCTAGAGAGAATACTCTACTAGGCCTTTGCAGCTCCTCCAGCGCAATCCTATGGTCAGTGTCTGTTGGACGTTGACCACAGAGTTGCCCTGGAGGACCTAAAGATTCCTAGAGAGATGTCCCCTCCGAAAAAAACATTGTGTTTTTGTTATTTGCGGTTGTCCCATATTCACGGGGGTCTTGTGCCCCTAACCCTAGCGAATATGGGGGACAAGTGTACTGTGCATTTTGGTTGGCCAATAAAGATATCACTGTTTGGTGGGTTCTGGATGTTACTGGATTTGCTATATGGACATGATGCTTAAAACAGACAGACAGACAAGTGCAGGCCTGTATTTAGTATCTGCCAGTTTTTCTCTTAAAAAAAGAAACACAACATTAAACGTACTGACATTTCTGTTTTTACAAAAGCAAGCAAATTAGCAGGTCGGCAAGGAAAGCGATTCGGCGCAAAGAGAGACCTGCCAGCAACAAGAAAGGGGAAGGGAAAGGGGAAAAAAACATATACGTCGACGCGAAGCCAAGGATTCACTTTTGATGCTGGAAAGGCTCCAGTAAAAACTGGTTGGAACATGGGAACATGGTGTCAGACTGAAAGAGAATCAGCTTGTCTGACTTGTGGTTTTCTTGACAACATTCATCTTCTCTTGGCCCGATGCAGAGCAATTAGTGCTCGACAGTTGAATCATGTGTTATTAAGATCATCCAGGCATTTTTTAATTATGGTTAGCTAAACAGGCAGCGAAGGAGGACTTGGGCAACTTAACTTTACACTTCCTTTTTCCATAAGAGCGCCCAACAACCTCAACCCCCTCCCCTGGCTTTGTGTTATTGTTATCCCTGCAAGCAGAGACACGCAATTCCCCTCCCCAACCTTAGGCTGTCTCACATCTTCGCTCCTTCGCTTTATGCAACTCTGCCGGAGTAACGCCAGCGAAAGAAAGCGCCTTCAACCCTTCCCTTGGGGAAACAAACCCGAACCCCTCGGAAGCAGATAAAATCTCCCCAACTCTCCCAAAGACCTGTCTGGCAGCGTTAAAAAATGTTGCTGGCGTTTGGAGGACTCCGACATCTCCATATACTCCCTGCAAAAGTCTGGGCTGCACCAGGGTTGGCTTCCAAATTTGCAAAAATTTTCATTGCTCCGATTGCTTTCATCCCGGAGTGTATAAGGCCACAAAGATTGTGGAACTCACTGTCACTAGATGGGCAAGTTGGTCTAGATGGCCTTTTTAGATTAACCCTGGATAAGCAAAGATATAGCTGTATTACTCTACAGAATCAGTACATAGAGCAGTGTTTCTCAACCTTCCTAATGCTTTGATACTTTTCTGCTGCTTTTCAAGGAGGGTGTTCCTGCTCCAAAGAAGCCAACTTCACCGCAGATGGCTTGCTGTCTGATAAAAGACCCCAACAAGCCCAGCATTCAGAAGTCTTGCATGCAGAACGTTTGCTTTTGTTGTTGTTGTTGTTATCCACTCGTGCATTGATCTCGACCCATGGCGAGCCCATAGATCAACTTTCCTAATGTGGCAAACCTTTAATGCAATTTCCTCATGTTGTTGTGACTCCCCAACCATAAAATTGTGGCATCTCAGTTCCTAAGACCATCGGAAATATGTGTTTTCCGATGGTCTTAGGCGACCCTTTGAAAGGGTTGTTCGATGCCCAAAGGATCAAGACCCACAGGTTGAGAACCACTGACATAGAGAGATCTTGTAGCACCTTTGAGTCTGATGGAAAGAAAGAGATTGGCAGCATGAGCTTTCGTAGACTTTGGTCTGCTTCCTCAGACGCATTCGGTGGAGTGGACACCAGGCACAAACATATATATTCCTGGCTTCCACTCCACCAAATGCTTCTGAGGAAGTAGGCCGAAGTCTACGAAAGTTCATGCTGCCAATCTCTTTCTTTCCATCAGATTCAAAGGTGCTCCTGGAAAGTCAACTCAACAGTTACTAACCAAAATTGTTAGGAACAGAACCTCTATGTGTGGAAGCAGCTATCTCGGTATACTACGTTGATAGAGGACATTGTTTTCACGCCCTGCTTGCAGGGATCCCCAAAGAGATCTGGCAGGAACCGTGATGCTAAACTAGATAAGACATTTGATCTCATCCCGCCAAGCAATCTTTTGTTTAGGAAGCACTTATGGTGGAAACATTCACCTTCTAAGAGGACACTCTAAAAGAGGAATGAAGAATGCTTGGACCCCAGTAGGAATTTCTAGCTGAACTAGAGTTAAATTCTAACACAAAGAGAGCAAGAAAGAGTTCCCAAAGCTTTGGTTAGCAGCAAGGAATGTTTTCTTCGGCTGCTAGTTTGCTCTTTTTCCACATCAAAACCCCACCGAGACTGCTTCCTTTACAAGTCCAGCCAGAAGGTCAGAAACAAGGAATCCAGAATAAGGCTATGGGCGCCTCTCCCCCTCTGTCTTTATTTCATTTCTTTTTAAAAGTCAGGAGTATGTTACTCTCGCCCAAAAACACACACAGGTACACGGCAAATACCAAAAGGTTCCAAAAGGTTTGCCAGCATCAAGAAAAACCAAGCGTCTTAACAAGTATGACCACTTGGACAGGCGTAAGAGAGATGCACAGCCTGCTGATCCGCATGGTTGGGAGGGAAATACACTCAAGGACATGTGCACTCATTCTGACGCATGTATCTAGTGCATGGAGATTTAACAGTCAGAGCTGGGAACAGAAACAAAAGGGTTTGCCTTTCAGCGCCATCTTTGCTTCGCATCCCAGTTCAATTAGGTCAGCACCAGGAAACGATTAGGAACGAGGCCCGACGCAAAGGAACCGGCTTTGCCCCACAAACCTGGGCAATGATTCACCGAGTGACTCATCAAGTATGACTGAAATGTAAGGGCTTTTTTTCCCCCCAGCCGCCAATACCAACACAGGTGATTCACCGATCGCTCACACCGCTGAAGCGCATTGAAGATGAACTCAAGGTAAGGACTCACAAGGCTCCCTGACACAACGTCCACGAGAGTGCAAACAGCAAAAGAAAACTCTGGCAGTGGGGTAGTTAATCCACTGCCTCCTCAAGCAAGGCTGGGAGAAATCTTCTGCTGGATCCTGGCAAATATGTGACCCAGCCATATCGGGATATAAGTACCCTTTCCTTCTCCAGAGAAGCCTGCCTGAATGGCACACTCAACCAGCCATGCTTCCTCTTCACTAGGAAAGTCCAGAAAGTGGCACCATCATTCATATGCTCTCCTCTCACCCTTTCCGAGTAACTAACAAAAGCCACTGTTGTGCAATATGTTCATCAGCCACATTAGGTCCCCTAGAAATCTCCATCAGGCTTCATTGTTCCATCTTCATGTTGTTCCCAATTTATGGTGACTCTAGTTTTCTTGGCAAGATTTGCTCAGAGACGGTTTGTCATGGTCTCCCTCCAAGGCTGAGAGTGTGTGACCATAGGTTGAGCAGGCAATTCAGAACCTGGTCTCCAGAGTCACAGCCCAACGCTCAAACCACTACGCAAGGATGGTGGCAACCCAGTGGTTTCCCAGCTTTTGGTCCTCCATTTGGACTTCAGTTCCAGAAGCTCCAGCCAACTTGTCCAACAGTCAGGAGTTATGGGAGCTGAAGTCCAAAACATCCAGAAGGACCAAAGGTTGGGAACTACTCCTCTACCCTATCAGCCTAAATTGAGTAAAAAAATAAAATAAAAATGGGGATGGCTAACAGAAAACTGCAAAAAAATTAAATTAAAAGCCTTGTTGCCATAGCCAAGAAGTCTGAAGCTACACTCCGTCTCCATGAAAAGGAATGATTCACTGGTAGGTTGTGCAGGTTTCAGGTTACACCCCTGCACAGTAGGATGGAGGAAAAAGAGATGCCGCTCTACTTTTCTGAAGACAAAAGGATCTGTCCATCGCTCCAGGCAAAGCATAAAAGAACAGCGAATTCACTAGAACTTCCAAATCAGATCACTTTGTATAAAAGCGGTTCTGCTGATCTTCGGCTGCAAGAAATAAGAACACAAGAGTGCTGCAATGTCTCGGGAGGAATAGTTCCGTGTTCTGTGAAGGGGATGAAGGATCGTGTCCAGAGGAAGGCGACCAAATTGGTGAAGGATCTGGAAACCATAAAGTCCTATGAGGAGCAACTTAGGGAGCTGGGGATGTTTGGCCTGGAGAGGAGAAGGTTAAGAGGTGATATGATAGCCCTATATAAGTATTTGAAGGGGTGTCATATTGAGGATAGAACAAGCTTGTTTCCTGCTGCTCCAGAGAGCCTTGGAGAATGGTGGAGTCTCCTTCTTTGGAGGTTTTCAAACAGAGGCTGGATGGCCATTTGTCGGGAGTGCTTTCATGGCAGAATGAGGTTGGACTAGATGGCCTTAGGGGTCTCTTTTAGGATTCTATGATCTTTGAGAATTCTCAGTACTTTTACAGGACAAGACTTCACAACAAAGCTGTGGGCTATGCAGCCACTACAGAAAAGTATGTGCCCTCAAGTTGCCTGTTGACGTATGGCGACTCCATGAATTTTTCAGGTTTTTTTTTAGGCAAAGCATCCTCACAGGTGGTTTTACAAGTTCCTTCCTTCATCTGAAATATAGCCTACAGCACTGGGTATTTGTTGGCTGTCTCCCATCCAAGTAGTAACCAGGGCTGACCCTGCTTAACTTCCAAAATCAGACAGGATCTGATGGCTTTAGGGCATTAGGCAGAGTTCTTCAACTGGTATAAAATTCTCCTTTGGAAAGATAATACAGTCAGCCCTCTGTATACATGGAGTTTTTATCCACGGATTCAACCATCCACAGCGTGAATGGATATCCGAAAAATATATAAATTCTAAAATGCATTTTTTGATATCTCAAATATATATATATATATATATATATATTGTAAAAAGCGAGCTTTGTTTTTCCCATTTTATATTAGGGACACCGTTTTTACTATGCCGTTGTATTTGATGGGACTAGGAACATCCACAGATTTTGGTATCCATGATGTAGGTGGGTCCTGGAACTATACCCAAGCAGATACCAAGGGCCCATTGTATCGATATATTTTAAATAAATAAAATACTATACCGAGTGTGTGAACGACAGTCACGGAGAGCTACAAGAACCAGCCACAAGTCTGCACAGTATCTCCGGGAATAAGTCAGTCCGTCATTAAAAGCAATACACAGATTTACACCACACCTTAAATAAATAGGCTCTTGCATTGTGTTCGGAATTAGCATTCCTTGGGGTGATCTTCGTGCGGAGTTCTGCTTCGGCACTTGTCATTTCATGGGAACAAATCATGAGAAAACTCTGTGCACTCTGCACAACAGGCTTGGGACTCTGTATTTTAATTAAATTAGCATTAGAAAATGGACAGTAGCAAGAGGGAGTTCTCCTTACACAGCAGTATCACATATTTGAACCCCTTGTTCCTCCCGCAATAAAGAGAAGATGTTCCCACAACGCCAGCTGCCACCACTTGGGACGGTGTGTTGTTGGCACAGCCGCTCGCTGACACAGCATAGTTAAAGACTCAGGCCTAGAACATAACAAGAATGAAAAGAAAACCGCAAAGGCAGACCAAAATCCATCTGTACCACTAGGAAAACCCCGCAGCAACTGCATCATGTACAGGTTCAGCTAACCCACGGGATAAAAGGACGTTGCCAACCTGCATCTGAAATTTCTAAGCGTGTTTAGCTGCCCTTGGAGATGCTTTCTAGCAAGAAATGGCCACCAGTCATCCATGGGTTTGCTTCAGCTTCTCAAACTTGCCATCTCTCGCCAAGATGTCCTTTCAACTTGGTCTCTTCTTGTGTGCCCTCCAGTCGCTTCCAACTTATGGCGACCCTAAGACAAACCTGAGAGCCAGTATGGCATTGTGATTTGAGAGTTGTGTTAGAGGAGTAGTTCCCAACCTTTGGTCTTCCAGATGTTTTGGACTTCAGCTTCTGTTGGCCAAGTTGGCTGGGGCTTCTCGGATCTGAAGTGCAAAATGGACAGATGTCCAAAACTCCAAATGGAGGACCAAAGGTTGGGAACCACTGGGTTAAGGCCATCGAAGTGTAGTGGTTTGAGAGTTGGGACTAAAACTCTGGAGACCAAGGATCAAATCCCTGCTCAACCATGAAACCCACTGGGTGACCCCAAGCAAACCAGTCAAAGGCAGAAAAAAGCAATGGCAATCCTCCTCTGAAAAAACCTGCAAAGAAACCCAATGATAGGTTTTGCCATATGTCAGAAATGACTTGAAGGCAAAACAAGGCAAGCCCAGGGTTTTCTAGGAAAGTTGCTTCAGAAGGGGTTTGCCTTCTGACAACTGTGGTATGTGTTTCACTCTTCCAAACAAATGCACAACTGTAAGAACTACCCACCCAAAAGGGAGTGCAAGTCTTGTATATCTTTCAGCAACAGCAGCTGCCGCTTTATTTATACCCTGCCTTTCCCCCAAAAAACTAGGTCCCAAAGTGCCTTACATATTCAACTATGATGTAGTTATAAAACGTCCAGAGGATCAACATTACAATGGAACTGAACTACTAATAATATTTAAAACCTATTTAAAACACAGTTAAACATAACAGAAAGCAGCATTGAGAGAACAGTACAGTGGTCCCCCGGGTTACGAAAGTAATCCGTTCCGGATTACCTTTTGTAACCCGGAAATATTTGCAACCTGGGGGACCGCTTTGTTTGCCGGACCGCGCGGCAAATTTAAAGGGGCCGCGCGGTTTTTTTCTTCGTACCCCGGGGTTTTTGCGGCCCCGGCTCTTTCGTACCCCGGGGTTTTCGTACCCCGGGGGATTCGTAACCCGGGGGACCACTGTACTCTTAAGCAATACCCCCTTCAAAAACCTCCAGTCTTTTTAAAGCCTGTTGGAATATATAAAACGCTTTTTCTGCCAATAGAAAAACTACAAGAAGGGAGACCATTCCAGCCTCCAGAGCCTAGGAGGCAACCACTGAGATGCCCTATCCCATGCCCTTACCAGCCATGCCTACAAAGGTAGTAGGGGGACTGAGAAAAGGACCTCCACTGAGGATCTCAGGGCCTGGGCTCGCTTGTATGTGGCATACAGTCTTGTCAAGGGTTTATAAGTACATTTATGCCTCCATATTTGCGGCTTTGATTATTCACGGATTTGATTAATACGTTCTCTCTAGGAATATCTAGGTCCTCCAGTCCAACTCTGTGGTCAACTTTAACTAAAAGTTGCACCGAAAGACCTAGAGATTCCTAGAGAGAATACTCTACTAGGCCTTTGTAGCTCCTCCGGCGCAGTTCTATGGTCAGTGTCTGTTGGATGTTGACCACAGAGTTGCACTGGAGGACCTAGAGGTGTTCTCTCAGATAAAAACACGGTGTTTTTGTTATTTGCGGTTTTTCCATATTCACGGGGGCCTTGTACCCCTAACCCTAGTGAATATAGAGGGACAAGTGTAGTCACTACTCCACATATACCCTCCAGGGATATATTCTTGCAGAACAATGATACATGCCCTATTCTGAAGGCAGATCAGTTTGCACTGAAAGATCGGCCCACAACTGATATAGAGACATGGCATCACCTGCCTGTCCGAACCTCCCCTACAGATGACCATATATACTGAGCAACAAGTTCACCAACAACACAGTGGGCCACCGCCTCCAAACTCAGGACTCATGTGACCTTTTATCTCATTCACTTGGCTTCTTACAACACACTGAGAATTTGCTAACACAACCCAGCTGGAGACATGCCAAGATAGCCAGAAGGCCAGCACATGCCTCCCTCCCATTTTCAGAAACTCAGGGCTTTCAAGCTGGCTTGCTCAGCAAAAACAGCCAACCCACTGGCTTCTTCTTAACCACGACCTAACCACAACCTGTCACCTGAGTGTGAAGCGCACGGTTTGGCACATCACAACGTCAAGCTGGCTCCGAGAGGGATCTGTCACCAACACACAATGTCCCTCGGCCAGAGAAGGCTCCTCAACTAACCTGCCAAGCACAGCTCGAGAGTAAACCTCTTCCATGGCTCCGAAGGGAGTGGGGAGACGTAGATTAAAAGAAAGCACACAGTCAATACTAAACCAGGCAGCTTTCACAATGGGGAAAAAATAAGCAGTGGGACCCACTCCTCAAGAAATGCATACCATTGCTGCCTTTGCCCACAACGTAAAGGCCCAAATTGCCACCAACCTTTCTTCAGCAAAGAGATGCTCTTCACATCTGCCAGCCCATATTGCAACTCCTTCTGCTTGTTCCCTCGGGGAGTCGGGTAGCACAAGAGATATAAAAGATGCATACGTATATTCTCCTCTTCTCTCTCTTGAAACATATATGTGCATTCGTCCCTCTCTCTTGAGAAACAGAGAGATAGTGCAAAAGGAGCGGCAAGCGCCAAAGAGAGCTCATGGCCAAATGGCAGAATACATAGCTTTACGTGCAGCTTCATGCCACTATCTGCAGTTAAACAGTAGATGGCAGGTGATGGAGAAGACCTCTGAGAAGATCCTGGACAGCTGCTAACAATTTGTATAAGATGCGGATAACAAGTCAGGGCCAGCTCTTTATATTTCTCATCTCTCCAAAATGGGCAATGCAGCTAAGACGACGAGAAAGTCATTCACAGTAGAATTTCTTTTTAAAATTCCAATGGAAGCGAGGTGGCTCTATACTGATGCAGACTAACCGAGCTTTAAATGAAGTTATCAAGAGTTCTACCAGCACAAGCAACGCAAATGCCAACACAGTTGCATGCTATGAAGAGTATAAGCATCTTACTGGGAACTGTTAGGTGGTCCCCAAATGCAAAATGGAAAGTCTTGCAATGCAACCAGATGAATCTAAAGGGTAGCCATGTGTGAGAAATGGCATGAAATCCTGCCAGGCTGGGATTTCTATTTCAGAAAAGGGGTGACTGATGGGAAAGGGGGGTGGGGGAGAAGGAGGATGAACTATTTAAAAAAAGGGACAGTAGTATTTTGAAATGTTTTTCTTTCTCGCCCTTTGAAACCCAAACTCATCCAACAATCCATAAGTGGTAGGTTCACAATAAGCAGTACTTTCTTTACATAGCAAATAATAGCCTCATGGCACTAACAGCCACAGCAATAGTATGCATAAAGGGCTTTTAGACTAGTGATTCCCAAACTTTGGCCCTCCAGATGTCTTGGACTTCAGCTCCTAGGATTCCTGACTGTTGGCCAAAGCCGGCTGGGGTTTAGACCAATTTCCCCGCGAGTCTTCTGCAAACCAGAAGCCGTCAAGACCGAAAGCCGGATGGCAGAAGCAGCCTTCCTCCAGCCTGAGAGTTCTTGCACCCCAAGGTTGCTTTTTGTTTTAAAACTTCAATTACATAAGCAACACATTAACTTTCAAATAAGCGGCACCTCTGAGATCTTTAACGCGTTGCTGCTAATCAAATGCATAGAAAGCAACACGTTTATTCCAAGAAGCTTTGTGAGTAATTTCCCAACACCTGCTCCGCCTGGCGTTCGCAGTCTTCCCATCAGCATCTCCAGCTAACACTGGAAGTAATTACAAAAGGCATGGTTTGAAAACTGGGGTGGGCAAGCTAGAATAAAACAGACCGACCAATGTGCTTGAGGCAAATATCATGGTACCCATGGTTTGGGTTAAGTCAGCAGGCCATAGTTTGGATGCTACACAACCGCAGACGACAGGAATGTGGCACAAGGGGCCCTTGGTATCCGCTGGGGTTTGGTTGCAGGATATTTTCAAGCTGTGGATGGTTGAATCCACGGATAAAGAATCTTTAGATACAGAGGGACAAGTGTATTGTCCAAAAGACAGACCTTGGTGATGATGCAAAACAGCTAAACAGGTAATTCAAGGGTTAAAATTTCATACACAGTGCATGCTGAAGGGGAAGCCTATGTATGCATCTTTTCCTATGCATCTATGCATTTGTACCAGGGTGCCAATCCTTGACTCACCTACAGACTCCTCTACAGAAACCAAAGCAGACAGTGGTGGCTTTATAAGCATCTTTCTCTTGTAGAGGGAGCAGCTAAAGCCCTTTCTCAGTCAGCAAACTGGGAACCCTAAGCACAGAAACTATCACATGCAAACCATTTCATGCTCTGTTCATACGAATATGCAGCTTGTCAAGTCTTCTACAGGAAGGTCACCATGCCCCAAGTGCAAAATGGCACTGCCAGGATGCAACGTGAGCAAATGAAGCACTGGGGGAAGTCCACAGGAGGATAAATATGGAAGGAAAGATGGTTCCAACACAGGGATTAAGTGGTAGCTCTCCTGCTTTGCATACAAAAACATCCTAGGTTCAACTCCCAACATCTCTACTTAAAAGGGCCACAGGAAATAAGGTTGGAAACATTCTTGGAGAACTACCTCCCGTGAGAAAAGGCAGTACCGTATTTTGGATTTGGTACAAGGATGTCAGATATTTGGTACAAGGAGATGTCAGAATGACAAGCAGCAAAGAAAGCTGACAGACCAAGCAGGAAACCAAAAAGAGGGAAGCAGGCAAGCCAAAAGCACGGCCGCAGCATATCTGCCGTCAAACCAAAGGCTTCCATTTGACCTGACCTAGAAGCGCTGATCAAGAAGCAACTTACAGTCTTTGTTCTGTTTGGCTTATAATATTCCACCTGTCTCCCAGCATAGGACCCAAAGTGGCTTACGACGAGATTAAAACAAGGTAGAGCTCATGTAAAAATGTTAAAGACACAGCTATAGAATTTGAAAAATTAAAAAACCATTTCAATAAATAATTGAGTTTATTAAATTCCAAGCTTGCACACACTAAAAAAAGAACGTCCTTCAACCAATCAATCATCAAATGCCTCTGTATATAGTAAACAGAGAGCAGAGAGGGGGCCAGCCAAGCTTGCCATGGAAGGGAATCCCACAAACACCGAGGAATGGAAAGCCTTCCTCCAAGGATCTTTAGACTCAGGTCCCTTCGTCTGAAGAGATATAGTCTGGACCTCAGCCATATAAGGCAGTGTAAGGTCATAACCAGGACTTCCCTGCCCAGAAATGAACCAGTAGCCAGTGAGGCTGTTTCAAGAATGGAACTATATGTTCCCTTCTTCAAAAGCCCCATGAAGTCCTGAGCTGCTCCCAACCAAGTGGTCACAGAACAGACGTTGGAGTCTGTCGGCACAATAAGGCAGGTGGCCAACTATCAGGGACACTTTGAGTTGGGTGGCCAACTATCAGGGACACTTTGAGTTGGGTGGCCAACTCTCAGGGACACTTTGAGTTGAGTAGCCAACTCTCAGGGACACTTTGAGTTGGGTGGCCAACTATCACGGACACTGGTTCACTTCTGGGGAGTGAAGTCCTGGTAATAACCTTATAATGTCTTACATGGCTGAGGGCTAGACTGTATCTCTCTACCCAAAGGGACCAGAGTCTAAAGATATCAGAAGGTTGAAGGTCCTTGGGGTCTCTTCCAACTCTATGAGTCTAGAGACCCTTTGGGCAATGGTGTGGGCAGAACGTCAACAGAAGCTAGCCAACCACCTTCAAATATATACAGAGTTGGAAGGAAGACTTGACAAGGCAGACGCAAGCCCAACCAACCACGTCTTCTCCATCTCCCTGCCCCACTCCAGGCTTTGCCTGTTGCTTTAGAGAATCCAAGGCAACAAAGCCGGGAGAGATTAACCCGCTCCTGGCTTAATCCAACCAATGGGTTATGTGGGGCAAGGAAGTCGCGGTAGAAGCATGGAGGGCAACGCTACCTTTGAGGAGTGCTGCATTTGCTGACCCATAAGGAATACCAAAGCGCAAACCAGCCATATATCAAGATAGCTCCACTGCCACGTCACATCCAACACCCACAAAACAGCTCTCGGTGCCAGAAAAAGAACGAGTCCTGGCTGACAAAAATAGCAAAGCATTCTCACTTGCAGAGGCTATTAGGAGCCTTCTTCTGATAAGATCTGTTCCACAGGGCAAAGGCAGTACGGAATTTATTGTCAAGTGCTACCTATCAGAAATATCAAATAAGTCAACATCCACAGAGCTGGACAAATCTATCCTTTTCCCATTAAGCAACAAACAATCACTATTTTCTGTACATTTTTTAGAAAGGTTTCCTTTGAACCTCCTTTTTGGGGTGGTGGCAGAAGAGGTGTTGTAAAGCCTGGACAACTACAGGTTTCCCACTCAGGAAGTGCAAATATCTTTTGAAAACAGCCAAAACATTTCGCCCCATTTCCTCCTATTAAATCAAGTTCAGGGTTTTTAGTACTTCTGGCGTTAAAGATGGAGTGGAATTCAACCGACGTTCAGTTTTTGTTTTCATCTATCTATTGAAAATGCTCAGGCTGTACATTCAACCATCATCATCATCGTCTGAGTATGCTCTTTCCCATTGTTCACCATTGACTGCAACTGGTTTAAAGAGAAAAGCTCAGCTGAGTTCATTAGCACCAATAAGAACAAATGACTAGGGCTGTTTGAATAATTTATCCTATTAATATTGAATCCAAAGGCAGCTTACAAAATTATCTGTCTATGCGAAACAAATCCTAAATCGTTACGTTACTAAGAACCACTATTCAAAGCATCCCACACATTAAAATTCTGGCAGTAGCCACTATGCATGGTCTTTCTAAAGAAGCAGGTTGTTTCTGACACATAGGAAGCAAAGGGAAGGTTTTCAATCAGAAAACAGTTTCATGGCACTTGTATTGGTCTGATCATAGCAATGCAGGGGGAAGCTTATCATGGCCATGCCCAGTCCTCTTCCATTACAGCCCAGTAGGCTGGGCAGCAAACATTACAAGCTATGTGTAGGATCAATACCGAAGGATGGTGAGTGAGAAACTCATTTATACGCTCCAGACGGCATGTAATCATACTCTGGCACTGAAGAGAAAAAGGCAAAGAAGCTAAGAAATGCAATTAAAATTGGACAGTTATGTACATTTCAGGCCCAATTTCCAAACTGTGGTCAGGTGCCCAGAAGGTGGTCCTCAACTGTTCTGGTAATGCATTTCTCCAGTTAAAGAGCAATGAAGAATGGTGTGCATTATTTCAGAAAATATGCTACTGAAGACAAGATAAGAAACCTGCAAATAAAGTGGCCCTTCTGGGGTTAGGGGCAAGCGACTAAACACAAATTTGTGATAAAAACACAAATTAAAACAAAAACACTATTATTTTTACCGGAGAAAACACCCGTCTAGTGATCTCCTGGTCTCCAGTGCAACTCTATGGTCAACATCTGCCAGAAGTTGATTGTAGAATCACACTGGAAGACCTACAAATGCCTAGAGAAGTGTTTTCTCTAGGAATGTCTAAGTTCTCCAGCACAATCTATGGTCAACTACCGGCTGAGTTGCGCTGGAGGACCTGGTAATTCCTAGAGAGAACGTATTAAAACTGCAAATACTGTAATCAAATCCGCAAAAGTCGGAGCCACAAACGTGGAAGGCCAACCAACCGTAAATGTCTGAAGACTACAGGCACCTTCCAGTGTCGTTTCCGACTTGCTTAAACTGTTGTGCCAACCTATACGTACCACAAATGCCACTCCATTGACAAGACGTTTTACCCTAACTAAAAATTCCTTCTTTACTATAGATACTCCCTAACCATGCAGAAAGAAATGTCTTCTCATAGACAGCTGTGCATTCCATCCTCTTCTTTCATACACAGCTTGACGTATTTCTCCCCGATTTGAGAAAGGCATTGCACTTAAACAGCAAATAGCTTCAGAGAGAGACCTACAAATTGGGACTAAAACGACGCGTCTGCTCCGATGTGTATGGCCCCACCTAAGGTTCGGTGTCTTTCTTGGTAAGCGTGACAGATCTTGCAAAATAAAAAATTTAAAATTAAAAATAAATAAATAGCTGCATCGGACAAGTTTCGACAACTCCGGCGTGAAAATATAGCCATCCCATCCATATTTTATCACTATCTACAATACATGCATCCATGTTTTATACTTGCATTTACAAGACATAATGTGCTGATTACAGATAATTGACTTTTATGCCTCTGTTTGCCATTAACAGGAGGGGGAAAAACACATTTTCCAGAACGATGAATTATGTGTTTAATCTGAACATGGTCCTCCACCCTAACCCTAAGGCTGCGCGGGGCTGTTTTATAGCAATGTAGCAGCCTGACTGAACAGGACAAATAATTCATTACAAAAGAACAGGCCTTGAGTAGAGCAAGACGGGAGATTGCTAAACTTGCCTCTTCTATCACTTTTCCCCCTCGTCTCCAGAGCAATTGGGGCCGGAGACTTCTCCCAGCCAACTTTCAGCATAAGCACAGGGGGGAAAACGTTTGTATATATCTATAACACAAGAAAAAATTATGTAGGATGTTTCCACCTCCATCGCTGGAAAAAGTAGACAGATTTATCTATGTATTTGTTGTCACTGTGTGCCTTCAAGTCATTCCTGACTTACGGCAACTCTGTGTATATTTAACAAAAAATATACTTACAACAGAGATTCAGGTTTTAGCAGGCTCCATCTTAGAAGAAGCATTCCCTCTGTTTTCACAAAGAGGAGAGAAAGCCTCTTTTGAAATGATTCAAGAAAATAGTTTTTTGTGGGGTTTTCTGGGCTACGTGGTCATGTTTCAGAAGAGTTTATTCCTAACGTTTCGCCGGCATCTGTGGCTGGCATCTTCAGAGAATGATGGCTTGGAAGTGAGCATGGAAGAGGGCATCTCTCTTCCATGCCAGCATTCTCTGAAGATGCCAGCCACAAATGCAAGGGAAACATCAGGAATAAAACTGTTTCAGAACATGGCCACGTGGCCCAAAAAACCCATAAAAAAAACTATGGATGCCGGCCATGAAAGCCTTCGACTTCACATTCAAGAAAATGTTAGTTGTATCACTGGGAGGGGGGTTTCCACAACTTTAATATATAAGTGTTTTTTTTAACTTATAAGGAAATAAATATAGATTCTATCCAGTAGACTAAACCCATATGATTGACTATGATTTCTTTAATTGGCTGAGAACCCTGTTTTGTATCATTGACAAGTTAACTCAGCCCTGCCCTACAGTGTGATCTTGGTAACCATCTATCTTTCCACCCGTAGTGACTAGAAACCTGTTCTTCTTGCAAATTAAAAGCTTTTAAATTCCGTATGCAAGGTCAAGTTATCCACTTTTAGAGAATGGGCTATATACCAAAGCCCTGTTACGTGGACCAGGATACTTATCTGTAGAAAGAAAGATACAGCTAGCTCCGCCGACAGCTCATATTGCAACCGTACTACCCATGTGCCGTATGCGGTGGATTTGCCAAAAGCAGGGATGGCTTCGGTTTGCCACCCAAATGCCTCCAGGTGTTTTTGGACTTCAGCTTCCAGAAGCCCCCCACGCCTTTGGGCCAACAATCAGGAATTCTGGGAGGTGAAGTCCAAAACATCTGGAGGAGCAATGTTTGGGAAACAGAAACCTCGCCCTTGGCCCTTGGCCCAAGTACAATTACGATTTGCCTATCGTTCTCAAGAATCAGGTTCATAACAAACTACAAGGCACAATACACTACCGAGTACATAGTATTTACATCCTTCATGTTAAGAATGTAATGTTCTCATTCTGAATTCTCCTGATATTTTTTTTTTAAGCTGAGTTGGTTCTCCCAAGGAAGAACTGTAAAAGGCAGGCCTGAAGTGAGAATGTTTAAAAATATGGGTATTCCCCCCCCCCCTCCAGCCCTCTTCTATTTCTTCTGTTTGCATTACTTCTCCAAAATTTATCTTTAAAGCCTTTCTTATTTTTCAAAACAGAGAAGGCCTTCCTTTCCGGATCCCAGGATGCCTAGGAGCTATTATAGGTTGAGTCTCCCTTACCTAGAATTATCTAGTTATTATAATAATAATGCAGTTTGACGCCCCTTTAAGTGCTGTACCTCCATTCTATGTAATCCTGGTGCCTCGCAAAAATACAAATCCCAGGATTCTGTAGGAAGGAGCCAATGCAAACTCAATTATTTCGACGGTGTCGGCGCACCCTAAGTCTATGAAAGCTAAAAAGGGCTATGTCAGTGAGAGATTTCCCCGCTCCTTGGGTTTCCAGCTGCATTTCCCGTAGCTATCCAAAAAGCGTTCAATCTGCATCAGCATTTAAAATGCGATTGACAAGATCCAGCAGGACACTGAGCTGTTCCCTCTGCTGCCGCCGCATGCAGAATGCATTGCATTGTGAAAGCTCCTTTTCACTTCATTCAAGCCCTGGCTCCCAAGGTCTACTGGAGCATTTGTATCTAACCAGATAAACAGTCTTCATGTTTTGGTTTTTTTCAGGCTGTGCATCCATGAAAATGAAGTTCTGCAAAAAATATATATATATACATCAGTCGACGGTGGATTGGTTTAAATCAAAGTGGTCCAAGACAGCACTTTAAATCAGGATTTAGTTGCCAGGGGAAAGGGCTATTGAGCACCCTGGTTTAATTTTATAAAAGCCCATTCACCTTTTAGATACTTCGCGAATAGAAAGGGTGCATAAGAAATGGTTGCTATCAGAACACATAAATTGTAAAACTTAATATAGCCTTCCTATAGTCACAGAGGATACACTATTTTTAAGCTTAGAGCAACCACAGACAATACATTTTAACTGATGTCGCTTATCGGTTCGTTATTGTTGCTCCTCGATCCATGGGGAGAGGCGGGTAAGAAATAATAATTATTATTATTACAATAATAATAATAATAATAATACACTCATCCCTCCATCTTTGCGGCTTTGATATTTGCAGATTTGATTATTCACGGATTTGATTAATATGTTCTCTCTAAAAATATCTAGGTCCTCCAGTGTAACTTTATGGTCAATTTTAACCAAATGTCACCCTGAAAGACATAGAGATTCCTAGAGAGAATACTCTACTAAGCCTTTGTAGCTCCTCCAGGGCAGTTCTATAGTCAGGGTCTGTCGGACGTTGACCACAGAGTTGCCCCAGAGGACCTAGAGATTCCCAGAGAGGTGTCCTCTCCAGTAAGAACATGGTGTTTTTGTTATTTGCGGTTTTTCCGTATTCACGGGGGTCTTGTGTCCCCAACTCTAGCGAATATGGACAAGTGCAATAATAGTAACAATAGCTGTGAAGGCCTGAAGTGTGGCTTCCCTGTTTTGTAAGATGAAGACACATTGGACATTACACCCTGCACTAGATACACAGAATGCAAACCACTCCATATTTGTTCTCTTCGGGACCGCTAACAAGCAACTGATCTCCCTGCCTGAACGCAACGCAAGAAATAAATCCGCCGCCGATGAATTTGGACTGGCAACAAATCAACTGGCCAAGTGATGAATGCCGCAGGAGGTACCTGGCCGCCAGCCAAAGACTTTCCTGCCCCCAAAGTAAAGCAGTCACTAGATCCTTTGTGACTAGAAAGAAAGCTATTTTCAAATAGGGTCCCATTACTGACAGCTGCAGTGGTCATTACAGCCGAAGGGTGCAATCCAGGTGCAGTTAAGTCCTCCTGCGTTCACCGGGAATCCAATCCGATTAACTGCGTGCTGGGATTTCAGTATCAATAACCTCGGCAATATTTGGATTGATAGGCATTTGGACGCATCTAAAGGCAGTGACCTCCAGCCTTTTCAGACTCATGACGCACTCTTAACCTTGAAAAGCCACATGGGTCTACCAATGCTTTGTAAAACCATGGTGAAAATCGTTTCCGTAGGTCTCTGCAGCAAAGCGACACGTGGAACACCGTTTACAATTATGGAAAAGATGGAAAAGGTACAGGAAAAGGCAAACAAAATGATCAGAGGCTACAGTACTCTCTTATGGGGAAAGTTATTATTTGGGCCTGCGGTTGAGCTGATATAAAATGTGAGCGAAAGGAGACGTGCAAAAGGAGACACGCTGTATAAAAATTATGCCTGGTCCAGAGAAAGTGTAATAGGAGAATCCCTTTTCCACGCCTTATAATACCAGGACCCAGAGTCATATCTGTATTTGATCTGTGAGAGATTAAGAGCAGATAAAATAGAAAGACTTCTTTGCACAAGAAGTAGTTGAACTGTGGGATTCACAGTCATATAGTGATGGCCATCAAACTGGATGGCTTTGGAAAAGGAGTAGGTAACTTGTAACTTGCAAGCCGCCTCGACTGCCATCGACAGAGAGGCGGGATAGAAATAAAATTTTATTATTAATATTAATACTAAAGTTAGGATCATCCATGCCGTCATATTTCCAGAATTCAAAGATATAGCCGTGTTAGTCAGTAAGTAGCGAGATCTTGTAGCACCTTTGAGACTAACTAAAGAAAGAAGTTGGCAGCATGAGCTTTCCGAGACGGAAGTCTACTTCCCCGGATGCATTTGGAATTGTATTTCCAGGTTATACATGTATATATGGCTTTGAAATCTGGATAATGTACAAAGGTGATGGAAAGAAAATCAACTCATTTGAAATGTGGCACTGGAGAAAGGGTCTACCTATCACAAGAAGAAATTACTCACTAGAAAAAATTAGAATGATTAGTAAAGGCCTTAGGAAAAGAGGAAAGCCACACTCCAGCAAACTCTATGGTGGGGTTGCCATCAGTAGGAGTCATCACGAAGGCATTATTGTATGTACAGTGCTGTGTAAATTTACAGTGCTATATAAATAAAGGTTAATAATAATAATAATGTCAGAGCAATATTAAAAAGAAAAAGGCTCACAGCGGAACATCCAAAAATTATTGGGAAGAAGATAGCCCCTGCCCCTAAGCTAACAGTCTAAAAGACATAATGATACATACAAAAAAAAAAAAACCCAAAAGGTAATTGGTAGTGATGAGGGGAAACAAACACATTTGTAAGACTTTTCCTTTGCAGCTTGATCTTTGAAAAAAGAGACAGGCCTCATCCAAGGTATAGAGGCCAAACGTCAACTATACAGGGACAGCCATCCTCAGTTTCAGATTTATCGGCACAGGCCAAGACAGACAGTTAATTCCCCATACAATCGTAGCTATCTTTCGTTACCGAGTCTTCAAGAGAAAACAGAATCCAGACAACAAGGTTTGGCACAAAATGCTATTTTTGCCGTCTGCACGCAAACGTCTGTTAACGCTGTGCCTCTCATTAGCGTTGCTCAACTGTTCACAGAGGAACACAGCAGACAGATTCTCCGTACCGCCGCCATGATTTCTCCGTCGCGGATCTTATTGCAGGTTATGGCCTCCAAGGGCGGTTGGTCTTTCTCTGGGACAAGGCTGGGGTCCATTTTGATGTGCGGCAGGGTCTCGCATTCAAATCTCATTCGGGCCACAAGTAGCCAGAGGCAAGCCATTCTCCTCCGCTGCAATATGGAGATCCTAATAATGGTCTTCCTTCCAAAGTCATAAGGATTAGAAAGAAAGTGAAGTGTTTTCAACAGGCATCACACAAAAACAAAGTACCCACTGCGAATCGGTATAGAAATGTAAAGTGCTAGTGCTATTGCTAGTCAACGGAATTAAATTTTTCATTTCCCTCCTCCCAACAGAGAAGTCAAGGCAACTAATTCACATCAAAACCAATGCCATTTTCACAAAGCAAAAAGAAACCACGCGCTCAAATGTCAACCCTTCGTGACAGAGACGGAACACAAATGGGTCCTAAAGCAAATCAAGATTGAACTCCGCCTAGAAGCTAAGATGACCAAACCGAGGCTATCGTATTTTGGTCATATCATGAGACTGTATGACTCCTTAGAAAACATGAGAATGCTTGGTAAAGTGGGAGGCAATAGGAAAAGAGGCCGTATTACAGGTAGATGGACTCAGTCAAGGGAACCATGGTCCTAAGTGTGCAGGATATGAATTGATCACAGAATCATAGAGTTGGAAGAGACACCAACAGTCATCTAGTCCAACCTCATTGTGCCATGCAGAACTCTCAGTCAAAGCACCCCAACAGATAGCCATCCAGCCTCTGTTTAAAAACCTCCAAAGAAGAAGAGTCTGCCACTCTCACCGTCGAACAGTTCTTACTATCAGGACATTCTTCCTTATGTTGAGGTGGAATCTCTTTCCCTGGAGCTTGCATCCATTGTTCCGGGCCCTATTCTCTGGGGCTGCAGAAACAAAGCTCGCTCCCTCCTCAATATGGCATCCCTTCAAATATTTAAACAAGAACATCATATCATTCTCTTAACCATCTCTTCTCCAGGCTGAACATACCCAGCTCCCTAAGTCTCTCCTCATAGGGCTTCATGGTTTCCAGACCCTCCATCATTTTGGTTGCCCTCCGATGAACACGCTCAGGGTTGACAGGGTTGGAGGTCTCCCATTCATAGGGTCGCTGTAAGAAAGAGCTAATGTGGTGTGGTGCTTTGAGCACTGGACTTTGGCTCTGGCAAACAGGGTTTGAATCCCACTCGGTGATCTTGGAGAAGATCAACAGGGTTTGAATCCCGCTCGGTGATCTTGGACAAACTTGCCAAGAAAACGTTTTTATAGGTTCGCCACCTTAAGGTTGCCATAAGTTGGAAACAAGATGAAGGCCCACCACAAACACAAGTGAAAAACGGCTTGGTTTAACAACAGAAAATAAAAGCAACCCCCCCATCCCAGATATATGCCTTACTTCTCCTTCCCAGCCCCATCCCAGGCACCGAACGGTCAAAACAGGATAGAGAGGGAGGAAAGTATTAAGGACTCCTGGGCTCAACTCCCCAAAGGCCCTTTTACTCCAAGCCTTCAGAAGTCACGAGTAAGGGGGAACAGTACAGCACGTAATGTTTCCAAATACTCGCTTCTTATCACCATTGTATGCCAACAGGCAACAGCAGCAACCAGAAATACAACTGCCTGCTCCTCCAACATCCAACCCCAAAATGTATCCGTCGTAATCTCTCAGACAAAGGCCTTGGAGCGATGGGAGCGCAGCCAGGGAAACAAGAAACCAGAAGAGCATGAACATGTACTAACCTCAGTGTACATGTTCTCTCCTCACCGCACCTCCCCTCCTCCTCCTTATCGCACCTTTTACTGTCTCCTCCTCTGTGTTTTTCCTCCGACTCTGTCTCCAGCATAAATTCTCTTTGCCTGCAAGATGTCTCTGCTCTCCTCCTTGCCTGCCATGTTTTGCCAACAAGGAGCCAAATCTTCCTCCCTTTAATCCGCATCCCCAATTCCCCTCTTATTTGCAAGCTCACGTCTGCTCAGCTTTGTCCTTAGGAGAAAGTATTGTTGTAGGAACTGGAGGGAACGCACAATGGTCTGGAGGAAGGAAAGCAGGTTACTGTATATACTCATGCATAAGTCTAGAAATTTAGGTTTTAAAAAATGACCCAAAAAACCTGAGTCGACTTATCCACGAGTCCATGTAAATACTGTATCTTAACTTTAAATAAAAGAAGGAACCATCCCCTGGTGAAAAGAAAGAGTATAATCTGTCCTGGAAGCACTGACCCCCTCTACTCTCTTATCCATCCAGCCTTAAAAGTGAGCACAAAGAATTATGTCTGCTGGAATTTTATACATTCTTTGACACTGTTTTGCTTTGCTTCATCCTTTACATCCTCTGCTATGTGCCCCTGAGTCTTACCCTCGACTTATCCATTGGTCATAGCAAAATTTGTAATTTTGGCCCCAAAACTTACCTTCGACTTATACATGAAGTCGACTCATAGTCGAGTACATACAGGTATTTATTTCCTCCGATAGCAAGGTTTCGCTCTTTAATAGCAACACCTTCTCCCCACCACCCTTTCTCCCTATTCCCACCACAGTGGTCGAGTGAATAACCACACAACTAGGGCCAACAGTTGAAGGTGCATAATGGTGCAGGCATGCTGAGACAATATTGGAATGGAGCAAGCTTGTTTTCTGCTGCTCCAGAGAATAGGACATGGAGCAATGGATGCAAACTACAGGAAAAGAGATTCCAGCTCAACGTTAGGAAGAACTTCTGGACAGTAACAGCTGTTTGACACCTTTTCCATTTTGCAATTTTCATGTAAAGTAAGACAGTGAAAAGTTTGGGTTCTAGACAGCAAAGAAGGTGGGCACCTCTTAAGGCAGCTATTTTTATTTTAAAATTTTACTTTACCTGTGTCGGACTATTAGCTGTTCAATACAGCCTTAGCGGGGTTTTTTTATTAAAAGTCTGTTGCATTACCGCAAAGTTAAAGAAGTTTATGATTATGACCAACCTATAACCCCTGTCAGCTTCGCTCAGTTTACACAGGCCTCTCAATTATATATTTAACTAGAACATGAATAATCTAATTGCTTAGTGTCTTATAGCACAAACTACTATAAGACATCTGGTTTGGCAATTGGCAAAGAGACTTGTGAAATAAAATCTGCACATGCAGTCGGAGCTCTGCCTAACCAGAGCGCTTCTGAAACCATCTTTCCATCCAACGGCTTCCAACTTGCTTCTCATCTTCCTCGATTAAGATTCTAGATTAAATCCAATTATTACTCCCATTTTTGGACGCACGCGTGAATCGGTCCCAGTGATTCAGTGGAGTTTGGGTTAAGTGTTGGCTTAACAAGCGCCACTGATCCAATGGTTCTCTTCTGGCTGGAGTAAGTGGCTGGGTTTAATATTTTCTATTCTGCTACATCCAAAGCTTTCTATTACAGTTCAGGTACTTCTAATGCTTCCAAAACAGGGACGGAGTAGTATCAGGTTGTGAATAACCGTGTGTCGGACTGCTTGCGGTGATCAAAACTCACCTTCTGACAACCAGATATGGAAACTTTTTTTAAAAACCATATTCATTTGGGTCACATATGATTCAACACAAATCTGTGTGGACAAGAAACGAGTGTTGAAAACAATTAAAGTACAGCACCTCCACTTTTGCTCGGGTTTGGGGCACAGGACTTACATGAAAGTGGAAAAACTGCAAATTAAAAAACACTATTTTTAACCTACACAATACCTCTCTAACAATCTCTATGTCATGAAGTCAAAGGCTTTCATGGCTGGCATCCATAGTTTTTGTGTTTTTGTTTTTTGTGGGTTTTTCGGGCGATGTGGCCATGTTTTGGAAGAATTTATACCTGACAGTTTGCCAGCATCTGTGAAGATGCCAGCCACAGATGTTGGCGAAACATCAGGAATATACTCTCCCAGAACAAGGCCTGAAAATCCCCCAAAAGACTATAATCTCTAGGTCCTTCCGCACAACTCTGTGGACACTTTTTGGCAGAAGTTGACCAATATAACCACACAGGAGGACCCAAAAATGTCTAGAGTAGTGTCTTCTCTAAGAATGTCTAGGTCTTCCAGCACAACTCTATAGTTAGCCTCCAGTGGAAGGTTAACCATAGTGACGCTGGAGGACCTAGAGATGCCTAGAGATTAATGAAACCCGTGGATAATCAAATCCTCAAAAGTCAAAGGCGCAAGTGTGGACAACTTTCAGGGCTGTTTTCAAAGCCAGTCCCCACAAGAACAACACACAGAAAGAAGAAGTGTGGGGGTATGTGCCTTCAAGTCACCTGTCAACTTACGACGATGACCCCCATCAGTTTCACAGGGTCTTCTCAGACAAGGAATCCTCAGAGGTGGCTTTCCCAGTTCCTTCCTCTGAATTATAGCCTACATCACCTGGTTGTTTCTTGGTAGTCTCTCATCCAAGTACTAGCCAGGGCTGACCCTCCTTAGCTCCCTAGATCAGACAGGATCAAAGAGTAGTCTACTATTTAGACAATTAAAAAACCAGCCCCAACCCCTTCAAATGTCAATTAAGCCGAGGAAAACATAGCACCTAGCTCAAGAAAACAGCTCAACCAATCCACACCGAACCCCTCGAGGTGCATTTCTTGTTTCACTACCATTTCAAACATCAAACCTGCCAAGAAAACGAACAAACGCATCTTATACAATCAGACCATTCTAGGAATGTTAACCTTGTTATAAGAAAGGACTTGGATGCAGCGCTATCAAGTAAATGAACGAAGCCACTCTATAAGACAAGATGGAGGACACATAAAACACTTCACTTTATATACTAGGGTATATAATACTATATTTTCAAAATCAGAATCTCTGTGAGCGTCAACATGACAATTTATAGTGGACTAGAGCATTAGACTAGACTCTGGAGACCAGGGTTTGAATCCCAGCTCAGCCATGGAAACCCACTGGGTGACCTTGGGCAAGCCACACTCTCTCAACCTCAGAGGATGGCAATGGCAACCCCTAAGAAAACCTTAGGGTCTCCATAAGTTGGAAACGACTTGAAGGCATGCAACAATAACAACAAAAGAAGAACAGCACTGCTACTTTTCACCTCTCTCTTGGACCGATCCATTTTTAAATCGTGGGATCAAGTAAGATCATATTAATTCATCTGGACACCATTTTAAATATATATATATATGGTCCAAAACACACTGCAGAAAGAATCCGGTTTGAGACCCCTTTAACTGTCTTGGCTCAACACTAGGGACTGTAGTTTTGTGAGACATTGAGCCTTCTCTGTCAGAGAGCTCTGGGCCCACAACAAACTACAATCCCCAGGATTCCCTAGCACTGAGCCAGGGCAGTTAAAGCGGTCTCAAATCGGATTATTTCTGCAGGGTGTTTTGGACCTGAGTTTATTTTATCGCGTGTTCTTATCACGTTAAAGACCTTCGGAGCAGCTTGAGTGTTCAAACAAAAATCAGATGCATTATAAAAGAACAAGCAACAGAGAAACAAAAAGATGCAGAAGTCCAGGCTAAAATGAGACCCGTATGAGATCTGGAAAATAAAACGTGCGCTCACCTGGCAAAGCTGACGCCAGGCAAGGCTTCCTAGGCATCACAAGAGAGAAGATCCTCTCCCTTACGTTTAACTTCAAGGGATCAGGAAAGTCAGAGAATAATTCCAGGCATGATCTCAAAACCTGGGCAGGTGAACAAGGGGAAAAGGCTAAGACCTGAAAGCCACAGGTGTCAAGGTTCGCAACTCTTGGTCAAGGAGAAGCTGCAGGAGCGCTTCAAACAAAAAGCCCCAGAATTTCTTCTGTCAAGGTTCCCGTCAGCCACAAATCTAAAGAGCTGCAAAGACCTCCGTTCAATTCACTGTAGGGCAAGAAGAATAGGAAAGCGATTTGATCCAGCCCTGCGTTCTGAAAGAAAAACCTGTTACTCTGACTGAGCCTGCTAAATTGGAAATCTCAACCATAAAAAAGGGGGGGGGATCCTTATCGTAACACTGCACGCAATGGCACAACCCAGCGAATGATTTCCTACAAAAGATGTGCCGAAATCAACAAAAGTGCTCTGGTACCTACTTATACTCACACATAACCGACCTACTCATATGCTTTTATGGTCGCCACGAATGAACACACACACACCCCAAACAGAGAAGTCGAGGTAACATGGATGCCTGTGATATGCAAGCCTCCGCGCTCCCTTTGCAAACAGAAACCACCTCATCCAACACCCATTTCAAACACCTCATTCAAAGCTGTCTTCTTGTTTGCTTCAGGCTGCATTGGCTAATAATGAGAGCGGAGCAGGCGGGTGATAATGCTTCGTTCCCGATAAGACCTTCCAAAGCCTTCCATTTGGATCCAAGCCAGACGTGAACACAAAGCCGTTTAACAGAGCGCTAAGGCTCCACAAAGAAGAACCACCACCGCCACCACCTCCGGATCCAAAGGAACCCAAATGGCCACTGCAAAGAAGAACCTCGGCTCACAAGAGCAATGCATGGCCAGAAAAGCTTTGCCTTGGGTTTCGCCATCCGCCAGGGAGATATCATCATTTTGCACCCCGAGGGCTGTGTGGGAAAGGATGGTGCCTGAAAGTCAAGAACCGGTTAGGATGACTTGAGCGACGGAGACCAGAGCCAACTTTGCGCTCTCTGCCTTGAAATCGTGACGGGGTTGTTCCCGGTGATGGGGGGCTGTTGCATCCAGAGCTACAAGATATTTCACATTCACTGCAAAATCATCACTACAGTGATGGATTTGTTCATCATCCAACACCACTTTTGGAGAACGGATACATGGATGTCAGGAAAACCATCCACTGAGGTCAAGGACAAATTATATACATGTAATTAACGCAGCCTAGAATTGCATCTGGCAGCTAAAAAGGCCAATACAATTCTAGGCTGCATTAACAGAAGTATAGTGTCTAGATCAGAGGTCCCCAAACTGTTCTCTTTAAGGGATTTTCGACTTCACCTCCCAGATTCCCAGACTATCGGCCAACATGGCTGAGGCTTCTGGGCACCGAAGTCCAAAAATCTCTTAAAGGGCACAGTTTGGGGACCACAGATCTAGATCAAGGGAAGTAATAGTGCCACTCTATTCTGCTTTGGTCAGGCCTCACCTGGAATACTGTCTCCAGTTCTGGACACCCCAATTCAAAAAGGATGCTGAGAAGCTGGAAAGTGTCCAAAGGAGGGCAACTAAAATGGTGAAGGGTCTGGAAACTACCAAGACCTATGAGGAGAGATATAGTGAGCTGGGGATGTTTAGCCTGAAGAAGAGAAGGTTAAGAGGTGCTATGATAGCCCTGATTAAGTATTCGAAGGGGTGTTGCACTGAGGATGGAGGAAGCTTGTTTTCTGTTGCTCTAGAGAATAGGATACGGAGCAATGGATTCAAACTACAAGATTCCACCTCAACATTAGGAGGAATTTCCTGAGGGTAAAAGAAGTTTGAAGATGGATGATCCTCCCTTGGAAAGTGGTGGAGCCTCCTTTTTTAAACAGAGGCTGGATGGCCATCTGTCGGGGATGATCTGATTGGGAGTTCCTGCATGGCAGGACCGGATAGTCCTTTGGGTCTCTCCCAACTCTAAGCTTCTCTGATTCTAAGTTATTTTCGTGGCAGAGAATATGAAATTTAAACACACATACAAAGACACACACACAACCTCACTTCAATTAGAAAATCACTTGGACTTGGTAAGAAACCTAACGCTGCCGATCAAGCAAGCACAACTTTGTGACTAGGTGCATTCGGGGGTCAATACAGATGTGACACCAAAGAAGCCCCACAATTATACAACACAAAGATTATATGCTCAGTCTGATTTTCCTATGTAATTCTGATTCGCCACAAGGAGATATGTGAGCTTCGTCCGACAGTATCAAACCAACGTTTGGCGTTACATCTAGGCTCATTCTTGATAGAGTCATGAGGCCTCCCTTTTTCACAAAGGCACTTTTCCGTTCCTCATTCTGAGCTAGTAATGGTTATGTTTACACCTGCCAATTCAGTCACATGCCACACAATGCAACTCAGCGCGCAAAGGCACAAAGTTAAATACAAAGCTAAGTACAACTGAACGCATACAAACAGACAATCTAAAAAAGGTTTACCAATAAGACGTAGAACAGTCAATATAAAAGGTCACAGCAACGGCATGAAACAATGGAAACAAAAGGGGAAAACACAGCTCAAAAGAAACACAGCGCAAGCACAATACAGTGTAAACAAAGGAAAAGAAAGGACAACAGACAAAAGGACCTTCTGAGGATTAGATTGCCTGTTACGAGCAATTGTAACATAATGTGGTTTAACAGATTGTTACACCAACAACATTGTTACCTTTGCAATGCTGTTATACCTGCAACAACTTTTGCACAAACCACAGTACTGACCAGTTTGAAACTATGGTCAGACCCAGGAGAATACAATGGCTGTGATGATTCAAACTTTGGTGTTCAGTTGTCTATCTTTACACTTTAAGATCTTGTCTAGTTCTCCATGGCTGCCCTTCCCATTCCTAGTCTTCTTCTAATTTCTCGACTGCAGTCTCCCTTTTGGTCAATGTTTGATCCAAGGTGCAGGATTAAACCAAGGCTATCGCCCAATTTGTTCAACCTGTATGCGGAAAATATTGTATGCAGAGCAGGTTTGGTTACTGAAGAAGAAGGAGCCAAGCTCAGAGGAAGACACATTAGTCACCTAAGATACGCAGATGCACCACACTACTAGCAGAAAACAACAAAGACCTGGAAAAACACTAAAGAAAGTAAAAGAAGAATGAAAAACTACATGCATTCATTCTAGATAACAACAGAATAGAAACAGTGAAAGAATTCCTGTACCTTGGATCAAACATTGATCAGAATGGAGACTGCAGTCAAGACTAGGAATGGGAAGGGCAGCTATGAAAGAGCAAGACAAGATCCTAAAGTGCAAAGACATAATCCTGACTACTAAAATTAGGATTGTCCAAATCACGGTATTCCCCATCACTACATACGGATGTGAGAGCTGGACAGTGAAGAAACCAGATAGAAAGAAAACCAATCCCTTTGAGATGCGACGCTGGAGAAGAGTGCTGAGGATCCCATGGATGGCCAAGAAAACAAATAAATGGGTCTTTGAGTAGATAAAACCATAAGTCTCCCTGGAAGCCAAGATGACTAAACTGAGGCTGTGATACTTTGGACACACCATGAGAAGGAAAGACTCCTTAGAAAAGGCAATGACGCTGGGAAAAGTGGAAGGCAGCAGAAAGAGAGGACGACCACAAACCAAATGGCTAGGGAAGACTTGAGCAAAGAGGATGAAGATAGTGGGGCTTGGAGATGTCTCATCCACAGGGTCACCATAAGAGAGAGATCTTGTAGCACCTTTGAGGCTAGCCGAAAGAAAGAAAGGGGCAGTGTGAGCTTTCCTAGGCTTCAGTCTGCTTCCTCAGATGCATTTGGTGGAGTGGAAGCCAGGCACAGACATATATATGCCATTGGTATATGTGAGGATTTCAATTCAACTTACCAATCCTTTGGGTATGGAAATGAGTTGAGGGTGACCTGAGGGCAGCTAACAACGACAACAGACCCGCCAAAGAGCAATCTCTTCATTGCACAGGCTTCTTTGAAATATCACGAGAAATATTACAACCAAGAACATGAAGACTCTTCTGAAAGCCCACAGCAACAGCAAGTTTTGGGAGAAGAACTTGCTTGCACAGAGTACTAAAGTGTTAGCAATACAACAGGTCAAATCAATCCTTTGCCATATTGCTATCTGATCCCGCAACTGCCATTCAGAGGCAGCAGAAACAACACAGATAAACAGCAACTAAGGCAAAGACAGGGACGGTAACTCCCATTATTGCAACACTTGGAGAGCCAATGGGCCATTTGGTGAGCAAGGAAGAGAGAGAGTCTTCTTCCTTCCATCGACAAACCATCCTATGAAATTCCTGGCTGAGTAAAGAGCTACCTCTCTTTTAACATCGCTTTCCCATGTTAACAAAGGAGATCTTTCAAAGCAAAATGACGGGGAGCCGCCACTCTTGGGAGCATGTCGCTCTGCTGAACGGAGTGCAAGTTCTGGCACAATGTTCCCCTGATGCAAAAAGGAACCAGAGGTTTGCGTCAGACGAGATGCAACTGAAAGACAATTCTGAAGAAATCGACCAACAAAGGAAGAGGGTAGAGATGCAAAGGCTCTCTCAAACTTTCCCTGCTGAAAGCACACTCCTAAATACTGAGCAACATCATAGTAGAGATATTCAAGGGTGAGATCAGTCCCCACTATTCTCTACAGAGTAGCCATGACCAGGGCTATGGCTCTTGCCCCTTTTGTTTTTCACAGAAGGACCAAGGCATGGTTACAAAATCAAAAACTACTTCCGATTGCAAAGACCAGGACAGAAAAAGAAGGTCCCGCGTACAGACTTTGCAAGAGTCAAGAATACACACGGCTCAGTACCTCAAGGCTACTCATCCCACCCTTGAGTAGCTCTACAATGGTAGGGAGATGCCGCTGGTGAAGAGGTACTCACAAATCCGGCAAAAACACGTATATATATTTTTCAAGTCCTATGTGACGCCAACCCAGGCGTTACCCCCGTCCACGAAAGCAGAAGTCCGTTTGGCCGCGCAAAATCTATGAGCGAATAAAGGCAATGAGTAAAAGCATCCCCCACAAGAGAGGCAATTTTCTTTTTGAGATATGCTCGCTATCTCACCAGCTTCAGCTTAATGTAGTCATAAAATAAGCACCGCTCCCATATGCGGTGAAAAACGAGCGTAATAAATAGTTGCTTACGACCACATCCCAAGGAGATGTATATTCAGAGAGGCTCCCGGACTATTTCTCACTCCGGCAGATCCCCATTAGGTGCAGAGCTCTTCGACTACAGCGTTGCTGCTCAAGGAAGAGAAAAGACATCAGGTGCAGGTCCCTCAGAAGGAACTCGGAAGTTCTTATTTCTGGAATAATTTACAAAGTTCAAGTGAGGAGACCGTAAAGTAGCATCCGCCCCCAAAGAAAGAGACAAAATGGAGGTCAGTCTAACTCAGGACTGTCACCGCAGGTGGCAACTCTGCTCTGCTGGATATAGAGATGTTGAGGTCTTTTTGCACATGAAGATATGGCGTTACCCTTCTTACAAGTAGGAAGGAACTGGCAACACCACCTCTGAGTATTCCTTGCCTAAGAAAACCCTATGAAATTCATGGGGCCACTATAAGTCAACAGGTGGCTTGAAGGCCCATACTCAGAAAGCCAACATTCTTCACCACATAATACTCAGACCAAAAGCCTTGGTATTCCCATCACCCCACAGTAACCATCTGAGATATCTATCGGGAGGATTATTATGTCCTTATTGCCGAGCATGAGGCTGAAAGAGTAGCTCACCTAAGGCTATTGGATGCGTTCTGGACCAAAGGACTCCTAGTTCCTAAGCTTCTTCTCTGCTTATGTGCTATTTCTATTGCGCCAAGATCTCCCTCAACGTTTCTCCAAGAGCAAGAAAACAAAACACTTGTGTGACGTACAAGGTCCTCCAGAATATAGTTAACTACCTTTCCCCCACATGAAGATACACCTCCAACACTGATCATGCTTTTAATGGACAGGCAGCTGTTTTTGTACGGTGGGCCCTTGGCATCGGCTAGGGTTTGGTTCCAGGACCACCACCACCACCCCCATGGATACCAAAATCTGTTGATGCTCAAGTTTTATTATTTACAATAGCACAGTAAAATGGTGTCTCCTTTATCACATGACAAAATCAAGGTTTGTTTTTTGGAATTTATACATATTTTTGAATATTTTCAAGCCATTAATGGTTGAATCCGTGGATAAGCAATCCGTGGATACAGAGGGCCGACTGTATTCTCTTTCACAGTAGGCTACAAGTACATATTAACTATGAGGGCTGGATTCTTTTGGGAGTCTTCTTACTTTCACAGAGGTTGCATATCCCATCTGCCATACAGGAGGGAAAGAAGAAGAAGAGAAACCTAAATTAAGTTTAGTTAACAGATTACAGGGGCAGGGAAGGAGCTAGAATTTATCTTACAGGGATTAAATATTATGTTACTTCCATGATTCGAGTTGGCCCTCCACACTTGTGGATCTGACTTTTGTGGAGTTGGTTATTTACGGTTTTGATTGATATGTTCTCTTTAGGAATCAATAGGGTCCTCCGGTGCAACTCTGCCAGACGTTGACCACAGAGTTGTGCTGAAGAAACATTTCTCTAGGCATCTGTCGGTCCTCCAGTGTGATTCTACGGACAACTTCTGGCAGATGTTGATCATGGAGTTGCACTGGAGGACGTGGAGATTCCTAGAGGTGTCTTCTTAGGTATAAAGAATAGTGCTTTTTAGTTTTGGGTTTTCCACATTCACAGGGGCCCTTTACTCCCAAATCCAGCGAATGTGGAGGGACCACTGGAGTCTGTTCCAAAGGTTTGCTCCTTCCATGGAATACACAGCCTCCTTTCTTAATTCCTCTGCCTCTACCTTTAAAAAAAGAGCCACAGAAAACACACTAGATTTTTTAAAAAGATAATTTGTATTGCATGTGATACTCAAAAAGGGCTGGGTGGCCTATAGAATTTAGTTACTAGACTCAGATTAATTTCAAGCCAATTAAAGACGAGGAGCCTGGAAACGAGACGTCACAGTTATTCCTAACTAGAGAGCGCACTAAAGCATGGGCTGTACTTTGGTTACAACAGAACGCGCACTGGAAGAAACTCCGTGAAGTTCCCAATAGCAAGAAAATGCTTCATAAACTATTAATATATTACCTGGCTTCCTTTTAAAAAGAACTATTAAGGGTTACATTAAGCCAAGAATAGTTTCAAGTAGAACAAAGGGGAAAATTTTTGTGTTATCTATAAAATGAACAGAGTTATTGCATGTGTCTTGGTGGCAAAAAACCCAGTAACACATCATGTATCAGAATGTGCTGTAATATTGTTCTTGTACCTGTAACCAACTAGAATAGTTATGCTTCACAAATCTGCATGGATGGCTACTTTTACAGGTTTGGGGTGTCAGATGTACAACCTTTTTGGGATCCTTCCAGTCTTGATTCCTTTTACAATCTTTTTTTTCTTGGTCAAATACACTCCAACAGCCTTCCAAGCGGCCTAACCTTTGGCTCCCCTGACAGAAAATGTAGACAAGGCAATATTTCCCTAGAACAGCCCCGTTCCATCTTCGAGTACAGAATGAATCCAGTTAGCTTTTCCTGTTCGCTGTGTTGAACGTGTAAAAAATGCACACTTCAGCAAGTGAGAAAACGCATCAAGCATGGTAAATGGATTTTAAGAGACACTCTGTTGTTACCAGAGCACTGTCAGCTGTCAGGGAAAAAAAGAAAGAAAGAAAGAAAGAAAGAAAGAGAAGGGGAAAAAATCTCACACATCATTTGGCTTTTGAGCTGTTTCTGAGCTGCATTTTGTTGCAAATGACTCCTTTTCCACCTTAAAAACACACGCAGGACGGTTTATGAGAACTGGCAAGGATGGCACAACCAGTTTTTAAAAGCACACTGGCATCATATAGACCTATGATACGCAAAGTAGTGGTCTATGGACCGGCACATGTCTGCCAGGCAAGCAAGCGGGCAAAAATAGGGTGCCAGTCCCTGCTACACTATGAAAGAAATCGTGCTTTTTAAAAAGCAATAGTTTAGAAGCCCTTCACATTCATTGGGGTTAGGGGCACAGGATCCCCCAAGCACCGCAAATAAAAAAATACTTTTCTTTTTATTTGAGAGAACACCTCTTTAGGAATCTATTGGTCCTCCAGCACAACTCTATGGTCAACGACTGCCAGAGAACTGCATGGAGAACTGCTGCCAACTTCTTTATTTCAGTTAGTTGCAAAGGTGCTACAAGATCTCTCTACATACTGATTCTACAGACTAACACGGTTACATCTTTGAATTCTAATATAGATAATGCAATTGTTATTCTACTGTGATGCTTTCAATGTGACTCTTAAAATTAAATGAATACATAGAATCATAGAGTTGGAAGAGACCACAAGGGCCATCCAGTCCAACCCCCTGCCATGCAGGAACTCCAAATCAAAGCATCCCCGAAAGATGGCCATCCAGCCTCTGCTTAAAGACCTCCAAGGACGGAGACTCCACCACCCTCCGAGGAAGGAGTTTGTTCCACTGTCGAACAGCCCTTACTGTCAGGAAGTTCCTCCTAATGTTGAGGTGGAATCTCTTTTACTGCAATTCATATCCATTGTTCCACGTTCTAGTCTCTGGAGCAGCAGAAAACAAGCTTGCTCCCTCCTCAATATGACATCCCTTCAAATATTTGAACAGGGCTATCATATCACCTCTTAACCTTCTCTTCGTCATGAGTCTCCGGCAAGAGTCTCAGTTGAAAGCATCCCTAAATGAGGCGCAAAGGATCCAGAATTAGGGTCTCCTGTTTTTAAAAGACAGCGATTGCTCCCCATCACCAACCAAATTCAGGATTGTGATGTTAGAAGAGGGATGCAAGTTGTCAGAGCTGTTTCCCCGTGAAAATTATTTGACTTGTGTGCACCTGACTAAGGTCCAAAAGACACACTGCAGAAATAATCCAGTTTGATGCCGCTTTAACCGCCCTGGCTCAATGCTAGCAAATTCTGGGATTTCTGTAGTTTTAGGAGAGGTTCAGCCTTCTTGGATAGAGAGCTCTGGTGCCGCAACAAACTACAATTCCCAGGATTCCCGAGCACTGAGCCAGGGCAGTTAAAGTAGTCTCAAACTGGATCTAGGCCCTTGTTATCCACTGGGATTTGGTTCCAGGATCCCCCATGGATAACAAAATCCGCGACGCACAATTCCCATTAAATGCAATGGCAGATCAAAATGGTGTCCCCTATATAAAATTGCAAAATCAAGGTTTGCTATTTGGAATTTATACATTTTTTTAGTATTTTCAAGCTGTGGGTGCTTGAATCCGTGGATTAAAAAAACAGTGGATAAGGGTGGCCAACTGTATTTTGTATTTTGGACCTAAGACGGACCAACATCAACTTGTAAGAGAGAAGGATTATGGTGCAAAGGGAAATCTTCATCCTCCAATACTCGTATCTTGATCTGATGGGAAGGGTCTGCTATTATATAAATTCACGCATGAAGGGAGGGTCTAACTCTGGATCATTCACAGAACATTTCATGTGACTCTCACAAGTTGCCACGTTCCTATTACTCACGTCTACATTTGACGGGATGCTTTGATTATAAAATGATTCGTCTGAGCCATCGCAAGCCGTGCCCTTACGTATTAACCCTGGTTTAAATAGACGTACTTGTAGTAGGTTACAAAACTGGGTATGTAGCGAGGAAGGGCGAACTGGAGAGGGGGGGGAGGAGAAAAGCTTCACGCTGGTTCCTGAAGCAGCTGAAACTCCTCCATCACCTGATGTTTTGGTCACAGCGCCTCCGTGTCAACACTGATAACACCAAATTGCTTGCCACATCTCCTAACAGCCATTGGTTAGCGACATGGAGGCTACTGGCAGAAAACACAAAGAAAGTCTTTTTCTCTCTGAAGTATTTCTCCTTCCCACGCTTCCTCTGAAACCCTGGAGGTGGCCAAACATATCTTCAGGCCAGCTGGGGAACCTGGTGCGAAGGTAGCATGAATGCAAGCTGTTCCTTGGGACTTAGTCCGATGTGCCTCTTCTGAACGCTTCGTGTCTTTTTTTTGTTTTCACCATGCTGCCAGGAGGGCAGACATGGCGCATCTCATCTTCCTTCGTTCCCAATATAATTGCCCTTGCAAACCAGCCTTTCAAACAAGGATCAGAAATATACCTTAAGCTGCCCCGAACTGAGTAACATGTACCAGTGCAAACTCATAAAGACAGATTGTTAATAACAAATCCAAAGCTGAAGTTGAAGGCTTTCATGGCCGGCATCCATAGTATTTTGCGGGTTTTTCGGGCTCTGTGGCCATGTTCTAGAAGCGTTTATTCCTGATGTTTCGCCAGCATCTGTGGCTGGCATCTTCAGAGAATGCTGGCATGGAAGAGAGTTGGGTATGTATATATACCCAACTCTCTTCCATGCCAGCATTCTCTGAAGATGCCAGCCACAGATGCTGGCGAAACATCAGGAATAAACGCTTCTAGAACATGGCCCCAGAGCCCTAAAAACTCACAAAAAAATTTAAAAATCCAAAACTGTTACCTTACTCGAAAGCGTCCCTTTTTTCGCCATGCAGAAAACTGAAAAACACCGCATCAGTTTTTGCTTTAAGACCCAATACTGCCTATAGGGGCAAAATTGCATGCTATATGGGCCATTCTCACCTTCAACAATACACTCACTTGGTACAATTCAAAGACACGGTCACCACAGTTTGTCTGCAGAATCAGTATGTATAGACATCTTGTGAGTCTCAAAGGGGTTACAAGATCTCTCTACTCACTTGGTACATTAGGCTTACCAGAAAACACTCAGCAATGAGGCTAAAGCTTAATTCACTCCGCATTCGCAAGGGTTCGGGGCACAAGACACAAAGACGATCAATTCAAGTACTGTACAACCAAGAATGTAACAAGAGCCCTTTACTTTTTAATTTTAATCTGTTTAATTGTATTTTCGGGGCGGGGGATGATGATTTGGGAATGTATACTTTAATGTTGTACGCTGCCACGATTGCGTTTCATAGAGGGGGGGATATAAATAAATATTATTATTATTAAATGTTCAGAATGATGGGACTGCCTAAACCAGAAACCTGGATCTCACGGTGCCTCATAGACACTGCAGGGAAGGCCACAAAAGCAGAACACGAGAACCTTTAAAAAAGTTTTTAAAAGCAAAGAATAAAAAGCTATAGAAATACATAGAGCTGTGCCAATATTCTCTTTCTCTAGAAGTAGTTACTCAACTGCATTCAGGAAGACTCCGAAGCATACGACCATTTCATGAGTGCCCCCATGAAGCAAAACTGAAATTGCGCCTTTCATCGTGTGTCCCTTTGCGCCGGTTCACCCTGTCCTTTTCTCCTCCGCACAAATTGAGCCATACGGACAAGGGCCAAGAGAGAATAAGAACTGGTAGCATTGCTAGCAGTAACTCCTGTTGAGACTGTATCTTCTGGAAAGAAGGGCATGGGCTGGCCCTTCGCAGTTCAGACACGAGTCTCTGCAAGCCCCAGCAAAGCCTTGGCCTTGTCTACGCTCAACTCTTGCTATGAGAGGACTTCACCAGATTTCAGTTTCTACAATAAGTGGCTTGTCTTCACACATGTTTTCTGCAGCTCCAGAGAATAAGACAACAGCAATGGATTCAAACTACGCAAAAAAGAGATTCCACCTCAACATTCGGAAGAACTTCTCGACAGAGCTGTTCGATGGTGGAAGACGTTGCCTCGGAGGGTGGTGGAGTCTCCTTTTTTGGAGGTTTTTAAAAGGACGCCGGATGGCCATGTGTTGGGGGTGCTTTGATGGTGAGTTCCTGCATGGCAGAATTGTGCTTGACTGGGTGGCCCTTAAAGTCTCTTCCAGCTCTGTGATTCCATGGAACAAAAATAACAGCTTAAGACCAACTACAGTAAATTGCTTAAATAAGCCAGCTATAATAACTTGAATTATTTTATTATTGCAAAGCTAGAGTCAAGGTGCACAATATAGCCATGGAGCACGTGCACAAACCTACTTTGGTTTTCAGACTGAACATCCAACTCTCTTTCCTCAGAAGCATCCCACGAGTTGTACAACGTACAAGGGTACAATGAAAAGTTGTACAAGGGTACAACGAAAAGAAAAATCCCATCAGCAGTCCTGAAGCCATTCTCCGAATTACAGTCCAGCGTTTCCTCAGGGGCACGAGTTATTCTTACGCCAGTTTCAGCCCACACTTCGCATTGAACTGTTTTATCTCCGCAATAGATGTGCTCTCATTGTTCAGCTTGAGGAAGCAGTCAAACGGCATAAATTGGGCAAATGAGCAGAGCTTTTTTTTTTAACGCCTAATAAATATTCATCACGCATTTTAATAAGTTACGATGTTTTCCGCCGCACAGGTAAAGTTGTCAGCCTGTTTCTCTGCTTCCTTGTCATCTTCAAATATATCAGTTTTCGGTTTTGGCAGTATCCGGTATCTACATCTCCTCACATGAGGCTCTCTCTTTGAATTTGTTTCTCTTTGGATCTCTTTTTCAGCTAACTCACTTTTGCTAGACGTAGTCTTGTTCGCTCGGTTTTATTATTTTACGCTAATGAACAAAGGAGCTACCACTTCAGGCGGATACCTCAGATGATAAAATAAGTGCACTATGCAAAGGTAAAAATGTTTGTGTCAACAAGGGCCAGATTTCTCCATTCCCATAAAGGTTGCTCATTAAGTGTGTTAATGATTTCACTACCGAATGCATTAATTCATGATAAGTGGAAGAACGCAGAAGAACAAAAAAAAGATACGTCACACAATGTTAATGGGCTGACTACTTACAAGGAGTTCGGCGCCGCCTCTGTTTGAGAATGCAAGCTCACCTGAAGAAATGCCACTCTTTCCGAGGATTTAAAGCTGACATTTTGATATCTAAGGCGATTGAAACCAAAGTCAGTGAGAACCCCGTACCAAAAGAAATAATATATCGGTGCACAGGAGAGCTGAAACAATTGTTTTGGGCAGCATCACAAATTAGGATTAGTCATTGCCTTATGTGTTTGCTGTAGGAAGAAGCACCATACATCTGTGCACATTCAACTATAAATATCCATGTGTACGTTGCCAGAAAACCTGAGTCAATAAGGCTATGCAAAGACATGTGTCAAGAAATAGTAAACATCCTCCCTTTATATATTTTCTGCAGGAAAAGCTGGCAGAATTTCCTATAGCAATGTAACAGGTAGGCTTGCCTCAAGAGTACGGTGGCCAGATGCTAAAAAGAAACAATCCTGACCATCCTAAGTCTTTGGGAGTCCCTAGTATGACTCTCACCTTAAACTACAGAAGACCAACACAGAGGACCCTCAAGAGTTTTCTCAAGCTCGGCCCCAGAGAGAAAATCATGGGGAAATAAATGTGGAGTACCGTTTCAACCCTCTAGGAAGGCTTGAGAGAAATGCTAAGTAGTTCAACATCCACTTCTGGGCAAAGAGATTTCAGATGCAAGGGAAAATATCTCAAGCGTTCTGCATTTCTCATCATAAGAATGAGGCTGCTTTTATCATTTTGAAGGAAGAATCAGAATTGCGTGGATTCCATGGCGCCCCCCGCCCCCCGATAATCTCCATTGACAAAACTCAAGAGAAGCATCTGAGGAAGGAGATTGAAGTCTAGGAAAGCTCCTGATGCCAACTTCTTTCTTTCAGTGAGTCTCAAAGGTGCCACAAGATCTCTCTGCGTACTGAGCCTACAGACTAACATGGTTATATCTCTGAATTTTACCAAGAGAACTACCTCTTCTGAGCCACTTTTCACCAACTTAAGCTACTTCTCCAGATATTGTGGGAACATTCGCGTGCAGAAAGAACTAACAAGAGCAAGCATAAAGAAACTGATTTCTGCTTCTCGCTAAAGTCATCACTCTGAACGCAAACCATGTTTGAAATATCCAGAACGTAACCTTCCCAGAATTACTGAAAATTACTTGCAAAAACCGACAAGTCCCACCCGCCTCCAAAAAGAGGCCAAAACAAACTGAAAATGTTTGCTGTCTGCAGCGGAGAAGTTGTCCACTGTTCTTTATCTTTGTTTTAAAGCAATGTAAAATGGAGGTGGCTTTGAAGGCTGGGAAGATAACACAATCTATCCTAACACTTGAACGCTCACGGGGTGGGAGCCACAGTTTGTTGGCGGAGCATGTATTCTGCATGCAGACTGTGGTCCAAAAGCCACTGCGGAAATCATCCAGTTTGAGGCCGCTTTAACTGCCCTGGCTCAATGCTAGGCAATCCTGGGAATGGTCATTTTACTACCTGACTTTTAATCCTGGCTCTCTACATTCTAATACAGTACATTAACATCTGTAATAGAGCTTCAGCAGATGCATTTGTTTTTGTTGTGTTTTTATTGGTTGCCTTGTGCTTTTTGACCTATAAACTACCTCAAAAGTATTTACTTTAGCAGTTTGGATGTTGCTGAAGTAGGAATGATTATGAAAAGGCTGGCTGAGTTGCCCACTGCATTAGCCAGATGAAATCCACTAAGAAATTATCCTGGATGGTGCCAGTTCAGGATGGGCACAAAATCTACATTTTATAGACCTGTATGTAGAGAGATCTTGTAGCACCTTTGAGACTCACTGAAAGAAAGAAGTTGGCAGCATGACCTTTCCTAGACTTAAGTCTACTTCTTCAGAGGCATATGATGGACCTTGTATCCCATGTATCTGATGTGGAGGAGCTGCAATCCCCCCCATCACCCGTGTACCACATTTGTACCCATCACCCGTGTACTATATTTATATCCACTTGCTACAACTGCTTCTTTCTTTCTTAAAACTCACCAGGGACTGGCAACCAACGGCTTATGGACCACCATCACTTTTAAAGTAGCACTACCACAGATTATCTATATCCTCTCAAAGCCACTACTAGTAGCAAGAAGTGCTTCCATATGGCCTGGATAGCAAGAAGTGTATCTCCATGCCTTTCATTGCAACTACTAGCTGGAAGTGGTTTCTGTTTGTTCCCCAAGCAGCTAAACATAACACGCAGCCCTGTATCTGTAGCAACATGAGGAATTGGAGACCCTCTTAGGTGCCACAGCGCAGCACTTTAGCTGCCCGCTTAAGCGTTTCAAAGCCAAGCCTCATCACCATGGCATTCAAGTGCCTCCAGGGCTCCGCTTGCACTACAAAGTTTATTATTAATCCAATGAGTAGCCCCTTCAGCCCCTGTTAAATACGATTTGGCAAAGAGTTACCATGTCAGCAGCTCCCAGATACCCAATTTAGAAAGTGCCATTGTCCTGCAATAGAGCTGACCACAGCTCTTGTTTCCAAGAGAATGGGAGACCCATATTCGGTGCAGGAATAGCCTGCATAAGGTGTAAAAACAAGGCCACCCTTCCCCTGAACTGTACATTAATGGGTTTCAACATATGCCCCTTAAGACATGTCCCTCCTGTTCTCTCTTCAACGCCTTTGCACCAGGATTTTTGTACTGAGATATGCTCAATCCCATGCTTTCTTACCTTCAATGTGCATCTCACCAAAGGAAAAGGCCTCCCAGAAGAAAAGTATTTTTAAAAAAGAACTAATTTTGAAACTCCACGGTCCAACAAAATGAGTTTAGAGCATGGTCACTATATAAAACTGTAAGGTTAGCATTCACCAACCCTCACGCGAAGACACTCCTAGCAGCAAAAATTCAATGCAAGAGAGACAAGCAGCAAACAATTTACTCTTTCTACAAAGTCTGAGGAAGTCTGCAAAAGCTCAGGCTACCAGCTCCTTTCTTTCTGTGCTACAAAAGCCCTTTGCATGCTGATTCTCCAGCTATGTCTGAATATATGGAGACCCAGGTTCAAATCCCCACTCAACCTAGAGTCTTGTCGGACACACTTTGGACAAGTTACCATCTTTCAGATTCAGTTACTTACAGGTCTTAGAACAGTATAATCGTTTGAAAGCTATGCAGGTGCTATTCTACTAACAACAAAGCTCCCACAAGAAGCCATAGTTCTGGTCCAAACCCTGGACACAATTCAAATCCTAAGCAATGCAAAAGACTCCAGGGGGGGGGGGGAGTTCATTTTTCTGCAATTAGATTAAGAGACAGATACTATGAAGTAGCATCTTCAAATCTGGGGGTGAGGAACTATCTCAGATAAGACGCAGGGAAACATTGCCTGAAACGTGTACAGGTTGCCTGAAATTGCACTGAACAAAGTCAGAAATGTCAGTGGTCGAAAGCAGAAAAGGTATATATACTCTGAGAGATGTTTTGTGTATGCTTTAGATAATAATCTCAGCCAAAGGGGTAAAATATCCTGGTCAGCCACTACCTTTCTAAGGGTTGGTGATACCTGAGATACATTTCAAGGAATCCACTTGGGCTCCGTTTCTGAGAAAACTGAGACTGCCAAATGCAAAATGAGGGTCAACAGCCAGGAGAGAATTCTGTCACAAAGGTAAACAGAAGTAGTTTAGGCTTTAGATAAAGCAGGATGATAATCCTAAATCTGGCAACGGGTCACCCGTGCAGCAACCAGGCCTGAGACTAGCTTATGCCCATACTACTGGTTAAATAGGAAATGAATAAAGTTCTTGGTTTCTTCGACTGCTTGGACGAACAGAGCAGAAAGAGAAAGGGACAGGCATAAGGAAGGGCACAACTTTGGGGGGTCATTTGGCTTGCTGGGTCACAGCATATACTGGTCCGCCAAACCCGATTCAGGAGATCATAGACCCTAAAAGAACAATGAACCAAACAGGAATGATCTGCTGCTCCCAAACCTAGTTATGTTGTCTGAATATATGGTAGACAGTTTGCCATCCAGCACCACTGTGCCAGTATTTGATAATAGCCTAAAAAGTTTGAGACGCTCTACTCTGGAATAGTTGTCCCAAGAGTAAAAAGCCTTCGCCGTTCTCCAGGCTCGGCCTGGCAGGCTCTCCTGCAACAACAGTGAGCTCACGAAACGGAGAGCAAACAAGGCTGTGTCAGTACCACACTATGTTTTTGGCTCCTTAAAAATTCACGCTGATACGATCTTGGGTGTAGAGCGGAGCCGCCTGAAGCTGTGTATTACGAGGCGGGAGAGGTTCAAGTGCTGCGCCTCCGTCTCTTGCTGTCAGGCATCCGAAGGGCCAGTTACCAGGAGCCGGCCGGCGTACCTGGGTTCACGTTATCTTCCGGCAGCAGCAAAGGTTCATCTGAACGCCTTACAGGTTTCCCCGGGGAACTAAAGGGGTGGAGCAGTGGCACAGAACTGATCTGGGCTCATAGTTAGCCCCAAACTACAGAAGATTTCTACCTGAGAGAGCACAAGTGGCAGTCAGTTACTTATAAACAGCACAACGTGACACAACTGGGGAAAGCGGCGAAGTTGGGGAACAACTCCAGAGACATTTGTTCAAATCTGAATCAGATTCCCCAATAACCAGTCCCAACCAGATCCTGTTTTTCCCCCTTTAGTTCTTCAAGCCCATAAAAGGCAACGCGGTGCAGATCCAGAGGATTTAACAACTCAAGCCACTTAACTAGCAGCATTTATTTTTTGTAGCTGACTGGGTTATGCATACTAGGATTTACAAACTAAGACGTGAGTCCTGTAGCTGGTGTTTGAAGGAGGCACTACATATACAGAGGCCTCTATATGCCTGCAGTGGCTACTAGTTCGAAAAATCCCCTCATTTTTCAAGCAGAAACCTTTCCCACTGCAAAGGAGGATGAAGGAAGGATCAGGGGAATTTCATCATGTCAAAGACAAAGTGTTTGGCTGCACTGATTTCTTCACCACCACCACCACAAAAATTGAGCGTCAAACGCTTGTGTAGGGAGCAATGGCAACCCTCCTTCCTAAGACTACAGGGCAAGGAAAGGACTAAAAGTCAGCTTGCCATACAAAGGGTTGAGACCTCATAGCCGCTACAATGTCATGGAGTACTTGTATTACATGTCTTTGCATGTATATATGTATGTACTGTATATGTACACACACAAGCGGTCAAGAACTCGTAGCCACTACAATGTCATGGAGTACCTTTGCGTAGCAGGTTGGCACCCGCATCTGTGCCGTCTTGTTTTCCGTGGCTCTCTGTCCTCTCTACAGGTAGAATATAGTTACAGTTACATACCATCTCTCACTGAGGCGGCCAATTAACGCACGGCCCTGACATACTAAGCATAAATACTAACCACTTTGCTGAAAAATTTAATAACCGAGCGGAATTCTCTGCCAGTATCGCCAGAAGGTTTCAGCAAGAAATCCAGCTCTGCTGAGAACAGGGTCACGTTTAGTTTGACAAAAACAAGATTGAAGTTTACACAAATGTGCCAAAACCAAGTTTTACAGTAGGCACAGGCATTAAGTCGAGCTATTTTTGCAAAGCAAGAAGAAAAACAATTTATCAAAGCCGCCACTCGGCTGCATTCTTTTCTATTCCAGAATTGTATTTAGACACACGTTGACGCTCTGGAACGATCAGCTTTAATCAATAGACAGGAGCTGAAACCTGATTTCCACCAAAGCCGCGTTTCTCAACGCACCTCTGCAGTAGCAAACAAAACATTTTTGGGACAAACCTCATGGGATGCGCAAACTTCTCCATCCAGAGCAATTACGGCGCGGAGGCAAAAGCAAATGCCACTACAATTAAAGTTGTCAGACCATGTTTAACTACGTCTTAATCTAATCCATTTTATTTTATACAATCCTGCATCTGGATCTCATTTCCTGAATTCCTCTAGGTATCCCGGGACACTTTTAGAAACCCTTTCAAACAAAGCAGCTTCAACCGAGTCCACCTTAATCTAAAACCTATTTCGTTGCTATTTGAAAAAGGGAAAAAAAAGAAAGAGCAGAGCATGGAAATAAGTTGCTTTCTCTCTTAATCGTTCTTGAAGGAGCACATGCCTATTCTCTCTGAAAACGGATATCGGTTAAACAGCATTATGCTGCGTATTTGTCATTCCCAACCTGCTTTTAAGAGTCCAATCTCACATTATTTTGGAACAACAGAAGAATCGTTCCCTCAAAATTCCCCAAGGGAAGTTTTATCGCCATCATCGCCCGCCCCCCACAAATACACATACTTCTCATAGGAATGCAGGCACCAATTCAGTGCTTACACACACACTCATGAAATACTCACACACACACACTCTCCTCACCTTTAATTCTACTTCAGCTATGCTAAACATCTATGTAAGAATCACTTCCGGCTCCTTCCAAGCTGACGGACTCTCGGTTCCAACACGGGCATTGGCTGAACAGACTACTCAGCAGGGGCAAGAGAAGGAGAGAAAGGAGGGGGGGGAAAGCCAGCTTTCTAGCCAAATTAATTAACATGTCAGGCACTTAAAGAGGCTGAGCGCACAATTTCCCTGCCCCAGATCCACCAATCCATACCGCAAAAGCATTGATCGACAAGGAAAACTCCCATGACTTAGGAACACACACACACACCTAGACTTTGTCTAACCGTAGATCTGCAATCTCCTCGGGGGGAAACAAGGCAACTGTTTAACTTGGTGGCTCCATTTCAGCCCACATTCCAACTCCCAAAGAGGATTTCAGAGCTTGAAACTCACATCTCTGGCTTGGTGTGAAATGGAGGCACTGTTATGGGAATGCCCCCCCCCACCGCCCCAGAAGCCCTGTCACTGCCAATAATGGGCACTTCTGGAGATAAGGAGGCAAGGTTGGCACCAAGCCCCCAAACCGCAAGGAGGAAACCAAGCAGGAAGGCCCACCCATCGGCCAAATCCTCGGCCTAAGAGCAGCCAAACAACTCCGGCATCCAGGGGCCTGCTCGATGCAAGGAGCCAGGGATCCCCCAAATATTCCCTCTGAGACGAGGCCATGAACAAACAGAAAGCCAAGACCACCGAGACAGACTGAAGACTTACATACAGTACATACATACATGCAAAGACATATAATTACAGTAGTTCCCAAGCATTCCCTTCCCAATGCCAAGCTGAAAGTAATTCCCATGGCAATATATTAAAGAGATATATAGATAGACTTCCCAAGTGAGACCTTCACCTTGATCTGCACAAAGCCTGACAGAAGGTAACTTTGCCACTCCACTTCGGTTGGTAGCACTCAAATCCTCCCCGATGGGGGAAAAGACACAAACAGACAAGGAAAAGGTTTGGGACACATGCGTAAGCCCAGACTCGCAAACGCGAGAAAAGGAGAGAAAGGGGGGGGGGGGGAACCAGACTTCATTCGCTCCACACCAACAGTAAGTCCCTCAAGGAAAGTGGGAAGAGGTCACTTGTCTGAGGCTAGAGGACCCAGCAGACACACATACAGCTGGGTTTCAGCAAAAGGAACAAAGTGGATGGAAAGAGGCGACACAGAGCGATCACTGGGCGCCCCTTTCTCCCCCAACGAAAAAGCCTTCAAGGATTCAGGAGGGAGCCTCTGGAACTAACAGTCTCCTGATGATGGAGAGCATCTCTCCAAGAAATTGTAGATGGCACACGTAAGAAACAGGGGATGCTTCAGCTCAAATTGGTGGGGGGCTGAATCATGTGGTGCCCCCACAAACTGATGCCAAGGCGATACATAAAAGAGGTTCCTTCAAGCGTTCTCCTCCGTCAGGATGAGGACAGGGTCCAGCCAGCTGCGTAGGGCGTTCTCACTCCAGATTCAAACCCCTACACTGTCGCCAGAGCCCAGGACCGAGGCTGAGGCTGAGCTCCTGGACAGACGGATGTGGAAAGCAGTGAATTATTATGGGACTGACTTGAAAACAAACCCAGTGTGGGGAGGGGATTCTCTCACAGCATCCCAAGGGTCTTCGCTTGGAGGGGCTTTAGCAACGGAAGAGACGTCCTCTGACCGCTAGAAGCCGCCTCCCGAAGGCAGAGAAGGTCCCCCAAGTCCTTCCTTGACCTTATGTGTTCTCTCTCCCCACACATGTACTTTAATACCAACTGCCAACCATTTCAAAACCTGCCACCCGCACACTTTCAAAACTCTGCTTCAGGGGGGACAAGACGGAAAGGGATGAGGGGGGAGAAACCCTTCCCCAAAATATTGGGATAGCACTATTTGCAGACCGACCGGCATTTCCCTTCGTACTTTTGAAAAGAAAACATGCTGGAAGGGGGGGGGGGCTATAGGAAGGAAGGGCTGTAGGGTTAGGGATGAAAAAACAAACATATGCACAGCTACTAGGACTCAGTGGCACAATTTATAGGGAATAAATGCACGTTCTTCTAGCGAGGAGGGAGCAAATAAGGTCCACCACCCCATAATGGCTGGTAGGAGAGATTATCGTCACCATCGTCATCATCATTATACTTATTTATATCCCACTCTTTAGTCCAGAGCGGCTCACACCATTAAAAGAACAATACAATTAAAAACGCAGAAAAGTGATACATTAAAACAAGAATTGCATTGTTACAATATGGGACAGAGAAAGGAAATCTGGAAGGCTCATTAGATAGAAAGTACGAAGGTAGTGGATCAGGTTTCCTTAGGCCCCGGCCTTTTATCTTCCGGAAGGGGTTTCTCTTAGAAATGGACCGGACCAAAAGGCGGGTCAGATCCATTTCTAAGAGAAACCCCTTCCCCAAAATGAAAGGCGGGAGCTTAAGGAGTCCAGATCCACTAGGATGACAACCTTCATACTTTCCAGCCAGAGGCACTTCTAAACCGAAAATGGTCCTTCTTTTTAGGAGGGGGTCTCCTTTGGCTGGACATTCGATAAGGAGGGATCCCCAACTCCTCTAAACTAGAAGTACTGATAGGAGGATGCGAGACCCTCTCCATCTTTTCAGCAAAGTCCCACAAAGTTTCCCAGGAGCTTCCAATCTTGCTGGGGGGGGGGGGGAGGGCATGTATAGAAGAAAAGAAAAGCTGAAGCAGAAATATTTTTTTTTTTGCTGAGAGGGGAAGACAAAAGAGAAACACACACAACCCAGCTATGATTTCCTGTTTGTATTTCTCCCCTCCCCACCACTGAACAAATGTTAACAAAGAAGGGGAGTATATTGGGGAGAGGCAGAAAAAAGAAGAATAAAGATCAAGACTATTGGGGGGACAGAAGGGATGGTAGCGACATAAAAAGGGACTCCTCGCTTTAGGGGTCCTTGTAATGTCCCGCCAACCTTATAAAGCAGGCCTTTATAAAAGTGGGGGGCTCAGTTGTGTTGTTTCGGGGCGACCTGAAAAGGTACAAAGAGAGGAAAAATTGCTGGCACATTTACTTTGTGTTTTTGACCTTCCTCTGACTCTATAAAGTAAGCAGCTATGAAAATGGGGGTTGTTAATAAAGATGGAAAAGGGGGGGGGAGTGTTGTTTCACCAGCAAATGAAACAAATATTTTGTGTTTTGTTTTGTTTAGAAGCATCTTGAAAGAGGGTTGTTGACTGGTGGGAAAAGTCAAATGGGAGGAGAGCAAAGAATACCCCCAACCCACTTTCACAGGTTCCTGAGACTTCATTCCTTCTAAAATGGGGGTCTGTTCAAACAGCCCAGTTTGCCAAGGCAGAACAAACTGGGGAAGAGCTGTTCTAAGAAAGCTGAGAAATAAATAGAGAGTAATGGGGTTTTTGAAAGACTAAGACAGGGACAACCCTTCCTTCCTCCATTATTATTAGTAGTAGTAGTAACAGTACATCCCCCTATTACTTACACTTTTCCCCTCTGAAAAGAAAAGGAGCTAAAGGAAGGATAGGTCTGTTGCTTTTGGGGTGCTCTTGATGGTTAGATGTTAGGTTTGATGGTGGTTAGTAAGTGGCCCAGTTTGCCAACTAACTGGGTTAAGGACTCTTAGGGGGAGAAAAAACCCTAAGGGATGGGGATGGTTTGGCAAAATGATGAAGACAGGGACAACCCCACCTTCCTTCCTTATTATTAATATTAATAATATTATTATTGCTCTTATTTCTCCCCTCTTTAAAAACTTGAAGCAGAGAGGGCTCCTGTTTGGGTTTTGCAAACAGTCCAGAGTGGAAAGAAAGCCTTGTTGTGGGATAACATTCAGGAAACAAATAAGGCATCCAAAAGAAAATAAAACACACACACAAAAAATGGCTCAACAAAAGAGAAAGCAAGGAAGGAAGATAACTGTACTGGTTTGGGGGCTGGGGGGGGGGTTGCTATGGGGCCCAGTTTGTCCATACTGGGACAAACTGGGAGGACTCTTTGGAAAGGCTTAAGGAAAGGAGGGTTGACAAAATAAAAGAGGGACCACCTCTCCTTCTTCCATTATTATTAATAATAATAATAATAATAATGTTATTATTTTCTTCCCCACACACACTTTTTCCTCTTTGTAAAACTAGGGAGCAATTGGAGGGAAAGATTGAGAGTGTTGTGTGTGGAGTTGTGTGTGTTTTTTGTGGGGGAGAAGCATGGAAGGTTGTAGTAGTGGCCCCACTTTCTTGTCCCCTCCATCTACTTTCCCCTCTTTGTAAAACTAGGGAAGAAAAGGGCAAGGAAGAGGAGAGGGTTGTGTAGTTGTGTTGTGTGTTTTTGTGTGTGTGGGGAGTAGTGGGCCCTACTTCCTTGCTCCCTCCTCTACTTTCCCCTCTTTGTAAAACTAGAGGAGAGTTGGAGGAAAAGAAGGGGGAGAGGAAGAGGAGAGTGTTGTGTAGTTGTGGTTGTATGTGTGTTTGTGGGGGGAGAGCCATGGGAGGGGGTTGTTGTGTCCCCACTTTCTTCCCACTTTCTTTGTAAAACGAGGGGGATATTTTGAGGGAAAGAAGGGAGAAGCCCAGGAAAAGGAGAGGGTTGTGTAGTTGTGCTGTGTGTGTGTGTGTGTGTGTGTGGAGAAAAGACCTGACAAGGGGGAGTTGTAGTGGCCTCCCTTTCTTGTCCCCCCTCCATCCACTCTCCCCTCTTTGTAAAACTAAGGGGAAAGAAGGGGGCCAAGGAAGAGGAGAGACTGTTGTGTAGTTGTGTGGTTTTGTGTGGGTGGTTGTGTCTCCATTTTCTTCCACACACACCCCCCCCAACACACTTTCCCCTCTTTGTAAAACTAGAGGGAGATTTTGAGGGAGGCTGGAAGGGAGCACCCCAAGAAGAGGAAAGGGTTGTGTAGTTGTGTGTGTGTGTGGTTGTGTGTTTCGGGGCGGGGAGGGTCGTTGTGTCCCACTTTCTCCCTCCCTCCCTGTAAAACTGAGAGGAGGGAGAAGGGGCAAAGAAGAGGAGAGTCTTGTGTAGTTGTGTTGTGTGTGTGTGTATATGGTTTGTGTCTCCACTTTCTTCCTCCCTCACACTTTCTTTATAAAAGTAGGGGGAGATATAGAGGGGGGAAAGGGATCACCCTAAGAAGAGAGGGTTGTGTAGTTGTGTTGTGTGTGTTTGTGTGGGGGGGGGGAAGCCATGAAGGGGGGTTGTTGTTGTTGTGTCCCCACTTCCTTGTGGGGGGGGGGAGTTGGATTAGAAGGGGGTCAAGGAAGAGGGGAGGGTTGTGTAGTTGTGTTGTGTGTGTGTGTTTGTGTGTGGGAAACCTTGGGGGGGGTTGTATCTCTCCACTTTCTTTGTAAAACTAGGGGGAGATTTTGAGAGAAAGAAGAGAGCAGCCCAAGAAGAGGAGAGGGTTGTGTCGTTGTGTTGTGTGTGTATTTGTGTGTGGGGGGAGCCATGAAGGGGTTGTTGTTGTTGTTGTGTCCCCACTTCCTTGTGGTGGGAAAGTTGGAGGGGGAAAGATTAGGAGGAGGCCAAGGAAGAGGGGAGGCTTGTGTAGTTGTGTTGTGTGTGTGTATTTGTGGGGGGGGGGGGAACCATGGGGTGGTGGTTGTTGTTGTTGTTGTGTCCCCACTTCCTTTTGGGGGAAAAGTTGGAGGGAGAAAGATCAGAAGGGGGCCAAGAAAGAGGGGAGAGTTGTGTAGTTGTGTTGTGTGTATGTGCGTGTGTGTAGAGGGAAAACCATGGGGGGGTTGTTGTTGTTGTTGTGTCCCCACTTCCTTTTGGGGGCAAAGTTAGAGGGGGAAAGATTAGAAGGGGGTCAAGGAAGAGTATTGTGTAGTTGTGTTGTGTGTGTTTGTGTGTGTGGAAAACCATGGGGGTTGTTGTTATTGTTGTTGTGTCCTCACTTCCTTGTGTGTGAGGGGACAAAATTGGAGAGGGAAAGACCCGAAGGAGGCTGTTGTGTAGTTGTGTTGTTTTGTGTGTTTGTGTGTGTGTGTGTGTGTGTGTGAAAACCATGGGGGGTGGTTGTTGTTGTGTCCCCACTTCCTTGTGTCTGAGGGGGGCAAAGTTGGAGGCCCAGGAAGGGCTGTTGTGTAGTTGTGTTGTGTGTGTGGTTGTGTACGTGTGAGAGCCCTGAGAGAGGGGGGGGGTATTATTGTGTGGTTGTGTATCTTTGTGTGTGTGTGGGACACAACAAGGCCACAACACAGCCACACAACAACAACAACAACCACCCCTCCTCCTCCTCAGCGCCGCCATTTTGTGGGGAAAATCAATGAAATTGAACAAAGAGGATCAATTTCTGATATCGATGGAGGAAGCAGAGGAAAGGAAGTCAAGGAGGAAGGAAGAGGAAAAAGGAAGAGGAAAAAGGAAAAGGAGGAAAAAAAGGGACTCCTTTTTCTGGGTCTTTTATTTTTAAAGGGGGGTCTGGTGAGGGGTGCCCCCCCCCCTTTGGCCCCCCAATAAGGAAAAAAAAATATTAAAAAAGCCCCAAACTCGCCCGCCCGCGCAGCAACCCCTCCAAAATCTCTGTTTCCGGGTCCCAAATAATCAACCGCCGCCCCGCTCCCCGCCGCCGGCCCCGAGTCTGACCTGCAGCTGCTGCAAATCAAAGCGCTTCCAATATTGGAACATCGATCCCACATTGGCCGCCATCTTGAGACATATTGAGGCAGAGAAGTGAGGATGAAGCCAGAGACTGAGAGAGCGGAGAGGGCACCACTGAGGAGGAGGAGGAGGGAGAAGAAAAAAGGGGGAGGGAGGGAGCCGAGACACACAGAATGAAAAAAAGAGAGACACACAGAGAGAGGGAGGCCGGACGCAGCGGCAGCAGAAGCCAAGGAGAGAGGGACACTCAGGCGGGAGGGTGGAAAACGCGGAGTGGAGTCCCGTCCCAGTCCAGGCAGAGGAACGGAGCCTATAGGGAGCTCTATCTAAGGATATGCCTCTCTCTTTTTGCTGCTGCCTTCATGCCTCTCACCGTTATGAAAATAATAAATAAATTAAATAAAAATCATTAAATAAATTAAATAAAAAACAATAAAAAACAGTGAAATAAATTAAATAAAAATAATAAAAATAGGGGGATATTAATATCAATGTTATTACTGTTATTAAATAGTAATAATAGTAGATTATTATATAATATAATTATAATATTTATAATTTATATTTATTTATTATATGTCTAATAATTATAATATAATTATATGTTTATAACGATAGATAGCAGTTCAAGGTTGTTGTTATTTATAATGATAGCAGTTCAAGACTATTATTATTATTTATAACAATAGATATCGCTTCAAGATTATTATTATTTATAATGATAGATAGCAGTTCAAGATTTTTATGATTTATAATAATAGATATCAGTTCAAGATTTTTATGATTTATAATAATAGATATGAATTCAAGATTGTTGTTATTATTTATAATAATGGATATTTTATCAAAATTTTATTTATAATAATAGATATGAATTCAAGATTATTATTATTCATAATAATGGAGATAAATTCAAGATTATTATTATTATTATTGATAATAGATATGAATTCAAGATTATTATTATTCATAATAATGGAGATAAATTCAAGATTATTATTATTATTATTGATAATAGATATGAATTCAAGATTATTGTTATTATTCATAATAATGGAAATAAATTCAAGATAATTATTACTATTATTATTGATAATAGATATGAATTCAAGATTATTGTTATTATTCATAATAATGGAAATAAATTCAAGATAATTATTACTATTATTATTGATAATAGATATGAATTCAAGATTATTGTTATTATTCATAATAATGGAAATAAATTCAAGATAATTATTACTATTTATAATAATAGATATGGATGCAATATTATTATTGATAATAATAGATATGACTTCAAGATTATTGTTATTATGTATAATAATAGAGATGAATTCAAGATTGTTGTTATTTATAATATGGATATGAGTTCAAGGTTATTATTATTTATAATAATAGATATGAATTGAAGATTATTATTAGTATTCATAATAATGGAAATAAATTCAAGATTATTATTACTATTTATAAGAATAGATATGGGTTCATTATTATTATTATTATTATTATTGATAATAATAGATATGACTTCAAGATTGTTATGTATAATAATAGATATTATAAATAATAATAGTAATCTTGAATTCATAATAGATATGAGTTCAATATCATTGCTATAACTTCAAGATGATGGTGATGACGATTTATAATAATAGATATGAGTTCAATATTATTGTCGTAATTATTAATTAATATATTATTAATTAATAGATTATTATTATTATTTATAATAATAGATATAAGTTCAAGATGATGACGATGATGATTATTGGGTTGGCCAAGGAGGAGAGACGTAGTGCGGCCTTGCTTCCTTTTCCTTTCATGCCTCTCTCCATCTTTCTCTCTCAGGTCTTACTTTGTTTGTTGACTTTTAACATTTTTAACATTTAACATGCTGTTAAAAACATGGATTTGTAACATTTTCAGTCCAGTCCAGAGTGGAAACCATTGTGAGACACATCCAGGAAAAATAAAATGAATTAAAATCAATAAATAAAAGGAAAGAAGGAAAAGAGAAAGATACAAATTGTAAAGAAAATGAAAATAAAGCAAGAGCGGGGTAGAATATGTTATTCCATCTGAATAATCCTACAAAAATACAACTATAACCAGAGGTTTTTGAGATCATTAGGTTTCTTTTCACTTAAAAAAAGGTCCATAAACAGTTTCCAGTCTTTCAAATATATATATATATATATATTTCCAATTGGCTTATCCTTTAAAATGCATTTTAATGCCCACTCTTTCAAGTATAAAGACCACAGAGGTGCTGTCTTTCTCTCTGTTTCTTCATTTTTATTTTACATTATTTGGATTACTTTCATGCAATCTGAGATCTGGGTCCGTTTAGTGCGTTTTTATTGTACTTTTAATCCTAACCGCAAGGATTAACAAATCCATACTCCCAGGAGATAGGATCAAGCAACACGTTAGTAAGCGACACATAACTTACACACTGATAGATATATTATTATTAGTGTTGTTATTATTAACATTTATTTATCGAGCGCTGTAAAGGTTGCACCGATACCATAATTATTTAATTAAAATATTATAATATAATTATAATTACATGGACGGTATGGTTATGTATGTGTATGCAAATAAGAATAAGAATAAATTTATTTTTTACCTGCGTAGATGTAGGAACAGGTACATACATATTTACCGAAGTGATTAACCAACAGAACTAGAATATATAAAATGCATACATATGTAATATATAACGTCACAGACTCTCAGCCTCAGAGGAAAGTAAAGGTGGCCACGAAACGATAAGTCGGTTGTAGCGTCACCGCAAGACAGACGTTATTTGAAGGCGCACAACAACAACCACAACAACATATTGTCTGCATTACGCCTGCGCATATCACAATATGCCTATCGGTACATATATATTGAGCCGGTGCGGTAACATGGTTTGCAGTTTCATAGGGTCTGTTTAAGTTCTTTGCCAAACTACAACTCCCGGGATTCTGTAGGATGCAGGCACGGCAGGTGCCCAATGGCTATAACTGCGCAGCATGGAAGCAACCCGAAACTCTAGGGTCTTCCCCATGTCCATAAAAAGTTCAGTCCCAAAGAAAGAGTTGTATGCCTCAGCATTCAATGTGAATGTTATTTTGGTGTTAAAAAATGGCTGGTGACCAATATGAAAAGCATACAAAACAGGCCTCTAGAACCCCTCCATCTCTGACAAAACATAACCAAACTCTCTCTGGAAATTCTGGCCCGATTCCCGCTACCTTTTAAACCGGATCACGAATCGGTTTGAGCCGGCCCAAATGACCCTGGTTCCCACTTGAATCAATCCGCCGAAGCGATTCGGAAAAGGGGGGCACACGCTAGACCCATTTAACCCGCGTCTTTTTGGATAAGTCGATTCTGCGCAAAGTGTCCGGGAAGGCTGCCAGCACCCACCCACAAACAAAACGCCGATAGAAATGGCTCGGCGAGGGAAGCCAAGTGTGCAGCTAGCAAACAGTCGACAGACCTTTCCGGAGTCCGAAGGCAGCAAACCCGTAAACGAAAGCCAGGGTCAGGATACCAGAAGTCGCAGAGGTCAGAACAAGCCAAGGTCAGGGGAGCCAAAAGGTTTGGAGAAGCCGTTCCAGGGTCATAGGTTTTAAGTCCGACAAAGGTTCGAGAAGCACAAGAGCACAGGATTCAGTGCCGACAGCACCCAATACGATGGATCTGCATATAAACTCTGGCAAAGAATTGGTGTTCTCCAGGTGCCTTAAATCAGCGAAGCCCTCCCTTATCCCAGCTGTTCCTTATCTGCTTGTTTGCCAGTCTCTAGATCTCCTTAAAGCAAGCCTTTTCAGCCCTCCTTTGGCTGAAGGAAGGGACTTGCATGCTTGGTTCTTCCTCTGGAGCAACCCGAGGCTGCTGAGCCTCTAGAGGAGACCCCATAGAGCTCGGGTCTTGCTGATCCTCAGTCACTGGGGCTGGAGGAACAGAGCTGGGATCTGGGAGGGCAAAACGGACCTGGCATGGCTTCAGGTTGCTCCTGCGCCTGAGTAGCCACAAGCTCCTCCTCGTCCTCTGAATCCTCCACCGACCTGGTCATGGCATGAACCAGAATTGGTTTAAATTTGCCTTTCGGCCGGCTGGAGCTCAGGTCCGTTTTGAACCTATTCATTCGTGAATGTGAACCACAAGTGGGTTATTTTACCGGGGGAAAATGCGACTCGGGCAAATGTCGCGGGAACCACGCTCCGCTGTCGAATCGATCCGTCGATTCAGATTGCACACCGCTTTTTTTTGTGTAACACAGTTGTGCAGAGTGCTCTCTCGGGCTTCCAGAATGAGGAAAATGATCCCAAACTACAGCAATCCTTCCTCCTGACAAGTTTCGACAGAGTGGCCAATGTTATGGTAAGGGTTGGCGAGGCGTGTCCTCCGACGTTTTACCAATGAAAACCAGGACACATAGAATCACAGAATCATCGAGTTAGAGGAGACCCCCCCATCCAGTCCAATCCAATCCCTTTCCGAGCATCCGTGGATTTTGGTACCCGCAGCAGGTCCTGGAAGCAAAGCACAGCAGATGCCAAAGACCCAATATGAGCCAGATTCGCCTTGAAGACCATATGGAATTATATATATCGATATATGTCAGTATTGAGAGAACTGTATTGATCAGCGATTGGTGGGGAGTTTGGAAGTTATGCCAGTTTTACCAAAAAGCCAACCGCCCACAGCTCACCTCTCTCCTGCCCTTTTACTTGAAGCCATGCCTCAAAGATCGTGTACAAATAGGCATTTCAAGCAGTCTTATTTATGTAACTTTCACAGGGGGATTGTTCATCCCCTTTGGTTGTGAAATCGATGAGAGCCATTCCACCGAACCAATACGCTTTCAAACCATGGCCACGCTTTCCGTGGTTGTATTTCAAGCAGGGCCCCGGGTTCTGTATATGGTTTCGTTTATGCTAAATCTGCTTGGTCGGATGCTGAACATAGAGAAAAGGGGAAAAAATAATGCCCACGGAAGAAATATACAAATTCAATCTAGACGACGAGGAAATGGAAATAGTTAAAGAATATCTACGATCAAACACTGACCAGAATGGAGACTGTGGTCAAGAAAGAAGAAGGCTAGGAATGGGAAGAGCAGCTAGGAAAGAACTGGGAAATATACTGAAAAGCAAAAACATACAAAAGTCAGAATTGTTCAGGCCATTGGATTCCCAATTGCCATGTACGGATGCAAGAGCTGGACAGCGAAGGAAGCGGACAGAAAGAAAACCGGCTCATTCGAAACGTGGTGCTGGAGAAGAGTGCTTTGGATGCCATGGGCACCAAGAAGACAAACCAATGGGTTCTTGAACAAATCAGACCAGGGCTCTCCTTGGAAGCCAAGATGAGCGAGTTGAGACTATTGTACTTTGGCCACATCATGAGAAGGCATGGATCACTAGGACAGACAATAATCCTAGGAAAGGTAGAAGGTAGAAGAAAGAGAGGAAGACCGCAAACCAGACGGATAGATTCAGTCACGGGGGTTGTGGGCAAGGGCTTGCAAGATCTGAGCAAGGCAATGGAGGATTGGGATTCTTGGAGATGGCACATCCACAGGGTCGCCTTGAGTCGGAGTCGACTGGAGGACAGCTAACAACTGCAAAAAAAGCATTATTGAGAGTTATTTTTATCCCGCCTCTCCCTGTGTTGGATCGAGGCGGGTAACAACAAGCAACAGTGTTGTGGTCTGAACGTAGGACATGGATTGTGGAGCTCAGGGTTCGAGTCCCTGCTTGGCCATGGAAACCCACTGGGTGATTTTGGGCGAGTCGCACACTCTCAGCCCCGGAAATCCCTAAGATAGGTTACCTTACTGTTGCCATGAACTAGCAACACAACAACAATATACAGTCGCCCCTCCGTTCTGGCGGACTTGAGGTCCACGGACTTGAATATTCACAGAGGGGCGACCTCCGCTATTTTCAATGCGGCACACACTTGCGAGCACACACTCCATTCAGGCCTATGGGGCTTTAATATCGGCAAGTCACCATTTTCGGGGCAGGGGTCCAAAACAGATCACTTGCAAAATCGGAACGTTGCACAAAACCTGCCGTTAAAGTGGTCACAAAGAAGCATTAACACACCTCTTTTTACTTGTGGGGCTGCAGCAACAATGCGTTTCCGATATCACTTCATGTGCGCAACTGTGTGTGATAATCATTCACGCAATTACTTGCCATTTCTGCTTCATTTGTGGGATGCTTTTTTTCCCCTCATTGCAATATAACAATCACCTCGGTATACATAAACATATCGTTCCATATGTACAGAATGATCCAATCATCCTTAATTCTAATCTATTATAACATAGATTATGTAGTGGGATGCTTTTAAGTGCACTTTAATCTCTCTTTAATGTCGAAATCAGCCCCAGTGTGATAAACTCCAGGGAATCCAAGGTAATGGGGATTTGGGGTCACCTTTGGAGCCAAAAGACACTCATCCGTCCATATTTGCAGCTTTGATATTTGCGGATTTGATTATTCACGGAGTTGATTAATATATTTTCTCTAGGAAGATCTACTGGTAGGTCCTCCAGTGCAACTAGATGGTCAACCTTAACTAAAAGTGGCACTGAAAGACCTAGAGATTCCTAGAGACAATACTCTTCTAGGCATTTGTAACTCCTCTAAGTGCAGTTCTATGGTCAGTGTCTGTCGGACGTTGACCACAGAGTTGCACTGGAGGACCTAGAGATTCCTAGAGAGGTGTCCTCTCGGGTAAAAACATGGTGTTTTTGTTATTTGCAGTCTTTCCATATTCACGGGGGTCTTGCACCCCTAACCCTAGCGAATATGGAAGGACAAGTGTACCATCCAGACCTGGCCTCAGTTTGCAAGCTGAGGACGAAGGGAGAAAGTGGATGGAGGAGAGAGCTACTGGGACTTTTAAAAACCAGCTGAAAAGCAGCGGGAAGATAAAGGATTTTTGCAGGATTGTCTCTGCGAAACTGAGATAGTTGGAGAGTATGCAGTGCAGTTTATATACTGTAACTGTACCTTTTTGATGACAGCTTCCAGAACTCCCCAGGCAAGATGGCCACTGGCCTTAATGGACCTGAGCTGTTACGATCTGGATCATCTCATTTTTATTCCGTGCTTTCACGGGCGCCGTTCCAGTTTGAACAGCGAGAGAATAAAGCCGGGCGAGGGGCTGCAGGAATAAAGAGTAAGATAGCTTGCTCAAACGTGCGCCAACTTGCTGGAAACGCACATCTGGTTAAAATTCAGGGGCTTTCAATCGGCCGTAATATTTTGAGCAATCCATTTGGTAAGTATTAAATTGATGCGTTGTAGCTGGTAATATTTACGATCGCAATGTGTTAAGCAGAGGTTTAGCGCTGTCAGAAGAAAGGAATGATTGTCATATGGCCTAACAAATGGGGCGAGGATATAAATTAAGTTTTATTGTATTTTTTGGGGGGGGAAAAAAACTTTTATTATAATCTTGTTCAAAAGAGCTGCGTCTCTGACAAGTTGTTGCCTGTTAAAAAATAAAAGAAGGGTGGTGTGTGTGTGTGTCTGTGAGTGCGATTTTAATATGCCACTGTATAGGAGCCTGAAGTGCCACCTTTAGCATGGGAACAATGCCAAAGTTCTCATTGTGGCAAATGCTAGGCAATTTCATCTCAAGTAGAAGATGGATCCCATATTCTGGGGAAAGGATGGCCAATTGCAAATTCCTGGTGGATAGTAACAGCCATGACACTTAGGGTCTTCTCAGGTTACACCAGGAGTGCAAGCGACCCTTTGGTACTCACAATATGGTCCCTGAACACAACTACAGACTCTCCAGGAATCTCTAGGTCTTCCAGGGCAACTCTGTGGTCAACATCTTCTAGATGTTGACCATAGAAATGTGTTGGAGGAGCTACAAATGTCTAGTGGAGTGTTCTCTCTAGGAATCTCTAGGTCCTTCAGTGCAACTTTTGGTTAAATTTGACCATAGCTTTGCACTAGAGGACCTGGATAACTGGAGGATCCGTGGATAATCAAATCCACAAAAGTCAAATGTGCAACTGAGCACTAAACTCAGAGCCATAGCATTGTATTCCCCATCACCATGTACGAACGTGAAAACTGGACAATGAAGGAAGTGGATAAGAAGAAAATCAACTCATCTGAGATGTGACGCTGGAGAAGAGTGCTGCGGATACCATGGATGGCCAAGAATACAAGGAAATGGGTCCTTGAGGAGATCAAGCCTGAACTCTCTCTGGAAGCCAAGAAGACTAAATTGAGGCTGTCGTACTTTGGCCACATCAAGAGAAGGCAATAATGCTAGGAAAGGTAGAAGGTAGTAGAAAGAGAGGAAGACCACATGCCAGATAGAGGGACTCAATCGGGGAGGCCATGGGCATGAACCTACAAGACATAAGCAGAGCAGTGGAGGACAGCGGGGCTTGGAGATGTCTCATCCGCAGGGTCGCCGTGAGTTGGGGTTCACTCAAAGACACTTAACAACAACAACAAAATAGCATTTTAGTCCCCGCAATCCCCAAAACGTCGGTGCCAAAACAAACTACAGTCCCCAGAATTCGATGTCATTGAGCCAGTGTCAAACCCGGGGTTATTTCGGCAGTCCCAATGCAGCCTTTGAGTTCACCGAAGAGAAAGTGGGGTATAACTGTAACAAGTAAATTTCGTACATTAATCTGGGAGCAATTCCTAGTAAAAACCAGAGTTGCTGAGAAGTTAACTGAAGCAAAAGCCTGCCGTCACAATTAATATTAGACCTGGTGCGTTGCGATCGGACTGACCTCACAGAACTGCCCTCAAATGGGGTTATTAATTAATAACGCAACCCCAACTGTATACTAAGCAGTGCTAATGTGCAAGGCGGCTTTAAGTGGCCATTTCGGTTTCGAGAACCTCGGTTCTCTCCGGGGTCCTCGGCCGCAGTGCCACCGTGGGCACCTTTTCGTCCTTTCCGAAAGGAAGCCGCTTCGCTCCCCCACAAATAGCTCCAGCCGCAGAAAATTCCTGCTCTAATTACTTTGCCATCTCCTCCGGCTTTCCTCCCCCTTGTAAAGCTGTCTGGGAGTTAATATATTGACAAATCTCTTTTTGTTTATTGACTATGGTTCGTTCATTACCTCGCAATCCTTCATCTTGGTTTGGGCTTGAACCTGAACCTAAGGTCAAAAACCATCTGCTCCGGGAAAGGGAAGTTCTTTTGGTGTCAGGGATAATACACTTTATTCCTTGTGGAGAGATAAAAACCAAACAGGGCATTTTCCACAATGGAACAGCTTTTTGTATTATTTTTTGTATGTCCCTATGTCATCTTCTTCTTCTTCTATCATCATCATCATCATCTTGCATATGCTTACTGCTTTATTTTCTGCTACAATTGCTGCAGAGCTTCTATAGTTATGATCTGTATCCATTCTGCGGTAGCTGCTGCAGTCCACAGATATCTGGAGTCCAGATTTTAAAGTGCAGCTTTGTTTTCGTCTAGGGTTGGCACTCTCTCCACCTTCGTCCCATGTGCCAGTTGCGCCACTTTGTAGGGAAGATGGGTTGGTTGCAGTGATGCGTACCTTAACTCTCGATTAGACTACTGCAATGCACTTGCACGAGGCTGCCCTTGAAGAGCGTTTGGATGCTACAACTACTGCAAATGTGGAATAAACAGCCTGTTGTCTCTAAGTGTTACAAAGCATATATCACCAATCCTGAACCAATTGCACCAGTTTCCAACTTATTTCTAAACTCAGTTTAAGGTACAGGAAGATATTGCTGATAGAGCTTTTTCAAAGTGGAATAGACTGACCAACACAATGCAGTGTGACCCTGCTTTAACTGCAAGGCTCAACACTATGGGATTTTGCCTTATCTGTCAGGGAGCTCTGAGGCTACAATAAACTACAGATCCCACAATTCCACAGCATTGAGCTACGGCAGTTAAAGTGGGGTCAAACTGCATTATTTCTACAGTGCAGATCCAGCCTCGGTCTGCCTGTTACCTATTGTCAGTAAGATCCAAAGTGGGGTTAAACAAACTTGTGCATAGTTGCCCTGCTCCCTCTTTTATATAGTCAAACACAGGGATCACGCAAGCGTTTAACAAGGAAAGGTTTCGTATTTGTGAAATGTGTTTCCCCTTTTTTATAGGAGCGCTATAAAACATTCATCATAAAAGCTTTCCTTCCTGATCTTTTCTTTTCTTTTCTTCTTTTCTTTTGTTTATATATGTGGGGGGCATTTAAAAGTTGATACAGGTGTATTGAGAAGTCAGAGGGAGGGATCCCACTTAACCGTTTGGTGCAACCCACCGATCCAAATACCCAGTTCCCCTGAGCTGCCTCCATTTATTACTTCACCATGTTATTGCACCAGATCCACTCTGGGGACGCAAACAGATTTAATAGCTACTCCCTCTTCCTAGGACGCCTTTGGGAATGATCGTCCGTTGAGGCAACGCTAGGCGCCTCGGAGCAGACAATTCCCAGCCCCGTCGTCGTCGTCATCGAAATGCAATTCCCAGGATTCTGAATCGGGAGGCTATAAGTGGTTATCAATAGGAAGCCAATCTAATTCTGTACGACAAGCGAGGCCTTCCTTCTGCGTGGTTTCCGGTTTCTGCCTCTGAGCTGAAACCTTACAGTCGTGAGAGGCAAGAGCGTTTTGAAATCCATTTCCTTTTCAAATGGCAAACCACATTTTCACACCCAGAGACATTTCAGACAACACAGTTACGTACCTTCCAACCGCCCCGATTTCACAGGGATAAGTCCTGAATCGCTGTCTGTTGGCCAGCTTTTAAAATGTCCCAGGTTCTCTCTCCTTGACCCCTGCTTTGTCCTTCCATTGCTGCAAACAGGGTTCGACATGCAAAAGCAGAAGACGATAATGCCTGGTAAGGTGGAAGGCAATAGGAAAACGTGTTACAGGTGGATTTGTTCAGTCAAAGAAAGCACGGCTGTCTTGGGTTTGCAAGACTTGAGCGGGACCATTCATGACTTTGGGCATCTTGGAGGTCCCTCATTCATAGGGTCGCCATAAGTCAAAGCCAACTTGGTGACAAATAACAACAAAAAAGCAGACATTGCATGATTTGGTGGTCAGTAGACTGGCAACCAAATCATTTGTCAGGACGCTGGCAACCAACTCATCCCAAGCCATTGTATTCCCTATCACCACGGATGAAAGCTGGATCAGAAAACGGATAAGAAGATTAACTCATTTCTGAAGAGTGCTGAGGATGCCAAGAAGACAAACAAATGGGTCCGTGAACTGGCCAAGCCTGAACTCTCCCTGGAAACCAAGGTGACTAAACTAAGGCAGTTGTAATTTGGCCACATCATGAGAACAAATTTAAAAAGACAATAATGTTTGGAAAGGTGAAGGGAAGTAGAAAGAAAGTGGGTCATGTGTCCAAACTAGGACAAGCTCAGCTTAGGGCTTGTCTACACGTACGTGTATTATGTTCACAGCTTCAGATTTTGCCATCAATGCACAATTGTCTTCATTTTCCTGCACACATTCATATCTGTTTGCATCTATTCGCCCTCCCTCTGCCAAAATGTGCAGCCCTCCAACGGATGGCTACAGATGCAAGAATGTGTATTTTCTGCAGATTTCTCTGGATACTCCAGGAAAAACCACAAAGCCCTTTTCTGTGGAGTTTCCTTCCCCACCAAAAAAGCCTGAACTCCTACAAACCGTGTGGGGCCGGATCGCATTTTGTTCAACTGAAATGAGGTGTATTTTAATTCTTTAGTCACATTTGTTTGCAGTGAAAGTTCAGGTTTGATTTGCTCTTAGACCCATCTGTTGGTCTTTTTAGCATTTCATCGCATCCATAGAAATCTTCGTCAGCACCGCATCTCAAATGAGTAGACTTTCTTCCTATCAGGTGTCTCCACTGTCCAGCTTTCACATCCAGACACAGAAATCAGAAAAAATTATCATGTTTCAACCCTATCAGAAACTTCCAAGGCAGCTCCCAGTGTTCAAAACGGTAAAGCAAAAGAAAGGAAAGCTTTCAGTCAGTCACATGCGGAACTGCAACCAAATGTTGCAGTGTGACGCACTTGCGTTACTGACGGAAGACGCAATTGCACTGTTTCTTTCCTCTTGACTTTCTGAGTCACCTCCTTACCCCAAACAGATGCTCAACATGTTAAGTCTGTTTGTGTCGGGGAGGATGACCGTGCCCCCTTTAAGCTTCCCCCATGAATTGTCTACTATTGCAAATTTGAGGGTTTTTCCTGAAATATGCAGTTACCTCTTACTTGTTTCACAATGACCCCTGCTTGGGCAACGCTGCTGTCGTCGTAATTCAGTACTTGAGTTCACAATTCCTTCACCCTGCAAGAAAAAGGTACAGTATGGTTCAGCATTAGCTAAACTGGAATTAGACAGAATAACACAATGGTATCTGCTGAGGTTTGGTTCCAGGATAATCATCATCATCATCCACGGATGCTCAAGTCCCATTAAATACATGGCACAGTGATATGGTGTCCCTTATATAAAATAGCAAAAATCAAGGTTTGCTTTATTGGATGTTTTTGAAAAAGTATTTTTAAAGCTGCGGATGGTTGAATCGGTGGATGCAAAATCTGTGGATACGGAGGGCTGGTGGTAGTTCACAGCAAGAGAAAAGGTAGGGGCAAACTCAAGTCAAGCTAAGGATCTAGTTGGGAGGGTTAGCAGGGGACATTTCTAAATCACAATGCAATGTCAGTTAAAAAGGCAGTTTGTTAACCCTGGTTTAGGATATCCAGAACAGTAAAAGCCCTGTCCCTTATTTCATCCGATCCGTCTCTGAGGTCACAAAAAGTTGGATTTTGTGAAGGGTGACCAGACATCCCCCCCTTTCCAGGAGATGTCTTACATTTCAACCTTCTTCCCAGGAGGGATTCCAAAATGCCCTCCATTTTGAGCATCACTAAGAAGCATGGGTTGATATTTATATGAATATTTTTAGCTTTATTTTGCATTTTTTATTTTGTAACGACCTCCATTTTTTCTTGGACATCCTACATTTATGGTGCCTCGTCCTCTCTTGCGGTGAGGACATCTGGTCACCCTGCATTTTGTGACCTGCTGGGATTAAAGGCATTTTGAGATACTTTCTATTACTTGGGTGGTCGAATTCAGAGACATAGTTGTGTTAGTCCGGAATACAAATATACAAAGGAGCTAGCTGAGGCTGTATCCACACTGCGGGTATTAATCCAGTTTGACACCACTTTAGCTGCCTCGGCTCAATGCTATGGGGTTTGCAATATGTTGTGGCACCAGAGCTCTCTGGCAGAGAAGGCTAAACGTCTCACAAAACCACAAATCCCAGGATTTGATAGCATTGAGCCAAAGCGGTGTCAAGCTGCATTCATTCTGCAGGGCAAATCAGACCCAAGATTTCCAAAATCCTTAGGACTAGAAACTTGGATTTACGGCAGACGTAAAAGCAGCCGTTCTCACCAAAGCCTAAGAGACAACTGCGAATCCGTATCCGTGATTCTAACTTTCCCCTCTTTGATTTTGTGTGCGTGTCTGTTTCGATATGCATACTGCCACCCATTCTGAACCCATAAATCAAATTGCAAAGGATGGTTCTGCTTACAGAACATGTTCAGATCAGACGTACCCACAGACTCCCAGCACTACAGTAATGGAAATCAAATTTATTTACTACTCAATTTTTGCTTTGCTTTGCTTTCAACCACGCCTGCAGATTTGAAAGCACCCATATCGAGGAGCCAACTTTTCTCTCTGAGTGGGGCACCTGTCACTTGAAGGCAACATCTCCTATTGATTGTTATTAATGGTTTTCGCATTTAGCTGCTCGGGCCCTGAACCAGCCAGAGACGTTGGAGACAAGCTGTCTGGGACTCCCTGTGATGTTGTAAAATGACAAGCGAGGCAAACCGCCCGGAGAAAAGGTGTAGCCAGGATTTTTCAACTGCATCCCCACCTCAAAATGTTCCTCTTTGGCATCTCGCAACAACAACAAAAAAAGGCTTGGGAATGATGTCAACCTGCAAGGAGAAAAGAGAGAGAGAAAGAAAAGAGAATGGAAGAAAAAAGATGATTTGGTTACTTTGCTGAACTTTACAAACTGGTATATATATAAAAAACCAATCCACTATCCAGGCATGCCCTCCAGAGACTCGTAAAAAGATGATGTTTGGCAATTGTTGCGGTCTTACGGCAAGGCTGGTGCCAAGTTTTGGAATGCCCTTAAGAAAAACACACTCTGTGGGTCTCTATCCCATAGCTCCTGACTTTCCCGATTTTGCCAGGGCGATGCCAGTTGGACCTTTCTTTTCCCCCTTTTTCTGCTGCTTTAAAAATGTCCCGGTTTCTCTCCACATTCCCCCTTTGCTCTCAGCCTATTTCAGTTGCAGCAAGCTGAGTCCCAAATGCAAAAGTAGTTTGCACTCCATTAAGTCAAGAAGGGAAAGAAGAGAGAAGGGGCAGCATCTTCTTCTTCCCAGTTGGCTCAGGCAAAAGCGAACTGCAGAAGCCTCTCCTAGCTTGTCCGTTCCTCTTCATCGATAACTGTTGCCACCTTGGCTGCATTCGGATGTTACTTGGCCACACGTATCACAGTTTTCGTCATCAGGTTTATTTGTCTTTGGCACAACATCCATTACAAAACATCACAGTTTTCACTTGTGGGATGTTTGGAGGGAATGCTGTATGTATTTATTATTTATTCAATTTTATCCAGAGACCTAGCCATGTTAGTCTGGAAAATCAGTATGCAAAGGGACCTTGCAGCACCTTTGAGACTAACTGAAAGACAGAAGTTGGCAGCATGAGTTTTCATGGAGTTGAACCTGTCATTGTTGTTGTCGTTGTTGTTCTCTAACTCCTATCTTTCAGTAAGGAGTTTATCAGACGACGGAAATTGGAAGTATAATCTAATGGCAATCTGAATGCAATCATGGGGTTTCACATTATTGCGTATTGAAGTATCTCACGCAATTTCAGGCAAAAGGAAAGTCATTCCGAACGCAATCATGGGTTTAACATTATTGCATATTAGAGTATCTCATGCAATTTCGGGCAATGGGAAGTCATTTTCAGGTAATGGAAAGTCATTCTGAATGCATTCCGAATGCAATTCGAATTCACGTAAATTCACTAAACTATTCGAAATGACTCCAATTGGCTCCATTCGAAATAAAGAGAAATTCCTCCCATCTGATAAACTCCTAAGTCTCAAAAATCCTTGCAGATTCACATTTATGTATATCCTTCTCCAGATATGAGATCCATAGCACTTTACATTACAGTTTGAAACAAAATGCAGCTCAAACAATTTATAGTGCCAAAGTTAGGGGACTGCCAGTTAAGAAACAAGATAGGCTTCCCGTATCTTTCATGGACAGAGTCAAAGAAACAAGTGCAAAGGCAGGTGTGTACAGCGGAACATTGAGAACACAAAAATAAGGATCACCAATGATTTACATAACTTCAAAGAAGACGATGGAGACATTGAAATAGGCTTTCCATACCTTGGTGCAGCTGTTCATCAGAATGGAGACTGCAGTCAAGAAATCGGAAAGAGACTAGGGCCCTTATCAGATGAGGGTTTTTGCAGCCCCAATCCAGAGTCACTCCGCATTCATCCAAGTGAATTCACACGAATGTGCATTGAATTATCACAAGTGAATGTTGTTACTATGGCCCTTATCAGACAAGGGGTTTTGCAACCCGAATCCAGAGTCACTCCGCATCTATCCAAGTGAATTCACATGAACGTGCATTGAATTATCACACGTGAATGCTGTTACTATTAAGCCATTCCAAAGCCAATCCAAAGTCAATCCAAAGTCACCCCAGAATTCAGTGAATGCGCATTGAATTACCACACCTGAATGCTGTTAATATGAAGCCATTCCAAAGCCAATCCAAAGTCACCCCAGAATTCAGTGAGTTCGGTAACAACCGAATTCACAGAAATCAGTTCCAAGGTCACTTCAGATTCAATCTGAATTGGTCTGGTGTGATAAGGTCTAGGACTTGGAAGGGCAGCTATGAAGGAACGAGACAAGATCCCCAATGTCAAGATGCATCGTTGTTGTTGAGTGCATCTGAGTTGTTTCCGAATTATAGTGGCCTTCCAGAAAACCTATTGTGGGTTTCGTGGCAAGATTTGTTCAGAGGTTCCTTCTCCCGAGGCTGAGAGCATATGACTTGCCCAAGGTTCCTCTGTGGGATTCATGGCCAAGTGGGGAATCGAACCCCATGAGAAGATTGCCTTTGGGTCACCATAAGTTCGGAATGACTTGAAGACACACAACAACAACAACAACAATCCATTGGAAGGATAGCCTGGAAAGGTAAAGACTGCTGCTTCACTCATCACCTACTTGGTCAGAGAGAAGGAAGAAAGTGGGCTGGAGGACCAGAAGATTTGAAAGATGGCTACCAAGCCTTTTATGGGTCTAGTGAGGTGTCCAACCATGCTGAGATCAACATTTCCCTACAGTCATCCCTTCAGATGTTGGGATCCAGATTCCAACTAGGAATGCCAACTGATCTGTACATGGCCTACTCCTGTGCCTTTGATACAGGACCCAACTCTCCTGTTTCGGCAGGGACAGTCCCAATGAATCCTCTGTTGTCCCACTTCTTCGGCTGCTCACAAATTGTCCCAGATTCTCTCTCTTCCTCCCACTTTCCACTTCCGACTTTGCTGCAAAATGAATCCAAAAGGCAGAAATAGTTTGCACTCGGCCAGGAGAGGAGGGAAAAGGGTGGGATCTGGCCTTGCCCGGTTTGCTCGGGCAAAAGCAAACGGCCGCAAAGCCTCCCCGAGCTTTGCCACGCAGTGGTTTTCCTCTATGAAAGACTGAAGGGTATGTTTTGATCCCAACCTCTCCTGCAGAAATCTGGAAAGGAAGCATTTTGTGGCGTCAAGGTAAACAGCTTCATTATCACCGGAGGAAGCAGGCAAGTTAGGCTGTTGTTAAAAACAGGTTTTATAGGTGTGTGCACACGCGTGTAGAGGTGATTTAAAATTTAATATATTTATTGCATATACATGAGAGCCACTGGGGTTTAGGGGTTTGAGCGCTGGACTACAACACCGGAGACCAGGGTTCGATTCTCTACTCAGCCACAGAAACCCACTCAATGACCTTGTCACACACTCTCAGCCTCAGGGGAAGGCAATGGCAAACCTCCCCTGAACAAATCTGGCCCAGAAAACCCTGTTTAAGTCAGAAGCAACTTGAAAACAAATTGCATAAATGGCAACGGCGATTCCATCAGCCTCGGCCTATCTGTGAATCATTAGGGGATAATGGTTGTTGTCATAGAAGGAAGTGGATGAAAAGGAAGCCTATTATTTCATAGAGAATAGGTCTTGTCACTGGATAGAGAATTACCTTTCGGATCCCAGGATCCCTAGCTTACATTTTTCTATCTCCAGCATTTCACAGCAAGCTCATACTCGGCGTTACCTTTTCTCACATAAGTGGACCGAAGCCATCGAGGGCTTTGTAGGTCATAACTGACATTTAGAATCGCATTTAGAAACAGATTGGTAGCCAATGGAGCTGTTGCCACCAGGCTAAGTTGCATTTTCCCTGCAACCAGCTCTGGTTAAGATAGGCAGGAGGACTGAATTTCATGCACAGAGGATCCAAATCCAGCAGGAAAGGAGTGTAAAATGTTCGAAGCAAGACGGTGGTGTAGCTACTATATTTGATATCCAGTGTGGGGAGCTTTTTAACACCAGTGATGTAGCCTCGAGTCGCCGGATTCGGACTCAAGTCAGATGCAAGTCAGGTTAACACCAGTTTAACAGATGACAGGTGTGAAAATGAACCCGCTTTTGAGGGTTTTTCTCCAGCTTTTAAATCCCATTTTTGCACGGGATTTCCATACTCTTAAAGTTGGCTCCCGACTTTAAGACTCAACTTGAGACTTGAACTGAAAGCATCTTGCAAGGACTTGAGGCTCGGCTTGAGACTTGAAGGCAGAGACTGGACTTGAGACTTGGAGTAAGAGACTTGAATATATCAGGTGTTTGAATATATCAAGCCCTCTTCTCTCTTCCTCAACCTTTTCCAGGTCTGGAGAAGCTGCTGGCCAGGCAGCAAAGAGAAGAGACTTGGTTTTTTGTGGGGTTTTCAGGCTCTGTGGCCATGTTCTAGAAGAGTTTATTCCTGAAGTTTTGCCAACATCTGTGGCTGGCATCTTCAGAGAATGCTGGCATGGAAGAGAGTGGGTATATATATATATATATATATATACACATACAAATACATATATACACACACACATACATACATACTGTGTAATTCTAGGTAGGGAGGAGTAATTTCCATGTTAATCTGTGTATTGTTCTGTATACCCCACTCTCTTCCATGCCAGCATTCTCTGAAGATGTCAGCCACAGATGCTGGTGAAACATCAGGAATAAACTCTTCTAGAACATGGCCACAGAGCCTGAAAAACCCACCAAAAAACCTATGGATGCCGGCCATGAAAGCCTTCGACTTCACAGAAGAGACCTGCTTTCCTGCCTGGCCACCAAAGCTGCCAGACCTGGAAGGTGAACAGCCTCCTTTGAGGTGTCACCCGGTGCCATCCACACTCTCGGCACCCTTCTAGCGATGCCCCCGAAGCAGTGCCAGTCTTGGCAACTGGTGAGGCGAGACGGCTGAGGGAGTAAATCCGAGATGCCCCCAAAGGGCTGCAAATGGTTAGTTGCTTCATTGATCTGGTAAGGATGGGAAAAGGTATTAACCACCAATGACCCAGCAACTGCCTCTGCCCTTCACTGATTTACAGGAAGGAGCTCCGTTGGCACGAGATAACACCACTTTTCCAGGCCTGTGCCCAAGTGGGTTGCAACCTGTTGGCTTCCATCCTGACCGGCAGCGATGAAACTGGCTTAAAGGTTGCTCGAGGATGGGAAAGTAAATTGTCGAATTCTCCTGTTTGAACTGGGAGGAGAAAGGGGGGGAAACACTGCATCCCCAGGGATGGAAATAACTGCCAGGCTAAAAGTAGTGGCTTTTGTTGGGTGATCTGATGTTATTTAATGGTTGGTCAGCCAATATTTAATGCAGCGTCAACAACAGTGAGCTCAATCCAGATCTTGGGTATGTTTTTGGGGAGGTGTGTACAACCATATCCTCCTGTTTGAAAGAGGCTGCATCTGCATTACAGCAATATGCATCTACATTACAGCAAGGCTCAATGCGATGGAGTCCTGGGAACTGAAGTTTGTCGGGACACAAGAGCGCCATGACATAAAAGCTTTGGTTTCGGTTTGGTTTCAGTTTGAGTATTGGACTAGGTAGGACTCTAGGAGACCAAGGTTCAAATCCCGGCTTGGCCACGGAAACCTAAAGGGTGCCCTTGGGCAAGTCATACTCTCTCAGCCCAGAAAATGCACAAACCGAACCCTGTGATAGGGTTGTCATAAATCAGAAACGACATGAAGACTTTCAATAAACAAAACCACAACTCACAATACGTCAGAAGTACGAGCAGCTTTGGACTGCTTGTTGTTTTTGTGTGGATCTAGAAATTTTTAGATAAAATAGTTCTCTAACCATTTGTAGGTCCTCCAGGGTCATTCTGTGGTTAATTTCTGCTGGATGCTGACCACAGATTTGTGCTGGAGGACCTAGAAATTCCTAGAGAGGTGATCTCTCAAGTTTAAAATAGTGTTTTTGTTTTTTATTTGCACTTTCCCCACTTTCATGGGGGCCCAGGACCCCTAACCACAACGAACGTGGAAGGCCTAATGTAAATGAATAGTTAGAAAAGGCCGGATATCCGCTGGACTCCAGTCTATAAAGCCTGGTAGACTACGAAACCGATTGACAATGATAATAATTTATAATAATACTAGCTATTTTAGAGGAAAAAAACCCAATCTTCTCTTTGAAGGACCCATATTCCCTTGAGAGGAAGGCTGCTAATAGGTATATGTCCCAAATATCTGATCTCCTCTAGGATATTTTTCTCTCCTTCTCTCTCTCTCTCTCTTCCTCCCCCTTTCCTTTCCTCCCTCCCTCGCTTTCTCTGTGTAATTATTGTCTATAATTATAGGCTGATAATTATATAATTCACAGAATGTCTATCATTTGTGAAAGACTGGGCAAGCTGGCAGAGAGGAAGGGCGTAACCCGTATCATAAGCTATTTAAAAAGAAGGGGGGGGGGTAAAAGCAAAGAAAAATGCAATTATATTTCTTTCTGATGTCGCTCTGATCCTCCCAGTCAGGATGGGAACATTGGGGGAGAAAAGATTGGGGAGGTCATGGAAGGTGAGATAAATCTCCCCGTCGGGGTTTCAAAGTTATGTAGCCAAAGTCCATCTCAGATGTTGCTGGATCCAAGACAGGACAGAGTTTCCCAGATACGTCTTTCCCCGCTTAAGATCGGGAGCGCGAAAGGTCAGGTTGTTCCAGGTCCAGGAGTGCGTCTACACTGTAGATACAAAAATGGAGTTTGACACCACTTGAACCACCCCTGGCTTCATCCTCCGGAATTGAGGGTTTTGTAATTTTGTGAGGCGGCCACACTCTTTGGCAGAAAAGGCTTCATAAAACTAGAAATCTCACGATGCCAGAGCTTGCTGTGGTTGTGTGTCTTCCCAACCTATGGCAATCCCAAGGCAAACCTATCACAAGGTTTTCTTGGGAAGATTTGTTCAGAGGAGGTTTACCACCACCTTCCCTGCGGCTGAGAGTATATGACTTGCACAAGGTCACCTAGAGCCAGAAATAAGACCCTGGCCTCCAGAATTATAGACCAATGCTCAAACCGCTGCGCCACGCTGGCTCTCTAGTATCAAACAGCACCATTTCTGCAGTGAAGATGTCATTTTAGGAAGGATTAAGAGTGTACCTGGCTGCATGCCTACTTTACTCCTGCAATTCAGCACCTCCGTACCTGAACTCAATGGTACATTGATACATGTATCATGCCCTCCAACATTTTGCAGATAAAATATGGGGTACGTGTGGCCAAACAAAACCAAAGCTGGGAAAAAGTATTAGTGATCAGGAAAGCTACGTCAGCCTGCGTCGGTTTGCTTTTCCGTAAGAGTTCAGCGAAAGGCAAGGTTCAGCCCCTCTTCTCCTTGCCGTCCCCGACTTATTGAAGCACAAACCATTTTTGCACTTTGAACTGGGTTTGCAGCGATTGAAGCAGGCTGAAGATTCAAACAGAAAGCAGGAGGACGAGAGAGAAACCGGGACATTTTAAAAGCCGCGGAGAAACTGGGATGACAGAGAGGTAACCGGGACTGTCCCTTCCAAACTCGGACAGTCGGAGGGTATGCGATTTATGGAGGTTAGGTTGTTTACATGTCATGTCCAATAGCAGAAGGCTATAAAGACATCAGATCCTGTCTGATCTTGGAAGCTAAGCAGAATCAGCCCTGGTTTGTACTTCGACGGGAGATCATCAAAGAAAAACCAGGTGTTAGGAGCCATATTTCAGAGAAAGGCAAAACCATCTCTGTGGTATCTTTGCTTTAAAAAACCCTATAAAATTCAAGGAGGTCAAGATTGGCAATTGCGCAAACGGAATAATGAACCATGTCAGCGTTTGGTCTGATCCACCTTGACTCTTCTTAACGTTCTTAAAAGGGACAACTAGAACCAACAGGTGGACACTTCAGGAAAATAATATTTTGGCCTCAGATATAGAGAAACGTACTGGTGGAATGGGATGTTTGCCAGTGGAACAGACTGCCTCAGGAGAAGGTGGAGGTATTTCAGCAGATCGTAGGTGGCCATCTGTCAGCAACGCAGTAAAGTGTGCGTATCCTTCACCCTGAAGCAGGGGTTGGAGTAGATGACCTCAAAGATCCCACCCAGCTCTTGTCATCCGACGGGACACCGTCTGACAGTTGCTGCAGAGATCGCGAAGCGCCCATTCGTCAGTTGAGAAATACAGACAGATTCACTCGCAAGCGCCTGACCCTCGTCGCCGAGAGATTTATCTGTATCTGGATGCCAAACGATAAATGCAAATTTCAAGACTCTAGAATCCAGATGGCTAATAATCTAAACATTTACACTTACATTTCAGTGGATTCTTAAGACGCATGTCATTTGAATAAACCTCTTCTGAATCTTAATGCCTGTGTTCAGTGTGGTCCTTCCTTCAATGGGGTCTTTCCCAATGCCATCCTTTTCTCTTTGAGTATTAGTTTTGCAGACAGATCAGGGCTCTTTGCATTGGATCTTTAGGTTGCTAATAGATTTACGGTGCAATCCTCCGAACAGTACGGTCAAACTGTTTCGATCTGGAAGGGACCATCCTGGTTAATCCTCTGCCATCCCACTTTTTCAGTTTCTTTTAAAATGTCCCAGTTTCTCTCTCCTTCTCCCACTTTCCCCCTTTGTCCTCCACCTATTCCACTTGCTGCAAACTAAATTCAAAGGGCAAAAGTATTTTGCAATTCAGTTACTTCAGCAGGGATGAGAGGAAAAGAGGAGATGGAGTCTTGCCCTTCCCAGTAGGCTCTGGCAAAAGCAAGCCGCTGCAACCTCTCTAAGCTTGTATGTTCTTCCCGTTGTGGCCACACTCTGGCTTCATCTGGATTGCAGAGATAAAGAGGTTTAGTATCACTTTAAATGCCCCGGCTCTATGCAGGCATCTGTAGTTTTGTGCGCTATTTTGCCTCCTCTGTCAGAGAGCTTTGGTGTCACAACAAACTGCAAATCCGAGGATCCTACAGCATGCTGCCATGACAAAGTGGTGTCAAACTGGATTGCTTCTGCAGTGCAGATGCAGCCCATGATGTTTCTTGGCCACATGTGTCCTGGTTACAGTCTCTGTGAAATGTTGGAGGGTACGAGAGTCGGTAGTGGTTTGAACGTTGGACTCTGGAGGCCAGGGTTCGAATCCCAGCTCGGTCGCAGAAACCCATTCCGCAAGTCACAGTCTCTCAGCCTCAGAGAACAGCCATGGCAAACCTCTTCTGAACAAAGCGTGCCAAGGAAACCGCACGATAGGTTCGCCTTCAGGTCTCTGTAAGTCAGAAATGACTTGAAGGCACACAACAACCAACGAAATACCTCCTTGTCTCTTTTTTAGACCAGTTCAAGTTTGCAGCCACCATTGACATTCCAGGACAACGAATCTCCCGGGTTAACTCTGGGTTTATTTGTCAAGGGCTTGCTTTTTTTCTTTTCTGTTCGTTTCTTTCAAAAAATTCCCAGGGGCTTTTAGCACTGAAGTTTTTAAAGGGAAGGGCTTTGAGGGAAGGCTTTCATCATCCTGTTGTTAACGGTGCTTTATTGTTTTAAGTGCATACTCTAAATTGGTTTAATACTGTTAATAGTTTAGTTCTAATATTGATTTTTTGCATGCTTTAACTAGACGAGGGCTGTGATTATTTTAATGCGTAAGCTGCCTTGAGTTGGGGGGGGGGGGTATAAATAAGGATAAAAACAAAGATGATGATTGTGGTGATGATGATGGACCCCAAGGGTCCGATTCTGCCATGCAGGAATACACAACCAAAGCACTCCCTGTGACAGATGGTCATCCAGCCTCTGTTTCAAAACCTCCAAAGGAGGAGACTGTACCATCTCATGACCGCTGAGGCTGACATTCTGGGAGTTGTAGTCCAACATAACATTTCTAAGTGCTCGCTCTCCTTCAGCTTCGGCCCAGATCTCAGGGACGGAGCATGGCTTCTATACATTCCCTGTCCTTCTCCCTCTGGAGAGCACACTGTTAGGCTAAGTCTGAAACGCAGCGATGCTCACATCAAAGATCCGCCAATGTGCCAAGTCTTGGAGGGTAGTGCAATTTCATTTTAAAATGACCCGGGGGCACTGCTTCTTGCACGCGCGCCTTCCATTTTTAATGTTCCCATCTAACCGAGGAGTCCTGCCAAACCCAAACAGCGAAGCTCTCGATTAATAAGGTTTGGGGAGGGGTTTAAAATTACCTTTAATCGCGGCGCTTAGCAGGGTGGGGCAGCCGTTTTTAATGCTGGGGCAGATCATACAGTTTTCCAAAGGATGCAGGAACTAGGGTTTGAGGCGCCATCTGCACTGCAGAAATAACGCCGTTTGACGTCACTTTAACTTCCATGGCTCAATGCAATGGGATTCTGGGCTCTGGAGCCATTTGTGAGCTAGTTAGCCTTCCCTGTCGGAGAGCTCTGCTTCCACAACAGCCTACCCGCCGCAGAATTCACAGCACAGCAGTTAAAATGGTGTCAAAGTGCAATAACTCTGTAGTGTGGATGCAGCCTGAAACGTGACAGTTCAGAAAAACGAAGTCAACAGGCCTCTGCGTGGTGGAAAGCACCTCAAGACATCAAATCTAAGCCTGCTTCCAGTGGTGTAGCTATAGGCAAAATGAGGCCATTACCATCCCACATAAGAATTCTGCCCCCAATTTTCCATCAGTCCCCAAATTTCTAGCATCGCAGAACATGAGACGCTGGAAACCTTTCCCACCTAAAGCTATTTGGGTGTACAATAACATCCGAAATCGACAAAACAGTGGTTTCAGTATTCACCGGAGGTCCGGGAACCGAATCGTAAACGTGACTTTCTCAAGCTCTGCACCAGATCCGACGAAAGAGGTTTCAAAATGTATGGGGCCCAAATGACAGGAGTTCACCATCTCGAATCTGACAATGGGGAAGATCAAAGGGAGGAAAAGGGAGAGGCGTCCATCCTCGCAAATGACAAAGCGAAGGAGAGAAAGCGAGGGATGGCGAGAACGCACAAAAGGCCGTGCTTAGCATTTGGCCCTCATAAAGATGCTTTGCCGCAGTTGCTTAAGGAATGATTATGTGGCTTAATCCCTGCGTAAGAGCTGAGGTGTGCAGAATCCTGTCTTGGGGCTGGAGTTTGCTTGTAAACAGCTTTCTTGTCCCGCTCCAGATCAACTCGCTTGCAAACAGAGCCACCTACGATACAAGGAATTGCTTGCTTGCTAACTTCTTTGTTGTTCACTGCCTTGGAGATGGCCCCGACTCAAGGCGATCCTGTGGATGAGACATCTCCAAGACCCCTTATCCTTTACTGCTCTGCTTAGGTCTTGTAGATTCCTGCCCATGGCCTCTCTGATCGAGTCTATCCATCTCTCTTTCTACTTACTACCTTCTACCTTTCCTAGCATTATTATCTTTTCTATGGAGTTTATCAGACGACGGAAATTGGAAGTATCATCTAATGGCAATCCGAACGCAATCATGGGGTTTCATGTTATTGCGTATGAAAGCATCTCACGCAATTTCAGGCAAAAGGGAAGTCATTCCGAACGCAATCATGGGTTTTACGTTATTGCGTATTAAAGCATCTCACGCAATTTCAGGCAATGGGGGGGTCATTTTCGGGTAATGGGAAGTCATTCTGAACGCATTCCGGACACAACTGGAATTCACGTAAATTCACTAAACTAGTGAACTCACGTGAATTCGAATTAGCTCCAATTGGCTCCATTTGAAATAAAGAGAAATTCCTCCCGTCTGATAAACTTCTAAGAGTCCTTTCTTCTCATGATGTGGTCATCTTGGCCTCCAGGGAAAGTTCATGCTTTGTATTTTTGGTGATTTTCTTCAACCCCACATCTCAAGCGACTTGGTTTTTTTCCCTATCCGCTTTCTTCACTATCCAGCTCTCACATCCGTATATGGAGACAAGGAATACAATGGTCTGGATGATTCTAACCTTAGTGCTCAGCTGTACATATTTACTCTTTAGCATTTTGTCTGGTTCTTTCCATTGCTGCCCTTCCTGTTCCTAGTCTATTCATTGATAGAATATGCGAATGACAGAATATGCGGTTGATAGAATATGTGATTGATTAATAGAATATGGGATTGATAGAATATGTCATTGGTGGATAGAATATGTGATTGATAGAACATGTGATTGATTGGTAGAATATGTGATTGATAGAATATGTGATTGATTTTGTAACTACTACTTGCAAGGCAAGTAGTTGCAAAATCAATCAATAGAAGGACAGGTTGCTTACCTGTAACAGTATTTCTTCGAGTGGTCATCTGCGAATACATACAAATGGGTTCTCTGCGCCTGCGCAGTCGAATTCGGAACTTTCTGGAATCACTAGGCAGAAAAGCGGCTTGCAACCTTTTGCAACTTTTTGGCGGTAGCCCCTCCCCTCCTCTATATAAGCCCTGTTCCCGCTCTTTTCCTCAGTTCCGAATTTTTTCCGCCGCAAGCGACGGAGGAGCAGAACAATGTTGAGCAGGACACTGAGGGGAGGAAGGGTGGGATTTGTATGTATTCGCAGATGACCACTCGAAGAAATACTGTTACAGGTAAGCAACCTGTCCTTCTTCTTCGTGGTCTCTGCGAATCATACAAATGGGTTAGACTAGCAAGCTTAGGTAAGCGGCGGAGGGAGTGTCATGACAACAGTTGTAGAGTGAACCAAAGAAACATTTATTGATTCACAATAAAAATTGTCAAATTGAACCAACCCTTGTGTGATTCTTGTATGAATTATAGAACAACACAACCATAGTGCAATGCTGCTCACAGAGCAGACATAACCAAGATATTCAGAGAGTAAACTATGTACATGGTGTATCAATGCAATCAGACAGACACCATAACACCCAATCCTGGATGCAAAGGAAATCAAGTAAAAAGGCAAACAGTGCAACAGTTAGTGCAATGTGTCATATGCAACAACAATGCAATGTAAATCAACATGGCATAGTACACAACATGGCATAGTACAAACTTGACATTAGTGTAAACCAGACAGTAGCACTGCTCTGCCAAAGGCTGCATCTGTCCTTGCCCTGGTGTCCAACCGGTAATGTTTTATAAAAGTCATAGGTTGGGACCAGACAGCAGCCTTACAGACATCCTCCAGCGGAATCCCAGTCAAAAAAGCGGAGGATGTCGCTACCGCCCTAGTTGCATGTGCCCTGACCCTGGCTGGAAGCGTTCTACCCGACAGTTCATAACAGAGGTGGATGGTACCAGCCACCCATTTAGAAAACCTCTGAGCAGTCACAGGCAGTCCCTTCTTAGGCTCTGAGTAGCACTGAAACAGTCTGTCAGAGCGGCTCGAACCCGAAGTTCTGTCCAAATAGAAGGCCAAAGCCCTCCGAACGTCCAACAGATGCAAACGGCGTTCGGTGTCGGTGGTCGGGTTCGGGGCCAGGGTCGGGAGCACAATGTCTTGGCACATGTGAAAAGCAGACACTACCTTAGGCAAAAAGGTAATGTCGGTACGGAGGACCACCTTATCCTTGTGGAACCGAAGGAAGGGTTGGTCCCTCCGTAAGGCACAGAGCTCGCCAGCACGGCGGGCAGAGGTAATGGCTACCAGAAAGGCTGTTTTCCAAGTTAGCAGCCTCAGGTCAGTGGTAGCCATGGGTTCGAAGGGCTTGGTACCAAGACGAGACAAAACAACCTCAAGGCTCCACGCAGGTGCCGGTACCAAGGCCGGCGGGTGGAGGTTGTTAAAGCCCTTCAAAAACCCCTTCACCAAGGGGTCCTTGAAAAAGGAAGGTTTCCCATCAAACTGGAAATGGGAACAAATAGCAGACAAATAACACTTGATGGAGTTAAGGCACAGCCCCGACTCCACCAGCGTCATCAGGAACTCCAGCACCGTCGGTGTCGATACCCTGGATGGAGACAGGCCTCTCGAATCCAGGAAGCAGAGGAATCTCTGCCACTTGCAGGAGTAGGACCTTTTGGTTGCCGGTTTGTGGGCCGCCAGGATCACACGCCTCACCGCCGCCGGGAGGTCCGCTAAGGCCGGAGTCGCCACGCCACGAGAGGAAGGTCCTCGATGTCCGGATGACGAACTCGACCCTCCTGTAGAGTGAGCAGGTCTGGTCTGGGCTCGATCCTGGAGAATCGGTTCCGCGACAGGTGAAGGAGAGACGGAAACCACGGCTGCCTGGGCCACCAAGGGGTGATCAGGATGGCGTCCGTCCGGTCTCTCGACATCTTGGAGACGACCCTCGTGATGAGCGGGAACGGAGGGAAGGCATACAGAAATTCCTCCGTCCAGCTGTGTAGAAAGGCATCCCCGAGCGAGCGTCGGGACCCATCCCGGGAGCAAAACCGGCTGCAGTGTGAGTTGGTCTCCGACGCGAAGAGGTCTATCTGCGGGGTGCCCCATCTGGAGAAGAGGTCCGCGACCACGTCGGGGTGGAGAGTCCACTCGTGGCACTGCGAATCTGACCTGCTGAGCTGGTCCGCCAAGACGTTCTCCTCCCCGGGAAGATGCACTGCTTGCAGGAAGATCTTTCTCGGGATGCACCAGTGCCAAATCCGAAGAGTTATCTCCAGTAAAGTTGGAGATCTGGTTCCGCCCTGTTTGTTCAGGTAGAACATGACAGTGGTGTTGTCCGTCAGGAGTTGCACTACCCTTTCGCGAAGCTCGGATTCGAAAGCCTTCAAGGCCTTCTCGACAGCTAGCATCTCCAGGGCGTTGATGTGGAGATCTTGGTGACATGCTTGCCACTTGCCCCTTATGGTGAGACCCATTGTGTGGGCTCCCCAACCGTCCATGGATGCGTCTGTGGTGAGGACCACCTGCGGGTCCGGAGAGACGAACGGCATGCCGGCGCAGACGTTCTGGGAGTCGAGCCACCAGGACAGGGAACGAGCGACGGGCCTCGGTACCGTGAGCCACTTGCTTGCAGGGTCGACCAACGGGTCGAAGACGGAGAGGAACCACGACTGTAGGGGCCGAAACCGGAGCCTGGACCACGGGGTGACGAAGGTGGTCGAGGCCATATGGCCCAGCGCTACCTGGACCTCCCGAGCCCGCACCCGTCTGTTGGCACAGCAATGCCGGACGGCCTTGGAAAGGGACAGGAAACGGTCCTCGGGCAGGGATGCGATGCAACTTTCTGAGTCGAGGATAGCCCCGATGAACTTGATCCTGGTGACGGGGGTCAAGTGGGACTTCTCGAGGTTCAGTACCAGGCCGAGAGACTGGAGCAGGGAGACGGCGAAGGAGATGTCCTGGCAAAGGGCCTCTTTGGAGTCTGCCGCGAAGAGCCAATCGTCTAGGTAGGGGAAGACTCTTGACCCTCGCTGGTGCAGATAGGAGACTACCGGAGCCATGCACTTGGTGAAGACTCTCGGCGCCGTGGCGAGACCGAAGGGCAGGACGTTGTAGTGGTACATCTCCGTCCCGATGGCAAAGGAGAGGAACCGTCTGTGTCCCTCTCGAATGGAGACCTGGAAGTAGGCGTCCTTGAGGTCCAACGTCGCAAACCAAAGCCCCTGCGACAACAATGGCAAAATGGAAGCAAGAGTTACCATCCGGAACTTCTTGTAAACCAAAAAACTGTTAAGGTCCCGAAGGTCCAGTATGGGACGGAGGCCTCCATCCGGTTTCGGTACCGTAAAGTATCTAGAAAAGAACGCCCGGTGGGCCAGGTCCGGATCCAGGGGGGAGATGGCCCCCTTGTCCAACAGAGTGCGTACTTCGTCGAGGAGGGAAGGTGAGGGATCCGTAGACAGGAGGGCTCCCGTAGGCGGGAGCTCTTCGAACTCGAGGGCATATCCTTTGGATATAACAGTCAGCGCCCAGGAGTCGGTGGTGATTTGGGCCCAGATGTTATAGAAAGGCCTCAACAGATCCAAAAAGAAGGGACGAGAAGGGGAGACAACGGAGTACGCTGGAGACCTTCACTGTCCCTTCTTACCCGAATCAGATCCGGGCTTCCTCGGGAGCGGTCTTCGGTACCGGGACTGAAGACGTCTCCCCGATGAAGATGAGGAGGGAGAGGAGAACCTCTGCCTGGTGTCCTGGCGACGGTACTGCCTCTCCTGCTCAAATGGCCTCTGCGACTGTCCGAAGGATGGTCTGGCCCCGAAGCGCCTCCTGGAGAAGGCCTGCTGGGGAGCGGACATGCCGTGCTTCTTTGCGGCTGACTTCATGCGGTACTTGAAGTTCAGCCGCTCGTCGGTGTCTTTAGCAAAGAGCCCTTCGCCATCGAACGGCATGTCCTCTATAGCGGCCTTCGCCTGCGGGGTTAGATCAGAAGCCCGAAGCCAGGCATGTCTCCGGAGGGCCACACTGGAAGCCATGGACTTGGCCGAACAGTCCGCCGTGTGTCGGGCCGAGGTAATGAGAAGGCCTGCAACCGAGTGCACCTCTTCCCGGAGCTGGTTTGCAGCTGGAGCCTTCTCCTGAGGGAGGTCCGCCAATAGGGGTGACATCCTCTCCGCCAGGTATTGGATGTAGGCCCCCATGCAGGCATTATAGTTCGACACCCGCAGTCCCAGGGCTGAGGCCTCGAAGATCTTCTTCGAAATCCCGTCTATCTTCTTGCCCTCGCGGTCCGAAGGAGACGGGGAGGTCTTTGGGGTGAAGACCTTCTGTGACCCCTCGACAATTGCCGAATTCTGAGGCGGGTGCGAATGGAGCCACTCTGCCGATGACGGAGAGATCTTGTAAATGGAGTCGATCTTCCTCGAGGTCGACGGGGTTGATGCTGGATTCTGCCACGACCTCTTGGCGATCTTCTCCAAAGACGGCAGGAACGGGATGGCTGCCAATGTTGGTGCCGAGCCCTGAACACGTTTCTCGACCGGGTCGAGGGCCTCCTCCTCGGACCGAGACACCTGGAGCTCCAAAGCATTCGCCATCTTGATAACGTGCTCCCCGAAGGTATGCACGTTATCAGTAGGAGACACTGGACCTGGTTGGTAAAAGGCCTGCCGAACTGGCCCCTTTTCCTCGGTGTCGGTATCGATCGGAGATGGGACCGAACCTTCGGTGTCGAACTCCACGTCCGAGTCGGAGCTGGGCTCTCCACAGAGTACCGCACTGGAAGGGGAGTAGGCCGTCTGGGTTGCTGCCTCTCCGCGAACGGCGTCCTCCCGCCTGAGGGTGGCCGATGTCAAGGCCTCCTCAACGGCCTTCGACGGTGCCGAAACCTGGACCTCGTCGCCCACTCTGGCAGACACATCAAGTGGGCGCCAGCGCTTTCCTCGCGGTCTGTCTAGAGTAGATGGGTCGACCGCCACAAAGTACTTGCCGGACTCGCTATCGTAATAGTATTCCGGCTCGTCCTCGGTCTCGGCCATAGGAGTCGGCGACCTACGAGACCTCTGGCTCAGCTGTGGGGAGCGCTGGGCGGGCGTCAGGCTGCGCGGCACCGATGTCTCGCGACGGGCGGCCTGGGAGTGAGGCGACACCTCTGTCGGTACGGAGGCGGTCGGTACGGAGGCGGGCCTTTCGACAGCGGGAATTTCCGTGGCGGGAACATCCCTCGGTGTCGACGCACGTGGCAGCTCGGTTCCCACGTCGGAATCGGAGCGGGCCTTCTTCTGGAGGGTCTCACCCTCAGAGGAGCGCTTTTTCCGGAGGGATTCCCCTTCGGTAGAATGCTTCCTCTTGGCAGGGGCTTTAGAAGTGGATTCCTTCCGAGAGGAAGAGCCCTCTGCCACGCCCTGAGAAGGAGTTTTCACCTTCTTTCTCCGATTCTCATCCCTGTGGTCCTTGCCCTGCCTGGGCTTGTCCTTCTTGGAGGACTTAGACTTCTCACCCGTCTTCTTAGCCGATTTCTCGGCGGGGCAAGTCTCCGCGTCCCGGGAGGACTTGGAGGGACCAACAGGGGAAACAACAGTCACCTTCTCCTGAGACATCTTGGCGGCCGGAACGGGTGCTTTAGAGACCGAAGCCGGAACCGAAGCCGAAGGCAGGATCTCCTGAGGGGCCAAAGCCCGATCGAGAAGGTAGGATTTCAGCCGAGAGGCACGGTTCTTCCTCGCCTGCGACGTCAATGATCTGCAAAGGGCACAGCTCTGGGTGTCGTGGGCCTCGCCCAGGCAGATCAAGCACTTGGAGTGGGGGTCCGTGTGAGGGACCTTGGCCCCACAAACAGCGCAGTGCTTAAAAGGAGCCGGAGACATCAAGTCCAAATTGGGATCCAAAATCGAAGTCAATCAAGCCGAGAGGTCAAACAATAGCCGAGTCACAGACGAGGGAGAGTAGTCGAGAAGCAAGCCGAAGATCGAGAAAACCAAGAGAGACAAGCCAAGCGATTCCACACTGTTCCTTTCGAGTAGCCTACGCGGCGGAAAAAAAGGAACTGAGGAAAAGAGCGGGAACAGGGCTTATATAGAGGAGGGGAGGGGCTACCGCCAAAAAGTTGCAAAAGGTTGCAAGCCGCTTTTCTGCCTAGTGATTCCAGAAAGTTCCGAATTCGACTGCGCAGGCGCAGAGAACCCATTTGTATGATTCGCAGAGACCACGAAGAAGAAAAGTCTATATTTTATTTGGAAAAAAAAAATTGTCCTCCCCTTCCTCTGCCTCCTCCTTCGTTCCCCCGGGTGCCTTCCTTACTTCCCCGCTTGGCTTCCTCAGTGCCCCCTTGCTATCTATCAATCAATATTCTATCAATCAATCACATATTGATCGGCTCCCCCCCCGACTTCCCCCATCCCTGGCTTGAAGCAAATGGAGACAAAAAAGAAAACCAATTCAAGTAGCATAAAAAAAGATCCCCTTTTATAGTGAGAACAAGGGATCTTTTGAAATCGGTTACAGACAGAGCGGATCCGAACCACAACCCGTGTTATTCTGCCAGTGGGAATGAGCCCTTGGTGGCATCAAGATGGCACATCTTAAAATCTCTCCCTAGCTGCCAAAGACAAGATGTTCCCAGGCGTCTGTTTCCCAACGGCTGTGGCACGGTGGTAACCCTTGGCCCATGACTGCAAAATCTCGAGGATGGCATAGCTATCTTAGGCTCGTAAAATACCTGGAAGATTAAAGGCCTCCGCGCTCCATTCATCGCCCAGGTTTTATATGGCAATGATTATCAAAGTGGTGGGAACGCACTGAGAAAAGCCTCAGCATTTATAGGTCACAATGACTTGCGTTGGGTTTAATATGAACATGAGGATTAGCCATTTCTCATGAAGTTTTTCCACAAAGTATGATGCCAAACGGCTATTAACTTATTGATTCATCTGCCAGAGGAGTTTCGCTTGTGACTTCTCATCTGGAGTGTGCCTGCACTCCAGAGTTGTACCAGTTTCATACCACTTTCTAAGTGCAATGGCTCCATCCTATAGACATCTGGGATTTTGTAGTCCGAAGTGGGCTTTGGAATACTTGACTGTAATTCAGGTGAGTGGCGTGGCCACAGATGATTCCACTTCTTTTGACAAACTACACATCCCAGGATTCCATAGGATGGAGCCTGTGTCAAACTGCTATGGCTCTCTGTGACTTAGGTCCAAAACACACTGCAGAAATAATCCAGTTTGAGACTGCTTTAGCTGCCCTGGCTCGACAGTAGGAAATCCTGGGAACTGTAGTTTTGTGAGACCTCTGTCAGAGAGCTCTGGTGGCACAGCAAACTACAATTCCCAGGACTCCCTAGCATTGAGCCAGGGCAGTTAAAACGGTCTCAAACTTTTTTGTATTTGTGCAGTGTGTTTTGGAGCTTAGGCTGCATCCGCACTGCAGATTTAAATCAGGTTGGCACTGCTTTGACTGCCATGGCTCGATGCTAGGGAATCCGAGCCTTGTGAGACATTTGGCCTTCTCTGTCGGAGAGCTCTGGTGCCACCGCAAACTACAGCTCCCAGGATTCCATAGCACTGAGTCAAGGCAGTTAAAGTGGTGTCATCCTGGACTCTTTCTGCCGTGCGGATTCAGCCTACAATGGTGCAATGTAAATATACCCAGGGTCAGGCTGACAGCAGGCACTTCCTCAGCCTGTTTACACAACACTCCTATCACACACCGTTGTTAATGCTTAACAATGAAGGTGTCGCTGTTGTCGTCTGGCAGCTATGTTTGCAAGAGCTTGGCCGAGGCCCTAATCCAGGCGTGTGCAATGTCCATGCGCTCCTGGCTCCTGATGCTTTGAGAAGATTGTGAGTTGTCCTATGCGGCTTAACACGGAGAGCCGAGACCCCCCCGTCGCCAGTGGCAGAAAGCAAGAAAAGTGAAGGCAGGTGTGCAAATATCGTATCACGCAAACAGGCTACGGAAATGGCAGCAACATCACAATTAGCCACCTTTAAAAATAGTTCCTCGTAGCAGGGAATGCACTTGACAGACATCAATAATATCACCATAATATTAACCACAGTATTCTCCGGAGATGCCAGCCACAGATGCTGGCGAAACGTCAGGAATAAACTCTTCTAGAACATGGACACGCAGCCCGAAAAACCCACAAAAAGCTACGGATGCCGGCCCTGAAAGCTTTCGACTTCATAATAGTAACCATGTGACAGTCACGATGAGAAGTCTGTACTTAGGACAAGAGGCAGCTGTTAGAATATGGAGAAACAGAACGGTTCCCAATTGGCAAAGGGGTCGGGCGAGGCTCTATTTTATCCCTCTATTTATTCAACTTGTGCGCAGAAAATATCATTTGAAAGAGCAGGTTTAGATTCGGAGGAAGGAGCAATAAAGACACTTTGGAGAAAGGAGCATCAAGAGTCTAAGTTATGCGGATACTACTAGCGGAAAACATCGCAGACTTGGAAAGTTTACTAAGGAAGGCAAAAAGAGAGAGCGCAAAGGCAAGCTTATTGCTGAACATAAAGAACGCAACAATAATGACCAGGAAGATCTGCATCAGTTCAGCCTAGACAATGAGAAAATCAAAATAGTTAAAGATTTCAGAATCCACTTTAGCCTTTCACATAACTGTACTGAGCTCCATTCCCCATTCCTTCAAAATAGGTTCAGCACTTTGGAGTGAAATGGGAATGGATCTGCGTTTCCAACATGGAAGACGCTGTCCCTAAATGAATTAGATGCCGCTGCTCTCTCTGTCGAAGAGAGATCCCATTCGTCTCTATGGTTTCTGGGAAATACCGTTGCAAGCAGCCCAAGCAAACAGCCCTATCTGTCTCTTTGGCTGTTCCCTGCTTCAAAATGGCTATACAGCCTTAGGAATTCAGCCGCCTGTTCCCCTGGACAAAATGAGGACATTCCTCCCAATACGAAATACCTCCGAAACGAAATTTTCCTGGCATTGCAGAGAGCGAGATGCTCAAAATTATCCACATCTAGAATCCGCTGCGTTCACCTTCCTTTTTCACATTCCAGGGCTGCATCCGCACGGCAGAAATAACCCAGTTCAACATAATTGCCGTGGCTTGAGGCTCGATTCTAGGAACTGTAGTTTGCTGTAGCGGGGGCTCTGGCGCTGCAACGAACTACAGGTCCCAGAATTCCCAAGCACGGAGCCATGACAGTTAAAGGGGGTGCAGACGCAGAGCCCAGATCACTTTGCCTCTCTCTTCGCTTTGGAGGCCTAAAGTGTAGTTTTAAAGGCGACTGGTGTTTTAAATTGCTGCCATGCTAGAAATGCGGGGACCGAAGGAAAGTTTCAATGGGGAGGGTTCTCATTTGGGAGGGCAAGGCCCTCATTTTGTCCGCCCCAACATGGCACCCATTTAAACGTGGACCAAAACGGGCAGGCCTCTTTTTCTCCTGCTTGTGGCAATTTTGGGTTAAGGAGTGGTATAATCACTCTGCACCTGAGGAAGTGACTTCATTTCCTCGGCAGTAATGTGCCATTAAAAATTTCCATCCGCTGTTTTCTTAGCTTCCCGTGAGTTGCTTTGCTGCGCATGGCTTCTCCTCCGTTTCGGTTCCTCCATTTCTCAGGATCGTTCTTCCTGCCTTGTTGAAAGTTGGGTTTCCCCCCTCCTTTCCTTTGTGATTTTTGAGTCAAAACCCCTAAGAATGAGAACCAGTTTCCCATTTAGCACACACAAGATGTCCAAGGCTGCATCCACACTGCAGAAATAGTCCGGGTTGACACCGCTTTAACTGCCACGGCTCAATGCTATGCAATTCAGGGAAGCGTAGTTTTTTGCGGCATCCTATGGTTTATTTCTGCAGTGCGGACGCAGCCTAAGTCACCTGAGACAGGATATTTTTCCACTGCATTGGCTCATCTCCTTTTTGGCCTTCCTGTCCTTGACGCCAGGCATCTCCAGAACCAATGCTCTCTCTGCTTTGAAAATAAAAAGTCTGGCCTAAACAGAGAAAAAAATCACTTATTCGGTGCGGCAAATCCTGACATGGAAGAATTACAACCTCTTGAAACGGCTGGAGAAGATTTAATTTTATCACCTTCATCATTACTATATTTTAATGTGGAACCTGCGAGCCAGCGTGGAGTTGTGGCATGACTAGGACTCTGGAGGGTTAGGTATTTGTTTTGGCCTAGGAAACCCACTGGGTGACCATGGGCAAGTCATGCTCTCTCAGCCTCAAGGGAAGGCCATGGCAAACCTCCTCCGAACAAGTCTTGCCAAGAAAACCTCATGATAGTTTCACCTTAGGGTTGCCATTTAAGCCGGAAATGACTTGACAACACCCCCAAAAGGATACCCAGCACCATGTACCATCAGAAAATACCCCTCTTTCTTTGCAATTTTGACAGGCCCATGGAGGGTCTCAAGGTCTGAAGAGTGGTCCTCAGACTCACCGGAGCTGCCCACCTTTAATGCAAAGGTGGGCAAGGCACTGCCAAGGTTGGGCCAATGTCTCTCTGCCTGGCAGGCTGACACCTACCTGTGTGCCCTTCTTTGATCTAAATGAAAGAGGATGACTCCTGCCAGGGAATATTTAGACTCAGGTTGGCAGAGAGATTCTGACAAGGAGCGGGCAAGTGGGAGGTGGCGTGCCCCACCGGCGCCACTGATAGCTAACATGGCAGGCTGGCAAAGATATACAACTGAGCACAAAAGTTAGAATCGTACAAGCCCTTGCATTCCCTATTGCTTTGTATGGATGCGAGAGTTGGACAGTGAAGAAAGCAGATAGGAAGAAAATCAATCCATCTGAGATGTGGGGCTGGAGAAGAGGGACAAGGAGACGGTGGACATCCAAAAAATGACAGACAAATGGGTCCTAAAGAAGATCAAGAAATCTCCCTGGAAGCCAAGATGATAAAATTGAGGTTGTTGTAGTTTGGATACATCATGCAAAGGCACGACTCATTGGAAAAGACAATAAGACTAGGAAAGGTGGAAGGATGTTTAAAGAGAAGAAAGCCGCACGCCAGATTGATGGAGGTCACGGGTATGAATTTGGAGGACCTGAGCAAGGCAATGGTGGACAGGGAGTCTTGGAGATGTCTCATCCGCAGGGTCGCCATGGGTTGAAACCAACCCGAGGGCAGTTGACAACAACAACAACAGTCTGGTTCCCTTCCCAAGTGTCTCCTACACTTCATGCGCTACAAGTTCCCCTTCATTCCAGAGTTGCAGACCTCATATGAACGGTTGTCAGAAACCAGTCAAAGGGGATGATCTAGGACAAAGCATCTGGGGAAAAAATAGAGGGGGCACTTATGCAGCGAATGCTTGGTATGTCAGGCTAGGGACTCTTTCATACAAGGCTAAATTGGAAGTATAATTTAAGGTCAATTCGAATGCAATCATGGGTTTTATGTTATTGCAAATTAACTCTTCACATGCAAATTCGGGCAGGAGGGAAGCCAATTCGAATGCAATCATGGGTTTTACCTTATTGCGAATTAAAGCTTCGCATGCAAATTCGGGCAGGAGGGGGTTAATTTCGGGTAATGGGAAGTAATTCCGAACAGAGCAGGGGTTCATGTAAATTCGCTAAACAAGCGAATTTACATAAATCCGCATTGGCTCCATTCGGAGTTGGGAGAAATTCCTCCCTGTTTGAAAGAGTCCTAAGAGGAAGGAGTCTGCCCCTCTGCAGGTCTTTTGGTTTGCAAAGAGCAATACAGGATTGCATCAACACTGCGGAGAGAATCCAGGTTGACACCACTTTAACTGCCACAGGTCAATGTTATGGGATCATGGGATTTGTGGTTTGCTGGGGTGCCAGAGCTCTATAACAAGGAAGTCTAAACATCACACAAATGCCCAGAATGCCATCACACTGAGCCATGGCTGTGAAAGTGGTGTCAAGATGGATTATTTTTGCAGCGCGGATGCAACTGAGGTTACCAGAACCAAGCGTTAAAACAGGGCTGACAAGGAACAAGCAGCAGCAGGTCTGAACAAGCAAGAACAAAGGCCTTCTGAGAGTGCAGGGCAACTGGTAAAGTGGTGTCACTCTGGATTACTTTTGCGACGCAGCCGAAGACGTTCATCAGAGCAAAAGGCACTGAGAGGCCCCAGCAATAAACCAGAGAATTGAGAACCTTCTCTCTATTCCCCCCCCCCCCATATAAAATTGGGGTCACCAGTCCCATGCTTTCACTTCTGCTTCAATCGCACCTCATAGATCCAGCCTTCCTCGGCCGGCCCTGTTATCGGACCTCCATTTCAGGTTGATTTATGAACTGCGGAGACGTCAAATTATGAAAACTCAGGGTTCTCCCCCCCCCCTTTTTTTCTAATGCTGGGGAAATTCTTGCCACACTTGAATACTTCCTTTTGCTCTTTCTAACAGTTCCTGGCGGACCCCTGGTTTGGCTCCTGTGTGGGTTGGCAACGCGGGACCTATAACCTCTGGGTAAAACGTGGCACACATGGGACCAAGCAACACCAGAGCGTGGGCAAAAGGGTACAGCGGAGGAAAAACATTATACACAAACCTGCAATACTTTTTTTATAAAAAAATATTGTACCTAATATATCCAGGAGAGCCATGTGGCATATTGGTTTGAATGTTGGACTACGACTCTGGAGGTCAGGGTTTGATTCCCGCCTTGGCCATGAAACCCATTAGTGACATAGTGCAAGTCACACTCTCTCAGCCTCAGGGGAAGGCCATGGCGAATCTCCTCTAAACAAACCATGCCAAGAAAGGCCAGGACAAATCATGTTCAATTAAAAGTGTGACACATCCTAAAATCCTGAAAAGTTTTGGCTGAGCTCCTTAGGCCAGAATGACCCCTTCCGTCACAATTTGGCCTCGGAAGAAGGAAATATAGTCCATTTCTATTCACATTCTGTGATCCAGAAGGTCTTTCTCCTTCCTTGGACATCTAGAAGACAGCATGCTTTGAGTAAAAAGATACCAAAGGGATCCTGGATATAAAAATAAAAATACAGAGGGGGAAGGAGAGTTTGGAAAGTCACAAATCTCATTCCACTCCTTTATACTTTGGCAAACCCCAGAACAAGATGTTGGAGGAAGGAGGAGCATTCCAGCGCGCCATAAATCCAAGGGCATGGAGGGCATTTTGGACACGTTGGGGCTGCCATTGCGTGCCTTTGTCAGGTCAGGCTATGAACTTTTGAACGCCGATAGATCAGCCGGCTTTGCTCGGCGCTTCCAAAAAGGGAAATGGCTCCTTTATGAGCCGAAGTGTGAGGGGAAATCTGTGACAACAGGATGAAGCTGGAAAGCGATCCTCCGCCGGGCGAAAGCAAGTCCAAGTTTATAGGCTGATAACAAGCATCCAGCAACAGGCTTTTGAGCATGGTTTTAACCTCTGACCACACATTTCATGGCCACGATCTTTTTCAGCGTCTTGCGCCTGTGTCAGTTCTCCTCTTAAAATGGTTGGGCATTTCTATCCGATTCTGGAAGGGGATGATGGTTATGATCGGCTGATATCCTCCATCGGAGGATGCATCTGCACTGCAGAATTAATGCATGTTCGACAAGACTTTAACTGCCATGGCTCAAGGCGATGCATTGCTGGGATTTCTAGTTTTGTGAGCTATTTAGCCATTCCTGGCTGAGAGCTCTGATGCCACAGTATTGGACCTTATAATACTAGCGAAATCCCGTTCAGAAACGGGATTTAAACTAGATTTAAATTTAAAAAAGGAACCTCAAATGCGGGAAGTTTACCATACGGTACTACATTCCTGCATACGTGAAATAACGCGAAAATAAACCAAAGACAAAAGGGAGAAAAAACGGCAGCTTTTTACTTTCGGGAACAGATCTGTACCCATTACCCAACTGCCATTTATTTCCCTTTTCCCTTCGTTTATTTTTGCATTATTTCACGTTTGCAGAAACATTGTCTAATAAACTTCCCGCATTTGCAAGTTTTAAACAATTTAAATCTGGTTTAAATCCCTTTTCTGAATGGGATTTCGCTAGTGTGACTGAGCGTGGATTCGAACCCTGGCCTCCCAGAAACCTGTTCCAATATCTAAACCACTACAGAAGGCCTTGACTCCTGTACTCTATTATGTGAAAGATTCAGCGTTTTCCTTCTCGAGAAATGTATATACTATTTATGTTCTTATATATATATGTGTGTGTGTGTGTTTTAAAGGATTGAGAGAGTGAGAAGGAGGCAATTTTAATATTATGTTAATATTATGTAATTGCGTTCTCTTCGTGTTACTTTTCCACACTTGATTCCCCGGAGGAACCTCTGACTCATGCATCTTGCTTGTTTGCACAAAGGGAAGAAACGCGAGGCGCTCTCCCCGTAAATGGCGTATTTTACATTGCAAAGTAATGGGTACAGATCTGCAAGCGATGGGAAAACAAAGGCAATCATTCATCCTTTCCCCAATTTCTCCCGAAGCAGCGTAGGTCTCGCCGCGAGGGGCAGATCTGTCATTCCACTCCAACAAGTCCTCTGTGTGTGTGTGTGTCTTTGCGTGTCAGTCAATGTGACGGTCTGCATATTTCGCAGCACGCTCCAGAACGAGGCAGGACCATTGAAGTGCTGCAATGAAGGCATTAACTCAAAGGCTAAGCAAGTCACTCTCTCTCAGCCTGAGAAGAAAGCCAGGGCAAGTCTCCTTGGAATTAATCTCGCCAAGAAAACTCAAAGACACTTCTTTGGGACACAGCACAGTTTGAGCATTGGGCTACGACTCTGGAAATCAGGGTTCGATTCCCCGCTTGAGGACAAAAAAACATTGGGTGTCCTTTGGCAAGTCATACTCTCTCAGCCTCAGAGGATGGCACTGGCAAACTCCCTCTGAACAAATCTTACCAAGAAAATCCCATGATTGACTCAGGGTCACCATGAGTCAAAAATGACTTGGAGGCACACAACGACAACATGGTGTAGTGGTTTCAGCGTTGGACAACGGCTCTGAAAAGCCAGGGTTCAAATCCCTCCTCGCTCAGGTGTGGGATCCCATTGGCAGGTCACACTTTGTCAGCCTCAAAGGAAAGCAACGGTGAACCTCCTCTGAAGAAACTTTGCCAAGAAAACCACCCTAGTGTAGGGTCACCAAAAGTTGTGGTCAACTTCAAGGCACATACCAACAACTGGGATCGAAGGAGTGAAGAAGGATGTTGTTGTACTGCAGCTCCCATCACCCCCAAGCCATCATAGCGAAGGGTGAGGGATTGTAAGAGTTGTAGTCTAATGCTGAGGCGGCTTCCATGTCAGTTGAGCATTGAATCCATTCCTTGTTTTTTATCCTGGACTTGGAGGCATTCTTCAAGGTGGAGTGTGCTTTGAAACTAAGCCAAAATCTGGCATGGAGTCACTGCCCAACTGACTTGGGAGCCACCCGGGAGGGCTCCATCTTGCTCATCCTTGGTCTAGGAGGTTGCCCGCTGCATCTCTGTATAACTCGATGTCAATCTTCCTCTTCAAGAAAGCTGAGGACGAAGGGAGAAACTAGGAGGAGAGAGACATGTTGAAAGCAGCTGAAAAGATGGGATAACAGAAGATAAATCAGGATTTCCCCTGCCAAATCGGGACAGTTGGAGGGTACGGAAACATCACGTCCCAGAGTCATAGATCTGAAGTGTTTTGTGATATCCTTGAGAAGATCAACAAATAAAGGGCCATTAGTTTGAAGGAGGGAGTGTTATGGCTTCTGCCTTTTCTTGAATAAGGGCCTTCTTTGCTCAGGGCTGTATTTATTTTCTCAGCTGCCCGTTTTGGTGGTGTTAATTTGCCAGGCGCTGGTTGCTTTTCCCTTTCCCCGTGATCTCTGGCAATTCCTGTCAGGAACCTCGCAACTCCCCATTGCTTGCAAATTCAGGTTGAGCACAGCCAGGAAAGTCTCTGAAGATCTTGGCAAAGGAAACCAGGCAAAGACAGAATTTGGAGGTGTCTGATTTGAAGACCCAGTCCACAAGACAGAGGGGGCGGCTGGTTCTTGGATGGATTGCCAATGCCAAAGAAGATGCTGCTGGGTTGATCTCAAAGCAAAGAGAAAGGATTTGTAGTCTGCAGCTCAAGAAATGAAACTTTCTCATGGTGTGCAAATAAATGGGGGGTCATTGCCAAAACAGAGCTTGGATCTATGACCTCATGGGACTATAGCTCCCATGTGAGCTGGGAGTTTCTGGAAACAGTAGTAGAAGACCCCAGAACTTGCACAAGCTCTGCTGAAGCTGCTGCTGTGTACCTTCAAGTTGTTTCCGACTTATGGCGATCCTACAATGGGTTTTTTTTTTTGGCAAGGTTAGTTCAGAGGGAATTTACCGTTGCCATCTTCTGAGGCTGAGAGAGTGGGGCTTGCCCGAGGTCACCCAGTGGGTTTCGTGGCTGAGCTGGACATTGAACTCTGGTCTCCAGAATTGTAGTCTGACACTCAAACCACGATGCCACGCTGGCTTCCATTGCTGAAAAGTGAAGACGGCATGACAATGTGCATTCAACTGGGTTCAGAATGCATTCAGAATGACTTCCCATTTCCCGAAAATGACCCACCATTGCCCAAAATTGCATGAGATACTCTAATACGCAATAACGTAAAACCCACAATTGCGTTCGGAATGACTTCCCATTGCCCGAAATTGTGTGAGATACACTCATTCGCAATAACGTGAAACCCAGTGATTGCATTCGGATTGCCATTGCATTATACCCCCAAATTCCATCATATGATAAAACTCCTGTGTGTACATTTGTGCGTATTTGTGCCTGTCATAGCCCTAGGAGTGCATTTCCACAGTCCTCCCTTCTCCTGTCAGGGCTGTCTATGAGACCAGGGCAGGACATCCTTCTGGGGTGGGCCATCATGTCAGAGAGGCATCCATCAGCCTTTCGCCCCTCTATCGATCTAGGAAACCTTGCCAGAAAAATCCCCTCCTTCACATACCAGGAGACAGCAAGGCTGATGTTCCTTTTTTTTCCCTTCCAAAAAAAACCAAGCCAAGCTCTCTCTTACCAGCTTTCAAATAGCAAAGGGAAACAGACCAAGTTGCCTTTTTTTATGGCCCCCCCCTTTCCCCTCCCCGGCGCACTTGTCATCTGTCCAAGGAGTGTCTCATAAAACAAATTGAGAGGTTTAAATCTCCAAGACAAAAATCAATATTGGGGATAAGTAAAGAATAGGAGGAAGTCAGGCGGCGAAGATTTATTTCCCTGGAAATGTTTTTTCAATGGATTTACTAATAAATCTAAAGTGGCCCATTGCTCGGGCCTTTGATATGCAATCTCTCCCCCTTTGCTGAGATGAAAGGCCTGCATGAAGAAAGGAAGCCTGCCTTATTGATTTTAACAAGGGAATAAATCAGGGAAGTCCCACTCGGTTGTTTCACCAACCTGGGAGAGGGATTCCCACCTTCCAGGCGCATGGGCGCGCACATATGCACCCAGATTAACCTCATGCGCCTCCTCCCTTTTAATTTATGGCTATGGAAAATTACACATGTAAACCACTGACCGGTCAAAGACAGGTTCCTGCAAGGGTTGTCTTCTTGAGCTGTTGCCACTATAAAATCACAGAGTTAGAAGAGATGCTCCAGAGGTCCCTGTTTATGGTGGTCTCTCCACATTCGCTGGCGTTAGGAGTGAAGGACCCCCGTTAATGTGGAAAAAACCACAAATAAAAAAACACTATTCTTTTTACCCAAGAGAACACCTTTCTAGGAATCTCCAGGTCCTCCAGGGTCGACATCTGCCAGAGGTTGATCACAGAGAGCTGTTTTCTGTAGGAATGTCTAGGTTCTCCAGCGCAACGTTATGGTCAACTTCCAGGAGAATTGCACTGGAGGACTTGGAGATTCCTAGAGAACATAATCAAATCATCAAACCCGCAAAAGGCCAAGCCACAAATGTAGAAGGCCAACCATACATGGGACAGACCTGATCTCTGTTCTTGTCCAGTTTTGGCTGTGCTTTGCTTTCGAAGGTTGTTTAAAGGGCCTCCAGGTCCACAGATTCTTTAGCCGCGAGGAGTCAACCATCCACGGCTTCTTGCTCTTTCCCAAACAACCTGCCGGAGCAAAATTGGAAACACTCTCGATTAGATGCTTCTCAGCCCTTTCAGAGAATAAGAGGTGACAATCAAACTTAATAGAAGATGTTCAAAACAGATAATAAAAGAAGGAATCATAATAAAGGAACAGCAAAAATGATTATCAAGGTAAAAACAAGATAGTAAACAATATATCCGATAAGGGTACAAAGCCTCACAATTCCTAACCTTGCACAAGATTCATCTAAGCATTTAGGACCTGATTCAGCTTTCCTCCCTTGACTGCGATCCAAAATTATTATTGCTTGCGACGTCTCTTGTCTTGCAAATGAACTTTGGGAATGTTGAAATGTGGGCTCCTGAGACAAAGCTAGCATTGATTTATTTGATGCATCCAAGGGAGTGAAGCTCTGGTCCCTATGATTTATGCAATTCTTATACGAAGACCCTTTGAAGAAAATTTCAAGAGAGATGGAGGACTTTAAAAACACACACACAACCTCTTTCGAAACGTTTGCCCTGCAAATTTTTTAAAATAAAGGTTTAATTTTTGTTTTGCTTTTCAAATGTCCCAGTTTCGGTCCTCTCCTCCCACCTTTCCCTCTTTGTCCTCAGCTTACTTCAATTGCTGCAAAGTGAGTGCAAAGTGCAAAAGCATTTTCCCTTCCAAACAGACTAGGCTTAGTGAAGCTTTCTTACACTGGAGCGATAATGGATCACACCATTGCAAAACCCAATATGCCAGAGGCAGCGATGCTTCACGCTCGCTTATTATGCAATGGTTGCGCCGCTTGAGCAAGCCTGGGAAGGAATACCACCCTCATGAAGTCTCCTAGAAAGCGCCAACACTTGCAGAATGGCATTTTGTGCCAATGTAAATCACCAATGTGTGCCTGGTCTCCCAATTTCCTCATGGCTCAGGCTGGCTTGCGTGGTATCTTGCTTTGTATCCTGCCCTCTGTCTTAAAGACCTCAGGGCGACATACTATAGGCTCGCCCCGGTCCGTTTCAAACAACAGAAACAGATAAAATGAATTGTGGGTTCGAAAGGCTTCAAACCTATGAAGCAATTTAGCACGTTCAAAAGAAAAGAGATTTAAAAACTAACGGAAAGACTTCAAAACACATGTGTGGAATCTGTATGAAACCAAAGGATGTTGTAAATGGCCACGTTTCCATTTGGCGCAGGAATGGCAGCAATGTCGGGGCCTGTCAGGCCTGGAAAAGGGAGGATATTCCTTCAATGGGATGCCACAGAAGAGAGAAGCCCCAGGGGAAGGCCATGGCAAACCTTCTCTGAAGAAATTGTGCCAAGAAAATGCCACGATAGGTTCACCTTGGGGCTGCCCTAAGTCAGAAATGACTCATGGGGTTTTCTCGGCGAGTTTTGTACACGGGAGGTTTGCCATGGCCTTCCCCCAGGGCCGAGAGAGTGTGACCTGCCCAAAGTCATGGCTGAGCGGGGGAATCGAACCCTGGTCTCCAGAGTTGGACTACGGTCCACTACTCAAACCACTATGCCAAAGATGGAGAGTCTGCTACCTTTCCTGGCAGTCAAACAAGTCTTACAGAGAAGTTCTCCTTGACATTTTAGGTGGAATCGCTTTTCTTTGTCCTTTGAATCCGTTGGTTCCTGTTCCATTCTCCGGAACAGCAGAAAACAAACTGCCTCCATCTTCTACACGGCATCTCTTCAGATATTTAAAGATAGCGATCATGTCATCTCTCACGTCTTTTCTTCTCCAATCTAAACGTACTCAGTTCCCGAAATAGTTCCTCATAAGGCTTGGTTTCCAGATCTTTGACCGTCTTGGTTGCCCTTCTCTGGACAGGTTCTGGCTTGTCAACATCTTTCATGAACGATGGTGCCCAGAAAAGTCCTGGTGAAATCTGACCAAAGCAGAAAAGTGTGGCACTTCTGATTCCCTTCAACTGGACAGCAATATTCCTGTTGATGCAACCTAGAATTTCCTTGGCTTGTTTTGCCTGCTGCCTTGTGTGTTTCACTCGTGCTCTACTAAAAGACCCCTAGATCCTTTTCACAGATACATATTTTTTTTCCAGGGAAATTTTCGCAGGACATGCCTTGAATGTTGAAATGATGTAACCACTAAATACAACTCCAAGACCTTTGCATTCCACAAAATAAAATCTACAGAGGACAAACAGGGAAAGTGGGAGGAAGCGAGAGAAAGTGGGACATTTTAAAAGCTACGGGAAAACAGGAATGGCAGAGAAATAACTGGGACTGCTCCTGCCCAGTTGGGACAACTGGAGCGTAGCCTACCCCTGGCAGATGCTTCAAATTAATTTAAATTTTTTAATGTAAAAAGACATCCAACATAATGGTATTCTTAGGAGAGGTGTGAAGGAGAGGAGAAGGAAAACAAGCCAAAATTACAGGGAAAAGTTACAGGACAAACAGGAATTCGCTTCTGTCTATGCCGGCTGGGAGATTCTGGGAGCTGTGGTCCAAAAATGGAGTAGACCTTTTCCATAAATGAAACGGCTTTGAGTTTTAGCTTCACAGAGAAAGAGCAGTCTGCAAGATGCTACCAGCCAGGCCTTGGCTTGGATGGAAAGAAAAGAAAAGGAAGCAACCATGGGAAATGATTTACTGCCTTTGCAAAGAGGAGGCTGGGTGGGGCAGAGCAGGAGCAGGGCCACCACCACAGAAGCCTGGGAGATGCCTTCAGGGGAAGGATTACTTCGGAGCAGCCAAAACTGCACCTTGCAGAGCCACAGGGAGTAGGTGCAAGGCACTCCGGCTGCATCTACACCGCAGCATTAAGGCAGTTTGATCTCCCCCTTGGTCTCAGGTTTTAACTCTGAAATCTCAGGACCTGACCTGCCAGACCTAGATAAGTCACAGCAGAAGGTCTCTTCTGAGAACCTTAATGTTTGGGAAGGAATATTGTTGTTGTTGTGGGCCTTCAAGTTGTTTCCGACATGTGGTGACCCTAAGGCAACCCTATCATGGGGTTTTCTTGGCAAGTTTCTTCTCATTGCCATCTTCTGAGGCTGAGAGAGTGTGATTCATCCAGGATCAACCTTCTTGGCTGAGCTGGGATTCCAACTCTGCTCTCCAGAGTGATAGTCCAACACTCAAACCATTCTGGCACCGAGGTATATTATAGAAGCCATCAAAATGAAGGGCTTTGAGTGTTGGATTAGGATATGGGGTGATGGAGGTTCAAATCCAGCTATGGATGACTTTGGCCAAGTCACGCTCTCTCAGGCTCAGAGAAAGGCAACGGCAAATCCCTCCTGAACAAAACTCGCCAACGAAACCCCCATGCGCCGTGTCTATGTGTGCCTTCACCTGTTGACTTATGGCAACCCCCATGAATTTCATAGGGTTTTTCTTAGGCCAGGAACACTCAGAGGTGCTTTTCCCAGTTCCTTTCTCTGATATATAGCTTACAACACCCGGTATTCCTTAGTGATCTCCCATCCAAGCACTAACCCTGCTTAGTTTCCACGATCAGAAAAGACCCGGCGCCTTTTGGTGACCCAAAGATGTTTTTAGTCAACATGATAGAAGAGGAGGATTTAGCAAAAAGACATGGTAAATTACTGTTTTGTATGATTTGCACTGCTAGATAATAGTTGGCCTCTATGTGGAAAACAGAACAAGTACCTGATATAGCTTCTTGGATCTTAAAAATTTACAACGATATGGAAATAGATAGAGTGGCCTGTTATTTAAATAAGAGACCAATAAAAAAATTCGAACAAGACTGGAAGCCTTGGAGAGATTATCTGAATGAAGGAAAAAGGATCATATACTAGTATTATTTTTAATAAACTTTGAAACTAGTGCAAACAGTACAAACAGTAAATAATCTATGGAATATAATCATTTGGATAAGGTTTGACTATGATTGAAAAGAAGATTAAACGGGTTTTTAAAAATTTACCAGAAATATACATGTGAAGTACAATATGAAATGGAAATCGAAAGTTAACAATGTACCGTGTGAGAATTTCACGGGACGGATGAAGATAAAAGGAAGCAGCACTGATATAAATATGTACAATGACTAGATGTATATGTAATATTTTAGTTTTAATATATATGGTGCCTTTAGGACATTTAGGCCCTTAGGTTGCCATAAGTGGGAAAGGAGTTGAAGGCACACAACAGCCATCTTTACATATGTATGGATATGGATATAGACGCCATTATGTGTCAAGATCTCACACTATTTAAGTGGTTCCCATCTTGTGTGAACCAAGTGTATGGATTTCTTGGAACGCATCTTTTTTTTCCCTTTCCTTTCCTTTCTTTCCTTTCTGGAATATCGACTGCACATCTCCTTTTTTTAAATCCCCTCCCGAACCCGATAATAGATGGTGAAAGCGCAGCACACCTTAATGATTGCTTTTAATTGCTGTTTATTATGATCAGAATCTCCCTTTTATCTCAATGGGCGCAACTCCTCCCAACTTAATAACAGGAATCTGCTTTTTTTTTCTTTCTTCCTTTTCTTTTCTTTTTCCAAAGCTGGCACCCACGGATCAGAATGTACTTTGCAACCAGACTGTCTCCCAACATCCCTGGAAGGTAGGAAAAACCAGTTTGCATTGTTTCCCGGGCGAGATAGAGAGGAGCCTCCCCCTCGCCTTTGCTTCCCCACCCCTGCTATCTTGAACCAAAACCGATGGGAAAAAGTTTTGAAAGCTCCCCATCAATTAGATCTCGCACTTTAAGCCACAAATGGGGTGTCTTTTTTTCCCTTCTTCTTTTTTGCAATTCAGCTTTAAAAAAAAAAAAAAACCTATTGGGGATGTTCCAGATTTCTTTATCAAGAAGAAGGAGAATGGATAGGTGTGGGTTCTTGTTTCTGTGAGGTTGTAGGTTTGCTCTGACTTGTATTTCTGAAGAGGGAACTGGAGCAACTAGATTATTTTCAGGCTTGGGTTTAATGGAATTGCACCTAATTCTTTTGAATCAATTTAGAATAGAATAGAAATTTTATTTTTTGCTAACCGTTCTCTCCCGTCTATTCCATACCTTACCACAAATAAAAGAATAACAGTAACAAAACTTTTCGTGTACTCATCAAACTATATTACAAACTTGGCTAATATATATACATATATATATATATGTATATATACACACACACATACACACACACACAAATATATATACACACACACTACAGAAGTCCAAAACGTTTGGCCTCTTGTGATAATAGAATATAACAAATGACTATTCAAAATCTCCAGAGTCCTCCACATACTAGGTTGACCAAAAATACATGAAACGAGTTCTATGTCGTCCAGAAAATAAATTGTGCACCTTTGTAATATACACTTGTCCCTCTGTATTCGCTAGGGTTAGGGGCACAAGACTCCCATGAATATGGAAAAAACACAAATAACAAAAACACCATGTTTTTATTTGAGAAGACACCTCTCTAGGAATCTCTAGGTCCTCCGGTCCAACTCTGTGGTCAACGTCCGACAGACGCTGACCATAGAACTGCACCGGAGGAACTACGAATGCCTAGTAGAGTATTCTCTCTAGGAATCTCTAGGTCTTTCAGTGCATCTTTTAGCTAAAGTTGACCATAGATTTGCACCGGAGGACCTAGATATTCCCAGAGAGAACATACTAATCAAATCCATGAATAATCAAATCCGCAAATATCAAAGCCGCAAATACGGAGGGATGAGTGTATATCCAAGTTTGTAACATAGCTTTATGAGTATACAGAAAGTTTGGGTTTTGTTATTCCATTGTTCTGTTATTTGTGATACCGTAATTGACTCTTTGGGAGGGTTGTTCCATACCTTAGCACTGGCTCTATGTTCCTAGGTGGTTTTGGTCCGGGCAATATGAGAGATCGTATCTTAACATACGTCTCACTAGAAGGGAAGACGACTAAACTGAGGCTTGGACATATCATGAGACCTTCCAAGTCAGTTCCAACTCTAGGATTCTACGGTTCTATCGTTTTAGAAGGAATGTTGAAATGGGCAGTTATTTCTGCTCCTCAAAAGTGCAAACTTACAACCAAAGGGAATGATGGCGGGGCAATGGGTTGAGTGTCGGACTATGACTCTGGCGACCAGAGCTTGGATCCTGGCTCAGCCCCGAAACCCACTGGGTGACCCTGGGCAAATCATACTGTCTCAGCCTCAGAGGATGGCCATGGCAAACCCCCTTGGAAGAAACTTGCCAAGAAAACCCAGTGATAGGTTTCCCCGTCAGTCTGAAAGGACTCAAAGACACGCAACAGCAACAACAACCACCGTCATCCGAACATGTCCTGTTTTAAAGCTGAATCCCATTCATTCCCTTCATGTTGAATCCCATAAATTTCCTTCCGCAGGGCAGGAAAGATGAGCAAAGCCTCCAAGATATAAAACGTCCACCTGAGACAAAAGCGAGAAAGAGAGATGGGGGAGAGGGAGAGGAAGACAATGGGAGCAAAAAGATCAGGTAAAGAGACAGTTTCCAACAAATCCAGCCTTTCTGAAATTTATGGCTTGCAATTATGCAGCTTTTGCCTGATTTTTTCCCTTGAAGGCTGGGCTGGGGCTGAGGGGTGGGCAGAGGAGGAGCCCCAATCTACTTTCTTTGGCTTTGGAAACCTTGGCATTGGCAAGGGTGCCCGATGATAGCATTTTCCCAGGTTATCACAGAAGACAACTTAATTGTCGAAGGACAGACAATCTGTCTCCAGTCTTTCAACCGCCTAGGGATGCCTGCCGAGGACTCCTTTCGTCAGGCCTGCCTGTGCTCTTTCTCAAACTTGTCCCTGCAAAACAGACTGCTCCTTCCCTCTCCTTCTCATTTCTTGGCACCCGTTGGGAGCGTTCGGGGCTCCAGTCCAGGCCAAGCGGAGCCACAGGCGGTCCCCAAAGTCCCTCGGATCCTCCAGACTCCCCAAATTGCAGGAATGGTCCCAATGGTTGAATCCGTGGATGAAGAATCCATGGATAAGGAGGGATGACTGTCCAGTAGCAGTTAGGATTTAGAGGAGGGAAATAAGGAATAACAACATCTTCTGTACACCAGGTAATCTTCAACTGTATATTCAATACAAATATAACCACGGCCACATTCCCACTTACAAATAAATCGCTTTCCGATTCAAATCGATGGATCGGTTCGGCAGCGGAGCGTGGCTCACACTACATTTGCCCCAATCGCATATTCTCGTTGCAAAATAAAATAAAAATAACCCACTTGTCGTTCACATTGACGAATGAATCGATTCAAAACGGACCCGCTCCAGCCGGCCAAAGGGCCAATTTAAATCGATTCCAACCTGCATTTGGTTCACACTTGTGCAGGATCGATTTATCCAAAAAGACGCAGAAAACATCAGTGGCACAAAAGACGCGAGTTAAATGGTTCTAGCGCAGCCTTCCCCCGCCTCCGAATCACTTCAGCAATTCAATTCAAGTATGAACCAGGGTCATTTAAACCGTTTCAAACCAATCTGTGAACCGGTTTAAAACGTAGTGGGAATGAGGCCAGAGTTGGTCTGTAGAATTAGCACATAGAGAGATCTTGTGGCACTTTTGAGACTCATTGAAAGAAAGACATTGGCAGCGTGAGCTTTCCTAGACTTCAGTCTACTTCCTCAGATGCATTCTGTTCAATAAATTATTCTTATGGCATATTCATATGCCCCTGGAAAGAATAAAGTGGTGCTAACTGGAGCGGTTAACATAAAACCCACAGAGTCTGTGGTGGTACCGGTGGTGTCCAGTGGTGGGATTATAGGAATAAAGTCTTGCATTGGAACCATGAGGATATCTAGAAGGTCCCCATATTGGTAGTAGAGGCAGGACAAGTCGACATCTCCGCCTTATTTTAGGCTCTTGGTTTGGGGGCATTTTGGATAGTCTTTGTTGCCCATTTTTGAACTGTAAGCTACTTTGAGCCCCAATTCTGGGGAAAAGCAGGAAAGAAGCAACAACGATAACAACAGTACAGAGGATCATAGAGGGAGAAAAAAAATGGGGTCTGGACTTGCAATCCATCCTTCTCCGGCAGCACTGAACTGGGATGGCAGCTTTTAGGTTATTTCAGCGATGGTAGGCTTGTAAGCCCAGTCTTCTGCAGAATTAGAGATTCGGTTTTGTTGATGTTTTTCTTTTTTGCACAAGTAGAGTCAAGGAGAACACACACATACACACCCACTCATGTCTCAGAGGGAGTAGAAAGGTGGAATTAAAGCCCCGTGCATCCTAGGTTACTCCAACCCGCTCTGCAGAAATCATGTAGTCTGACCTCCCCTTTAACTTCCATGCCTCAGTGCTATACAATCCTGGGATTTCGAATCCTGGGGCATTTAATGATCACTCTTTAGACCTCTGAGTCTTGCCCCGTTCCTTCACAGCCACCCTTCCATACTCCAAAACATTTCACAAGTGAAAACCAAGCAACATTAAAGTGCATTACGGCAAAAGTTGCCAGTGAGGAAGAAGTCCGGAGAGGTGGCACCAGTTTGGTTTCACCTGAACTAACAGCAAAGATTCTGCCACCTCGTTTCTGCGACAACGAGAACCACAACCGAAAGTCATTTCGCCCCCAAAATACAGTATCTTGGGATGCGGGGGGAAGGTATACATGGCCAAACGTTGCCAAACGTGGCCAAACATGGTTCAAATATAGGCCCCATTTTCTTCACCGCAGCGTACATCTGTATCCACAGATTCCTTATCCATGGACTCAAGAATCCACGACTTGAAAATATATATAAATTCCAAAAAAGCACACCTTGGTTTTGCCAAGGGAGACCATTTTACTATATTACTGTATTTAATGGGACTTGAGCATCCATTGATTTGGACTCCACATAACCAAACTCCAGTGGAAACCAAGGGCACACTGTATAACCAAGTAAATAACATTTAAAACAGAATGAAACAGAGCTTTCAGATTTGATTTCTTGAACGACAGCTTTCCAAATCCCTGAACAACATAGCAAGTGACAGGGGGATTCTGGGAGATGCAGTCCTAGAAGAAACTTTCTCAAGCTCTGATTGCATTTTCTCTCTCTGTTTCCACCCCTCATCCCCAAAATATCATTTTTTAAAGAGCTTCTCCCTGGCCAATTTTCAAACTTCTCTTGTTTAGGAGAGGAGTTCCTATCTATCTGTCACCGTTTAATTGATGGTTTGTACCCGAATTGGCTCTCTTTGCATTCTTTGGCTGCAACGATGACGGAACTTGTTTTGGGGGAACAAGAAAGTTTCCCGGTTTCAGACGGCAAGCCCTGGGACGCCTGAGATTGAAACCCATCATATATTATCTATCTGACAAATCATGAGTAAATCTATTTATCATAAGGGCAGGACAGGGACGGAAGGAGACATGAGTGGAGGAAGAATCGGGTCTCACTGGGCTTGTTTTTTGGGTGACTAATTTAAGATTTCGAAAATATGTTGCCCTCCTTCCCCACCAACCCAGGATGGAATTAGAGGACAGAATCAGAGCAAAATCTTGTCTGTAGCCAAACAAAGAATAGTCACATTTTTGGTAGGGACGGTCCAGATTAATCCTCTTATCATTCCACATTTCCAGCTGTTTTTAAAATGTCCCAGTTTCTCTCTCCTCATCCCACTTCCCCCTTTTATCCTCAACTTGCTTCAGTTGCTGCAAACACAATTTTTCAACTGAGAAGGGGGACTTCCTAGGAGACTCCAGCAAAAGCAATCTGCTGCAGCATCTCCCAGGTTTTGTCTCTCCCGCATTCATAACTTTCCCCTTCTTGACCATTCTGTGATATTGTTTAGCCACATGAGTCCTTTGGATATGTACTTCGGAGTCTGTATTTCAGACTTCGGAGCCAGCATGGCATGGGTTGAGTCTTGGACTACGACTCTGGAGACTAGGGTTCGAAACCCGTCTCGGCCATGGAAACCTACTGGGTGACTTTGGGCAAGTCGCACGCTCTCAGCCTCAGAGGACGGCCATGCCAAACCCACTCTGAAGAAACGTGCCAAGAAAACCCCATGGTAAGTTCGCCGTAGAGTCGGCGTCTCCCTGTTTCCAAAACTCAGGCTGGGTGAGTGCCAATCCTGATGTAGCCAAAATAGTACCCTCCAAACAGAAGAGAGAAAGAGAAAGAGAAAGAAAGATCATTAGGATGGGAGGATATCATAGTGTTTATAGGAACATTTAAAAATACAACCAACCCAAACCCAAATCTAGGGGGTTAATGTCCACATCCTAATAAGAACTGAACATGCTCAGTAGACACAAAATGTTCAAGGACTTTAGGAGCTAAGAAACAAAGAAATGCTCAGGTTGGAGAATGTAATGGAGTGCTGGAGAAAAAGGCATGTTGGGATGGCTTCAAACTTTTTATATAAAAATGATGATGATGATGATGATGATGATGATGATGGAGTGGGCCCTTACTATCTGCTGGGGTTTGGTTCCAGAATGCCCTGAGGACACCAAAATCCGGGGATGCTCAACTCCTATTAAATCGAGTGGCTGGCGTCCCTTCTATAAAATGGCAAACTCGAGGCTTGCTTTTTGGAATTTATAATTTTGGAAAATATTTTCAAGCTGTGGATGGTTGAATCCCTGGATATGTGGATATGGAGGGCCGACTGTAATTGATTTTGCATATATCTCGATAGCAAGCCAGACTGGTGTAGTGGTTTGAGCATTGGACTCGGACTCTGGGGAGCAGGGTTCAAATCCCAGCTCGGCCATGGAAGCCCATGCTCACATGCTCTCAGCCTCAGAGGTTGGCCATGGCAGACCCCCTCTGAACAAATCTTGCCAAGAAAACCCCTTATGGCCACCATATGTCGGAAACGACTTGAAGGCACACGACATCAACGTATATAGATATTGATAAGATGATGATCAAGATGATGATGATGATGATGACAGAGTAAACTGGTTCGTCAATTCCTCAGAAGCTCCCAGGCATGATTCTCAGGCATGAATGATTCATGGACCCAAATTATAGCCCTTTGTGGGTGTGTGGATGTGCTTGGGTGAGGTTTTGGCAAACAAAGGAGTCCGGGATGGCAGGGAACATTCGGGATGTGCTCTTTAAAAAGTTTAACAAGACCAAGAAGTGGCTTTTATTTCGCTGATAATGCTCAAAGGGAGCAGAAGGCTAGGGTCTTTTGGTGTGTTTGTGGGAAAGGGACAAAAGAAATGCCCGAATCCAGTTACGGTGTGTCAAGCATGCTGAAGCAAAATTCAAAAGATCTGTAGTAGTGGCAATCCAAATCCAAAATCAACAAAAGTGTGATACTTTTCTTGTCCAACCGAAAGGCATCAAATGCGCCCTCCAAGCTTTCAGGGCTCCACTGGCTTCTTCGTCAGGCAAAAGATGTTTAAAAATCATTATACTGGAGAGGAAAAGTCAGGATGGCGTAGTGGTTTGAGCATTCGACTGTGACTCTGGAGACCAGGGTTCGATTCCCTGCTCAGCCATGAAACCCCCCTGGGTGACCTTGAGCAAGTTACACTCTCTCAGCCTCAACAACAGCCGCAACAACAATTCCTTACCCAGATCGAGGCAGGGGACAGCAACAGATTAATATATAACATCCAGCACCAGCTAAAAACACACAGCGCCAACGTAAAATAACAAAAAAGACAACTACATATTGGAATAATCAACCCATATTGAATGGATTGAAACATCCATAATTTAATTTGACCCCACTTTTGCTGCCACTGCTTCGTCCTACACAATCCTGGGATTTGTTGTTTTGTGAGGCACCAGCACTCTTTGGCGGAGAAGGCGAAAGACCTCGTGAAACTAAAAATCCCAAGATTTCAGAAGATGACACGATAGAGCTTAAAGTAGCTTCAAACCGCATTGTAGACAGACCCACAGATGTCCTACAACGAACCCTGAGGGTTTGTTTCCTACTCCCTGATCTACAAGAAATACACCGTAGAGGAATACAATGATGGGTTCTCACCAGAGACTCCACTCCTTGACCGGATCAGTCCTGGGATCTTAGGATGTGAGAGGAAGGAAAAAATGATTTCTAGCGCAGTCGGTGTCAGCGGGGAGGCTGTTCAAGGACAATCCCTGTCCGGTAGGACAAAGAAGTTTAGCAGATCTGATTAATTCCATCACGGATGTGGAAATGAGAGCTGGCAGCTCCAAAGCGGCGGAAGTGATCGGCTTGGACTTTGAGAAAGTTCTTGATGGAAGAGGCCCGCAAGCAAGACTCAAAAGCATACAAGGGCTGCAAAGGGGAGGGAGGGAATTGGTTACCTGGAAATGGGTTCAAAATTGATGAGGCCGGTTGTGTGAGAGAAACATCACAACTTCCCATTTCTGCCCCAGTTTTGGCAGGGAAAATCTCAATGACTCCTCTGCCATTCCACTTTTTCATCTCCTTCTACAGTGTCCTGGTTTCTCTCTCCTCCTCCCACTTTCCTCCTCTGTCCTCAACCTTTTGCTGCAAGAAGAGTGCTAAAGGAGTTTGTTGTGGTGGTTGTGTGCCTTTGAGTCATTTCCGACTTAAGGTAGCTCTATCATGGAGTTTTCTTGGCAAGTTTCTTCAGAGAGGGTTTATCATTCTCTTCCCCCGAGCCCGAGAGAATGTGACTTGCCCAAAGTTACAAATCTAAGGAGTTTATCATACGATGGAATTTGGGGGTATAATGCAATGGCAATCCGAACGCAATCCTGGGGTTTCACGTTATTGCGAATGAGTGTATCTCACGCAATTTCAGGCAATGGTGGGTCATTTTCAGGAAATGGGAAGTCATTCTGAATGCATTCCGAACGCAATCAGATTTCACATAAATTCGCTAAACTAGCGAATTCACGTAATTGCAAATTGGCTCCATTCGCAATTGAGAGAAATTCCTCCCATGTGATAAACTCCCAAGTAAATTTGTTTCATGTTCTTTTGCTATAGCCACACTCCAGAAATAAAGCAGTTTGGCGCTGAATTATATTGTCACAGATCCATCAGGAGAAATCCTGGGATTTGTATGTAGAGAGCTCTTGCAGCATCTTTGAGACTAACTTAAAGGAACATGTTGGCAGCATGAGCTTTCCTAGACTAAAAGTCTACTTCCTCAGATGCATAAGGGATTTGTAGTTTGGTGAGCCATTCAGACTGCTCTGTCTGGTCCCTCGCCAAACTACAAATCCCAGGATTCCAAAGGACGGAGCCATGGCAGTTAAAGTAGTGTCAAAGTAGTGCAGCTACTTCCTTAGGGCTTAGTTTCTCCACCTTCCATTGTCTCGTTCTTCCTTTTTTGCTCACGGGCCAGAATAAACGTAGGGCACATTTGGGTGGATTTTAAAAACATTTTTGGGGAACTTTTTAAAAGTCGAGTGACAGCCTAAATTCCAAAAAGGTTTACAGGCTCCAGACAAGTTTGATTAATAGTAACGGAGGTGCAACTGTTGGTGAAAAGGGCGAAGCTAGGCGTGGGTCCCTTGAAATACCTGGGAGAAATCAGAGGCTGCCCTGGAAGGGGTGAAGGTGGCACCACCCAAGAGATGCCAGGAGGAAGGGACCGGCCAGAGAAGAACTGGGAGGGTGGGGAGCTTAAAAATCCCCACGCCAACCAACTTTCCCTTCATGCTTGGGGGTAAAAATCATGACGAAACCCTTATTTCCTTCCATTTTATTCAGTGTACAAAGGAAACTATCCAAGCTGCTCAGTCTTTTTTTTTTTTTTGGGGGGGGGGGGGGAGATGTAAACATCTCACATTGCTCCAGGGATGACCCACCAATTCACTAATGTGAAGGAAGATACTGCCTTGGAGTGCAGCTCTCAGATGCCAGTCAATGGCCTTGGCTTTGGTTCATGGGCATTCAACAGATCACTTGGGATGAAAGAGTTTGTTCATGTGGCTCCAATACAGCTGAAAACCTAACCCATTATTTACTTGGATGCCCAATTTATAAAGATATAAGAGGTGCATTATTCAAAGAGCTAGGATTGGAACCAAACACATGTTTGATCAAATTTTTTACTAGGGGAGCCTGTACTATACACTTCTGAAAAGGTAGCTTGCTTTGCTTTTTACGCATCCATTTTAAGGAGGAAGTTTTGTAAACATGACTGTTAGGTTTTAGGATGGATTTGAACCTATACAAACTTGTTTTGGGATGATCTTAGCTTCGTGAAGTAATGTTCTGTATTTCCAGTGTATCCCATCGTTGTCGTTATTCAGTTTGATTCCAGCCTATAAGGCTAATGGTTTCAGATGGTTTTAGCTTTGTGATGTAATGTATAATGTATCCTTTTATAATGTATCCGATTTTTGTGTTTTATTTTTTGCAGTGGCTTATGCTACACAAATAAATTTACTTACTTGCTTGCTTGCCTCGGAGTGTGGTGGAGTTTCCTTTTTTGGAGGTTGGATGGATGGCCAAATGTTGGGCATGTGTTGACTGTGTCTTGGACTGGTTGGACCTTGCTGTCTCTTCCAAATCTACGATTTTAAGTCACCACCAGCTCCCATCCTTCTGAAACAAACAAAACAACTCATAAAACAACAGAGTCTTGCAAAGTCTGGTGGAATCTGAGAGGTGGCAGGGACCCCCAAGGTTCATCTATCTCAACCCGGGCCATGCAAGATCATGATGTTCTCCTTCAAAAGGATGGAAAGTCACAGGAGATGTTGGACGCTCTTGGGACAAAATGGGACAACCTGGCCAAATCCGACCCAGGCTGCATTAGCTTTCGCCTGGAAGGATTGCCAAATGTGGCAATCTTAAAAGCTCTGAGAGAAAAGGAGAAGAAAGGAGCCAAACACCTCAGGCAGAGAAAAGCATTCCCGTATGAAGCGAGCAAGCTTTTCTGATTTCCTTTGATGTCAAATGAGATGGAAAAAATAATAGTAATTAATGAGATTTCCCGGCCCTCACTCCACCAGACAATATTAAAGTCATTTGAATGTTTCTGACGACTTCCTAACTTCTTTTGCCTTTGGAAAGGTCCCATAAATTCCCTGGAGATAAACTAAGGCTGCATCCGCAATGCAAAAATAATCCGGTTTGACACTTTTAACTAGCATGGCTTTACAACACACTCGTCCCTCCCTATTCACTAGGGTTAGGAGCACAAGACCCAGGTGAATATGGAAAAACCGCAAATAACAAAAACACCATGTTTTCACCTGAGAGGACACCTCTCTAGGAATCTCTAGGTCCTCCAATGCAACTCTGTGGTCAACGTCCGACAGACACTGACCATAGAACTGCGCTGGAGGAGCTACAAAGGCCTAGCAGAGTATTCTCTCTAGGAATTTCTAGGTCATTCAGTGCAACCTTTAGTTAAAGTTGACCACAGAGTTACACTGGAGGACCTAGATACTCCTAGAGAGAACATATTGATCCAATCCGTGAATAATCAAATCTGCAAATATCAAAGCCACAAATATGGAGGGATAGGTATATGTGTGTGTATATATGTGTGTGTATATATAGGGCTCAGTGCTATAGTTTGGTGTGGCACCAGAGCTCTGGCAGAGAAGGCTAAATGTTTTCCAAAACTACAATGCCCAGAATTCCATAGCATTGAGTCATGGCAGTGAAAGTGGTGTCAACCTGCATTACGTCCACACTGCAGACACAGCCTAGGTATCTCTACATCCTCCAGTGCAAATCTATCGCTAACATCTGCCAGAAGATGACCACAACATGGTAGTGGAGGACTTACGAATGCCTAGAGAAGCGTTTTCTCTAGGAATATCTTAGTCCTCCAGCATGACATGTGGCCGACATTGACCACAGACTTGCAGTGGAGGACCTAGAACTCAAACTTTGGTCCTCCAAGCACTTCGGATTTCATCTCCCAGATTCTCCCGCCGGCTTTCTCAACCGTCAGGAATTCTGAGAGCTGAAGTCCCAAACATCTGGAGGACAAAAGTTTGGGAACCACTGACCGAGGACTCTTTCAGACGTCGGAAATTGGAAGTATAATTTAATGTCAATTCGAATGCAATCATGGGTTTTACGCTATTGCGAATTAAAGCTTCACACGCAATTTCAGGAAGGAGGGGGTTATTTTCGGGTAATGGGAAGTAATTTCGAATGCCTTCTGAATGGAACAGGAGTTCATGTAAATTCGCTTAACTAGCGAAGTTACATGAATCCGCATTGGCTCCATTCGGAGTTGGGAGAAATTCCTCCCATTTGAAAGAGTCCCTAGAGGCTCCTAGAAGGAACATATTAATCGAATCTGTGAATAATCCAGTCTGCAAAAGTCAAAGAAACAAATGTGGAGGGACGACTGCATTACCTGTCCTCAGCCAGGAGGATTCTGGGTGTTATAGTCGAAAAATATAACTCTACAGGCTGAGACTGGGGTTACGCAGCCCTTGATTTTCTCGTCCTGGTTTGAAAAGCTTGAGTCCAGCCTCCTTTCATGGATCCTCTTCTGCATCTTTGGCTCTAACCCTTTTCTCAGCTATAGATGACCTGATTTTGGTGGGGGGGGGGGGGAGAGTAAGGGAATATTAAAAGAAACATTAGTAATGCAACAAGGAACATCCCGTAAAGTTCAGCAGATAAGAGGAGCAGGGACTGTTCCCATTGCCTTGTAACATTTTGCAGAACAAGCTGTCCTTGCTTACAGGATGGGAGATGTCCCGGAAAGGTATTGGCTTGGCTTGGTCAATGCTAGGTGGCCAAAGTTATTCCAGGAGCAAAAGTCCAATTGTGCTGGTTTCCCCAAAGCTGGTTCTTTGTCAAAGAGGTGCCACCTCGTGGTGCAATGGGGTACTGTGGTGGGATGCAAGAGTATTCATAACCAGGAAATATTATCATTATTATTATTATTATCCACCTAGAACAGGCTACCCAGTTTTTAAATAAAACAGGGAGAAAAAGTTTATATATATATATATATATATATGCACATGCACACACATATATAGGTGCGTGTTTATATATAGTATGTGGATATAGTGTGTGTGCATGTGCGTGTGTGTAATATATATATATATGTGAGGAAACTGATGATATACTAGCAGACATAAAAAGATCACGTCAGGCACTCAGAGGAGTCTTTTTGTCCGAAAGAGGCATAAGCATTTGCTGACATCCAAGAAACTTTTAAGACCCCTTGGGCCTTTCCTATTGGGGAAAAGGTGGGTTATAAAGTAATCGACTTGGTTGCACACTTTGGTGGCATTTTGACGGGTCGCAAGAAAAGCCTTCCCCGGCAGTGTATTTTGTTCACGTCTGAGAGAGTCAATCCGACTCTTGCCTCACTTCCCGGCCGGTGTGTTCTCCGCGTCTTCCACGTCGCATGGGAAAAAAGCGTGTCTCGCAGGCATATCAGATCTCTCAGCAGATAGCAGCCAGGGAGCATAATAACCGCCCTCCTAATTCAGATTTTTTTTTTTCCCCTTCGCTTTCCCAATGACACGTTTTGGATTTGGCAAGCCGATGCGCAAAGACAGAGGGAGGACAGCCCAGTTAATGCCCCTGGACCGCGCTCAGTCGGCTTGGATGCTCCCAGACGCAATGTTTCTCTGAAGTGTCAGAGCTCAGAGGTGCCCCGATCCGACCCAGACAGACATTTTCAGATAGTGTTAGTCCTCTGCCCCTGTGACAGTTGCACGTTTATGTGTTTATTTGTTTCCAACAAATTCAAGGTGGCATATATGGCTCTCCCCATTCTACAGTGAGCCCTTGGTATCGGCTGAGGACACTCCGGACTTTATCACACAGGGAAAATTGGAAGTTAACCCGCGGTCATCCAAGGTATTTCACGTAGTTTTACAAAAGATTTTTCAAACGGTTTCACAAGCAATCCAAACGCAATCGTGAGACAGCCCAGGAATAGATGAATCTGGAAAAATATCAAATTAATAAATCCTTTCCCACTGCAAATTCACAGTCAATTCACATTTGCGTAACTATGAAATGCATCTCCAGTTCAGCCGTGGGATTCCTGTCGGCCATGGGATCCTGTCCTCCCTGCGCATGTGCAAACACGCTAATTCGAAACCAAGAAGCTGATGGGTACATACTCATGTGATAAGTTCATTCGCATTCGCACTGCTTTCTCTTTCGGATGGACACTGTGTTTTTATGTGCGTGTGATAAGCTACTATGTAATTTCTTGCATTTTTGGATTCCCCCCTCCCTTCTTCTTCTTTCGGGACGGTGATACATTCCTCCATGTGAAAAAGTCCTCCATGGATATCAAAATCCATGGATGTTCGAGTCCTAGTATAGACAACAGTCTAGTAAAATTGTGTCCCTTTTGTAAAATAGCAAAATCAAGGTCGGCTTATTAGAACATCTATGTCTTCTTTGAATACCGTCAAGCCATGGACGCTTGAATCTGCACAAATGCAGGGCTGACCGTATTTCCTTACAATAATTCTCCGAAGTAGGCTAAACTGAGAAACAGTGACTGGTCCAAGGTTGTCCAGCGAGTTTCACGGGTCAATGGAAAGTTGAATCTGGATCCCTCGAAGTTGCAGTCAAATACTCCGACATTGTGCTTCAATGTCACTCCATGAAACTGTTGAAGGAGGTAATCTCACTGAGCGTAGAGCAAAGAATAATCTTGGAATCTGTGGGTCAGAATTCTCTTCCAGGACTTACTTCTTTGTAAGGGGACTTCCAAGATCCAGTGTGATATAGTGGTTTGAGTTCTGGACTACAACTCTGGACATCTGCCTCCTTTAAACATCTAAACATCTCCGACAGAGAGGTGGGACAGGTTTGTCCTCTGCTGCCACAGAGGGTAGGATCCAGTCTATGTCATAGGAGAGTAGATTTCAATGGAACATGAGAAGAACTTCTTGACTGTAGGAGCTGTTCAGCAACAGAACTAATTCCCTGGAAAAATGGTTGGTCTCCTTCTCTGGATGTCTTCAAAAAGAGGTTGGAGATCTTTAGCTGGAGATCCTGCACTGAGCTGTGGGTTGGACTGGATGGCCCACAAGGCCCCTTCCAACTCTAGGATCCTATGATTTTGTCGTATTTTTGATTTGGACAAGCAACACCAGTAAGATGGAAAGAAACAGGAGTCTACATCCAGTTCTTAGTCTCACCTAGACCCACGGCATCAGTGGCAATGGGGCAAACTGTCGCTTATGTAAGCAACATTTGTCCACTGGGTCTGCTTAAGCCGTGGATGGTTGAAACCGTGGAAACGGAGGGCCAATTGTACTGAAAAGCCACCCAAGTTCCTTGGTACTAACCACTGGGTTTTAGGTCAGGGCCTTTTCAGTGGTGACCCAAGAGAAATAGCTCTGGTTCCACTTGCCTCTGGCTTCATGACTCAGTTTTTCCTGCAGATGGGCCTTTTATACAATGCTTTATCAGGAGCAGTTTTGTTTCCAATGATTCACATTTAATCCAGGCGTAATCTCTTGCTACATAATGACTGGCATCCAGTTAGGGACATGCATAGCTGGAATTCCCTTGGGGACGTACATCTTCTTAAGTGGATTTACCTCTGTAAGAAATGTAATTGAGCAATTTTGCAATGCCTGCATCCAGCAAGGGGCTGCTGTCATGTTACTACATAGGAGAGGCCGCAAAAATGACAGTTGCACATCTAGACTGACGCACAACAGGACTGATGCGCAGTGGGACACCTCCCTCTGTTGCACATGGATGTATTCTGCTGATAGCCGCAGAAACAGAGTTGCACTGACAACAGTTCCTCTGTGACTTCCCATAAGTTTGAAGTGACTTGAAGGCACACAACAACAACAACATTGTATATTGTAGCTGCACATCATATAGTGTGCATTCCATATTGTGCATTGCAATTATGCAGTATGGATTTTGCTTTGAGGTTGCACATCACAAATGGTGCATTGTGACTATTCATTTGTGTTGGACGTTGCACAGAGGCAACCAGTCATTGGCATGAGTTGTACAATGTTGTTATTCGATGTGAGGGTTCTTTGGTGCTCGTGTAACACACCTCCACGTGTGGATATATATTAACAGTCCGCCGAAGGGATGCTGGATTGCTGCTTGTATATATTACTTAAGCCCCCTTATGGCATTGAAAGATGGCTATGGATTGGCTGAAATAAATCAAAGAAACAAGTACGTTCTTCAGGGCTTATCAAGATGCAAACTGAATCAATTCACCCAGGGAAAAATATGCCCAGGCCTACCGTAACGTTTCTATGCCATTTATATTGCTCCCTTCTTCCAATTTTATTAGCCCACTTACTTTTGCTTTTCTACATTTTTACACCTTTCATAAACATTTATCCCATGTATAGCTGTAGCATTTTATTATATATGTACGAGAGAATTATTTTTTATTTTAAATCGCACTGGCTGGCTTCCTATATTGTGGTTACGGGTCCATAACTGATCTAGGCAGTTGCACTAGGCATTCACAAGTGTGGCGCGATTGCCATGATTGTGATCGGCCGACAAATCCCATGCAGGGAACTGCTTCAAGCAATGGAGGTCTGTTCTTGCTTGCGAGCAAGACTCCAACCATCAGAAACAGGACTGTTTCCCTAATTCCTTGTTGCACAATAGATTGCTGGCAGGAGGGAACCAGAAACATTATTCCGCTGGGCCCTGACCACCGGCGAAACAGATATCCATTCAATCAGCGAAACATCAGGAATAAACTCTTCTAGAACATGGCCACATAGCCCCCAAAACCCACAAAAACTCATTGTAGATGGCTTAGAGAGCACTTAGTTCACTATGAGGTGGTATTGCCATCATTCCCACTGGCTTATAAATCGGTGTTTGTTTTTCTTTGGACTGGTTTATAAATTGTAAAGCGCTAAGTGCAGGATACTCCTGCTTGCCCCTGAGGTATCCTGGCCAGTGCGGACAAGGCCTTAGTTATACATTCTCAGTTGTCAGTGATGTACTATCTCAGCCATTGCTCATTCTGAGTCCCATTTTTAAACAAGCTGGACAGCTCCAGAGCCATAATGCCATACTCTACATTCAGAAATCGGAGCAGCTTCATCCATTACGTGATGCATTTTGGTATGCTTGGTTTCCAGCTTACCCTTCTATGATCAGTAAGCATTGCTTGTGGGAGAAAGAGACACCTCTCATAGCAATATCACCTAGAAAACCGGCTGGTATCTTGCGCATGCGTAAGTTCCCCTATGGATGCTGTCAGATACTTTCTTTTCCGCTGCAAAAACAACTCCAAATCCTTGGATCAGCACTTTGCATTCTCGGAAGATGCCAGCCATAGGTGCTGGCGAAAAGTCAGGAATAAGCTCTTCTAGAGCATGGCTACATCGTCCGAAAAACCCACAAGAAACTATGGACGTTGGCCATGACAGCCTTCAACTTCACATCCGCACTTTGCGTTTGGTTTGCTTTGGAGAAAGGGAAAGATGGCCCCTAGTGAAGGAAACCAATTCTACACATATTCAGAGGCACTCATTCTGAGCTGTTGCATTTTTCTAACAAACAAAACAAGACAATACAAGATCTGAACCCAGATTGTGTGAAATAACCATTGGCTCTGCGAGAGCAAAATGCAACAACGCTGCTTGGTTTTTCTTATTAAAAGAAGAGAACCCAGTCTGTGGCCTTCCGGGATGAATTATGGGTTCTCCGCTATGCCCCTCCATCGGGAAGTCTGTGCAGCCGTTTCCCTCTGGTTGTTGTGTGCCACTCAGACGGAGTTAAATTTATGTGTGTAATCATCTGTGTAGTAATAACTTGCAGTTGAGCTTATGAGTCACTTGCCAGAGTAACTGACTTTTCTGCGGGGAAGGATGCCGTCAGCTGCCCAGAGTTCCCCTGAAGAGGAATTCATCACAGAGTCCAGAATCCTCTTGGCGTCGTGCACCTGGATAAGGTCCCCAACATACGAGGCTGGATTTTGGTCTGATGCAAAAGGTTCAACTGAAATGCATTCAGTTCAAGGTTGCAGAAGTGGAGTTGTATTCCTGGTTTCATTGCACACGGATGCATGACACATGGGCAGTCATGCACACTTGGCTGTGTGCATGGTTTCAGATTTGGGCTGGAATCCTATTGGTGTCATATTCCTGGATAAAGACCCCCCGCGCAAGGGGCTGGATTTGTATCTGCCACAGAACGATCCCATTCAGTTGAATGTTGAATCCTCATTGCACATGGATGGTTGCTGTGTGCATTGCACATGGATGTGGATTAACATCTAGTTTCACATTTGGGCCAGAATCCTGTTGATATCTTTGTGTGTGTGTGTGTGTGTGTGTGTGTGTGTGTTCAAGCCAGTCGGCTTATGGTGACCCCATGGATTTCACAGGGTTTTCTTAGGCAAGTATCTCAAGGCTGCATAAATTCCCTCAGGGCAGCTGCTGAACAAATTTGTTGCGCATAATATCCATGTTCGCATCAAGGTTGAGAAAGGGGAGTTTTGCATGCCGGGGATGTGGATGCACATGGACGGTGTGCCTCTCGCTGCAAGTGTGCATCTGCATTTGGTGGTGCAACAGCACAACTGACGAATGAAGTGAAGTGGCGCAACTGCTGCACAACTTTGTAAAAGTGTACAACTACATTCTGTCTTCTCAATATAGGATCTTGCCCTGGGTGTCTTGCATCAGATGCACAACACTGCAATTCCAACACTAGGGTTGAGTCGCACAATTAGACTGGCGTCATGCAAGCTTAAGTCCTTCTTACACCTGTGTGTGCATTTTGGCTGCTGTCGAAGTTGGTATTATCTTTCACCCTCGACAACATACAAAGTCACCTCTCTAAGAGTCACCGTTACAAATCCCAGGACTTGGTAGCATGCCACTGAAGCAGTTCAAGTTGGCACAACAGGAGCTGCAATTGTGTTGTCTGAAAGAGCCCTTGACAGCATTATTTAATGTGGTCAAAATCTAGTATTTACTCTTTTGTTACATTTCCAAAGCTTTTCTTTCTGTCTTGGAAAAAAAAACTGATTTGGACTATCACTCTCAGCATCCTCTTGCTAGTCCGTTGGAAAGACAGCGAGCAGTGTGCCCCAGTTTCTTCTTTCACTGTATATGAAGAAGAGGGAATGGAATAGGGAGATGATGTCCCCAATTTCTTTCCAAAGAACTGCTGCAGCCCCCTCCAATTTTTAATTGAATCTGCGCTACTTTGGAAGTCCGTCTCCCTCCAAAAAACACCCGATTGCTCAGCCTTTCCTCTCCCTACAGCTGTTTAGCACCATTTGATTATTGATCCTTCAGCGCCTGGTATGTTGACAGTCAACTCTGCTGTTGTCCTACATCCATCTTGTTCCATCCCTCTGCTTGCCCACAGTGGTTGTTTCTTGTCTCGACAATTCAGTGGGCCCATTTATTTCTTCAACTACATCAAATGTGTCATCGGACTGGTCTCTCCAAGTACCATAAATTAATTCAACGGAGGACGAAAAGGGTGATGAGAACAGGTAGGATCGGGAAGCAGAAGATGCAGAACTTGGCTGAGAGCTCTCGACAGGAGTCGCTTATCAATTCCTTTCTCATATAAAAAGCCGTGAAGTTTTTGAGGTGTCCGAACGGAGACCACACAGCACATGCTTTGACACTGCTGTGTCTTGAATGGGGAAGAAAAGCACCTAAAGGTACTTGTCTAATCTTGGAGCTAAGCAGAATCAGCCCTGGTTAGGACTTGGATGGAATCCCAGGTGCTCCAGGCTATATTTCAGAGGAAGAAATTGGCAAGGTGTAATGGGTTGAACATTGGACTATGTCTCTGGAGACTAGGGTTCAAATCCCTGCTCTGCCATGAAAACCCATGGTGTGACCTTAGGCAAGTCACTCTTTCCCATCCTCAGAGGAAGGCAATGGTAACAGCTCTCTGGCCAAGAAACCCTTGACAGGTTTTCCTTAGGGTCAGCAAAACTTGGAAACGACTTGAAGGCACACAACGGCAACAAAGGGACCAAGAGAAGGCGAACATAGCAGACATAAGAGTCCTGGGTGCAAATGATTTTCAAGGCCTCACCTCCTGCGATGCTAGAAACAGAGAGAGGGTTTTGTCCTGAAGCCCCTTGCTGACCGAAGGTACAATACTTGTTGGTCCACTTTCATGTATCCCAAATAGCCTCTTCGCTAAAACCTGGGGATCAGTTGCCTCCATTTGACACCGAGAGCGATCTTCCTGCAAAAGGTCAGCATGCAAGATCAATATTTAACGGAACCGCAAGCCAGCCGTTTGGCCGTCAATCGTTTTAATGTGCGGGGATTCTTTCCCTAACCTGTATTTGTCACCCGGGTGAATTTATCTTTCTGGTCTGGCTCCTTGGTTTCCTCCGTGACAGCTGCAACCTTCTGCCTTTAGCCTGTAGGCTTAAGGGTATGACAGGATGGTCTGAGTTTATCCGAAACACACCCCACTCATCTCCCATGGATTTTGGCAGCTCCACTCACAGCCTCGGTTAATGCCAGTCTCTCTCTACCCCGAAACAGATGGCAGGAAAGAAAAATGAACCCTTGACCAAAGAAATTTTAACAGTGGAAAAACAGAACGCTATATTCTCACGCAGGGAGGCCTCCTCCATCTGGAAGAACGGAATGAAGAGTAAAAACGATGCCGGCTTCGTCTGTGTTTGGCAGTTACGTGTATTTGGAACAAAAGGCATTAAAAAACAACATATATAACTAGTTCCCTTTGATTCAACGGATCTACTCTGGTTGGGTCCAAGAAGAGGGTTAAGGCCAAAGAGAGCTATGCTTCAAAATGTCATGGAAGGAGCACTGGTGGTGCAGCGGTTCAAATGCCAGTCCACAAGGTTGTGAGTTCGATCCCAGGGCTCCAAGGTTGGCTCAGCCTTTCATACTTTGTTAGTCAGTTAAATAAGTCACCAGTTTGTTGGGGGAAATTGCCTTACAGATTGTAAACCGCTTAGAGAGTGCTACGTTCACTGAGAAGCGGTATGGAAATGGAAATGCGGCTGCTATGTGCCCGTGGTGGCCAGGGATTGTGTCTTGATTCTCACTCAGGACCGGATTCTCCTTTTCAAAAGGAAATTAAAAATACCTTCTAAAAACAGGAACTGGCTTTTTATTCTAAAATACACTCTCACTGTTTGCAACTAGGTTATAACAGCAAGGGTGACCTACTGCCAGAGCCAACAACATCGCACAGCCATCCATGTTAGGTATTTTTGGAAGGTCCCCTTCGAAAATGTGCAGCTGTTTTTAAGGTCAAAAAGACTTAAGGGGCTTTATAGCAGCAAACAATAGAGACCCGCCGGCTGCCAAAGAGAGGCTTTCCTCACTCGGATGGTGGTCCAGCGGGGGAAGGGACGTGATCCAATTTCGCGGGATCCTCCGACGTATTTCAAGGAGAGCTGGGAGCTATTTCAGCCGTATTAAAGACTGGCATCTGATTCCTGGTGGCCATCTGGAATATATATATATTTCTCCTGTAGGATCAAAGCAGAGATGCAACATAGGCATGGGAGATCAGAAGGGGCAAAGGAGGTACTATGCCAACCTTGGCAAGGGCATGTCCACCTCCGGCCCCTGCCAAAGCATGCTCCAAGCCATCTCAAAATGGAGAAGATACAAGTCACTGAGCTTTGTAGGACAGGACAGGGGAAATCCTTTGGAGACACCTCATAAACAAGAGCCATGCCAAGGTACAGGATTTGTGCACAAGCACAGAAGCAATAGACCACCTTTGAAGATTTGACTTCCGCGGATTCGATTATTCATGGATTTGTTTAACATGTCCTCTCTAGGAAGCTCTAGGTCCCTAGGGTGACTCTATGGTCAACGTCCAGCCGAAGTCACTCTGGAAGATCGAGAGATTCCTAGAGATAATTTATTCACGTATGCATTTGTTTAATCAATTTTGGGAGGTTTTATGCCACTTTTCTCCCAGAAAGGGATCCAAGGTGACTCACGAAGAAAGATAACCTTGGTAAAAATATTAAATAAATTGTTTTACAGAGATAGGCTTTATTGGTGAAACATGTACCCATTTAACTGTACAGAACTAATTTGGTTGCTTAGATTTTTACAGTAGACTATATATATGAAAAGGTTTCGGAAGCACTGGGGCTGCATCCGCACTGTGAAAATAATCCAGCTTGACACATCTTTAAATGCCATGGCTCAATGCTACAGGATTTTGGGATTTGTAGTTTGGTGAGGTGATTGGCTTTCTTTGTCTGGTGCCCCCAAAAACGACAATTCCCAGGCTCTTCATAGCACTGAGCCACAGCAGTTAAAAGCAGTGTCAGCCTGGAGGCTTCCTGCAGAGAGGACACAGCTCATAGACAGAGTAAGGAACAATACTTTCGTGATGTCACAAACACAACTTGTGACTTACTCTGCTGTGTACCAACTTCCCTGTGCTCTTCTTGTACTGCAGTACCAGAGAGCAGGAGCAATACCTGAGCTCAGGAGAAGCGGTACAAGACTCTGAGAAGATGTGGGGCTACATGGCTACACGGATTGTCCTCTTTGTCTTTGGTAAGTGATAAGATTTCTTGCCCCACTTCTCCCTTCAGGAATCTATGCAGATACACCAACAGACACAGAAGAACCGTCCTGGAGAAATAAGAGATATTTGGCCAGATATTGGTGGACTGCAGCTCCCATCATTCCTTACTTTGGCTCTGTTGGCTAATCTGATGGGAGCTGGGATCCAAGAACGTCTGGAGGGCGGCGCGTTCCCTTCCCCAGACACAAACTTTTTCATAGATCCAGCACAGCGGAGGCTAGTGGTTTAGGGTACAACCCTGGAGGCAAGGGTTCACTCGCCAGCTCGGCCATAAAATCCACCTTGGGCAAGTCACACTCTCTCAGCCTCAGGGGAAGGCAAGGGCAAACCTTCTCTGAGCAAATCCCACCAAGAAGCCCCTGTGACGGCTTTGCAATAGGTCAGAAACAACTTGGAGGCACAGAGCTTTACTGGCAAGTTTCTTCAGAGGAGGTTTACCATTGACATCAGCTGCGGCTGAGAGAGTGACTGGGCAGGAAACAGGATTCATGACAGATGTGTAGAGTAGCATAGTGGTTTGAGCATTGGACTATGCCTCTGGAAAGGTCATGGAACCCACTGGCTGACCTTGGGCTAGTCACATCCTCTCAGCCTCAAGGGGAGGCAAGGGTCAGCCCCCACTGAACAAATCTTGCCCCAGGATAGGTTGGCCTTAGGGGTGCCATAAATCCAAAATGACTTCAAGGAACACCACACACACATCAAAGGCTCTGGCTGAGATCTTCCCTGAGACACATGCTTACCTTGCCTCTTTTGTTCCTTTTATACAGCTTTCTGGCAGTGGGTTCCAACTGTGGACAGTGCTCCCATTGGAATGCCCCTTGCAGAAGGAAAAGGCAAAGTCTTCTTCCGGAACAAGATCCTGGAACATCGGATGGACTCTCTTTGTTCCCTGCGACTGGGCCAAGGCTGCGACCATCCCATGATCCGGATGCTGGACGAGGTGGAAAACGGTGGGAGGATCCCTAAAGGTAAAGCCAATGGCAATGTTTGTGCATACTGCGATGATTCTGTGATTTCTGAATAGGGTCAGAGTCCCCCTGAAAGACTGTGTTTACAGATTGGGAGTGCTCTGTCTCTCCAAATGCCAACTCAGATAGATGTGATGGCCAAGAATGCCTCCTTTGGCCCTTCCTAGAATCAAAGGTCCTAAAGATGGTAGTGCATGCGCTGGGAACCTCAGGGCAATACCTTGGGATACCTTTGTAGCAAGTGCACAAACCCCAGCTGGTTCAGAATATGGGAGCCAGACTCATTACGGAGATGTCCACCGATCTTAAAATAACTCCACTGACTGCCAACTACCGTGTATATTCGACTATAAGTCAACCTCATGTATAAGTCGAGGACAGGTTTTGGGAATAAAATTATGGATTTTGATATGACCCGTGGATAAGTTGAGGTTAAACCTAGGAGCATGTAACAAAGGATCCTAAGGGTCAGAGAAAGGAAAACAATGCCGAAAACTTACTAAATTCCAGCAGGCATAACTGTTTGCATTCACACTAAAGACTGAACAGATGAGAGAGCAGAAGGGTCAGTGGTTCCATAAAAAATTACACTCTTGCCTTTCACAAGGGGATGGTCCCTTTCTGATAAGAGTCAAAGTACAGTACTTACATTGACCCAGGGAGAAGATGACTTAGCTTTTTTAGATTAATTTTTTCAGTAAAATTCCTAGACCTATACATGAGTATTCACAGTAGTTTTCAGAAATATACAAAGTGTTGGTTATGGCCTTTAAAGCCCTACATGGTTTGGGTCCAGGTTACTTACAGCATCCTGCCTTCTCCCGTAAAATCCGCTCTGAAAGCTCCAGTCTTCAGGGAAATGTTTCCTCCAACCGGCCAGAACAAGACTGGCCAAGGTTTCCCAGAGGACTTTGTTTCCAGCTGCCCCCAGACTCTGGAATGACCTGCCAGAAGAAATACAACAGTGAAAAAAGACTGACTCCATTTAAAACAGCATTTAAACATATAACTCTTTAAAATCTTGAGTTTTTAATTTGTATATTCCAAAGATTGCGCTTTTATGAGTGTATTTTGATGGTTGTATAGTACTGTATTTCAACTGTTGGCTTTCGTTGTGTTTTAAATTGTGTTTTGCATCTTAACATGCTCTATCCCTCCTTGAGCCTTGAGGAGAGCTGGGAAAGTGTTGTTGTTGTTATTATTATTATTATTATTATTATTGAGATCTTGCAGCACCTTTGAGACTAACTGAAATACAGGATTGGAGGATTAGGAGGTAGCCTGAAGTCTACAAAGTTCATGCTGCCAACTTCTTCATTTCTTTAGTTGCAAAGGTGCTACAAGATCTCTCTACATACTGATTCTACAGACTAACAAGGCTATATATTAGAATTCTATTATTATTATTATTATTATTATTATTAATTATTGAATGATAGAGTTGGAAGACACCACAAGGGCCATCCCGTGTGAAATATGTATCAAAATACTTTGCAGCCACCCTTTTAATTTCTCAGCAGTTGCCATGTTCCATGAGGACACATTGGCAATGGTTAGATTATTAGAATCTGAGAGTTGGAAAGGATCCCAAGGGCCACCCAGTCCAATCCATTCTGCCATACAGGAACTCTCCATCAAAGCATCCCTGACAGATTCCCATCCAGCCTCTGTTTAAAGACCTCCAAAGAAGGACACTCCACCACTCTCCAAGGCAACATATTCCACTCTCCAAATGCCCTTACTGTCAAGAGGTTCCTCCTAATGTTGAGCTGAAATCCCTTTTCTTGTAGCTTCCATCCACTGTTCCGTGTTCTAGTCTCTGGAGCAGCAGAAAACAAGCCTGCTCCTTCCTCAACGTAACATCCTTTCAAATAATTAAACAGGGCTATCGTATCAAATCTCAACCATCTCTTCTCCAGGCTAAACATACGCAGCTCCCTAAGTCTTTCCTTATAAGGCATGGGTTCCAGGCCCTACTTACCCACACAGATTCATTGGGGGATACTTGCCCATAGAGAATCACTGGAGAATATTTGCCACTAGAGAATCATTGGGGAATATTTGCCCATAAAGAATCATTGAATACCTGCCTATAGAGAATCATTGGGGTATATTTGCCCATAGAGAAACATTGGGGAATAATGGCCCATAGGGAATCATTGGGTAATTCCTGCCCAAGAGATTGGGGGATTCTGCTCTGCACCAGGAATAAGGAGAACTCATGCCCTGGGCTCCAGTCGGGATCAATGGGAATCGCCACTAGGCACGCAGACTATCTCCTCACTTTCTGCCTCTTTCCTCTTTCTAGGGCCCGTCTGTTCCAACATCGAGGAACATCCCACCTTCCCCACTTTTTGCAGCCTGGCCCTTTATCGCTGCACGGAGGGGGACTATTCTGTCAAGGTGAGGAGAAAGAATTCATGGAAGAATTATGATTTCAATTGGTTTTTTTAAAAAAGGTTATTGTCAAAATTTTGAAATATTTTATTCTTGTGAGCCACTTTGGGTCCCTGGCAGAAAGGCGGAATAAAATGATGTGAAATGAACTAAGTCCAATGAGGAGAAATAACCAAGAAGGGCAACGCTTGACTGTGAGAGGAGGAGGAGAGAATCACCTTCTTCCTTCAAAATTTGGACATAAAGTGGCTTAAGAATTAAAAAGTGTAGACAGAAAAGATAGTGGGGAACATTACAGACAAAGGACTTTATCACACCTGAGGATTTTTTCTCAATTTCGAAAGAAATGGAAGTGAGGCCAGTTTGGAATTGAGTAAATTTGTCAGTTCAGGGAATTTAAGCGATTGCGCATTGACACTGCATTGCGTTCAGAACTGCCGAAAATTGCCTCCCAATGCCCGAAATTGAGTATGATAGTTTTCCACGCAATCACGCGAAACCCCACGATTGCATTCAGATGGCCATTGGATTATACTTCCAATTCCCTTCGTGTGATAAACTCCAAAGGAAGGTAGACACACTGTCCCGGCATCTGCTCCCAGCATACATGGGGAAATCCCCAGTGTTTTCTCCCTTCTCTAATGGGAAATCCTGTTTCTCCATTAAGGATAGTCTGCTGGATTAGGCCCCCTCTCCATTCTGAAGTCTCAGTTTAATTCAGCTCCTCAATGGCTTGCCTTGGTTTTTAAAAAGCTACCATGCAAGCATTAATGCTGGGACTCTCTAGTTTGGCCCTAAAAGATAGAAAGCAGACCATTTCCCCATTTAGTATTGTTTATTATGGGGTGAGCAAATGCGGAAAGGCAGGGGGTGCATAAGTTCCATAGGATCTCTTGGCCAGGTATCTTGCAATACCCTGTTGCACTCATTTCCACAAATATATAAATACATAAAAATGTTTTGCCCCCAAATACCCTTTACAGGACAGAAGGGCATTTTTAATAATATAGGCAGCTGTTTGCCCAGCCTGGTTCATGACAATGGGCTGCACCTTGGCATCTGGGCATTTGGGCCCTCTCTGTTGGGAACCATTACAGGTTGAGTCTCCCTTGTCTGAAATTCTGAAATAAATCCAAAAATCCATATTTTCTGATGGCTCAGTGTTCATAAAAATATTGCATAAAATTATCTTCAGGCTATGTGTATAATGCACATATGAAACATAAATGAATTCTGTGTTCAGACCTGGGTCCCATGTCCAAGGTATCGCATTATGTACATATATGCAAATACGCCTATTCCGAAATCCAAAAACATCCGAAATCCCAAACACCTCTGGTCCAAGCATTTTGGAGAAGGGAGACTCAGTCCATTATTCTTTAGTCCAGATCCTCTGGTTTATTGGTGACCCTTCAAACAGAAGCTGCCTTGAATCCCATTTTGAGAGAGAGAGAGAGAGAGGAGAGGGCATAATAAACCCAATAATTAACCAAGTTCTGTCAAGAAAACATGCCCCATCGCTGGGTCACCAACTGTGAAAATAGTAATCTCCCCTTGCATTTCCAGAAAGCCAAACAAACTCTGTATTTTTCTTTAGAGGGTCCCTTGCCCAGGTGAGAGCGGGGAGGCAGCTGGACAAGGCATGGACCAAGAAGTGGACACACAATCTTCGGAGAACACCTTGATGTCCACTCCTGTGACCACTCCTGTGACCACTTCCAAGCCTCTCCTTGACAGGCTCGCTGCTTTGCTGAACTTTAAGCCAGCCACCACAGAGGTCCATTCTCCCTCTCCCACGACCACAGGTGCATCAACCACCATCTCTACGACAGTTCCTAAGCTTCCTACGGGCACGGTCACGGCAAAAAGACATGTATTGAAGGTCCGGATCAAGTTCACGGACAAGCCTTCACCTGCCCCCACCACATCGGCATCATCTTTGGAGACCACCATGGCTATGTCCACCACCACAAAGCCACCGGTGGAGCCTACCAGTCAGACTCCCGTGGCTACATCGATCACCACAGAGCCACCTGTGGAGTCTACTGGTCAGGCTGTGGCTATATCCACCACCAAGCCAACTGTGGAGTCTACCAGTCAGACGCCTGTGGCTATATCCACGACCAAGCCACCTGTGGAGTCGACTGGTCAGGCTGTGGCTATATCCACGACCAAGCCACCTGTGGATTCCACTGGTCAGCCTGTGGGTACATCCACCACCACAGAGCCACCTCCAGAGTCTGCCAGTCACTCTTCGACATCTGTGGCTACCTCCAGCACTCCACCACCTGTCGTAGAAGATGCCAGTAAGGAAGGTCACACCATCATAAATACAGGAGCCAGCACTGCAGGATCTCTTCCCCAGCTGCCGGGGACTGAAGAAACCAAGACCAAGCCCTTGCTGGACCTCTTACTAGAGTCTGTGCTGGAGCTACTGGTCCCTAGTGCTGCCAGGCCAAAAATCCAACGCCTGTTGGGAAAAGTTATGTCTTCAGAGACAGTGCCACCTGTGGAGCATGTTCCACCAACCTCCGCTTCCACAACTCCTGCAGCAGTTCCTGCAGTTTCCACTGCCACAGCTGCTACCAGTGCCACGGGATCTGTCCCCACCACAGCACAATCCTCTCCCCAGTCCACCACCATGTCCTCTGCTACCACCAGTAATGTAGTAATATAGGAAACCCACCAGTGATATCTTTTTTGGACTAACCAAAATGATGCACAGTGTGCATGTTGCAAGCTTTCAAAGCTCCTCTGGCTTCTTCTTCATCAGGCAAGTTTTAAAAACCATCCATCAGAATAAAATGGAAGATCTGTGTCCTGAGCCTGAATGTTTTCAGTTCAGATGGTATGGAGGGGGATTCCTTTTAGGCTGGCACTTTCTCCTTCTGACCATGTGGATACTGGGGGATTCCCAAAGTCCAGGAAACTGAACCTTCATTTGCAACACAGGATACTTCCCTTGCAATCCAATCTGTCTGCATCCTTTGTTGAGGGCACAGGCCCCTTGGTTACTCAGATGACACTGAATTTCTCAAGAAGCCTTCATGCTTTCTGGTTCAGGAAAATTTTACCCAAAAGCTCAAAGGCTTTTTTGGTGGGTTTTTCGGGCTACGTGACCGTGTTCTGGAAGAATTTATTCCTGACGTTGTGACTGCATCTGTGGCCGGCATCTTCAGAGGGTGGTCCATATCCGTGGACTTGCCATCAACGGATTTGAGTATCTGCGGATGGCAAGCCTTTGAGGGTGAGGGTGGCAGCAGAGGAAGAGGAGGAGGAATTGGGGAGGAGGAGGAGGAGGAGGAGGGAGGAAAAGCGGAGAAGAGGAAGGAAAAGGAGGACTAGCGTTGGCAGGAAGATGGAGGGGAAAAGAATCCCTCTCAGTTCAGAAGAGGAAAGCAGAGGAGGTGGAGAAGAAGAGGAAGGGCAGGAAGAAAAAGGAGGAAGAATGGGTAAGAGAAAGAGGAGGAGAGGAAGAAACAGGAGGAGGAAGAGTGAGAAAGAAGAGGGGAGGAAGAAAAAGGAGGAATAATGATAATAATAATAATAATAATTATTATTATTATTATTAAAAATACCCGACCCTTCAGCTAAGGCTATCAGAGCAGCTTACAATTTCTTAATTACACATTTACCTCCTTCAGGCTTACAATCTAAAAAGAAGAAGAAGGAAAGGAGAATGCAAAGCACCATTGTCCTCAATCGTGGCACAGCCACCATTGAGTACTATGGGACTTGAGCATCCACAGATTTTGGCATCTGCAGATTCTGGTATCTGCGGGGGGGGGGGGGGGGTGTCCAGAAAGGTTCCCTTGCTTGGAAGGCAGCGATTTGCATGTGAATCTGTGCGGTGGTCCGTGTTTGTCAGACAAACACGCAGATTAACATGCCAATCTCTTCCTCTGAGCCAAGGGTCCCACAGTCTATATGCCCCACAGACTTCCATGCCAGCCAGAGATGCCGTTGAAATGCCAGGAATAGATTCTTCCAGACCATGGCCACAGAGCCCCAAACCCCCCACAAAAAAAGCCTTTTGGAAGGCTTCTTGAGAAAGTCAGTGTCCTCTGCTTCCCAATGGGGCCTCTGACCCAACAAAGGATAGCAACACATTGGATTCCAAAGGATTGATCCTGTCTTGCAAATGAATGTTCAATTTCCTGGACTTTGGGAATCCCCCAGTTACCCCATGGCCAGAAAGAGGAGGCCCCAGCTTGCGAAAGATACCCCTCCGTACCATCTGAACTGAGAAGAGAAACAGCAAAAGGCAAGCTTGTCAATTTAGTCTCCAAGAAGGTTTTTATAAACATTGCCTGATGAAGAAGGAGACAGTGGAGCTTTGAAAGCTTGCAACATGCAACATGCAACATATAGTAGAGACAGATATTTATTTATTATTAATATTATGGTTATATGATTTTAACATTATTTATTCTTCTTGTTATTATTATTATTATTATTTATAACATTATTAAAATTATAGTATTTTAACTGGGTTTCCGTGTTTTTAATTGTGTCCTCTATTTCAAAATGCTGTATCTAGTGGTGTTACTGGGATTGGTGTCACTCAGTGCCTCACAAACAAACACACACCATGGGTCTCTTCACATAGCAGACCATACAGAATCCTTAGCAATATTTTTTATTCTAATGTGCTCTGTGCGATGTGCAGAATGCACTTTTGCAGGAAGCCAATGGATTCCCCCCCCCCCCCCGAATACTCTGAGTATTCCTTGCCTATGGAATATACCGTATACACTCAACGATAGGTTGACCTCATGCAGAAGTCAAGGGCAGGTTTTGGGGCCAGAATTATGGATTTTGATATGCCCCATGGATAAGTCAAGAGTCAAATTGAGAGGCATGTAAGAAAGGATGCAGAGCAGTGGTTCTCAACCTTCCTAATGCCTTTTTAACTTTTAATATGTCAAAAGAAAAAAGAGAGACACTACAAAATATCACGGGTATACATGTTTTAAAAAATCAGATATTTAGGAATAAACATAACGGGGAAGAATAATAATTTGTTTGATAATACCTATAAAAGTTTATGGAAAGAAATCAAAGGGAAATTGAAGAAATGGGAAAACCTGCAGCTATCCCTGTTAGGGAAAATAGCATTGGTAAAAATGAATGTGCTCCCTAAAGTGTTATTTGTGTTACAAAATCTACCCATATTATTGAATGAGAAAATTTTCAAGGACTGGAAAAAGGATTTGGCTACATTTATATGGGCAGGAAAAAAGGCAAGGATTAAATGGAGTGCCTTAACAGATTCTAAAGAGAGAGGAGGATTATCCCTACCGGACTTTCAATTATATTACCACGCTTGCAGTTTAGACTGGTTAAAGGACTGGGTTCAACTGAAAGATGAGAATATACTGCATATAGAGGGATTTAATATCTTGTTTGGATGGCATGGGTATTTATGGTTTGAGAAAGTTGAGCATAATAAGCAATTTAAAGACCACATAATAAGAAGAGCCCTACTCCAGGTGTGGAATAAATATAAACTCAAAATATACAGAGGTATTCCAACCTGGGTATCCCCTCATGAAGCTCTGTTAAGGAGGGGGAGAATAATACAAAAAGGGTGGTTAAAATATGCTGATATTCTGAAAAAGGAGAATGGAAAATATGTAATGAAAAGTAGAGAAGAATTACAGGCTGAAGGAATTAGGTTTAATTGGTTCTCGTATCTCCAATTAAGAGACAGATTCTTGAGAGATGAAAGAATGGTTGGAATAATAGAAGAAAGAAATGAATTAGATAAAATGCTTTTGGATAACAAGAAAGGATCAATATCTAGACTGTATAACTTTTGTCTAAAATTGAAATTGGAAGGAGATACAATTAAATCAAACATGATAGAATGGGCCAAAAATGTCGGGCATAATAGAGCTCTAGATAAATGGGAAAAAGCGTGGGGGAAAGACTTAAAATTTACCCTATGTACAAGTATAAAAGAGAATTTTGTGAAAATGCTCCATAGGTGGTATTTACCTCCTTCACGAATTGCAAAAATTGATAAAACAAAGCAAGGAAAGTGCTGGAGATGTAAAGACTCCAATGGGTCATTTTATCATATGTGGTGGACATGCCCCCAAATTAAGGTCTTCTGGGGAAAGGTTCATAAAACAATCCAAGAAATTTACAACTTAAGAATTAAATTTGAGCCTGAATTGTTTCTTTTAAATATGTTGGAAGGTGAGCCGGAAAGGAAACACCTAAAAGAGATTTTATATTTAATAACTACAGCCAGGATGACGGTGGCGGAAAGGTGGAAAAATGACAAAGCACCCGAGACGGATGATTGGCTATTTAAGGCCCTAGACGTTATAAAAATGGACAAATTAACGTACGAACTAAGAGAACATGGAAAAGAAGAATTACAAATTTGGGACTCTCTGTTTCAATACTGCGAAAAAAAGAAATAAGGAAAAGGGTAGATAAATTTGTGCAAATGTTTTAGAACAAGAGAAGGAATATATTATTATTTTTTTCTGTTTAATGACTTGCCAGAATGATTCAGTAATACGAATATTACAAAGCAAATAATGGTTTTTATATAGTTTTGAGGTGGCAAAAAGAGATGAGCATGTATAATAGATTAAATAATGGAGATTATTGCACACTCTTTATATATCTGAAGCGGAAGCAACTAAAGTCAAGATAGGAGGATGAAATCAATGAATATTTAAATGAGGAAAAAAGAATAAGACGCTGTTTAAGACAGTTGATTCCCTGAGACAGAAAGTTGGGACGGGGGGGGCGGTGAGCATAGTATTGGATAAGAGTCAAGAAATATATATAGTAAACATATGTATATATTGTATGTAAAGCTTTTAATAATAAAAAAAAACAAATGGGTTATTCTGCACAGTTAGCTTCAGGAGTTCCTTCTTGAAGATTTTAAATGCGTTTTGGCAGTTGCCCTGCCCACTCTCCAACTGCCATTATGAGTCAGTTTCCCTCCCAAAGCCTCAGTTCCTTTTTTTCCACCAAACAAGCAGCATCTAAGAACTCTTTTTCAGAGGTTTGTTTTCCTGGATTGGACAGGATCGACCTGCATTTTGGTGGTTATTTTTTAACATCGATCTTCCTATTTTAGTCACAAATGCTATGATTCCCTAGGCAATTATAGACTTAAATGTGAATTTAAAATTCTGAGATAAAGTTGTTTTTAACAACAACTTGCCCTGCGACCTCTTAGAGAATCTCTTACTGAAATATTAATTTAAATTCTGAAATGAAACTGTTTTCAGGGCAGCCTGTACTATGATTACTTAAAGAATCACGAATTCAATGCAAATTTAAATTCTGAGGTAAAGTTCTTCTAACAACAACTTGCCCTGCGATCTCTTAGAGAATCGCTTACTTAAATATTAATTTAAATTCTGAAATAAAACTGTTTTAAGGCAGCCTGTACTGTGATTTCTTAAAGAATCACAAATTCAATGCAAATTTAAATTCTGAGGTAAAGTTCTTCTAACAACAACTTGCCCTGCAATCTCTTAGAGAATCGCTTACTTAAATATTAATTTAAATTCTGAAATAAAACTGTTTTAAGGGCAGCCTCTTCTGCGGTATCTTAGAGGATCCCGTATTTAATTGTGAATTTAAATTCTGAGGTAAGGTCATTTAAGGCATTGGCAAGGCTCTTTCCCTTTTTGAGGATTTTGTTTCTTTGTTTGTTTGTTTGTTCACTTCAGTTGGTGCGCTTGGCAGACCTTTCCCTGCCTTTCTCTTGAGGAAAAGTTTCAAATATTGCCTGCCTTACTGGTGTGTTTGCAAAGCCTCATTAGAATGGCCACCAGCCTTCCTTCCTGGCTATGGCTAGGGACGCTCTTTTGCTGCGAACAAACTGTCTCAGGGCCATTCACATGGCTTTTGTCTCTTCGTTCTCCTGAAGAGGAGTTGACTTCAGTCCTTGATGGTCCCCGGCTCCTCGGGATCAAACCAGTTGGAGCCAAACCAACTGGATTGCAGCCCAACGTGGATCCTCATCGGTTCCTGATCCTCCTGGGTCATACCAATTGGCTTCGAGCCCAACTTCGAACCTCATCAGTCCTTGACTCTCTGGGATCAAGCCATTTGACTGGCAGCCCAACATGGATCCTCATCGGTCCTTACCCTCCGGAGTCATAACAATTGGCTTCGAGCCCAATTTTGAACCTCATCAGTCCCTGACTCTCTGGGATCAAGCCATTTGACTGGCAGCCCAGCGTGAATCCTCATCGGTCCCTGACTCCCCGGGGTCATAACACTTGGCTTCGAGCCCAATTTTGAACCTCATCAGTCCCTGACTCTCTGGCATCAAGCCATTTGACTGGCAGCCCAGGGTGGATCCTCATCGGTCCCTGACTCCCCGGGGTCATACCGATAGGCTTGCAGTTTGATCATTCTCATGTTACGATTCATGAAGATGTCCTTAGAATCATAGAATCATAGAGTTGGAAGAGACCACAAGGGCCATCCAGTCCAACCCCATTCTGCCATGCAGGAACTCCCAGTCAAAGCATCCCCATTGACAGATGGCCATCCAGCCTCTGCTTAAAGACCCCTAAGGAAGGAGACTCCACTACACTCTGAGGGAGTGTGTTCCACTGTCGAACAGCCCTTACTGTCAGGAAGTTCCTCCTAATGTTGAGGTGGAATCTCTTTTCCTGCAACTTGCATCCATTGTTCCATGTTCTAGTCTCTGCAGCAGCAGAAAACAAGCTTGCTCCCTCCTCAATATGACATCCTTTCAAATATTTAAACAGGGCTATCATATCACCTCTTAACCTTCTCTTCTCCAGGCTAAACATCCCCAGTTCCCTAAGGCGGTCCTCATAGGGCATGGTTTCCAGTTCCTTCACCATCTTACTTGCCCTCCTTTGGACACTCGGCTCCAGTTTCTCCACATCCTTTTTGAATTGTGGTGCCCAGAACTGAACACAGTATTCCAGGTGGGGCCTGACCAAAGCAGAATAGAGTGGCACTATTACTTCCCTTGATCTAGACGCTATACTTCTATTGATGCAGCCTAGAATAGCATTGGCCTTTTTAGCTTTCCTTCCCCTCATGTGGGACGGTTGAAAGTCACTTTATGTGGACATTCAAGTCTGACTTCTCAGTTGGCCTCAGTAAAATTTGGGAGCACAACCTGTTCACTTTGGTTGCAGGTAATCCTTCACCATAGGAACATCTTCAAGACTGTACACCCAAATCTCATAAATAGGTTTGTTCCCTCCACACCTAGGGACACTACCATTATGCACCTGGTACCAGCTCAACTGTGATCCTCTTTTTCCCCCATGGGAGGCTTTGATACCATCGCTCAGAGACCATCATTCACAGGGAAAGGTTTTACCACTTCCCAGTGTGAGTGTCATCTAAGGCAGTTGATGCCTCTTATCAAGGGCCACTTGAAAAATATGGTGAAAAATACATGTCTATTTCCCAGGGCCCTTCCAAGGGGTTCTTGTTGGGGACACTTTCTTCCTTGCAACAGGAGGCAAACAACTGCTACAGTTCCTTTCCATTTTCTGCTCTGGGCAGGATTGCCCTTTGGAGACATCCCTTTTCAAGCCTCCATTTAAAGATTTGTCCACCTTGTGAATACTTGAAGATCTTGAGATTTGCATGCTTGTCCCACCTCTCCTGGCCGACTGATGCCATACCATCCGGTTTCTCCTGAACCTCTGGTCCAAGGTGTCAAATGGGTGAGGTGATATTTCTGACCTCCCCCTGCAACCCTGACAAGACCAACCATGCATTCTGCAAATTTTCTGGGTCTTCTCTCTCCTAAGGGAGTCCGGCACTTCGCCTAATTGCTATGCCCTGTCGCAGTGTACTTCATGCTTCATTACGTGTCCTGGACCTATATGAGAAGGGGTTTTGAGCCACTTTTGTATGGTCTCCAAGCCCTTCTGTTCATACTGGCATGTTGCAGGCGAGTAATGCTACAGCTTGAGTGGTTCCTCTTAAGCATTAGGGATAACATGATGATGATTTTGTCATATTGCCTTGGACTTTGTGGCTCTTAAAGCCTATTCCAGCTCCACTGCTCTGAACAGGCTTGTTCCTAGGGCCCATTCATGATGGATTGACATGTGGACACTCCTGCTATACTGTTTGCCTATCAATTCTGGCTGTTCTTGCCATGTTGTGATATCCTTGATGCAGCTTCTACAGGACATCACGTCATGGGGTACCGTCCCCTCTGGGACATCTTTCAACCTGACAGTGTGGCATCCCTTTACTTCTACAATGCTGTGACTAGTCCTACTTGCATCATATTAGCCACTGTTGTTTTTGTTTCTCGTGGTCACCAAGATCTGCACGCTTCAGGCTGATAGCCTTGAACATTATGCTTCAATACAGAGTGTCTTGTGTGTCACAAAAATTGGATTTTGCAATCTTCTCAATGTCCTTCTTGTCAGAAATTTGTTGTGACTTAATGAGAAAATATTTGTTCCAGAAATCACTGCTGGAACTCTTCTCCAGTTTGATGTCATTAGGCTCTCTCTCCATTGATGGACTTCCCAACCATCTCATTGTTGACCACAGATTGTCTTCTTCATACTCTATAAAGATGACATTTAGCCCTAGACTACTTAGCATTCTAGGCTGTGTCCGTCACTGCCATAATCTCCAAATCATGGCTTTGGGAGACTTTGTCAGGTCACTGCCCTTTTCCTACTTTCAAGATTCTTTTAATGACACACTTCAAGTCTGAGGGCACTGTAAGCCCCTCTTCCTGGATACCAACGCCCCGGACTGTGCAGCCTCGCATTGTTGTGAGCCCTTTGCCCTTCGTGTTGGATTCAATCCACCTTGGACTACACAATGTCTGTATACTAGACCTTTTCTTGATACGTTTCAAGAGCTGCTCACATTAGTGAAATTCCTTTATTCCACGTCACTCACCTATTCGGTACCTTTGCCATATTCTCCATTACCAACAAATCTGGGCAATCTAGGTCAGGGTTTTCCCCTGTCCTTAGTTTACACCTGCCATTTAAGATGGGCCATCAAAGTTTACCTACAGTCTGTGTGACATACGGTTAGCTGGCAACCCTGTTTTTTTTACCAATGGGCATGTTTCACCTGCATTGCTGACTGTTCCACTACGTCTCAGTATTGGGTTTTCTACACAACTCTGTAGAGTCGTCATACCAGCGGGACTGTGCGTCCCCATGTTTGCATGCCCTTGGGCTTGGTTTCCCAACTGGTGATTCTATTTGGGGTTAATATGCCATTCTTGTGTGGCATGGCACTCCCACCTTCGCTGACCTAAGCTTGCTAGCCCGATCTTTTTGTATGATGGGCAGAGACCACAAAGAAGGAGGACAGGCTGCTTCTCTGTAATGGTATTTCTCCGAGTGGTCATCTGGGAATTCACACAAATCCCGCCCATCCTGCCAACATAGTCGTGCCCTGCCTCTCCTTTGGTCCTGGCCTGCTGCTGCTGCGGCATCCATGGAACTGAGGCTTTAGGTGGGAAATCGACTAATAAAGGCAGTTGGAGAGTGGGCAGGGCTACCTCCAAAATGCATTTAAAATCTCCAAGAAGGTTCCGAGGCTAACTGTTCAGGCACAGAATAGCCCATTTGTTATCCTGATGGCAGCAGGTGCCTTTGAGGCATTTAGCATTCCTCCCCAAAAGCCACCTAAATATCCAGAAGGCACCAGATCCTCCCCAAAAGGTGGACCTCAGAAAGTTAGGACTGGGCTAGTACTGGTTAGCACTGGTCTAAGGAACGCCAAGGAAAACCAGGTGCTTTAACCAGAGGAAGGTTATAAGCGGTGCTCCAGGAATCTCCCTGGATAAAGTTATTAGAAGTGAAGGGGAAGGAAAGGAAGAGGAGAGAGAAATATATGCATCCCCATCCCAGACACAAACTTTCTCATAGATCCAGCACAGCGTAGGGTAGTGGTTATGGCTACAACTCTGCAGGCAAGGGTTCAATTGCCAGCTCAACCATAAAATCCACCTTGGGCAAGTCACGCTCTCTCAGACTCAGGGGAAGGCAAGGGCAAACCTTCTCTGAGCAAATCTCACCAAGAAACCCCCGTGACGGCTTTGCCATAGGTCTGAAACAACTTGAAGTTGCACAACCACAACAAGAAGACGAACCTACACAGGGTTTTATTAGCAAGTTTCTTCAGAGGAAGTTTACCATTGACTCCAGTTGCGGCTGAGACAGTAACTGAGCAGGAAACAGGATTCATTACAGATGTGTCGAGAGACAGGTGGCATAGTGGTTTGAGCATTGGACTATGCCTCTGGAAACCAGGGTTCAATTCCCACTGGATCATGGAACCCACTGTCTGACCTTGGGCAAGTCACATACTCTCAGCCTCAAGGGGAGGCAAAGGGCAAGCTGCCACTGAACAAATCTTGCTCCAGGATAGGTTTGCCTTAAGTTTGCCATAAATCCAAAATAGCTTCAAGGCACAACACACACACATTAAAAGGCTCTGGCTGAGATCTTCCCTGAGACACATGCTTACCTGGCCTCTTTTTTTTCCCTTTTATACAGCTTTCTGGCAATGGGTTCCAACTGTGGACAGTGCTCCCATTGGAATGCCCCTTGCAGAAGGAAAAGGCAAAGCCTTCTTCAGGAACAAGATCCTGGAACATCGGATGGACTCCCTCTGTTCTCTGCGACTGGGCCAAGGCTGCGACCATCCCATGATCCGGATGCTGGACAAGGAGGAAAACGGTGGGAGGATCCCTAAAGGTAAAGACAGTGGCAATGTTCACGATTGCTTACCCAGAGGGGCAGGATATAAATATTCACCCCTGTGAATGGGTTATTGAACCCCCAAAGGGGTTGCGACCCATAGGTTGAGGAACGCTCATGTAAAGGATGATGCCAAGAGAAATGATGCCAAAGAAAATTCTTCAGGCATAATTGTGCTCATTCTAAAGGCTGGATAGGTAAGAGAGTGGGGGCGGGGGGTGGGTCCATGCTTCCTTTTGGATTTTGGATTTTGATTTTGGATTTTGATACGACCTGTGGATAAGTCAAACTTAAAACTTAGGGGCATGAAACAAAGGATCTTAAGAGTCAGACAAAGGAAAACATTGGCAAGAACTTACTAAATTCCAGCAGGCAAAACTGTTTGCATTCACACTAAAAACTGAATAGATGAGAGAGCAGAAGGGTCAGTGGTTCCATAAGAAATTACACTCTTGCCTTTCACAAGGGATTGGTCCCTTTTTGATAAGAGTCAAAGTACAGTACATACATTGACCCAGGGATGAGCTGACTTAGGTTTTTTGGGTTAATTTTTTTGACTAAAATTCCTAGACTTATACATGAGTATTTACAAAGTGTAGGTTATGGCCTTTAAAGCCCTACATGGTTTGGGTCCAGGTTACTTACAGCATCCTGCTTTCTCCCGTCAAATCCGCTCTGAACCCTCCGGTCTTCAGGGAAAGGTTTGCTCCAACCGACCAGAACAAGACTGGCCAAGGTTTTCCAGAGGACTTTGTTTCCAGCTGCCCCCAGACTCTGGAATGACCTGCCAGAAGGAATACAACAGTGAAAAAACAGTGACTCCATTTAAAAGAGTATTTAAAGATGTAACTCCTTAAAATCTTGAGTTTTTAATTTGTATATTCCAAAGAATGTGCTTTTATGAGTGTATTTTGATGGTTGTGTAGCACTGTAATTTCAACTGTTGGCTTTGTGCTTTGCATTTTAACATGCTCTATCACTCCTCGAGCCTTGAGGAGAAGTGGGAAAGAAGTATTATTATTATTATCATCATCATCATCATCATCATCATCATCATTAAGAGAGATCTTGTACCACCGTTGAGATTAAGTGAAATAAAGGAGTTGGCAGCACAAACCTTTGCAGACTTCAGTCTACTTCCTCAGATGCATTAGAGGATTAGGAGGTAGCCTGAAGTCTACAAAAGCTCATGCTGCCAATAAGGCATGTTTTCAGGCCCTACTTGCCCACACAGATTCATTGGGGGATACTTGCCCATAGAGAATCTTTAGGGAACTCCTGCCCAAGAACTTGGGAGATTCTGCTCTGCACCAGGAATAAGGAGAATTCATGCCTTGGGCTCCAGTCGGGATCAATGGGAATCGCCACTAGGCATGCAGACTCTCTCCTCACTTTCTGCCTCTTTCCTCTTTCTAGGCCCCGTCTGTTCCAACATCAAAGAACATCCCACCTTCTCCACTTTTTGCAGCCTGGCCCTTTACCGCTGCACGGAGGGGGACTATTCCGCAAAGGTGAGGAGAAACAATTCTTGGAAGACTTATGATTTTTTAAATTGGTTTTTTAAAAATGTTATTGTCAAAATTTTGAAACATGTTTATCTTGTGAGCCATTTTGGGAGAAAGGCCGCAAAAAATGAAATGAAATAAGTCCAATTATGAGAAATAACCAAGGAGGGCAACACTTGACCCAGGACTCTTTCAAACGGGGAGGAATTTCTCCCAACTCCGAATGGAGCCAATGCGGATTTATGTAAATTCGCTTGTTTAGCGAATTTACATGAACCCCTGCTCCGTTCGAAATTACTTCCCATTACCCGAAATTAACCCCCTCCTGCCCGAATTTGCATGCGAAGCTTTAATTCGCAATAAGGTAAAACCCATGATTGCATTCGAATTGGCTTCCCTCCTGCCCGAATTTGCATGTGAAGAGTTAATTTGCAATAACATAAAACCCATGATTGCATTCGAATTGACCTTAAATTATACTTCCAATTTTGACTTGTATGAAAGAGTCCTGAGAGAGGAGGAGGAGAGAATCACCTTCTTCCTTCAAAATTGGGACATAAAGTGGCTTAAGAATTAAAAAGTGTAGATAGAAAAGATAGTGGGGAACATTCCAGGCAAGGTAATCTGGGCACACTGTCCCGGCATAGGGAAAAAATCCCCAGTGTTTTCTCCCATCTCTAAAGAGAAATATTCTTTTTCCATTAAGGATAGGCTGCTGGATTAGGCCCCCCTCTCCATTCTGAAGTCTCAATTTAATCCAGCTATCCCATTGGCTTGCCTTGGTTTTTAAAACGCTACCATGCAAGCATTAATGCTGGGACTCTAGTTCGGAGGCTGAGATGGGATTGTTCTATTTTAACTGTTTTTGTTTTAATTTTGTTGTACCCCAATTGCTTGTTCAGGGGCAGGCTATAAATAAAAATTATTATTATTACTAAAAGATAAAAAGCAGAGCATTTCCCTATTTAGTACTGTTTATTACGGGAGTGAGCAAATGTGGGAAGGCAAGGGGGTGCATTACCCCCATAGGATCTCTTGGCCAGTTATCTTGCAATACCCTGTTGCACCCATTTCCACAAATAAATAAATGCATAAAAATGTTTTGCCCCCAAATACCCTTTACGGGACAGAAGGGCATTTTTCATAATACAGTATAGGCTGCTGTTTGCCCAGCCTGGTTCATGACAATGGGCTGCACCTTGGCATCTGGGCATTTGGGCCATCTCTGTTGGGAACCATTACAGGTTGAGTCTCCCTTGTCTGAAATTCTGAAATAAATCCAAAAATCAAGATATTTTTCAAGGGGCGGGGGGGTGACATCCATACTTTCTGATGGGTCGGTGTTCATAAAAATATTGCATAAAATTATCTTCAGGCTATGTGTATAATGCACATATGAAACATAAATGAATTCTGTGTTCAGACCTGGGTCCCATGTCCAAGGTATCTCATTATGTACATATATGCAAATACACCTATTCCGAAATCCAAAAACATCCGAAATCCCAAACACCTCTGGTCCAAGCATTTTGGAGAAGGGAGACTCAGTCCACTATTCCTTAGTCCAGATCCTCTGGTTTATTGGTGACCCTTCAAACAGAAGCTGCCTTGAATCCCATTTTGAGAGAGAGAGAGAGAGAGGAGGGGGCATAATAAACCCAATAATTAACCAAGTTCTGTCAAGAAAACATGCCCCATCGCTGGGTCACCAACTGTGAAAATAGTAATCTCCCCTTGCATTTCCAGAAAGCCAAACAAACTCTGTATTTTTCTTTAGAGGGCCCCTTGCCCAGGTGAGAGCGGGGAGGCAGCTGGACAAGGCATGGACCAAGAAGTGGACACACAATCTTCAGAGAACACCTTGATGTCCACTCCTGTGACCACTCCTGTGGCCACTTCCAAGCCTCTCCTGGAGAAGCTGGCTGCTTTGCTGAACTTTAAGCCAGCCACCACAGAGGTCCATTCTCCCCCTCCAACGTCCACGGCTGCCTCAGCCACAATCTCTATGACAGTTTCTCAGCTTCCCACGGGCACTATCACGGCAAAAAGACATGTACTGAAAGTTCGGATGAAGTTCACCGATAAGCCTGTTACCACCGTGGCTGCCCCAGCCACATCGACATCATCTCTGGAGACTCCCGTGGCTACATCCATCACCACAGAGCCACCTGTGGAGTCTACTGGTCGGACGCCCATGACTACATCTTCCACAAAGCCACCAGTGGAGTCTACCAGTCAGACTCCTGTGGCTACATCCATCACCACAGAGCCACCTGTGGAGTCTACTGGTCAGACACCCATGACTACGTCTTCCACAAAGCCACCGGTGGAGTCTACCAGTCAGACTCCCGTGGCTACATCCATCACCACAGAGCCACCTGTGGAGTCTACTGGTCAGGCTGTGGCTAAATCCAGCACAATCCAGCTTCCCAATGGGGCCTCTGGCCTAACAAAGGATAGCAGCACATTGGATTCCAAAGCTTGTCAATTTGTTCTCCAACAAGGTTTTTATAAACATTGCCTGATGAAGAAGGAGACAGTGGAGCTTTGAAAACTTGCAGCATGCAACATGCAATATATAGGATAGATAGATATTTGTTTATTATTAATATTATGATTATATGAGTTTAAAATTACTAATTATTATTATTATTATTAATTATTATTATTTATAACTTTATTAAAATTATAGTATTTTAACTAGCTTTCCATGTTTTTAATTGTGTCCTCTATTTCAAAATGCTGTATCCATTGGCGTTACTGGGATTGGTGTCATTCAGTGCCTCACAAACACACACACACCATGGGTCTCTTCACATAGCAGACCATACAGAATCCTTAGCAATGTTTTTTATTCTAATGTGCTCTGTGTCATGTGCAGAATGCACTTTTGCAGGAAGCCAATGGATTGCCCCCCAAATACTCTGAGTATTCCTTGCCTATGGAATATACCGTATACACTCGACAATAGGTTGACCTCATGCATAAGTCAAGGGCAGGTTTTGGGGCCAGAATTATGGATTTTGATATGCCCCATGGATAAGTCAAGAGTCAAATTTAGAGGCATGTAAGAAAGCATGCAGAGCAGTGGTTCTCAACCTTCCTAATGCCGTGACCTTTTAATACAGTTCCTCATCTTGACAGAGGAGTGGTCTCTCAGTTCCTAAGAAATATGTTTCTTAGGTGACCCCTGTAAATGGGTTATTGGACCCCCCAAAAGGGTCGCGACCCACAGGTTGAGAACCGCCGATGCAAAGGATGATGCCAAGAGAAATGATGGCAAAGAAAATTCTCTCAGGTGTAACTATGCTCATCCGAAAGGCTGGACAGGTGAGAGAGTAGGGGGGAATCCAGGCTTCTTTTTGGTGCCCCAGGATGGACTAAGCTCTCACCATTTACCCCTCTATTCAGAGAAAGAGGATGGGTCCATATATATAGGTATTAGTGACATTAAAAGTACAGTACACACATTGATCCACGGGTAGGTTGACCCAGGTTTTTTGGGTCAATTTTTGACTATAATTTCTAGACTTATACATGAGTATATACAGTACATGCACATTTTAAAATAGATAGATAGAAATTGCTAAATTAGTTTTGGAATGAATCTTGCCTGAAACCTCCAAATGCTGCTGCCAGTGAGCGAATAGTCCTGAGCGACTGTTAGATTCAGTATAAGACAGTTGTGTGTTTTGGTACACTGTTGGTTCAGTGTGCCTTCAACTCACTCCTGACGTATGTAGACCTTATGGCAGACCTCTGATGGGGTTTTCTTGGCAAGATTTATTCAGAGGGAGGTTGCCCTTGTCTTCCTTGAAGGCTGAGAGACTGTGACTCGACCAAGGTCAACCAATGGGTTTCCACAACTGGACAGAGAGGCATTCAAACCTTGGCCTCCAAAGGCTGAAGCCACTGCACTTTGTTGAGTATAGCCCAGCATACCTGAAAGGCTCAGAATAGTACATTAAGTGAAAACAGCGAAGGTCAGATGAGCAATCCACTGCTTGCGGGGAAAGCCCCTGACCCTGGCGGGTGTTCATTGTCATGGACTGAGTGTTGCTTTTGGTGTTCTTCAGGACTGGTAGCCAAACTTTGTCTCCTTTCAGCGTTTCTTTTGGCCATATGAAGTTATCCAGGTCTTTGTTGTGGATTTCAAGGGCCTCCCTCCCTGTGCATTCTGACCTGGTAGTTGTTGGCATGGTCCAGAAGTTCAGTTTTGCCAAATAGCATCCCATGCTCAGGTTGGTTTTGGACATGTCCCGCTCCTCCCCATTTTTCTGGCTGGCTCAGTCTACATTCATGGGATTTCTCCGCAGGCAATGGACTGCTACTTAAATAGAAACACATATCACCACACATTTTAGTGTAGTGGAGTCTCCGTCCTTGGAGGTCTTTAAGCAGAGGCTGGATGGCCATCTGTCGGGGATGCTTTGACTGGGAGTTCCTGCATGGCAGAATGGGGTTGGACTGGATGGCCCTTGGGGTCTCTTCCAACTCTATGATTCTATTTATTTATTTATTTATACCCCGCTCTTCAGCCCCAAAGGCTATCAGAGCGGCCTGTCCTTTCAGTCCCTCTTAGGGCCATATGGTGTTGCCATGGAGGGAAGGCTCTTCAACTTGAGGCCAGGCCGGATGGTGTTGCTATGGCTCTCCTTTCACTCCCTCCTAGGCCAGATGGTGTTGTCAGGAGGGAGGGCTCTCCAACTTGAGGCCAGGTCCAATGGTGTTGCTAGGCCTGTCCTCCCTTGCCTGAGGCCTTGCCATTTAACAGCAGAGCAACACATAGATTAACACGTAAATCGCTTCTTCCCAACCAAGGGTCACATTTGATATAGATTTCTTCTTCCTGGTCTCTACAAATCACACAAATGGGTTCTTCTGCACAGTTAGCTTCAGGAGTTCCTTCTTGGAGATTTTAAATGCGTTTTGGCAGTTGCCCTGCCCACTCTCCAACTGCCATTATGAGTCAGTTTCCCTCCCAAAGCCTCAGTTCCTTTTTAACTGCCAAACAAGCAGCATCTAAGAACGCTTCTTCAGAGGTTTGTTTTCCTTTAAAACCTGATAGGACAGGATCGATCTGCGTTTTGGTGGTTATTTTTTAACATCGTTCTTCCTATTTTAGTCACAAATGCTATGATTCCCTCGGTAATTATAGACTTGAATGTGAATTTAAAATTCTGAGGTAAAGTTCTTCTAACAACAACTTGCCCTGCGATATCTTAGAGAATCGCTTACTTAAATATTAATTTAAATTCTGAAATAAAACTGTTTTAAGGCAGCCTGTACTGTGATTTCTTAAAGAATCATGAATTCAATGCAAATTTAAATTCTGAGGTAAAGTTCTTCTAACAACAATTTGCCCTGCGACCTCTTAGAGAATCGCTTACTTAAATATTAATTTAAATTCTGAAATAAAACTGTTTTAAGGGCAGCCTGTACTGTGATTTCTTAAAGAATCACGAATTCAATGCACATTTAATTGTGAATTTAAATTCTGAGGTAAGGTCATTTAAGGCATTGGCAAGGCTCTTTCCCTTTTTGAGGATTGTTTGTTTGTTTGTTTGTTCACTTCAGTTGGTGCGCTTGGCAGACCTTTCCCTGCCTTTCTCTTGAGGAAAAGTTTCAAATATTGCCTGCCTTACTGGTGTGTTTGCAAAGCCTCATTAGAATGGCCACCAGCCTTCCTTCCTGGCTATGGCTAGGGACGCTCTTTTGCTGCGAACAAACTGTCTCAGGGCCATTCACATGGCTTTTGTCTCTTCGTTCTCCTGAAGAGGAGTTGACTTCAGTCCTTGATGGTCCCCGGCTCCTCGGGATCAAACCAGTTGGAGCCAAACCAACTGGATTGCAGCCCAACGTGGATCCTCATCGGTTCCTGATCCTCCTGGGTCATAACAATTGGCTTCGAGCCCAACTTCGAACCTCATCAGTCCTTGACTCTCTGGGATCAAGCCATTTGACTGGCAGCCCAACATGGATCCTCATCGGTCCTGACCCTCCGGAGTCATAACAATTGGCTTCGAGCCCAATTTTGAACCTCATCAGTCCCTGACTCTCTGGCATCAAGCCATTTGACTGGCAGCCCAACATGGATCCTCATCGGTCCCTGACTCCCCGGGGTCATACCGATTGGTATTTCCCAGGGTCCTTCCAAGGGGTTCTTGTTGGGGACACTTTCTTCCTTGCAACAGGAGGCAAACAACTGCTACAATTCCTTTCCATTTTCTGCTCTGGGCAGGATTGCCCTTTGGAGACATCCCTTTTCAAGCCTCCATTTAAAGATTTGTCCACCTTGTGAATGCTTGAAGATCTTGAGATTTGCATGCTTGTCCCATCTCTCCTGGCCGACTGATGCCATACCATCCGGTTTCTCCTGAACCTCTGGTCCAAGGTGTCAAATGGGTGAGGTGATATTTCTGACCTCCCCCTGCAACCCTGACAAGACCAACCATGCATTCTGCAAATTTTCTGGGTCTTCTCTCTCCTAAGGGAGTCCGGCACTTCGCCTAATTTCTATGCCCTGTCGCAGTGTACTTCATGCTTCATTACGTGTCCTGGACCTATATGAGAAGGGGTTTTGAGCCACTTTTGTATGGTCTCCAAGCCCTTCTGTTCATACTGGCATGTTGCAGGCGAGTAATGCTACAGCTTGAGTGGTTCCTCTTAAGCATTAGGGATAACATGATGATGATTTTGTCATATTGCCTTGGACTTTGTGGCTCTTAAAGTCTATTCCAGCTCCACTGCTCTGAACAGGCTTGTTCCTAGGGCCCATTCATGATGGATTGACATGTGGACACTCCTGCTATACTGTTTGCCTATCAATTCTGGCTGTTCTTGCCATGTTGTGATATCCTTGATGCAGCTTCTACAGGACATCACGTCATGGGATACCGTTCCCCTCAGGGACTTCTTTCAACCTGACAGTGTGGTATCCCTTCACTTCTACAATGCTGTGACTAGTCCTACTGGCATCATATTAGCCACTGTTGTTGTTTTTTCTCATGGTCACCAAGATCTGCATGCTTCAGGCTGATAGCCTTGAACATTATGCTTCAATACAGAGTGTCTTGTGTGTCACAAAAATTGGATTTTGCAATCTTCTCACTTTCTTTCTTGTCAGAAATTTGTTGTGACTTAATGAGAAAATATTTGTTACAGATATCATTGCCTGAACTCTTCTCCAGTTTGGTGTCATTAGGCTCTCTCTCCATGGATGGACTTCCCAACCATCTCACTGTTGACCACAGATTGTCTTCTTCATACTCTGTAAAGAGCTGCTCACATTAGTGAGATTCCTTTATTCCACGTCACACACCTATTCATATTCTCCATTACCAACAAATCTGGGCAATCTAGGTCAGGGTTTTCCCCTGTCCTTAGTTTACACCTGCCATTTAAGATGGGCCATCAAAGTTTACCTACAGTCTGTGTGACATACGGTTAGCTGGCAACCCTGTTTTTTTTTACCAATGGGCATGTTTCACCTGCATTGCTGACTGTTCCACTACGTCTCAGTATTGGGTTTTCTACACAACTCTGTAGAGTCGTCATACCAGCGGGACTGTGCGTCCCCATGTTTGCATGCCCTTGGGCTTGGTTTCCCAACTGGTGATTCTATTTGGGGTTAATATGCCATTCTTGTGTGGCATGGCACTCCCACCTTCGCTGATCTAAGCTTGCTAGCCTGATCTTTTTGTATGATGGGCAGAGACCACAAAGAAGGAGGACAGGCTGCTTCTCTGTAATGGTATTTCTCCGAGTGGTCATCTGGGAATTCACACAAATCCCGCCCATCCTGCCAACATAGTCGTGCCCTGCCTCTCCTTTGGTCCTGGCCTGCTGCTGCTGCGGCATCCATGGAACTGAGGCTTTAGGTGGGAAATCGACTAATAAAGGCAGTTGGAGAGTGGACAGGGCTACCTCCAAAATGCATTTAAAATCTCCAAGAAGGTTCCGAGGCTAACTGTTCAGGCACAGAATAGCCCATTTGTTATCCTGATGGCAGCAGGTGCCTTTGAGGCATTTAGCATTCCTCCCCAAAAGCCACCTAGATATCCAGAAGGCACCAGATCCTCCCCAAAAGGTGGACCTCAGAAAGTTAGGACTGGGCTAGTACTGGTTAGCACTGGTCTAAGGAACGCCAAGGAAAACCAGGTGCTTTAACCAGAGGAAGGTTATAAGCAGTGCTCCAGGAAGCTCCCTGGATAAAGTTATTAGAAGTGAAGGGGAAGGAAAGGAAGAGGAGAGAGAAATATATGCATCCCCATCCCAGACACAAACTTTCTCATAGATCCAGCACAGCGTAGGGTAGTGGTTATGGCTACAACTCTGCAGGCAAGGGTTCAATTGCCAGCTCAACCATAAAATCCACCTTGGGCAAGTCACGCTCTCTCAGACTCAGGGGAAGGCAAGGGCAAACCTTCTCTGAGCAAATCTCACCAAGAAACCCCCGTGACGGCTTTGCCATAGGTCTGAAACAACTTGAAGTTGCACAACCACAACAAGAAGACGAACCTACACAGGGTTTTATTAGCAAGTTTCTTCAGAGGAGGTTTACCATTGACTCCAGCTGAGGCTGAGACAGTGACTGAGCAGGAAACAGGATTCATTACAGATGTGTAGAGTGGCATATGCCTCTGGAAACCAGGGTTCAATTCCCACTGGGTCATGGAACCCACTAGCTGACCTTGGGCTAGTCACATACTCTCAGCCTCAAGGGGGAGGCAAGGGCAAGCCCCCACTGAACAAATCTTGCTCCAGGATAGGTTTGCCTTACGTTTGCCATAAATCCAAAATAGATTCAAGGCACAACACACACACATCAAAGGCTCTGGCTGAGATCTTCCCTGAGACACATGCTTACCTGGCCTCTTTTGTTCCTTTTATACAGCTTTCTGGCAATGGGTTCCAACTGTGGACAGTGCTCCCATTGGAATGCCTCTTGCAGAAGGAAAAGGCAAAGTCTTCTTCCAGAACAAGATCCTGGAACATCTGATGGACTCCCTCTGTTCCCTGCGACTGGGCCAAGGCTGCGACCATCCCATGATCCAGATGCTGGATGAGGAGGAAAACGGTGGGAGGATCCCTAAAGGTAAAGACAATGGCAATGTTCACGATTGCTTACCCAGAGGGGCGGGATATAAATAAATCTATATATATTCAGAGTCCCCCTGAAAGACTGTGTTTACAGATTGGGAGTGCTCTGTCTCTCCAAATGTCGACTCAGATAGATGTGATGGCCAGGAATGCCTGCTTTGGTGCTTGCTACTATCAAAGGTCCTAAAGATGGTAGTGCATGCGCTGGGAACCTCAGGGCAATACCGTGGGCTATCTTTGTAGCAAGTCCAGAAACTCCAGCTGGTTCAGAATATGGGAGCCAGACTCATTACAGAGACGTCCACCAATCTTAAAATCATTCCAATGGCTGCCAACCACCATGTATATTCGACTTTAAGTCGACCTCATGTATAAGTCGAGGGCATGTTTTTGGACCAAAATTATGGATTTCAATATGCCCCATGGATAAGTCGAGAGTAAAATTTAGAGGCATGTAACAAAGGATGTAAAGCAGTGGTTCTCAACCTTCCTAATGCCATGACTTTTTAACAGTTCCTCATGTTGTGGTGACCCCCCAATAGAGAAGTGGTGTCTCGGTTCCTAAGAAATATGTGTCTTCCTAAGGTCTTAGGTCATCCCTGTGAATGGGTTATTGGACCCCCAAAGGGGTTGCGACCCATAGGTTGAGAAACGCTCATGTAATGGATGATGCCAAGAGAAATGATGCCAAAGAAAATTCTTCAGGCATAACTGTGCTCATTCTAAAGGCTGGATAGGTGAGAGAGTTGGGGGGATCCATGCTTCTTTTTGGATTTGGATTTTGGATTTTGATATGACCCATGGATAAGTCAAAGTTAAAACTTAGGGGAATGTAATAGGATCTTAAGGGTCAGGCGAAGGAAAACAATGGCAAGACCTTACTAAATTCCAGCAGGCATAACTGTTTGCATTCATACTAAAGAATGGATAGATGAGAGAGCAGAAGGGTCAGTGGTTCCATAAGAAATTATACTCTTGCCTTTCACAAGGGATTGGTCCCTTTTTGATAAGAGTCAAAGTACAGTACTTACGTTGACCTATGGATAAGTTGACTTAGGTTTTTTTTTTTTTTTTTAAAGTTAACTTTTTTGAATAAAATTCCTAGGCTTATACAGGAATATTTACAAAGTGTAGGTTATGGCCTTTAAAGCCCTACATGGTTTGGGTCCAGGTTACTTACAGCATCCTGCCTTCTCCCGTAAAATCCGCTCTGAACCCTCCGGTCTTGAGGGAAAGGTTTGCTCCAACCGGCCAGAACAAGAATGGCCAAGGTTTCCCAGAGGACTTTGTTGCTAGCTGCCCCCAGACTTTGGAATGACCTGCCAGAAGGAATACAACAGTGAAAAAAGACTAACTCCATTTAAAACAGCATTTAAACATATAACTCTTTAAAATCTTGAGTGTTTAATTTATATATTCCAAAGAATGCGCTTTTATGAGTGTATTTTGATGGTAATGTAGCACTATAATTTCAACTGCTGGCTTTGTGTTTTAAATTGTGTTTTGCATTTTTACATGCTTTATCCCTCCTCGAGCCATGAGGAGAGCTGGAAAAGAATAATAATAATAAGAATCATCATCATAATCATCATTATTTAGAGAGATCTTTAGCATCTTTGAGACTAACTGAAATAAAGGAGTTGGCAGCATGAACCTTCGCAGACTTCATTCTACTTCCTCAGAGGCATTGGAGGATTAGGAGGTAGCCTGAAGTCTAGAAAAGTTCATGCTGCCAACTTCTTCATTTCTTTAGTTGCAAAGGTGCTACAAGATCTCTCTACATATTGATTCTACAGACTAACATGGCTATATATTTGAATTCTCTTACTATTATTATTATTACTTATTGAATGATAGAGCGGGAAGACACCACAAGGGCCATCCCGTGTGGGATATGTATCAAAATACTTTGCAAGACTCCACTTTGGAATGGGTTTAATGTTTGGCCAGCCCCCCCCCCTTTTTTTTTAAATTTCTCAGCAGTTGCTATGTGCCATGAGGACACATTGGTGATGGTTAGATTATTAGAATCCGAGAGTTGGAAGGGATCCCAAGGACCATCCAGTCCAACCCATTCTGCCATGCAGGAACTCTCCATCAAAGCATCCCCTGACAGATGCCCATCCAGCCTCTGTTTAAAGACTTCCAAGGAAGGAGACTCCACCACTCTCCAAGGCAACATATTCCACTCTCAAACTGCCCTCACTGTCAAGAGGTTCCTCCTAATGTTGAGCTGGAATCTCTTTTTCTGTATCTTCCATCCATTGTTCCGTGTTCCAGTCTCTGGAGCAGCAGAAAACAAGCCTTCTCTTTCCTCAATATTACATCCCTTCAAATACTTAAACAGGGCTATCGTATCAAATCTTAACCATCTCTTCTCCAGGCTAAACATACACAGCTCCCTAAGTCTTTCCTCATAAGGCATGTTTCCAGGCCCTACTTGCCCACAGAGAATCATTGGGGATATTTGCCTATAGAGAATCATTGGGGGATTGATTACATGCACCTAAAGAATCATTGGGGGATACCTGCCCAAGAACTTGGGGGGATCCTGCTCTGCACCTGGAGTAAGGAGAATTCATGCCTTCGGCTCCAGTCGGGATCAATGGGAAACACCACTAGGCATTAAGACTCGCTACTCACATTGTGCCGCTTTCCTCTTTCCAGGGCCCGTGTCTTCTAATATCCTAGGACACCCTACTTTCCCCAATTTTTGCAGCCAGGCCCTGTACCACAGCACGGAGAAGGACTATTCTGTCAAGGTGAGGGGAAACAATTCTTAGAAGAATTATGATTTTAATTCGGTTTTTTAAAATGTTGTTGTAAAAATTTTGAAACATTTTTATCTTGTGAGCCGTTTTTGGTCCCTTTCTGGGGAAAAGACTGGATAGATGAGAGAGTAGAAGGGTCAATGGTTCCATCAGAAATTACACTCTTGCCTTTCACCAGGGGATGGTCCCTTTTTGATAAGAGCCAAAGAACAGTACTTACATTGACCCAGGGAGATGTTGACTTATCATTATCATTATTTAGGGAGCTGGGTATGTTTGGAATCTCTTTTTCTGTATCTTCCATCCATTGTTCTGTGTTCTAGTCTCTAGAGCAGCAGAAAACAAGCCTGCTTCTTCCTCAATATTACATCCCTTCAAATACTTAAACAGGGCTATCGTATCAAATCTTAACCATCTCTTCTCCAGGCTAAACATACCCAGCTCCCTAAGTCTTTCCTCATAAGGCATGGTTTCCAGGTCCTACTTGCCCACATAGATTCATTGGGGGATAAATGCCCACAGAGAATCATTGAGGAATATTTGCCCCTCGAGAATCTTAGGGGGATACCTGCCTATAGAGAATCTTTAGGGAACTCCTGCCCAAGAACTTGGGGGGTTCTGCTCTGCACCAGGAATAAGGAGAATTCATGCCTTGGGCTCCAGTCGGGATCAATGGGAATCACCACTAGGCATGAAGAGTCCCTTCTCACTTTCTGCCTCTTTCCTCTTTCTAGGGCCCGTGTCTTCTAATACTGTAGAACATCCAACCTTCCCCAATTTTTGCAGCCAGGCCCTTTACCGTTGCGCGGAAGGAGACTATTCCGTCAAGGTGAGGGGAAACAATTCTTGGAATAATCGGGTTTTTTTAAAACGTTTTTGTAAAAAATTTGAAACATTTTATTTTGTGAGCTGTTTTTGGTCCTTTCTGGGGAAAAGACTGGATAGATGAGAGAGCAGAAGGGTCAGTGGTTCCATAAGAAATTAAACTCTTGCCTTTCACAAGAGATTGGTCCCTTTTTGATAAGAGTCAAAGTACAGTACTTACATTGACCCAGGGAGAAGTTGACTTAGGTTTTTTAGGTTAATTTTTTACAAAAATTCCTAGACTTATACATGAGTATTTACAGGAGTTTCCAGAAAACTACAAAGTATTGATTATGGCCTTTAAAGCCCTGCATTGTTTGGGTCCAGGTTACTTACGGCATCCTGCCTTCTCCCGTAAAATCCGCTCTGAACGCTCCAGTCTTCAGGGAAATGTTTCCTCCAACCGGGCAGAACAAGACTGGTCAAGGTTTCCCAGAGGACTTTGTTGGCAGCTGCCCCCAGACTCTGGAATGACCTGCCAGAAGAAATACAACAGTGAAAAAAGACTGACTCAATTTAAAACAGCATTTAAAGATATAACTCCTTAAAATCTTGAGTTTTTAATTTGTATATTCCAAAGAATGGGCTTTTATGTGGGCATGAGTGTATTTTGATGGCAGACTCTCTTCTAACTTTCTGCCTCTTTCCTCTTTCTAGGGCCCGTGTCTTCTAATATCCTAGAACACGTTACTTTTCCCACTTTTTGCAGCCTGGCACTTTACCGCTGCACGGAGGGGAACTATTCCGTCAAGGTGAGGGGAAACAATTCTTGGAAGAATGATGATTTTACTGGGTTTTTAAAAAATGTTATTTATTGTAAAAATTTTGAAACATTTTTATCACGCTATCATCACTCCAGGAGCCAGCACTACAGGATTTCTTCCCCAGCTGCTGGGGACTGAAACAAATGGTACAAAGCCCGGCTGCACCTCTTATTAGAGTCTGTGCTGGAGCTTCTGGTCCCCAGTGCTGCCAGACCATAAATCCAACACCTTTTGAGAAAAGGAATATCTTCAGAGACAGTGCCACCTGTGGAGCATGCTCCACCAACTTCCGTTTCAATAGCTCCGCTTCAACAACTGAGTATTAAGAATATTATGATTACATTATTTTACATATCATTATTATTATTATTTTAATTTATAACATTATTAAAATAATAGTATTCTAACTGGGTTTCTGTGTTTTTAATTGTGTCCTCTATTTTAAAATGCTGTATCCAGTGGCATTAGTAGGATTGGTGTCACTCAGTGCCTCACAAACAAACACACATCATGCGTCTCTTCACATAGCAGACCATACAGAATCCTTAGCAATGTTTTTTGTACTAATGTGCTATCTGCCATTTGCAGAGTGCACTTTTGCAGGAAGCCAATGGATTGCCGCCCCCCAGTACTTTGAATATTCCTTGCCTATGGCATATATCATATATACACGACTATAGGTTGACCTCATGCATAAGTCAAGGGCAGGTTTGGGGCCAGAATTATGGATTTTGATATGCCCCAAGAGTAAAATTTAGAGGCATGTAACAAAGCAGTGGTTCCCAATCTTCCTAATGCTGTGAATGGGTCATTGGATCCTCCAAAGGGGTCGCGACCCACAGGTTGAGAACCACTGATGCAAAGGATGATGCCAAGAGAAAAGATGCCAAAGAAAATTCTCTCAGGTGTAACTATGCTCATCCGAAAGGCTGGACAGGTGAGAGAGTAGGGGGCAATCCAGGCTTCTTTTTGGTGTCCCAGGATGGACTAAGCTCCCACCATTTACCCCTCTATTCAGAGAAAGGTCCATATATATAGGTATTAGTGACAGTAAACGTACAGTACATACATTGATCCCTGCGCAGCTTGACCCATGTTTTTAGGGTCAATTTTTGGACTAAAATTTCTAGACTTATACATGAGTATATACAGTGCATACACATTTTAAAATAGATAGATAGATATTACTAAATTAGTTTTGGAATGAATCTTGCCTGAAACCTCCAAATGCTGCTGCAAGTGAATAGTCCTGAGCTACACGGACCAATTTTCTGATTCAGTACAAAGCAAGTTACGTTCTAAATTATATTTGAGAATCGGGTTGTGTGTTTTGGTATGCTGTTGGTTCAGTGTGCCTTCAACTCACGCCTGACGTATGGAGACCTTATGGCAGATCTCTCATGGGGTTTTCTTGGCAAGATTTATTCCCTTACCTGAGGCCTTGCCATTCAACAGCAGACCAACATATAGATTAACATGTAAAATGCTTCTTCCCAACCGACGGTCACACTGGATATATATATATATACGCCACATGCTTCCATATATACCCCCACCCTCTGAAAATGCCACCCACAAATGCAGGGGAAACGTCTTCCAGATTCTTCCAGAATGCGGCCGCAGAGCCCGGAAAACCCACAGAAAACTATGGACACCAACCCTGAAAGCCTTTGACTTCCCTTTGTTCAGGGTATTTGGGAACTTTTTGCTCCTGACTCCCTCTTATGCCCTTTCAGAGGTAGGCACTGGTGCGAATCGGTGTGGAATTTACTTCCATGATTTTTTCCAACATGTAATGTGTGTTGATGTCTCTTAAGCTGCCTGTCAACTTGTGTCAACCCCATAAATTTCATAGGTTTTTTTTTAAGACAAGCAATCCTCAAAGCTAGTTTTGTCAGTTCCTTCCTCTGAAATAAAGACTTCACATTGGTAATTGTTGGTGGGTCTCCCAATGAAGTACTATGCAGGGCTGATCCTGCTTAGTTTCCAAGATCAGATGACAGCAGGTGCCTTTAAGGCATTTAGCATTCCTCCCCAAAAGCCACCTAAATATCCAGAAGGCACTAGATCCTCCCCAAAAGGTGGACCTCAGAAAGTTAGGACTGGGCTAGTACTGGTTAGTACTGGGCTGAGGAACACCAATGAAAACCAGGTGCTTTAACCAGAGGAAGGTTATAAGCAGTGCTCCAGGAATCTCCTTGGATAAAATCATTCGTTGGATAAAATCATTCGAAGTGAAGGTGAAGGAAAGGAAGAGGAGAGAGACATCTGCGTTCCCAGCCAAATGACCCACTCCAGCAAATCAAGCAAAACCAGCCTGAAGGCCAACCAGCGATGGATGATGCACCATCTACGACAAAGGATGAGATTTTATCTAGGGGGAGCCATGTTAGCCCCATAGCAAAGTATCATCCAAAACAGTGATACCTTTATGGGGCCAATAAAGGTACCACTGTTTTGTGGATTTTGAAAGATGAGAAGTATTGAAAGGGAAACTGCAGCACCTTTGAGAATGACATTTGCAGCATATGCTTTTGTAGGCTGAGCCTACTTCTTCAGATGCATGTTGGAACTGTGCAGCCTGTGGGCCATATGTGGCCCAAGGAGACCTTTTGTGTGCTTCCCTCCCGCCACAAGGTCCCTATCATGTGTTTTTAAAAGAGAAGAAAAAAAGAAAATAGCGCATAATGTTTGGCTAAAACGATCCCTCTCTTAGTCCCTGCATAGATATAGGATGGGGGGGGGGGTCACCTGGCTTAAGAAGTGTCTGATGTGAAAGGGATCTAGGAGTCCTAGTAGACCACAAGGTGAACACAAGTCAACAGTGTGATGCTGCAGCGGGGAAAGCCAATGTGATTCTAGCCTGCATCAAGGGAAGTATAGTGTCTAGGGCAAGGGAAGTAATACTGCCATTCTCTTCTGCTTTGGTCAGGCCTCACCTAGAATAAAACTGTGTTCAGTTCTGGGCTCCACAATCCAAAAAGGGTGTTAAGGAGCGGGATCATGTCCAGACTGGAGGGCAACCAAAATGGTGAAGGGTCTGAAAACCATGAGGCCCTATGAGGAGCTGGGCATGTATAGCCTGGAGAAAAGGTGGTTAAGCGGTGATACAATAGCCCTGTTTAAACATTTGAAGGGGTGTCATACTGAGGATGGATCAAGCTTGTTTTCTGCTGCTCCAGAGAAAAGGACACGGAATAATGGATGCAAACTACAGGAAAAGAGATTCCGCCTCAACATGAGGAGGAAGAGGCCTTTCTTCCTTTGCCTCTTTTGTTCGTTTTATATAGCTCTTTTGCGAGGCTTCTCACTTCCAGAACAGATTGCAGAAAACAATCCATTTTGAGACCACTTGAGTGCCAAGGAATCCTGGGAATTGTCAAGCGCTCTTCCAGAGAAGGCTCAATGTTTCTCAAACTGCAGTTTCCAGAGTTCCTTAGCAGTGAACCAAGGCAGTTAGAGCGGTCTCAAACTAGGATTATTTCTGCAGTCTGTTTTGGACCTAAGTGTTGTCTTCCCTTGAAAGATAACTTTTCCAAGCTCTAGGACAATTTTCATCCTTCTGTAATGGTCAGTTTTTCCTCCTGTCCTGGCACAGATGGCAACAAGGCAAGCAGAAAGGATTGGACTCACTAGATGAAGGTGGATCTGAGTTCTAAACACCTTTCTCCCAGAAAGGGACCCAAGGTGAATCACGAATAAAGATAACATTGGTTACAGTATTAAAGAAATTCTTTTACAGAGTTAGGCTTTATTGGTGAAACATAGACCCATTTAACTGTACAGGGCTAGGTTGGTTGCTTAGATGTTTACAGTAGACTTGATATCATGGATCAATGCTACGCGTTTTGGGATTTGTAGTTTGGTGAGGTGATTGGCTTTCTTTGTCTGGGGCCCCCAAAAATGACAATTCCCAGGCTTTTCATAGCACTGAGCCACAGCAGTTGAAAGCAGTGTCAGCCTGGAGGCTTTCTGCAGAGAGGACACAGCCCATAGACATCCTTGCGTGATGTCACAAACACCTTGTGTGACTTACTCTGCTGTGTACCAACTTCCCTTTGCTCTTCTTGTGCTGCAGTACCAGAGAGCAGGAGCGGTACCTGAGCACAGGAGAAGCGGTACAAGACTCTGAGAAGATGTGGGGCTACATGGCTACATGGATTGTCTTCTTTGTCTTTGGTAAGTGATAAGATTTCTTGCCCCACTTCCCCCTTCAAGAATCTATGTAGATACACCGAGAGATGTGGAAGAACAGTCATGGAGAGATAAGAGATATTTTGCCAGATATTGGTGGACTGCAGCTCCCATCATTCCTTACTTTGGCTCTGTTGGCTAATCTGATGGGAGCTGGTGTCCAACAACGCCTGGAGGGCGGCACATTCCCCACCCCAAACACAAACTTTGAAAAATCCAGCACAGCGGAGGCTAGTGGTTTAGGGTATAACCCTGCAGGCAAGGGTTCATTCGCCAGCTCGGCAGTAAAATTCACCTTGGGCAAGTCACACACTCTCAGCCTCAGGGGAGGGAAAGGGCAAACCTTCTCTGAGCAAATCCCATTAGAAACCCCTGTGACGGCTTTGCAATAGGTCAGAAACAACTTGGAGGCACAGGGCTTTCTTGGCAAGTTTCTTCAGAGGAGGTTTACCATTGAGATCAGCTGCGGCTGAGAGAGTGACTGAGCAGGAAACAGGATTCATTACAGACGTGTAGAGTGGCACAGTGGTTTGAGCATTGAACTATGCCTCTGGAAAGGTCATGGAACCCACTGGCTGACCTTGGGCTAGTCACATCCTCTCAGCCTCAAGGGGAGGCAAAGGGCAAGCTCCCACTGAACAAATCTTGCTCCAGGATAGGTTTGCCTTAGGGTTGCCATAAATCCAAAATGACTTCAAGGAACACCACACACACATCAAAGGCTCTGGCTGAGATCTTCCCTGAGACACATGCTTACCTGGCCTCTTTTGTTCTTTTTATACAGCTTTCTGGCAATGGGCTCCAACTGTGGACAGTGCTCCCATTGGAATGCCCCTTGCAGAAGGACAAGGCAAAGCCTTCTTCCAAAACAAGATACTGTCGCATCGGATGGACTCTCTTTGTTCCCTGCGACTGGGCCAAGGCTGCGACCATCCCATGATCCGGATGCTGGACGAGGTGGAAAACGGTGGGAGGATCCCTAAAGGTAAAGCCAATGGCAATGTTTGTGCATACTGCGATGATTCTGTGATTTCTGAATAGGGTCAGAGTCCCCCTGAAAGACTGTGTTTACAGATTGGGAGTGCTCTGTCTCTCCAAATGCCTACTCAGATAGATGTGATGGCCAAGAATGCCTCCTTTGGCCCTACCTAGAATCAAAGGTCCTAAAGATGGTCGTGCATGTGCTGGGAACCTCAGGGCAATACCTTGGGATACCTTTGTAGCAAGTGCACAAACCCCAGCTGGTTCAGAATTTGGCAACCAGACTCATAACGGAGATGTCCACTGATCTTAAAATCACTCCACTGGATGCCAGCTACTGTGTATATTTAACTATAAGTCGACCTCATAAATAAGTCGAGGGCAGGTTTTGGGACCAAAATTATGGATTTGGATATGACCCGTGGATAAGTTGAGGTTAAAACTTAGGAGCATGTAACAAAGGATCTTAAGGGTCAGAGAAAGGAAAACATTGGCAAACACTTACTAAATTCCAGGAGGCATAACTGTTTGCATTCACACTAAAGACTGGACAGATGAGAGAGCAGAAGGGTCAGTGGTTCCATCAGAAATTACACTCTTGCCTTTCACAAGGCATTGGTCCCTTTTTGATAAGAGTCAAAGTACAGTACTTACATTGACCCAGGGAGAAACTGACTTAGGTTTTTGGAGTTAATTTTTTCACTAAAATGTAGCTCCTTAAAATCTTGAGTTTTTAATTTGTATATTACAAAGAATGTGCTTTTATGAGTGTATTTTGATGGTTGTATACTACTGTATTTCAACTGTTGGCTTTCTTTGTGTTTTAAATTGTGTTTTGCATTTTAACATGCTCTATCCCTCCTTGAGCCTTGAGGAGAGCTGGGAAAGAATTATTATTATTATTATTATTATTGAGATCTTGCAGCACCTTTGAGACTAACTGAAATAAAGGATTAGAGGATTAGGAGGTAGCCTGAACTCTCCAAAAGCGCATGCTGCCAACTTAGAAAGGTGATACAAAATCTCTCTACATACTGATTCTACAGACTAACACGGCTATCTATTTGAATTCTATTACTATTATTATTGATTACTGAATGATAGAGTTGGAAGAGAGCACAAGGGCCATCCTGTGTGGGATATGCATCACAATGCTTTGCAGGACTCCACTCTGGAATGGCTTTAATGTTTGGCCAGCCCCCCATTTCATTTCTCAGCAGTTGCCATGTACCTTGAGGACACATTGGTAATGGTTAGATTTATAGAATCTGAGAGTTGGAAGAGACCCCAAGGATCATCCAGTCCAACACATTCTGCAATGCAGGAACTCTCCATCAAAGCATCCCTGACAGATGGCCATCCAGCCTCTGTTTAAAGACCTCCAAGGAAGGAGACTCCACCAATCTCCAAGGCAATATATTCCACTCTCAAACTGCCCTCACTGTCAAGAGGTTCCTCCTAATGTTGAGCTGGAATCCCTTTTCCTGTAGATTCCATCCACTGTTCTGTGTTCTAGTCTCTGGAGCAGCAGAAAACAAGCCTTCTCTTTCCTCAATATTACATCCCTTCAAATACTTAAACAGGGCTATCGTATCAAATCTTAACCATCTCTTCTCCAGGCTAAATATACGCATCTGCCAAGTCTTTCCTTATGAGGTATGGGTTCCAGGCCTTACTTGCCCACACAGATTCATTGGGAGATAATTGCCCATAGAGAATCATTGGTGAATATTTGCCCATAGAGAATCATTGGGGAATATTTGCCCATAAAAAAAATCATTGGGGGATACCTGCCTATAGAGAATCTTTAGGGAACTCCTGCCCAAGAACTTGGGAGATTCTGCTCTGCACCAGGAATAAGGAGATTTCAAGCCCTGGGCATCAGTCGGGATCAATGGGAATCACCACTAGGCATGAAGACTCTCTTCTCACTTTCTGCCTCTTTCCTCTTTCTAGGGCCTGTGTGTTCCAACATTAAGGAACATCCCACCTTCCCCACCTTTTGCAGCCTGGCCCTTTATCGCTGCACGGAGGGAGACTATTCTGTCAAGGTGAGGGGAAACAATTCTTGGAAGAATTATGAATTTAATTGGGTTTTTAAAAAGGTTATTATCCAAATTTTGAAACATTTTAATCTTGTGCACCACTTTGGGTCCCTTTCTGGGAGAAACACGGCATAAATATGATATGAAATGAACTAAGTCCAATGAGGAGAAATAACCAAGAAAGGCAACCCCTCACTGAGAGAGAAGGAGGAGAGAATCACCTTCTTCCTTCAAAATTTGGACATAAAGTGGCTTACAAATTAAAAAGGATAGACAGAAAAGATAATGGGGAACATTACAGACAAAGGAGTTTATCACACAGGAGCAATTTCTCTCAATTTCAAAAGAAATGGAAGTGAGGCCAGTTCGGAATTGAGTAAATTTGCTAGTTCAGCGAATTTACGCGATTGCGTATTGACACTGCATTGTGTTCAGAACTGCCCAAAATTGCCTCCCAGTGCCCGAAATGGAGTGTGATAGTTTCTCACGCAATCACGCAAAACCCCATGATTGCGTTCGGAAGGACTTCCCTTTGCCCGAAAATGTGTGTGATCAGCGTTCACGCATTCACGCGAAACCCCACGATTGCATTCAGATGGCCATTGGATTATACTTCCAATTCCCTTCGTGTGATAAACTCCAAAGGAAGGTAGACACACTGTCCCGGCATCTGCTCCCAGCATACATAGGGAAATCCCCAGAGTTTTCTCCCTTCTCCAATCCGAAATCCTGTTTCTCCATTAAGGATAGTCTGCTGGATTAAGCCCCCTCTCCATTCTGAAGTCTCAGTTTAATCCAGCTCCTCAATGGCTTGCCTTGGTTTTTAAAAAGCTACCATGCAAGCATTAATGCTGGGACTCTCTAGTTTGGCCCTAAAAGATAGAAAGCAGAGCATTTCCCCATTTAGTACTGTTTATTACGGGGTGAGCAAATGCGGAAAGGCAGGGGGTGCATAAGTTCCATAGGATCTCTTGGCCAGGTATCTTGCAATACCCTGTTGCACCCATTTCCGCAAATAAATACATAAAAATGTCTTGCCCCAAAATACCCTTTACAGGACAGAAGGGCGTTTTTCATAATATAGGCGGCTGTTTGCCCAACCTGGTTCATGACAATGGGCTGCACCTTGGCATCTGGGCATTTGGGCCATATCTGTTGGGAACCATTTCAGGTTGAGTCTCCCTTGTCTGAAATTCTGAAATAAATCCAAAAATCAAGATATTTTTCATGGGGTGTGTGTAAGTGACATCCATACTTTCTGATGGCTCAGTGTTCATAAAAATATTGCATAAAATTATCTTCAGGCTATGTGTATAATGCACATATGAAACATAAATGAATTCTGTGTTCAGACCTGGGTCCCATGTCCAAGATATCTCATTGGCCGGGTATCTTGCAATACCCTGTTGCACCCATTTCCGCAAACGCTCCTATTCCGAAATCCAAAAACATCCGAAATCCCAAACACCTCTGGTCCCAAGCATTTTGGAGAAGGGAGACTCAGTCCATTATTCTTTAGTCCAGATCCTCTGGTTTATTGGTGACCCTTCAAACAGAAGCTGCCTTGAATCCCATTTTGAGAGAGAGAGAGAGAGAGGAGAGGGCATAATAAACCCAATAATTAACCAAGTTCTGTCAAGAAAACATGCCCCATCGCTGGGTCACCAACTGTGAAAATAGTAATCTCCCCTTGCATTTCCAGAAAGCCAAACAAACTCTGTATTTTTCTTTAGAGGGTCCCTTGCCCAGGTGAGAGCGGGGAGGCAGCTGGACAAGGCATGGACCAAGAAGTGGACACACAATCTTCGGAGAACACCTTGATGTCCACTCCTGTGACCACTCCTGTGACCACTTCCAAGCCTCTCCTGGAGAAGCTGGCTGCTTTGCTGAACTTTAAGCCAGCCACCACAGAGGTCCATTCTCCCTCTCCCACGACCACAGGTGCATCAACCACCATCTCTACGACAGTTCCTAAGCTTCCTACGGGCACGGGCACGGCAAAAAGACATGTATTGAAGGTCCGGATGAAGTTCACGGACAAGCCTTCACCTGCCCCCACCACATCGGCATCATCTTTGGAGACCACCATGGCTATGTCCATCACCACAAAGCCACCGGTGGAGCCTACCAGTCAGATTCCCGTGGCTACATCGATCACCACAGAGCCACCTGTGGAGTCTACTGGTCAGGCTGTGGCTACATCCAGCACAAAGCCACCTGTGGAGTCTACCAGTCAGACGTCCATGGCTATATCCACGACCAAGCCACCTGTGGAGTCGACTGGTCAGACGGTGGCTACATCCACCACCACAGAGCCACCTCCAAAGTCTGTCAGTCACTCTTCGACGTCTGTGGCTACCCCCAGCACTCCACCACCTGCCCAAGAAGGTGCCAGTACGGAAGCCCATGCCATCATAACTCCAGGAGCCAGCACCGCAGGAGCTCTTCCCCAGCTGCTGGGGACTGAAGAAACCAAGACCAAGACCCTGTTGGACCTCTTACTAGAGTCTGTCTTGGAGCTTCTGGTCCCAAGTGCGGCCAAACCAAAAATCCAACGCCTGTTAGGAAAAGTTATATCTTCAGAGACAGTGCCACCTGTGGAGCATGTTCCACCAACCTCCGCTTCAACAACTACTGAAGCAGTTCCTGCAGTTTCCACTGCCACAGCTTCTACCAGTGCAATGGGATCTGTTTCTGAGCCAACTAGCACGACTGCTGTGCCCACCTCAGCACAATCCTCTCCCCAGTCCACCACCATGTCCTCCGCTACCACCAGTAATGTAGTAATATAGGAAACCCACCAGTGATATCTTTTTTGGACTAACCAAAATGATGCACAGTGTGCATGTTGCAAGCTTTCAAAGCTCCTCTGGCTTCTTCTTCATCAGGCAAGTTTTAAAAACCATCCATCAGAATAAAATGGAAGATCTGTGTCCTGGGCCTGAATGTTTTCAGTTCAGATGGTACGGAGGGGGATTCCTTTTAGGCTGGCACCTCCTCCTTCTGGCCATGTGGCTACTGGGGGATTCCCAAAGTCCAGGAAACTGAACCTTCATTTGCAACACAGGATACTTCCCTTGCAATCCAATCTGTCTGCATCCTTTGTTGAGGGCACAGGCCCCTTGGTTACTCAGACGACACTGAATTTCTCAAGAAGCCTTCATGCTTTCTGGTTCAGGAAAATTTTACCCAAAAGCTCAAAGGCTTTTTTGGTGGGTTTTTTTGGGATACGTGACCGTGTTCTAGAAGAATTTATTCCTGACGTTGTGACTGCATCTGTGGCCGGCATCTTCAGAGGGTGGTCCATATCCGTGGACTTGCCATCAACGGATTTGAGTATCTGCGGATGGCAAGCCTTTGAGGGTGAGGGTGGCAGCAGAGGAAGAGGAGGAGGAATTGGGGAGGAGGAGGAGGAGGAGGAGGAGGGAGGAAGAGCGGAGAAGAGGAAGGAAAAGGAGGACTAGCGTTGGCAGGAAGATGGAGGGGAAAGAATCCCTCTCAGTTCAGAAGAGGAAAGCAGAGGAGGTGGAGAAGAAGAGGAAGGGCAGGAAGAAAAAGGAGGAAGAATAGGAAAGAGGAAGAGGAGGAAGAAAAAGGAGGAGGAGGAGGAATAATAATAATAATAATAATAATTAATAATAATAATAATAATTATTATTATTATTATTATTATTTATGCCCAGCCCTTCAGCCAAGGCTATCAGAGCGGTTTACAATTTGTTAGTGACACATTTACCTGCCTTCAGGCTTACAATCTAAAAACAAGAAGAAGGAAAGGAGAATGGCAAAGTGCCATTGTCCTCAATGGTGGCACGGCCAACATTGAGTACTATGGGACTTGAGCATCCACAGATTTTGGTATGTGCAGATTCTGGTATCCGTGGGGGGGTGTCAGAACAGTGCCCTTGCTTGGAAGGGACGGATTTGCATTTGAATCTGTGCGGTGGTGTGTGTTTGTCAGAGAAACACGCAGATTAACATGCCAATCTCTTCCTCTGAGCCAAGGGTCCCACAGTCTATATGCCCCACAGACTTCCATGCCAGCCAGAGATGCCGTTGAAATGCCAGGAATAGATTCTTCCAGACCACGGCCACAGAGCCCCAAACCCCCCACAAAAAAAGCCTTTTGGAAGGCTTCTTGAGAAAGTCAGTGTCCTCTGCTTCCCAATGGGGCCTCTGACCCAACAAAGGATAGCAACACATTGGATTCCAAAGGATTGATCCTGTCTTGCAAACGAATGTTCAATTTCCTGGACTTTGGGAATCCCCCAGTTGCCCCATGGCCAGAAAGAGGAGGCCCCAGCTTGCAAAAGATACCCCTCCGTACCATCTGAACTGAGAAGAGAAACAGCAAAAGGCAAGCTTGTCAATTTAGTCTCCAACAAGGTTTTTATAAACATTGCCTGATGAAGAAGGAGACAGTGGAGCTTTGAAAGCTTGCAACATGCAACATGCAACATATAGTAGAGACAGATATTTATTTATTATTAATATTATGGTTATATGATTTTAACATTATTTATTTATTCTTCTTATTATTATTATTTATAACATTATTAAAATTATAGTATTTTAACTGGGTTTCCGTGTTTTTAATTGTGTCCTCTATTTTAAAATGCTGTATCGAGTGGCGTTACTGGGATTGGTGTCACTCAGTGCCTCACACACAGACACACACCATGGGTCTCTTCACATAGCAGACCATACAGAATCCTTAGCAATGTTTTTTATTCTAATGTGCTCTGTGTCATGTGCAGAATGCACTTTTGCAGGAAGCCAATGGATTGCCCCCCAAATACTCTGAGTATTCCTTGCCTATGAAATATACCGTATACACTCGACAATAGGTTGACCTCATGCATAAGTCAAGGGCAGGTTTTGGGGCCAGAATTATGGATTTTGATATGCCCCATGGATAAGTCAAGAGTCAAATTGAGAGGCATGTAAGAAAGCATGCAGAGCAGTGGTTCTCAACCTTCCTAATGCCGTGACCTTTTAATACAGTTCCTCATCTTGACAGAGGAGTGGTCTCTCAGTTCCTAAGAAATACATGTTTTCCTATGTATGTTTTCCTGTGAATGGGTCATTGGATCCCCCATAGGGGTCGTGACCCACAGGTTGAGAACCGCTGATGTAAAGGATGATGCCAAGAGAAATGATGCCAAAGAAAATTCTCTCAGGTGTAACTATGCTCATCCGAAAGGCTGGACAGGTGAGAGAGTAGGGGGGAATCCAGGCTTCTTTTTGGTGCCCCAGGATGGACTAAGCTCTCACCATTTACCCCTCTATTCAGAGAAAGGCAATGGGTCCATATATATATAGGTATTAGTGACAGTAAAAGTACAGTACACACGTTGATCCAGGGGTAGGTTGACCCAGATTTTTGGGGTCAATTTTTTGACTAAAATTTCTAGACTTATACATGAGTATATACAGTGCATACACATTTTAAAACAGATAGATAGATAGATAGATAGATAGATAGATAGAAATTGCTAAATTAGTTTTGGAAGGAATCTTGCTTGAAACCTCCAAATGCTGCTGCCAGTGAGTGAATAGTCCTGAGCTATTGTTGGATTCAGTATAAGGACAGGTTGCTTACCTGTAACAGTATTTCTTCGAGTGGTCATCTGTGAATACACACAAATGGGTTCTTCTGCGTCTGCGCAGTTGAATTCGGAACTCTCTGGAATCACTGGGCTAAGTAGAGCTTGCAACCTTTTGCAACTTTTTGGTGGTAGCTCTGCCCCTCCTCTATATAAGCCCTGTTCCCGTTCTTTTCCCCAGTTCCGAATTTTTCTGCCGCAAGCGACGGAGGAGCAGAACACTGCTGAGCAGGACATTGAGGGGAGGAAGGGCGGGATTTGTGGGTATTTGCAGATGACCACTCAAAGAAATACTGTTACAACCTGTCCTTCTTCTTCGTGGTCTCTGCAAATCACACAAATGGGTTAGACTAGCAAGCTTAGGTCAGCGGCGAAGGGAGTGTCATGACAACAGTTGTAAGATGAAAACCAAAGTCATTTATTGATCACCAATAAAGAAGTCCAAATGAACTAAACACATGTTTCTTTCATTTGTTTCTAATATAGAAGTTAACAAGTTATAAAGGTAATCATACTCAAGCGAGTAAGCAATATAATACACTCTCAAGAGTAAATATTGAACCTTGTGCATGGAAAATGCAACAGTATACCATATAGAACTTACATGTACAGCACCCAAGGATGGATGCTATGGTAAAAGTCAGAACAGGCCCAAAGGCCGCAATACCTGTAACAATGACATACCTTGGCAAAGAGTGCAAAGCAATCAATAAGCAATCAACACATGAATTGATAGGTGAACCATAAACATGTCAAACAGATAACACTTCATTAGTAACCTGGAAGGTAAACAAGGTTACAGACACTCAGTGTATAGCAGATAGTAATCCTGCCCTCCCAAAGGCTGCATCAGTTCTTGCCCTGGTGTCCAACCTGTAGTGCTTGATAAAAGTCATTGGTTGGGACCAGACAGCAGCCTTACAGACATCCTCCAAGTGCACTCCAGTCAGAAAAGCAGAGGAGATGTCGCTACCGCCCTAGTTGCATGTGCTCTGATCCTGGCAGGGAGAGTTCTACCCCACAGTTCATAACAGAGGGGGATGGTACCGGCCACCCATTTGGAAAACCTCTGAGCAGTCACAGGTAGTCCCTTCTTTGGCTCTGAATAACACTGGAACCGTCTGTCAGAGAGGCTCGAACCTGAAGTTCTGTCCAAATAGAAGGCCGAGGCCCTCCGAAAGTCCAACGAGTGCAAGCAACGCTCTGTTTCAGTGGTCGAGTTCTGAGCCAGGGTCGTGAGCACAATGTCTTGGCACATATGAAAGGCAGACACTACATTGGGCAAAAAGGTAATGTCGGTACAGAGGACAACCTTGTCCTTATGTCCTTCCATAAGGCACAAAGCTCGCCTGCATGGCGGGTAGAGGTTATGGCTACAGGAAAGGCTGTCTTCCAAGTCACCAGCCTTAGGTCAACAGTAGCCATAGGTTCAAAGGGCTTGGATGCCAAGCAAGACAAAACCACATCAAGGCTCCAAGCCAGTGCTGTTATCGAGACCAGTGGGTGCAGGTTGTTAAAGCCCTTCAAGAACCCCTTTACCAGAGGATCCTTGAAGAAGGACGGTTTCCCTTGGAACTGAAAATGGGAACAAATAGCAGACAAGTAACACTTGATGGAACTGAGGCACAGACCCAATTCCACCAGTGTCATCAGGAACTCCCAACACAGTCGGTGTCGACACTCTGGACGGAGAGAGATTCCTTGAAGCCAGGAACTGGAGAAACCTCTTCCACTTGCAGGAGTAGGACCTCTTGATAGCCAGTTTGTGGGCCACTGGGATCACACGCTGACCTGAAGCCGGGAGAGTCGCTAAGGCCGAAGTCTCCACGCCATCAGCAGCAGGTCCTCGATATTCAGATGTCGAACTCGACTCTCCTGCAGAGTGAGGAGATCGGGCCTCAGCTTGAACTGCAGAAACCGTCTCCGGGACAGGTGAAGCAGGGATGGAAAGTACGGCTGCCTGGGCCACCATGGAGTGATCAGGATGGCATCCGCTTGGTCCCTCGACATCTTGGCGACGACCCTCATGATGAGTGGGAACGGCGGGAAGGCGTATAGGAATTCCCCCATCCAACTGTGGAGGAAGGCATCCCCCAGGGAGTGTCAGGACCGATCCCGGGAGCAGAACTGGGTGCAGTGGGAGTTGGTCTCCGACGCAAACAGGTCGATCCGAGGAGTGCCCCATCTGAGGAACAGGTCTGCCACAATCTCCGGATGGAGTGTCCATTAGTGGTATTGCGAACTGGACCTGCTGAGCTGGTCGGCCAGGATGTTGTCTTCTCCAGGGAGATGGACTGCCTGGAGGACAATGTCCCTCGGTATGCACCAGTGCCAGATGCAAAGAGTAATCTCCAGCAACGTTGGTGACCTGGTGCCTCCTTGTTTGTTTATGTAGTACATGATGGTGGTGTTGTCCATCAGAAGCTGTACCACCTTGCCAAGAATCGGTTCGAAGGCTCTTAAGGTTTTCTCCACAGCTAGCATCTCTAGGGCATTGATGTGGAGGTCTCGGTGACACAGCTGCCACTTGTCTTTTACAGTTAGGCCCGACGTGTGAGCTCCCCATCCTTCCAAGGAGGCGTCCGTGGTGAGGATGACTTGAGGCTCTCGAGGCACAAAGGGCATACCGGCGCAGACGTTCTGGGAGTTTAGCCACCAGGAGAGGGACCGAGCGACTGGCCTCGGTACCATGAGCCATTTGCTTGGAAGGTCGGTCAAGGGATCGAAGACCAACAGGAACCAAGACTGCAGCGGTCGAAACTGAAGTCTTGACCACGGAGTAACAAAGGTTGTCGAGGCCATGTGACCGAGTGCCACCTGGACATCTTGGGCTCGAACCCATCTGTTGGAATGGCAGTGGAGGACGGCCCTTGACAGGGACTGGAAACAGTCCTCTGGCAGGAAAGCGATGCAGGCGTCGGAGTCAAGGATGGCCCCAATGAACTTGATCCTGGTGATGGGAGTCAAGTGGGACTTTTTGAGGTTTAATACCAGCCCGAGTGACTACAGGAGGAAGACAGTAAAGGAAATGTCCCAACACAGGTTCTCCTTTGAGTCTGCAGCGAAGAGCCAGTTGTCTAGGTAGGGGAAGACTTTTGACCCTCGCTGATGGAGATAGGCGATCACCGGAGCCATGCACATGGTAAAGACCCTCGGTGCCGTATCCAGGTCAAAGGGCAGGACGTTGTAGTGGTACATGTCCGTCCCGATGGTGAAGGAGAGAAACCTTTGGTGCTTCTCCTGGATGGCTACTTGAAAGTAAGCGTCCTTCAGGTCTATTGTGGTGAACCATAGGCCCTGGCACAGGAGAGGCAAAATAGAGGCAAGAGTTACCATCTGCAACTTCTTGTACTGTAAATAGGTGTTGAGCTCTCGAAGGTCCAGTATGGGATGGAACCCTCCATCCAGTTTCGTTACCGTAAAGTACCGGGAGAAAAAGGCCCGATGAGCCTGGAATGGCCCGTTTTTCCAAAAGCGTGCATACTTCGTCAAGGAGGGTGGATGACGGGGGAGTAGAAACAAGAGCTCCAGTAGGCGGAAGCTCTTCGAATGAGAGGGCATATCCGCTGGATATGATGGTCAAAACCCAGGAATCGATGGTGATTTGGACCCAGATGTTGTAAAAGGGCCTTAACAAGTCCAAAAAGAAGGGGCAAGAGTCGGACTTCTTGGCAAAGGGCTTCCGGTACCGGGACTGCATCCGCCTGCCCAACGAAGAAGATGACTGAGAAGAAAACCTCTGCCTGGTGTCCTGAATGAAGGGCCTCTGGCTCTGAACAAAGGAAGACCTCTGGCCCCTAAATCGTCTCCGCGAGAAGGCCTGATGCAATGCGAAATACCATGTTTCTTAGCAGCTGACTTCATCGAAGGGCATGTTTTCTATGGCAGCCTTCGCATGTGGTGTCAAATCTGAAGAGCGCAGCCAGGCATGTCTGCGGAGGGCAATCGCGGATGCCATGGACTTAGCTGAACAATTCACAGTGTGCCTAACCGAGGTGATCATCAGTCCAGCCACTGCATGGGCCTCATCTCTCAGTTGGTGGGCAGCTGGGCTCTTGTCCTGAGGGAGGTCAGCCAGCAAGGGGGACATCCTCTCCATGAGGTACCCATGCAGGCATTGTAGTTCAAGACCCGGAGCCCCAAGGCCGAAGCCTGAAAGGACTTCTTGGCCAGCCTGTCCACCTTCTTGGACTCACGGTCGGAGGGAGAGGAAGACGTCTTCGGGGTTAAGGACTTCTGGGATCCCTCCACAATGGCAGAGTTCTGCGGCAGATGAGAGTGGAGCCACGAAGCCGATGATGGGGCAATCCTATAGAGGGCATCAATTTTCCTCGAGGTCAAGTGGATTGATGCCATGTTCTGCCAAGACCTCCTCACTATCTTTTCAAGTGACGGCAGAAAAGGGATGGCTGCCAAGGAGGGTTGCTTCTCGACAGGATCCAGGGCCTCTTCTTTGGTCCGAGTGACTTGCAGTTCAAGGGCGTTAGCCATTTTGATAAGGTGTTCCCCAAAATGATGTACATTGTCCGTCGGCGACACCGGGCCAGGCTGGTAGAACCCTTGGATGGAGAGTGGCCTCTCCTCCTCCAAACTCGAACTGGCCTCCAAGCAAAGGACAGAGCTTGACGGAGAGTAAGCCGTCTGCGTGGCGGCATCACCTCTGTGGGCCTCATCCTCCCAGGTAGGAGTGGTCACCCTCGTCTCTCCTGAGACCGTGGCTGACACATCCAGTGGACACCAGCGTCTGCCCCGAGGTCTGTCGAGAGTTGAAGGGTCAACAGCCACAAAATACTTCCCCATCTCGCTGTCGTAGTAATACTCTTGTTCTTCCTCTGATTCAGCCATTGGAGTAGAGGACCTCTGTGACCTCTGGCTCCGCTGGGGGGAGTGGTGGGCAGGCGTGAGGCTGGGTGGGATGGACCCTTTACGGCGAGGAGGCTGGAAGTGAAGAGGCTGGGCCTGAGGAGACAATTCCCTCGGTATGAAGGCCGACCTCTCGGTGGCGGGAGTCTGCTTCGGAGTCAAAGCACGTGGCAGCTCGGATCCAATGTCGGAGTTGGGGCGGGCTTTTTTCCGGAGGGATTCACCCTCAGAGGAATGCTTTGGTGGAGGAAGAGCCATCTGCCGAGCCCTGGGAAGGAACTTTTGCCTTCTTACCCCGACTCTCATCCCTGCGGTCCTTGCCCGACCTGGGATTGTCCTTTCCCTCCTTCCTGGAGGACTTGGACTTGTCACCTGCCTTCTTGGCCAATTTCTCGACAGGGTTAGCCTCCGTCTCTCGAGGAGACTTGGAGGTAGGACCAGCAGGAGAACCAGAAGTCGTCTTTTCCGCGGACTCATGAGGCATCATGGAGGATAAAACTGGTGTCTTGGAAATCAAGACCGGAGCGGAGGCCGATAGAAGAATCTCCTGCGGGGCCAAAGCTCGGTCAAGAAGATACGACTTCAGGTAGGAAGCACGGTTCTTCCTTGCCTGTGGAGTCAGGGACCTGCAAAGGGCACAGCTCTGGGTGTCGTGAGCTTCGCCCAAACAGATCAGGTACTTGGTGTGGGGGTCCGTGTGAGGGACTTTGGCCCCACAAACAGTACAGTGCTTGAAAGGAGCCAGAGACATCAAGTCCAAAAACACAGTCCAAAATCGAGGTCAACAAGCCGAGCAGTCAGAACAGGAGCCGAGTCAAAGACGAGAGACAGTGGTCAAATAGCAAGCCAAAAATCCAAAACCGAAGTAAGACAATCCGAGTGATTCCAACTCTGTTCCTTTCGAGTAGCCTACGCGGCGGAAAAAAAGGAATTGGGGAAAAGAGTGGGAACTGGGCTTATATAGAGAAGGGGTGGAGCTACCGCAAAAAGTTGCAAAGAGTTGCAAGCTCTACTTTGCCCAGTGATTCCAGAAAGTTCTGAATTCGACTGCGCAGGCGCAGTACAACCCATTTGTATGTATTTGCAGAGACCACGAAGAAGAAATATATCTATTTTGTGAAGAATTTCAATAATGAGAATGAACGTTTTACCTAAGTTCTTACATCTATTAATAAATTTACTGATTATTGCGAAAGGAAGTGTATTTTCTGAATGAGAGAAAGATTTGAGATATTTCTTATGAAAAGGAAAAAAAAGCCAGAATAAAATGGAGCACATTACAAGATACCTAAATAATAAATAAAGGGGCTATATACTACATTTAAAAACATATCAACAAGCATGTGGGTTCCAGAACTGTATGAAATTGGAAGATCAAAAAATAGTGGATTTAAAAGGTGCACAAAACAGATTTGGATGGCACATTTATTCCATGGTATAATAAATTATATAGAAACAAAGTCTTCAATAACCAAAGCCACCGGCGGAGTCTACCGGTGAGACGCCCGTGGCTACATCTACCACAAAGCCACCGGCGGAGTCTACCGGTGAGACGCCTGTGGCTACGTCTACCACAAAGCCACCGGCGGAGTCTACCGGTGAGACGCCCGTGGCTACGTCTACCACAAAGCCACCGGCGGAGTCTACCGGTGAGACGCCCGTGGCTACGTCTACCACAAAGCCACCGGCGGAGTCTACCGGTCAGACGCCCGTGGCTACGTCTACCACAAAGCCACCGGCGGAGTCTACCGGTGAGACGCCCGTGGCTACGTCTACCACAAAGCCACCGGCGGAGTCTACCGGTCAGACGCCCGTGGCTACGTCTACCACAAAGCCACCGGCGGAGTCTACCGGTGAGACGCCCGTGGCTACGTCTACCACAAAGCCACCGGTGGAGTCTACCGGTCAGACGCCCGTGGCTACATCCATCACCAAGTCACCCATGGAGCCTACTGGTCAGCCTGTGGCCCACCTGAATGAGAGAAAGATTTGAGGTATTTCTTATGGAAAGGACAAAAAGCCAGAATAAAATGGAGCACGTTGCAAGATACCAAGATAAATAAATAAATCAATGGGGCTATATACTACATTTAAAAATATATCACCAAGCATGTGGGTTCCAGCATTGGGTGAAACTGGATGACCAAAAAAATAGTGGATTTAAAAGATGCACAAAACAGATATGGATGGCACGTTTATTCCATGGTATAATAAATTATATATAAACAAAGTCTTCAATAACCATTTGATTAGAAAATCACTTTTAAAAATCTGGACTGAAACTAAATTCAAATTCTACAGAAAAATCGGCCCTAGGCATGAAGAGTCTCTTCTCACTTTCTGCCTCTTTCCTCTTTCAGGGCCAGTGTATTCTAATATCCTAGAACATCCCACTTTCCCCAATTTTTGCAGCCGGACCGCTGCACGGAGGGGGACTATTCCATCAAGGTGTGGGGGAAAAATTCTTGGAAGAATTATGATTAGAATTGGTTTTTTGAAAATGTTATTGTAAATGTTTTGAAATATTTTTACCCTGTGAGCCACTTTTGGTCCCTTCCTGGGAAAAAGACGGCATAAAAATTGAAATGAAATGAACTAAGTCCAACGAGGAGAAATAACTAAGAAGGGCAACGCTTGACTGAGAGAGAAGGAGGAGAGAATCATCTTCTTCTTCCTCCAAAATTGGGAAATAAAGTGGCTTATGAATTAAGAAGCTCGCTGCTTAGCTTATCTTTAAGCCAGCAACAACGGAGGTCCATTCTCCCCCTCCCACGGCCACGGCTGCCTCAGCCACCATCTCTACGCCAGTTCCTCTGCCTCCCACTGGCATGATCACCGCAAAAAGATCTGTACTGAAGGTTCGGATGAAGTTATAAAAGGACAGGGGTTTGCCCTGTGAAGAATCCATATTCCGAACCCCTTCCCCCAGGCTCAGTTGCCTGGTAGCTGCCCAGACTGTTGGCATTATCCTCACCATGGGAAGTAGGGAGACAAAAGTCACCCTCGATCCCCACTGCCTTTCTTCTGCAGGAGTTCCTCCAGCAGCTTCTAGGGAAGCCGTGAGGCCTTGGAACAGAGCGTGTCCTCCGACGAATGAGCCCCAGCAGCCACGGGGATGTGGGGCCAGGCGCTGAAACCCAGGAGCAGGGGTGAAGTTGGCGGGCAAGGCAAGGACCTGACCCCGATCAGGGAGGGGCTTCTCATGAGTCCCCACAAGCACTGCCAGGATGGCTTCCTCGCTGGGGCGGTGCCTGGCCCTTTGCCGCTGCACGGAGGGGGACTATTCCATCAAGGTGTGGGGGAAAAACACTTGGAAGAATTATTATTATAATTGTTCTTTTGAAAATGTTATTGTAAATATTTTGAAATATTTTTACCCTGTGAGCCACTTTGGGTCCCTTCCTGGGAAAAAGATGGCATAAAAATGGAAATGAAATGAACTAAGTCCAACAAGGAGAAATAACCAAGAAGGGCAACTGCCACCGCTGTGGGCTCTGAGGGAGAGAAGAGCCATCGTCTCCAGTCCCAGCAGCCGGTGAGGCACCCTCCTCCCTCCATTCCCACTGCCACCGCCAGAGCCTTTGGATGTGGGTTCCAGAACTGGATGAAATTGGAAGGCCAAAAAAAGAGTGGATTTAAAAGGTGCACAAAACAGATAGGGATGGCACGTTTCTTCCAATGTTTAATAAATTATATAAAAACAAAGACTTCAATAACTATATGGTTAGAAAATCACTTTTAAAAATCTGGACTCAAATTAAATTCAAATTCTATAGGAAAATTGCCACTAGGCATGAAGAGTCTCTTCTCCCTTTCTGTGGCTACCCCCAGCACTCCACCACCTGCCCGAGAAGGTGCCAGTATGGAAGGTCACACCATCATAACTCCAGGAGCCAGCACCGCAGGATCTCTTCCCCAGCTGCCAGGGACTGAATCAACGAAGACCAAGCCCTTGCTGGACCTCCTATTACAGTCTCTGCTGGAGCGTCTGGTGCTGCCAGACCAAAAATCCAATGCCTTTTGGGAAAAGTGATATCATCAGAGACAGTGCCACCTGTTATAAATTATATATAAAAAGCAGAGCATTTCCCCATTTAGTACTGTTTATTATGGGGGTGAGCAAATGTGGAAAGGCAAGAGGTGCATTTGCTCCATAGGGGATCTTGGTCGGGTATCTTGCAATACCCCGTTGCACCCAGTTCTGCAAATAAATCAATGGGTAAAAATGTTTTCTCCCTCCCAAATCCCCTTTACAGGACAGACGGACATTTTCACGCTATCCATGGACTTTCCTGAGCCACTTCATGTGGCAGCTCCAGAGATCTCTGCTGGGAGCCAGGGAGGAAAGCTCAATCGGATGCTCTGTTGATGTTTACCATCAAGAGATGAGCAGCAAAACAGACCAAGAGCTCGAAGAAGAAGCAGCGCAGAGCAGAAGAAGCCACTTTCCCCTTCTTCCATTCCACTCTGCCCCGATGGATGGATTCAACCCAAAAAAGCAGACCAAACTTGCCAAGTCGAAGGGTCAAGAAAGACCAGGAAATAATAAAGTCTAGGTGCTTTGAACGACCCCACCAATAAATAACTTGTTCAATGCCAAAAAAGTCTTTTCGTGGGTTTTTTGAGGGAATTAAAAACGAGGAATGGGGGGACTTTAAAGTGTATCTCTTTGCACAACTCTACCATTACCATTATTATGGAGAGAAAAGCAGGGAGGGCTCCAGCAAATGCTTGCTCTGAGCTTCCCAGCACAGCACGAAACTGGCAGCAGAGAAGTATTGAAGAATCAAACAGAATGTGAAATTGTTGTGTTTGTGGGAGGGATAATGGGGATTGTTCTGTACTGTTTGTATTTTTACTCTTGCTGTAAGCCTCCTCGACTCTGTCAGAGAGGCGGGATAAAAACATCAAATTATTTTGTTATTTTAATTATTATTTTATTTTAATTGGTAGCTAAAAGAACCCATTTGTTGGGACAGGTCATTTCTTCAGAGACAGTACCATCTGTTCAGAATACTCAAATGACCGGGATAAAAAGAAAAAAATATATTTTCATTATTATTTTTTATTACTATTATTTTAATTTGGTGGCTAAAAGAACAACTTGGCCTACAGCATTTGCTGGGACACGTCATTTCATCGGAGACAGTCCCATGTAAGTCCACCTCTGGGGTCAAAAGGAAGAAGGGTCAGGCCCAGCTCCGTCCCATCTAGGTCCAAAAGCAGCCAAAGAAATGCCCTCCTCCACCCGACCGGCCCTACTCTGACCAGAGAGAGAAGGAGGAAAAGAGGACTCCTAGCTCCATCAGCCCCAGCTGTGGATGAGGAATAGACAGTCTCCGCTGGACTTGGTCCCCACACTAGACTGTCAGCCTGAGGCAGGGAACTTTCAACATAAGAACTTGAAAGGCACTCCGGAAGACTTTTTGCCTGAAGAGCCAGACCTTAGTACTTCTGAATAAATAAAGCTTGGAGGCCAAAAGTAAACCTAATAAAGAGAGAAAATCAGGAAAAGTGGCATGCTTCGCCTTCATGGTCTCCCTGACATAAGAATGACTTATAGTGTCTTGGTTGCTTCAGTCCCCAGCTGCCAGGGACTGAAGCAACTGAGAGCAAACCCCTTGTTGGTCCTCCTCTTAGAGCGGTTCCCAACCTGTGGGTCGGGACCCCTTTCACAGGGGTCGCTTAAGACCATCGGAAAACACATATTTGCATGTGCTGGAGCTTCTAGTCCATAGTGCTGCAAGACCAAAAATACAACGTTTGTTGGGGGAAGTCATCTCTTCAGAGACAGGGCTCTGGAACCCATCAAGCCCTATGAGGAGCGACTTAGGGAGATGGGTGTGTTTAGCCTGGAGAAGAGAAGGTTAGACATGATAGGTATGTCTAAATTTTGAAGGAATGTCATATTGAGGATGGAGCAAGCTTGCCTTAGGGTTGCTATAAGTCAGGAGGGACTTGAAAGCGAACAACAGAGATGTTAGAAGGCCCTTCACTGAAGGAGTGGGAAGTCGTCATAAAGTTTGGTACTTAGAGGGACCTGCAATGAGCTTCCTCTCTGTCCACCTATCCTCATCCCCTCTGTGATGCAAACTGATCCTCTTTGGGATGTTTCCACTCCTCTTCCCTTCCCTGACTTCCCTCGGAGCTTTCCTAGGGATGTGGCTAGATCAGAACACCGCCTGGAGTAACTTTCCTATCTTAGGATGGAGTTCCTATGATACAGACAAGGCTGCATCTCCATTGCTTTTTTACTTTTGCGTCTCCTTTGCAGTATTAATTCTGTTTTGACACCACTTTAACAGCCATGGCTCCATGTTGCAGTGTTGTGAGGGACTGAGCCTTCTTCTTTGCCACAACACATCTCAGGACTCCCTAGACTGGAGTTAGAATTGTCCAAATGCTGGAATTGCAGAACTCTTCGAGGTCAAACTGCACTATTTCTGCCACGTTGCAGCAGCCCTAGTGTACACATTGCTATAGAAAACCTCTAGAGATGGGCACATCATACAGAAGTGTATGCTTCTGAGGTTACCAGGTGGTTGTTCTGTACTAGCGTATCCCCTTTACTATACTGAGCCATACAGGATTGCAGCCCCAAGTGGACAACCTGCTTAGATACAACAACTCCTCCTCTGGTAGCCAACACCCCATAGTAAAAGGCTATCAAGAGGAAACACACAATGTTGACACAACAAGCCGGTCTCCCACAGCCACATCAGATTATGTCAACCTTCCTGCGTTTGTTTCAATTAGTCTACTTTTCATTCACGTGGGATTATCCCTCTTGACACATTGCGACAAGCTGCGAGTTATAACAAGTGACCTGAGAGGATGGAAGGGAGCACTATTTATTTGTTTAATAGTACAGTTGTATTAACCCCCCCCCCCCCAATAATGGGACTCGAGGCAGATTAGAAATGATCAAAGCCAGAAGATATTAAAAACCATGGCTGGCATTCTGCTGGGGACTTGCGTCTCCTTTGTACACGGATGCAAAAGTGAATTGAGTGGCTTTGCAACATCCTTATTCGCCTTTCTAGGGGCTGCTGGGATGTTACGATGTACAGTCGGCCCTCCTTGTCCACGGATTTTTTTAGATCTACAATGAGCAGCCGTGCACAATGGGCATTGATGCACATCGGAGCACTCCTTGATATGCATCAGGACCTACTGGCTAAGAAGGGTCAGATTACAAAGGAAGCATTCGGTGCCTGATAGCACATCTTAGCAATCTAACATATCATAAAGTTACAACACGTAGACTGTAATGTGAGATGTTAACCCCTATAAAAGTGTCAGTAAAATATTATATACAGGTTGAGCATCCCTTGCCCAGCATTCCAAAATAGTCCAAAATCCAAAACTTTTTTTGCACAGGTGGCTGAGATAGTGACACCTTTGTTTTCAGACGGTTTGGTGTACACAAACCAGGATCCTCTCCTGGTGGATCTTGGGCCGCATTCCCACTACCTTTTAAATCAGACCGTGAATTGGTTTCAACCAATTCAAACGGCCCTGGTTCCCACTTAATCCAAATCCCTGAAGCAATTCAGAGAGAGGGGCCATACTTCAGACCCATTTAACCCACATCTTTTGAATGCTGATTTTTTTTTTTTAAGCATCTTTTTGGATAAACCAATACTGCCCAGGTGTGAACCACAAGTGAATCGGAATCGATTCAAATTTCCCCTTCGGCCGGCTGGAGCTCAATCATTTTGAATTGTTTCATTAGTGAATGGGAACCACAAGTGGGTTATTTTGGTGTCAGAAAATGAAAGAAAATGTGATTGGGGCAAAATAGTTTAAACCATGACCCGATGTCGAATCGATCCATCGATTCAGATCACACACCGATTTATCTGTAAGTGGGATATTCCAAGAGTTAATGCCATGTGGAGCATCAACCATAGTTGTACAGTTGAACAATACTATGACTGTTTGTTACTATCACAGCCTGCCCGTTTTCCCTTCCCACATTTAGGGAGGAATGTCGCCATGTAGATTCCTTCAGGAAATATCTTATTCCAGTCATAAGAGATCTTATTTCAGTCCCCTACTATACCACCAACTTTTACCTCAGGGACTGTTACAAAAGACCACTGCTGCTCCAAACTCAGCTTCCAAGCAATCCCCTACTTTACCTTAAAGCAATACCTCAGGGATCACTCTAGCTGACCCACGCACACAACTCTTAAATGAGTATTTTAATTCCTTCACTGACACAGTGGATCCCACACTGGATCTCCCAAACCCCACTGGATTTCCGAGACCCTCAAGGAATGTCTCGATCCCACTACTGGGATCTTTCTATCCCTACTACAGGATCTTTCGCTCCCACTCCTTGGCACCAAAGCGATGGACCTTCTTTATATGCCTCGAGGTCACCTTTACCTCGTCCTTACAGAAGGCCCCTTGTTGTTTATTTATTTCTTACTTCTTATTGATTTAATTTATTTTTATTTATTGTTACAGTGAAACATTCCCTGACAGTTGATTCTTGCAAAACTGTGGAGGCTTTTATTATTAGTTGTGAAATGTTCAAAATAAAAAACCATTCATACATATACATATTATAATCGACTTCAAAGTCTGCTTCACAGCTCCAAACTTAACCCAGACAAACTCATAGTAGTAAAGCAGCTATTGCTCCAGCCAGAGCTCACAGCCAACTGAAACTTCCAACTGCCAAACTCCAACTGTCAGTTTCCAACCTCCAACTGTCACCTGAGCTCTGTCAAATCAAAATATTTTTTATATTGTTTCAAGGCCTAATAATAATAATAATAACATTTATTTATATCTCACTTCTCTAAACAGATCGAAGCGACTAACAGTAAAAGAATGAGTAAAACACAGGAACAACTTATTGTTGTTGTGTTCCAAACCCTCCCATCCACTATAAAATACAATTTAAATCCCTAAACCACTGTTAAAACAATTATTAAAAATAGTGCAGGGGCAGTTAGAGCATAATAATAATAATTATAATAACAACAGGAACAACAACTGTTTCATTCTGCTTTTGTGCTGTGTCTTTTTAGATTGTAAGCCTGAGGGCAGGGAGCCATCTAATTAATAATAATAATAATAATAATTATTATTATTATTATTATTGCAAGCCGCTCTGAGAGCCTTTAGGGCTGAAGGGAAGGGTATAAATACTATGGATAAATAAAATCAGCGTATAAAGAGGGCTGACTGCACGTTCTTGGGATGTCTTAAATGAGACTTTACTACACAAACTTCAGATCCTTAGACCCCAGGTCAATTGATCTCAGATCTGCAGCTTTCCCTCACACTTTCTTTTCATTCCTGGATCTAGTGTTACAAACAGGCCAAGCTTTATTAAATAAAATTCAGTAAGAAAATTCACAAATATCAGGTATGCCAAAATGTGGAAGCAAGAAGGAATTTCAAATACAGAAGAATGGACCGTAAAGTTGCTGGACATGTTGGAAATGGACAAGCTGACCAGACACCTGAATAAAGAAGACTCCTAAAAAACTAATAGACTACAACAAAATCATTGAATTTTTAACTAAAAGATGGGGGGAGGGAGTAATAATGGACTTTGATGTAACATCAAAATTTTGACTTAGGAGAAAGCATATATTACAGAGAAATAAAAATGAATGTATAAATATACACAAATATATATGTATGTATATATAAACACATGAGATTATGAAATACACAGTTAGAAAATAGAAAAAAATGAAAGGAGTTACAATAAATCAATGGCAGATTTGATTGAAGTTATAAAAGACAGAAAAGAAATACACAGGATTGTGTTTATAAAATATTTGATGTGAAAAAGAGATATTTAGGTTCATGTACAACTGGATCTGCAGTACATAATTTAAAGATATGGAAGCTGAGATAAAATCAGCGCAAACACAGAATTCGGAAGTGTATGAAGGAAAATAGAAAAATGTGGAAGAAAAACAAGAATAGAAGTGAATAGAAATAGATAAACAAACGTTAAAAAGTGTAAATACGAACACCTCTAAGATCATAGTAAAAGAAATAATGAACGTAATGGCTTTTGTGCTTATATGTTGTTAGTAAGGGGAGAGAAAGGATGTATGTATGATAAATATATTCTTTGTTTGTCAATAAACTTTATTAATAAAAAAAAGAAAATGCACATCAGGAGGAACGTTGCACAAGGAGGGACTCAATACCTCCTTCCACAATGAATGGAAAAAATGCATATGGTGGCATGATGGGAGGTGATGTTGTTCTTTGTGAAAAAAAACCCAATGACAAATGCCTTTCTCTGTGTCCAACATTGTGGAAATGTGATACGGGGGGAAAGCTTGGCATTTTACTCTCATCCTGAAGGGCAATATCATACTTTTGTGTTGGGGACACAAATACCTCAAAACCTACGAAACACCTTCTTGGTTCAAATCTAGTGGCAGTTGTGGTTCTGATCATCAATGGAGTGAATAATCTTATTTTACTATTGAATATTATCATTACTGTTACTGTCACTTGGGAATTTAAGTGTGATGTGGGGTAAAGGATTTCACTTTGTACTCTGTCTTTGGCTTATGTTGTAAGCTGCCTCGATCCAATCGGAAGAGGCGGGATATAACTAAATAAATAAATAAATAAATATTATTATTATTCTGCTTTGCATTGGGTCCCTACCCGAAAACAGGTTCAGTGCCTTGGATATCTCATGTAAACTACAAACTAGAAAAGATTTGCACTGACATTCAGCATCCAACATAGCTCTTTCAGAAAGGACTTGAAGGCACACAACAACAACAACAACAACTTGTATGCTACAGAACCCCAGTGCAGGATCAGGCCGCCTATAAGGGACTTTGAATGAATGTATTTTAAATCTAGGTTCTTATTATTATTTTGCAGTTGGGCCAGGCAAAAAAAAAAAATCCCTGTTTTGGAACAAAAGCATCCACTTTTCACCAAACACCAGGCAATTCCTGGATCCAAAATTGCATTTTGACTACGAAACTAGGTTGCAAGCTCTACAAGCCGGGAAGCACTCCGCTATCGCGGAGAAACAAATCTAGAATATAAAAGCGTGAATGATCCTCATTTGCCGAACTGCTATATGAAAGAACAAAATTTACAGATGCTGAGGAAAACCGGGTTTTATCACGGACAGAAATAAAGTTCTGTGAACTTTAAAAGAATTAAACAAATATAGGCAATTGAGGGAAAGATATAACACTGATAATAAGCTGGTGGGTATTGATTTAGAAGTACAAGACCTTGATAAAATTATTTTTGTTGAGAACTCCCAAAAAATTTATTTGTTTTATAAATTCTTTCAAAAAAATAGAACACTTAGACAAATATGTGAAACCCTCAATGGTTAAATGGGCTCAAGATATAAACGAGCCGATACCATTAGAGCAATGGGGAAAAAATTGGAATAAAAGGCTAAAGTATACAGTATGTGTTGAAATAAAAGAAAATTACTATAAGATGCAAAATAGGTGGTATCTCACACCGACAAAACTAGCCAAAATCTATAAAAACCTGAAAAATCTAATGTTGGAAATGTGAAAAAGCGCCTGGGTCTTTTCTTCATATGTGGTGGCATTGTGACTTTGCAAAAACATATTGGTCATTAATACATGAGAACGTACAAAAAATACTAAAATGTCAATTCAAATTAGACCCAAAGTATTATCTGTTAAATATGATTATGAATTCCGATTTAGAAGCTAAATATGGTTTACTTTTATTTTATATGATTACATTCACATCACAGTGGAAAGAAAAGGAAACCCCCTCTTGGGAAGATTGCTTGATAAAAACGATCCAATATATGGAAATGGACAAATTAACCTGTCTCATTAGAGGAAAAGATTGGAACAAAAGGAAGAATCTTTGGGAACCTTTAATAGAATTTGTTAAGATTGACGCAAATATAAATAAATATATTTGGTACTTATTAACCAAAACAAATAATAGTTAGGATCTCATGTTAATTCCGGTTAAAGTCTAACGGAGTATGAAAAATTTAGTGAAACTAGAAAAAAAATCTGCTATAATTTATGAAACGGCCAATAGAGAATATGTATGATATAATTCTAGTATTAATGCATATTTTGAATTAGGATTAAAATACCTCACAGATTTATGGACTCTATAAGGAAGAGGTCACAAAGTTGTTGTATGGTTATCATATATATGTAACTCTATCGATTGTCTGGTGATTATTGAATGTTTGTTTTTTGTTCATTTTTTTTAATTCAATAAAATATTTTTAAAAAAGAATTAAACAAATATCGAAAATACTTAATGTCTCAAAAATTAGAGTTTGAGAAGAAGAAAAAAACACAAATAAGGCATAACCGTTTTTTTAATTGTGTGTCACTTGTTGCTCTAAATGGTGCCTGCAACACATCATGGAATAGTTATCCTGTTGTATACCGCCCTGGTTGTTTTGCAGAGGGGCGGTCTAGAAATAAAATTTATTTATTTATTTATTTATTTATTATATTACTTTTTTCCTGCCAAAGATGCACTAGGTCTTATTTTCAGGCATGTCTTGTTTATCCACAAAGAAGAATTCACATTTATTGTTGAAGAACAACAACAAACAAAAACATTTATTATATACTGTATATGTATATATTTATATACAAAAACTTTCAGGGGAGGCCTTATATTTAGCAAGTCAGCGAAAACCTCTACTACGTCTTATTTTCAGAGGATGTCTTATTTTCGGGGAATTATTATATACAGGGTAGTTGCTGAATTCTTTATCCTGTAAATCTGAGGTGAAAATGGTGGTCTATGCTCTGACCAGCCAAAATGGCCGCCGTCTTTATCCTGGTCTGAGGGGAAAATGGTGGGCTTTGCACTGACACCCAAAATGGCTGCCGTCTTTATCCTAGTCTGAGGGGGAAATGGTGGGCTTTGCACTGACACCCAAAATGGCTGCCATCTTTATCCTGCTCTGAGGGCGAAATGGCGGGCTTTGCACTAACACCCAAAATGGCTGCTGTCTTTATCCTAGTCTGAGGGGAAAATGGTGGGCTTTGCACTGACAGCCTGTCATTTCCCCCCCCCCCCCCGCTATTAGAGGAAAATGGTGGACCGCTGCACTGAGACCCCAAAAAATCGCCATCATCTTCATCTTGCTCTCAGGGGAATATGGTGGTCTCTAGAATGACATCCAAAATGGCCACCATTAATCTTTATTTTGCTCTGAGGGGGGAAAGGCAGGAAAACTATGGAACCAAAATGGCCGCTTTATTAACAGAGCTGCTTTAACTGGAATACACAACACACTTATTCACACTTCGTTGGTAACTCTGGACTGCTCTTGCCAATTCCAGGGCACGTTCCCCGAATCGGGTGATTTTGAGGCATTTCAGGGACATTTTCAGGGACTCCCTCAAGTCAGGGACAATTGGGGGAATTTAATATAAGACACCGTTCTTATATTTGGGATTGGTCCTGAGAAGGGATGTCACAAGTCATTGCCTCCTCCTCCTCTTCCTCCTCATTATTATTATTATTACTATTATTAATTAATGGCCACCCGCTGCCATAGGGGAACATGTTCATGAGTAAAAAAACACCAACAGGACTCTGGGTCCTGGCATCAGAAATTTTTGCTTTAAAGGCTCCATTGGAAAGTGACCCAGAACTAGCCAAACCCTGTACAAAACACAGGTTGAAAGAGATAATATTTTAACTAAGGCCAACTATTGGTCTGGGGGAAAAAAATCACCCAGCTACAGCCAAAAAACAATGAGTATAACGTGGAGGCTTTTATTATCGGCTGTGATATGATATATCGATGCAACACAGGAAGAAGCTGGATACAAATAAATAAATAAAATTATTATTATTTATTATTATATGTTCAAAATAAAATATCATTCATATATATATATAGAGAGAGAGAGAGAGAGATGATTTATAATCAACTTCAAAGTCGGCTTCACAGCTCTAAATGTCATCCACACAAACTCATAACAGCAAAGCCAACTGAAACTTCCAACTGTCAACTGAACAAAATATTCAAATCTTTTTCATGGGGGGCAGGGCTGAGAGAGTGACATCTATGCTTTTTCTGATGGCTCAATGCACATACATTTTGTTTCACGCAAGCAGTTATTAAACATATTGCATAAAATTGCCTTCAGACTATGTATATTCTACATATAAGAAACATAAATTAATTTTGTGTTTAAACGTGGGTCCCATCTCCAAGATATCTCCAAGATATCTCATTATGTAGCTATAGGGAAATACTTGTATTCCAAAACCCCAAAACATCCAAGATCCCAAACACTTCTGGTCCCAAGCATCTTGGATAAGGGAGGCTCAGACCGTTTTTCCTTCGTAAAGATCCTGTAGTTTTAATGGGACCCTTCAAGCAGAAGCTGCCTTGAATCCCATTTTGGGAGAGAGAGAGAAATAAAAAAGGGGGCGATATTAGAGTATTATTCTTGCCATAAATACCCCTCTCTAATACTCTTAATACTCCTCTCCAATACTCTAAGAACACTCTCTATTAATAATAATTCTCTATATTGTTATAAAAATACCCCTCTCCAATACATTAATGATACTCTCTATTGATAATAATGCTCTATACTGTTATAAATACCCCTCTCCAATACTCTCATAATACAGTACTCTATATCAATAATAATACTTTATATTGCCATAAATACCCTTGTCCAATACACTAATCCTAATATTACTCTCTGTTAATAATAATACTCTATATTGTTATAAATACCCCTTTCCAATACACTAATAATACTCCCTATCAATAACAATACTCTATATTGTTGTAAACACCTCTCTCCAATACTCTAACAATACTCTCTATTAATAATAATACCCTATATTGTTATACCCTCTCCAACACCCTAATAATACTCTCTATTAACAATAATACTCCATATTGCTATAAATAACCCTCTCCAATACACTAACAATATTCTCTATTAATAATAATACCCTATATTGTTATAAATACCTCTTTCCAATACACTAATAATACTCCCTATCAATAACAATACTTTATATTGTTGTAAATACCTCTCTCCAATACTCTAACAATACTCTCTATTAATAATAGTACCCTATAGTGTTATAAATACTCTCTCCAACACCCTAATAATACTCTCTATTAATAATAATACTCTACATTGTTATAAATACCCCTCTCCAATAGTCTAATTATACTCTCTATCAATAATAATACTCTATATTGTTATAAATACCCTTGTCCAATACACTACTCTCTATTAATAATAATACTCTATATTGTTATAAATACCCCTCTCCAATACACTAATAATACTCTCTATTAATAAATAATACTCTATATTGTTATACATAACCTTCACTAATACTCTTATAATAGATTGGTCCTGAGAAGGGAATGCCACAAGCCATTGCTTGCTCCATATATCTATATATATATATATATATATCTATATATATAGATAGATATTAGATAGATGATAGATAGATAGATAGATGATAGATAGATAGATGATATAGATATAGATATGAAATAGAAGCACTAAAAATGGTAAATTTCGCTCCTTTTTTCAGGGGATCAAAGTCTCTTTTTCTGTGCGTATGTGCATTTGCAGGGAACATCAGTTCATCATTAATCAATTAATGCTTTCAGACCTCTTTTCTTTCCAAAGAAAAATGCAAATCCGCCAGCCAAGCGAGACTGGAGAAAGGTAACAGAGAGAGGACCCTGGAGCCAGACATAAATCTGGTATTTAATATTTCAAGGGAAACACTCAGCCTCCATTATCTTGGTCCCCACCCAACCCCCTTTTCTTCCCCCAAAGACATCCATATTATAAGGAAAATGGCCCCTTGGATCCCTTCTTTCTCTCTCTAATTACTCGACTGAGCAAAGGAATGTTTAAAAGGCCAATTAAAGAAACCGTCAAACCGTCCTCCTTCCTCCCTACATTCCTCCTTTAAGGTTTTGCTTTCATCCACCTTTTCTTTCATTCCTTTCTTGTCTGTCTGCACCCTAACAGCTCTTACAGGAAAACAGACTTTGGAAAACAAGTGATTTTTGTCGCCCAGAATGTCACGGCAGCCACATTTTTGAAACCGGTGGGATCTGTTGACCATTTATTGACCCATTTGGAGGTCGCACCATGTCTACTATAGGTCTGCTGCAACAGACACCCAAGGCACTACACCATGTTGCATCAAACAAATATACCCGTCCCTCCATATTTGCAGCTTTAGTATTTGTGGAAATTCACGGATTTGATTAATATGTTCTCTCTAGGGATATCTAGGTCCTCCAGTGCAACTCTGTGGTCAACTTTAACTAAAAGTTGCACTGAAAGACCTAGAGATTCATAGAGAAAGTACTCTACTAGGTCTTTGTAACTCCTCCAACGCAATTCGATGGTTTGTGTTTGTTGGACGTTGACCACAGAGTTACGCTGGAGGACGCAGAGATTCCTAGAGAGGTGTCCTCTCACGTTAAAATATGGCGTTTTTGTTATTCACGGTTTTCCCATATTGATGGGGGTCTTGTGCCCCTAACCCTAGTGAAAGTGGAGGGACAAGTGTATAGGGATATCAGTGCCTCTTAGGCTGCACCCGCACTGCAGAAATACCCAGTTTGATGCCACTTTAACTTCCCTGACTCGATGGTCTGCAATCCTGGGATGTGTAGTTTTGTGATACATTTAGCCTTCTCTCTGTTGCTACAACAAACTACAATCCCCAGGTTTCCATACCCTTGAGCCAGGGCAGTTCAAGTGCTGTCGAAACTGGATTATAAATATAGGCATTGATATCCCTATATTTATATTACAATATATATTATTGTAGTAATTTTAATACCTTTTTAATTGTACTTTTTTTCTATGTTTTAATTGTACTGTTTCTTAATGTTGTGACGCTGCTCTGAGTCCCAGTTCTGGGGGCAAAGCAGGATATAAATAAATATAATAATGATGATGATGATGATGATGATGATAATAATAATTTTCTTTGATGCAGCATGGCGTAGTGTTTTGGGTGTCCAACTAGGACCATAGGAGACAAGGGATCGAATCCTCGCTGCTTGTACTTACATATATAATGAGATGTCTTAGGGATGGGACCCAGGTCTAAACCCAAAATTCATTTATGTTACATATACACCTTATACATATGGCCTGGTAATTTGATACATAAAATAAAGTTTCATACGGTTGTGCATAAAATAAAGTTTCATAAAATAAAGTTTCTGTCCATCACAAAGCAAAGGTGTCACTGTCTCAGCCAACCATGAGGACAACCTCTTTGGAATATTTTGGATTTCAGATATCTGGATAAAGGAAACTCACCTTGTATTAATATTGATTGTTAAGAAATGGCTCTCTCTCTCTACTTAAAAAGACTATCTGAACTATCCATGAAAATCCATAAATATATACCACTCCCCATTTCTTATTCCAAGGGTCAATCTCCAAACTCTATTCATCATCAAAAGACTCTATAGTTCCCTCTCTTAGAAGATTTCTTATTCCAAAAGTCAATCTTCCAAACTCCATTTGCCGCTAAAGGACTCTATAGTTCCCTCTCTTATAAGATTTCTTATGCCAAGAGTCAATCTCCAAACTCTATTAAGCATTAAAGGACTCTATAGTTCCCTCTCTTATAAGATTTCTTATTCCAAGAGTCAATCTCCAAATTCCATTCGCCACTAAAGGACTCTATAGTTCCCTCTCTTATAAAATTTCTTATGCCAAGAGTCAATCTCCAAACTCCATTTGCCGCTAAAGGACTCTATTGTTCCCTCTCTTATAAGATTTCTTATTCCAAAAGTCAATCTCCAAACTCCATTCACCACTAAAGGATTATAGTTCCCTCTCTTATAACTACGAATCCCAGGTTTGTAAGAGCTCTGAAAAATATTTTGCACCCAGAAAGGCATTTCGCCCTCACCCCGCGTGTGGTTTCGGCTTTCTTGTTCTACTTATATGCGGTGTTAATACTATGGAAGTAAACCTAGTGAGGGGCTGGAAATGTCTGGAATGGCATGGAGGTCCAGTTGGCGCTATTGTCTAAACTTGGAGCCAGCATACTTTGCCCCCCAGAATGAGCCTATATATAGAGGGACAATACTCATTGTCTGGGGTTGGTGGGCAGAGAAGGTGAAGAACGTCAGCATGGTAAGGGTTTCTCTCTTTTTCTTTCATCCTTCCTATTTGTTCATTCTTTCTCTCTCTCTCTCTCTCTGTGCCTGTCTTTTTCTCTTTCTTGTACAGTGGGTCCTTGTTATCCGCTGTGGTTTGGTTCCAGGATCCCCCAAAGCCAAGCCCCATTAAATACAAGGGCATAGCAAAATGGGGTCTCTTATATAAAATAGAAAATCGAGGTTTGCTATTTGGAATTTATACTTCCCCCCACTAATTTCAAACCATGGATGCTCGAATCTGTGGATTTTAAAAAAGAAATCAGTGGATAAGGAGAGCTGACTGTAATTCTGGAAGTTGCTGTTTGCCATGAAGTCAAGCGGCTGTGTGAACGAAAGAAAACATGGTGTGGTCTGAGCGTTCAAATCCCCAATTGGCCAGGGAAACCTGCTGGGTGACCTTAGATGAGACCCAGCCCCATAAAAATCATAGACGCATAGATCTGGAAGAGACCTCAAGGTCCATCAAGTCCTTTGATTCTACGATTTTCAGCCTAACTCATCCGCTAGGTTTCCCTGGCCGATTGGGGATTCGAACCCTGGTCTCCAGGGTTGTGGCACAACGCTCAGACCACACCATGCTGGCTCTCACTCATAAGGTCAAATTTGATAGGGTCACCATAAGTCAGAAGGCCCACAACAATAATTCGTGCAAGATCAGATAACTGGAGCTGGAAGCCAGACAGGGGCTGTATCTGCTCTGCAGAAATAATCTCTTTCAGTGATGGTCCTGTGATGATGATGGTTCTGGTCCCATCACCAAGTGATGGTGATGGTCTTGGTCCCATCAACAGGTTTATGGTGATGGTCCTGGTCCCATCAACAGGTTGATGCTGATGGTCTGGGTTCCACCACCAAGTGATGGTGATGGTCCTGGTCCCATCAGCAAGTGAGGGTGATGGTCTTGGTCCCATCAACAAGTTGATGGTGATGGTCCTGGTCCCACCACCAAGTGATGGTGATGGTCCTGCTCCCATCACCATCACAGGTGAGCTTGGTGAAGATGCAAGAGAGCACCTTCCCAGTGTTGGCTGCCTCAGCATTGACCGTCTGCATGATGCCTGCACCCGATTCCGGTCTTACGCCTCTTACCCCACATTTAAATAACATGCTTTGCTGTGGCTTTTTGGCTCTCTTCTCAGTGATAATGGTGGCCGCCTTCACTTGCGATCCCTGCGAATTGCCTGGCACCACTATTTTGTGGGTGCAAGTTACTCCTAGAACGAGATCCCTAGTACTGATAGTATGGTTGGGTACCTCATTCTGACCCACAATGGTGCCAGGTGAGGTGAAAAGCAGGAATTTAATCTGCCCTGGAAGCAATGACCCTCTTTTACTCTCTCATCCATCTAGCCTTCAATATGAGCGCAAATACTTATGCTTGCTAGAATTTTGTAAGTTCTTTGTCCTTTACATCCTTTATTAAATGCCCCTAAGTTTAACCCTTGACCTATCCACATGTCATCAAAATTCATAATTTCAGCCCCCAAACCTGCCCTCGACTGATATATAAAATTGACTTATAGTTGGGTATATATGGTATTCTGCTACTACGACGACAGCTACCTTGCAAATTTTATATATATATATATATATATATATATATATTCAGAAGCATCCTGAGTCCCAGGGAAGTGTCTGATGCTTCTAAAATGGTGGCAGGCAGCTGGCGTGGAAGGCGAGGGCTTTGCTCCAAGCCTGAATAATGATGGTAATATCCTTAATGAAAGCAACCTGAGGATGTTGATACATAAGGAAATGATCGCTCTTTATTAATCAGAGAGAAATGCACATGTAATTATGCTAAATGAACTCTGCAGGGAGGCTTTCCATTCCCGGAGCCCCACTCCTTTCCCTTACCGCCTTCCCCCCCGCCCCATCCCACCCCACCTCTCACACTTTACGATGTCTTAAAGGGTTTATAAATATTACCGAGGTCTTTTATGGCATCGTAATGTTTCAGCTCCTCGGTAATGCCACTTTCAAAGGATTAGCGGAGACAAAACATGGTTTGTCAGGAACAGCACCATAATAATTACAAGTTGTAGCCGTCCTGTAATGCAGGGGGAGAGGAAGGAAGGGAGCCCAGATGCGCAGACCACACATAACGGGTGTTTTATAGGAACACAGATAGCTGGAAAAGGGCAGACCAAAGGACGAGGGGAACCTCTTGGCCCGGCTCTAGAAAGTCTAGAAAAACTTGGAGGGCCAGCCGTAACATTAGGCAGAGTTGGGCGTAATATGACGGGTTCCGGAAAAGGAGGCAGCCGTGAAAAAGAGCAAAGAAAATCCCCCCAAAAGTGCGTGACTGCAAAGAACAGCAACAAACCACAAACAAACATGATGGAAACGATGACGGAAATCCTGATAGGGATGTTACCTCTTTGTAAATGGATTTTGTAACTAGACATAGCTGCCCTTCCAAGTCCTATTCTGATTTCTTGACTGCAGTTTCTTTTCCGATTAATAACTAAGACAAGGAAAACCTGTAACTATTTCAATATCCTCATTCTCTGAAGATGCCAGCCACAGATGCCAGCACAACGTCAGGAATAAAGGACATGGTCACATCGCCCGAAAAACCCACAAAAAATATTCTCACTGTCTACTTTGTCATTGTTGTGTGCTGTCAAGTCATTTCTGACTTATGGTGACCCTAAGGGGAACACAACATGGTGAAGTGGTTTGAGCATTGGACTATGGCCCTGGATACCTGAGTTCGAATACTGGCTTGGCTATGGAAATCTAATGGGTGACTTTGGGCATGTCACACTCTCTCTGCCTCGGTGGTAATGGCAAACCCCCTTTGAAGAAACATGTCAAGAAAACCCTGTATTAAGTTCGCCTTAGGGTTGACACAAGTTGGAAAAGACTTGAAGGCACACAGCAGCGACGACAACACAGTGAGGATGGAGCAAGCTTGTTTTCTGCTGTTCTAGAGACTAGGACATGAAGCAATGGGTTCAAGCTACAGGAAAAGAGATGGCACCCCAAAGTTTTTGTGGGTTTTTTGGGCTACGTGGCCATGTTCTAGAAGAGTTTATTCCTGACGTTTCGCCAGCATCTGTGGTTGAAGATGCCAGCCATGGATCCTGGTGAAACGTCAGGAAGAAACTCTTCTAGAATATGGCCACAGAGCCCCAAAAAACCCACTAAAAACTATGGATGCCGGCCATGAACGCCTTCAATTCCACACCAACATTAGGAAGAATTTCCTGATAGTAAGAGATGTCAATTCTTTATGGGAATGGTGGTGAGGGAACCCAAAGCATGGGAATCCCGAAACGGCCTCATGTAACCAATAGTCAGCTGAACTCCTATGCTTGTATTATTGGACTGGAGATACAACAGTCCCATTAACTAAAACACATCTGCATTTTAAATCCTTCTGCATTTTAGTGGGTTTCCCTCATTTTTCAAATACGTTGCCCAGGGCACAGGATTGCTTTGAAAGAAATGCACGGCAAGCCGAGAAATGAACGGATGCCTGAAGATGTTAGATTAAAATCCCTTGCGCTCTGTTATTTGCCTTGAAGTCGGCTCCAACTCCTGGCAACCCTCTCTTATAGGGTTTTCTTGGCAAGGTTTATCCAGAGACGTTTTGCCACCATTGCCTTGCTCCGAGGCTGAGAGTGTGTGGCTTGCGCAAGGGCACCAAGTGGGTTTTCGGGTCAGAGCGAGAATTTTCTGAGAGTCCTGGTCCCACACTCGCATATATGAGTGTATGTGTGCGAAAATAGCCCAACAACTTCTAACACATCCCTACATTCCCAAAGCCCTCAGCTTGCCTGCTACAGCGAATGGGCATAACAGCTTGGGAAAGTTACGTCTAGACTCGAAGTCTCCGAATCTGCATCGGGGATTCTGGAAAGTGTGGTACCCAAAGCCATTTTTTACTTCTGGAAATAGAAAGATGTGAAGGACCTTTGGTTATTTAGGGTTGTCTGGATAGATCCTAACTCGTCCTTTCCCTATTCCTGCCCCTTCTTTTAGGGAGAATAAAGTGCTTCTCTATTATTTTGTGTGTGGGAAAATACCTCCTCCTCCTGGATGAATCCAACTGCTCTGTGCTACAAAAGATCTGGAAAACAAAATCCCCCCTTTTTCTTCCCATTCCTGAATGCCCGAGCGTCACCTCATTGGCATTTGTCGTGACATCATAAACCGAGACGCTTGGATTAGAGTTATCGTCTAATTATAGCCGGATTGCAAAAGGGAGAAGAAAAGAAATATATGATCAGGGGGATGGAATGCTGTCCATAAAAGGAGAGGATCGAACGCACGGCAAACTCACTGGGTTGGAAAGGAATCCCGGGGGAGAGAGGACAGTTCTTGTAGGCCCCCAAAGCATTTCTTTAGGGCTCACTCTCATATTATAGACTGCCTGGCCTTTTATCTATGCCAGCTACTAGTTTTTTTAAAGAGAGTATCCTAACAGTTCCTAGCGGTCCACTATCAATGTGGTTGTTGTTGTGTGCCTTTGAGTCATTTCCAACTTAGACAACCCTACCATGGCATGATTTGTTCAGAGAGGGTTTGCCCTGGCCTTCTTCTGTGGTTGAGAGAGTGTGACTTGCCCAAGGTCCATGGCTGAGCGGAGATTCAAACCCTGGTCTCCAGCGTCATTGTCCAAAGCTCAAACCACTATCAATCAGACAGGGATTTATAGGGAGATCCTTTCCAACAGAGAAGTGACCAGTGTGGTCCCACAGTGTTTTTGTCCAGGGCCCAGTGCTATTCAACATCTTTATCAATGACTTGGGTGACAGAATTGGGGGCATACTTCTCAAATTTCCAGACGATACCAAATTAGGAGGAGTAGCTAATACCACAGAGGAGAAGATCAAAATTTAAAATGACCTGAATAGACTAGAAAGCTGGGCCACACGGAGAAATGTAAGTTACCGCACTTAGGATGAAAAAATGAAATGCACAGATATAGGATGGGGGACACCTGGCTGAATGAAACTACAGAGTTTATCAGACGACGGAAATTGGAAGTATAATCCAGTGACAATCCGAACGCAATCATGGGGTTTTCACATTATTGCGTATGAGTGTATCTCATGCAATTTCGGGCAAAAGGGAAGTCATTCCGAACGCAATCATGGGTTTTACGTTATTGTGTATTAGAGTATCTCACGCAATTTCCTGCACGGCACAGGGTTGGACTGGATGTCCCTTGGGATCTCTTACAACTCTATGATTCTCCAATCTGAAATATGGCATGACCAGATGTCCTCCTTTTCCAGAATATGTCCCACATTTCAACCTTCTGTCGAGGAGGGATTCCAAAATGCCCTCCGTTTTGAACATGGCTACGAAGCCCCATGAGTAACACCACATGTTAGGCAATGTAAAGTAACACCACATGCATGTGGATGCAATGCAAATCTTGATATTTCTCCCTTAATTTTAACACCATGAGGAAATGAAAAGAATTATTTAAATGTAGGATTCATTGCTGGTAAAGTGGTCGGAGTGCTTGACCGAACACACCAAGAGACCAAGGGTTCAAGTCCCCCACTCTCCCACAGAAACCTTCACTGTGGGATCTTGGGCATCTATCAGCCACAGAGGAAGGCCATGGCAAAGCACTTCTGAAGAAACCTTGCCAAGAAAACCCTATGATAAGGTACACCAGAATCTGGAGTTGAAGGCACAGAAGAAGAGCGACATCTCCAGAATAAATCCAGCACCTCGGACATTTCAAGTCCAGATCCCCCCATTCCCATGGAAGCCACCAGTTGCCACGGTCCACCCCACGGGTGCAAAAGTTGTTTTCTTGTAATTTGAATTCTAGTCTCTGGAGCTTCAGAACGCATGCTGGCTCCATCTTTTTACACGGCGGCTCCGTCTTCGACACAATTATTCATTTCCCAGTCAAAAATATGAGATCCCTCACAGCCGGGAAAACTCATAACGAAGAAGAACAGACAGGTTTCCCCCCATTTTCGCCCCATGTTCGAACACTCTCAAAGTGTTCTGAAGGAGGTTTGTGCAAGGCCCACGTTCCTGTGCGGAAAACATGTCTTTATGCAAACACGAAACAGGTTTGTTTGTATTTCCACAGAGAAAATAAGACCTCAAAACACTTGGAAATGTTCAGCTACAGAGTGAAAATTGCAGAGTAAAGAGGCAAAGAGGGTCATTATTTGTCCTTGCATGCCAGGATGAAATAGCTGTGGATTTGTAACCACTGTAGACACACGGGCATATATTTTAACAAGGTTTCCCGGGTGGAAATTCTTTACATTTCTCCGAGATGATAAGGTCAGGCAGTCAGAGCAAAGGAGGACAGCAGATGGAGGCCAAGGAGCAAAGGAATCGGCACAAGAGCAAGGCAAGATCAGAGACAGGCATCTCTTTTTCTCTCTAGAGATGAGTGGGAGTGGATGGTTAAAGAAAAGCAAGCCGTTTCCGCACAAAGATGCTCAAAGGCCCTACTGCACCACTTTGGAAAACAGGAGGAGAAAGGCTCCAGGTAGTTGCAAGGCGACCAGATATCATTCCGCAAAGGAGGCCGAGGCGCCGCAGAACGCAGGACATCGCAAAACAAAACGCATCATCAAGAACACACATATAAATATACACTCATCCTTCCATATTTGCCGCTTTGACATTGGCGGATTTGATTATTCACGGATTTGACTAATATGTTCTCCCTAGGAACATCTAGGTCCTCCTCCAGTGCAATTCTATGGTCAACTTGAACTAAAAGTTTCACCAAAAGACCTAGAGATTGCTAGAGAGAATACTCTAGTAGCTCCTCCAGCGCAGTTCTGTGGTCAGTGGACGTTGACCACAGAGTTGTGCTGGAAGACCTAAAGATTCCTAGAGAGGTGTCCTCTCAGGTAAAAAACATGGTGTTTTTGTTATTTGCGGTTTTTCCATATTCACGGGGGTCTTGGGCCCCTAACCCGAGCAAATGTAGAGGGACAAGTGTACATTCATTTCCTATAGTTAATTTGCAGCTATGCTGCATAAACGGTACCTTGTTCTGTATTCGGCTGTATTTTTCTTTCTGATGAAACCTCTCATTTTGGGGATAGGGTTCAGCAGGAGTGTGGCATCATCCTCATCCTCATTTTACGACCGTCTAATCTTTTGAATTTTGCAGGCCCCCAAAATGGCACGGCACAAGAAGGAAGGTGGTGGCTCCAACGTGTTCTCCATGTTCGATCAAAGCCAGATTCAGGAATTTAAAGAGGTACAATCTCTTTAACTCCACGGTGGGTTCTCTTGGCCAACAACGGGGTCCATTTTTGGTGTAATCTGTAGGACAAATTAATCCCAGTTACTCGGTTCTCCTTGCCTTTCTTGGTTTGGTTTGGTTTGGCTGGACAGTTCTTGATTTTATGAAGAAATTTATTTATTTTTGCCAATATTTGGGTATGTATGTACCTTCAAATTTACCCTCTGACATATGCCAACCCCATGAATTTCATAGGGTTTTCTTTGCCAAGGAATCCTCAGAGGTGGATCTAAAGTATAGTCTATAGTACCAGGTATTCCTTGGTGGTCTCCCATCCAAGCACTAACCAGCACTGACCCTGTTTCGGTTCCAAGATCAAACGGGATCTGGAGCCTTCAGGGTATTTAATATCTGAGATTACAAGATAATCAATGTAAAACAATGAATAACAATAACAATAATTCTAAAATATTAAAAATATATTTATCGTTTATCACTTCATCCATCCATTTATTCATTCATTCATTCATTGCTTCTCGGCTTTTTGACTTCAGAAAGCATTCAGTTTGGCACCGCTTTCACTACTATGGCTCAGTGCTATGGAATTCTGGGCATTGTAGTTTGGTGCGACATTTAGCCTTCTCTGTCAGAGAGCTCCAGTGGCACAAACTACGATTCCCCCAAATGCCATAGCATTGAGCCATGGCAGCTGGAGTGAGGTCAAGCTGGATTATTTCTCCAGTGCGGATACAGCCTACGATCAAGTGTAGTGGGATGCAGGTTGGATTCAGACAGGCTAGAATACTCTGGGAGCAACCAAGAGTATTCTGGCCCCAAAGCTGCCCCAATGTCCTCCCATTACCTTGGGCACTCTGTGGGGACGCTGGGTGGCTGTTCACACATGGCACCCTGCTGTGCCACACAGTGCCAAGGGTGCGAGCGGGTTCACTGCCAAACTGGCCGTACATCATTTGGACCAGAACAGGGACTGGGTCTTGCGTTGTCCGGACTGATAAACAAAAGGACGCAGGGGGGATATTCTATTTGACCCATTTGGACAAGGACACAATTGAAGCTCTACTCTCCTCTTGGGTACAAGCAATGATCTCCTCTTTGGTTCCTTCACAGGCATTCACAATTATGGACCAGAACCGAGACGGCTTCATTGACAAGGCTGACCTGAGAGATACGTTTGCTGCGCTGGGTAAAATAACAACAACAGAATTGCTCCGTATATTAACCTAAAGAGCTTTTAGGAGTATAATGAAACCTCCACATTTGCTTTGGGACTGACTTATTTGCAGATTTGATAAAAATTTGTAAGCTGCTTTGTGTCCCAATTCTTGGGGGAAAGTGGGAGATGATGGTGATGATCTCTCTAGGAATCTCTAGGTCTTCTAGTGCAACTCTGCTGGAAGTTGACAATAGGGTTGCACTAGAGGACCCAGGGAGTGCTAGAGAAAACACTTCTGGAGGCATCTGAAGGTCCTCCAACATGATCAGCTTCCAGCAGATGTTGACCACAGAGTTGGGCTGGAGGATCTAGAGCAGTGGTTCTCAACCCTTGGTCCTCCAGATGCTTTGGACTTCAGTTCCCAAAATTCCTGAACATCAGCCATACTGGTTGGATCTCTTGGAAGCTGAAGTCCAAAAAGTCTGGAGGTTCAAAGGTTGAGAACCACTGATCTAGAGGGGTGTTTTCTAAGGTAAAAAGTTTAAACAAGCAATGGAACTCAAATGATATTGTTGTGTCACAGGTCGCATGAACGTCAAGAACGAGGAGTTGGAAGAGATGATCAAGGAAGCCCCGGGTGCCATTAACTTCACCGTCTTCCTCACCATGTTTGGAGAGAAGCTCAAAGGTATGGGACCACCAGAAACAGAATGGTCTGTCTGGCACAGCCATCTCCTTCATGGCTCAGGCCCAGGTTATCCGAAAGGACCATATATGAACTTGCCCATGTTTTGAGATCTAGGGAGACCCTCTGGGGAGGTCCGACAACCCCCCCAAAACCCCTTTGGTGGGAACACAGAAGGCAGGGCCTTCTTGGTGACTGCTCCAAGGCTCCAGAACCCCCTTCCTAGAAAAGTTAGACTTGCACCTACATTACTATCTTTCTGCAAGCAATTGAACCCCTTCTTGTTCTGGCAGGCCTTTGAGAATTGAGTTTTTATGGAGAAACGGGCCTTGTAGAATGCGTTGGATTTCTTTTGTTTCGTTTTGTTGTAATGGTTGATGCTTTTAAACAAGGTATAATCATTTCATAATCTAAATACTTAGACTGCATACTGTGAATCTGTTATAAATTGTTTTGCATCCCGAACTGGGGAAAATGTCCCGAGTCTCTAGTTTTGTTGAGTCATCTCCAGGGAGGGGACATGGGTGCAAATTCTCCAGATTTAGTGAGCTCAGCTCCTGGCAAAAGGAAAAGGCTGCATGCAGATTTGTGCCTCAGCCAGTAGAGCACCACTTGGCCAAGTCATATTCTCTCGGCCTCAAAGGATGGCCATGGCAAACCCCCTTGGGAGAAACTCGCCAAGAAAACCCTATGAGAGGTTGTCCTTAGGGTTGCCATAAGTCGGAAATGACTTGACAGCACACAACAGCAACAACAAAGACATGCCCCTAGTTTCCCAACAGGAGAATACGTTCTCTCTGTATGGTGTAAGCAACTGTGGTTAGTACTTAATTCGTAACACATCACACCAGGGGCCATGATCTAGATCTCAGGTTGTCGCCTGGAAATGTGGAAACGTGGGATGATCCTGGAACTGGCAACCCTCATCAGCTCCTATAAACTCCCCTTCGCTCGCTTTCTAACTAGCCTGTATCCCGAAACAATGTTTGGTAAGTCTTCTGCACTGGAAGGATTCTTCCACATTTGGTGGCGGTGGTAGGAGAAGAGCAAGGAGGAGGAGGTTGCGCTCCGTCTTCCGACTGGACTTCCAGCTTTGAAGCAGCAACCATTCCCTCTTGATTAACCGACGCATCGAGTGGTCTCTTTGAAGGCAGGCGGCATCTCTGTGTGGGATACAAATTGCATTTCTTCCGACCCTTTGTATAGCGGAGCGGCCCATGTGGTTGGCATTAACACAGCAATGATTTTTTTGTTGTTGTTGTTGTTGTTTTTGCGGAGCGTGGGCCGCTTTTTGGAGGAGTTGTTCTCTTTCTTTTCTGCTCATCTGGCGTTGGAAGGCCGGCAACTTGCTCCCTGAATCCCAATCTCCCCTCTGAACCCCTGAATAACTGTTGTGTTGATGTTGTTACTTGCCTTTGAATTGGCTTTGACTTTGTGTGAGATACCTGAAAGTCCCCCTGTATTCTATCGTTCTGTACCATTCTTCCAGATTATGGCCTTAGCCTCCTTGGCTAAGCCTATCCATCCGCTATGTGTTGTACCTCTTTTTCTCCTAGCCTCTACCTTTCCTAGCATTATTGCCTTTTCTAATGAGGCTCATGATGTGGTCACATTTCGGCAGCATCTACACTGCAGCAAATAATCTAGGCTGACACCACTTTAACTGCCATGGATCCATGCTATGGAAATTCGTGCGACGTTTAGCCTTCTCTGTCGGAGCGCTCTGGTGCCACTTGTTGTTGTTTCCGACATATGGCCTCCCTATCGTGGGGTGTTCTTGGCAAGATTTGTTCGGCAGTGGTTTGCCATTGCCTTCCCCTGAGGCTGAGAGAGTGTGACTCACCCAAGGTCCTCCAGTGGGTTCCATGGCCGACCTGAGAATCGAACCCTGGTCTCCGGAGTCATAGTCCAACACTCAAAACACATTGTGAGAGCTGGGAACCCTCAACAAAACAGAGCAGGTAAGGGGAGAATATTTTAGGGACAACTTGAAGTAGTCTAGCAAGTGAAGGCAAGCCCTAGAACATAAACCTATGGATTCAGATTACAAGAAAAGGGATTCCAAGAAGAACTTCTTGAGCTGCTGAAGAGCGGAATAGATTGCATTCAAGGGTGATGATCGCTCCATCTTTGAAAGTCTTTCCACAGAAATAGGATGGGCATTTTTCAGGAGTGCTTTAGTTGTGTATTCCTTCATGGCAGGGATTTGGACTGGATGGCCCTTGGGATCCCTCTCAATTGTCTGGTTTTATACATATGTTTGGCTGCTGGTCCTACTGCGTATGGAAATCATGGTTGTGATACATGTCTGGACCATGTGGTAAAGAAGTATTTAAAAACATTAACACCTCTCCTTGTTCCCCTTTTAAGGCACAGATCCCGAAGAGATCATTTTGAACGCCTTTCGGGTTTTCGACCGAGAAGGAAAAGGTTACGTGAAAGCAGATTAGTAAGTTGTTGTGGCTTTTTTTAAAAAAAAAAAAAAAATAACGCTTTCCCTTCCCTTTTCATTTGGCCAATGAAATACATAAATGAATTGTCAGGTTTGTATTTTGTCACCCGTCGATGGCATTGCGGAAGTGAAGTCTTCAACACTGAACAATCTCTATTGAGATGGGCTCAATGTCCATGATTTTGGTGATCAGAACAATATGAAATGTATTAAAGGCTATAATGTTAAATAAACAATAATTTGTATTAACATACTATATATCCTTGACTATAGGTTGACCTCATGTATAAATCGAGGGCAGGTTTTTGGGCCAGAATTATGGATTTTGATATGACCCGTGGATGGGTCGAGGTTAAAACTTTGCAGCATGAAAAGAAGAATGTAAAGGATGAAGCAAAGGAAAACGATACTAAAGAACTTAAAATTTTTGAAGGCATAATAGTTTGTGCTGGATGGATGAGATAGTAGAGGTGGTTGACACTTCTTTTAAGCGATCCAAAAAGGGATTAAATTCTCACCTTTCCCCAGAGGATGTTTCCTTTTTTGATAGGAGTGACTTACATTGACCCGTGGATAAGTTGACTCAGGTTTTGGGAGTCAATTTTTTGACTAAAATTTCTAGACTTAGACATGAGTACATACAGTATTCAAAATGTTGCACTGGTGATCCAGTTTATATCAAGATTCATTGATTTCCTACATGGGAAAATATGAGGGTGCCAAGACGACAAGCATGCTCACCTATGCTCCCCTCTTTGTTTCTTCATTTAACACACTGTAGCTGCTTCGGCCGCAAAGTGAAGCTCAGCTCCAAGCAAAAACCTAGGATGAAAAAGTAAATTTGAGTTCCAAGCAAAGGCCTCACCGAATTCAAAGCACAGTTCTGTTCCATGTAAGACTTTCCTGGCTTGCCAACCTCCCAATGGAGCAAAACACAGTGCCGTTCCATGCAAGACCTTCCTGGTCTTCAAAGTACAGCTCAGTCCCAAGCAAGATCTTTCCGGGCTGCAAAGCGCAGCTCAGTTGCATGCAGCAAGCTTGCCAGGTTTTACCTTTTCTTCCCTCGTTCGTCACCAAACTCTGCACCAAACTTTGCTATAAACCCATGAGACAATGGAACATAATGGTCGCTTACGAGACCCGTGGGTAATGTTGATCATTATGAAACCAACCATTAAATCAATCCCGTGACCGTATTTTGAAGCTCAGCTTCTCTTTATATACTTCCAGCATTTAGACATTTGCCTCTAATAATATTTTTTTTTTCTATATAAAAGTGGCTCGCCCATCGCTTTGAAAATCTTGCCCCTTTCAAGACGATGGTTGGTATTAATTAATAGGCTTTTTTTTTTCATATTGGAAAAAGACGGAGGGGGAGTCAAGCAATAGGAGAATAACTCCCCACCGCCATCACCACCAAAAACTGGCCATGCCTGGCCTTTTAATAAGAATCTTTGTCTCATTAACATCCCTTGGGGGGCATTTCGTTTTTTTCCACTGCGGGCTTTCGCTCCTCGCTTGGAAAGTTGTGACTCATTTGGGTGTCTTGGGACTGATTTTGAGTAGGAGGGCAACGTTTTTTCTCCAGCCACATCTATGATGGTCGATGGTGATCTGGAGATATGGATAATGGATGTCACCTTGTTGAGCAGAATTCAGAGACGTTGTCGTGTTCGGATGGAACATCGCTATGCAAAGGGAACTTGTAGTGCCTTTAAGACTAACTGAGCGAAAGACGTTGTAATACTAGCTTTCGTATAGCCAGCATGGTGTAGTGGTTTGAGCATTGGACTATGACTCTAGAGACCAGGGTTCGAATCTCAGCTCAGCCATGTAAACCCGCTAAGTGACCTTAGGCAAGTCACCCTCTCTCAGACCCAGAGCATAGCAATGATAAATTGCCTCTGAACTTAGAAAGATCTTGTAGCACCTTTGAGACTAACTGAAAGGAAGAAGTTGGCAGCTTCAGTGTTTGTAGACTTCAGTCTACTTCGTTTGGTGGAGTGAAAAGCCAGCCCCAGACATATATACGCCATTGGTATGTGAGGATGTCAATTCAAATTTCAAATCTTTTGTGTATGGAAATGAAGGTGCAGGTCCAGTTTTAACCCCCTCTGAAGACACTTGAAAGAAAACCCCATGATAGGATTGACATAAGCATGCAATGCAGCCATGGAGAGTAACATTATGCTTATAGAGTAATATGTAGGCTGCACTATGCTGCCTTGTTAGTGAATTGCAGTGTTGCGGATGCAAATGTCTGTGCACCTCTGTACAGGCAGCGCACAATGTATATCTCCAGGTGAAATGCTCAATGTACATCCGCACATGCAGTACACAGGTGCAAGGACACCAATGTGAAGTCGAAGGCTTTCGTGGCCAGCATTCATAGTTTTTTGTGGGTTTTTCAGGCTCTGTGGCCACGTTCTAGAAGAGTTTATTCCTGACGTTTCGCCAGCATCCGTGGCTTTGGCATCTTCAGAGAATGCTGGCATGGAAGTGAATGGGGTGTGTGTGTACACACCCCATTCACTTCCATGCCAGCATTCTCTGAAGATGCCAAAGCCACAGATGCTGGTGAAACGTCAGGAATACACACACACACACACACACACACACTGTGTGACTCTAGGTTGGGAGGAGTGATTTCCATGTTAATCTGCGTATTGTTCTGTATTACCCCACTCACTTCCATGGCAGCATTCTCTGAAGATGCCAGCCACAGATGCAGGCGAAACGTCAGGAATAAACTCTTCTAGAACATGGCCACAGAGCCCCGAAAAACCCACGGAAAAGCATGGACGCCACAGTCACGATTCTGCTTCCGCAACCCTGAACTGAGCTTATTCAGCTTGCGTGCAAAACCAGGGCTGGCATGTTTTCCACAAGAGGACAAAGATCAGCTTTGGGGGGCTGCGCAGAAGAACTGGGAAGCATCAGGAGAAGGGTTAGACCTTCCTCACGCAATGCCAAGGTCCCAGTCCAGCCCAAGCTTACCCAGGGGGGCTGTTAAAAGAAATACGAGAGAGAAGACCCAACTGTGGACCTCACAACATCTCATCTCTTTTGGCCCCAAGACTGCGGGCGACCTCTGATGGAAACCATACAAGGATCAAAGCCTTCTTGGATGCACATCCGTGACAGTGTCTGCAATTCCACAATGTTCTCCTGGGGCTGCGTTGCACGCCAGATCATCCCAATTAACAAAACAATTTGTTCCAATTTTTTTTTTTTTTGGTCCAAAGTAGCCTTCTCAGATTTATTCCCAAACCAAAGAATGGACTTCAATATATTTACATTTTTGTGTTTTTTAAAAAAATAAATGCCTGAAACCGATCCCAACAGATACAATCTCGCGTTCCACATCAAGGCCGATGGAAAGTGTAGAAAATTTATACAATTATATTAGAAATCCAGTTTGGAAATAAATAGATGAATTTCTTTCTTTCCATTTTTTCCCCTGTTTGGTCCCACCCAGCTGCTGAAGAAACAAATAGTATGGAAAACAACAACTGCCGAGAGCTCAGAGCTCCTCCGCTTGGAAAATCTGAATCTCCGTTCCTCTATAAAATAAATAATGGAAACTGTGCTGGGTTCTTTCCCCGTTCCTCCTTATGCCGAACGATGCCAGAGGCTGACGTCCTCGGCTTTTGAAGCTTATAATTACGTTTGATCCTCCTCTATTCGCCACCCAAACCCCTCCTTTCCAAATCTTGTTTCAAATTCTTTCCAAAAAAAAAAACCTCCACTGGATGCACGTGAATGGAAGATGCCAAATAACTCTGGGCATTTTCGTAAATAAAGTTAAAAGAAAGGCGGGGGGAAATGTACACCTCTTTGGAAGACAAAGGTCTGGCTCTTATGGGCAGTTTGGGCTAGAGTAGACCCATTGAATCAATGGGATCGGATCGGGATGCAGCAGTTGAGTCGACAGAGTTGGTTAGGACTTGCCGTAAGTCAACCCTTTTCAGATACAAGTTGAGTCTTCCTTATCCGGAATTCCTAAATGGTGCAAAATCCAACACGTTTTTCATGGCTGGTTTGAGACAGTGACACCTTTGCTTTCTGATAGTTCAGTGTATCCAAGCGGTTTACAGTCCAAAAAATACAGCACTAATGTGAAGTCGAAAGCTTTCATGGCCGGCATCCATAGTTTTTTTTTGGGGGGGGGGTCGGGTTACGTTGCCATGTTCTAGAAGAGTTCCTTCCTGATGCTTCGCCAGTATCGGTGGCTGGCATCTTTTTTCCCGGAAGATGCCAGCCACAGATGCTGGCGAAACGTCAGGAATGAACTCTTCTAGAACATGGCCACAGAGCCTGAAAAACCCACAAAAAACTATTCAAACTTTGTTTTGTGCACAACATTTTTAAACATGTATAAAATTACCTTCGGGCTATTTGTATAAATGCATTTCACGTTTAGACTTGACGCCCACTTCCAAGATATCTCATTACGTAGATGCAAATATTCCAAAATCCAAATAAAATAAAATTTTTAAAAAGCCCCAAATCCCAAATACTTCTGGTCCCAAGCATTTCCGATAAGGGAGACTCAACCTGTAGTAAATTGGTGTGATGCCAGGTTTTCTGTTAAAGAAGTCGTGCCCAGGAATACATCTGCTGCATTAACTGTGTTTTATTTTCTTGTCCCCAGCATGAAAGAAATGCTCATGACGCAGGCAGACCGGTTCACTGATGAAGAGGTAAGATCAATTTATAGTTTTGATTTTGATGCCCTTTGGCAAAGAATGATTATCCTTTTTAAAAATTTTAAAATCTCCAGAACTTGGAAGGAAGGTGTTTACTGTCACCGTAGATGGAGCTCAAATATAGCAGGGTTGCCGCCTCTTTTTTCCGGAAAGGAAAACTGCAAATCCCCAGAGTCCATAGGATGGAACCGCAGTGGTGTCAAAGTGCATTATTTCTATAGTGTAGATGCACCGTCGGTGAAGTTACTCACCATTCAACAACTAACTCAACGGGGCTACTCTAATCCTAACTAACCTAGAGGATCCAGGCTTTAAATGGCCAATATCTCTAGTGCTTTCTCTCTTCCTTGGCTGCGTTCCCTCAACCTTTCGCCTCCTGTTCCCACATTCATAAATGAATTAAAAAGATAAACGTGGGCTGTTTGGTAATTACGGTGTCGCAAGCCCGGATTGCGCCATCGCAATTCTTCCCATCCGTCTTTCTATTGTCGCACAATTGCAATGACCAACAGGGCCTCGAAAATTGTCTGTTTCAGTCACACAGCCCCAAGCAGCAACACTATTTTGTTTTAAAGCTTTTATCTTTTAAAATGGCATTTTATTCTCTTAGCGAATCGCGTTTTTAATGCTGCCATGGTTTAAGGCTTACTTTCTGTGTATTCTTAATTACATTGTTCTTTTAAATTGGGAGCTGCATTGAGTCCCAATTTTGGGGGGAAAGCAGGATATAAATTAATATATTAATATATAACATCATCATCATCAATAACAGCATAGCCATTTCTGGTCTGCTGGAGAGGCTTCAAAAGTAGGATTTTGAAGAGTAGCATCAAGAGAGATCATCGCTACGTCTTCTTAGGCTACATCCACACTGCAGAAATAATCCAGGTTGACGCCGCTTTAACTCCCACGGCGTCAGTGCTGTGGAATTCTGGGAACTGAAGTTTTGTGTGACGTTTAGCCTCCTCTGTCAGAGAGCTCCGGTGCCGCCTCACACCACAATTCCCAGAATTCCACAGCAGCTAAAATGGTGTCAACTCGAATGATTTCTGCAGTGTGGGTTGCAGCCGTTAGCGGCATCTCCCAATGCAGAATCTTGGTCTATGGATTCCATTGCCTCAAACTGTGGAAATAATAATAGTAGTAGTAGTAGTAGTAGTAATAATAATAATAATAATAATAATAATAACTGGAAGACGTTGTACTTACTCCATTTGGCCTGGGCACACATGGGAGGTGGAATTTCATTGCAGATGACAGTTGAAGAATTTTGCCCAAATGCAAAGATGTCTTCCCAGCTGAGACGGAAAGAATTTGAGGCTTCGAAGAATCCAAATACAGGAAAGTGAAACCAGCTGATTTATCAACCTGACACACATGTAGAAGCTGGTCTGTGTTCACTGTGGAGAGAAAAAAGATGGAGTCCACGGTTGGAACTCTATTCTTAGTCCCAAACATCTAATATCGGAAAGAGACTCATGTCGTATCAAGTGATATGGCTTGTTTTCTAACATTTCCTCCCTGCTTGCCTTCCCCAGATCAAGCAAACGTTCAGCGCTTTCCCGCCAGACCCTTCCGGGAACCTCGACTACAAGAATCTTGTTTATGTTATTACCCATGGAGAGGAGAAGGACTAAGCCGACTTGAGAGCCTCGGTCAAGAGTGAATCTTCACCCGATGTATCTTCAGGGCGTCCAGATTGCGTCCCTTCACGAGCCGTGCACCTGAAAACTGTAAAACACTCTGCATGAGATTAAAACCGTTATACAAAATTCTTGGTTTTCATACGTCTATGTGAGCCGAAGGTACCATTTTGGGTTCATTCCCTGCCCGCTTCCCCATGATCTAATTTTCTCTTCTTGTTCTTGTCAGAGATACATACATAGAGATGAGCCTAATGTTCACCAGATGGTTTACTAGTGATCATTAAGCTCCTTTTTCTTTCTTAAACACAGGGACCCCTCTCTTTTCCCATTGTGAAATGGACAGGGATGCTATTTACATATCTTCATCTAGGCTTAACCTGAGCTCCCCAAGCTGAGCTCTAAGAATCATAGAGTCCTAGATCTGGAGAAGACCCCAAGGTTTGCTCCACCGTCACTTACTCCCTTCTGCCATCCAAGGAAGACACAATCCAAGCCCTCCCTGCGATAGACGGCCATCCAGCCTCTGTTTAAATCCTCCAAAGAAAGAGACTCCACCACTTTCCAAGGGAATGTGTTCCACTGCTGAACAGCTCTTATTGTCAGGAAGTTATTTTCCTGTAGTTCATCTTGCTTGAAATTTGAAGGCCTAGCCAAAGGCATCACGAGGTGGGTACAGGTTGCACCAGGTGACACCCTAAAGTTTGAGTACTGAACTGTGACTCTGGAGACCAAGGTTTGATTCCCTGCTGATACATGAAGCCCACTGGGTGATGTTGGGCAAGTCACACACTCTCAGCCTCAGGAGAAGACAACTGCAAACCTCCTCTGAGCAAACCTTGCCAAGAAAACCCTATGATAGGTTCGCCTTTGGGTTGCTGTCAAACATCACAACCCATCATTCTGGTTTCGGGCTATGTGGCCATGTTCTAGAAGAGTTTACTCCTGACATGGCCACATAGCCTGAAAAACCCACAAAAAACTATGGATGCCGGCCATGAAAGACTTCGACTTCACAATACTGACATCCTCCAAATGCAGGAAAAGAAATGCCACCACAGTTCAAGGGAGGCAGGGATGAAGATGGCACGCATTTTTATTTCCGTCTAAGTCAGTGGATGGGTCCTGATTCCTGAGCCATCTGCTGCCAGTCCCCAGAAATAATTGTAGCAAATGTGCACAAATGCGGTATATGACTGACATATGGAGGGGCGAAGGAATCCTATACATCAAATAGCTTAGGAACAGGGGCATCATTTTGAGGTGTACAAAGGGAGTGGACCACACCATATGACACTTCAGAGAGGGATGAACATTTGGTGGAAAAATCTGTCCAAAGACCCATCTGGCTGCCCCCTCTTGTCAACCAGGGAGCTTCTGCCATCCATCAAATGAGACCACTGGTGGGAATGGGGTGCTGCCAATGTCCAGGAGCCTGTTTTGGGTCTGCCGTGACCTGCCAAAGGTCACCCTATGGATTTCCACGGCTGAGCAGGGATTCGAACCTTGGTCTCCAGAGTTGTAGCCCAGCGTTCAAACCACTACTCTGAAACAGAGACTACCAAGAAGGGAATTACAGCAAAAGCTAAACAAACATCTTCGAGGAATAGACAAAAGCTTGAATCCAGCAAGTGTGCATCTTCTTACAAAGTGTGTGTTTGTCTCTTTGTATGTGTGTGCAATTGTATATGGAAAGAAAGAGAGAGAAAACAAGCCTTCCCAAACGTCCAGCGCTCCAATTAAAAATGAAACAGGAAATTTCCAGAGAGCTGCTTTTTTGCAATCAAAGCATCGCGCACATCTGGAACTGGTTGCCAAGTGTTTAAACACCATCAAAGCAAATGGTATTAATAAATGCAAGGAGACGTTAAGCAGGCCAAGAGGAGAGAACAACCGAGGACACAAAGGTGGGGCGGGCATGGATGATCCTCAAGGCGACCAGACTCATTTGCCTAAAAGGAGTTCGTCTCCTTTCTTTGCGTCTCTTCGTTCCTTCTCATCACTTTGTGGCCCTGCTTTTAAAGATCTTTTCTTTCTGTTTTTTTCTGAGAAGGGTATCTATGTGGCTGTGCTTTAGGTAGGAGACAGACAAATGCATCTAGACAGCTCCTTCCATCCATTTAAGTCTCGTCTCCAAAATGAAAGGGAAACCTAAAATCCATGTTAGGAAATATTAGGAAGAGAGTGAAACCCAATGAGACAACAGTATTAGGATTCTCTGCATATTTATCATCTCACATCACCTGGGAAACGATATCTGGTTCGGATCGCAAGGAGTCACCATAATGTGGTGATTTGCGCATGGGATTTGTGACTCCTGGCTCCGCTAAGGAAACCCATTGGTGACACTGGGCAAGTCACGGTCCCTCAGCCTCAGATGATGGCAACGGCAAACCTTCTATGAAGAAATTTGCCAGTTTAGGGTCATCATAAATCACAAATGACTTGAAGGCACACAACAACAGCAACTGGATCGCACACTCACACCCTTCTCTGGGATCCTGTCGTCTAGCTGTGCCTAAAGTAGAAGCAGTGAATTCATTGCTAACACAATACGAAGGTCAACCCGCCAATTCAGTGATGCTGGTGGAGAGTCACAATAGGGTTTAGGACACCACTTCTTAACCATCTCCGGGGTAAACATGGTCAGCTTCCTCAGTCGTTCTACATAGGGCACAGTTTCCGGACCTAATCTTCCTAAACATCTTCCTAATGTTTAGGTGGAATCTCTTTTCTTGCCATTTGAATCTAGGTCTAATGTGGAGCAGCAGAAAACAAGCCCTGGCATCCCTTCCAATATTTAAAGATGGATACCATCTTCTCAGTCTTCTCTTCTCCAAGTTAAGCATACACAGTCCATGATTCTCAAATACTTTACCCTCTGATCCTTTACCCGATCTCTACCAGACACAGACTGGTTTTGTACGGAGGCTTAGCACCTCTACAATAATTTGGGGGAAACGTGGTCCTTGTGGAGGGAGAAAGGGAATGCCAATCTTTGCAGCCACCCACAAAAAGACACATACAAGGCATGAGGCTCTCTTGCATCTGTCTATGTCACCGACATAGCCAGCCGAAAGACGCAAAATTATTAAACAGGGACTCCCTCGAAGTGGACCAGCCGGAAGGTACTTGGTTGAGATTTTCTGTCCTTTCCAATCCCATTCAATCGCTGTCAGAATATCCTTCCCATCTTCATCACAGGCCATTAAATTTCTTTATATGATCTGACAAGTGATTCCTTGTGACCTTTCGGCGGCCGTCACTGTGGGGGTGGCAGGGCGGGAGGGTGACCTTTCAGAACAGTGTGTTTTGGTGTGTATATCATGAGGTTGTGTGTCCCACGAGTTCTGGATGAACTTCCAGCGGCCTCCCTTCTTGCCCCCAAATGAAAGCAAAGGCCAGGATCCTGTTGCTGGAGCCTAGTAGAGAAGGCCCACTAAATCATTGTTGAATGATCACCGAAACATAGAATCGTAGAGTTGGAAGGGACCACAAGGGCCATATAGTATATTCCTGCCATGCAGAAAGACAGAATTACAGCACTTCTGAAAGATGGCCATCCAACCTCTGCTTAAAGACCTCCTAAGGTTGGAGAGTCCTCTATACCTTTGAGATGGTTTATTGCACTGACAAACACCTCTTATAGTAAAAATAAGAGTTCAGGTGGATTCCCTTTTCTTGAAATATGAATCCATTGTGTTCTAGTCTGGATCAGCAGAAAATAAGCTGGCTCCGTCTTCTGCCTGACATCCCTTCTTCAAGCCAAACATATCTAGCTCTCTCAGTCTTTCCTCATTTGGGGGCTTGGAACCTGGGCACCATTTTAGTTATCTTCTGCTGTTGATCGAGCTTCATGTCGAAAGGAGCTGGAAGGGCGATCACAGGAATAGAAGAAAATGATACATCTGAGTGTGCAACCAAGTGTACAATTGAACAAGTGCTACCAGCAGGGGCTGACGGAAACACATCTGTGGAGAATGGCCAATCCATCCGTGCCGTGGCACAACATGGGCAACCCCACTTCCATGTTCTTGAATCTTAGATAAAAATGTTCAGCGATGTCCAAAGGAGAATTCATGCCCTAGTGTAAGATACCAGCGTGAGAGCCATCATAGTTGAATGTTGGACTCCAGAAGACCAAGATCTGAATCCTGTCTCGGCCATGGAAACCCAATGGTTGGTATTTTTTTTGGTGGGTTTTTCAGGGCTATGTGGCCATGTTCTAGAAGAGTTTATTCCTGACATTTCACCAGCATCCTTGGCTGGCATCTTCTCTTTGACTTCCCAATGGTTGGTCTTTGGCAAGTCACACTTTTTCCACCTCAGAGGAAGGCTTTAATTGACAAACATTTTTGAATTAATATTTCCAAAAAAATCCAACCTATTCTATTGGGTTCTTCAGGAGTCAGTGTGGTGCAGTGTTCAAGTGTTGGACTCCAGGGGGACCAGGGTTCAAATCCTTATTTATCTTTGGAAATCCACTGGGTAATCTTGGGCAAATCTCACTCTCTCAGCCTCAGAGGAAGGGAACGGCAAAGCTCTGAAGAAGTCTGGCCAAGAAAACCTTATTTTTAAAATAGCCAGTGTGGTATAGCTGTTTGAATACAGCACCGAGACCCTGAGAGATCAGGGTTTTGACTATTTTTTTTATCATGGAAACCCACTGGTTAAGTCCTACTCTTTCAGTCTTAAAAGTACAGCAATGGCAAACCTCCTCTGAAAAATCTTGCCCAAACTCCATGGTAGGTTCACCTTAGGAGCAGTTTGGAGACACACAACCACACCATCAACAACAAGAAGATAACAAGCAGAAAAAATATCCAATTCCTTGCACAATGCACATTTTAAAAACCCATAGAATAGTCAATTGCAGAACAGGAGGAATCAGACTACGGCAAGCGGAGAAAAGTCTTTAGAAAGTTTTCACGACGGAGGGGAATTGAGCCCCGCTTGGTATGCACGATCGGATGTGTTAAAGTACAAAGCATCCCATTTTCCATACACACGCGCCGGCAAAACGTTGGGAAGATGTGCGTGAACACAGAGCTTTGTGTGACACACCTGGATACACCTAAGTGCTTGCGTCCCGCGGTGAGGACAGGATTCGAGGCTTTTAAAGGGGCGTGCATTATTGATTTGGCAAAATGGCAACGCCGTGTTTCTGCTGCAAATGCTATTCATTAATTTATCGAGGTGCCAGGGTCCATCTAGCAACGCTGGGCCCCCGAGAGATTGGCACGGGAACAGTTCATTTGCAATGTATTAATGATCTGGAAGAAAGAAATGTTTGCGTTTGCAGGAAGGACAGTGGAAAGAGATGACAGAGAACTCGTTCGCTATGATAAAATCCAAATAGTAAGAACATATTCTCCAACTATTCCAATTTGATCCATCTGAATTAATCTCTGCCATCCCACTTTTTCAGCTGTCCTGGTTTCATTCTCCTCCTCCCACTTTCATCATCATCATCATCATCATCATCATCATCATCATTTCTTACCTGTCTCTCCCCCATGGATCGAGGCGAGGAACGACAAGGAACAGACCGCACCACATCAGTTAAAATATAGATCTGTTAGAAAGGACAAATCAAAGCAATCCTCATTTAAAATTCATCATTTAAAATGCATTATTTAAAAATAATCTGCCAGAAGAGACTGGTCTTAAATGCTCTTTTAAATTCGGACAGTGTATTCAGCTGCTGAATCCCTTCTGGCAGGTCATTCCCCAGTTTAAGGACACTGGGAGACCATAAGACCATGGTTCGAATCCTGGCTCAACCTTGGAAACGCACTGGCAGACCCTGGGCAAGTCACACTCTTTCAGACTCAGGGGATGACAAGAAACTTGGCAAGAAAACCCCAGGATAGCTTAGCCTTAGGGTCGCCATAAGTCAGAAATGACTTGAAGGAACACAACAACAACAACAAATGGTGTGATATGGGAGAAGACACCATGGGTTTCCGCACTGAGCAATGCCAACCCCCGTGATGCTACTGGTGGGAACTGCCATATATAAAAACACTTTGGGGTACATTTGTGTATTTGGAAAATTTTTATTTATTTATTGGGTAACCGTCTTGACCGTCTCTCACCACTATTTGAAAATATCAAATTCCAAAGCAACTTTTTCCAGGTTTACCACCACTGCTTTGGAACTATTGGAAACATTTAGAAGTACAGTTGGCCCGCTTTACCTTCGTTTCTTTATCCATGGATTCAACCAACTATGAAAATATTAAAAAAAATATAGAAATTCCCAAAAGGAAACCTTGATTTGGCCATTTTATATAAGGGGCACCATTGTGCCGCGCCATTGTATTTAATGGGACTTGGGCATCCACGGATTTTGGTATCCAGGGGTATCCTGGCACCAAACCCCAGCGGATACCAAGCACTGTACATCTCTCGAGAAGCGGCATTTTGTGTTGTTGTGCTGCTGCCGCCGTTGCCATAATTAATGGGTTGCTTCTTGGAACGGCTTCCAGAAAACTAACTCATGCGTTTGATGGCAAACATGAATAAGCTTGTAAAAATTTAGAGGGAATTACTGGGGCTTGTGGGAGCTTGATCCGCTGAAGACAACCCCAGGAAGGGAAGGGTTGAACCCGGAGCGTGGAAGGTTTTCAGCTGAAATTGAAAATGTTCCTTGTGTGTGGTGTGTGTGTGTGTGTGTGTAGGAATGATCATCAGCAGATAGGTACACAACGTACTTAGGCTGCATCTGCGCTGCAGAAATAATCCAGGTTGACACCACTTTAACCGTCATGGCTCAATGCGATACAATTATGGGAATTGTCGTTTATTGTGACACCAGAGCTCTCTGAGAGAGAAAGGTAAATGTCTCACAAAAGTATAAGTCCCAGAATCCCACAGCATTCAGCCATGGCACTTAAAGCAGTGTCGACCTGGATTAATTACGCATTTGCGGATGTAGCCGTTGTTTCCATGTTGGTGTATATATGCATTTTTAGGTCTTTTTCTTATAGTTTTTTGTGGGTTTATTGGGCTCTGGGGCCATGTTCTAGAAAAGTTTATTCCTGACGTTCTGCCAACATCTGTGGCTGGCATCTTCAGATCTTTTTTCTTATTGTTAGACAGCCGTTCATTGTACAGTGACCACTTATTATCTGCGGGGGTTTGGTACCAAGAGCCCCGTGGATAACAAAATCCATGGATGCTCAAATCCCATTCAATACGACGGGCATGGTAAAATGGTGCCCCTTATATAAAATGCCAAAATTAAGGTTTGTTTGTCGGAATATATATGTGTGTGTGTGTATTCCATGTTTTCAAACCATGGACGGTTAAATCCGTGGATATGGAGAACCAACTGTGTGCTTTTGTAGATATAGAAAATAAGTACTGGTACGTTTGTGATTGTTTCGATAAAGAATATATTACCAAAATTTTTACCTTCAGCTTCAGGATGGATTCATAGTCTTTCTGATGAGGGAGCCATCCAAATCCAGACCTATGCCAACCCAGCCAACTCTGCCAACATCCTTGCAATTTTCGAAGTTTTTAATACAGAGGAGCATTAACGAAAAGCTGGCTCTTTCTGTAGTGCAAACTGGCACGCTTCGGCTTGGGATGTTGGAGCCGAAGGCTAGGGCTCGGTTCCAAGCAGGAGACCAAGAAGAGAAGGGAAATCTTTGCCTGGCAAGACATAACGGACAGGTTTAGTAAAAGACAGACACATTTATTATTATTATTTTACAAAAAAAACCCAAAATCTCGCTCCAAGGCTTTATCATTAGTCAAGAAACCGATTGTAGGCGATCTAGGGGAAGGGTTGCTTCTCTCAGCTAATCTCTTCTCCCATCGGTTCATTGGGATGGGTGAGAATTTCATTTCGGTTCATCTTCTGATAAAACAGGACCAAAAAAAAACTTGCTAATGTTTGCATGTTCACGGTGGCATGAATTGGTTTTTCTTTTTAAATAAATCACCGAGAAACTGAAATTGACAGATTCATTCAAAGCTCTGGGTGCTTTGCTCTGAAAAATAAAAATCTGGCTTTGCATTCCTGGGTTTGGGGACATGATAATGTTTGGTAATATGACTTTCCACCTTTTTCTTAGAAGCGCAGAATCTTGGTCTGCATCTGCACTGCAGAAATAAAGAAGTTTGACACCGCTTTAATTGCCATGGCTCAATGCTACGGGGTTGACAGTTTGGTAGAGCTCTCTGAAGGTTAAATATCTCACAGATCTACAAGTGAGCCATAACATTGAGCCACGAAGGCAGTTAAAGTGGTGTCAGACTGCTTCATTTCTGCAGTGCAGACTAGGTCTTAAGAGTTGGAAGGGGCCCCAAGGGCCATCTAATGCAACCCTCTGCCACGCAGAAATACACAACTACAACACTCCTGAAATATATAGCTATCCAACTTCTGTTTGAAGGCTTTCATAGATGGAAGGTCCACCACCACAGACCTCCATAGATGGACTTCCATAGAGGTCCACTACCATCTGAGACAGTCTATTACATCTCAAACTGCTCTTACACTAAAGAAGTCATCCTTTATGTTTAGGTAGAATCTCTTTTCTTGCAATTTGAATCCATTCGTTCGTGTTCTTATCTTTGGAGGTGCAGAAAAGACGGTCACTCCATCTTCTATATGACATATTTAAAGATGGCCACCATGTTACCTCTCCGTCTTCTCTTCTCCAAGGTCCCTAAGTCAGTGATTCTCCAACTTTTCGCCCTTGTGGCCCCTTTTACATCTACATGCGGACATTGCATCCTCCCCTGGCTCAACGCAATACATGAATAAAATATTTTGTTTGTTCAGCGTGTGCATTTTCGTTCATACATTCATGTGTATTCATATTTTAACTATTTATAAGGAGAGCCAGTGTGGCATAGTGACTTGAATGCTGGACCAGGATTCAATCCCCAACTTGGCCGTAAAATCCACCTTGGGCAAGTCACACTCTCTCAGCCCCAGGAGAAGGCAATGGCAAACCTCCTCTGAACAAAGCTTGCCAAGAAAACCCGTTGTCAGGTTTGTATTAGGGTCGCCATAAGTCGGAAATCATAGAATCATAGAATCATAAAATCATACCATTCCAATTCCAACCGTTTCGTTTAAATAAAATTCAATACAAAGTCATTTCGACTAATGCTCTAATATCTGAACGAAGTGTTCCAAAGCAATAAATAAAATGGAAATGGGGTTCGCCGACAAACCATGGAAGCGACGCACGATCCCAGGATTGTTGCAAAATCCACTTCTTCTGGCTCTCCTGGCCGTATATTTTTATTTCCATCTGTCAAACGCCAACAACGTTGCTGCAATTATGCGCAAGCAATTAAGAGGACAAGTTAAGGTGTGAATCCCAAAAGATGAGATCTCCTCCTCCAGTTAACTCTTCTCAGAAGCAATAACCAGTTCTGGGTTTGCAGGACCTTGCTTGCTTTTGGATTTTTTAATTAAGATTGCTCTGAAAGATTCAGCCTGATCCCAGAGACCCACGTGGGCTGGAAAAAACACACTAAATGATGGTTTGTAGTATGCACAACAGATAACACAAATAGGATAGAAGTGAGTGTGTATGTATATGTTTCCGAAATTCACTGCCGTCACCAACTGCAAGGCCGAAGCTGGGTGTCTTCTAGACGTTTTGGACTCTAACTCCGAATATCTCCCAGCCAGCTAAATTTTAGGGATCGTAGTCTAGTATATCTGGAAGACACCAGGTTGACACAGGCTGGATTAGACCCATCAATGGGAAATGCGTGGCTTTGGTTGCAAATAACCCAGTTTGACACGTTTCCATGTCAATCTGCGAATGCCACTTGTGAATTTTGCGCGCAATAAAAATCCCGGATTGGAAAGAGCCTTCCAAAACGGTGCGGTTTTTCGAAGACTTTCCCGCGGCGGGAAGAAAATGGCAGAAATTACTCAATGCTAATGTCGAGAAGAAACGTGGCCTCCCTACCGTCAAAGGCAGCCCTTCGTAGTTTTGTGTTACAGTAATCCCAACGGGATTACAAAAAGGCTCTTGTCTACGGAGAAGAGAGAGCCTGCAATCTTAATGCCTCTCTTCTTCACTGAGAGTCTATCATCTCCCTCTTGCAAGCCAGGGCTTGCTCACATAGACAACAGTCAACCCATCTGGCCAAAAGTTCGGAGATATGTGACTTCTTATGCCATCCCCTGAATTGCATGCCGTTGAACCCGGAAGAAGAGGCCTTGAGAACTGGGAAGCTCGCTGTATCTCTAATGATTTATAGTCATCCAATAAAGGTATTACTCAACCGTGAATTTTGTCCCAGATGAAGAATCACATGGTTACTTTTCCTTTCTGTTTTGTATTTGATTCTGGTTTTGGGGTGGAGGCATTTGAGTATCACAGCAGTTCCTTGTGATCCACTATTAATGTTGTCATTGTGGTGTGCCTTCATGTCGCTTCCAATTTATGGAGACCCTAAGGCGAACCTATCATGCGGCTTTCTTGGCAAGATTTGTTTGGAGAAGGTTTGTCATTGCCTTCCCCTGAGGCTGAGAGCATGTGACTTGCCCAAGGTGGGATTCAACAGTCTATTAGAGAATCGAACCCTGGCCTTCAGAGTCATAGCCCAACACTCAAAGCACTATGCCACACTGGCTGTCATTAATATATGCTTCACCAAAGTATTATATACTTAAAAAAGACATTTTCCAGAATCCTGTTGGTGTCTTACATATACAAAGGCTGGCATCCTACGCATGCATATGTTTCCCTTACACACCTGTACGTCCTTTCGGGGGTGCATTGCAGAGGTTAGTATCCTTTCCTTCTCTCTTTAGCAACCAAACTCCCCAATTTACTGAACAATTCACAGATTAACATGGAGATTACGCCTCCCAACCGAGGGTCACACACTATATACGAGGGGTATCGTAAAGTTTTAATTATCACCTTTTTAAAAAATTGATAGAAAGTTTGTTTTGATTTGTAGTTGTTAACCTATCTCTATGTAGTCACTATCTAGATTTATACATTTTTCCCAGCGTATCTTGACCTTCTGAATACATGATATTGTAGAAGTCTGCAGATTGTGCCTTATAAGGGGGTATCGTAAAGTAAGAATTATCACCTGGAAATTATTATGGCATATTGATGAAATTTTGTCAGTGTCAGCCTTGGTCCCTAAGTGCACTTTGCTGAGAAAATCATCTCATTGTGTCCTTTATTTTTGTGACTGGCTCTGCCAGAAATGACTAAAGTGTAAAATCCTCATCAGGCGCAATCTGCAGACTTCTACAATAATGGTATTTGGAGGGTCAAAAAACGCTGGGGAAAATGTGTAAATCATCCAGATGACTACACAGAGATAAGTTAACAACTACAAATCAAAACACACTTTCTGTTAATTTCTGTTAAAAGGTTTATGATACCCACTCGTGTATGTATATATATATATATATATATATACCCAACGCTCTTCCATGTCAGCATTCTCTGAAGATGCCAGCCACAGATGCTGGTGAAACGTCACAAATAAACTCTTCTTGGACATGGCCACACAGCCCAAAAAAACCCACAAAAAGCTATGGATGCCGTCTGTGAAAGCCTTCAACGGCACCTTTAACATAGGTTAGCTTGCAAAGCTACAAAACTATACCGAGCCATAACGGATTACAACAATAAATTCCCCCACAGGTGCAATTTGAGACTTTTGTTGGATGCAAAATATCTTGCAGAGCTGCAGGTGCAGAGGTGCCACTGGACATGTCTGGACATTGTGCACAGATGCATATGGGTGAACCCACCCTAGGAACATGCAGGGCACAGCGCGCATGCAGGTGCGTATACCCCTTTGGTTGCACAGTTCATATAACACTAGAGGTAGAATTCAAAGACGTAGCCGTGTTAGTCTGTAGAATCAGTGTGTAGAGAGCCCAGGGGTACTACAAGATCTCCGTTTATAACTCAGCGAACCTATAATCACACTCCATCTCCTCAAAGTAGGATCTCAGCCAGGGGTGTCTGTGCATGTGCATGCGTGCGTAGCTTGTAAATAAGTTTCTTCTTTGGACGACAATTCCCAGCGTCCCCCAAGTGCATAGAAGAATCTGGGAAGTGTAGTCCAAAGAGGAACTTTCCTGTGTTCTCTCTCTCTCTCTCACCCTGCATTCTCTTACATAATGAACTCTGGTGGTGGATGCCTTTGGAAGCCTCTTGAGAGAAACCACCTTAGAGGAAGCCTCTCCTATCCATCCCATCTCCATCTCCAAAGCTGCCGAGTGACTCCCCCCGTGTGCCTTCTCTCACCCACCCACCCATCCGCCCAGCTCAGCCTGCAGACATAAATGCCGCCTTATCTCATGGCACCGTCTCCAGTGACGCCAGGGAACCTGAAAAAACCTGTCTGGCTCTTGTCAAAGAGACGGGAGATGCTGGGGTTTTCTCCTCTGCCCTGATGTTACCTGCCTGCCAGCAAATGGGTGTTGAGGGAAGGGAGGCTTTAATCACTTTTAAGCACCAGGCAGGCCTGCCAACTTCCAAAAGCTACAGCGGGGAGAAACCTGTTTGCTCCTCGTGTTGAGCCTGCCATCTTCCCGTCTTGCCCTGTATCCCTTCTCCTGCTCACAATGCCCTTTTGCCAACAGGCCCGGCGGACGGCTGCAATGTGTCTCTGGACCCCAGGGGCTATGGAAGAACAAGAAAAGACCACTGGCCCACTCGTACCCCTCTTATGGGCTTCCCAGGGGATCTGGTTGCCCGCCATGGTTCAGACTAGAATAAGACACAAGTGAAACAAGCAACCGCTTTGCTGTCGTTGTGTGCCTCCAAGTCGTTTCCAACGTATGGTGACCCAAAGGCAAACCAATCATTCGGGTAGAATTCAAAATTATAGCCATGTTTGTTAGTCTGCAGAATCAGTATGTAGGGGTTTTACATGACTTCTCTTTAGTCTGCAGAATCAGTATGTAGGGGTTTTACAGGGCGGTCTGAAGCAGTCTCCTTTTCCGGCGCACCTTCGCCAACAGCAACCAGACAGAGCGGTGAAGGTGCGGCAAAAAAAGGAGCCCCAAAAAGTGGCTCCTTTTTGCATCGCAGATGCTGTGCAGCTGCGACACCATCGCTCCGCGCAACGTGTGTACGGCGCTGCGGAGCCAGGATGCCGTTGTCACGTGCCAGGGTTGCGGAGCGTCTATCGGCTCCACTCCCGGGCAACCCTAACACGTGACAAGGGTGCCCTAAAGTGCCCGTATTTTTTTGGTAGAAAGATCTTGTAGCACCTTTGAGATTAACTGAAAGAAAGATGTTGGCAGCATGAGCTTTCCGAGACTTCAGCCTACTTCCTCGGATGCATTTCTGTAATGTAATGTAATGCCCAAATGTGTGTCGAAAGATCCTGTAGCACCTTTGAAACTAACTGAAAGAAAGAAGTTGGCTTCCTCAGATGCATTTGGAAATAGACTTACTGTATATACTCATGTATAAGTCTACTGTTGTTGGCCACCCCGATTGATCTCAAAGGAGCGGGGTATAAATAAAATTTTGTTTATTTATTTATTTAGAAATTTTAGTCAAAAAAAGTGACCCCAAAAACCTGAGTCAACACATCCACAGGTCAATGTACATATTGTACTTTAACTCATATATATATATAGAGAGAGAGGATCTATCCCCTGGTGAAAAACAAGAAGATAATCTGTCCTAGAAGCACTGACTTCCCTCTATTCTCTCATCGATCTAGCTTTTAATATGAGCACAAATAGTTATGCCTCCTGGGATTTTGTAAGTTCTTTGGCATTGTTTTACTTTGCTTCATCCCTTAGATCCTTTGCTATATGCTCCTAAGTTTTACCCTCGACTAATCCCTGGGTCATATCAAAATCCATAATTTTGGCCCCAAAACCTGCCCTCGACTTGACATGAGGTCAACTTATAGTTGAGTATAAATAGAAAGTCTGCAAAAGCTCATGCTGCCAACTTCTTTCTTTCAGTTAGTCTCAAAGATACAACAAGATCTACTTTGGTCAAAGACCGTAAATAAAATTGATCTGATCGACTGCAAGATCTATCCATCCTATGGAATCCTGGGGTTTGTAGTTTTATAGTGAGTTACAATTGAACTGCCAAAGAGTGCTGCGGCTTCGCAAAATGACGAATCCCAGGATGGAGCCATAGCCGTTAAAAGGGGGCCAAACTGCGTTATTTCTACAATGTAGTCGCACCCGTTTGTAAAGAATGGCATCCCTAGCAGAATATGGGATGGATCTTTGGAAAGGCTTTTCTTCTGATGTTATAGATTATGAGCATAGCTAGATATATAGATAGACAGGAGGAGATATAGGGTTTTCTTGCCATTTCCACCAGATGTTGGATGAAAGCATCCTGGGGCATGATTTGCACTTATCCAAACATCTACCCATCAAAGGGTTTTTTTTACAGGCTCTGGCCTTGGCAACGGCTCTGTTTTCTTGTGTGGGTAAGGCCTGGAAAAGATTTCTCCAGGAATGGCCCAGGCCTTGAATAGTCACCCTTGTTCTCTCAAGCCTCCAGAGAAACGTCATGGTTAGGTTGAAAGCCATGGCAGCGACGTCGTAAAATATGTACAACGGCAATGGTAAAAAAAAGAGAAAGAAACCAACAACCCAACAACTGAGGCAGTGTGTGTAGCCTCATGGAGATGATTTGCCTGCCAGCTTCTCCAAATGGCACATTTAGGGGAAAGGGATGACTATTTTTGAACTTTTATGCCCCTGCCAAAGCCCACACTGCCCATGAAACCTTGGCTTAATTCCTAGTGCGCTTCCTGAGTAAGGTAGATATATTGGATCCTCCAACATTTTGAGTAACGGATCCAAAGGGTCGGTTGAGACGGCATCCGCGCTGCAGGAATAATCCAACATTCAGCAACTGATCTAATGGCTCCGCTTCGGTTGGGTCTAACCAAGGCTGCATCCGCACTGCAGAAATAGTCCAGTTTGACTCCACTTCATCTGCCATGGCTCAGTGCCATGGAACCGAGGGATCTGTAGCTTTGTTGTGGCACCAGAGATAGGCTAAATATCTCGCAACTACACATCCCAGAATACCATATCATGGAGCCACGGCAGTTAAAGTGCCCTCCAACTGCATTCGTTATGAAGGGCAGAATAAGAGTATTTCGAATTATGGAAGGCTCTTTAGAAACAAACCAGTCTAGCCTTTGCTCCCTTCCAGGGCCTACAGTGCAAGATGCCAAGCATCGCATCCATGGCAGATCTATAGTCCTTGCCAGCAGCATGGCTAAATGGTGAGTGGCATACAAAGGATGATTATTTTGCATTTAGATATTTTCACTTCTGCCTGGCGGTTCAAGGCTGGGAGAGTAAATATTCCTGTACCAACTTGCTCACACACTACTCCCAGCAGTTCGGATGGGAGGTGGGTCAACGCCATGTTCATTTCCCCTTTATTCTCCCCAGTCTTTCCCCAGAGGATTAATGGGGACGGTTCCTGCCAAACGGAGACAATTGGAGGGTATGCAGACAAACTCTGCCAGGTCCAAGAAACCTGTTTTTCCAGTGTCTTACTTCCCTTCGCTAGCCTTTTCCCTCCTAGCTTCACATAATAACAGCCACAGAAGGATGTTCAGTGCGATCTAAATTTTGGTAAATCCTTCCCAAGTTAGACTGCTGTAAAACACACTCCATGCGACTGGCTTTGGAGGCTTTTTTAAAAATAAAAAAGTGAGCCTGTTCACTAAATTACTAAAAGAAACCGGGTACTGCAGCTGTATCACGGCAGTGATACAACAGCTGCATTCACTCTCAGTATCTTCCACACAAAAGTCAAACTATCGGTTTCGATTCTGGCTGGTTTTAATCTTGGAAGCCCTCCATGATTTAGGCTGAGGGTATCTGGAGGACCTCCTGCCTCAATATATACATATCAACACATTAAAGATCTACCTTCCAGAGAAGCCTTTCACGATTTAGGACCAGGGGTCTTGAAGGACCACCTGCCTCCATAATATAATTCCTAACTATACACCAAGACCTTCCAGAGAAGCCCTTAATAACTTAGAACAAAGGTATCTGAAGGACCACCTGTCTTCATATATACCTCCCATACATCAAGGGCTTCCAGAGAAACCTTTCATGTCTTAGGACTGCCTTTGATCACACACCAAGACCTTCCTGAGAAAGCAATTCTGACTTAGGAATAGGGTGCTTGAAGAACCACCTGTCTCCATCAGACGTCAAGACCTTCCAGAGAAACTCTTCATGATTTATATGTAGAGTGCTTGAAGGACCACCTGCCTTCACATATACGCACACGTACATCAAGACCTTCCAAAGAAGTCCTTGATGATTTAGGACTAAGATAAAGATGGACCACTTTTATCCATACATTACTACCCATACATCAAGGGCTTCCAGAGAAAGCCTTCGTGACTTAGGACTAAAGTGTGTGAAGGACCACCTGCATCCAGATACACCTGATCATGCATCAAGATCCTGTCTTCTTAGGTACTATAACATCTTCAACCCAAAGCCTCTTAAATAGAAACCTCTCCCACCATCTGGAGCAAGACAGATGGATGGGAGTGGGCTTTCTCAGTGGTGGTACCACACAGATCCCAGAGAGGTCCAAGTGTCACCTACTTTGTTGCCGTTTTGGTCCTGACCAAGTGCCTTTCCATTTCCTAAACCTTTGGTACTTACCAGTACGTTGTCTTTTGCTGGTTCGTTTAACATCTGATTCGTAAAACTTCACTTCGAACATCTTCTGGATCGGTTTTTAGCCACCTTTATGTTGTTTTTGCATGGGAGACTGGGAGCTGTAGTCCAAAGACGACGACATCATCATCATCATCATCATCATCATCATCATCATCATCATCTCTCACATCTTCCTTCATTTTCACCACTAGAATTTCGGAGAAGCATGAATAAGGAAAGTTAAATGGACCCGTGGTAACTGTCCTTAAACACCTTCAGGGTTGTCTTACGGAAAAATGAAGTCGGCTTGATCTGTTATTCTAGAGCAGAGATTCCCAAACTCTGATCCTTCAGGTATTTTGGGCTTCATCTCCCAGGATTCCTCACCGTTGGCCAAGCTGGCTGGGACTCCTGTGAGTTAAAAGTCCAAAATTCCTGGAGGACCAAAGTTTGGAAACCACTGGGATTAGAACTAATGGGGGAGGGTCCGAAACTGCAAAGAAGGGCCAAACGTTACAGAAAGATGTTAATAATAATAATTTATTTCTAGCCCTGGCGATCGATTTGACAATGAATCAGACTGCCAGTGGAAGCGGAAGGTCCTTCTTCACTGGGGCATTTAGGCAGAATTTTGATGGACGCATGTAGTCCACCCAACCACGTTTTCATCTATGAAATGTTGAAGGGCCTGTGACTGTCTTCCTTCACCAATGCCATGAGAGCATGGGAAGAGTGCAACCATTAGCATAGTGTGCCCAGAGGATCCCAGCTTCAGCCTAAGAGCCTGGTGACTTAGTGAAGAATGCCATGCTCATCTAAACGGCCATGTTCCAAAGCGCCTCGTGGTGCGCAGAGTTACTAGTTTCTGCATGTGCTGTGGATCAAAAGCTGGTGGCCCATGGGAGAAGCAGGATGGGGAAACGGCATTGGCAACCTTTCTCAGGAGGACAGGAGAAGCCGTCAAAAAATATTGACAATGGCTTTCCTGGCTCAGAAGTATGAACCATGGGCTCCTTCTACTGGTAGGAGACTCAACTGCACCATGAGAAGATCAACCAGATGTTGGATGTTGGATCCAACCAAAGGCCCCTCTTGGCCACTGCTTTGTTCTCATAGTGAACAACCAGGTTACTTTGGTGTCAATTGTTGTCAAGTTGACTTTTGACTTATGGCGACCTCCAAGTCAACCTATCATCCAACAACCTATCACCCAACCTATCATCCAACATCTCTGCTCAGACCTTGTAGATTCAGGGCAGCCATGGCTTCCTTGGCTAAGGACTCTTTCAGACGTGGGAAGTTGGAAGTATAATCCAAGGGCAATCCAAACGCAATCATGGGGTTTCACGTTATTGCGAATTAAATCTTCGCACACAATTTCGGGCAAAAGGGAAGTCATTCCGAATTCAATCATGGGTTTCACGTTATTGCGAATTAAAGCTTCGCACAAAATTACGGGCAATGGGGGGGGTCATTTTCGGACGCACTCCGAACGCAATGGGGATTCACATGAATTCGCATTGGCTCCATTTGAAGTTAGGAGAAATTCTTCCCATGTGAATAAGTAGTAAGTATATCCATCTGCAATGGGATCTTTCTCTTTTCCTACTACCTTCTACTTTGCTAAGCATTATTTACTTTTTGACGGAGTCACGTCGGCTTCTGCCACACTGCAGAATTTAATGCAGCTTTAACATCACTTTAACCATCTTGGCTCCATCCTGTGGCATTCTGAGATTTGTTGTTTATCAAGGCACCAGAGCTCTCTGGAAGAGAAGGTTAAATATCTCGCCAAAATAAAAAATCTCAGAATTCCATAGCACTGAACCATGGCAGTTAAAGCGGTGTCAAACTGCATCGATTCTGCAGTGCAGATCAGACCTCGGAGAGAAAAAAGAAACACATTAGGAAAGGGACTGAGAAGGAGAACTCTATAAACAATCCATAAGCACCCCAATTAAATTAAATTCCCAAGTGTTTCTCCACATTTTTTAGGAAGTTTGTGGTTGTGGTGATAGTGTGCCTTCAAGTCATTCCAGGCCTACGGCAATCTATAGGCAACCACATCACAAGGCGTTCTTTGGCAAAATTTGTTCAGAGGAGGTTTGCCCTTGTTTTCCCTTGAGGCTGAGAGACTGTGACTTGCCCAAAGTCACTCAGACCAAATAGGGATTCGAACCGTAATCTCCAGAGTCATCGCTAATGCTCAAACCACTGTCCCATACTGGCTAGGAAAGATCAACTAGCTATAAATAAACATAGATGAATTAATCTACATTTAATTAATATCAATATAAATTTATTATAGGTATATAATCAGTCAGTTAGTTATAAACAACTAGTTAGTGATAGTTCGCTCCCTTTCCAAATAACGTAGCTATAAATATGTTAGTCAAGACTTTAAATACAGAGCAGAGGCTCCGCTCCTTTCCTGGTGTAACTGGACTAAGTCCTCTCACGTCTCATTCTTATGTGCGAGACCAAAAAAACATAATAACAGTAGTAATAATAATAATAAATAATTTCTATCCACCTCTTCAATAAGATCGAGGTGGCTTATATCGTTAAAACATATAATACAGTAATATTTTTCTCCCCTCGTCCTGTTACCTGTGTGAAATGTTTTCTGTCCCTCTCCGTATTTCTGACCCTATTTTTGCATTTGCAAGAATCATCTTTTTGCACAAACCTGACAGGGGTGGCGGACCACATCTACGTCTCTGGGGCAGTGAGTCCGCTCTGGGCTTTGGTCTGAACTTTAACTGTTCGTTGCGTAAAGGTTTCAGCGATCCTTGGAGAACGCCTTTAAAGTTCACCCTAAAGCCAAAAGCAGATTCACTGGCCCAACAAGGTGGCAGGCAAAAGCTAGTTGAGCAGCTTTGTTGGATGAACTTTTAAAAAACGAGAATGTACTCTAAGTTATTTTAACCTGATCTTGTGCTTGTTCTGTGTGTGCAAGAGATTGTGTGCTTTGCTTCACAAAAGAAAAAGAGAGTCGTTCTGAGCAAACTACGGACATCCCGATGGAAAGCAAAGTACTCTTTGTTTCATCCTTGCGCTGTAGGCAAGAGCACTTGTGGTACTTGGGAATTTCTCAATCGGCTGTCTCGGGGTGTTGAGAAACAGCCTTTCTTGCCAAGAATGAGAAATTTGGCAAATATTTTCCCCCCTGCATGCCAGCTATATACACCATCGGATCCCGGCCAGGGCATAGACGGAGTAACTCATTCGTAATGGAATGAGGCTCGAGTCCTAAAGAAAAGTCCCATTTGCAGTTATTCCATTTATCCAAAGGGGTGCATAAGAGCGGAGTGTTTTCTTCTTACGAGCAAAAGGAAGATTTGAACAAAGAACACTTTGTCGTACATGGTAGGTGCCGTTTTAACCTTCAAAGTCCAACTTGGGATTTGGTAAGATGAAATCCATGAAATTCGTGCAAAAAGCCTGAGAACGGGGCGGCTGAATGGATGGAAGAGTGGGGGGATATATTCTTTTTGCAGATAAATTTATACTTCCACAATTCTACACTCATGTCATGCGATGTTTTTCACTGTGTTTTTAAAACTGCACCGACTCGTAGAATCCTAAAATCTGGAAGGAACCTCGAGGAGCATACAGTCTGATCCCTGCCATGCAAGAAAACACAAAAGCTCTCCTGAAAGATGCCCATCTAGCCTCCGTTTAAAGATTTCCAAAGAAGGAAAATGCACCACACTCCAAGGCAGTCTATTTCACGGTCAAACAGCTCTTGCAGTCAAGAAGTTCTTCCAGATGTTGAGATGGAATCTCTTTTCTTGCAATTTGAATGCGTTATGTCATCCCGCAGCCTTCTCTTCTCCAAGCTAAACATACCCAACTTCCCAACTGTTCTTCATAGGGCTTGGCTTCTAGACCTTTGACCATCTTAGCTGGACATGTCCCAACCTGTTGATATCCTTCTTGAACCCTTCCATCTTTTTCTTCCCCATTGGGCTATCTCTCCTACTGCTTATCCACCTTTTTCCTTCCCTTCCGAGCTATTCTTTCTCTCTCTGAATCATTTGGAAAACTTAGAGACAAGGAGAGAATGGAGCTTCTTAGAGGCCCCTTGGAGAAATGAATTGGCCAGGCTGGTTTTCAGCTTTGTCTCTCATGGTTAGGGACAGAATGGCATCTAGTGACCGAAGACGGCACTGCAAGCTGCAGAGGAATTTTAATTCACTAATATTACTCAATCTGTTTTAAAAAGAAAGGCAGCATGGTGTAGTGGTTTGAATGCTGGACTACAACTCTGGAGTTGATCTGCATCTTGGCCATGAAACCCACTGGGTGACCTCAGTAGGAGAGAAAGCCCAATGGAAGGAAAAGGCAAACCTCCTCTGAACTAATCGTGTCAAGAAACCCCAGAATAGGGTTGCCTTAGGGTTTCCATAAGTCAGAAATGACTTGACGAAACATAACAACAACAATAATTGATGCACATTGGACACTGTCGCAGGAATGCCAGTGTGCATCGACAGACCCCAATGCACACCAAGACACTTTTGCTGGTGTCTTGTTACGCATCTTTGCAATTCATTAACAGCCTTTCTAGATCTCTGTTATATAAAGTGATGTAACAATACACTGCGATAAAGGATTCTGTCCAGCAACGATAAGAATAAAAATGCAACGCACAGACTCCATTTAAGAGACCCTCCTCGTTCTCTCTCACGACTAAACTGCAGAAATAAAGCAGTCGGCACTACTTTAACTCAGTGCTCAATTCTGGGAAGTGTAGTTTGTTGTGGCACTAGCATTTTCCGCCAGAGAAAGCTCAACGTCTCACGGCGCTACACATCCCAAATCCCACAGCGTTGAGCCGTGGCAGTTAAAATGGCGTCAAACGGCACTATTTTTTGCCGCGCGGATCAGACCGGGAAATACCCTCCCAATTCCCAAAAGCGCACAGGCGGGAGGAGGAGAGAGCTCGTGGCCTTTTGTTTGGAAACTCTAGCGCAGGGGGGGGGTTTAACGGCGTCTGAACAAATCGGAGACACGATTCTTCCAAAGTCGGCGTGAGTCTTAGGCGTCTCTCCCTTCCCGACAGGGCCTTCTCCCCGCCTCGCCCTGTTCCTCTCCAATGTTCCTTGAAACCTTGGGCTCTCGTTCAAGGAAACAGAAGTTACTCAAAGCTGTTTTGGCACGCACCGAGGAACACACCTATATTACTAGCTAATGATCTGATCAATCATTAGGCCTGTCAAGATCTGTTCTCAGATACGGCTGGCCGGCTGCCAGCTACTGGATCTCGGATGACTGTCTGATGTTATCGCGGTGCAATTAGGTTACATGCGTTGTTTCCCCGATGGAGGCCAAGAGCAGACATTTACGAGCAAAAGCCTTCCAGGGCGGATCATCCAGAATCGGTCTGATCGACAACCGACAGACCCTAGCTATCCTATTTCAGGTGCGACAGGCCCTCGATTCGGCTCAGACGTGCTCCTATTTGACACTTGAGGAATTTCTCCCCTTTGGGACCTCCTCCTGGGTTTCAGCATCGCACCCAAAATGCGATTCTACCCAACGTTTCCAATGGCATGTTCTCCAAGATTTCATACATGAAACCTGGGCACGTGGAAGAAGCGAGCTTATTACACTCAGGCCCTTTGGGAGACATTTGTTTCCATCAGTGAGGCTGGCTCTTACGCGGCGGACATTTCCACAATTTGTGGAATGACCTGCCGGAAGAAATTGGTCACCTAGAGATGCTGCCAGCGTTTGAGACAGCAGTAAAGACCAGTCCGTTCCGCTAGATGGTTTTTAAATGATGAGCGTTACAATATTTATTAATGTGTTTTAATATGTATTAGTTTATAATAATCATCATAATAATAACAACAAGAAGAATAGTTGTTGTTGTGTGCCTTCGAGTCATTTCTGATTACGGAAGCCCTACAGCAAACCTGTCATGGGGTTTTCTTGGCAAGATTTGTTCAGAGGAGGTTTACCATTGCCTTCTCCTAAGTGCGTTCCCATGGCCAAATTGGGAATCGAATCCTGGTCTCCCAGTGTCCTAATCCAACATTCAAACCACTACACTATGCTGGCTCTTGATGATGATGATGATGATGATGATGATGATGATGATGATGATGTTTCTTACCTACCTTTCCCCAAAGCTCGAGAAGGGGCACAACATACTGTATATTTATAAGTTCTTCTAACTGTTATGTGTTGTGGTTCCTCACCTCAGTCCAGAGGAGGAGGGGGTAAGAATTATTAATATTAGTATTAGTATTATTACCATCAGTCAGGAAGGCTATAATTCGCATCTTGCACTGTCAACCCTTCAGGGAGCAAGGAGGTACGAGGGGGTATCCAAAAGTTTTAATGATCACCTTTTTAAAAAATCGACAGAAAGTTTGTTTTGATTTGTAGTTGTTAACCTATCTCTATGTAGTCACTATCTAGATTTATACATTTTTCCCAGCGTATTTTGACCCTCCGAATACCTGATATTGTAGAAGTCTGCAGATTGCACCATACAAGGGGGTATCGTAAAGTAATAATTATCACCCGGAAGTTATTATGGCATATTGATGAAATTTTGTCAGTGTCATCCTTGGTCCCTAAGTGGACGTTGCTGAGAAAATTAGCTCATTGCGTCCTTTATTTTTGTGACTGTTCTGCCAGAAGTGACTAAAGTATAAAATTCTCATCTGCAGATTTCTACAATATCAGGTATTCAGAGGGTCAAGATATGCTGAGATAAATGTATAAATCTAGATAGTGACTACATAGAGAACTACAAATGAAAACAAACTTTCTGTCAATTTTTTAAAAAGGTGATCATTAAAACTTTTGGATACCCCTCGTAGACTAGTTTGTCTCTGAAGGGCCCTTCATAATCTGAAATGCTATAATTCTACGGAGTAAGACACCATAACCCTCCGACATTACACAGGGACATGTGTGGCCAAGTGACATCAGGGTGTGCTCAAGGGTGGTGTGATATTCAATTGGGTGTGCTGTTTGTCATGTTTGTTTTAACTGTTTCCGCTGTTTTAATTCTTACTGTCTTAAAACTTGCTTAATGTTTGAACTGCATATTGTTTTAGGCGTTCTGTTTTCCTTTATATCGTAATCCGCTTTGAGCCCCTTTCAGAAGAAAGGATATCAATCAATCCATCAAGAAAGGTAGCACAAGATATCAATCAATCAATCAATCAAACAAATAAAAGTTATCCAAGAGGAACAACCCACAAACCGCAGCAGTTGAGTCTACTAAGAAGGGCAAGATTTCTGCTGCGTTAACTAAGTGGAAATTACTTTTGCATTTTGAACTCAGTGTACAGCAACCGAAATAAGCTGAGAACAAGAGAGGGAAGTGGGAGAAGAAGAGAGAAACCGGGGCATTTTAAAAGTAGCTGAAAAAGTGGGATCAATTCAAATTTGGACAGTTGGAGGAGATGCCATAGGCTATTATGTGCTTTACGTGTGCGACCTTTCTCCAAGGTGGCTCACGACATGGATCAAAACAAGGTCCATGAACTGAAACTGAATAATAGAAACCTTTGCATTGATGTGGGATTGCATGTTCCTATAAGGCAAGGGACTATGCTTGCGGGAGCATTGATGCTGGTAGGGTCTCCCATGTCAGACAGGCTTTTGCCAGATGAAACGTGGCAAAAAGCTACTGGGTGGCAACAGTTGTGCGTGTGTGACAAAGCCGTGGAACAACTACTGACGCGCATTACGGAGGAAAGTGCAACGGCAGCTTTGCAGGTGACTATTAAGAAGCCCAATATAATCACAGAGAAATTTACATAACGTTGAAGTTGGTGATGAAGATATTGAAATACAGAAAGATAATAAGAAGACCAATGTAATTACAGAGACATTTACATAACTTTGAAGCTGGTGGTGAAGATATTGAAATACAGGATGATTTTCAGTAACTTGGGTTCAATCATTTATCAAAAAGGAAATTGAGGTCAAGAAAGCAGAAGATGATACCGGCTGCATCCGGACTGCAGAAATAATCCAGTTTGACTTCACTTTAACTGCCATGGCTCAATGCTGGGGATGGACTGTGGACAATGCTGTGAGAATTCCAACGAAGGACTGTTCTCTGTAATGCATCGCCTTCATTTGCCCAAATGTCTCTCCCTAATCTTGCCTATTTAAAATTGATTTTAATTTGTATTTATAGTGTTGGTATTTTAGTTTAAGGGATACGTGGTTATGTAATTTTTGGTTATGTATGTATTATGTATTTATTTATATATTCTATTGTAACCCGTCTTGATCCTTCTGGAAAGGCAGGATATAAATAAAATCTATTATTATTATTATTATTAAAGTAAGACACCTTAGCAAGGAGGGACTCCCTGTTTGAAAAACAAAGGCGTTCCAAGAGTGTTGTTATTTCCATCGCTGAGATGTCGGAGGACACTACATCCCCCAAGGATAGAAGTCAAGGTGAGTTGTTTAGAATACACAATGAGAGGACGACTAAACCTTGTGCATAACAAACACGTATTAAATAGCCTCGCTATCACCATTTCCAAATTACTAGCCGTTAGATAAGAGAGAGAGGTAGAAAGCAGATATAGTTTCAGGTCTGGTCCCTCTGGGGCTTCGCCGAGGATGTACAAAGAAGAAGAAAAGCTGGAGAAATGGTGGTTCGACAGCTGAATAAAATACCAGGTGTAACATCCAGCTAATTGCGCCGCCAGTTTTTACAGCAGGGATTTTTAATGTTTTTTTAAGGATGGTGGTGGGGGAAGTGAGTGTGAAAGCAGAGGGGGGAGAAATCAAAGGCTAAAGATCGAAAAACACATACGAGAAGATATAAAACAAGATTTATATCTACATAATTTCCTCTAATTGCTGATAGAAGATGTTAATTTTCCTTTTGATGCTTCACTTAACGCCCCGGGGCCTTTGGCGTAGCTGCCAGGAATGGCAGGGAGTCAAGGGGGATTAGCTCAGAGGTGCCTCTGCTCAGTAGCCAGCGTTAAAACAAGGAAGAAGAAGAAAAAGCTTTCGCAGTGGGGAACGAAGTACGAAAAGTTTTACGCCAAAAGGAAAGGCAAATTATGGCCTCATTTCCCGCTACGGCCCCCCTTCCCACAAAACGTACTCAACGGCTTTTTTTTGTTCTTAGCCTACAACAGGGCAGCCACATTTCGATTCCAGGACTACGGATCTCATCGTTGCAGAAGGGGACCAGAAAAAGTGTGGCGGAAGAGGCAGGTCCAAAATAATAAGCCAAGACGATGCTAAGGCCTGTTAACATTACAGAATTAAAGTGTGATCATTCCACTCCAAGTGTCATGGTTCTTTCCTAAGGAACGCTGGGATTAATAATCTGGGAGGCACTGGAGCAATCTGGTTGAGGAGCCTAGGGACGTTATCATATGGGAGGAATTCCTCTCAATTTTGAAAGAAATGAAAGTGGGGCCACTTCGGAATTGAGTGAATTCGCTAGTTCAGCGAATTTACACGATTGCGTATTGATGCCGCATTGCATTCGGAAGTGCCCGAAATTGCATGTGATAGTTTCTCACGCAATAACGTGAAACCCCACAATTGCGTTCGGAAGGACTTCCCGTTGCTCGAAAATGTGTGTGATCAGCTTTCATGCAATAACACAAAACCCCATGATTGCATTCAGATTGCCATTGTACTTCCAATTCCCGTCCTGTGATAAACTCCTAGGATTTTATCGCACAAGGATAGAAAGCACAGTATAGCTGGATAGTAGTACCTTTCTCCGCTCCTTACCGCATGACGTTGTAGTTCTTCATTTCTCTTCCCACGGTAGATAGTCGTAAAAGCAACTCTTTTGTCGAACGGATTTTTCCAGCTAGAATAAGACTCACTCTTATGACCATCTTCTGCAGGAAGAGAATGGAAACACTACCAATGTCATGCAGTAAGGCGTGTAGAAAGGTGCTACTATCTGGCTGAATTTCTGCTTTCTTTCCTCACGCGATAAGCCTGCTACATGTCTCTTCCTAAACTGCCGGTCCCAGGATACTATCGGATGTTACCGCAGCGGTCGAAGTGGAATAATAGCATGACAATTGTGTAGTGTGAGTGGTCTCAAGAGGCTGTGAGAGTTCGACCGATACAATGGATTGCTACGAAGATAAATTAATAGGTCCAAGAGCAAATTAAGGCTGAATTCTCCCTAGAGGCCAAAATGACTAAACCGAGGCTATCATACTTTGGACAGATCACAAGACTATATAACTCATTGGAAAGACAATAATACACTCATCCCTCCATATTTACGGCTTTGATTATTCACAGATTTGATTAATTGATACACTCATCTCTCCATATTTGCACCTTTGATATTTGCGGATTTGATTATTCACTGATTTGATTAATATGTTCTCTCTAGGAACATCTAGGTCCTCCAATGCAACCATTTGGTCAACTTTAACTAAAAGTTGCACTGAAAGACCTAGAGATTCCTAGAGGGAATACTCTTCTACGTCTTTGTCGCTCCTCCAGTGCAGTTCTATGGTCAATGTCTGGCAAATGTTGACCACAGAGCTTCACTGGAGGACTTAGAGATTCCTAGATAGGTGTCTTCTCAGGTAAAAAAAACACGGTGTTTTTGTTATTTGCGGTTGTTCCATATTCGTGGGGGTCTTGTGCCCCTAACCCTAGTGAATATGGAAGGACAATAATACTGGGAAAGCAAGTAGGAAACCAAGAAGACTACATTATAAGTGAGTGGACTCAGCCAAGGAAGCCAGGGCTGCCCTAGGTTTGAAAGACCAGAAAAAGGTTGTTGATGACCAGGGTTCTTCACAGTTTCTCATTCGTAGGGTTGCCATAAGTCAATGCTGACTTGGACCATAAATATCAACAGCAAGTTACAGGAAACAGAATGCAAAGAATTCACACTTTATAGTGGATTAGATCATCAAATATACATTGATTGGTATCTGAATATGTTTTGAGGTTATGTGTTTAATCCACAGGGCAGATTTTGACTTCAGAGCAAAAGGAGATACATGTGGGCCTCTTCCAGAGCATCAATTGAAATTAGCCACCTCAGTGTCTTTCTCAGTAAATGCTGACATGAGCAAAGCACAAATAAGCTGACTGCGAGCCAAGTGATCAAGATAGTCGGAGTCGTTTTGGGAACCCCTTGAAGTGTTTGGCATCAGAGAGAACCTTAAGGATTGGCCACTTTGCCCTTTGGGCATCAAGCGAATGGGATTAATCTACCACATTTAATGAAGGTTAATAGTGACATCAAAAAAAGAAAGTCTTGAGCTGAGAAAAAAACACAGCTCAGCCTAGACTCGCTGCAAACAGTTCAGTAGCCACAGTCCTGTTGGTGTCTTTGTTCTTGTTGTGTGCCTTCAAGTCTTTTCTGACTTATGGGGACCGTAAGGTGAACCTATCGTGGGAAGGTAAATTCTCCTCCAGAAATTATTGGTCTTTTTAAAAAAAAATCTGATGCAGAAGATCACTGTTAAGGTTGCAAAAACAGAGTCGCAAAGGCAGTACAGGAGCACAGTGCATGCTGCATTCAGGTGAGCATTAAACATTGTGCATGCAGAAGCGCATTGCATTTTGCAGGTGAACAACCGTCATGTAAGTACAAGAGCATAAAGTTACTCTCTGGCCCTTTCTGCAAGAGCATAGGGTACCCTATTGCAAAACCCTGTTCTGAAACCATGGACTCCTTCACACGGGAGGAATTTCTCCCAACTTCGAATGGAGCCAATGCGGATTCACGTGAATTCACTAGTTTCACGTGAATCCCCATTGCATTCGGAAGGCGTTCAGAATAACTTCCCATTACCCGAAAATAACCCCCCCCCGGCCGAAATTGCGTGAGAAGCTTTAATTCGCAATAACATGAAACCCATGATTGCATTCGGAGTGACTTCCCTTTTGCCCGAAGTTGCGTGAGAAGCTCTAATTCGCAATAACGTGAAACCCCATGATTGCGTTTCGTTTGCCCTTGGATTATACTTCCAATTTCCCACATCTGAAAGAGTCCCATGTGGCTGAGCACATGCATGTCCCACTGAGCCATTTGGCACATGGTTGAGCATCTCATTCTGACATGCACCATGTTTCTTTACAATGGCGCATGCCATTTCATGATATGAGACAGCCTCGGTTTGCCTTCTAAGGAGACTTCAGGCTTGATTTGCTCTCAGTCCCATTTCTCGATCACTTTGGCAGCTCAGGGTATCTGCAAAACTCTTCTCCAGTATTACATTTCCACTGCAAGGATTTTTCTCCCCATCAATTTTCTTCACTGTCCATCTTTCTTAACCATACAATAGGAATCAGAAACATCAAGGCATGGGATCGTTGACGTTACACCGTCGTGAAATCGCAGCGCAAAGCACACAGACCTGCCAGGAACAGCCGGTGTGTCGATGACTAAGCCGCACAAAACTGACAGCCCCAAAATAAAACCAACCGCAGTGAAATCCCTGGAGTTTTTGAATTATGAAATATAGCTTACTTGTAATGAAGTGGCCAAGGGAGACGGAGATGCGGATGCAAAAGACTGGCGGTTGTGGTCCATCTCAGATTCAATCTGTTTGAAAAGAGGATGGCATTTGTAAACACACAGATCTCAGTCCTGATGATCGGTCCCAACTAGAGTACTGTAATACTATAATAATAATAATAATAATAATAATAATTATTATTATTATTATTTCTATTTTCCCGCCTCTCCCAGGTGGATCAAGGTGAGATTACAGTCCAATAAAACACATACAAACACATACATACACTCATGTAATAGTCTAGAAATTTAGGTTAAAAAATTGACCCCCCAAAAACTGAGTTGGCCTATCCACAGGTCAATGTAAGTACTGTATTTTAACGTGCGAATATATATATATATATATATATATTGAAAGGAAAGAATTTAATCTGCCTTGGAAGCACTAACCCCCTTCTACTCTCTCATCCTTCCAACCTTTAGTACATGTACAAAGAGTTATGTCTGCGGGAATTTGGTAATTTCTTTGGCATTGTTTCCCTTTACTTCGTCTGTTACATCCTTCATTACATGTTCCTTTTACCCTTGACCTGCCCATGGGTCATATAAAAATCTATAATTTTGGCCCCAAAACTCGCCCTCGACTTATATATGAGATCGACTAATAGTCAAGTATATAGGGTAGCCCCCTTGAGACAACTGGTGAATGATTCAATGGATCTTTAATCTAGTTGGGAACAAGGAGTAGGTTTAAGACTAGGGAATAAAATCAGTTATACACACACAATGTGACCCTGAGTCACACAGTATATATTCCTACCCAGGGTCACACAGTATATGTATATATATACCCACTCTCTTCCATGCCAGCATTCTCTGAAGATGCCAGCCACAGATGCTGGCGAAACATCAGGAAGAAACTCTTCTAGAACATGGCCACATAGCCCCAAAAACCCACAAAAAACACTATGGATGCTAGCCATGAAAGCCTTCGACAACAACAAGGTACCTTCCTGAGTGTGACAGCTATCGGACAGTAGAGATTTTTTGGACATAGAACAAGGGCAAATGGATTGCCCTCTACACCCAAGAAGGGACTTACACACATGTAAGCCGCACGTACAGACACACATAAAGGTTGCTAACATGAGGCCGGCTACTTGCCCGCAAGTGTAGTACTTAGGATCCTGCCCTCCTTTCCATTACTGAGCCGAACGTTCCCTCTTTTAAAACATTAATCCCCACAAAGTAAGTCTAGCAGGAAGACATGATGCATAGCCTTTTAACACCTTCCTTAATTATGGGTCCTTTTTACTCTCGGGTGGGTTTTCTCCCCCAAATTAATGGCTTATTTTAGGCACGTTATGCTGATAGAATGTTCTCCAAATGTATTATTCACCTTGCCGCTGCCTTTTGAGAAATATTTGATGGGTTAACACCTACTCAGATTTCCATATTTTGTGGTTTTTTTTGCAGTGAGGGAGACGAAGGGGGAGCGATGCATTTGTGCTTTTATTAATAAGTCGTGGATCATACCCCAGGGATACAAGATAGCCCATCTCCGAGTTTTAATGCTTTGTTTCTTTCTTAATGCCGGTTTAATTGAAGACACAATAGACCAAATGACACCCCTTTCGACACAGCGCAAATGATTTACGGCTAACCTAGTTAGAAAGACAGGTTTGCTGCATCAAGACAGAGGAAAACTCTTCTACGGATTTCTTTTTTTAAAAAGGAAGATCAGAGACCTGGAGCTGTATTTTTCAAATGCAACCCAGTGTGTGGTTTTTTATAGTAAGAAAGGAAGTCAGGTGAGGATGATGTTTGCTTCTGCTTATGCAGTGGGATCATGATTTTTATTAGTATTTATATAGCATTTTAGTGTGTCAAGGTTTTACATGTGTTACCTAAGGTGGGTGAGTGTGTATGTGCCTTCAAGTTGCCTATCAACTTACGGGTTTCATTGGGTTTTCTTAGGCAAGGAATCCACAGAGCTTGCTTTGCCAGATCCTCCTTCTGAAATATAGCCTACAGCACCTGCTATTCTTTGGCAGTCACCCATCCAGGTACTAACCAGAGCTGACCTTGCTTAGTTTCCAAGATCAGTTGGGATCTCATGCCTTTACGGTATTTAGGCCCTCAAAGTTGTTGTTGTTGTGTGCCGTCAAGTCTTTCCAACTTATGGTGACCCAAAGGTGAACCTATCATGGGTTCTCTTGACAAGATTTATTCAGAGCATTAAAACTCTCGCCTACTGATATGCGAGCCATCAGACAGCACCAGTTATATGAAGTTGAAGGCTTTCATGGCCAGCATCCATAGTTTTTTGTGGGTTTTTCAGGCTCTGTGGCCATGTTCTAGAAGAGTTTATTCCTGACGTTTTGCCAGCATCTGTGGCTGGCGTCTTCGGAGAATGCTGGCATGGGGTACATTCTCTGAAGATGCCAGCCACAGATGCTGGCAAAATGTCATGAATACAGTCTTCTAGAACATGGCCACATAGCCCAAAAAAAACCCATTTGTTATTTCCAAGTTCTGGTTAATATGCAGTGGGCCTTTGGTATCCGCTTGGGTTTGGTTCCAGGATGCCTGTGGATACGAAAATCCAAGGATGCTCAAACCCCGCTGAATACAATGGTATAGTCCAATGGTGCCCCATATATAAAATGGTCGAATCAAGATTTGCTTTTGTGGATTTATATAGGTTTTGAATATATTTGAATCCATGGACAAAGAATCCATGGATACAGAGGGCAGACTGTATATCCATACGCATCTCCTATGCTCTACTTTTTATACCGAGTTTGCAGAAGTAACCCATGCACTCTACATTTCAACGCTCTCTCCTGGGTACAGGAGGGGGAGAGCTTTTTGTCCGATATAATTGCTACCCTAAGCAGGTGTGACATGCTTTAAATTATTATTGCACTTTCTAAAAGCCTTCCGGATGCAAACCTTTCACGGCATGCAAGGGATGGCACCTTGGCAAATTAAGAGAAGTGGCCAGAATGAATCCTGGCGGATCAGAGAGTTGCTTGGCATGAGCTTGAGAGACACGCCACAAATTATTCATCGCCAATTATGGCGGCTCCGTAAGGGCCGACCGGGGCTGGATTTGTTAGCCGCCCGTCCCAGGGAAGCCAAAAGTGCTATTACAACTTGTAAATTGGTTAATGGATCCGCTCGCGAACGGCGGAGGGCAGGCAGGGGAGAAGGGGGGGATAAAAAAAAGGATCACGCAACCTATTAGCGGCCTGTGTTCTAGCAAATATTGAATAAATGGACTTTTATGGTAAGAAATCTTAAGGGAACCCCGACACCTCGCTCGGAGTCTAATTGAAACAACCAATTTGACTGAACAAAGGAGGTTAGATCAGCGATACACTTTGCAAAATGAGTTTCAGTTAATCGGGTTACCGACCGAGGAGGTGGGTTTATAGAACGGCCGCAGAAAACTTCGCTCCCTCCTTTATGCCCGCAACATTTCTTCTTCAAAGGCCATCACCAAATATTTCAGGTTCAACATCCCTGCTGGGGATGCGGACATAGAAGGGTAGAGTTGGAAGGGACTTCAAGGGCCATCCAGTGCATCCCCATTTTGTCATGCGGGAATACACAATCCAAGCCATCCAGACGCACTTTAAAAACCTCCAAAGAAGGAAACTCCATCACTGTCCAAAGCAGTGCCTTCCATAGTTGACCAGCTCTTACTGTCAGGAAGTTCTTCCTAATCTTTATGAGGAATCTCTTTCCCTGGAGCTTGAGGTCCTGGGCCTACGGAGCAGCAGAAAACAAGCTTGCTCCATCCTCAATATGGAATCCCTTCAAATATTTAAACAGGGCTATCATGTCCCCTCTTACTCTCTACTCCAGGCTCCCTAAGTCACTCCTCGTAGGGCTGCATCATTTCCAGGCCTTTCACTATTTCGGTGGCCCTCCTCTGGACACACTCCAGCTTCTCAACATCAACATCTTTCTCAATATTTTTGAATTATGGTGCCCAGAACTGGACACAATCTTCCAGGGGCGGTCGGACCAAAGCAGAATAGAGTGGCACTATTACTTCCCTCCATCCGGATATTACGCTTCTATTGATCCAGCCTAGGATTGCATTGGCTTTCTTAGCTGCAGCATTACATTGCTGTCCTATGTTCAGTAAGACTTCCAGATCCCTTTCACATGTACTGTTGTCAAGGAGGGGTCCCCCATCCTGTATCTATGTGCTTCATTTTTACTGAATCCCACATTTCTCCCTGTTGAAATTCGGCCGGGCTGGTCCATGTGAAATCATCCGTTCAGATAATCATTCCTGCATTCCCCTTGCGCTGGATTTAAGAGATTAGCACCACCGCCAGCTCTCCATCCAAGAGTTCAACTTCACTCCCTTTAAACCTGCTCCGTAAACACGGAAAAGATGAACAGCCCTTCATTTTTATGAGATGCCAAAGGGACCCCGGGACCTAGAGCGATTGGCTCATGCTGGAAAATCTGACTTTATAAGGGACAGCAGTTAAGCAGCTGCCTTTTCAAAATATAGAACGGCATCGCCTTGCCATTAGTTGGCATTACGATCGCTCCATGAGCTCTCCGTTTCATGACCTGTTAATCATTCAGAATATTAACAAGGCCCCCGGGGTGAAAAGTTTGGATGAAAACTCCTGCCCATGCAAACAAGAATGGTGGGTGCCACTCTTGGATGGGCAAGACAGCGAAGAGGCAGCTGTAGCAACGTACCGTCTGACTTTTCACAGAGGAAAACCAAGGAAGATCAGACTAAGATGCCAAACGTTATCAGTGAACGACAACAAACAATTCTGGAGAGACTTCTGCAGTTTGCTTTTGTCCGAGTTCGCAGGGAAGGGCAGAACCAGCATGGCATAGCAGTTGAGTACTGGGCTATGACTCTGGAAACCAGGGTTCGAATCCTGGCTTTAACATTTACATTTATATTAGTGTTTTTAGCTTGGAGCAGCAGTTTTGGTGTTGGACTTGCATACTGGGAGACCAGGGTTCGAATCCCAGCTTGACCATAAAACCCACTGGGTGACCTTGGGCAACTCATGCTCTCTCAGCCTCAGAGGATGGTAATGGCAATCCCTCCCCGAAGGATCTTGCCAAGAAAACGCCATGATAGGGTCGCCTTAGGCTTACCAAAAGCCAGAAAAGACTTGAAGGCAAATAACAACAACAACGACAGGGAAGGGCAAGGTTCCCACCCTGCTGTCTCTTGCAACTGAATTAATCCTGTTCTAACAGAGGACTCTTTCAGACATGGGAAATTGGAAGTATAATCCAAGGGCTATCCAAACACAATCATGGGGTTTCACATTATTATGAATTAAAGTATCTCACGCAATTTCGGGCCAAAGGGAAGTCATTCCGAACGCAATCATGGGTTTCACGTTATTGCGAATTAAAGCTTTGCACGCAATTTCAGGCAATGGGGGGTCATTTTCGGGTAATGGAACATTATTCCGAACGCACTCCGAATGCAATGGGGATTCACGTGAATTTGCTAAACTAGCGAATTCACCTGAATTCACATTGGTTCCATTCGAAGTTGGGAGGTGAAAGAGTAGCATGACTTCGGCATGCAGACTCTCTTATGGTCCATATTGAAAAAAGCACAGGTACCACCCCTACCGATGCACGCTGGGAACAACACAGCCTCCAACTCTCCCAGTATGCCAGAGATGGTCCCGATTAATTCTCTTTCATACCATTTTCTCAGTTGCTTTAAAAATGTCCCAGCTTCTCTCTCTTCCTTCCACTTTCCTCCACCAGGATGGCTTACTTCAATGGCTCCAAACTGACTCAAAGTGCAAAAGGAATCTGCACTCGGCCAACTCTTGCAGGGGGAGACAAGAGATGAGGGTGGACTTGTGAGTTTCCCAGTACGCTTCAGCAAAAGCAACCTGCTGCGGACTCTCTTAGCTTGTGTGTTCTTCCCCAGTGAAGTGGGTCCTTGGTATCCACTCAGGTTTGGTTCCAGGACCCCCGAGGATACCAACATCTGTGGATATTCAACACAGTGTCACAGTAAAATGGTGTCCCTCATATAAAAATGGCAAAAACAAGGTTTGCTTCTTAGAATTTGTATTGTTAGAAAAGATTTCCAAGCCACGGATGCTTGAATCCATGGCCCATGCTTCAACGATTCTATGATTAAAAAGTCCACGGAGAGGGAGAGCTGGTTGTGATAGATTTTGCCATCTTGACCACACTCTAATTCGCTTGGCCACATGGGTCTTGGTTTTTAATCTACGAAATATCAGAGGTTATGGAACAACCTAGCTTCCTTGCGGGGAGCTATTTCTTCTGCCCGAACCTAGAAGCAGAGCAGGAGAGGAAGGCTGGCTTGCTGGGTGTCGTACCCCATCGATTCATCTCGCAACAACACCCAACTTGCCTGCCGACTAATGTTTCGCGATGGGTGGTACAGGAAGTGCCGTCTCTAATCTCCGGGAACAAGATTTGTGCCTGGATTAAATGACGCTCCGTATTTGCTCTCCACCCAGACAGGCTCCAGCTCGGTCTAAGATGCAGCTTCCTCTAATTAGAGCGACTCTCCTCCTTTCGCAGCAGCTACAGTAACAACAAAGTGTCCTGTAAGACATGGGGGTTTCCCTTAGCCGGAGCATTGGGGGGTCGCCACCATCCTTTCTCCCCCGATATCTGGGGTTCTCAGAGAAACATGGAAAGTATACACAGTTTCCAGGTCATCAAGACAGCTTCGGCGGCCCACCAAGACTTTGCTGACAGAAGGAGACTGCAGGCACCATCCTCCAATGTCCCACTCACCCGCACCAAAAGACTCTATCCCTTGGTTGTATTTTAAAGATGGATTTGGGGTGTCAGACAAAGCACAGTCATAACCTCATAGCTACATTATGGAGAGAGATCTTGTAGCACCTTTGAGACTGAATGAAAGAAATTGGCACCGTGAGCTTTCGTAGACTTAATCTATTTCCAAATGCAACTGAGGAAGTAGACTGAAGTAGTACGAAAGCTCATGCTGACAACGTCTTTCTTTCAGTGAGTCTCAAAGGTGCTACAAGATCTCTCTGCACACCGATTTTACAGACTAACGCGGCTATATCTTTGAATCCACCGCTCCATGTTAATGGCTACATATTTATGGCGCAACATCACGGCTATATCTTTATCAATGACTTGGGTGAGGGAATCAAGGGCATGCTTGTCAAATTTGTAGATGACACTAAATTAGACAATACCCCAGAGGACCGGGTCAGAATTCAAAATGATTTTGAACAGATTAGCGAGCTGGGCCACAACTAACAAAATGCAAGGTACTACATGTAGGCAGAAATAAAGAAATGCACAGATATAGGATGGGAGACACTTGGCTTGACAAGAGTACATAGGAAAGGGATCTAGGAGTCCTAGTAGACTGCAAGTTGAACACAAGTCAACAGTGTGATGCAGCTGCTAAGAAAGCCAATATGATCCTATGTTGCATCAATAGTGTTTAGATGGAGGGAAATAATAGTACAACTCTATTCCACTTTGTTGAGTCCTCATCTGGAATCCTGTGTCCAATTCTGGGCACCACAATTCAAGAGGGATATTGACCAGCTGAAACATGTCCAGAGGAGAGTGACCAAAATGGTGAAAGGCCTGAAAACCACCAAGCTCTATGAGAAGTGGCTTAGGGAGCTGGGAATGTTTAGGCTGGAGAAGAGAAGGTTAAGGGGTGGCATAATAGCCCTGTTTAAATATTTTAAGGGATTTCATGTTGAAGATGGAGCAAACTTGTTTCTGGCTGCTCCAGAGTCTAGGACACAGAGCAATGGATGCAAACTGCAGGAAAAGAGATTCCACCATATCGTTAGGAAGAAAGTCATGAAGAGATGACAGCGGACCCTGCTGCCTCGAAGGGCAGTGGAGTCTCCTTCTTTGGAGGTTTTTAAGCAGAGGCCATCTGTCTGGTGTGCTTGGATTGTATGTTCCTTCATAGCGGTACAGGGTTGGATTGGATGACCCCTGAGGTTTCTTCCAACTCTATGGAATCTATGATCTCAGTTCTCTTTCATAGTGGCCAAACCCATCTTCCACCCCAATTTTGTCTCCATCGTATGGTGAAAATTGTCTTGCTACACCTTTGTAACACTCTACTCTTTCAGACGTCGGAAATTGGAAGTATAATTTAATGTCAATTCGAATGCAATCATGGGTTTTATGTTATTGCGAATTAAAGCTTCGCACGCAATTTCGGGTAAGAGGGAAGCCACTCCGGATGCAATCATGGGTTTTACGCTATTGCGAATTTAAGCTTCGCACGCAATTTCGGGCAGGAGGGGGTTATTTTCGGGTAATGGGAAGTAATTTCGAATGCCTTCCGAACGGAACAGGAGTTCATGTAAATTCGCTTTACTAGCGAATTTACATGAATCTGCATTGGCTCCATTCGGATTTGGGAGAAATTCCTGCCGTTTGAAAGAGTCCACAATGATAGAAGGGTGAGGGGCACACACAAAGGATTAGAGCCCATTACCTGGACCCTGGAAACGCTCTCCCCGCACCAGAGATCTACAGCAATATTTTGGTGCAGAGGGTCCCATTTACATTTTCTGGAAAGAGCAACCACTTTGTGGCCTCCCATGTGAACTAACTGAAGTTGATCTCTTATTTTTGGTTTAAGTCCTCCTGGCTAAGCCCAACAAAGGCAATGTCCTTTTGAAACGCTTGCTTCCAGTATCCGACGAATGGCAACGCAGAGGTGCCTTTGTTCTGCGGATCATCCTCGGCTGAGAAGATGCTTTTGAAATGCACCGTTACGGAAGGGCTGCGGTGACAACTCTCTTTCCAAATCCTCTTCTTTGAATGTGCCTCTAAACCCATCATTGCCGCTAATCGGGCGCTAACTACTAATTCATCTTAGCAAGCGTTGCAAGCTGCTTACTCAAGCTATTAATATCTTATCACACTTCAGCCAATGCGCGTTCAAAAGCACCTGCCCTATGAGACCTGATTTATAAGGAATCCATGTCTATATTTTTGGGAACCTGTCTATGGCAAATCAATGCCGAGTTTATTCTCTATGATGAAAGGTTTCATGGGAGTGGGAAACCACACACCTTGCGGCCAAAGCATCCTTCTGCTCTTCTTCAAGTGGCAATGTCTGTTTCCCCATGAAACCATCATTTGGTGGTTTCGTAGCATTCGTGATTTCTCTCCATCCAAAAAAGTTGGAACGCCTCTCTGAATTCCTAGCTATTTGCACTAAGAGTTGAAGTCCTACATCCTGTTTTTAATCCCCCGCTAGAGTAGACCCATTGAATCCCTGGGATCTACCAACGTCTTGACTCAATATGCATCCAGTTAGTGACAAATCCACTCCGCTTGCGTTGGTGGAGTAAAAATTTCACTCTGTTGAATCCTGATCGGAAGGAGAACAGAACCTTGTCTCTTGCAGCAGATGATGCCCAATAAGTCTGCATTGAGCGATTAAAATGATGAAGAGCCAGGAAACCATGCCTTATGAGGAAAGACTTAGGGAGCTGGGGATGTTTAGTCTGGAGAAGAGAAGGTCAAGAGGTGATATGAGAGCCCTGCTTAAATGTTGGAAAGGATGCCATATTGAGGAGGGAGCAAGCTTGTTTTCTGATGCTCCAGAGAATAGGACCAGGGACAATGGGTGCAAGCTACAGGAAAAGAGATTCCGCCTCGACATTAGGAGGAACGTCCTGACAGCAAGGGCTATTCGATGGTGGAAGACACTCCCTCGGAGAGTGGTGGAGTCTCCTTCCTTGGAGATCTTTAAGCAGAGGCTGGATGGCCATCTGTCAGAGATGCTTTGATTGGGAGTTCCTGCATGGCAGGGGGTTGGACTGGATGGCCCTTGGGGTCTCTTCCAACTCTAGGATTCTACGATTCTATGATTCTACGAATCTTCTTTAACCGGGGAGAAAAAACAGGCAAAGATGCTATAGGCACCTATATCATCTCTGCCCCCTTTTTCCTCCCCAGTTAAACAAGATGTTGTTATTGTTAGGTACCTGCAAATCATTTCTGATTCAAACCTATCACGAGGTTTTCTTGGCAAGATACATTCAAAGGAGGTTTGTCATATACCATTTTTAAAAGTGCAATATATAGCACATCATCGCACACCTTACGAACGGTGCCCATAAGCGCCGAGACGAGCTCTGCTCCAATTTGCACATATTTCTTTCCTCTCTCCATTTTCTCCCCTTTCGGCTGCGACGACCCTTCGAGCGTCATTAAAAATCTACCCCACACACAAATTGCCTAAATATTCATTTACAGCCCTACTAAGCGAGCGTAATATATACGGATGAAGAACAAGGACTCGGGTGTCGCTTTCCGGAGCAGAAATATTTTGTTCCGATCACGGCTCGCCAGCAAAAATCAACTCCCAGATACATTTTGGTTTGCAAGAGGCCATGTTAACAGCTTGAGCTTCGGGATCAATTGCTCATGTTCAGCCGTGGATGTTGGATCATTTTAGCGTAAAATGATACAGGCGTAATAGGTGGGTAGGGGAGAGCATTAACCACTCATGCGCCTTACTTCACTTCACCAATTTGGACAGCTTTATCCTCATGGACAGCATACCTTTGATATATAGAGATATACAGTTGGCCCTCTCTAACCATGGATTCTTTATCCACAGATTCAACCAACCACAGCTTGAAATTATTCTAATTCTAATTCTTGTTTTCGCCATTTTATATAAGGGACACCATTTTACTATGCCTTGTTTTTTTGGCCTTGCTGGGCTTAAAGCAGGGTTGGGTAAAGTCCAACCCATGGACTGATTATGGTCCCTATATGGGTCAAAAATGCAATTGGTTTTGCTTCAAAAATGCCTCCCATGTTTCTCCCATGGGAAAATGATTTTTTATATGTTGGCAGCAGCCAGATTTATATATGCCAGATGTTGGAAAATAAGTACCAATTGATGAATGGGTATTGAAACTAACAGACTTGATAAAAGCAGATATGATATCAAAAAAATTAAAAGAAAATATCAAAGATACTAAAGATACTGATTATAGACTTTGGAAATTGTAAGTATAATCTTATGGCAATCCGAACGCAATCATGGGGTTTCACGTTATTATGAATTAAAGTATCTCACACAATTTCAGGCAAAAGGGAAGTCATTCCGAACGCAATCATGGGTTTTACTTTATTGAGAATTAAAGCATCTCACGCAATTTCAGGCAATGGGGGGGGGGTCATTTTCGGGTAATGGGAAGTCATTCTGAACGCATTCTGAACACAATGGGAATTCACGTGAATTCGAATTGGCTCCATTCGCAATAAGGAGAAATTCCTCCCGTCTGATAAGGTCCATTGATATAGATATGGATATAGGAAGTTGGGAGAACTTATCTAAATATATTAAGGAGAAATGGCCAAATATCCAAACTATAAGTTAAATGAAAGGAAAGAAGAGAGAAGCACATGGGACGACAGCATGAAAGAATTCTACTTATGAATGATTAATATAAATAAATTGGGAAAATAAGGAGAAAGAGGTGGAATCAACCCATACAACAACGTTACTTTAAATATGATTAGCGGAAGAAAACTAATGTAAAAACGAATCGGTGGAGGATGGACAGACGGAAGTCTTGTCAATGTCGGAGAGGTTTGATTAGTATGTATGGAAAATCCATTGCTTGTAAGGATGTGTATGTGTTGTTTGCTTGGTTATGTTTTGTCGTAACTATGCTTTAAATTAATTTAAAAGAACACTTCTTAAATTCTTCTCTTCACGTTTTTGCATTTGGCTTTGGCATATCGCGTCACATCGCAAGCACGCTTTTCCTGAGACTGGGGTACTTTTGGCAAGGAAGAAAGCGACATGTAATGGCCCTTTTTGAAAAGGCAGTTACTTCGGGCAAATTAACTACCAATTGCACATTACAGGCCATATTAAGATTTAATCATAACCCGGGTGATAAATCTCCTTGGGGTTCAATTACCCGAAAGAAATCACATCACAATAAATGGGCATTTTTATACCTAGATACCTGTAAATTATCAGAAGAACATTTTCTGGCAAATTGAATAATTGCATTTCATGGGGGCAAGTGTAGAGGAATGCTTTTCCCCAAAGGATAAGAGAATATCAAATTTTCCTATGCACTGGCAAGCAAGGTCCGTCTGAAAGCCACTTTCACCATAAAGTCGACATGTGAAAATGAGACTGATATTCCCAAGGCGTTAGCATTTTCTAAAAACTGTTAATTTCGTGAAAGTCGCTGTCATTCTGTGTCTTCAGGTTGACTCCAGTTTATGGAAAATTCATGTTTTGTGTGTGTGTTGAAAGCTTTATTTGCAGTTGAGGTGGAATCTCTTTTCCAGTAGTTTGCATCCATTGCTCCGGGTCCCATTCTCTGGAGCAACAGAAAACAAGCTTGCTCCATCCTCAACATTACATCCCAGTATCTGAACACGGCTAGCATCTCGCCCCTTAATCTTCTCTTCCCCAGGCTAAACATACTTCGGCTTGTATCCTATTAGTGATGGTGTTGTAACTTACATTTTGTTGTTGTTGTTGCTGCTGTGTGCCTTCAAGTCATTTCTGACTTCTGGCGACCCGAAGGTGAACCTATCACAGTGTTTTCTTGGTAAGTTTCTTCAGAGCGGGGTTGCCATTGCCACCCTCTGAGGCTGAGAGAGTGTGACTTGCCCAAGGTCACTCAGTGGGTATACATGGCTGAGTTAGGATTCAAACCCTAGTCTCCAAAGTACTCAAACCAGTACTCAAACCATTATGTCACATTGGCTCTTAGACTTAGACGTAGGGCCATGTAATTCTCTTCTCTTCCGATGATCTCAAGGTAGGTTTCAGGGGTTGGATCTGGATCTGGAGCACAGCAATTATATTGCAGCTACGCAATCTGTCCTTTGCTACAACCCAGCAAAATCAAATTCACAAAACATAACATAAATGACAGTGGGCCCTTGGTATCCTCCGAGGTTTGGTTCCAGGACCCGGCATGGATACCAAAATCCGTGGATGCTCAAGTCGCATCGTATACAATAGAGCAACGGTTCCCAAATATCGCTCTCCCAGATGTTTTGGACTGCATCTGGCCAAGCTGGTTGGGGCTTCTGGGAGTTGAAGTCCAAAACACCTAAAGGACCATGGTCTGGGCATCAATGCAATATTATTACTATTACTGTTACTATTACTATTATCACAGTGAGCCCTTGATATCTGCTGGGGTTTGGTTCCAGGACCTCCCACGGATACCAAAATCTGTGGATGCTCATGTCCCATTATATACAATGGAGAGTAAAACGATGTCTCTTATATAGAACGGCAAAATCAGGATGTCTTTATCAGTTTTGGCATCCCATTCGGTGATGCCATCACTATTCAGTTTATTTCCAAGCTGTGGATGCGGGAATCCGCGGATCAAGAATCCATGGATACAGAGGGCCTGACGTAAAAGCAGAAGGAACAGTTGCCCAATTGTAGCTGTGGATCACGTCCAACAACAACACCGACAGCAACAACGTCTCGTCCCTCGAATGAACAGAGCTCCTTTGTCTCCCTTCCCATTTCTTACCTGCTCTTGTTGTCAGGGATATTAGCATTAAATACTTACTGCCTGGCTTAACTAAGGGGTAGAGAGTGGATTTAATTTGTCTGGATGAAAATCCAATTATACAACGGAGCCCCCCGGGGGTTGGAGTTGAAGCCATTATACCTGCCGAATCTTTCCGCTGAAAAATTGCACGCAGGGTCTCTTCTCCCTCCTTCTGCCTTTCCTTTCCGCGGCTCGCATAATTGGGTTTGGACTCTGGAAGGAGAACAGAACGACACAACCCTGTCAAGCGAAGGAATCGACGCACTATGGCCACCTGTAAAGACGGCACGAATCCGATCGGAATCGCATATCTAGCAGGCAAAGCTTATAACACCGACAGGGTTAAAAGGAGATCCTGGCACAATCGGACAAAAGAACGTAGGGAACAACAAGCTAGGCGGTTCACACACGCACAAAACCCATCAGCAGTTATGTTCTCTGTTGGAGGGGGAAACCCATAAGACGTCCTTTATTGTTTTGCCCAGAATTTGGACGTGGAAGTGGTTTTCCTTACTATTGCAACAGGCTCTTGGTACCCGCTTGGTTCCAAGGACCACTTTGTACACCAAAAAGTCATGGATGCCCACTTGTGTTTTAGAAGTTATGGTTTGAGTGTTGGGCTATGACTCTGGGGATGAGGGTTCGATCCCCGGCTCAGCTATGGAACCCGCTGGCTGACTTCGGGCAAGTCACACTCTCTCAGCCTCAGGGGAAGATGAGGGCAGACGTCCTCTAAACAAATCTCGCCCAGAAAACCCAGCGATAGGCTCGTCTTAGAGTCGTCTTAAGTCAGGAATGACTTGAAGGCACACAACAGGAACAACACTGATTTTTTTTATTTGTCGGGTTTTCAGGCCATGCGGCCACGTCCTGGAAGAGTTTATTCCTGACGTTTCGCCAGCATCTGTGGCTGGCATCTTCAGCGAATGCTGGCACGGCATCTTCAGAAAAAGATGTCAGCCACAAGCTTCAGGAATAAACTCTTCTGGAACGTGGCCGCATAGCCCGGAAAAACCCAAAAAAACTAGGGATTCTGACCGTGCGAGCCTTCGACTTCAGCGCTGATTTTGCTACCACTGAAAAAGTACAAGGGGGGAAAACGTAAGAGATTAAAGGTATTTAATTTTTCTCTTTTCCACTGATGTTGGGCAAGTATGAGGAGCAGTTCAAGGGAGAATTAAGGGTCCGTACACCGCCAGCCTCCAGCCAATAGGAGGAGGAAACATCAGAAATACCTAATGTAGGAAGGAATTGTGATCCCAGTATAAGGAGTGTGAGGTTGCAAGTATCTTGTCCTTGTGAACTTTTGTCAAGCGGACGGATGCCAACCCTATGAGAGGCCTCCAAGTCATACGATCTTCAACCGCCCAGCTCAGGTCTTGCAGATTCAGAGTTGGGGCTGCCTTGCTTAAGTCTATCTATCGGTGGTCTTCCTCTTTTTCCTGCTGCCTTCTATTTTACCAAGAAGTATTGACTTTTCTAGTGAGGCTTGTCTTTTCATGAGACGCCCAACTCAGTTTCGTCATCTTGGCTTCTAGGTAGAGCCGAGGCTTCCTTTTCCCTGGGGCCCATTTATTTGGGGTTGTTCTTGCGGTATCCACAGAACTCTTTTCCAGCACATTTCAAATGAGTTGATTTCCTTCCTATCCACTTTCTTCACTGTCCAGCGTTTTCAGCCGTGCATAGAAATGGAAATATGAAGGTACGAACAACTTTAGTATTCAATGATAGACCTTGACACTTCAGATCTTGCCTGCTTCCTAGCTTCAGGCTTTCCTTTCACCTCCGAGGACATCAATAGTGGAACGTCTTTTCGGCTTGAGTCCAGTTGCGTCATGCGCCGTAGCCCTGCTGCTGCCCAGTAGCTGTTTGGCACATAGAGTTTGGCTCCTCAGCAAAAGCCGGTCTGACATGGGAAGACCCTACCGCTGGCATTGTACAACCGACGGCCTCACAGGAGCGTGCAATCCCACCACCGCAGAAAGGTAGTGCCGTTGGCGGGTTGCACGTATATCCTTGCCTTGAATTGTTTGAAATGCAGGACGGTTTGGAGTCGGCTACGGTTCAGGCAGCCTTGTTCTGCCACCCAGTGGGCTTTTGGAAAGGTGACACCCCAAAACTGCAAATCCTGAGAGGTCTTAGCTTAAGATCCCGCAGCGTCGGATGTATGCCAAGCATCTAAATCCGTCTGTATAGCCAAGTCTCCAGTTGCTAACCCCTGATGGAGCCTTCCCAACATGTTGCTGGAGAGGAGGGAGAACAACAGAGATGTGTCCAGCTGTTTCTCTGTTGCTGAACACATTAAAACAGGTATGTACAGTTGTCCTGAAGAAAGTCCTTGCAGATGCCATGCTTTTTTTGGCACATCAAGTGACAGGGAAATAGATGGATGCATCTCCGCTGATCCCCTTTTCTCAAATGATACCGAAATCTCTCTTTCTTTGTGTGTATGTGTGAAGGATGTCTATGCAGCTTAAAAGATGGTGATTTAGGTTGTTGCACAAACGGTAAAGAATTCCAACCTGCACAACTTAAAATATGGGTTACAATAGCACAATGCGTGTGTATGTTGTAAGCCTTCAAGTTGTTTCCAACTTATGGAAAGAAGGGCATCTGAGGAAGTAGAGCTAAGTCTACAAAACCTTATGCTAACACCTCTTTTGCCCAGTTAAGTCTCAAAGGCACTGCAAGATCCCTTTGCAGACTAAACTAAACTAAACTATGCAAGGTCCACGAATACAGAGCAGTTTCAAATGCACAACTGTAGGTTACATGCGCCAAAGCTTCTACTTCAATGGGTTGTGACTGACGCAAATAAAAGATTTATCTCTTTCTGTATCAGGTTCTGTTGCAGGTTTCTTTCAGCCGCACTGTGCAGGAATAGAAGAGTTTATTTCTATCCATCTCAAGCACCCAAATTTCTTGGGTCGACCCCAGCGGAGAAAAGACAAGAGACCTTTGGAAACCCTGAAGGTGTTGCCGAACAGTTTATGGACTCTTCGTGTCCTTTTCCAGGCTTCTGGGCTTGCGTCAGCTCTCCATGTTTTGTAACGTCAACCCTCCAAACCTGGCTGTTGTTACCATGGAATGTAGTCTGACATGATTTGGTTTTCACAAGAATTACAGTCGGTGGGAGGCTAATGAAACCAGAGTGGCGTTGTCAGAAGGCATCTCCGCAGAGGCAATCTCTTCAGAACCGAGGCTGACAGAGATGTTTCCTATTATCGTTTGGATCCGGATGTTCCCCCCGCACCGCGCATGGGGCTGTTAAGTCTTTGTAAAACTCATCCGTGCCAGGATCAATTGATAATTTTTACCCATTTTTCTCCTTGCTGTGAGAAAGTCATTGGCAACTGTGCGCCGCACAACACGTGTCTACGACCGGGAGCCATTGCGCAATGCAAAGCAGACAATAAGCAAGTGCAATGCACAACCGCAATGTGCAATGCGCAACTGCAATATGCGATGTTGCTGCTCCTTTTTGCCATCGAAATACATCTTGCTGTTGCTCCATGGCAAAGAACTCACCTTGAGTGAGGGCTATTGACAGAAAGCCAGCTTTGTTTGCGCGAAGGCCTCCATCCCGAAAAGAGGGATGGCATACAATTCGGCACAAACGGATGGAGGGTTATTACCAGAATCGAACGAGCGAGGAGGATTGTGAGAAAGAAAGGACACTCTGGGTTTGAAGGTCTGTCTCGAATTAAGCTCCCCTTGGCAACGTTCAGCCTACGTCTCTTTTGCCAAACTACTGCAGATGTCAGCCAGCCAGTGCGTTTATTGTTTTGGCCGGCAAAGCTGCTCCGTCAGGAGAAACTAGGATCCGCGAAGCCAAGAGACTCCATTTCCTGCTCTATTCAAGATTCCTCAGATCCTGCCAAGTGCTGCTCCATTCATGACTTCTCAGAGTATTTTCCAAGCCTTGCGCCATTCATGAGTTACCAGTTTCTGCCAGCTCCGGTCCATTCATCCGATTCGGCCAAATCTCTCTCCATTCATGACGCGTCCGATTCTGCCAAGTTCCACAGATTCCCTGTTTCCTTGAATTATAAGAAAAAGAGCTTCTACCTATACGTTAGGGGGAAAAAACCTCTTGACATTAAGGGCTGTTCAACAAAGGACTGAACGGCCTTGGCGGGTGGTTGCATCTCCTCCTTTGGACAGAATCGCAGAACCAAAAAGCCCTAAAGATGGAAGGGACCCCAAGGGTCACCTATTCCAACCTTCCCTGCTCTGCAGAAATAAAGCTAATCCTGAAAGATGCTCTGGACCTTATCAGATGTCGGAAATCGGAAGTATAATCCAATGGCAATCCGAACGCAATTGTGGGGTTTCACGTTATTACGAATTAAAGCATCTCACGCAACTTCGGGCAAAAGGGAAGTCATTCCGAAAGCAACCGTGGGTTTTACATTATTGCGAATTAAAGCATCTCACACAATTTCGGGCAATGGGGGGTCATTTTCGGGTAATGGGAACTCATTCCGAACGCATTCCGAACGCAATTGAAATTCACGTGAATTCGAATTGGCTCCATTCAAAATAAAGAGATATTCCTCCTATCTGATATGGTCCCCTGTTGAAAAATCTCCAAAGATAGTCCACTAACCTCCAAGTCGGTACACAACACCGTCAAATAGCTCTTACAGTAAAGGCGTTTTTAATGTTTAATGGCATCTGTGTTCTTGCAATTTTAATACATTGGTTTGTGGTTCTAAGTTTCTGAAGCTGCAAAGGTGTTTAAAGAGTTGGGTGACTGTCTTTGGCTGTGGTTTTCTACATAGCAAGGGGTTGAACTGGATGGCCCTTGGGTTCCCTTCTCATGCTACAGTTCCCTGATCTTTCCAACCTGGGCTGCATCTGCACTTCAGAATTAACGCAGTTTGGTACTGCATTAAACTTCCATGGCTCAATGGTATGGGATTCTGGGATCTGTAGCTTGGTGAGGTATTTAACCTTCTCTGTCGGAGAGCTCTGGGGCCACAACACACTGCAAATCCCGGAATCCCACAGCATTGTAAAGTGGTGTCAAACCAGATGATTTCTGCAGTACAGATGCAGCCTTTGTTACTTTAGGAACAAAAAACGCACTATTTATAAGTTGGCCTGGCATCAAAGTATGATGTTTGATATTTTAAAGATACAGTTTATTCAGGAAATTAGTTGCAAACTGGATTTACTTAGTTAAAATATTACTTTTGGAAATAGTGCTACGGGTTCCTGAACTATAAAGACACTTTGCTTTCACTTATTTACAAGAAGCGGGCCAAAACATTAAGAAACAGAAGAAAACGTCAACCTAAGTAAAACAAAGAAAATTATTTTGTCTCCTTAATTTTCTCTCTATAGCGCCAAACAGACATGAAGAACTCATTACTGTACAATATGTACTTTTTTAAAAAAATGCTTTTAATCATTATAAGTTTTAAATTGTTTTAATATTGTTAGTAGTTCGATTCTATTTTAAGGTTGGCTCTCTGTGTGTTTTAAACTATATTGGCCGCGATTCAAGATCAGCTACTTAGTTATAGTAGATGAGCCAGCGTGGTGTAGCGGTTTGAGCATTGCGCCAAGACTCTGGAGACCAGGGTTCAAATCCTGCTCAGCCAGGGAAACCCAATGGGTGACCAAGTCACACTCTCTCGGCCTCAGAGGGAGGCAACGGCAAATGAGCAAACCGTGCCAAGAAACCCGGCGATTGCTTTGCCATAGTTGGAAATGAGTAACTGTCCAATGACTTCTTAGGACAGTTAGGTTCAGTTACAAGGTGGAGTAAGAAACCCACGGGGTCAGGAATAACTCGAAGGCACACAACGACAACAAGGGTTAAGAGTCAGTGAGAAGCGTCAGAGTCAACCAGGATTTGTTGTCGATGGTTGCCATCAAGTTGGCTTTGACATATGGCAACTCTTTGAAGGAGAGAGACCTCCAAGATGCTCTGCTCAGGTCTTGCAAGCTCAGGTCTTCCTCGGTGGAGTCAATCCACCTATAATGTGGTCTTTCCACTTTTCAGACCGTCTTCCGCTTTGCCAAGCATGATCATCTTTTCCGTATTTTCGAATCTTGCGATATATCCATGATAGCCTCCATTTCGTCGTTCCCTTCAGAATTCTTCTGGGGAGAGTTCTGGGTCTATTTCCTCTGGTTTCCATTCATTTGTCTCTTTGCGTCATTGCATGACACCTGCAGAAATCCCCTCCAGAAGCACGTTTCAATTGAATTTTACAAGAAAAGAGATTCCACCTAAGCTTGAGAAATACCTTTTGGACTTTCAACACTGCCTCGAAGGGTGATGGACTCTCCACCTTTGGAAGCCTTCAAGCAGACGCTAGATAGGCATCTTTCCGGCTCCTTCCAGTTCCAAGGTCCTATAATTCCATTAATAAGAGCAGAAAGTATTACGGAGGAAAGGTACGAAAGGCCTCTTTAAAATCTATTCATCATGATTATTTTCATCGTCGGATTAAAAGATCTGATTCGTCCTGTGTGGGCTGGCAATTTTTTATCGGAGACCAGCTTGAGTTTTCTTCACAGATCGTTCGAGCCCACTCTCTCGGGAAGGAACAGCTTGGAATGTGAACTATGAAAACCGTCAAAGAGGCAGAAGAAACTGCCTTCCCTCCCCTTTCCCACCAACACACATTCCTATTTATATTTCGGGAGCCAAACTTGGCTCGGGAGCCGGGTAGGGAACGTCACCGATCGATAAATACAGAAGGCAGGCACCAGACTCTGTTTTTACATACAGTATGTTTTATTTCCCAGTGCATTAAATAAGCAGGACTTTGGTATCAGTGGGCCCTTTTTAAATATTGTCCCCACTCTGTTTCGCAGAAGGAAAAACAAAAACGACAGCAACCACCCAAAAGCCGGAGTACAAAAACATTCCATATACAGTAACAAACCCCATAACAAATAGGTTGTGAACCTGAACAGTAACAACGCACAACCTGCAAGCGAAAGCAATGTGGATTCCCTTTCCCCGTCGTAACCAGGGATTCGCATCTGGATTAAAAACGACCTCCTTTTCCCTATCCAGACCCCAAAGAGAAGTCCGCAGTGGCAAGTAGGACCCACGGCTAAAGGACTTGGAGGCAGACTACTTTGAGCAGGGGCTATATTTACACCTGGGCCTAGCACCTGTTTTCCAGTGTGAAATATAATAAATTCTCTCTGGGGATATCTAGGTCCTCCAGTGCAACTCTATGCTCGACTTTAGCTAAAAGTTGCATTGAAAAGCCTAGAGATTCCTAGAGAGAACACACTACTAGACATTTGTAGTTCCTCCAGTGCAGTTCTATGGTCAGTGTCTGTCGGACGTTGACCACAGAGTTGCACTGGAGGACCTAGAGAGGTATCCTCTCCGGTAAAAACGTGGTGTTTTTGTTATTTGCCGTTTTTCCATATCCACGGGGGTCTTGTGCCCCTAACTCTAGCGATATATGGAGAGACAAGTGTATTGCTATTGACTGGAATCCTCTATGGCAATTATGAAAACATACCCTAGGGTTACACACTTGTGACCGTTACATATTCACAATCCCTATGGAGCCCCCAGTTCATCTCTTACTTTAGGGGCTACAGAGGGACCATGAAAGTCCCTCGATTCCCTCCTTACTGCTGTGATCGATGATCAGAAAGCAGCCAACTGAGGTTACCACACACGCAATTGAAAATGTGAGCGGGAATTAGCAATAGCAATAGCATTTGCATTTCTATGCTGCTCATCAGTGAACCCAACACTCTCTATGTCAGCCGTTCTAAATCTGTGGGTCGTGACCCTTTTTGGGGGTGTCGGACAACCCTTTCAGACATATTTCTGATGGTTTTAGGAACCGAGACGAAAACAATTTTATGGTCGGGGGTCACCACAACATGAGGAACGGTATTAAAGGGTCGCGGCATTAGGAAGGTGGAGAACCACTGCTCTAAGAGGTTTACATTGCCTCCAAGGAGCTGGGTACGCATTGTCCCGACCCACAAAAGGATGGAAGGGTGAGTCAACCTTGGAGCCTGCAGGGACTGAACTCACAACCTTGTGGCTGCAAGTACAAGCATTGAACCACCGCACCACCTGGCCTGCCCTGGTGCAACAGGGATCCTGTTTTGCAACAGAAATCCCATCGCACCGGAGATTGCTCACGGCTGAGGGTGGAAACGGCGGTCCGCCGCTTCCCAAGTGTAAAGGGAAGGGTCCTCTGTGGATTATTACTTCCTAGTAACTGGGGATTTGGGGTGTTGGGGTAGAACTCACTGTGTACAACTGTCATCACGGTGCTTACGCACACGTATCTCCCGTCCAGGATTCAGGCCAGTGGTCGTTGAAACAGCAGAATTCGGAAGCGATTGCCCAAGCGGGTATAAGAGCAAGCAGTCTGCAAGGGGCGTTTGCAAATGTTCAAAAGAGATGGGTATAAATTAAATATATATATATAATATATATATAATATTTAACATTTATATATATTCATATATCTATGCTGTTTGGACTAACTAACGTACTTAACTCAAAACGTCTGCTCACAATGTGCCTTGCAGACATGAACAGCACCTTGTGCATCCTTTCGATGCGGACCGCGGGTATTTCGGTCACTCTGGGAAGAGGAAAGCCGAGGGGGGAACAACGCATGTCGGCTTGAAGTTAAAGGCGTTTTACACTTTCAACAGCAAGCTGAGGATTGGGAACTCCTGTGACTGCTTTTCTGTTACACAGCCGGGAACGAGAGAGATGCGTGAATTGCAAGGAGGAAGAGGCGACAGAAAAGTCACTACAGTTCCCTTACTGGACATCTCTTCCCTGCCCCATCAGTTATTTTTCACATGATATGGCAAACCCTGGCAATGGGAATCCCAATTGTAGTAGAAGTTTGGATGGAAAATGGTATCAGTAAAAAAAAGGATGAGTTGGATACTGGATTTCTGGCTATTTCCCCCTGGAAAAACGATAACTGTTTTTTATTGCAAAATCTATTTCCTGCATATTATTCCTAGTTACTTTCCTTCCAACACCTCATACAGTCTCTCCCTTGCAAACCGACCTATCGTCTCGCCTCCTTTTTGCAATGGGAAAGCAGTAAAGTGTGCGCCTGTGTGTGTAGTTTGGTCCGTAGGCCATCAGAAACATCCTTTCAAATGTGTTGCGTTGGCCTTCGGAAACGAGTCGGGCGCATTGGAATGACTCAAGGGTGCACACCTATGGGTTTTAAAGGGACGTCTGCATACGAAAACATTTTAATGATTTCACTTCTCGACTCCTAGTAGGTTAACGGATGAATAATGGATTCAGGTGAAACCAGCTTGCGTATTCCCAAAACCTCACGACCGGTGTCTTTGGGAGGCAGTGGAAGAAGTGTCAATTTTGATAGCATTTTGTTTGCTAAATAAAGCATTTTGTGAGCAGGAGTCTGGAAATGCGAGCTTGAAACTGTCCTCCGGGCTTTGTTTGTTTTCCAATGTCGGCTGGCATCCTAAGCAAATCCAACTTACGCTGTCATAACTTTTGCCCGCCACCAAAATGGACCCTCTGCCTCCGAAACCCACCTTTGAAGCAACTCAGGGTGCAGCTCCACTGTAGAAGCAATGCAGTTTGACACCACTTTAAGTACTATAGCGGCAAGCTATGAAATCCTGGGATTCGTAGGGTTTTTTAAAAAAATTATTCTTTATTGAGATAAAATAAGAAGTTACACAGAAAAGCACAAATTCAACACCGATCATACATTTCTCATTATCTCATCGATTTTTGAGATACAAAATCAAGCACAAGGCCTTTAGTCTTTGGCCTTCTTTGCCAAAGCAGCTCACCAAACAACATACTGTGTTTCCCAGAAAATAAAACAGTGTCTTGTATTAATTTTTGTTCCCAAAGATGCACTAGGTCTTATTTTAGGGGATGTCTTTTTTTTTTGCCATGAAGAAAAATTCACATTTAGTGTTGGAAAAAAAAATAAATGAACATTTATTATATGCCGTATATATATTTATATACAAAAACTTTGCTAGTTTTAATTTCCGGGGAGGCCTTATATTTAGCAATTCAGCAAAACCCCTACCAGGTCTTATTTTATGGGGACGTCTTATTTTTGGGGAAACAGGGTATCCAAGGATTCTGTAGGATGGAGCCATAGGGGTTAAAGTGGTGTCAAACTGCATTATTTCTCCAGTGTAGATGCATCCTCAGTCCTCCAACACAGCCACTTCTGTATTACTGGAATACCACTCAGTAAACGGAGGCCAAACCATTTTTGCACTTTGAACACAGTTTTGCAGAGCAATCAGAAACCCAACCGTTGTATTTGGTGCTTTGCATGATCTGCTTGTGTGTCTTTTTGCACCGTCCTTCAGAATATTTTGGAATATACCATTTTATTTTTTTCCTGGAGCATATACGTCGGAGGCAGGAGTTCCTCGGCAGACAACCAGAAAGGGTGGGAAAAATCCGTTTTGGAAGAAAAGGCATTCAGTCGGTGAGCCCTCCACCAGTGGTTTTCAAGACACCGTCCAAAGACATTGGGTACCTGAATGGTGCTCAAAATCTCTCGGCTGTTGGATCTGGACCGCGACTGTCCAAGACGGACGAAACAGAGACACAGAGACAGGGTGCATACTAAGCGTAAATAAGCGTTTGAAAGATCAGGGAGAGTTCAAGGAAGGTATCCCCATTCCGACATGCGTGCCATCCTCCTGACCCGCAGGGACTTCTGGACAGGACAAGGCAGTGTTTTAAGTCTCTTCAGCCTTCACTGTTGGACCTAGGGACAAAAGGCACCAGTCAGAGCACCGCAACTTCAGGTGTGCAACACACACATATATTACTATAGAGAACGCCAACTAAATGTTGCAGCGTTTCCTTCCGCATGTGAGCATGGTGGCCAATCTGCTCTGGATTCGACATCTTATCTATAGGGGATCTATACAAGGTGACGAAATCAATCTTTCAAAATACCATATATACTCGACCGTAAGTCAACCTCAGGCAGAAGTCAAGGTTTTGGGGCCAAAATTATAGATTTTGCTAGGATAAGTCGAGGGTAAAATTTAGGGGCATATATCAAAGGATCTAAAGGACGAAGCGAAGCAAAACAATGTCAAAGAACTTATAAAATTCCAGCCGACGTAACTCTTTGTCTTAAGACTGGATGGATGAGAAAGTAGAAGGGGTTCAGTGCTTCACATATTATACTCTTGCTTTTCATCAGGAGATGGTTCCTTCTTTTAAATAAGATTTCAGATACAGTACTTACATTGATCTGTGGATAAGTTGAGTCTGTTTTTTGGGGTCGATTTTTGGACCTAAATTTCTAGACTTATACATGAGTACGTACAGTAATTTGAAATGATAATTCCCTGCTTCGCCATGGAAACCCACGGGGTGTTCTTAGTCAGGTCACACTCTCTCAGCCCCAGGGGCAGGCAAAGGCAAGCCCCCTTGGAAACAATTCTTGCCAATAAAAACCCATGAGAGGCTTGCCTCAGGGTAGGGTGTCCCGATGTCATAGCCGCAAGGAATGCTGACCATTCAAGAAAAATCTAAGCATTAAGATAAGAATAAATTCATCCTCTTGTTGTTGTTGGGTATCTTTAAGACATTTCTAATGTATGGCGACCCTAAGGTGGATGTATCATAGGGTTTTCTCGGCCAGAATTGTTCGCCGGTGCCATCCTCCGAGGCTGAGAGTGTATGACTTGCCCAAGATTAACCAGTGGGCTTTACGGTCAAGCTGGGATTCGAACCCTGGCCTCCCAGTATCTTAGTGCGACACTCAAACCGCTGCTCCAAACTAAAAACACTAATATAAATGTAAAATGTAAAATGGAAGGCGTTCTGGAATTCCTCCTGGACAGAAGGTTGAAATGGAGTAGATGTCCTGAAATGTAGGATAGGGTCGCTATAAAGCAGACGTGACTTGAGGGCACACCACAACAACATGGGAGGGAGGAGAACTTGTCCAGAGATTGTTGAAGAAGACAAGGGAGACACACACACACACCCTTTCCCAAAAGTCCTTCAAACATGGTAGCATTCTCAGAAGCTTTGAGAGAAGTATTGGCTCCTTGGAGGTAAAACAGAAATGATTCCTAAAATCTGGAGGACCCTGGGTGACCCTGAGAATGTCCACCGAGAGCTACATGCAGCCAAGAAGTCACCTTAACCCGTCCTTTAAACCCTATCACCCCAAACCCATCGGATCTTATTGGAGCTGAGAAGCTAGAGAGAGTCAAGTCTCCTTCTCCAACAGACCCTCCTGTCTGGGTGACCAGATGTCCTCACCGCTAACAAAGACAAGACATAGGACGTTCAAGAAAAAGTGCGAGACGTGACCAAAAAAAAAAAAAAGCTAAATATAAATTTATGCTTCTTAGCCATGCACAAAATGGAAGACATTTTGGAATTCCTCCTGGACAGAAGGTTGAGATCTAGGAGATGGAGGAGGAGGACATCTGGTCACCTTGGCCCCTATGTAATTCTACCTCCTGCTAAAGGCAGAAGAGGGACTGGTGGCCTTACTGGGGTTGTCCTACTTCCTTCCGTGGCTTTTCTCTTTGGTTTCGCTGTCGTCCAGCAGTGACGAGAAGATCTGGTTCAAGTGGTGGCGCTTGATTTTGATGTTCGCTCGAAGCGGGGCGCCCAGGAGAACGTCTTGTCCTGAGCCTGGTTCAACGGAAGACAAAGAATCTGAAAACAAAGGGAAACCAGGGACGGGTGTGTTGTTTTCAAGCGAGGAAGGGCAGAGGAGAGGAACGGGGTGGGAAGGCCATGGAGACAGTTCCAGTAGACACCCAAGACTTCAGGATGTCCAAGGTGGACAACCATCAGCAGAACTAGCTGAGCAACTGGACGTTGGTTGCTCCAAACTGGCCAATTCTCTTCATCTCGGACAATGTGTTGGATTTTCTATTTCTTATCGTGTGGCCCTGTGGTGGTTTTTACAGTTTATTTTCGTCGCTGGCTCAGTATGTAGAGAGATCTTGTAAGACCTTTGAGGCTAACTGGAAGAAAGAAGTTGGCAGCATGAGCTTTCCTAGACTCAAATCTACTTCCTCCGCATGCATCTGCAGAAGTGGACTTGGGTCTAGGAAAGCTCACGCTGCCAACTTCTTTTTTTCAGTTAGCCTCAAAGGCGCTTCAAGATCTCTCTACACCTTTTTTTTAACTTCTGTATTTTGTGAAATTTTAAGTATTTATTTTTATCTGTTGTAAGCCACCTGAAGCCCCAAACTGAACGGATATAAATAGAAGGCTATAAATATCTGTGGGGATGTATGTATGTTCCTGCAGAAATGGCAGGGGGTTAGACTGGATGGCCCTACTTCTGTAATACTATGGAGTTTATCATACGACGGAATTGGGGAGTATAATCCAATGGCAATCCAAACACTATCATGGGGTTTCACATTATTGCGAATGAGTGTATCTTATGCAATTTCGGGCAAAAGGGAAGTCATTCCGAACGCAATTATAGGTTTTACGTTAATGCGTATAAGAGTATCTCACGCAGTTTCGGGCAATGGGGGGTCATTTTCGGGAAATGGGAAGTCATTCTGAACGCATTCCGAACCCAATTAGATTTCACGTAAATTCGCTAAAACTATTCAAAATTGGGAGAAATTCCTCCCGTGTGATAAACTCCTATGACTCTATGAAACAAACAAATAAATAAAGACTATTATTACAGTGGGCCCTTGGCCCTTCTTCACTAGCCTTCCCTGGAGAGCTCTGGCGTACCCAAATGTTACTGGTCTCCCATCCAAAAACAAATCGGGTCTGCTTAGCTTGCAAAATCAGATCAGACAGCGAGAATTCAAGATGGTATGGTGGTTTGGAGTATGATGATAGTGTAGTTTTCATTACCTCTTTAAAGCCTTTGCTCTGAAGCGTGGCCTTCAAACTCATAGATTTGAGCAAATGAATGAACAAAAGTGTGTGAATCTGAAATTGTTCAGCAGCTCATTGAGGACTACCCCCCAATGCACCAACGCACCCATCTTGCAAATCTCCATATAGGGAAAGCTCGGCCAAAGTTTAGTCCAGTACTCACCGTGAATGCCAATCATATGCTCCAAAATTAACACTCTCTCAGCCAAAATCTTCAGGGCTTCTCGAAGCTGCTGGACGCCTTCTCCCTACAACAGAAGGGAGGGATGCAAATAAGGCCTGAGCTTCATGAGCCAACAGCGTGACGCAGCGGCGAAAACAGAAAACACAATTCTAGGCTGTGTCAACAGGGGTACAGTGTCCGGATCAAGGGAAGTAGTAGCGGCACTCTTTTCTGCTTTGGACAGACTTCATAAGAAATGTGTGGCCACTCCTGAGGAAATATTGGCAAGCTGAAATGTGTTCAGAGGATGGGAAAAGATGTGCATATATGTACACAATGAGATATCTTGGAGACGTCTAAACACAACATTGATGCATGTGTCATATACATCTTGTACACGTAGACCGAAGGTAACTGTATACAATATTATTTTTAATAACTGTATGCATGAGATGGGTACACTGATACCCGAAAGTAAAGGTGTCACCGTCTCAGCCACCTACGAAGAAAGTTTTGGTTTTTGGAGCATTTCAGATGTGGGAATTCCAGATGAAGGAGACCCAACCTATATTTGCATTATCCCAGATACAGAAGTAGACCATACGCTGAAGTCCTGCAAAGATTCAGCATGAATCTAAACCCAGAAATATTAGAGGATGTCGAATTTCATAAGGAAGAGCATCCAACCACATTAAATGCCCCGGTATGCCATATGTGGCATCACCAGGAGGCCTTTTTCTCATCATCTTGGGATCGAAGGTCCTATAAAAGTATCTCTTCGATACTGTCAATGCGGTGAAGGTATGCGGAGAATAGCCAGTGTAGTGTAGACGTTTGAGCAATGGATTATGACTCTGAAGGAGCCGTGTTCGAATCCCGGCTGAGCCGTGTAAACCCACTGGGTGACTTTGGGCAAGTCGCACTCTTTCAGACTCAGAGGATGCCCGTGGCAAACCTCTTCTGAGCAAATCATGCCGAGAAAACCCCAAAACAGGTTCGCCTTCGGTTCGCCAGCAGTCAGAAACAACTTGAAGGCACACAGCAACAGCAACAAAGGGACCAAGGGAACAGATGTAAAAGTCCTAGGTGTGAAAATATAGAGAATAAAGTAAATGTAAAGAAGAAACCACAATATCCGTACGTCTGCGCCTTTGTCTCCTTCTTCACCTTTCTTGCCAGGTTCACCCTAAAAAGAAGGGATACAAAACAGTGTCAAAAGCGCGCCCAGGTTGCCCTCCCAGCATTCGTCAAAATTTAGGATTCACACCAAAAAGAGACAAAATGGAAGACTCAAAAGGAATTTCACGGATATACTACAGGTTGTTTCACCCTATGATTTCACTTTAACTCCCATGGTTGGATAGTATGGAATCCTGGGATTTGCCATTTCAGTGAGGATGGGTGTCCAAAATTGGGGTTCGGGGCCAACTATGGCCTGCAGACTCCGCTTTCCCCACCATTCACACTACACACTTATAGTGCTATTAATCCACTTTAACTGCCATGGCAGGAACCCATGGAATCCAGAGAGCTCTAGCGCCTCACCAAACTGCAGATCCCAGGATTTCATTGGATGCAGTCATGTCAGTTGAGGTGGAATCATAGGCTGCGTCTATACCGCAGAATTCATCCAGGTTGATGCCGCTTGAATTTGTAGTTTTGCGAGGAACTTAGCCTCCTCTGTCAGAGAGCTCTGGGCCACAACAACAAAGTACAAATCCCAGGATCCCATAGCATGGAGCCACGGCAGTTAAAGCAGTGTCAAAGTGCATTAATTCCATAGTGTGGATGCAACCACAGTGCTGTATTTCGAAGCTGAATCTGCTCTGCGGAAATAAAGCCATGGCAGGTAAAGCGGCGTGAAACTGGGCTATTTCTGCAGTGCAGATTAGACCTCTGTCTTCCATGGGAAAAGACAATCTAATTGGATATATACTTCAAAATAGCAGAGAGCAAATAGAAAAATGAGAAACACCCCTATACAGAACTCGGCGAGTTACTTTTCCAAAAATCACGTTGAGTAACGGCAAGAAATTACTCACAAAGCACTGTTGTGAATAATGGATCAAAACTGCTTTTTGAAAATAACTTCCCAAGCTCTCTCTAGGCTCGGTCCTGGTTAAGCCTACAATATATTTATGTGTATTTTGTGTGTTTAAGGGAGAGTATTTTTTTAATAATTTCTTTTTTAAACAGCTAGCCATGCTGAAATACACTTAGTTGTTTCTATGGTACAGATTACACATAGTTTCAGTCGGCCGTCTGTATCTCGGATTCAGCTATCCATGGCTTGAATATATTTCCAAAAAGCAAATCTTGATTTTTGTCCTTTAATCTAAGAGACACCATTTCACTACCTTATTGTATTTAATGGGATTTAGGTATCCACAGATCTTGGTATCCATAGGGGGTCCTGTACCCAAATCCCAGTGGATAACAAGAGCGCACTTATAGTATATCTTTTTCCCTTTAGAAAACGTACAAACACACTCACAAAAAACACAAATATATCACTTACAGGAAACCCCTTAAGACCTCTTTCACCAGTTGGACCCGCTTGCCCCTGTCGGGAGTAAAGTAAGATTCATTAGGATAAATTCCCCGTGAGAAATGGAATTTGAAGAAGGATTATTGGGAATGTGGTCCTTTCCTATATCCTAAAATAATCCGCACTGCAGAAATGATCCAGTTTGACGCCCCTTCAACTGCCATGGCATTCTGGGCACTGTAGTTCATTGTGGGTTTTTTAAAGCTTTTATTGTTGTTAAAAAAAAGACATGCATAATCTTTAAATCGAAAACCATACAACAAACAATACATCATCTAATCTAAAACAGGAAACGTATAGACATAAAATGACTTCCTCTCCTTTCTCTTGAACGTTTTAAGTTCTATACTTTTCTTACAAATATCGACTGTCCTGATTAAATAATAAATTCAACTTCATCTGCATTATATAAAATTTAAAGTTAGGACTTTCCCCCCTCTTTGAATCCTTTTATTTGAACCACACTGTGATCTACTGCATTGCTGTCTCAATTCAGCTTTAATCGGAGTTACAATAAACTCAGTCAGACCTTACAGCAAACATTTTAGTGGATCTAAGGTCTCTTATCTTATACGTTTGTCCTGCTAGACTAAATGTTATCTCCCTTTCTTTTTGAGAGATAGCTGTTTGTTGTGGCACCAGAGCCAGTCCATCTCTGCAACCTCCAGATATATACGTTTAACATTTGAAGGGATTTAAACAATCCCCTTTTATTGGATGCGGAAAAGCTAACATTTGAGTCTGAGGAGTTTATCATACGACGGAATTTGGGGGTGTAATGCAATGGCAATCCGAACGCAATCATGGGGTTTCACGTTATTGCGAATGAGTGTATCTCACGCAATTTCGGGCAATGGGAAGTCATTCCGAATGCAATCATGGGTTTCACATAATTGCGTATTAGAGTATCTCACGCAATTTCGGGCAATGGGGGGTCATTTTCAGGAAATGGGAAGTCATTCTGAACGCATTCCGAACGCAACTGGAATTCACGTAAATTCACTAAACTAGCGAATTTATGTGAATTCGAATTGGCTCCATTCGAAATTGAGAGAAATTCCTCCCGTGTGATAAACTCCTGACTGTTAACCTACCCTTTCTCCTCGGTCTCCTTTCGATCCTTTTGAGCCAGGCTGTCCAGGCGAACCAGGTATGCCCTGGGAGAGGAAGATTAGGATAAACATGTCAGAAAGTAATTCTCAATGAAAAAGCTTTTAGATAAGGGATACCATCTTGTGAAGTCAAAGGCTTTCATAGCTGCCATCCATAGTTTTTTTGGTGGGTTTTCCAGGCTCTGTGCCCATGTTCTAGAAGAGTTTATTCCTGACGTTTCACCAGCATCTGTAGCTGGCATCTTCAGAGAATGCAGGCACGCAAGAGAGTTGGGTACATATGTATATATATATATATATATATATACACTATGGGACCCTGGGTAGGGAAGAGTGATCTCCATGTTAATCTGTGCAATGAATTCTTCTAGAATATGGCCGCATTGCCTGAAAAACCCACAAAAAACCATGGAGACCATTTTGCTATACCGATCGTATTTAATGGGACTTGAGCGTCCTTAGATTTTGTTATCAGATAACAAGGACCCACTGTAACAACAACAACAACAACGGTTTTTCCTCGTTACAAAAATTTCTCAATTTAGAGAGTCATAACCTTATCAGACGTCGGAAATTGGAAGTATAATCCAATGGCAATCCGAACGTAATCGTGGGGTTTCACGTTATTACGAATTAAAGTATCTCACGCAATTTTGGGAAAAAGGGAAGTCATTCTGAACGCAATCATGGGTTTTACGTTATTGCGAAATAAAGCATCTCACGCAATTTCGGGCAATGGGGGGTCATTTTCGGGTAATGGGAAGTCATTCTGAATGCATTCCAAACACAATGGGAATTCATGTGAATTCAAATTGGCTCCATTCACAATAAAGAGAAATTCCTCCTGTCTGATAAGGTCCATATTGTTGAAAGAGACCCTCAAAGGGCATCAACCCGCTTCTGCCATGCAGAAGTCCATGCAACCGAGAACCGGGAGCCTCGAGCTGTACATAATGCAGAGCGGTTGAGGCAACGGACGCAGACATACCACAACCCTGTCGCTCTCTCTCGCTGTGAAATCTTGAAAGGCAGATATGGATTGGTGGGCTTACCTGTAGGCCAGGTGCGCCTATAGGTCCTGGTGCCCCCTTGGGGCCTGAAGATCCAGGCGGGCCTGATGGAGAGGAAAACAAACATACAGCACCAAGTGGAATAAAACCTTTTTTAAAGGAAAGAAATGGGAAAGGAGTGGACGGAGAAGAGTTCAAGGAGCACTGTACAAAACTAAAAGATGCTGGTCTATTACCTGGAGCTGATGGAGTGGAATAATCCACACGTAACATTAAAAATATCCCAATTTAAAAGTTTAAAAGTCATTTGGATGGGGATCCCGGAAGAGACTGGGATGCTTGTAGAGTTGAAGGCTTCATGTATTTGGGAGGGCTTTTATTTTATTTTTATTTTAGTTAGTTTTGCTTATAGTCTTGCAACTATATGGAAGCTTGGATGTTTTGTTTGCAATGGTCTTTGGACTAAGCAATAAAACGATTTATACATATTCCGTACAAGACGCCGTACTTTGCAAACCCAATGGGATGGGAGCCGAGTTTGGAAGCAACACGTCAAGAATAGTAAACGCATTATACTAATTGACTGCGTGTGATTTCTTCTATTTTTTTATTTACGAAAAGCAAAGGGAAACAACGTCCCATTTTGCTTTTAACTTAATGGGCTCCTGGCTGATTAAAAAATATTTGGCATAACAAACAGCGAGGTTTCAACTCATTATTTCTGTTATTCTTTTTGATCCAATCTCTGATCAGGGATCAGAAGTAAGGAGCTATTTAAAGCCTAGAGAAGGTTTTGCAACGGAATGAGGTCTGGTTTGCAACCCTGGACAGTTTTGCATGAAAGAGGAGCTCTGATGTGCGGACTGGCAAGGACTGGCACGGGACAGGAGCCCTGCTTTGCAAACCATGCCTATTCATGGTACATCTCCATCGAGGAGATGGCACATAACTGGTGCCTCACAGATTTACATGATGGTTCTGCATTAATGAATTGCGACGCCGGACAACGGGATGTGCCAACATGTCCAACTGCAATGCACGATGGCACCACATGTGCAAGGGCACCACACGTTCAACTGTCGTTCCATGACCTTTGACTGGAGACAGGCACTGGACAAAAAAGTACAACCATCATGCAAGGGAACTTACACGGCTGTAGGTCATTCACAGCCGTTGGTTGTGCAGCATCATTGACACGTGGAGATTTACAGTATGCCCCACTAGAAATCCACCATCTGGAACACAAGTGGGAATTGCACAGCTGTTAAACCACAACTCCCAGCAGCCTTAGCCAGCTGGGTCTATAGGGACGGATTCTGTAAGATACAGCCCAATCTGTTGTTGTTCTGTGCCTTCAAGTCGTTTCCGACTTATGGCGACTGTGAGGTGAACGTATCCAGGGAATTTTTCGGCCAGAATTGTTTAGAGGAGGTTTGCCATGGCCTTCCCCTGAGGCTGAGAGCTTGTGACTGGCCCATGGCCATTCAGTGAGTTTCATGGCTGAGCTGGGAATCGAACCTTGGTCTCTCCAGAGTTGTAGTTCAATGCTCCATATTGGTCCAATTGCTCCATTGAGTCCAACCCTCCGACACATCTCTCCATATTCGCGGCTTTGATATTTGCAGATCAGATTATTCACGGATTTGATTAATACGTTCTCTCTGGGAACAGAGCTGCAGGAAAAGAGATTCCACCTCAACATTAGGAGGAACTTCCTGACAGTAAGGGCTGTTCGACGGTGGAACACACTCCCTCGGAGTGTGGTAGAGTCTCCATCCTTGGAGGTCTTTAAGCAGAGGCTGGATAGCCATCTGTCGGGGATGCTTTGACTGGGAGTTCCTGCATGGCAGGGGGTTGGACTGGATGGCCCTTGTGGTCTCTTCCAACTCTATGATTCTATGATTCTATGATCTAGGTCCTCCTCCAGCGCAACTGTATGGCCCACTTTAACTAAAAGTTGCACTGAAAGACCTAAAGATTCCTAGAGAGAATACTCTTACTAGGCATCTGTAGCTCTTCCAACGCCGTTCTATGGTCCGTGTCTGTCGGACGTTGACCTCGGAGTTGCCCTGGAGGACGTAGAGATTCCTAAAGAGGTGTCCTCTCCGGTAAAAACATGGCGTTTTTGTTATTTGCGCTTTTTCCATATCCAGGGGGGTCTTGTGCCTCTAACCCTAGCGGATATGGAGGGACAAGCGTACTTCAACCCACACTCTACCTGGGTTATTTTCACCGTCCAAACAACCCCCTAGGTGTCTCCCTCTTAACAAGCCCGTGTTCTTGTTAAAAAGGGTTGGCGCTGGCATGCGCCGCGCTTGGCAGAATGAGAACACTCAGTTGAACAGACCCACTTGTTATTCCGCATTGTTAAGGAGTTGTCTCCTTAATGGCTTTCTTCCACTTAGGGAGTCCGGGAGGGGGAGAGAGAGAGAGATAATTTCTTCCAGAAGCCAACTATTAATTACATATGCCATGCTTTGGGGATCGGGGAGGGACGGACGTGGGCTCCTTCTAAACTTAGCTTTAATTGTTTCCGATAAATTCTCCCCCGCCCCTCTTTCCCCGAGCATCAGACGCCCACCGGGGCAACCAAACGGGCCTCAATAATTAATGCAACCCATGTATCTCAAAGTCGGGGATGAAGTGAACTGAAGGCTAAATGGAGGAATGTAGTCGGAGGAGCAAAGAAGCTCTCCTGCTCCCGACAGGAGGTCATCGCTGAGTGCTGCAAACCGCAGAAGGCATTTTAAAAAAAGAAAAAAGAGAGAAATCAACATTAAAAACGGGGAGTACATACACGACTAATGGAAGGGCTTTTTAATTAATAGATTTCAAAGTCTCTGATCTCCTGGTGGGTCTAGACTAGAGCAAGGGAGGGCCGTTGGCTATGCTGGGGCTGCAAGCGGCCCTCCAAGGATGTTTCCATAGGACCTTATCACACTGAGAAACGGGATTTGAAGGAGATGTAAATTACAAGAAACCCACAAATGCGGGAAGTTTATCAGACGACGTTCCTGCAGACATGAACTAACGCGAAGTTAAAGCGAAGGCAAAAGGGACACAAACGGCAGCTTTTTACTTTCGGAACTTCCCGAAAGTAAAGAGCTGCCGTTTTGCTCCATTTTACCTTCGCTTTAACTTTGCGTTGGTTCACATTTACAGGAATGTAAATTTAATTTTAAAAAATTAAATCCCATTTCTGAACGGGATTTTGCTAGTCCACAGACAACTCCAGAAGCCCCTGATTGATATTTTTCTAGCGAACGACCAAGAAAGGCCTTCCCAATAGACCTCAAAAGATCAGGCAAATTGGTATTGGAGAATGTATGTGTGTATTGTGTGCCTTCAAGTCGTTTCCAACTTATGGCGACCCTAAGGCAAACCTAGCATGGGGTTTTCAAGATCTATTCCAAAAATATCTGCCACTGCTTTCCTCTGAGGCTGAGAAAGTGTGACTTGCTCAAGGTCACCCAGTGGCTGAATGGGGAATCGAACCCTTATGTCCAGAGTGGTCATTCAATGCTCACGCCACTACCTGGACCTGAGCCATAGAGGGCTTTATAGATGACAACAAAGTTGGTTCTTACCTTTAAAGCTTCACATGATGTGGGTCCAGACTACCTATGGGATCATCTCTTCCCCTATAATCCGCCCCATATGTGCAGATCCTTTGGTGGACACTTACTAGATAAGATCAGTAAATGCCAGAGGACCTTTTTCATTAGCCGCCCCCAGACTGTGGAAAGACCTGCCAGAAAAGATTCAACAGCGGAATACGCCGTCCGCATTTAAAACAGCATTAAAGACTGGCCTCTTCTGGCAGGCCTATCCAAATGACTTTTAAACTATGAATGTTAAATTGGGATATTTTTAATGTTATGTTTGGATTATTTTAACGTGTCCTATGGTTTTTCAAATCTCTTATTCTCCGCCTCGAGCCTTGGGGAGAGGTGGGTAGGAAATAATACCAGTGCTTTGAAATTGTGCCCAGAAATGGACTGGCAGCCAGTGGCACTGTTTCAACAAGGGAGTTGTGCGTTCCCTGTTGCCCGACCCAGTTAACCATCTGGGCAAAAAGTTTCCAAACACTTTTCAAGGGCAGCCCCACATAGAGTTCAACGCAGTGATCCAAACGGGTGGTTGGTCCTTCCCACCCTCGAATCCATCAACCCGTCCTCTTACCTGGCAGTCCAATGGGTCCAGGTGCCCCACGAGGGCCTGGCAAACCAGCCAGGATGGTATCGATGACCGTGGACGCCAGTTGAGGCTCGCCATCTGTATCCAAGAAGAGGGAATAAAAATGAATGAACTCGATGGAGCTGAAAAGCTCAGAAATCAGCTGCGGGCATTTGGACTCCCCAACATGGATGGGGCACCCCAACCCAAGCATGATTTAAGTAATGGCTACACAAACTAAAAATGCAACTATTAAGGGTAGTTTGACACCACCAACCCAAGTCAGTTGGCGTTTCGTTGCCCTGAAAAGCTTCAGGAATTGAATTAAATGGTCATTTCGAGGTGCATCAATGCAGTTCAACCCCATTTTAAGAGCTGTAAAACCACAAACCCCAGGGTTTCATAGGACGGAGCTACAAAACTGGTGTCAAGCTCCATTCTTTTTCTGGTGTAGATGCACCCTGAGCAAGAGGGGCCGCATCCGCGCTTCAGAAATAATCCAGTTTGACACCGCTTTAAGTGCCGTGGCTCAATGCAACGGAATTCTGGGAATGGTAATTTTGTGAAGCATTGAGCCTTCTCAGTCTGAGAGCACCGGTGCCACAACAAAGTCCGATTCCCCAAATTCGCTAGCATTGAGCCATGGCACTTGAAGTAGTGTCGGACTGGATTATTTCTGCAGTGCAGATGCAGCCTAGAGAAAGAAGCTTAAGGAAGACGCATCCAGCCAAGCTGAAAGGTCTGGAGTTTGAATCTACTTGGGGCGCATGGCTTTCACACCATATCCCTTGGGCCAGAACCTGGCCGTTTTTGACAGCAACTCCCAGCATCCCCAAGCCACATGGGAGGATTCTGGTCATTGCAACTGAAGCGGGCACTTTTCCACTGTGCGATCTCGGGTAGCTTCTAAAAGGAGGTCATGGAGGAGATGGAAACTGCAGCTGAGCATAGCTGAAAATAAAGATCAGCAGCCCTGGTTCTGGACTCAATGGCCCTTTAGCTGGGACTCTGCTGCTCCCTTCTGAGAAAATCTTGGAATGACACTCCATCATCATCTCTGTTTCTCTCTCCTTTTTTTGTGGATGTGCTCCATGAAGCAGAAAGATGCTTTGCAGCATTAGGTGGAATATCCTTCCCCTCTCAGCCCTGAGCAAAACAAGTTGCCGTGGAAAATAACAAGCGAAATGGTTACGATCAAGTGATCCCGACAAAAAGGCCCTTTGGATCCCACATGAAGTCTGTCGGCTCGAGCATCCTGCTATCTCACAGTGGTCCAGCCTCAAGAATCCTCCAAATTTGGAAACGTGACCTTTTTTTTGGACTACAGATCCCAAATTCCCCCAGCCAGTGTGGCCATTAAGTCATGCTAGCTGGGGGATGCTAGGATTCGGGGTGCAGAGGCAAAACAACGGTGTTGTCCCCATTGTAAGAGTTCTGGCTCTCTAAGTGTAACTTTCTTTCTGTCCCCAAACTTCTGGTATTTGAAGTCGAAGGCTTTCACGGCCAGCGTCCACAGTTTTTTGTGGGTTTTTCGGGCTTATGTGGCCATGTTCTGGTAGAGTTTATTCCCGACGTTTCGCCAGCATCAGTGGCTGGCATCTTCAGAGAATGCTGGCACGGAAGAGATCATGGAAGAGGGCATCTCTCTTCCATTCCAGCATTCTCTGAAGACGCCAGCCACAGGCGTTGGCAAAACGTCTGGAATAAACTCTACTAGAACGTGGCCACAGAGCCCGAAAAACCCACAAAAAACGTCTGGTATTGGTTGCTGTGTGTCTTTAAGTTAAGGTGACCCTAAGGCAAACCTATCACAGGGTTTTCCTAGCAAGATTTGTTCAGAGAGAGGGTTTGCCATTACCATCTTCTGAGGCTGAGAAAGTGTGACCTGTCCAGGAGGAAAGAGGCAGGGACTTAGGGAATGCAAACACAATGAGTAGCAGAGTTTTAGGAGAGAACGATTTTTCAACATCCTACCCGCTGCAATGCTAAAAATTGGGGAATTAAGACAAATGCCATGGAGGGGCAGAATTCTTATCAGAGGGGCAATATCCGTCTTTGTCCGCTCGTCACTAGCTACAGCTTTGATGCCCCCAAAATATTGTTTTTTAAGTGTCGGGAAGTCCACAGACAGACTAGGAGCATGATAATCTTCTTCAGCCTCTGACGCTCCTGGTTTTTAGTGATAGACTGCCTCCAAAATTGGACATCGTGTCTTCATTGTGGTCTAGACATGTTTAATTTCCATGGCTGAGTGTATGCAGTTGAAGGCAGGATGATGGGGAATGCTATCCTAATGGTGATGCTGGGAAAACAGGGGGGAAATCCCATTAACAGCGCCTGGTTATGAAGCCCAAAGGAATTGCATGTGACGGCACGGCAAAACCGTCATGAGATGGTGGCTTTTGTCTCCGTTTCCCCCCCAGAAAATCTGGGTACTGAACCACAATTAATTCCCTCCCATCTAAATAATTTATCACAGAGCCTGGCTGCTAATGTCTCCTGCGGATTAAAAATACATCCAGACCCTCCACCTCCAGGAGAGAGAGAGAAAGAAAGAAAGAGAGAAAGAAAGAGAGAAAGAGACAGAGATGATTAATTAACAATTAACAAGAACCAACTTAATGAATGCATTCCAAGAGATGGCGCAAAGGATGCTCCATCTAAAAATCCTCAGCTGTTGGCTAAACAAATGGCTGACGGTGTAAAATTCAGCATTAGGGATGGTTAGATGTCAGAAGTGAGAGGTAAACGGTTGCAAATAGTAAGTTATTGGTAATGAATCCCTTTCCCCAATAACCAATTATGAATGTAACTGTCACTCCTTCTAGGATACAAACGTAAAATATTCTTAACTTCAGCTAGCATCCCTTTAGAGGTAGAGATGTGCAAAGCAAAATGCACAAAAAATCATGTTAATCATTGTTTCAAAGTGGATTAACCTTTTATGCTTTTTAAATGTTTGTTCAAAATCTTTTAGCTAACTTGTTTCAATGTGTAGAGCAAGCCGCTCTGGGTGGCTTACGTTGTTCTTTATTGTTAAATAGCGGGATATAAAATACGTAAATAAAATGCGGCTATATATTTGATACCACTTTCCTTGCTGTAGCTCCATTCTACTCGCATAAAATCCTGGGATTTTTGGTTTGATGTGGGACCTAAAACGCTCTCTGCTATAGAGCTGTAGTACAATAGTAGAGGAAAGCAGATTGGAATTGCTAGCAGAGAATTCTAAGTACAACACCATGCTGCAAATCCCAGGATTCCTCAGAGCAATTGAAAGTGGCATTGAAACACAAATAGCAGTCTTCCATGGCTCCTGTTCAGAAGATAAAGAGGAGACCTACTTTCTTTCTCAGCGTTGGGCTGGAGCGAGTATAGGACTCCTTGCTGGAACGTCAAAGGCAGATTTGGAGACGCCGGTGGTCCTGGTGGTCCTGGTGGTCCCGGAGGTCCTGGGATCCCCGTTTCACCTGGATATCCCCTAGGTCCTGGAGGTCCAAGCAACCCTGGAATTCAAAACGTAAGAGGTATTAGGTATCTCTTGAAGTACCGGAAGCAAACTCACATGGCATAGCCTGCAATATTTCACAGCTGAAAACTACGACACGGGTGGCCAAGCAACATCAGGTTGTGGTCAAGATGGGGAAAAGTTATCGTTGAGAACGAACAGACAAAGCGAGGAGAGGCTGCAGCAGTCTGCTTTTGCCCAAGCCTACTGGAAAGGGCATGCTGTGGGGTATTTTGGACCACTTTTGTACCTGCTAGGACTCCCAGGGCACAAAATTGTATTTTTTTAAAATGGAAAATGTGTCTGTGTGAAGTTTTGTGAGGCACTGGAGCTCAGTGATTGATAACTCTCCCTGAACTGTAAACGTTAGGATTCACTAGCAAGTTGCCGTAGCAGTTAAAGTAGAACTATAGTGCTATAATTGTGTGGTGTGAAAGGGCCCCAGTTTTGGAAGCATGCATTACCGGCAAAGGGAGCCCTGCATATCTTCCAGAGGAAAAATGTGGGGTGTGTGGACTGCTCCGGGTGACACCTCAGACAGGGATGACACCCGGTGGGACGGTCACGAACTGCCCATCACAATCCCACACTTTGAGGTTATTTGGCCACACATTTCCTGGTTTTCATCTATGGAGTTTATCAGACGACGGAAATTGGAAGCATAATCTAATGGCAATCCGAACGCAATCATGGGGTTTCATGTTATTGCGTATGAAAGCATCTCACACAATTTCGGGCAAAAGGGAAGTCATTCCGAACGCAATCATGGGTTTTACATTATTGCTTATTAAAGCATCTCACACAATTTTGGGCAATGGGCGGTCATTTTTGGGTGATGGGAAGTCATTCTGAACGCATTCTGAATGCAATTAGAATTCACGTAAATTTGCTAAACTAGCAAATTCACGTGAATTTGAATTGGCTCCAGTTAGCTCCATTAGAAATAAAGAGAAATTCCTCCTGTCTGATAAACTCCTATGAAATGTTGGAGGCTACATATTTCTCCCTAAGACTCACCCGGTGGTCCGGAAAGTCCCCTCTCACCAGTTTCTCCTTTTTCACCTTTGGGGCCTTGTGGCCCTGGTTTCCCAGCCGGTCCTGGCAAACCTGAAAACATCGAAGCAAAAACGTCAATTCATTGGGGCACAAAGAACAGGAGCGTCTGCCTGTGACACAGAAAAGGCAGACAAACAGAGTGGAAAATTTTTAAAAAATTGAATTAACTCCCAAAATCATCCAGCCAGCATTGCCACTTGTCGTTGCGATCCCAAGGAAGTTATTTTTCAGTGTCTGAGACGGAGAACATTTTCAACACACGCAGAGTGCCATTCTCCCGCTCTTGGAGGAGCGACTCCCAATTCAGTGGGGCATTAAATCCAGTCCACGACTTGGCTAACTTTAAAGGAGCTCTCCAAGGTATTTGAGTCCATCTCCGCACTCCTTCTCATAAAAAGGTTCAGCATCTCGGACAGCTCCTTTAAAACCGGCCAAGTTGCGGAGTGGATTCACTGCCCCATTGAATTGGGAGCCACTCCTCCGCTGACTGGCGGTAACCTGGGACCCACCATTGCTGCCCATCAGTCGCAACAAATTATGTCAGATTTACGTGAATCTGTTTTGACAGCCCAGAGTTTCGAAACGTTATTTTGGTGGACCGAATTCCCTACGTCCAAGCTGGGTGAAGGATTCTGGAAGCTGTGGTACAACAAGATAGTTCTTCCAAAGTCTGAAAAAAGTTATGCATAATTAACTTTACTAAACAGTGACCCAGCATTCATCAGATTGACCGGAAAGCTCCCATGTGGCTAGTAGTTTTAGTTGGATTTTTAAAAAATCTAACCTATCAATGGGCCAGTTCTCTCACTTTTTGGTGGCATTCCCAGCTAGAACATGCCAAAATTACAGTGGTTCAGTGTCAATTTTCAGTTAAGGCCGACAAGTGTCTGGAAGAAATTTGTGAGTATGCAGACGTGACACAGACTAGAGACAGGCTAAGTTCCCCAATGACTCTTGCTACACCGTCGCAAGGAAGAGAACATCGTGCGGTGCGCTCACCAACAGGTCCCACAGGTTTCCTCAGCACAGTCCCGGGGTTGGCTAAAGGAATGGCGTCCGGCACCAAGTCGTCGTACCACGTAGCTGTCGTTCTTGCCATGGGAAGGTCATTCTCCGATGGCGGGACTCTCTCCGCGGCCTCAAGGAAGAGGATCTGGATGCAAGACATGACCACCAAAGTAGAAGATATGAAGGAGGGCAGGCGTTCTACCTATCTGATTCTGTCAAGATCCGAGGCCGTTGAGGGAAACTGACATACGCTCAGGGCCATGTCTTCTGGACAGGTCAAGTCATTATCTTCTGGACAGGTCAAGTGGGGAGTGGAAGGCTTTCATGGCCGGCATCCATAGTTTTTTTGTGGAGCTTTTGGGCTATGTGGCCATGTTCTAGAAGAGTTCCTTTCTGACGTTTCGCCAGCATCTGTGGCTGGCATCTTCTCTGAAGATGCCAGCCACAGATGCTGGTGAAACGTCAGAAAGGAACTCTTCTAGAACATGGCCACATAGCCCAAAAGCTCCACAAAAAAGCTCCCAGTGGGTTTTGTTGAGTGTATCTATACAGTCAGCCCTCAACATTTTACTATTGCATGAATTTGATTAGTATGTTCTCTCTAAGACTCTCTTGGTCCTCCAGCATGACTTTATGGCTACCTTTCGCCTAGGACCTCGAGCAGGGGTTCTCAACCTGTGGGTCACAACCCCTTTCGGGGGGTCGAACAACCCTTTCACAGGGGTCGCCTAAGACCATCGGAGAACACATATTCCCGATGGTCTTAGGAACCAAGACACCACAATTTTATGGTTGGGGGGGTCACCTCAACACGAGGAACTGTATTAAAGGGTCACGGCAAGGGTCAACGGTATTAAAGGGTCACTTTCACAGGTCTCCTGCATCCTTAATCTCAGCAAATGTGGAGGGCCCACTGTATAGGGATGTCGTCTCAGGAGAGGACTGCAAAATATTGCATGGTGTCACATCAACAAGGGAAAGTCAAGTTGCAACCAGGAGAAATCAGGTACGTAAGACTTCCCAGTGGAAATAGTTCTCCTCTCTATGTGTTTCAGAAGAAGGATGGTGTCTCAGTTGAAGGCCGAATCCAACTAAAACCCTACGTAGGTTGACAAAGCCAGTCCTCCGGTTGTCATTGGGATCCCATGAGCCCCAGCTGCCATCTCCAATGGTTAAGGGATCATAGGAGCTATATTCCACTTTGTCGTCCAAAACATCCGGAGGGGCAAATAAATAGTCCTCATACCTCCTAGACTGTATTCCTTCATCAATTCAACTCCTAATCCTAAGGACATTCATCGGAAAGGAAGCCCATTGAAGTCAATGGGGACGCCTTCACTTCTGAATAAGGCAAGAAAAGAGTGTCGCTGCTTGCCAGATCCTTGGGCTCACTTATTAAGAAGGACAGGTTTGAATAAAATGGCGAGACGCCCTGTTAATAATTAAAATAAACAATCTCGGGATTTCTCACTATATGGGAAACTGTGTGATTTTACATATATAGTTAACTCACATCTTCTAATCTATAAAAATCATCTCACATTGGAGAGACGGATTAAGTTACAGGAGAAACGGAGTCAGGCAAAAACTATGTGGGTCGTGTATCAATCGCACGCGGAACCGATCACGTCTCAGATCTGCGTCATCTGATTCGCTTATGTCCTTCTTCTTGGACATGGCCTACTGCTTCCGCTGGGATGGGTGATATCAGTTCGGGTCAAAAAACTGGAAGATTTGAAGGAATGATCTCAAAGTTGGATTTATAATACACTGTTCCCAAACTTCCCATGGATTTTATTCAAAGATGTGGGGGACAGCACCATCAAAGAATGGAAACTAGACCCGGAGAAGCTTAACTTATCTATTTGTTCATGCAGCATGTCCTTTGGCTAGCCTGGGTTGCCAAATGGATGAACTTTGTCAGAGCTTGGAAAAGTTACTTGCTTTCCCATTTGCACTTAATTCTCTTTTGCAAGATAAGATCTTGGGTTTTTTGATAGTAATAGCTGCTTCTTCAAATGGTCACTCAGTGAACGCACATGATTTATACTGTATTTATTTATTTAAAGACTTCCATCCTGCCATTTATTGCAGGATTTCAGAAACAACTGGCTGCTGCGGGAGAGAAGAACAGCCAAGCCAGCTCCATCCTGCCTTGGTCTGCACAGAAAATAACATTCCTATGTAGAAATATTATTTTCTGCACAGAAAACGCACTTTTCTCTGCAAACCGACTATGCGCGTATTTTGCAAGGCACAGAAGATGTCGCTTGCTTTAAACCAAAATGCTGTTTTGCACAGAATAAATCCTGAAGGGCAAAGAGTATTGCCAGTTCAGGATTCGATTCTCATCGAAATTTCCCAACACTTGAAAAAAAATAAAATTATATATATATATATATATATATTTACAATTTACAAAAAAAAACTTTTCATACATTCCCTCCATCCTTAATTCGCAGTAGAATTCCTACTGGGATAATAAAATAACCCACAAATCATACAATGCAAGGGTTTAAAACAACAACAACAACACCTTGGTGCACGAGGATTAAAAAGCAAACCATATTTGCAATTTAGTTATTTCGCCGTCAAGCAAAAAGATTTTTAATCCAGCAAGCTTTTTAAAATCGTGCGGGCCTGGTTTTATGGGAGGAGGCTTGGTTTAGATTATTTGTAATCTTTGTGTGTTATAAATTTTGTATGTTTTTAAAAAAATATATGAAATTTTAAAATGAAAAGCTGCCTTACCTTTGCTTCGAGGGTGTTCAGCCTCTCAGTTATATCCGTAAGTCTTGTGCAATTCATACATTCTGCGAGAGAAAAAGAAATGGATGATGCCACTTTGTTACAACCGACCATTCAGACAAATACTGGTAACTTTCTGGAAATACTTCCCATGGATCCTTTAAGTAAGATATTTTATTAAGACAACTGCAAACAAAAATACACACCATATTTTCTATATCTGAAAATAAAAGAAAATTCAAAGAAAGAGACGTCCAACAAACAAAAAAAATCTAAAACTTAAAACACGCGAAACGGGGCACCAGTGGTTTCCAGTATATCTGACTATGGTTCTATATTACTCATCTAACTCTCCTTGTTGTACTTGCATAGCTTCAAGTCGTTTCCAATTTATGGCAACTCTACAGCAAACCCGTTGTTGGGTTTTCATGGCACGATTTGCTCCGCTCTGGTGCCACCACAAAATACACTTGCCAGAAGTCCATAGCACTGAGCCACGGTAGTTAAAGTCATGTCAAACCGGATTATTTCTGCAGTGTGGATGCAGCCAGGCTCAGCCATAAGAGCGAGATGCTAGCAAATAGTTCAATATCAAACGAGCCACTAGATGACAGCATTTGCAAACTATGTTTAAAACAGAGTTGTTGGAGCAGAGGATTGTGGAATCTTATCCCATACAACCGTGTCTCATTATAAGGACATTGTCAGTGACAGCAAGCAAGCCCAAAGTAGTTTTCAGGTTCGGGATCGATGCCAGATTCGCGTGGTACGGAAATCTGGGTGGGAAATAAAAAAACCGAAGCCTGAAAGAGAGAGATGTAATTGCGGAAACACGCGCAGAAAGATGGGACGAAAATACAAGAGGCAGGACCTGAGCCTGGGTGAGAATTGCGAATTGCGAAACTTGGGATGCGACAAAGATTCGCTTTTTCTAAGCCTCCGCAAGACTGGCTCACCGAAGACAGCCCAAACGTGCAAAAATATTGATTGAGGACCTACAACTGTGGCACTCTTTCAGACGTGGGAAATTGGAAGTATAATCCAAGGGCAATCCAAACGCAATCCTGGGATTTCACGTTATTGCGAATTAATTCTTCTCACGCAAATTTGGGCAAAAGGGAAGTCACTCCGAATGCAATCATGGGTTTAACGTTATTGCGAATTTAAGCTTCTCACGCCATTTCGGGCAAGGGGGGGTTATTTTCGGGTAATGGGAAGTAATTCCGAATGCCTTCCGAACGGAGCAGGGGTTCAGGTAAATTCGCTAAACAAGCGAATTTACATGAATCCGCCTTGGCTCCATTCGGAATTGGGAGAAATTCTTCCCGTTTGAAAGAGTCCCCTGACAAGAAGACTCCTGAACTGAGGAACCTTTTTGCAGTTTCGGACTTATTCCATATCAAATTGGCACCTGTCCCTTAGGAAACAGCATTATCTGCAGGGGGATTAATATACTTCTGCACAGAAGTATTATCTTCTGTCCAGAAAATGCTATCTTCTTGTAGAAAAAAGTTGGGATCTTACTGGCACAAAATCACACGATTTGCGCAAAACGAGTCCCCAGTTGCGGATCCTACCTCACCTCTTCTCATTTTGAAAACAAACAAAGGGCCAGTCCGGACGGCCGCATATCTCCCATTATTCATCAATGAAGATTGGCTGACAAACAAGTGGCCCACGGACGGCACGCGCCCCTGAAAAGGCAACGGCCCACCGATTGCAAGGGCCCCCCGAGATCCTATTTCGCAGCCCAGGACACCATCGCAACAGCAATTCCATTTCGCGAAGCCCTTACTGAAATCTGATTATAGGATCGCCAACTCCTTTCCGCTTATCCACAAACTGGCACTGCCAACCGTTGCTGTTTCCAACGGTTCTTCCCTTTGGGTCTCTCGTTTGGCAGCTTTTTAAGAACGAGAGGAGGGGAACATATTTGCTGCGCCTTCGAATTAATCTCTCCGGCGCTTTGACCGAAAGGCCACCTTTCCGTCTTCCTCAAAGGTCGAGCCGCAGGCGTCTCAGTGGGCCGACTCAAGAGCCAGTGTCCTGGGCACGCAAAGCAAAGATGGCATTCGGTTTCTGCTGAGCTCGCTCTTTTCTGCCAGGGTGGCAAAAGACAGACATCCAAGCGTTGAGTCTCCCAAAGTCCCAGATGCGGCCGTGGCTTCCTTCACAAAAACCCCTCTGTGTTTTTCGGGTCGCTCATCTGCTCGGCAGATGTGCCGCTTCCAGAGCTCCCAAGGTTTTCGCTTACAAGGAATCCGCAGACGTTAATCGAGGTACCAATGTAGTAATAATAATAATAATAAAAAGAAACCTTCCTTTCTGCCTCCCCTGGAAATCCCCCACGTTTCCTGCTCAAGGCCCAAAATCTATTCCCAAATCTGGGCTCGGATGACAAGTTTTCTCTTCGGACTTTCATACCATCCTCTTTGGCTGGGATAGTCCGGATTAGTCCTTTGTCATCCCACTTTCTCAGATGCTTTTCCGATGTCCCAGTCTCTCCGCTTCTTCCCTCTCTTTTCAGCATACCTCAGTTGCTGCAAACTTACTGAATTTACTCGACTATAAGTCGACCTCACGTATAAATCGAGGGCAGGTTTTGGGGCCAAAATTATGGATTTTGCTATGACCCGTGGATAAGTCGAGGGTAATATTTAGAGGCATACGGCAAAGGATCTAAAGGATGAAGCAAAGCAAAACAGTGTCAAAGAACTTGCAAAATTCCTGCAGACATAATTCTTTGTGTTCACTCTTAAGACTGGATGGATGAGAAAGTAAAGGGGGTCAGTGCTTCCAGGACCGATTATACTCTTACTTTTCACCAGGGGATGGTTCCTTCTTATACATAAGAGTTAACATACAGTACTTACATTGATAAGTCGACTCAGTTTTTTGGGGACAATTTTTTGACCTAAATTTCTAGACTTATACATTAGTATATGCAGTAATTGAACGTACAAACGTAATTTCCACCCAGTTAACGCAGGAAAGAAAGAAAAGAGTGGGACCTTCCCCTTCCCAGTAGGCTCAGCCAAAAGCAAACCGCTGCAGCCTCTCTTCGCTTGGGTGAGCCACACACTCTCAGCCCCAGAAAATCTATTTTATTTATTTCATTTATATCCTGCCTTTCTCCCCGTTGCGAACCAAGGTGGCTCACAGATAAAACCCTATGACAGGTTTTCTATAAGTTGGAAAGGACTTGCAGGCATACAAAAATAAGCAAGCAGCCACTCCTGGGGGAAAAGGTTTGATACTGAGGAGGAGGTTGATGATGATGATTTTTTTCAGCCTTTTTTTTTCTTTCCTGATCCACTAAAACTACATTTTGGTTGCATCCGCATTGCAGAAATAATCCATTTTTGGCACCACTTTTAACTGTCGTGGTGCAACGCCAGGGAATTCTGCGACCTGTCGTCTGTTGCGGCACCGGAGCTCTCTCTGTCTCACAAAACGTCGCACAAAATTACAACTCCCTAACAATTTACGATGGCAGTTCAAGCAGTGTCAAACCGGATTAATCCTGCAGTGCAGATGCAACCTTTGTGGGTTTAGGGATGGTGACGGAGAAATTGGTTTGGTCCAGGCAACGCTTTGAGATGTTTCTTGAGCCGTTTTTTCCCCAGCTTGTTGGGATTTGTGGGAGCAAACACAACCTGCAATCCCCCCCCCCCCCCAAAATAAAACTCCACTGGAAAAGCTGAACAACTCCTATCCACCCACAGTATGCAACAACCTCATATCGTTCGCTTGTAATTTATATTTTGAAAGAGAAAGCCAGCCATTACACATGCAGAGAGAGCGAGCGGAAGGTCAGCTCCGCGTCCCATTTTTTAAATTCCTGTATTTCCCCTAAATGCATGTCTCAGCACAACTAAATATAATGTTTGGCTGCCGTGTGGGAAGCTGGATTTGGATCCCTGATATAAATCATTCCCAGAAAACCGTGGCCTACTAAGCCATCTGTCTGAAACAATGACACAACGGCGATTCGGTTTAGGGCAGAGACGCGCAGCTGGCAAACCGTGAGATAGACCAAACTTTGTTTTCGGGATCCAAACCATCCTTCTCCCAGCTGGCAAAGTGGGCTGCCCATAATTCCCATACCGTCCCAAGGGACCTGTTCGCACGATTGTAACCATTATAACTCTACGATTCCACTTTAACTGCCGTGGCTGCATCCGATGGAGTCTTGGGGTTTGTAGTTTGGCGAGGCACTAGAGCTCTCTGGCCGAGATTGACAGCCATCCCTCCGTACCTACAGATTTTTTAATCCATGGATTCAAGCACTCACGGTTTGAAAACGTCTTACAAATATATACATTCCAAAAAGCACGGCTTGGTTTTGCCATTTTATGTAAGGAACGCCATGTTACTGTGGCATTGTATTTAATGGGACTTGAGCATCCGCGGATTTTGGTATCCTGGGATTCAACCTCAGTGGATACCAAGGGCCCACTGTATAAGGTCCTTCTCTAAAATGCCAATCCTAGAATTCGATGGGACGCAGCCACGGCAGTTAAAGTGGAATCGTAGCATTATAATTGTGCCGTGCGAACCCAACCCTAAGCATCTGGTCACGGGACGAGAAAGTGGAGCCCCCCGAACCCAATGTTGCAGCCTCCAAAGACCCTCCAAAGCTCCCCCATTGAAAGAAATCTTCCTTTTTCAAGTGACTTTTCTCCTGAAATCTGGCCCAAATAGCCCTAAGAACTTTCTCAAAACATCTAGAGAACATTGCCATGTTGTTGTTGGTGATGTTGTGTGCCTTCGTTCAAGCACAAAAATCATTTTGGAGGTTCGTTTTGAAACATCTTTGTGGAGCGCTGGGCCCTCCAAATCCAGCTCTGGGGGTCCCGCACACGGCCCACAAATGGGACCATGCTTTGCTCTACATCCAATCTTTTTATGTCTTATTAAAAATTGTACCTGGCAAGCGACTGGGAAAGAGGGTTGGAAAGCAGGCCGTGTGTTTTATGTGTTTCATAAATACTTCTCTTTTCTAAAAATATAGAGGAGGAGGAGGAGGAGGAGAGAAAAATCTTCTGGGTTTTGAGAGAGTTCCCGTGGAACCGGTGCCAAAGGAGTAATATGCTTTCACTTGGAAACAAGAGTTTTCACCTGCTCACGACGACTACTATTTTAATCCTTGATTTATATGAGTTTCTGGGCCAACCTCAATATTGTCGGGGCTGACAATTAATGCGGGCTGATTTAATTTAACTCGAATGATACGTGCGGCGAGAACATGTCGGGGGGGGACAAGGGGGGCAAGGCGAGGGCTTGCTGTAAAACGTTCATTCGTCTTATCTGGGACCCACCCTTGGATCAAGGAACGGAGGGCGATTTAGGGGTCAAAGGGAGGGTGACCCCCATTTTTAACCTCATGATGAGTCTTGGGGAGGCTAAAGAGAAAAGGCCCACGAGGAATCATTGGGCTCCATGTTTGGTTGGGCGCATGAGCCATGGGTCCAGGTCGAGATGTTCGACTCTTACTTGCTCAAAGTCATCCATCCCATTCATCCAACAGACATTGACCATAGAACTGCACTGGAGGAGCTACAAAAGCCTAGTAGAGTCTTCTCTCTAGGAATCTCTGTGTCTTTCAGTGCAGCTTTTAGTTAAAGTTGACCACAGAGTTGCACTGGAGGACCTAGACCTTCCTAGAGAGAACATATGAATCAAATCCGTGAATAATCAAATCCGTAAATATCAAAGCCGCAAAGATGGAGGGATGAGTGCATATTGTTGGGAGAGGCGTTAGGCCAGAGGTGGGCAAATGTGGAAAGCTGGGGGCTCCAGGAGACCTTAGTGGGATGCATTGCCCCACTACATCCACCTCCACAAAAGAAATTGTCCCTAAATGTCCTTGTTTTGGGGGCTTCTTGGCTCATTTGAGGTCCAGCAGAGGCCTTTTTTTCCACAACCGTAAATAAGCATTAGTCGCCTCCTGTTCATTTCCTATTTCAAAGAAAGTTTTGGTCCAGAGGCCTCCCCAAAACATTTTGGAAATGCCTCCCACTCCTCCTAGAGAGCATTTGGGTCAGTGTTAGAGACAGAGACCAAGACAGAACTCCTTTTTAGACGTCGGGAATTGGAAGTATAATCTAGGGCCAATCCGAACGCAATCATAGGGTTTGACGTTATTGCGAATTAAAGCTTCGCACGCAATTTCGGGCAAAAGGGAAGTCAATTTGAATGCAATCGTGGGTTTGACGTTATTGCGAATTAAAGCTTCGCACACAATTTCGGGCAAGGAGGGGTCATTTTCGGGAAATGGAACATTACTCCAAATGCAATGGGGATTCCCGTAAATTCGCTAAACAAGCGAATTTACAGGAATTCGCATTGGCTCCATTCAAAGTTTGGGAGAAATTCCTCCCGTGTGAAAGAATCCAGAGATAGAAATAGAGTTAGCACTAGGGTTGGACAGGGATAAAGTTAAGACATAGAGATAGACTTAGGGTTAGGGTTAGAAATAGTCAGGGTTGGTTGGAGACAGAAATAGAGATAGGGTTAGAATTAGAGATAGGGTTAGGGTTAGAGACACAGAGATAGGATAGAAATACGGATAGGGTTAAAGACAGAGATAGATTTAGAGACAAAGTTAGAGTTAGAGAAAGAAGTTAGAGAGAGCTAGACAGAGAGAGAGATGCTAGTTGAAATCCTTCACTGTGGTTGCATAGTGCCAATCTCCACATGCAAAGTTATGCGCTCCACAGCCCTAGCGTTGAACAGCAGCATCATGTCACTGAACGCACAACCGAACGCACAACTCGGCCTGCCTCCACGTTGCAAGGGTACTGCTCCCTCGACCGTTTCCAATTCTGTTCAGGCAAAAAAAATGTCAAAACACTCTCAGAGGGGAACTTACGTAGGCATAAGACACCGATAGGATGCTGGAGAAAGAGATGTCGATAAATAATTAGGAACAGCTTTGGAATCTGGACAAACAAAGGATGACGGATAAATAGGTCAAACAAATAAATCAAGCTGCCAAACCTTCAGATTTTAGATTTGCAAGTTCTGGTAAAAGAGGGGTGGGGATGGAGGGGGGGTCTCTCTCTCCCAAGTCTCCCTAAATTCAGCACTTCCATGGGGCCCGAGCTGTAAGAGTGTGGATGAAATCCAGGGATGAAACAGAAACATTGCTGAGCACAATAATTCCCCTGCTCATCCTCTTGAGTTTTTGAGGTTCAGCAAAAAACCACGCTTAAGTGAAGCCATATGAATGGGCCTCCCCCACCACCATCACCAGGTGAAAAGGAAAAAAATACGTAAAAGCCAAGCAACAACACACGCGTTGCACACACATTTCAACTTCATGCCTTCTTAATAGCAAAAGGATTTTTTAAAAAATGTTATCTGTTATTTCCCCCGGTAGTTTCCCAACTTACTCTCTTGCCCTCCCGGCGCCGCTTGAGTTGGCTCTCTTTAGGCCCACCTGCTCTCCGGTTGCAAAGCGCAACTATTCTTTCGTTTCATCCCAGCCTGTGTTCTCCTTTTACAGGAGATGGCCTTTAAAAACCCCTGGATCTATTCTGACTAGCAATGGGAAAATGCTTCTTGGGTCGATTCAAGATCAGCCCCGTGTTTTCTTGAAAGATTCCCCGGGAGTGAGGTGCTTGGTGGCCCAGAATCATCGGAGAAAACTTGCCATGGATCTCAACCTGAGCCAAGAGGCACACTTGTCCCCAACCAAGTGTCCTTTCGAAGCTCATCCTGTGGACACATGTGGGCTAACCAGCTCCTGTCATTGAGTCTGGGTGTCATCTACTCCAGCAGTTCTCAAAATTAGGTCCTCAGGGTATGTGGGACATCGGTTCCCATGCTGGCTGAGAGGTCTGGGAGCAGACGTCCAAAATATATGGTGGGCCAAAGTATGAGAACCACAGATCCAGCCTCAGTAGTGGCTTCTGGCTCCTATGTCAGTAGAGCAATGAATACCAACTTTAAGGATCTATCCAAGGACTGAGAAATGTTAAGATGCTGCACTTAGGGCGGAAAAATAAAATGCATAGTTATAGGATGGGGGACGCCTGGCTTAAGAAGACTTCTATGTGTGAAAGGGATCTAGGAGTCCAAGTAGACCACAAGGTGAACATGAGTCAATGGGGCGATGTGGCAGCAAAAAAAGGCCAACATGATTTTAGGCTGCATTAATAGAAGTATAGTGTCTAGATCAAGGGAAGTCATAGTGCCACTTTATTCTACTTTGGTCAAGCCTCACCTGGAATAATACTGGGTCCAGTTCTGGGCACCACAATTCAAAAAGGATGTGGAGAAACTGGAGCCATGTGTCCAAAGGAGGGCAACTAAAATGGTGAGGGGCCTGGAAACCATGCCTTACAAGGAAAGACTTAGGGAGCTGGGGATGTTCAGCCTGGAGAAGAGAAGGTTCAGAGGTGATATGATAGCCTTGTTTAAATATTTGAAGGGGTGTCATATTAAGGATGGAAGAAGCTTGTTTTCTGCTGCTCCAGAGAATAAGACTCGGAACAATGGAAAAGAGATTCCTCCTTAATATTAAGAGGAACCTCCTGACAGTAAGAGCTGTTTGACAGTGGAAAACGTTCCCTCGGAGAGTGATGGAGTCTCCTTCTTTGGAAGTCTTTAAACAGAGGCTGGATGGCCATCTGTCGGGGATGCTTTGATTGAGAGTTCCTGCATGGCAGAATGGAGTTGGACTGGATGGCCCTTGTGGTCTCTTCCAACTCTACAATTCTATGATTCTATGAACCTATTGCAGACAGAGTTCAGAACCTTGGGTAGATCCATTATAGTTCAGAATAAACCCAGTAGACATCTCCCCAAACTGCCATGGAAGTCACCAACCTACCGTTGACAGGGACATCCTGCAATTGCAAGGGGATGCTCTCGTACGGAGGCCACCATCATGTGTGAATGTGCCTTCAAGTCACCTGCCAACTCATGGTGACCCCATGAATTTCGTAAAGTTTTCTTAGGCAAGGCATCCACTGTGTTGCCAAGTCCTTCCTCTGTTTTATAGCCTACAGACCCTGGCCTTTGTCGGCAGTCTCTGATCCAAGTACTAACCATGGCTGGTCCCAGTTAGCTTCCAAGATCAGAGGGGATCTGGTGCCTTGGTAATGTCACTGAACATAATATCCGGAACATCCATTATATTTGCGGAGAATCACAGACTCTGGTTACACATGACAAATTATATATTAATCTTACACACAACATATTTTAAATTGAACAAATATCCCGTGTCACCAAAGTTCTGTGCATCTAATAAGGAGTCGGTGCAGGACTAAGAATCACAGAATCTTGCAATTGGAAGGGACCGCAAGCGCAATCTTATCTAGTCCAGAAACAAACAACTACAACATCCCTGAAGGATGGCTATCCAACCTCTATTTAAAGACTACCAAAGATCTTCCAAAAGTTGAGAGTCCATCACTCTTTGCTCCAAGGGAGCTCATTCCACTGCCAAACAGCTCCCGCCGTAAATAAGATGCCAGCCGCAGATGCTGGCAAAACGTCAGGAATAAACTCTTCTAGAACATGGCCACAGAGCCCGGAAAACTAAGATCCCGATCCCGATCCCGATTAAGATCCCAAGATCCTTTCCGTACGTACTGCTTTCAAGCCAGGTGTCATCCATCCTATATGTCTGCCTTTCGTTTTTCCTGTTTAGATGGAGTACCTAACATTTGGGAACCAGCATGGCGTAGTGGTTTGAGTGTCGGACCACAACTCTGGAGACCAGGGTTTGATTCTCAGCTGGGTGGCTTTGGGTAAGGCAGATGCTCTCAGCCTCAAGGGAAGGCAATGGCAAACCCCCTCTGAACAAATCACGCCAAGAAAACTCCATCATAGTATTGCCTTAGGGTCGCCATATGTCAAAAATGACTTGACGGCATACAACAACAAACATTTATCCTTCTTGAAATGCATCTTGTTAGTTGCCCTACCTCTCCACTCTGTCAATGGAGTTTACCACATGGGAGGAATTTCTCTCCATTGCGAATGGAGCCAATTCACAATTACGTGAATTCGCTAGTTTAGCGAATTCACATGAAATCTGATTGCATTCGAAATGTATTCAGAATGACTTCTGATTTCCTGAAAATGACCCCCCATTGCCTGAAATTGCGTGCGATACTCTAAGACGCAATTACATGAAACCCCATGATTGCATTCAGAATGACTTCCCATTGCCCGAAATTGCGTGCGATACACTCATTCGCAATTACGTGAAACCCCATGATTGCGTTCGGATTGCCATTGCATTATACCCCCAAATTCCGTCGTATGATAAACTCCAATGCCTTTTTCAATTCTGATCCAGAATTCACAGTTGCACAGAGTGTGTCATTCAAAACAAACCCGCCAAGACTTGGATGTTATCGGCAGTCCCAATAACAGCAAACCCTAATCCTATGATCCTATAACCCTATCCTTCAGTCTACTTCTACAAAAGCTCATACTGCCAACTTCTTTCTTTCATTTCGTCTCAAAGGTGCTACAAGATCTCTCTACATACTGATTCCATATTCTAACGTGGCTATATCTCTGAATCCTTCTCAGCGGAATTGACCTATCTGTCAACTCACAGCTAAACAGTTTTATTCAACGGGTTCATTATTTTGAGGACTAACAAACTGGGTTCAGGCAAAAGTCTACCGAACAAAATAAACACGTACGCGTTGACGCTTTAAAGCAGTGGTCCTGCCCTGAGATTCCTCCCCATCGCTCTAAGGACTGGAGAAGAGGAGATCTGGGAACACTACCTGTATCATACCAGAACAAGTGAGTTGTGTCTGTGTTTGTGTGTGTGTTTTTAAAGGAATATTTTTTTCCCCTCTTTCTCCTTCTTTGGAGGTCTTTAAACAGAGGTTGGATGGGTATCTTTTTTCAGGAGCGCTGAAAGTCCTGCATGGCAGGGAGTTGGTTTAGATGGCCTTTGTGGTCCCGTCCAAGATTCAAGGAGTCTACGGTTCTTATTTTTCTTTAACCGTCTGGAGAAACTTTTCACATCCACCTCTCCGGCTGCCGTTTCACTTCCCTCCTTGCTTTCTTGCTGTTGCCAATCCCGATCCCGCTGTCAGTCTGTATCTCTCCTTGCCAGCTAACAAGCTCACAAAAAGGCAGACAGATAAGCCTTAGCCAAGCGGTTTTAGAATAGAAGCACTAAAAATGAGACCTACCAGCCCTCCCATGTTAAAAGGAAAGTTTTTGAATAAAACAACCACCTCCAGTCCGTCTTCCGTTGCCAGATTATCTCTTCCTTGGACAAGCGGAGTCAGATCTTCCCAACACAAAGCACGTTTTCGGTTTGGGGGTCGGAAAGATCCGCGGGCTTGTACCACGAACTGTTGCGTCTCCAGTGCTTTTTCGGTAACAAGAGAGATCCCCGGCAGCGTCTGGTCCGGATCCCTTCCTGCTACCGATAAAAACGTCGAGTGGGTTGCTATCGTCCTCGGATCTTACAGGAAGACATGTTCAAGAAGACATATTGTCTGCATTCGGGGTTGTTTTTTTTATCGAAACCATATGAGCGCACAGCCTCGGGTTTTGGGCTGAAGCCAAAACACATAAGCAGAAAATTACAAGAGTGTAAAATGGTACTGTTGGGTTTTTTAAAAAATAAAAAAAGTGGGGAGGGGAGTTATCTTTCTGTGGATAAGAAAAGTGGCTTGGTTAGACGAAGAGCGTTTAAATCTTGGCCCGAAATATTATTTCACCTCGATGGTGTCGTTTTGTTCTCAGCTGCCCTTCTCTTCTCTACCGACTTACAAAATTATCATTGTGGAGAAACAAAATACTTTACCATCCTGTGCAACTTTCAACTCTCTTTTTTGGTAAGTTATAAAATAGGTTGAGTCTCCCATTTCCAGAATCCCAAAATCTGAAATACTCCAAAATCCAAAACTTTTAAAATGGGTGGCTGAGATAGCAACACTTTTGCCTTCTGATGGTTCGATGTACGCAAACTTTGTTTCAATGCACAAAATTACTGGAAAAGATTGTATAAAATTACTTTCCAGCTATGTGTATAAGGTGTCTATGAAACATAAATGATTTTTTAAAATTTCTTTTTTATGCTTACGCCAATAGAAATATATAATATTAACACATTTACTACACAAACATACTAACACACTTTCCATGCAATACAATACATTCAATACAGTATAATATTGACAAACAAACCCTCCAAACAAACAAACATTCTATCCTTCAATACCTCCATTCATACTACGACATTTTATACTTGATTCATATTCAATACTTACATTCATAATACGTTCATACTCGATACCTTACATTCATACTAAGACTATGACAGTCTTCGTATAGTCTTAGTATGAAACGTAAATGAATTTCATGTTTCGGCCTGGGTTCCCATCTCCAAGACAATTTCATTACGTACGCTTGTTCAAATGGAGTGATTCCGAAATAAAAACTAAAAATACAAAATCCCCAAAAAACTTCTGGTCTCCAATTTTTTGGAGAACGGAGACTCAACCTCCAGCGTGGCTGGCCATAGAGTCCCATTGGAGAACCTAGAGTTTTCTTGAGAAAACACTTTTCTGTACATCTGCCAGCGTGATTCTACGGTTAACATCTGGTGAATGTTGACCACAGAGTTACACTGGAGGACCTAGAGTTTACTAGAGAGGCGTTCTTTCGGGTTAAAAAAAAATTAGTGGATTTTTATTTGCAGTTTTCCCACTTTCACGGGGGTCCTGCGCCCCTAATCCTAGCGAAGATGGAGAGCCCAGTGTTGTTAAAGTTAGTTTTGGACTTCCACGGGGGAGAAAAACACACACACCTGTGGTTTGCTTTCAAGTTTTACTGATGTCTCAGCTACCAATCTTCCTTGCCGAGGCCTGTAATTTTTCTTCCCTTTTTGAACAGCTAAGCTAGAATTACTTAAGTGCTTTGCACTTAACCATGCCGTGGGAAGGCCCTCGAACCTCTTTGCGGAAAATGCACCCCATTTGCAAAAATGAAGGGGATCGGGAGGAAAGAAAAGCAGATGGAGAAAAAGCAAAAAGGTACATGAACGGATCAGGATTGCAGGGCAGATCTGAAAGGAGAAAAAGAAGGGGGGAACCCTGGCTGTTGAGTGACTAAGATAAATTACAATCTTCATGTTGTTCTTCAGCCTTCAAACAGGAAACTCCAAAAGTCGGTGAACCCAAGGAAAGAACAACACATGCAAGATGGACTTTATAATTTACACTCCCTTCTCGTCTCCCTCCTCCAGGATGGTGTTTGAACCATGGCATTTCCACACACGCTTAACCCTAACCTGGAGCCGGAGGCATCCCAAAGCCGGAGAAAGCTCTCTCTTAAGCAAAAGGGAATGGCTTTCAGGTTGCCATATTCCAGGGCCACATAGGTGCATGCCATGCAGCTTTATTACAATTATGCATTTTATTTCTTGGCATTCTGATTATGCGAAGTAGACGTATCAATCGTTGCACTTTTTCTACCGTTTTGTTTCCAAGTTTTTCTGTGGGTTTTTTGAGCTACGTGGCCACGTTCCAGAAAAGTGTATTCCTGACGTTTTGCCGGCATCTGTGGCTGGCATCTTCAGAGAAGATTTCTCTGAAGGTGCCAGCCACAGGTCCTGGCGAAATGTTGGGAGTATACTTTTCTAGAACGTGGCCAAGTGGCCCGAAAAACCCACAAAAAAACTATGGATGCCGGCCATGAAAGCCTTCGACTTCACCTCAGTACCAGTAAAAAAGCATTCTTTTTCTTATTTTTCCTCCCCAGCTGGGGTGAAGATATGGGAAGTTTCCAAGCAGCTTTAGAGAATAAAGGAACTCCTTTTACTCTTTTGGAAGCAAAGTTTTGGAAGCAAAGTTCCACTATGTTGCCTAGCCCTAGGCTCAAACCACTGACACAACCTCCACACAACCCAAGGCCACCTCTGCTGCCTCTTTTCCTTTCAAATGATGATGATAATAATCATAATAATATTTATTTCTGTCCCGCCTTTTCAATAAAATTGAGGTGGCTTACATCGATAAAGCATATAACACAACAAAACATATAACACAAACCTGTCTGGGGAAACAGGGAGGGAATGGAAGAAGAAAGCTAACACTGCGCTGTCGCATCAATGAAAGAACTAGATGAGATTCTAAAGAGTAAAGATACACATCTGAGCATTAAAATTAGAATCGTCCAAGCCATCGTATTCTCCAATGCCATGTACGGATGTGAAAGCTGGATGGTGAAGAAAGCTTACAGAAAGAAAATATGTACATTTGAGATGCCGGAGAAGAGTGCTGAGGATACCATGGATAGCCAAAAAGACAACCGAATGGGTCCTTGGACAGTCCAAGCCTGAAAGCTCCCTGGAAGCCAAGATGGTCATATTGAAGCTGTCATACTTTGGTCACATCATATGAAAGGCATGACTTATTAGAAAAGACAATAATGGTAGGAAAAGTAGACAAGTAGTAGAAAGAGAGGAGGACTGCGCGTCGGATGGATGGACTCTATTAAGGAGGTCACGGGTTTGAATTTGCAGGACCTAAGCGAAGCAGTAGAGGAGATGGGATCTTGGAGATGTCTCATCCGCAGGGTCACCATCCGTTGGGCCCAACAAAAAAGCAGTTAACAGCAAGAACAATGAGATATCTCGGAGAGAGGACCCAAGTCTAAACATAAAATGCTTTTATGTTTCATCTACACCTTCTACACATACCCTGGAGGTGATTTTATTCAGAACATTTTAAACAATTTGGTGCATGAAACCAAGTTTGTGCACAATGAATCACAAGGAAGCAAAGGTGTCACTACCTCAGCTGTCCATGCGGACCATTTTAGATTTTGGGGATATTTTGGAATTCTCAATAAGAGAGACTCAACTTGTGTAATAAATAAAGTACATATCGATAGAGGAACCAGAGTTTGAGTGCTGGGCTATGACTCTGGAGACCAGAGTTCAAATCCCAGCTTGGCCATGTAAGCCCACTGGTTCACCTTGGGCAAGTCATACTGTCTCAGCCTCCGAGGATGGCAATGGCGAATCCCCTCTGAAGAAACTTGCCAAGAAAACCCAGCGATATGGTGACTCTAAGGTCAGAAACGTCATGAAGTCACACAACAACATGTACCAGCAGACACAACCCACACAGAAGACTGCTGTGCAATTTTGTGCATGGTAAATTATTATATTTATTTATATCCTGCTTTCTCCCCAAAGTTGGAATGCAAAGCGGCTAAGCTCTGAACATCTACGATTCCTATTTGTCCATAGCTGTTAATCACACTCATGCTTTCTGGTTTTGTTGTTCACATTATGGGACCGCATCTCTGTGCATCTCTGCAAGAACTTGTAGAGAGGTGTAGAGGTCTTGCAGAGATACCCAGAGATCTTGCAGACGCACGGAGAGATGCAGAGATCTTGTAAAGATACCCAGAAATCAGAGCTGTGCAGAGATACCCAGAGATCTTGCAGATGAACAGAGATGTGCGGAGATCTTGTAAAGATACCCAGAGATCTTGCAGACGCATGGAGAGGTGCAGAGATACCCAGAGATCTTGCAGATGCACAGAGAGGTGCAGAGATCTTGCAGATGCACAGAAATCTTTCAGAGACATCGAGAGATCTTGCAGAGACGCATAGAGATTCTGTTCATCCAGATTTCTCAAAACTCAGGACCCCCTGCCTCTGTGATTGTAATATTTACACATTTTTTGCCATTTACAAATATTCCCTTTGCTTCCGTATGTACCAGCAACGGTGGGAAATTCTCAAAAGACAGAGCAGAGGGCTGTCTGGGGCACAGCTGAGGATGGTCTCCGAGAACAGCAAATCCTAGCAGTAAGGGATAACCGACGATTAACAGCGTGGAACTTAAGGGGGGTAAGGATATCAGCCCAAGGAGTGCAGCTGAAGAAACCGAACTTTCCAAAGACAAAACATATGTCAAGTTAATCTTCCCTTCTGCCCCCGAGCCTTCAAGGCCCCCCTCCCCTCCTTGACTTTTCAAACTGCATCTGAAAGGCGATCCCATCTCTTGCCCGAATTCCCCCTGGCCATCCCTGGAAGACTGGTAATCCCTTAACTGGAGCAAATTGTAACAGATTTCCTCTTGACCAAACTCTCCGACCGCAGCTGCGAGAGCAGAGCGCTCCCCTTTCTCTCTCGCCTTTATCAGTTTCCAACCAGGACTGGTCTAACTCAAAACTTCTCAGGTTGTCCAGAAAGGATTACATCTCCTGAGGTCTTTCCTTGGCCAAATAACCCTACCCCCCCCCCAACACACCCCAAAAGAGTCAGCGTGGCATAGCGGTTAGAGCATTGGACCAGGTCTCTGGGGACCAGGGTTCGAAAATACGCTCACGTTGGGGTGATCCAGCCGGAGAAAGATGTTCTCTTGGACCTGATTCTGCACCAAGTCACTATCCTTCTCAGGCTGGACCATGTGGAGACTTAGGTCTAAGACTAAGACTAAGACTTAACCTCCTTCTGGCAAGTGATCTGGGCACAATACAAATATTGATAGTCCTACAAGGCTTGGAAGGCCTCCCCTGAACATGTGAAGAAACCAGAGGTGAGAAGGGTGGACTTCCAAAAGAGGTGGACTTTTGGGAACCGTGTAATGGTTTGCGATCAAGAAATAGTTTGGAATCTGTACAGGATAATATTCCATGTTTCTAAAGCCACTGGGTGGGGTGTATTTTCAAAAGACAATGAGCTTTTCCAGTAAAACGGAGAAGATGAAATAAGGAAAGTAATGTTACGCCGTCACAGTCAGTCCTCCGTATCCACAGACTGAGCCATCTGTATCTACAGATATTTTATCCATGGATTCGCCATCCCTGGTTTGAAGACACTTTTTAAAAAAACGTAAAATGCAATAAGGAAACCTTGATTTTTTGCCATTGGATATAAGAGGCACCATTTTACTAGGCCATTGTATTTAATGGGACTTGAGCACCAATGGAGTGTGATAACCATGGGAGGTCCTGGAACCAAACCCTGGCAGATACCAACAGCCTATTTTATTTCTCAAGTCTTCTAATACCCCAACATGTCTACTAAGAGATGAAAAATTCAAAAAAGGTTTAACCTTCTGAGTAGTATTCCTGGAGTATCCCTGCATTCAATGGGAAAGATTCAAGGAAGCATGTGATAGACGGTTTCATTAAAGCCTATGGACCATGGCCTCCATTTCAAACAAAACCCAGACCCTTGTCAAAACCTGGAAACACAAAACGATTGCGGCTGCTTTTTCATTTCCAATCCCCAGGCCCCCAAACGCACAACGTTCGAGACCAGGCTGCCATGGCGAGCGTTGTTATCTGCCCGACGTATCGCATTTCTAGCTGACAAACATAACAGCCATAAAAAAAAGGAAGCGAACATTTTAATCCGCGCTTTTTTAAAAAAAAATTCTCTACGGTTAAGAGCATTATTTCAAGCAGATGTTTACGTCTTGGGTCGCGAACTAGACCTCGTGAACTTATCTGTCTGTTTCTGCTTTCTTTCAGGGGTTGCGCCTTCTTCTTTCATCCCCCAAATGTTTGGAAGATGGAATCATAAGAGTTGGAAAGGGCCCCCCCTTAGATCCCTGGGTCAAACTCCCGGCTCAAGGCAGGATCTCCAGCTAGAACGTCCCCAGCAGGGAGCTGTCCAGCCTCATTTTGAAGACATCCAGAGAGGACACCACCTCTCCAGGCAATTGGTCCCATTGCGGAACTGCTCTTACTGTCCAAAAAATTATTTCTAATGCTCAAGCACAAACTGCAGCGTGAATTTCTGCGCTTGGGAGTTTTGAAAGATTTTATTTTCCTAACAGTAAGAGAAGGGAAGCTGAAGACCCGCCGTACTTCTCTTGGAGAGATCCTATTCATGTTCGTGTTGCCGTTACTTTTATTAACTACCCTCGAGTCAACCTCAACTCTATATTCTTCAGCCCTCAACTACATCTTCTGTGGAAAGGGGGACAAAATGCATACGTCTTGGAGTGGTGGAAAATCCAGATTTCCCCTATGAACAGAAAACACTGTCCCTGAAATACCAACCATGCCGAAGAACTAAAATATTTCACCCCTAGAAAAGAACGATATGCTCTCCCAAGGCACCCCTAGGCATGCGCTTAACTTGGCGAACCTCAGAAGACGTTTGCAGGAAATACCCATCTTCTGATTTCATCCAATGTTTATTTGATGTCCATCTGATAATGGTATCAACGAATGTCAGAATATTAGGAACAGGTCTTGCAGCTCAGGCCCGTGTCTTCTTCGATTGGATCTAACCGTCTGGCGTGCAGTCTTCCCTTCTTTCTACTGCCTTCTATCTTTCCTAGCATTATTGTCTTTTCTAGTGAATCCTTCTCATGATGTGAGCAAAATATGATAGATTCAGTTTCATCATCTTGGTTCATTTGGGCTTGATCTATTCAAGGACCCATTTATTTGTCTTTTTGGCCCTCTTCCCCAGCACCACATCTCAACTTAGTCGGTTTTCTTTCTATCGGCTTAGTTTTGCGTCCAGCTTTCACATCCATGCATGGTGATGGAGAATACAATGGTCTTGGATGGTCTTCCTTTTAGAGTTCTTCTTCATAGGATTGCTATAAGTCAAAGCTGGCTTGATGGCAAATAGCAATAAATACTGGAAGGTGAAGTCGAAGGCTTTCATGGCCAGCCTCCGTATTTTTTTTTTTGGTGGGTTTTCCGGATTGTGTGGTCACGTTCTAGAAGAGCTTGTTCCTGACGTTTCGCCAGCATCTGTGGCTGGAAGCTCCGCTGTTTTGCAAAGGCCGTCCAAATACTCGCAATAGACTGTGCTGCAACCTGTGTGGTTGTTTTAAATGTACGAAATTCTAATGACACTCAACGATGATGATAATAATAATATAATGCCACTACTTTCTCTGCCATGAATTTTGAATTGTGAAACCCATGTGCACAGAAAAACAATAATCGAATACCTTTCCCAAAGGTGAAAAAGGAAGGGGGGGGGGAAATCACAGAATCACAGAGTTGGAAGAGATCGAAAAGACCATGTATTCCAAACCCTCAGTCCAGCAAACGTCTGCTTACAAACCTCCACGGAAGGAAAGTTCAGCCCATTCGACCATCGACCGCTGTTTTGGTGGAACCTCGTAGAATCAATTATTTCATTTCTTGCCATTTTAGACTTAAGTTTGCATCCCAATCTCTGGAGCAGCAGAAAACAAGCTCGCTCTCCCTTTAAATAAGCTCTATTTTGGCCCCTGAGGCAGATGTATCAGAAAGAAAGCTCTGTTAACCGATATCTCTGAAACATTCATGGCTATCAGCTTCGTTCTGGGGTTTTTTGCTTTTCTGGGAAACCGTAGGCAGCTGGAGAGTCCTTACGAATCAAAAGAAAATGAACTGCTCCATATAGTTCAAGTGTGTTTTTGCGTAAATGGGAAGAGAGAGGAAGGAAGGAAGGACGGGAAAGGGTAACAGAGAGGCACTGTTGCAGATGTCTCTTTACCCACAGCTGGGATGGCCATTGAAAGGGACCCCCCTCCATAACCTCCCCAAGGCAAAATGCATTGGAAAGTTATTGCTTCTTCCTTCGGAAACAGGCAAAGGTCAAGGATGCCTCTCAAACAACCCTGCGTCGATATCTAGTGGGAACCTGGGGGTGATATACTGTCCAGACATCTCCTTGGGATCTCCTCCCGTCTTGAAAGCATTAAGCAAAGGAAAAGCAGCAGGAGGGGAGAGGGGCGGGAAGCCCAGTAACCCTCCAGTCTTGTCTTGTACAAAGTCAGTATTCATTTCAGACACCTGGATCCCGGGCCCTGCAATCTGGAAGCATGTCAAGAGCACTCCGGAGAAGGAGGAGGAGAGAAAGAAAGAAAGAAAGAAAGAAAGAAAGAAAGAATCAGACCCTTGCATAAAGAGACAAGGGAATTGAAGGAAAAGCCTGGCTCAGGCCGGCAACAAATGTGAGAAACAGCAACCGAGAGGCCACTGGACATTTTCCAAGTGTATTCGATATCGAAGCTGAAGTTGCACCGGTGCCAAAGAAGGTTGAATCCTAGAATCATAGCAACACAGAGATGTAAGAGACCAGGCAAAAAGTGTGTTTTATATATCCTACTCAAGACGATGGTGAGAATGATGGCAATGACCTATCCTTCAACTGTTCTGGTTTTGGCAGGGAAAGTTCGGATTGATCCTCTGCCGTCCCACTTTGGCGGCTGTTTTTAAAAAATGTTTCTCTCTCCTCTTTCCCCCTTCGTCCTCAGCATCCTTTAATGGCTGCAAACTGCATTTAAAAAGGGCAAAAATGACTTTGCAACCCATTAACTCACAGGAGGGGAAGGAAAGGAAGGGCTTGAACCTTGTCTTTCCCAGGAGGCTTCGGCAAGAGCAAACTGCTGCAGCCTTTCCTGCCTTGTGTGCTTTTCCGCATTACTAACTTTTGCCATCTTGACTTTATCTGAATGTTCCTTGCTCCACTCTGTGGAGTTTATCAGACGGAGAGGAATTTTTCTCTACTTCGAATGGAGACAATTCGAATTCACGTGAATTCGCTAGTTTAGCAAATTCACGTGAATTCCCATTGCGTTCGGAACGCGTTCAGATTGACTTCCCATTACCCGAAAATGACCCCCCCTTTGCCTGAAATTGCGTGAGATGCTTTAATTCGCAATAACGTAAAACCCATGATTGCGTTCGGATTTACTTCCCTTTTGCCCGAAAGTGCGTGAGATGCTTTCATTCGTAAGAATGTGAAACCCCATGATTGCGTTCGGATTGCCGTTGGATTATACTTCCAATTTCCGACGTCTGATAAACTCCTGTGAAATGTTGGAGGGTATGTGGGGGGTGATGAGGAGAACGACTAACTTCATTTATAGTCCATTTGCCCCCTAAGATTGGGATTCGAGACAAGCAAAAAGTCAACACGGAAATAGGGTGAAACTATTAAGCATGTTAAAACAATTTAAAACCTATGCCTTTTTAAAACTAAAAGACAAAACAGCATAATATAAATAATACAGCCGAGCGAGGAATTGAACCCTGGTCTCCAGAGCTGTAGTCCAACATTCGAACAACTATGCCACACTATATCTCTGTACCGCTACTTAGACATGCCTAAAATCCCATGAAATTTTGGCTGCCATGTTTCTACCCAAATAAACAGTAAATATTGCTCCTTTTGCATTGAATAATAGAAATGAACATATGCAACATGCATAGAAACCGATGTCCTCTTTTTATGTTTTTTCCGCTCCAGCCTCTGGCCTCTCTTTAGGGGCAACCCCAAGGAAAATGTAGCAACAGATTGCTCTCTTCCGCTCTTGCAGAGAATGGAGCGAAAGGTAAAGGAAGGAGGCCAGGCTTTGAGAACTTGGTACCTCCAACGATGACTGTTTTGGAGAGAAGATCCCAAATGTAGGCAAAACAACAGAACGATGTTGCTGCGGGTCTCCAAGGTAAACACAGGCTTGAGCCAGGAACTGGATCCCCTTGTGGAGCTCCAATATTTCACACACCGGATAGGAATGCAATCTTGCAGGGAAAAGTGTGCAGGAAAGAGGACCAAATGCATGCGTCCTGGAGCGGTGGACAATCCAGATTTCCAGAAAACACTGTCCCGGAAATATCTACCACGCATAAGAAGTAAAATATTTCACCCCTAGAGAAGAACGACACGCTTTCACAAAGCAGCCCTAGGTATGCGCTTAACTTGGCGAACTTCAGAGGACGTCTGTAGGAAACCCACGTCTTCTGATTTCATCCAATGTTTATTTGATGTCCATCTGATAACGGTATCGACTAATGTTAGAATATCTGGAACGCACGCATGAATGAGCATCTAAAATCCGGAGGATATGTTGCTAGAGGTACCATGAAAATATTTTTTTTGTTGTTTCCATGTGGTGTGTCAGGCATGTGCCAATTCCTCCAGGAAGAGCTGGACTTTCTTGTCTCTTGTGGAATGTCCGTATGTAGTCAGTCCATGGTTGAAGAAGCACTGTTGCACATGGAGTGTCGTTGCGCATGCAGATGTACTTTTGAACACCGAAGGGGGACAGGGTAGCCCTCTTTAAAGACCTCAAGGGAGGCCATCACAGGGACGAGGACACAGGCCTGTTTGCTGCCCCAGAAGTCTAATGGATGGAAGTTACAGGAGCATAGATTTCAACTGAAGATTAGAAGTAAAAGTACAATGTCACAGAATCCTAGAGTTGGAAGAGACCTCAAGGGCCATCCAGCTCCTCCCCGGTCATGCAGGAACTCACTATCAAAGCATACCTGACAAACGGCCTTCGAACCACTGACCTCTAAGGAAGGAGACTCCACCATCCTCCGAGGGAGTTTGTTCCACTATCAGACATCTCTTACTGTCAGGAAGTTCCTCCTAATGTTGAGGTGGAACCTCTTTTCCATTGCTCCGTGTTTAGTCTTTGGAGCAGAAAACAAGCTCGACATGACATCCCTTCAAATACCTACACAGGGCTGTCGTATCACCTCTTAACCTTCTCTTCTCCAGGCTAAACATCCCCAGCTCCCTAAGTCTATTCTCATAGGGTACGGTTTCCAGACCCTTCACCATTTTGGTCATCCTTCTCTGGACATGCTCCAGCCCAACGTCCGCCTTGCCGTACCTTTGCTCCCAATGACCTGCCCTGCGCTACTTTCTGGGGAAGGAGAGGAGTCTGAGGCCACAACTACTACTTTCCCAGACTGACCACTAGTCCTGCCGGACGTGGAAACGGGCCACTGGGCAACAGTAGCAAGCCACCAGGAGGTGCAGAGGATGGAGTCAGAGGTGCCCTGACCAGTGGCAGTGAGCTGCCAAGGGGTGGTCTTGAGATGTTGTAAGCTGCCTCGATCATGCGGGAGAGGCGGCATATAAATAAAAAGGCGGCATATAAATAAAAAAATGTGTTAGCCCCCTCTGTTGATCTAACCCAGTGTGGACATTTTCAAAAATAGGTTAGACAGCTTAACTGCTGGGGATGCTTTAGCTGGAAATCCTGCACTATGCACTATGAGGCCCCTTCCGACTCTATGGAGTTTATCACACGAGGGAATTTGGGGGTATGCTCCAAAGGCAATCCGAACGCAATCATGGGGTTTCGCGTAATTGCGTCATAACTGATCTCACGCAATTTCGGGCAATGGGAAGTCATTCCAGACACAATCGTGGGGTTTCACGTAATTGCATAATAACTTATCTCACGCAATTTCGGGCAATGGGGGGATCATTTTCGGGGAATGGGAAGTCACTCTGAACGCATTCTGAATGCAACTAGAACTCACGTAAATTCACTAAACTAGTGAATTTACGTGAATTCGAATTGGCTCAATTCAAAATTGGGAGAAATTCTTCCCATGTGATAAACTCCTACAACTCTGTGACCGAACGCAATCACGGGGTTTCATGTTGTTGCGAATTAAAGCATCTCACGCAATTTCGGGCAAAAGGGAAGTCGTTCCAAACACAATCATGGGTTTTACATTATTGTGAATTAAAGCATCTCATGCAATTTCGGGCAACGGGGCGTCATTTTCGGGTAATGGGAAGTCATTCTGAACGCACTCCAAACGCAATTAGAATTCACGTAAATTCGCTAAACTAGCGAATTCACGTGAATTCGAATTGGCTCCAATCGGCTCCATTCGCAATAAAGAGAAATTCCTCCCGTCTGATAAGGCCCTAGGATTCTGTGATTCATTTCTCCTTGTTCTTCTTAACTGAATCTAAGGCCAACCTTGTTTTAAGAAGCTTGCGCTGAGAGCTGCGATGCACAGAGACATGAATCTAAAATGTTCAGCCAGGCGTAATTATTTTTCTTAATTTCCTTCTTCTCGAACCCTTTTGCACAGGAGAAGTATCCTGTTCTCTGTAACTCCGAGGGGATTCCCAAGGAAGCCATTTCTTGGTCTTTCGGAGCAAATAGTAGCTTCTAACACCCAGCAACAAAGCAACAGCATACCAAGTATAGGCTTTTCTTTTAATACAATGTTTTAAGTCTGAGGCTCCAAAATAAACTAACAAGGGAACCCAATGTGGGGGGGAAAGAGAGAGAGGTTACAGCTGAGTTCAACATCTGGGAAAGCCAATCTCATCCAAAAGCTGCACGGTTTTAAGCTGTCTTCCAACTGCTTTTACTGGTTGGAAACTCTCCTTTTTTAATAAAAACTTGTCAAATCGTTTAATATGCTTTTAGTCTGTTTAAATTACCCTTAACTGTTTTATTGTCCACTACCTTGAGGTCCTTGGGATATAAAAGAGGGCTATAAACGAGTTCTTTTTCCTCCCCGTTCGTCCTTTTCTCTGGGGAGAAGTGGATATAGGTTGCATCTGCACTGTGGAATTAATGCAGCTTGGTCCCACTTTAACTGGTATGCCTCGATGTTATGGGATTCTGGGATTTGTAGGTTGATGAGATATTTCGCCTCCCCTGTCAGAAAGCTCTGGTGCCCCAACATTATTACAAAGCCACGATAGTTGATACTGTATGGCAGCGGGCAAAGTATGGGGGGCATCGCCGAAGGAAAACGGTGGCAACCTTGGCCGATCGAAAGCATTGGGAATTCATGACTGGCAATAGGGAAGGTGCCACCCTCGGAAGATGCCAGGCACAGATGCCGGCGAAACGTCAGGAATAAACTCTTCTAGAACTTGGCCACAGAGCCCAAAAGAAACCATGAAAGCTTTCGACTTCACAACAGGGAATGCTGTTGGCAACATCCGCAAGAGTTCCCCGAGAGAAGCAGTTGGACACTGTTCTCCGATATATAACAGTGTATTCAGTTCAGGTTTGTGTAAGTCAGGTTGTACATGTGTCCTTACCTAGGCCTGGGCACTGTGTTGCGCATTGTACACCAGCGCACATCCCACACGGTCTTCATCGGTAGTGTGCCTTCAACTGACGGCAGCCCTAGAGTGGCAAGATTTGTTCAGAGGAGGTTTGCCATTGCCTTCCTCTGAGGCTGAGAGATGGTGACTTGCCCAAAGTCACCCGATGGGATTTCTGCGGCCGAGAGAAGATTCGAATCCTGCTCTTCCGGAGTCATAGTCCAACGCGCAAACCATTGCACCACGCTAACACTGGCCGCCCTCTGCAAACGGTCTTCGAAATCCTCGGTTTATTTCATCCCGTGGAAAAAACGGTCAGATTATTTATCCTTGCTTGCAAGAACACACTTTATGAACATTTACGTCTCTAATATGGACAGTTTGCTTTGGACGAAAATGTCCAGCCACTTTCAGGGGGAGACTTTTGCATGCCTAAAACAAGAACAGCATTTGACCCCTTATCTTTTTGCTATTTTAAAGCCATTACATTGGATTCACCCAACTAACACCATTTCTTAGGAAAACTTCAGCGCGCTCTCGTTCCGTCGGCTTTTGTTTCCTTTGTCCCCTTTGAGGCTTACATCACAGAATTGTTTAACAATTCTGATTTAATGAGGTTGGCTTTTCAACCCTTTGAACAATAAACAAGGTTTTACATTAAGGAGATGGATGTGGATTCGATGGCTTTTTAAAGAGCCTTTGCTTTGTCTCCAAACGCATGCTCTGGATGTTCTGGAAAGGCTGCGCAATTTGTTTTACCCTGAATGGTCCACAGGAATGCCTTCATCTGGATATGATTCCCTTTTACGCTGGGTAACTGTTTTCACCGTTTATTTGTTTTATTTTAAAAAAATAGGGTTTGGGTGCTGTATGGAATGGCTTTATTTGCAGAGAAGAACTGTAAAGCTAAAGAGAGAATGGCACAAAAATACCGCCGCGACACAAATAAAGGCCAGGATGCTCTTGTTGTCTTAAACATATGCGCATTCCCTTATGGAAGGGGTTGAACATTTTGGTCTGAGGAGGAACATCTGAATTCAGGTCAAGATCTTGGAAGTGGAGCTGAAAATGTGGTGCCATCACGTATGCGCATGCGCATCGCGCAGTGTGCTACAGATGCACATGGCACATTATCCATGTAAATGTTGTTGTTGTTGTTAGGAATTCAGCATGGCACAGTGTAGTGGTCTGAGTACTGGACTACGACTCTGGAGAGCAGGGTTCGAGTCCCCACTCCGCCATGAAGCCCATGGTGATCCTGGGCAAGCCACGTTCTCTCAGCGTCTGGGGACGGCAATGGCAAAACCCTCTCTGAACCAAATCGTGCCAAGAAAACCCCACAACAGGGTTGCCTTAGTCAAAAATGGCTTTAAGGCACACAACAACAACAAAGGGGGGTTACACGTGCCGGAAATATTTTTGCAACATCCGTACTTATCTAGGAGCTGCAATGACATTACAACGTCCAGGCATCCGCTGCACAATAGTAGCCAGTAGAAAGACTGATGCACCGCACCCTTGATGTGAAAAGGCCACCCACCCAAGTGTCCAATGCATGTCTGAAGTGCCTGGTGCGCATCAGATGTTTGCAATGTACATGAGACGTGCCTGATGTGCACCAGATATCCCAAATACACATCAGAAGTGCCTGATGAGCATCGGAAGCTCCCGATGCATATCTGAAGTGTCTGATGCAAATCAGAAGTTCTCAATGCGCATCCGAAGTTTGCCATGCACATCAGAAGTGCCTGATGCGCATCGGAAGTTCCTTACACACATCTAAAGTGTCCGACGCACATCAGAAGTTCCCAATGCACGTGAGACGTTCCCAATACATATCTGAAGTGTCTGATGCACATCAGAAGTTTTTAATGCACATCGGAAGTGCATGATGTGCATCGGAGGTTACCCACAGACATCTGAAGTGTCTGACGCACATCAGATGTTCCCGGTGCACATCGGAAAGGCTTGATGAATAGCAGAAGTTTGCTGTGCACGTAAGAGGTGCCTGGCGTGTATCAGAAGTTCCCAATGCACATCTAAAGTGTCTGATGCACATAAGACGTTATCAATGCACATCACTTTGCAATGCCTATCAGAAGTGGCTGATGTGCCTCCAAAATGGGTTCTATGTAGACAACTGCCCAGCATCACAGTGGAAAGAGCAGATAACAGAAGAAGTCGGAGCAGCTTTGAGGCCAGAAATCTCAGAGTATCATCTCAGAGTATTCTGGTCAATGTAGACCCACCTTTTGATAGCCTACAGATGGATAGGAAGGAGCGTGCCAGGCTAACCTCTCCAGAGGTATGGTCGGCCCTCTGTATCCACAGATTCTGCACTCGTGGATTCAACAATTCGTGGCTTGAAAATGTCAACCCCTTCCTCTAATTCCAGAAAGCAAACCTCGAGGCAGTGCCCATCCTGACAAAGAAGACTGAATGCTCACAAAGAGGATGGCGGGGACATATTACTATCAACCTTATCAGATGTCGGAAATTGGAAGTATAATCCAATGGCAATCCAAACGCAATCATGGGGTTTCACGTTATTACGAATTAAAGTATCTCATGCAATTTCGGGCAAAAGGGAAGTCATGCCGAACGCAATCATGGGTTTTACGTTATTGCGAATTAAAGCATCTCACGCAATTTCGGGCAATGGGGGGTCATTTTCGGGTAATGGGACGTCATTCTGAATGCATTCTGAATGCAATTGGAATTCACATAAATTCTCTAAACTAGCGAATTCACGTGAATTCGAATTGGCTCCATTCGCAATAAAGAGAAATTCCTCCCGTCTGATAAGGTCCAATGCCTGGCAAACTTGATGCTCCACCAATACAATGTAGGTTCTTGGCTTTCTACGGTTAAGAGCCTGCCAGTTATCTGTCTTGCAAGAAGTATGCATTCTTCCGCTCCTAAAAGGAATAGTTTTGAACTGTTAGCGAGTATGATCCTTTCCCTCCCCCCCCCCCCTTTTTTTTAAATGTGGTTTTCAGTATTAGGTTTATTGTTATGCATGCAGGATTTTTACATAAAGAAAGAAAAATCCCCCATGCCAAGAGCATATGCTTGCAATGTGTTTGCAATCGTTCCGGCCGCAAAAGTGTTACGGTGCCCCTTCCAAACCGAAAAAAAGAACCAGACCAAAAAAGGAGGTGAAGCGCACCCGATCGGCAACAACGGATGTCTGGCAAGGCCCTTGGATCCACTGGAGGCATGGCATGGGAAAAGAGAAAAATCTAATGGTGTAACTGGGGCTAAAAGGAGGAGGACTGGATGGAGAACGCTTCCGAAAGAAGAATAAAGTAGCCTCTTGCCGTACGAAAAGGAGGAAGGGATGGGGAGGAATGAAAGGAAATGTGTCAGCACCTTTAAGGCTAACTGGTGTTTTATTTCTGCATGGGCTTTCGTGGATAGAAACCCACTTCTTCAGATGCAGGGCAAAGTGATGATAAATGCTCAGACATAAAGCATATTTACAAAGCGACATGATATATTACACACAGTCCAATATATACAATGGCAAAATCAAGTTTGCTTTTTGGGGATATATATATATATATATATATATATGATCGCCCCTCTGTTTTCGTGGGGGATCCATTCCAGAGCACACACCCCACGAAAATGGAAATTCACCTATATTTAAATATTGAATGGCGGTGTGCCCCTCATTTTGTGAATGGCAAGGTATGCGGACCTCAAGTACATGAAAACAGAGGGGTGATTCTATCTATCTATCTATCTATCTATCCCCATAAAATACAATGGTCTCCATTAGATAACATTTTGCCATTTTATATAATGGAGACCACTGTATTTAATGGGATTTGAGCATCCACTGATTTCAGGCTGCGGACGTTTGAATCTGTGGATGCAGAACCTGTGGATACAGAGGGCTGGCTATATCCATTTTGCTTGAGTGTTGCTACAGCAAAGGGGTATATATGTGATTTCATAAGTCCGAGTCTAACACTTGCTGGTGATGCGGATCCTGCCAGATTTGGCTGCTTCAGCATTCGGGTAGGGATAGGGCATCAGCGAACAGGAGTCAGGCTTGCTTTGGCACGAAGTTCCCACATAAATAATGCAAGGGCGAATCTATGCCAGGATGGAGCTAAAGGCTTAGACGTTCTGCGGAGTGATAAATTACGGGGAGATCTCCCCGATAACAAGTGCGTCAGATTTTTAATTGGGAGCAGTGGGCAAGCAACGACAAAATGCATATGGGACGGATTAAGAGTGCGGACTGGAAAGCTGTCGTTGTGTTGTGTCACGTCGTGTCATTAGTGTGCCGGGCTGTGCATGGAAAACAGAAGATGCTCCCTTATGCAGAGACGGACCTTTGGTCCGTTCTAGCCCAGTTGGGCCACCTCGGACCAGCAGGAAAAAATGGCAGAAGGAGAAGTTTCCACTAAGTCAACGTGAACTAAACCTGACCCAAAGAATTGCAAAGGACGTAAAATTCAATATTTTAAGGCCTGAAAAGAATAAAATGGGGGCGAGGGAACACAATAGAGGCGGAACACTATAAAAATAAGGGAAGGTGATTTAATCCAGTGTCAGAGAGTTCCAAGAGAACGAAGCAGATAAGGGCCTTCTCTTGCATCACTATTATTTCCACCAGAGCTTGACCACAGAGCAGTTTATCACACGGGAGGAATTTCTCTCAATTGCGAATGGAGCCAATTCGCAATTATGTGAATTCTCTAGTTTAGCGAATTTACGTGAAATCTGATTGCGTTTGGAATGCATTCAGAATGACTTCCCATTTCCCAAAAATGACCCCCCATTGCCTGAAATTGTGTGAGATACTCTAATACGCAATTACGTGAAACCCCAGGATTGCGTTCGGAATGACTTCCCATTGCCCAAAATTGTGTGAGATACACTCATTCGCAATTACGTGAAACCCCATGATTGCGTTCGGATTGCCATTGCATTATACCCCCAAATGAGTATATTTACAGCGCTTTAGAAATAAAGTTTAATAATAATAATAATAATAATAATAAATTCCGTCGTATGATAAACTCCAGAGTCGCAATGGAGGACCTACAGAGGCCTAGAAAAGTCCCCTCTACAGTTGAAAAGAAATAGCCAGCCTATATTCATGGCTTATCCAATTTCGCAAAACCCCGCAAAAGGTGAGAGCTGACTGCATACAAACTCGGGGACCAGCCACAATCTCTACCCGTCATAACAACCGGCATTCGCATTGGCAATGATATAAAAGCCGCAAACCTGCAGAAAACTGGACCTTTGGTTAAAAATTTAACACCCCAGCAATTTTAATCGGGGAAAAAAAGAGGACTCCTGTCCGCTATTTCTCCTTTCCATGCTCCTCTTTTTCTTGCCAACCTATTCTCACCATCCTAGAGCCCAGTGGAAACGAAAAGGTATTCTTGAGATTTCACTCTCTGGTGCTTTCCTGCGCACGCATGCGGCGGCTGCCCATAGGTTACATACCAAAAACCTAAATGTTAATGTTTAAGCCAATTAACTCCGTCCCATCACAAGGCATCGAAGCACACCGGCACGGTCAAAGGATGCATGAGTTTAATGCCTCTGAGCAAAAGGGAGGCCAATGGAGGAGTTAGCGCATAATGGACGGAGAATGCGCTTTTGCAAGGAGGTTTCGGAGCCAAGCAAGGGGGGCTCCGCTTAACACAGGGCACTTAACCGTTTATTTATTTATGGGGTTTATACCCTGCCTTTGTCTCAAAATGGTAGATTTTAGGGGTCTTTTATGGGTTTATCGGGATGGTGGCCATGTCCTCGAAGAGTTTATTCCTGACGTTTCGCCAGCATCTGTGGCTGGCATCTTCTTCTCTGAAGATGCCAGCCACAGACGCAGGCAAAACGTCAGGAATAAACTCTTCGAGGACATGGGTGCCGTCCATGAAAGCCTTCGACTTCACATTGGATTTTAGGGGGTTTGCCGAAATGCTTTTTGCACTGGACTATGACTCTGGAGACCAGGGTTTGCATTCCAGCTCCGCCATGAAAATCCACTGGGTCACCTTAGGCAAATCCCACTCTCTCAGCCTCAGAGAAGGGCAATGGTTAAACCCCCTCTGAATAAATCCTGCCAAGAAAACCCTATGACAGAGTTCCCTTAGGGTCGCCATAATTCAGGACACCGAGGCACATGACACCACCAACAAAAGCACGGTATAAATACCATAAATAATAATATAATAATAGGAAAAAAAGACTGCACTATAGGTGGATGGGTTCTAACAAGGGAGTCAGGGTTGCCCTGACTTTGCAAGACCTGAGAAGCCTTTCTCTCAGATATACCAACCTGGACCTGACAGCAAATAGCAACAACAACAAACCTCAGTGATCAGACCCAACAGTTTATCCTTGGTTTATCTTCTAATCCCAAAACAAAACATGCTAAATGCAAGGTACAGAGGTGAGGAAACCTACAGGGTATGACACATAAGATGTCTTTGCCCAATTGCTCCGTGTATTGCTTACTGTGACTGTCCATTAACAGATGGGAACCCTTCAAGAATTTCAGCAAGGAGTGTTGCCGAGACTTATCTGGATACACTGTGGATCGAACGCTCGGTCTCCGGTGCGCAAACCATGCGCTCTGCCACTGAGTTCCAGCACTTCCCAGTCTTGCTCTGCTCTTCCCCATGCATATATAGGGGAAATAAAATATCAGAAACACCCCTGGTGCAAACCTTCCCCGCTTGATAAGAAAAGAGAACGAGCCGCCGTGAGTGATTCCACGCGTGTGATAACCAGAAATTAAACTAGCGTATGATCAAATTATGCCGTCGTGTCCCCCGCCTCGCACAAACCCACCCTCCCCAAAATAAACATTTCCGTGACTGCCGAGAGCGAGCGGTTGCCAAAGTCGTGCGCGTCCGGTTATCTTTGAACACGACGCCTTCAATTCAATTAAGCTCAAAGATTAAATCACTTCCAAACTATTGAGCGTAATAACGGAGCCCGGCCAAGACAACGCATCACCAAGCTACTCTTTCCATTTGTTCCTGAGAGTTTAGTGTTGCTTTTCTACTAACCTAGCAAAGTTTCCAAACTGAATGGCAGGTGTCCCTTGCTGAGCTTGGAAAAGTTCCTCTTTTTTAAAATTCTGGGCTGCCAGCCTTCAAATCTTCCAATGAACAAAGCCACAAAAAGAAGGAACATACGTGCGACACACCCCCAAACCCAACCGGCACGTCAAATAGTAACAAAAGCACACAACAAAACCTCGCCGTCGCAAAACCCATCAATATCTTTACTAGGCCAACACAAAGGTGTCATATCACTAACATTCGCTTTCAAAGCTTTGCCGGTTTCTCATGCGCGCCGCTCTCCAACAACAAGGTGAAATGGTGTTCCTGATATAAAACTTGCAAAATCAAGACTTGCTTTTTGGATTTTATTTGGTGCAGGTAATATTTTCAAGCCACGGAGGGCTGAATCTGTGGATGCAGAATCCACGGATATGGAGGACCAAGTGTCCCAAGTGATAGTAGTTGGATTTGTTAGGTAAACTTTGTTGTTAACTGCTATCAAGTCACCTTGACTTATGGCCACCCTATGAATGAGAGATCTCCAGGTCTTACAGGTCTTACAGACTCAGATCTATGGCTTCCTTGGTTGAGTCTAAACATCTGGAATGTGTTTTGCCTCTTTTCCTATTGCCTTCTTTACCAAGCATTATTGTCTTTTACTGTCGATGCATATCCTCTGGGGTTTTCTTGCCACGATTTGCTCAGATGAGGCTTGCCATTGCCTTCCCCCGAAGCTACGAAAGACCTACGTGCCCAAAAACCGCCTCATGGGTTTCCATAGCTGAGCTAAGATTCGAACCCTGGTCTCCCAAAGTCTGAGTCCAACACTCAAACCACGACACAACACTGGCTCGCTCTCAACCATACTATTAAAATAGGATAATCTTTTACGGCTCACCGGTCATATACTCTAAAAGACGCCCAACCCCACAAGCAAGGATTAATACCCCAGAAGGAGTCCGCAACCGTTGGGCCAGAAGTAATGTCCAAATGCCTGAGGAAAATAAGTATGTCTAATGAGTTGAAGGTTACAGCCTTAATGAGTGAATTCATCCATTTAACCACATTTGAGTAATCGTCAACTGTGATTCCTTTAACCAGGTGAACAGTGCGGCCCTTGTTCCTTTAATGGACAGATATGCAAGCATATATATTCGTACTTTGTTCTGTTCTTTGACCAGATTGCATTGGAGTTCTGTATTATTTTGTCCAATACGAGATTTGCAAAGCCGCTCAAAGGTGGCCATCAGAGAGAATGATTGGGATTTGTCCCAGACATCTTGGAAGTGATGCCCTAGTGATGCATCGTGGTTTTTATTACCTCTTCCTTCGATCGTCCTTGTCGCCCTTCTCTGAACCTGCTCCAAACTTGTCTATCCTTCTTAAAATGAAGTGCCCAGAACTGGACCATGGGTTCCTTTGACTTTCTGGAACTGCGGTCTGGAAACCATGAAGCCCCGTGAGGATCAGCTTAGGGAGCTGGGGCTGTTTCGCCTGGAGAAGAGAAGGTTAAGGGTGATGTGACAGCCCTGTTTAAAGACGGAAGGGATGCCATATGGAGGAGGGAACAAATGTGTTTTCTGATGCGCCCGAGACCAGGACGCGGAGCAATGGATGCAAGCTGCAGGAAAAGAGATTTCACTTCAACATTAGGAAGAAATTCCTAATGGTAAGAGCTGTTCGACCACGGAAGACATTCCCTTGGAGTGCGGTGGAGTCTCCTTGTTTGGAGGTTTTTAACCAAAGGACGGATGGTCATCTGCCAGGAGTGTTTTGGTTGTGTATTTCTGTATGGCACAAGGGGGTTGGACCGGATATCCCTTGGGGTCTCTTCCAACTATAGCCTTCTATGATTCTGCTATTCTGAAGCTGAGAGAGTACGGCTTGCCCAGTGAGTTACCAGGGCTGAGCAGGGACTCAAACCCTGGTCTCAAGAGTCATGATCCATGCTCAAACCACTATAATACGTTGGTTGGCTCTTCGCCGGTACAATGGGTATTCAATGGGCGTAGGGGTGAAGGACTCCCGAATGTGGAAAACCTGAACATTTTAAAAACACTATTCTTTTTACCTCTAGGAATCTCCAGGGCCTCTAATGCAACACTATGGTCAACATCTGCCAAAATTTGACTATAAAATCATGCAGGAGGAGAAGTATTTTTTTTCCTAGGACGTTCTAGGTTCTCCAACACAACTCTACGGTCAACATCTGGCAGAGTTGCACTATGAATCAAAACCCCAAATAATCAAATTGGTAAAAGTCGAAGGGTGCAACTGTGGAGGGCCAACTCTATTCATACTTAAAATTAGCAAAAAGGTCTCTGGCTGGCAATTCCTATCTGGAAAAGTGGCCAGATGGTGGCCAGGCCCTCCTTGAGCAGAAGCAATACGGCCCCGAGATCCGCCTGGACTGAAAACCATCTCCCTCCGTCGGAACGGGTCTGTTTCGCTGGAGACAGGCGAGCCCAAGGAAAAAAATATAAAATAAATGCAACATGATGTCAAGCCTAATAATTCACCAGTCTGGGTTTATCCAGCCTAACTGAGTCAGCAGTTTATTTGATTAGGGTTATTCCCAGATGTCTAACATCACAGTAACCCTTAGCAACCAGTTCATGAACTCCCATCAAGAGATCAAAATGGAAAAAGAAAAAAGGTTTGGACCGCGGGATGGAGCCGGGACGCGAAAGAGGAGGGGCGGGAAACGCAGGCCGCCCAACTTCAAAGTTGGGTTTAACGGGTTTAAAAAGGACCCCCAGAAAAGGAGGAAAGACATTTGAAATCCCGCAATGCCTTGATATCCCACCACGAACGCAGCAGGTAGGAAAAGGAGAGGAACAGCTTGAGGTAAATGAAGTCGCATCCCCTTTCCCGTGAAGCTCCTCTTGAGATGAAAGGCGGACCAAGTTTTGTCTTGGGGTTGTTTTATTTAAAGCCACAGGTTGCAGGAGAGAGGACGATGCACAAAGCTGTGCCGCACGTTGCATCGTTTTGGAACAAAACCCGTCACACCTGAGCCAACAGCGCGATGCAGCAGCTAAAAAGGCCAATGCAATTCTACAATAGGAGTACAGTGACTGAAAGGAAGTAACAGTGCCAATCTCTTCTGCTTTGGCCAGGTCTCACCTGGAATATATCGTGTCCAGTTCTGGTCACAATTCAAGAAGGATGTTGACAAGCTGGAGCAAGTCCAGAGTTGGGCGACCAAAATGGTGAAGGTTCTGGAAACCATAAAGCCCTCTGAGGAGAGACTTAGGGACTTGGCTATGCTTGGCCTGGAGAAAAGACGGTCAAGAGGTGACATAAGAAACGTCACATTGAGGATGGAGCAAGCTTGTTTTCTGCTGCTCCAGAGACTAGGACCCAGAGCAATGGATTCGAACGACAGAAGAAGAGTTTCCATTTAAACTTCAGGACGAACTTCCTGACAGTATTTGACAGTGGATGACGCTGCTTCGGTGCTGGAGTCTCCTCCTTTGGAGATTTTTGAACAGTTTGGATGGCTATCTATCACAGGGAGGGCTTTGCTTGTGTCTTCCTTTATGGCAGAAAGGGGTTGGATTGGAGGGTCTTCTTCCAACTCTAGGACTCTGCGCTTCTATGGCCATTTTACCAGACCCTGCCGGGTGGGGAAAGCATGGCTTATAGGTACTACTTGCGTCCCTTGAATCCTTCGACTCTTCTATAAAGTTGTATCCTTTTTGCACAACCGTTCGGCAAAAACAGGCTTCTATACATCACTCCGAGTGGCCGACAAAGGGGCGAAAACACCCAAAAACTCCCAAACATTTCGAATGGAGCCAACTGGAGCCAATTCAAATTCACGTAAATTTGTTAGTTTAGCGAATTTACGTGAATTCCAATTGCGTCCGGAATGCGTTCAGAATGACTTCCCATTACCCGAAAATGACCCCCATTGCCAGAAATCGAATGAGAAGCTTTAATACGAAATAACGTAAAACCCACGATTGCGTTCGGAATGACTTCCCTTTTGCCCGAAATTGCGTGAGATGCTTTAATACGCAATAACATGAAACCCCATGATTGCATTCGGATAGCCATTAGATTATACTTCCAATTTCCATCGTCTGATAAACTCCTAAGAAAAAAAAAATCCTCCTAGATCACAGTAGGATTATGCAAACTATTAATGGGATACATTGCCGGCTAGGTCTAGGGAAGCGTCACATCGTTCTCGTTTCTGCAAAGAGGTGGAGAAGGATGAAGAAAACTGGCTTGCTTACAAGCCTCAAGCAAGAGGCTTAAAAATGTAAATTCCTCTCCTGGGCAGCTAAATCTCACGTTCTTTTGGCCCCCCGCTTCCTTCCAACCCGGCTTCATTTTCCCAAGCTTGGCATCCTGCATCCAGGGTTGGAGATCAAGGTGGAGGGCGCTCCATCAACGCAATCCCTGTCCCTAAGAGCAATGCAGTTGTTTTAGATTAACACAGAAATAGACATTCGTGTAATACATCTGTTGTTAATCCACGACGTCGGGGGGGGGGGAGAAAGATGCCAACACATCATTTATTAGAGCCGTCGATCTTCTAGCGTCCTTCCTCGCGTTCCCTTTGTCTTGTTCTCCGAGAGAGAGAGAGCCCCGTAATAGGTTCCAGGATGTCTTTTATTTCACGATACAGACTTGGGTTTCCTCCTGAGCAGGACTTAATGGATTCCAGGATGTAATTGAGGCTTTGGGGATGGAATTGGGGGCCTGCCCCATTCATTTCTAGGCTTTTTCTAACAAAAGAGATGGTGCTCTTGGGTGAGGATCAGGCTTGGTCTTCGCCGAGTGCAAGGGAGGTCAGGCAGAGAAACAAGGAAGAGAGGAGAGAGATTACCGTATATAGAATCATAGAATCACAGAGTTGGAAGAGACCACAAGGGCCATCCAGTCCAACCCCCTGCCATGCAGGAACTCTCCATCAAAGCATCCCTGACAGATGGCCATCCAGCCTCTGCTTAAAGACCTCTAAGGAAGGAGACTCCAATACACTCCAAGGGAGTGTCTTCCACTGTCGAACAGCCCTTACTGTCAGGACGTTCCTCCTAATGTTGAGGTGGAATCTCTTTTCCTGGAGCTTGCATAAATTGTTCTGGGTCCTGTTCTCTGGAGCAGCAGAAAACAAGCTTGCTCCCTCCTCAGTGTGACATATACTCATATACAAGTCAAGAAATTTGAGTCAAAAAATTGACTCAAAAAAACTGGGTCAACTTATCCATGCAAGTGCTGTATCTTAATTCAAAATAGTTTCCATCTCCTTCTCTGAGTAAGGTTGCAAAAAGTAAGAGCTTAGTCCATCCCGGGAGAACCTAAAAGAAGCACCGACCTCTTCTATTCTCTCCATGATGGTGCTATATCTGGCCTTTTTGAATGCTTGGATAGGAAAATAGCAGCATTCTTTGGTATGATTTTCCTTTCCTTCATCCTTTACATCCTTTGTTACATGCCCGAAAGTTTTACCTTTGACTTATGTAGGGGTCGTATCAAGATTCATTACTGTATATACTCATGTATAAGTCTAGAAATTTAGGTCAAAAAATTGACCCAAAAAACCTGAGTCGACTTATCCACGGGTCAATGTAAGTACTGTATCTTAACTCTTATTTGAAAGGAGGAACCATCCCCTGGTGAAAAGCAAGAGTATAAACTGTCCTGAAAGCATTGACCCCCTTTTCTCTCTCATCTATCCAGTCTTAAGAATAAGCACAAAGAGTTATGTCTGATGGACTTTTGGAAGTTATTTGACATTGTTTTGCTTTGCTTCATCCTTTAGATCCTTTCCTATATGCCTCTAAATTTTACCCTTGACTTATCCACGGGTCATTATCAATATCCATAATTTTGGCCCCCAAACCTGCCCTCGACTTATACATGAGGTCGACTTATAGTTGAGTATATACGATGAATCTAAAATTGGCATCGGAGGTCTGTCGGTCACCCGTATGATGTGTTTCCTCAAGAAAAAAAAAATGAAGAGAAAAGCCATTTCACATGTAATGCATCACCAAAAGGATATTAAAAAAGGATTGCCAGGTCTCAGGGCCTGGGCCTGAATTTCCAGTTTTGATGGGTCATCTCCACTTAGGAGAATTGGGTACAAAATTCTCCACTTTTAGGGGACTCTGTTCCAGGCGAGAGGAAAAGGCCATATTTGCAAATCTCAAGCTCTATTCTACTTTGGTTCAGGCCTCACCTGGAATACTGTGTCCAGTTTTGGGCATCACAATTCAAGAAGGATGTTGAGAAGCTGGAGCGCTTCCAAAGGAGGGCGACTAAAATGGTGAAGGGTCTGGAAACCATGAAGTATGAGGAGAGAGAGACTTAGGGAGCTGGGAATGTTTAGCCTGGAGAAGAGAAGGTGAAGAGGTGGTATGATAGCCCTGTTTAAATACTTGAAGGGATGTCATATTGAGGAGGGAGCAAGCTTGTTTTCTGCTGCTCCAGAAACTAGAACAATGGATGCAAACTGCAGGAAAAGAGATTCCACCTCAACATTAGGAGGAACTTCCTGACAGTAAGGGCTGTTCGACAGTGAAACACACTCCCTCGGAGTGTAATGGAGTCTCCTTCCTTAGAGGTCTTTAAGCAGAGGCTGGATGGCCATCTGTCAATAGGGATGCTTTGATGGAGAGTTCCTGCATGGCAGGGGGTTGGACTGGATGGCCCTTGTGGTCTCTTCCAACTCTAGGATTCTATGATTCCATGATTCTAATGGAGTTTAAATTTTAATTCCTGGACCGTAGGACTCTCATCTCCCGAAACCCACATAGGCCAAAAAGAGGAATGTCCTCTGCCTCCATGAATAATCCTCCGTATCATCTTAACTGAGAACAACAACATGAGAAAACGTAGGCCTGTGACTCTAACGCTGACATTTCCCCCCATAATTTTGTATGATTTTTAACGCCTTTCCTTGATGAAGAAGCCGGTGGAGCTTTGAAAGCTTGCAACATGTATATCGTGCATTTTGGTTGGCCCAAGGAAGGTATTACTGTTTGGTGGATTTAGCGTGTCATTGTAAAAAAGAACTTTCATTTGAGACACGGTAAATTCTATCTTTCTCATTCACTCCATTTCTCGCTCTTTCTCTCTCTCATGTGGAAACAGAAGCCTTTGCCCCCGGAGCATAAAAGTTCTTTCTTTAAAAGGAAAAAAAAATCAAGGAGAGAAGTATTAAATTCCTTCTGGAGGAAGGGGGCTCATGGTGCATTTTGCAACACTATCCTTCTTTTTAGAAAAACCCAAACCCAAACCCACCCCCATTTCCTGCCTTGTTCCCAAACGTTCTCCAGTATCTCCAAGCAAGCTACAAATACATTGGCGGGAGAGGGACAAAGCCACTGTGGTTTTGCAGTGCGGACACTGACCGCTTTCCTCTTTTAACAAGTCCACGAAATGTCATAAAATTGTAATTTTTTAAAAAAGCAAACACAATATAATTCTCCGAAGATGCCAGGCACAGATGCTGGCGAAACGTCAGGAATAAACTCTTCTAGAACATGGCCCCAGAGCCCAAAAAACCCACAAAAATCTATGGATGCCGGCCATGAAAGCCTTCGACTGCACATTAGTGCTGTATTTTTTGGACTGTAAGCCGCTTGGGGTTCCAATCTTGGATGAAAAGCGGGATAAAAATAAATATACATAAACATAACAATAGAAGGGCATTGGCAGCGGGTTGGACTAGCTGGTCCTTGGAGTCCTTCAAGAGAAACCCTGTCCGAATGGGAAATAAAAGCACTAAAGGAAGAAAACAGAGATCGGGACCTCCTCTTCACCAAAGCAAGCAGCGGCGGAGAACGCATGCGGCACGCAACGGACAGGCCTGTGTTCGAGAGGACGGCACACAAAAGAGACACCAAAAAATATCCTGTTATAGGTTTGGAGTGGTTTTTTTACGGCTTCTACCCCCAAACAAGCTACTTTTTTCTCTCTCCATAATTTATACCTGAATGGTGCGTCTAGACATGACATCACCCGAAGGTATGCCGGGTGTTTTGTGGTCCGTTTACAATAACCAGGATGTATAATTGCTCTCGTTCGGGTCAGCAAAAGGAGTGATTAGTGGGTTGGGAAGCAAGGAGGAGATGACATATCAAAAGAGCCTTTCTCTCCCAGCAGCTGTTCTGGGGAATGGTTTTTATAGGCAGTCGCTTTCTGCCAAGGAGACGGAGGCCCGGAGAAAATGCTAAAATCCACACAGCGTAGTATCCCTCCCGAAAGCAAATAGGAGGGGGAGAAAAAGTGACAAATACCACAGATAATCTTCCATTCACAAACGGTTTCATTTGCGTATGGTTCCTGTTAAGGCCTGGAAAGCGAGCCAACGATGGATTGCGCAGAATTTCGACCCGCCGAGGGTACAAGGCGAGATGGGAGAGCGCCAAGATGCGGGGCTGGTTGCTCCAAGGAGAGACTTTGGCGCTGCGGCGAAGGTTCAGCAAAGGAGAGCGAAGATCACCATCTCAGATATGCGGGTGACACTGTAATACTAGCGAAAACCACGACGGACTTGGAACAGTTGCTAAGGAAGAGGAAAGTGCGAAGGCAGGCTTGTTGCTGAACATAAAGAAAACGTGAATAATGACCAAGGAGGATCTACCAAGATAATGAGGAAATTGAAAGAGTGGAAGTCCTGTACTTAGGATGAAACATTCATTGGAATGGACACAGGAGTCAAGAAATCAGAAGAAGACTAGGAATGGGAAGGACGGCCATGAAAATCCTAAAGTGTAAAGATATACAAGTGAGCACTAAAGTTAGAAATCTTCCAAGCCACTGTAATCCTCATCACCGTAAGAATGGGAAGGAGACTAGGAATGGGAAGGGCGGCCATAAAAGAACTAAGCAGGATCTCAAAGAGTAAAGGTATACAACTGAGCACTAAAGTTAAGAATCGTTCAAGCCGTGGTATTCCCCATCACCATGTACGGATGCGAGATCTGGACAGTTAAAAAAAAGCAGACAGAAAGAAAATCAACTGACTTGAAATGTGGAGCTGGAGAAGAGTGCTTCGGGTCCCATGGATGGCCAAAAAGACAAATAAATGGGTCCTCAAAGAGATCGAGCCTGAAATCTTGGAAGCCAAGATGATCACACTGAGGCTGTCTTACTCCGGCCACGTTATGAGAAGATATGGATCGCTAGCAAAGACAATAATGCTAAGAAAGGGAGAAGGTAGTAGAAAGAGAGGAAGGCCACAGACCAAATATTTGGACTCAACTGAGGAGGACACAGGCATGAATTTGCAGTGGAGGACAGTGGATCTTGGAGATGTCTCATCCATGGCATCGCCATGAGTTGCAGTCAACTCGAGGACAGTTAACAACAAAAACACCAAAGGCCAAGATCCTGTTAAACGGTGCACGGAGTAAAACGATGCTTGTGTAGTTACATTGCAGTTACCAGAGTGCTCCCTTGTGCAAGTAGTGTTACATCAGCCGCTACGGTCATGAACTGTACCCTCCAACTTCCCACCGATGAACATATGTGGCCCAGAAACACCAGAGTGTGGTCAGGTTGGCTACTGTATAACCTCACGTCTAAGGAGTTTATCACATGGAAGGAATTTCTCTCAATTTCGAATGGAGCCAATTCGAATTCATGTAAATTCGCTAGTTTAGTGAATATATGTGAAATCTAATTGCGTTCAGAATGTGTTCAGAATGACTTCCCTTTCCCAAAAATGACCCCCCATTGCCCGAAATTGCGTGAGATACTCTAATACGCAATTACGTGAAACCCCATGATTGTGTTCGGAATGACTTCCCATTGCCTGAAATTGCGTGAGATACACTCATTCGCAATTACGTGAAACCCCATGATTGCGTTCAGATTGCCATTGCATTATACCCCCAAATTCCGTCGTATGATAAACTCCTAGGACAGTTGGAGGGATGCACATGAACTGCCCCATAGTGCAAGAGTTGATCCAATGTGCCCACCTATCCATGGGATTTTTCTGGCAAGTTTCTTCAGGGGGTGGGTGGGTTTATATGGCCAAACTGGGATTCAAACCCTGTTCTCCAGAGTCCGAGTCCAATGCTCAAACCACTACACTAAAGCGCGCATTTTGCATGCAGTTTACCCTGGAATACTGTATCATTGTTTGTGTACTCTCCACATATATATTGTATTTTTAAAAATGCACTTCAGTCTTCGCTTTCTCTGCAAATATGCCTATTCGTATGGATTGTCGCCTAAAATGTACCTTTTAAGCGTATTCTTTTCAAAGTGGTTTGAGGCCATGTGGTAAAATTCAGCAAACCATACTGTAAAATTGGAAGAAGTCGAAAAACTGAAGGATGGTTGTGCTGCGATCCTTTTGATCAGCTGGGTCTGTTTTCTTGCCAAATGCCGTTTTGCTGCCAAACGCAAACGAGAAACCCCGGTGCATCTCTCCTATTTTCTTTTTGCCTTTTAGGGATTTAAAACTGTTTCCATGTGGCTTGCCGGAGTTGTCGGTCTTCAGGGTTTGCCGGCCACCCCACAGAGTCTCTGCAAGCCACATCCCAAGGCCAAACGGTTTGTGAAATAAAACAGCCTTGCCTGAAACAAATACAGTACGCCAGCTTCGGTGTCAACTGTTTGGTGGGGAAAGCAGCCAAGCTCGAGGCTTGATCCATTTCAGGTTTCTCCTCGGGATCGCTAGTTTTCACTGGTGTCCTCCTCAAAATCCTTCCTCTTCAGGGGTTCTCTATCTTTGGTTCTCCAGATGTTCTGGACTTCAACTCCCAGAATCCCCCATGAGAGGCCCTGCGGGCTTGTGTTTTTGGGAACTGAAGTCCAAAAAGCAGGACTTTGGAGAACCATTGCATGTCGTTCCAAAGACGCAGGGAAAAACCATCTTCAGGGTCAAGAAAGCATTATGGAAGTCAGCCCTGAGAAGAACATTTAGGGTCCCTGATCATCTGCATTTACTCCCACGTAAAAGCGGACAGTTAAAATTGATCTGTAATTTGAATCCTGGACCCGGGAAGAGGTGCATCGTCTTTCTAAGGGGTTGTTGCTGCGGTTTGCCACCAAGTCACTTTCGATGGATGGTGACCCTGCGAATTAGAAACCTCCAAGAGTCCTGGGCTGCATCTGCACTGCAGAAATGATCCAGTTTGACACCACTTTAACTGCCGTGGCTCAGTGCTATGGAATAATGGGAACTCTAGTTTTGTGAGTTATCTTAGGCTTCCATGTTAGAGAGCTCTGGTGCCATGACAAACGACAAATCCTAGATTTTTTAAGCATCTGGAGTAACGCTGAACATCTGGAAGACCAGGGTTCGAATCCCTGCTCAGACACGGAAACCCATTGGACAACCTTAGGCAAGTCATACTATCTCAGCCTCGGAGGAAAGCGACGGCAAACCTCTCCTGAACAAATCTTGCAGAGCAAACCCCGTGATAGTTTCGCCTGAGGGTTGCCATCAGTTGGAAATGACTTGAAGGCACACAACGAGAGAAGCCAATTCAACTTTTGCGCCAGGCTCTCCTTCGTGGAGCAATGCACTCTCGTGAAAAGAATAAAAGTAAAGAAAAAAGTAGCACTGATGTACAAGTCATCCCCTCTTCTCCCACCAATCTGTTTTGTATTCCCAAAGCCAGGAGCCATTGTGCGTGTTTCTCTGGCTGCGGCACAGCATTCGGCACAAGAAACCAGATCTCACTCCCATGTAAAGGGAAAACTCCTGGCCTGTTTTTGGAAGCGGCACAGACAAAGGCCACCCGTCTCTCCTAGGGAAGCGGGCCTTATTAAATGCATTCAAGCCCGCTGTGGAAACAGATCTGGTGTTGTTCAACAAACCCTTCCCAAGCGGCTTGCTCTGTGCAGGTTTGGGAAAGGAGGGAGAGGCCAGGGTTGCTTGCAGATGGAAATGGTTTTGTGGAAGGGAGATGAGAGAAATCCAGGGAAAGGTTTGTTTAGTGAAGAACACTTCTTCTTCGTTGTTGTTGTGTGCCTTCAAGTCTTTTCGGACCTATGGACACTCTATCACAAGGTTTTCTAGGGCTGAGAGTGTGCAGAGAAAGGAATCGAGACTTGATCTCCAGATTCGTTGTCCAACATTCAGACCACTACACCATGCTGGCTCTACAACACTTGTTGTTGTGTGCCTTCAAGTCATTTCGGACTTGCGGCAACCCTAAGGCAAACCTATGACAGGGTTTTCATGGCAAGTTTCTTCGGGGGGGGGGGGGGTTGCCATTGCTTTCCTCGGAGGCAGAGAGAGCTGCCCAAGGGTTGAGCTAGAATTTGAACCCTGATCTCCAGAATGGTAGTCCAACACTCAAACTACTGCAACACATCAGTTCAGAACACTTATAAAACACCCATAAAAAACTAAGACATGTCAGGAGCAACATGAAGCCATGTCTCAGAGGGAAAAAAAGGATGGGAGGGAGGGAGGGAGAACACAGAGAAATGTAAAGTACTGCACTTAGGCCAAAAATGAAAGGCACAGATATAGGATGAGGGACACCTGGCTGAACGAGACCACATGGGAAACGGATCTAGGAGTCCAAGTAGACCACAAGTTGAACATGAGTCAACAGTGCAATGCGGCAGCTAAAAAGGCCAATGCTATTTTAGGCTGCATCAATAGAAGTATAGCGTCTAGATCAAGGGAAGTAATAATGCCACTCTATTCTGCTTTGGTCAGGCTTCACCTGGAATACTGTGTCCAATTCTGGGCACCACAATTCAAAAAAGATGTGGAGAAGCTGGAGCGTGTCCAAAGGAGGGCAACTAAGATGGTGAAGGGTCTGGAAACCATGCCCTATGAGGAACGCCTTAGGGAGCTGGGGATGTTTAGCCTGGGGAAGAGACGGTTAAGAGGCGATATTGGAAAGGATGTCATATTGAGGATGGAGCAAGCTTGTTTTCTGATGCTCCAGGGAATAGGACCCGGAACAATGGATGCAAGCTCCAGGAAGAGAGATTCCTCAACATGAGGAGGAACTTCCTGACAGTAAGAGTTGTTCACCCTTGGAGGGTGACAGAGTGTCCTTCCTTAGAGGTCTTTAAGCAGAGGCTGGATGAGCATCTCCCAGGGATGCTTTGATGGTGAGTTCCTACATGGCCGGAGGTTGGACTGGATGGCCCTTGTGGTCTATGAGGGAGGGAGAAAAGAAAGAAAGAAAGAAAGAAAGAAAGAAGCCAGTAAGGGGTTAATTGGTTCCAGGAGACGGCAGCTCCCTCCCTGTTTCTTTGCAAGGCAACTGAAGAAAACATCTCCTTCCTTGTTTGTCTTATGTCCGTGAAAATCTCAGCAGCGGCTAGGTTGCTAGGAGCCTTCCGTTGGCATCCTCAACCGACCCCAGCTCCCAGAATGCTTTGGGGGAAGCCATGACAGTTCAACGGTTGCCGTAACCAAGGCCGGCACTCTCTCGGCGCCCTTCTTGGCAGGGAGAGAAGGCAAGGGAGAATGAACCAGGCCCAGAGTCTGCTGATCGACGGCCTGACCAGCACCAAGCATGTGGCCAACGCCGCCCTCATTAAAATAGCTGACCGGAGCGTGATGGCGACAACGCCGGGCTTTAACATTCAAAGCCAGGCATCCGTTTTCGTCCAGGCGTTCCACAAAAACTTGCTCCAGATCCGAAGAGATGGCCTCTTCTTCAAGGACCGGTATTACAAGTGCGTCCGAGCGGACGAACACGCGATCTACCTGAAAGGGAAAGACAGCGGTCTAGTGTTGGCCAAGACCAGGGCCTTCATCTTGCTCGGGACCTACTCCCACGGCATGTACCCCAGCGTCTGCGTGGAAGCGGTGGAGAAACTGGCGGACTATTTCCGAGAAAAGGGGAACTGAAGAAGAAGGCCGCCAAGACGGCATCGTTGTGTCCCAAATCGTGGCGGAAGGACAAGAAACGGAGAGTCTTCCAACTTGTTCTCCTGGAGGTGGCCCAAACTCCGGATCCTTTTCTAGCATTTCCTTTTGGTGTCAGAAATAAAGAAACAAAACCAACCTCCCAACATTTCAGCGGTCTGGTATGTTGGCATGAAATAGGTACCAGCATGTGAAGATTGTGTTGCAGTTTGTTTGGGGAGAGACTTTCCTAAAATATTGTAGACGTTGTCATATCTGAGATGGGAAAATTAAAAATCTGAATTTAGAGGAAACCTCCAGGGGTTTGTGTCACTTCATAGCTCGGGGTTTCAGTGCAAACTTTGAAGAAGTTGGTCAAGACCAGTCCCCGGAATAGATTCGGCACCTCGGATCGCTTTTTAAAACATTGCCTTTTGGTGTGCGAAATAAATAAACAAACACACAGTGCCAAACTCCAAAATTCCAGCAATCTGGTACGTTTACATGAAATAGGAACCGGTGTGTGAGATTTCGTTTCAGTTCATTTTGGGTAAACCGTTCCAAACTTTTGCAAAGGTTGTCAGATTTGGGATGGGAAGAAAAATCTAAATTTGGACGAAACCCTTGGAGGCTTTTGTGTCATTTCACGACTCTGTGCAAACTTTAAAGACGTTGGTCAAGATCAGTCCCCAGAATAGATTCCGCACCTTGGATTGCTCTTTAAAACATTGCCTTTGGGTGTCATACTGGAAGAAACGAAGTCTCAATGGTTTTGCCAGATTCCTTCCTTCCTCCCTCCTCTTCCATTTTCCTATTTCTGCTGTGGCAGACTAGAGCGGCTATCCGTCTGTGGAAGCGAGATCGGATCTCGTCTCCCTTTTCTTTCAAAATCGCCCTGCCAAAGCACGATGGGCGCTGTAGTCTGCGGCACATCCGTAAAAAGAGCCGAGCTCAGAAAACAGGCCTCCGACCGGGCAAAACCACTTGAAAGCTCTCCTTTCCAAGTTGGTGGATGGAAAAGGGGAGGATGCTAATCAGATTTCTCTACGATAAGAGAGCCGGGTTGCGCTGGGAATATTTAGTAGGCAAGGAATTAAAAACACAGTCAAAAATCTTGATTAAAAGCGGGATGCGGGCAGGAGTCCAGTTAATAAGGTTCCAAAGTAAATAATGTGGAGAACAGTTTTGTTCACATATCTTACCCCCCACCCTCTTCGGTTCAAGGGCGACGCAGGAACTATGGAAATTAACAGACAGCTGTCAGGGTGCTTTTTACGTAAGGAATGGGCAGGGAACGGATGCGGGCTTAGCTTAAACTTGCCAGCCATCGTCTCTGTGTGCCAAAGCGTGCTCACAAAGGTTGTGGTGGCGGCTGCATGCCTTCCGAGTTGTTTCCGACTTACGGCAATCCTCAAGCAAAACCTATCTCGGGGTCTTCCTCGGCAAGATTTCTTCATGGGTTTGCTGCTGCCTTCCTTTGAGGCTGAGAGAGTGTAACTTGGCCCGGTGGGTTACCATGGTCGAGCAGGGATTCAAATCCTGGGACTCTTTCAGACATCGGGAATTGGAAGTATAATCTAGGGTCAATCCGAACGCAATCATAGGGTTTGGCGTTATTGCGAATTAAAGCTTCGCACGCAATTTCGGGCAAAAGGGAAGTCAATTCGAACGCAATCATGGGTTTCACGTTATTGCGAATTAAAGCTTCGCATGCAATTTTGGGCAAAGGGGGGGGGTCATTTTCGGGAAATGGAACGTTACTCCGAATGCAATGGGGATTCCCGTGAATTAGCTAAACAAGCAAATTTACAGGAATTCACATTGGCTCCATTCGAAGTTTGGGAGAAATTCCTCCCGTGTGAAAGAGTCCCTGGTCTCCACAGTTGTTGTCCAATGCTCAAACCACAACACTATGTCCAATGCTCAAACCGCAACACTATCTTGTACATAAAACCTGAATGGTGTGGATCTGAGCAATTAAACCACAAGGCTGGACCTGGGCTGGCTGGCAGCTTTCATGCCAACTATTTTCTGGAGACGGTTCAATACATTAGAAAGCAATAAAGCAGCGGTTCCCAATTGTTGGTCCTCCAGATGTTTTGGACTTCAGCTCCCAGAACTCTTACCTGTGTTGGCTAAACTGGCTGGGGCTTCTGGGAGCTGAAGTCCCAAACACCTGGAGGACCAAAGTTTGGGAATAGCTGCAAAAGCATTTTCTATAGTAGAGGGACGGTGAATCTGCTCTGAACTTTACAGATTAAAACAGAGTAGATTCGCCTCTACTATGGAAGATGATGACAACACTGGGTTGGATGTGGCTACTACTTCATGTATTCTGGAATAAAGTGCGGTATTTATACCAATGTACAGACAGGACCACTACCCAGAAGGAATAAACTAAGATGCATCGTGCTTCCTTGAGACAACCCACATTGCGGCTGACATTATTAGGCTTCTAGGGAGAATTCAGGCCTGATTTGGTTTAAGATGCAATCTTCGGTCTCCGTGGTAGACCTTGCTTTCTGCATCACATTTCAAATGAGTCAATTCTCTTCCTGTCGGTTTCCTTCACTGTCTAGATTTCACAAAGGATGGACACACACTGGACTGCAAAGGAAGTTATCTTTTTGTGTTGCAAGTGGAAGTCAAATTTCCTGGACTTTGAGTTCAGGACACAAGGCCAGGAGGAGGAGACGCTCGCCTAAAAAGAAATAGTCCTCCCTACCATCTGAACTGAGAACTAAAACAGCAAAATGCAGCCCTCGGACTCACATCTTCCATTTTTGTTCTCCTGTATGGTTTTGAATACCTTGCCTGACGAAGAAGAAGAAGCCAGAGGAGCTTTGAAAGCTTGCAATATGCACGTGGTGCATTTTTGGTTGGCCCACGGTTTGGTGGATTTTGGATGTTAAAAAACGTTTTTAGGAAGACAGATACTGAGCCTCCTAACATCTTTATAATCTCCCAAACCCACCAAACAACAGTACATTTACTGGGCCAACCAAAATGCACAATATACACTCGTCCCTCCAGATTCGCTAGGGTCACAAGACCCGGTGAATATGGCAAAACTGCAAATAACAAAAACACCATGTTTTTACCTGAGAGGACACCTCTCTAGGAATCCCTAGGTCCTCCAGGGCAACTCTGCGGTCAACGTCCGACAGACTCTGACCATAGAATTGCCCTGGAGGAGTTACAAATGCCTAGAAGAGTATTCTCTCTAGGAATCTCTAGGTCTTTCGGTGCAACTCTGCGGTCAACGTCCGACAGACACTGACCATAGAACTGCACTGGAGGAGATACAAAAGCCTAGTAGAGTATTCTCTCTAGGAATCTCTAAATCTTTCAGCGCAAATTTTTGTTAAAGTTGACTTCACAGTTGCACCGGAGGACCTAGATATTCCTAGAGAGAACATATGAGTCAAATCAGTGAATAATCAAATCTGCAAATATCAAAGCCGCACGTACAGAGGAAGGAGTGAGCACGTTGCAAGCTTCTAAGCCACACCGGTTGGAAAAGGAAGAGTTGACATCGGATATTCGCAAAAGTAAAACAAGGTCGTCACTAGCTGGCCGGCCTCAAATTGGCGTCAACGTTCCCAAGCTGGTGGGGGACATTTTGGGAAGCCTCCCCAGAGATGGTGCCTGGGCTTTGAACTTCAGGGAGGACGGGGGAATTTGGGGAGGTTTGAGGTGTCAGCCTCCTCTTGGATGCAAATCAATCAAAGTGATGCACGATTGCAATAAGGAGCCCACCTCGCCTCGGCTGCTGCCCTCTTCCAGATGGTCTTCATATCAGTGTTCAGCCGGCTGGGTGGCTCCAAGGACTCATTTCCTGTTGTAGCTAAAATCCCCCTTCCTCCAAAGAGAGAGAGAGAGAAAGAGAGAAAGAAAGAAAGAAAGAAAGAAAGAAAGAAAGAGTAGAGGGTGGAGGTAGGGGCTTATTAACCGGGACAGTTGTTGGAGCAAAGTCCCTCCAAAGCTGCGGCGACGACTCTGAGCTACTTAGCCGGCTATTGCCAGCAGCCAAACCAACCCAGGGATTAACTGTCACCTTTTCCAAAATAAAGGTGTACCCCACACATTCTGTGGCCCAAGAGGGTTACCTCTAGGTTCCTCCGGCCCAGGAACCATTGAATGTAGGGCTCTCACTTTGCAGACGGTCTCACACCGTCAGGCAACTGGTGGCCTCCGTATAAGAGGATGGGGATCCAACTTTCGATCCCGGCATTTGAATCGATGGGTCTACTCTACTCGAGACTACCGTTCGGACTTCAGCCCATGCTTGTCCTTCTCCAGCTTAAATTAAGAGGAGGAGATCGAGGAAACACCCAACCATGGGATATTGGGGATTCATAGAATCATAGCGTTGGAAGAGACTCCAAGGGCTATCCAGTCCAAGGCACAGTCGAAGCATCCCCAACAGATGCTCCATCCTCAATATCACATCCCTTCAAATATTTAAACAGGGCTATCATATCGTCTCTTAACCTTCTCTTCTCCCAGGCTAAACATACCCAACTCCCGAAGGCACTCCTCACAGGGTTCGGCGGATTCCAGACCTTTCACCTTTCCAGGAAATGTAGCCTGAAAAAAAGGAACTTTTTCGCCCCAAGGTATGCTACCAGAATACAAACGTCAGGAGCCTGAGAGGTCCAAAAAGCACGATCATCATAATAGCCAGGAACGGCACTGAGGCAGTGAATCCGCTTTTGGTTTCAGCCCTGAAATATAAGAGATCTTTCCAAGGTGCTGAATACAATCTTTACAAACAAGGGAGCCACCAACAGTCTGCCACTGTTCCAGTTTGGGACTTCCAAAAGTGCTCTAAACCTGTCGAGAACTGCCACTTGTCCCCAAAGTACAGCAAACAAGCATTCTGTATTGCAAACAGTCAAGGTTTATTTCAGAAAACCCATCGGTGTCAGCTAGAAGACATCTGCGGTCATCATCCGCCAATGTTGGCCTAACATTTGGCAATGTCCCGTTTCAAAATTTCACAGGCTTTATCTTAATTCATTGACTCATTAAAACATACCGACCCTCTCTTCCATGACAGCCTCCTTCACCAAGGCCTCAGGTCCATCCTGGTCTCACCTCTACTTTTTTGTTTCCCACCAGCGGACTTGGAGAAAATTCTTCCTTCACACATTTGCACATCCCTGTTCCAGACCAGAAGCATCCCTTTGAGCCACCGCCAATCATTTCTACGAATACTATACCTCCCAACGCTCTCATCATATCCAAATATATTCTAACACTCATATATTCCTTATATATCTAAAACATTAAACAGGCTGTATGCTACAACAACAACGATCTTATGACAGAATGTTCCAGATTCGGACAATAATCCGGTATCGGTGCCTGAGACAGTGGTGGCTGTTGGCTCCCATCTCCGACGTTTCTCCCTGTTGGTTAGTTTTGACTCATTTTTCTAATCTATTAACGTCCCTTTGAATTTTGTTTCTGTCCTCTGGGGTATTAACTGCTCTTCCTAACTTGGTGTTACCTGCAAATTTGGAAAGCAAGCCCTCTTCTGTGAAGTCGAAGGCTTTCATGGCCGGCAGCCATGGTTCTTTGTGGGTTTTTCGGGCTCTGCGGCCATGTTCTGGAAGAGTTTCTTCCTGACGTTTCGCCAGCATCTGCGGCTGGCATCTTCGGAGAAGATGGCAACATAACCCGAAAAACCCACACAAATCTAAGGCCCTCTATTCCTTCATCCAAGTCACTGACAAAGATGTTGAACAGCACTGGGCCCAGGACAGAACCCTGTGGCACCCCACTGGTCACTTCTCTCCAACAAATCCATTGCTGAGCACCCTTTGGGTTTGCCCGGTCCGCCAACTACAAATCCACTTAACAGTCACATTTTGCTAGCCTTTTTTTTTTTTTTTTTGCAAGGATATCATGGGGGACTTGCCAAAGGTCTTACTGCAGTGATGTCCAAACTCTGGCCCTCCAGGTGTTTTGGACTTCAGTTCCGAGAAGCCTCAGCCGCCTTGGCCAATGGTCTGGGATGCTGGGAGCTGAAGTCCAAAACACCTGAAAGCCAGAGTTTGGACGTTACTGAAATCAAGATATGCTGCATCCACAGCATTCCTTTCATCTATTAAGTTTGTGACTCTGACAAAAGAGAAAGAGAGAGAGAGAGAGAGAGATTGAAAGATGATTAGTCTTGCATGACTTGTTTTTGAGAAAACCATGGGGTTTATCACACAATTTAGAAAGAAATGGGAAGTGAGGCCAGTTTGGAACTGAGTAAATTTGCTAGTTCAGCGAATTTACATGATTGCGTATTGACGCCGCATTGCGTTCGGAACTGCCCAAAGTTGCCTCCCAGTGCCCAAAATTGCGTATGATAGTTTCTCACGCAATAACGTGAAACCCCACGATTGCGTTCGGAAGGACTTCCCTTTGCCCGAAAACGTGTGTGATCAGCTTTCACGCCATCACGCGAAAACCCATGATTGCCTTCAGATTGCCATTGGATTATACTTCCAATTCCCTTCGTGTGATAAACTCCTATGCCGACTTTTGTCCCACTAAGTTCCCCCTTGTGCCTATAAAGTCATATTTACCTTCTTAACTAAGACTTTAAACTCAACTTCTTGGTTTCCCAATCACTACATCACACTGGATTGCCTAGTAATTTAATCCAACGACTTTAATCCAACTTTAACTCAACTCTCGGTATACCACTGGCTGCAGCAAAACAAAGGCCAGGCTGGGGAAGACTCGGGTTTCAACGTAAGGAATGAAACTATACCTCCCGAGGTATCAAAGCCCCGTCGCAATGTCCTGGGTAAACCCAGCCATCGGCGTGTGCCGTGGGAATGAGGACATCCCATGAAGGAGGTAGGTAGATCCACTCCCGAAAGGGAAACAGAGAAGCTTTGAAAGCACCACACTTGAGCGTCGCTTCACTGCCAGCGAGATTTCCTCCAGGCTGGGATTCCTCTTTGTCCGCTGCCAGGTTAAGAGTTAAAATTCCAGAGATGATTATAATCCAAACCATCTGTTGCCTTCAGCGGTTCAGGAGGTGCCCACCAGCTGGTGCTGGTTAAATGGTAACTTTTCTCCCCCCAAAAAAAACACAGCAACCCTTCAAACCTATTAGCAAAGGGTCAGGCCGTTTGGTTACACTCCAGAGCAAGTTTCACCAACTACAAGAAATATGCAGAGAAAGAAAGACACAGAGGCCAGAATCCTCTGTCACACTCTACGCTATGTAACTTTATGTCTACGGTTAGTGGAGAGATCTTGTAGCACCTTTGAGACTAACTGAAAGAACGAAGTTGGCAGCAGGAGCTTTCGCAGACCTAAGTCTACTTCTTCAGATGCATTCGGTGGAGCGGAAAGCCGGGGACAGACCTATATACGCGTGAGAGATTGTCAATTCAAATTCAAAATCCTTTGTGTATGGAAATGAAGCGGCAAGTTCAGTTTGGTGTTGGAAACTAGCCGGCTGGTGAAGAGCCACAGATTCTTTATTCACAGATTCCAGCTTGGAAAATATCCAACTATGCATATAATTTCCAAAGAGCAAACCTTGATGTTGCCATTTGATGTAAGAGACACCATTTTATTATGCCGTTGTATTTAATGGCACTTGAGCATCCACGGATTTTGGTATCCACGGGGGATCCTGGAATCAAATGCCAGCGGATACCAAGGGCTCACTGTAGTTTGCTGTGTAGCAGAAGTGCTAAGAAACCTTATTAGTGAATTGTGAAAATGTGTTAACAGGACATTCGAAATAGTGCGCATTGGTCTTGAGTGATACATCCTAATGTACGTCGGGCCCAATGTACATTGCTCACTTTGTCAACTCCCCTATTTTATAATATAACAGTGGTCACAAGCTGCCCAAACCCAACTCCCACAGATGTAAATCCACTTATGAAGACACAATACCCCAATAATGGATGCCATCCAGAGTCCTTCCAAAGAGAAGGATGGAAACGCAGTACCCAACAGAATCAACTTCAACGCCAGGAAGGAAAATCTGATACCAAATGGGCAAATGGGTACATCCAGATAAGAAGAGAAAGTTCCCATCCTACTGTTTTTGTTCTCCTTTTAAAAGATCGGCTGAGAATTCAGGCCACATCCGCACTGCAGAAATAACGCAGTTTGACACCACTTTTAACTGCCATGGCTCAATGCTATGCGAAAGTAGGATCTGTGAGATATTTAATCTTCTTTGTAAGAGATCTCTGGTGCAGCAAGACATTGGAATGAGATTTTGTAGCAGTACAAGGTCTTAAGCCTTCTGTTCCTCATAAAACTACCAACCCCGGGATTCTTTGGGATGGAGCCATGGCAAAGTGGTGTCAGACTGCATTATTTCGACACTGTAGACGCGCCCTTAGTTACTGGGAGCGAAAGCTTTCGCCTAAAATATGCAGAAATTGTAGCCCTGCCCCTTTTGCTTCGGGCTCCATCCACCACTTGAACGCAGCACCCCGCAGAATCTTTCAAAAGCTGAAGTCCTATCCTTATTCGTTTAAGTATTTAGATCCTACCCTGTATCACAAGAATCCAGAGCGACATGGGTTTAAAACCATTTCAGATAGTCATGTTAAGCATTCGAAAAATATACAAACCCATCCGAACAATTTAAATACATGTGTACATTTGAGCAAGACCCTTAGACACATGCATATACCCATACAAAGGTTGGCAGGACATAGAGGAGGGCAGCTCCTGTGGATCTCAGTCCTATGGCAATCTTAGAGGCAGAGAGGGACTCCTTCAAGTATTGGGGTCCGAAGCCATTTATGGCTTCCAGTGTCATCATCAGCACCTCAAGTTCAGTCATTGGAGTTTATCACACGAAGGAATTTGGGGGTCTAATGCAATGGCAATCCGAACGCAATCATGGGGTTTCACGTAATTGCGTATGAGTGTATCTCACGCAATTTCGGGCAAAAGGGAAGTCATTCCGAACGCAATCGTGGGGTTTCACATCATTGCGTATTAGAGTATCTCACGAAATTTCGGGCAATGGGGGAATCATTTTCGGGAAACGGGAAGTCATTCTGAACGCATTCCGAACACAATTAGAATTCACGTAAATTCACTACACTAGCGAATTTATGTGAATTCGAATTGGCTCCATTCAAAATGGAGAGGAATTCCTCCCGTGTGATAAACTCCATATTGAAGGTGGCTAAATCCCTTTAAAACCCTTGGGCTCATTCATAAGAGTATATTGCTGACGGAGGAACAAGCTACTAGAATCAGAATACTCCTCACCATGCTTTGAAAAGTTAAGATAAGCTACAACACAAAAACAAAGCTGAAACTACAACTCTCATCATTTCCAGCCAGCATACTTGGGAGAAACGCTTTTATTGGGGGGAAAAACAGAAAGGTCCCAGCTTACCTTCCTCGCAGTTGCTTCCGGTGAAGCCAGGACAGCATCGCCATTCAAGGGCGGTCACTGTTCGGTAGGAGATCTTGTACGTGGGCCGGATGAGAGTCCTGTAACTAACACAAGGAAGGCGTCACACAGACTGTCCGAGTGTGGAAAAACCATAGGACACCAAGTTATGGCTCAGTGCAGACGCATCGCCAGAGGAGCGTAGCCCCGCAACAGAGGACAACCTAAGCGGAGGTGACACCCCTGTTTCCCAAACATCTGCCCTTTGGCCATCCTTTAAAATGCTGGAGATAATATGAGTGGGGTGAAGTTCAGTGGGAAGAAAAAGAAGAGGCTGCAGGCTTTTTTAAAAAATTAAAATTTGGTACAATGTGATTTTTTCTTAAGGAAAAGGTTTTTTTAAACATTATTCTTTTAACATTTTCTTTAAAAACATTGCATCTTACCAAACGTTCACTTTAACCACGTGAAACTATATCCACATAAAATACATTTGCTGTATATACTCATGTATAAAGTCTAGAAATTTAGGTTAAAAAATTGAGCCAGAAAACCTGAGTCGACTTATCCACAGGTCAATGTGAGTACTGTATTTTTAACTCATTCATATATATATATATATATATATAAATATATATATATGGTGAAAGGCAAGAGTTTAATCTGCTCTGGAAGCATTGATCCCCTTCTACTTTCTCATCCATCCAGCATTTAATATGAGAACATACATAGTTATGCCTACTGGAATTTTGTAAGTTCTTTGGCCTTGTCTTCCTTTGCTTCATCTTTTATCCTTCATTACATGCCCCTAAGTTTTACCCTCGACTTATCCACGGGTCATATCAAAATCCGCAATTTTGGTCCCCAAACCTGCCTTTGACTTATATATGAGGTCGACTTATAGTCGAGTATAGACGGTAAGCTGCAGGTATGATATTGTAATCGAAAGGTATAATTTTTAAGTCTGCGAGTGGTTTATGGCACAACTATTACCATATCGCTCCATCGAGGAAAATTAAAATTGAAAATATTTGTTATGAATTGTTGTTAAAAAACTCTCAAATCAGCCAAAGAACACAATCAAATAAGTTGAAGCGTCCAAAGAATGTGCGATAAAAAGAACCAAGGTCCTGTGGGGAAACCTCTAGAAATGCAACAATCTTCTTGAAGGCCAGAGATGAATCATTTTCAAATGGTATAAGGTTCCTTCAGAAGACAAATGTCCCCAATGGCGGTAGCATGGCTGCGTCCGTGTGCTGCCACTGAAAACAGCGGGGCTTGCCGTCTATGGATGCTCAGATCTGCGGTTGGCGAGAGACCACTGTACTAAGGATTTTGGATGGTGTGGCATAGGAGGAGGTCAATGGGTGGTGGCACCATGAGTTACTGCACCGGGTGATGCCAAACCCAGTGGAACCACTGGCTACATGGAGGGTTATCTCTGGCCACCATTTTAGCTGACTTTTGGTCCATTTTTAAGATTTATTTTTATGTTCCGCTCAAACCTAATAGGTGGTGTCCAAGTGCTACACTACACTGTTACAGCGCTATTATTCCACTTTAACTGCAATGGCTGTCTCCGGTGGCATCCTGGGCTTTGTGGTTGAGGGAGGCCCAGGATCTCTCAGGCGGAGAATTATAAATCCCCTTCCTTAAACTGCAGATCCCAGGATTACACCGAAAGCAGCCGTTGCAGTAAACGTGGCTATAAAAGCCTGGTGTGATAATGTCCAAAGCCTCCAGAGTTCCTTTTCATTTCGTACTAAAACGTGAAATGGATTCAACGCCCCACTGACATGGGAGCCACCAATTTTCTCCCCCAAAAAACATCCACCTTTTGCATCAAGGGTCCATTTTCATCCCAAGGCAAGCAGGCTGTCAAGACGGGAAGCAGATGGGATGAAGGAAAAGAAACAGCCGAGAAGCTACGGAGAAGCAACTTGGATCAGGCCAAGGCAAAGCGGCCTCTTGGGACACCGACTGAGACCACACAGGAACCATGCCTTTCCTGTGTGCTTGAAAACATTGGCTCTGCGGCGTTTAGCAATCTGGAAACCAAGCCGAATGGCGCACAAGTTTGGGATCAAACTTGCTTCCACCGTTAATGATAAGAGTTGGGTGTTTATCTTCCTTTCTCTTCCGGATGCCGCCAACAGAACGCTTGCAGCATCCTCCTGGGACATCCAAGTCCATTTATAGAACCAGAGAGTTGGAAACGGATACCTAAATTGTCCAAATCTATTAGGAAATATCCGCATTTCTCAAATTTTGTCCCTAGCAGCTCACTGTCCCTCTTCATATCTTACTTTCAGGGGACAAAAATGCAAATTTTAGGCATTTCTAAAGCCTAAATTCCTTCCGTTTTTTGGCATATTGGGAGCAACTTTCAAGTGGTCTCTGGAAGGGTTCCCCATGTTTTTCTTTACTTCTCTAGGGGTTCCTTTGGGGAGGGTATGGGTATATTTTTGTGTGTTTTTATGTTGTTTTTGGGTTGTTTAGAAATGTCCCATAACCACATCTTTTTTAAAAAAACGGGACAGATTGGGGACTTGGAGAAATAATGGGGTCTTCTTTGGTACAGACTAGCAATCAGATTTAACTCAGGGGTTGTGTCGAGTGCAGACCTTCAGCCGAACTACAATTCCCAGCAGGCTAGCCGAGATCGCCATGGGTGAAAAATGCTAGGAGTTGAAATCCGTCCAGCCTCCACCATTCTCAATTTTAAAAAGGTTTGCATTTCTATTTTAGAATTTGCCTTTGGGAAGTTTCTAGACATGCCTTTTATCTTTTTGCATGAAACGCAGGGGGGGAAAATTTAAAGCCTCGTTCAAATAAATGAGACATGGGAAAAGGGCCGTCGAAACATAAATGCACACTGAAAGCCTCTCTCTTTCTCAGTCTCTTGGAATGTAGAAGAAATACTTTTAAACGGGGCTTCTGTTTTATGTTCGCGTACAGCCACATTCGGAGAAGTGACTTCACCCCGCTCTGAACAGTTAGAATTGTCGAAATTGTGCGTCTCAGTTCTCTTTCAGCTCACGCGCGGCTGCCAAGGAAGACTTGAATCCAGATGCATTTGGCTGGCCGGTTTTATGTTTCAGTCCTACACACACCTAACCTGGGAATACTTTACGCCGGGGGAAACGTACGTCCATTCGGGCTATTAATCTGTAGAAGCTTTACATGGGAACATGGACATCGACTTCCCATTTTACTTTAGCGACCTGGTGACATCCCCATAAATAACACATGGAGGGTTGTATTTATAAAAAGAAACTCAGAAATTCCTTTTTCCCCCCCTCCTTGCATCTCTTTGCAATTTCGAGGCAAGAAGAGCACTACAGCTGGCCTTCCACATTTGGAGCTTTGACTTTTGGGGTTTTGATTTTCTGCAGATTGGATTAATACGTTCTCCAGGAATCTCAAATTCCTCCAGCGTGACTCTATGGTGAAATTCCACCAGAGTTGTGCTGGACAACCTAGAAATTCCTAGAGAGAACCCTTTTCTAGGCATTTTAGGTCCTCCGGTGTATTTGTATGGCCAGCTTGTGCAGGACGTTGACCACAGAGTTGCACCAGAGGCCCTAGATACCAGAAATGGGAACTTTTCAGTTAAAGGCACAAGAGCCCTTTCAAGCCTTAGTATGCAGAGAGTTCTTGTAGCACCTTTGAGACTTACTGAAAGAAATAAGTTGGCGGCATGAGCTTTCGTAGACTTGAGTCCAGGAAGGCTCATGCTGCCAACTTCTTTCTTTCAGTGAGTCTCAACGGTGCTGCGAGATCTCTCTACGTACTGATTCTACGGACGAACACGGCTATATCTTTGCATTCTTAGTACCACTTTATCCACTCGCTGTGAACATGATGGGTTTTCCCCCCTTATAGCCCAACATGACTACCTTTGCTTTTTGCAGCTGGAAGCAGAAACAGCACAAAATTCAGGATGTTTCGGTCTAGCCGTAGCCAGTGGCTTCCATGAAAGTAGACTGATGAAGCCTCTCTGTATTTGAGTTTGAATGCTACAGGAGCTATCCAGCGGGATGAACTCTATCTCCAAGTAGGTCCTGCATTTGAACTAAAAACCCCAGAGAAACAGGTCCTGCGTTGGAACTAAAACCCATGTCCGTACTGCTATACATGTAACTTTCCATGAAGCCATGCTATGTGCTTAGACGGCTATTACCTCACTAAGTTGGCACACGGTCCTGGCCACCGGCAGCTTTGGTAAACCCTCTGGATCACCGTCTCCGAGCCGTTCTGAACCTGGCAGGAAACAGTCCGGGTGACGGTGTAGTGACACCAGTGCCTAAAGAGGGGAAAAGGATACAAAGCGTGGTGTGGTTAAAATCTAATTACTATAGAAGCCCTACACATCTGTTGTTGCTGTTGTTGTGTGCCTTCAAGTTGTGTTCGACTTATGACAACCCTAAGGCGAACCTATCATGGGGGTTTCTTGGCATGAGGGGATTTGCCATTGCCAACATTTGAGGCTGATGATGTACGACTTGCCCAAAGTGTGCTGGAAATCCAGCAAACAGCTTAGTTCTCGTCGTGGCATCAAACCGGATTAGTTCGGCGGTTTGTGAAGTCGAAGGCTTTCATGGCCGGCATCCATAGTTTTCTGTGGGTTTTCCGGTCTATGTGGCCATTCTCTGAAGATGCCAGCCACAGATGCTGCTGAAACGTCAGGAATAAACTTTTCTAGAACATGGCCACAGAGCCCAAAAAAACCTACAAAACACTATGGAGCCTTAGTTCCTACGGGAAGATCAGCCCTTTCAAATCATTACAAAAGAGGACTTAGTACTTTGGGAAGCAGTATAGACATGTACTTGCTCTTGCTATTAAGAAAGGAATGTTAAAATCAGGCCAGAGCCTGAGAAACAGGATGGGTTCTTTCTTGCACCGTGGCAAAATTCGTCCTGCAAAACCCCTTCATCGGCTTGAAAGCACCCCTTCTCCGACGGCCTTAAAATTACAGTTCTGTGAAGTCAAAGCGATGCCACTCCTGCAAAGATTAGAGAGCGCATCTGACCGAACGAGGAACGCTTTCAATCAGGAAGCGTGTTTTATTGCAAGGGAAATCCTCTCCTCCCGGAACGCAACCAGGGTAAGGTACATAAAGCAAAGTTGTTTTCCTCCCCGGTGTGAAATCTTTGACGGAGGGGACCTTGCGTAGATTGCTTTCCACCCCTTCATCTTCCTCCCCCAAGGTTTCCCAGCAAGTAACGGATGGCGCAACCGGTTTCGCGGATCTTGTGTAAGCGTCCTTTTCTCTTTCGCTCCTGCAGCGCCTTGCGTTTTTCGAGATGCAGAGCTCTGTCGTGTCTGTGAGCTTCTGCGAGGCATCGGATTCTGCCTGCCTTCCTTCTCCACTCCTCCAAAGCCATATACAAAGTGCATAGGCCACTATCTGTGGTTGGTGTCACCCATGTCAGCAAGGCAGTGACTCCTCGCCAGGTTTTAGGCCATGGGAGCTCTCCAAGGGGTTGGCGTCTAGCCTCAGCATAGGTTCAGCACCTTGGAGAGATCGGTTTTTAATGTTTTAAAAACCTATGGACTCTTCCAGTGATTCCCAAATTTTTGGTCCTCCGGGTCTTTTGGACTTCAGCTCCCAGAATTCCCGACTCTTGGCCAAGTTGGCTGGAGATTCCGGGAGCTGAAGTCCAAACAACCTGGAGGACCAAAGTTTGGGAGAGCCACTTTGCTCTTGCTGTGTACCTTCAAGTCCTTTCTGACGGATGGCGACCCTAAAGGGATTTTCGGGGCTGAGAGACACAAAGTCACCCAGCAGGTTTCCATAGCTGAGCGGGGATTCGAACCCCGATCTCCAGAGTTTCAGTCCAAAGCTCAAGCCGCTATGCCACACTTGATCTTTGGGAACCACTACATTTCACAATTATGTGTTATAGAGTGAGCCCTTGGTATCCGCTAGGGTTTGGTTCCAGGAACTCTCCGTGGATACCAAAATCCATGGATGCCCAAGTTCCACTAAATACAATGGCCTTAAATAAAATGACAAAATGAAGGATATTCTGGTCATTGACTGTAATAAACTTTATTCTATTCTAAAATAGAAGGATTGCTTTTCGGAATCCATACATTTAAAAAATATTTTCAAACTGTGGATGCTTGGATTCGTGGATAAAAAATCCATGAATACGGAAGGCTGACTGTAGTTCCATTTCAACGTCCTGGCTTCCGTGCCATGGAATCCTGGGATTTGTAGTAAGGGGGAATAATCTCACCTCATGAGTTCTATCTCTCTCTCCAAACTATAAGTCACAGGATTCCACAGGATGCAGCCATGGCAGTTAAAGTGGAATCATAGAGGGAAAATGTTGTAGTACGGAAGGGCTCCATAGCTCCTATCCAAAACAGGGACCGATTTGGGAGCCAAGATTCCAGTAATCTAGTTTGACACCACTTTAACTGCCATGGCTCAATGCGATGGAATTGGGAACTGTAGTTTTGTGAGACACTTAGCCTTCTCTGTCAGGGAGCTCTGGTGGCACGACAAACTACAATTCCCAGACTTTCCTAGCATTGAGCCATGGTCTCAAACTGGGTTATTCCTGCAGTGCGGATGCAGCCTGAGAAAGTAAGGACAGAAATGCTATCTTGTTCTTTGCTTCTCGTAGTAAAAAATATACCTTGGTTAACCAGGCAGATCTTGGGTACAACTTTTTAAACAGAGATTTTAGTACCAGAAACAGAAATATAATGAAAAGAATAGGGCTAGCACACATGCAAAGCACACACACAAATGATATTTCAACAAACTTTTCCCTCTAAACTAACAATATTCACTTGCAAAATATTCACTTGCAAAATAAAACAACCAGGTCAGGTAAGCCTCGCATAAGGAATCCAAAAACATTTTGCCACCTTCTAGAGATTACTTGAAGGATTCTTCCAGAATGCATCCTTTTCTTTCACCAGCCTCCACTTTTCTTATGATTCCCATCTTAGTGGAGAAGTTTGTAAAAGCATACAGGCTTTTATCGCCTGATAGTTGCCGACTCCTGCCCAAGCCCCCTGCATCCGCAACGAAAGGGAATAATAATCCCGACCTACCTCGAAGGACCGTTGTAAACCTGAAAACAAGCTTGAGAACACGCCAAAGCCTTTGGTATTGGTGTTACAGTCGCCTCTAAGAGGGGCCAGCCGTATTCCCCGGGCAAAGTGCCTTTGAATGCTGGGTTTTATTTTAAACATAGAGGGCTTGTGTTTTATGGGTGTTTTGGAAAAAACGAAAAGTCCTAAGCACTTAACCTCAGCTGCGTGGCATGAACTTGTGAACCGCGTCACCTCGTAACTCATCGGCAGGAGGAAATCCAGCCCTTGAGTTTGGTTTATACAAGCCAGAACCTCTCACTTCCATTTAGAGAGAGAAATTGGTCTTGGATTCCAAGCCGGGGGTTTCCCCGCTTGGAAAAATGGCATTTATTACCTAGAGCAGAATCTGGGCTGGGTACCGTTCGTCCAAAGCCAGCCAAAGAAACAAAGGAAAGACTATTTGAAGACATAAAGCACGTCCTTTAATAACGCCGGGATTTTATTTTGGGGGGGAAGTTCCCAGTTTGGAAGCGTTCGGAATGGACCGCGTGCCAAGTTAAATGGATCCGTTGCACCGTGAAAGAAATGCGCAGAGCACAAATGAGGTCGTTTCTGAACGCGTCCAGCTAAGAGCTCCAAAGCGGTACCTGGTTTTTGGCGCTACAACTCCCAAACCCCCGGGCGAAGACAAACATCAACCAAGAGGACAGAGGTTTCAACACAAAAGAAAGGCGTCTGTAGGGTTGCCAGGATGGAATGACCATCCCAGGCCCTTTGATCGGAGGCCCAAATCCTGAGCGCTACGGACGACGCCAAAGTGAGGTCAGTGGGAGTAGCCCCCATTATGTCATGGGGCGGCCCCTAGCGACGCTATAAAGCACGAGGCATTAAACATCCGCTGCAGTTGCTCGGGGCGGGCCATCAAAATACAAAAAAGTCTAACAAGCAAGAAGCGATTTTTCAATTGGAAATTCAAACCGGCACCCTGTTAGTGAATGACGGCGCTTGCACTGAATAGCGATCCGTTTTGGAGACTGTGGAGGTTAATGTTCTCTTCCCCAACACACAGCAACCCAAATCCCTACTTTCTGCGTAACACACACACACCAACATGCCTTTCTCACGATGTCGAAGATGCACCTAGCTACTTTCCTGTAAGGACGTCATCTCCTTAGGATGCCCAAAGGTCTCTGTGGAAGTCGTGGCGTGAAGGAAAATAGCGAAACGCATCTCCATTGATCTCCCTGGCACCGTCTTCACAGGCCAGGATACTCCAGGGGTATGTTGAGGGAGATTCATTTGCCAGAATGATACAATGAGTTGGAAGAGATCCCAAATGCCATCCAGTCTAACCCAATTCTCCCATGCAGGAAGAAACCATCAAAGCCCTGCCAAGAGATGTCCATCCGTCCTGTTTAAAAGCCTCCAAAGAAAGAGACTCCACTAACTCCAAGGCAGCATCTTCCACCGTCAAACATCTCTTACCATACAGAAGTTCATCCGAATCCCTTTTCCTCTAGTTTGCATCCATTGTTCCGGGTCCTATTCTCTGGAGCATCAGAAAACAAGCTTGCTCCCTCCTCAATATGACATCCCTTCAAGTATTTAAACAGAGCCATCCTATCACCACTTAACCTTCTCTTCTCCAGGCTAAACATCCCCAGCTCTTTAAGTCTCTTCTCAGAGGGCTTGGTGGCTTCCAGACCTTTCACCATTTTGGTCACCCTCCTCTGGACACACTCCAGACTGTCAACATCCTTCTTGAACTCTGGTGCCCAGAACTGTGCACAATATTCCAGGTGAGGTCTGACCAAAGCGGAATAAAGCCATCCTCTTACTTTCTTTAGTCTGGACACTAAACTCCTACTGATGCGTCCTGGAGTAGTGGTTTGAGTGTTGGACTATGACTCTGAAGAACAGGGTTCAAATCCCAGTTCGGCCATGGAATCTATTGGAAACGTCTTGAAGGCACACAAACAACAACAGAATCACATTGGTTTTTCTAGCCGCTGCACCCAGTAAAGCTCCTACATCCCTTTCGCATCTACCTGTTGGGTCCTTATTTCTCTATAAGTGGACTTATATCTGCAAGAATTAGACCTGCACAGTTGTGCCACATCTGTATCCAGTAGAGGGATGCTTTCAAAACACTATACACTCCTCCCTCCATGTTTGCGGCTTTGATATTTGCGGATTTGATTATTCACGGATTTGATTAATATGTTGTCTCTAGGAACATCTAGGTCCTCCAATGCAACTCTATGGTCAACTTTAACTGAAAGTTGCACCGAAGGACCTAGAGATTCCTAGAGAGAAGAGTCTACTAGGCTTTTGTAGCTCCTCCAGCGCAATTCTATGGTCAGTGTCTGTCGGACGTTGACCACAGAGTTGCGCTGGAGGACCTAGAGATTCCTAAAGAGGTGTCCTCTCAGGTAAAAAGATGGTGTTTTTGTTATTTGCAGTTTATTCGCGGGGGTCTTGGGCCCCTAACCCTAGCGAAAATGGAGGGACAAGTGGAAAGGCAACTTTCCCCAACTTCTGCCTCCTGATAAAGCCTTCCACCCTTCACCTTCCTCCCCAAACTCCATCTCCAGCTTGACCTCCTAACTCAAGCCTTCTGTGGAAAGGTCAACGGCAAAGACTAACTCCCTGAAGGATAAGCCACATCAAGGAACCGAAAAGGAAAGAAAAAGACGGAGAGAAGGAAAGGAGGCTAGCTTTACGTTTGTTTATTCTGGAGCCAGACCTGAACAGGAGCCAAGCAGTGCTCAAAAATAAAATCTCAAAACTAGGGAGGGATTCCTACCTTCTACTCCTCTTGGTTGTCTGCCCCGAACCTAAACTCAATAGCTGGTTCCAGGAAGACTGGCAAATCTAGACTAGACCTCCTTTGAAGAAATCTTGCCAAGGAATCCTTGCGATAGGGTCGCCTTAGGGTCTCCATGAGTCAGAAATGACTCGAAAGCACACAACACACACATACACAGCACTTAAAAGTGGTGTCAAACTGCATTATTGCAGTGGAGATGCACCCCAATAGTCTGGCTTTCTGAGATTTGGGCACCCAAAACTGAGACCTAAGGATGTCATATATTGAAGCGGGAAAGAAGACACGTCACCCTTGCTCAGAATTGTTGTCGTTGTGTGCTTTCCAGTTGCTTCTGACTTATGGCGACCCTATCATGGAGTCTTCTTGGCAAGATTTGTTCAGAGGAGGTTTGCCATCGCCTTTCCCCGAGGCTGAGGGCATGCCACCTACCCAAGGTCTACGGAGTTCAAACAGTAACCACCAAGGGTGAATCTGCACTGTAGAAATAATGCAGCTTGACATCACTTTCGGTGCTGTAGCTCCGTCCTGAGCATTTCTAGGATGCGTTGTTTGGTGAGGTGCCAGCCCTCTTTGGCAGAGAAGGCTCAAGACTTTTTGTGTGAGAAGAAGTGTGTTGGAAGGGGAGACAGAGTGTGTGGTTTAAGTGTCGGACTATGACTCTTGAGACCAGGGTTCGATTCCCCGCTCAGCCATGAAAGCCCCTGGGAGACGTTGGTCAAGTCACACACTCTCAACCCCAGAACACCCTTAGGGTCACCATAAGTCTGAAATGACTGAAAGGACCTTATCAGACAGGAAGGATTTCTCTTTATTGCGAATGGAGCCAATTGGAGCCAATTCGAATAGTTTAGCAAATTTACGTGAATTCCCATTACGTTTGGAATGAGTTCAGAATGACTTCCCATTACCCGAAAATGACCCCCCATTGCCCGAAATTGTGTGAGACCCCATGATTGTGTTCGGATTGCCATTGGATTATACTTCCAATTTCCAACGTCTGATAAGCTCCTATGGTAAACAACAACAACAACAAACCTTAAAGGCACCAGATCCCACCTGATCTTGGAAGCTAAGCAGGGTCAGCCCTGGTTAGCACTTGGATAAGAGGCCACCAAGGAACATCGGGTGATGTGGGCTATTTTTCTGAGGAAAAAACTGGTAAAATTATTCATTTGTCGGATTTATATCCCACCTTTCTCCCAAAACGGGATTCAAAATCTCCTCTCAGTATTCCCTGCCTAATAAAAACTCTTATGAAATTCGTAAGTCAAGAAGCAACTTGAAGGCATGTACGCACGCTGTCCAAAAAAGCAACTTCTCCAAGCTCTATTTTGTTCACAGCTGTTCATCGATACTATTTTATTACTTTTTATTGTTATGATTTTATTTACTTATATAGGTACTCAATGCAGCATTATCACATCTTACATTTTTTTATTACTTTTTATAACCCTCTTTGAGCGAAAAGTTTGACAGACAACTAAACGGGTTTCAAATAAATAAATTTGAATCATATTTTGTTTTCTCTTCCAAAGTAGGTTGGCATTAAAGCCTGCGAAATTGCAGAGGGGCAAAGCGACTATTCAGACCAGTTAAATTAGGAAATGAAAGCTCTTTCGAATCCAAGTCCAGCGCATCCACAAAGAAACATCGATATCTTTTTCTTTCTTTCTTTTTTGACTCTCAGGAATTAAAAGACTTCCCTCTTCTGGCAGAACTGGTATTGCATGACTGTAAGCCCCCTTGAACAAAAGTTTGAAAATTACGTCCCATCATCCCTGTCTATGTCAAGCAAGAACTGTGGAAAGTTGAGGATTCTGGGAGCTTCAGTCCGAACCTAGAATATTTCAGGGCTCCTTGTACTCTAGAAAGATCTAAAAACTCTTAAGCCTGTACTGGGAGATTGGTTTTGAGCCACCATTGTAGCCTGGCATTATGGTTTGAGCAGTGGACAATGGCCCTGGAGACCAGGGTTCGAATCCCCGCTCAGCCATGGAAGCCCCTTGACTAAGCAGAGGCTGGATGGCCACTGTGAGTTCCTGCATGGAAGAATGGGTTCGGACTGGATGGCCCTTGGGGTCCCTTCCAACTCTATGGCTCTACGCTTCTAAGCCACACTATCTCAGCCTCAGAAAGTAAACCCGTCTGATGAAACCTGCCAAGAAAACCCCATGACAAGTTCCACCTTAGGGTTGCCATAAGTCGGGAATGGCTTGACGGCACACGACGACGACGACAACGTGCCAGAAACAAGCCATTTTCAGGGGGATATTTTCCCCCATAAGCATATCAGAAAAGACAACAACACTAGGAAAGGTGGAGGGATGTGGAAAGGGATCTCGAGAGACAAGAAGACCAGATGCTTGATGCGTGGACTCTATTGAGGTGGTCACGGGTGTGAATTTGCAGGACCTGAGCAGAGCAGTGGAAGAGACGGCGTCTCGGAGATGTCTCATCCGCAGGGTTGGCATCAGTGGAGATGGTCTCCAAGGCGGCTAACAACAACAGCAGCAAACCTCTTGGTTGGCACGTTAAAATCCAAAGGTCCCTCTTTCTTGGTGATGTGGTTCATCTCTTCTGGCCACCTTCACAATGCTGCCTTTCCCAGGAGAGGCATCCCTTTGACCAGGGAGGGAAAAAACCGGATGCAGACGGAGGGAGGGAGACCCGCTAGGTCTCCTTTGTAAGACCTAAAGTATTTATGCACATTCTTTCACTGATAAGGAATTATTTATCCCCCACCAAAGGGAGCTGCCATATCCCCAGATCGTTGGGCCCAGAGCTTGGGAAACCGATCTTCTGCACCATCCTTACTTAAGCGGAACAAAGGAAATGAAATTATGACATTCGAGTAAATAACCGTTTGGGAGTCCCAATAAAATTAACCACAGCAATGGCCAAGATCCTGCCTCACATTCAAGAGGATGGCGATCTCAAACCTCCTCCGGACAAATCTTGCCAAGAAAAGCCCAGCGTTAAGGTTGCCCTAAGTCGGAGATGACTTGAAGGCACAAAATAACAGTAACAACATATATTGTGCAGATTTTAGGTAGGATTATCCTAATGTTTCATATCCTTTCACTTATTTTTCAGCATGTGCCGCCACTGTACTGGATTATATCTGTGTTCCCAGAGGTAAAGTTCACTGGTTTTCTGGTATAAATGTAAATTTTAGGGATGATAGTGACCCGTTATGGTGAAGTTGGCTGCTGAATCGGAGATGAGGACAGTGACCAACTCTGATCAACGGTTCGCTCAGACATTGGCATTTCGGAGAGAAAGGAGACTGAAGTGGCAAAAGGTAAACGTGAGCAAATGCAAAGACTTCTAGAATTCAATCTTGGGCAGATGATTTTGCGACACAATTTTGGGCCAGGTTTGAATCCCAGCTTGGCCTTGTAAATCCACTGGGTGGCCTTGGGAAAGTCACACTCTCTCAGCCTCCGCGAAAGGCAATGGTGCCAAACCCCCTCTGAAGGAACTTGCCAAGAAAACGCTATGGTAGGTTTGCCTTTGTGAACCATAAGTGAAAAAAGGACTTGGAGGCACACAACAACAGCAACAACAACAACCACAGAAAGTGTATCAGAATATATGTAATAATCTGGGGAGTTTATCACATGGGAGGAATTTCTCCTAATTTCGAACGGAGCCAATTTGAATTAACGTAAATTCGCTAGTTTAGTGAATATACTTGAAATCTAATTGCGTTCAGAATGCATTCAGAATGGCTTCCCATTGCCCGAAAATGACCCCCCCATTGCCCGAAATTGCGTGAGATACTCTAATACGCAATTACGTGAAACCCACAATTGCATTCGGAATGACTTCCCATTGCCCGAAATTGCATGAGATACACTCATTCGCAATAACATGAAACCCCATGATTGTATTCGGATTGCCATTGCATTATACCCCCAAATTCTGTCGTATGATAAACTACTTAGACTTTTTAAAAAGCTCTGATATGAGTCCAAACGAACCAAATCCTGTGGGTCTTTATGGCTTGACACAACATGTAGTGAATTGAGAAGGAAACCGAGAACACGGATACACAGAGCACACATTTCCAATGATCCTGAGACACCGAATCTCATGTTCAAACTTAGAAATCGTATGGATTATTTCCAGTGTTTCCCAAACTTTGGTCCTCCGGGCGTTTTGGACTTCAGCTCCCAGAATTCCTGACTGTTGGCCAAGGTGGCTGAGGCCTCTGGGAGCTGAAGTCCAAAACACCCGGAGGACCAAAGTTTGGGAATCATTGTTAAGACTAACACAATGTGTGTTAACTTTAGCAACCTATAGCTACATTGGAGCAATACAATGACACCCTGTCAGTGCATTGCAAAGATGCACATCCAAGCACTGGCAAGAACGGTCTGACGTCCATCGGGAACTTCCGATGCATGTCGGGCACTTTTGTTGCGATCTGGGACACAACAGGGTCTCGATACACATTGTGGAATAGCCTTGTGAGCATCAACGAACGTGGCACACTGAGCCACTCTGCTCCACCATTTTGCAAAGCACCCTTAGTGACAACAGTCAAATTCAGTGGGGGCTGGCAGCTCCCATGGCAGTGAAGCAGTGAATCCCCCCCAAGTTTTGGATAGATTTAAAGGAGCTATCCACAGTTCTGAACTGGGGCTATCCGGGATTAAAGTCTGGAGCGGATTCGCAGCCCCACTGACATGGGAACCACCATTGGTCTAACTAAGTCCAGCTGGGAGAGGACATTTTGTCCTTCTTGGCCGATCTATTCCGAATCACCCAGCAATCCCCCAACTTGATCTTGACCATTTTGCTCGCTGCGCCGTAGGAGACGTACTTCTCTCGCATGCGCATTATATACTGAATGTGTTTTGGATTTGACAAAAACGTGCAAGAATCTAGCTTGGTTCATTCAACCAAAGAAAAGTTACAGGAGCACAATACGGTTATTCCACTCAACAAGAAGCAGAGAGTGGAACCTTTTGAGTTGCAGTTCCTACTATCACACAACCGTTTTTCCGCAGTCCCCCAAATTCTCTACCGTCAACTTCACGCCAGCCTCCAGTAAAAGCCCAAACTGTTCTGCAACCTTCTGCCATGACACCTTCCAAGTTGTGCTGCGGCACACCTCCCATCATCCCCTGTCAGCACAATTGCCTTGGAATGAAGGGAGCTGACAATGAAAACTTGGGAGTGTTACTCTTTGCGGCTGGCCGCAATTCCCAGCATCCTTAAACCCAGCCTGAATGGTCTCACTGAAGAAGAAGCCTCTTGTGGGGGATGGATGGGAATTTTTGTATAAGACCAGGCTCTATCTTGGTAGTCCTAACTGGAAGAGTTCCACTGTGGAAGAATGAATTGATGCACAAATCCCATTGATGCAATGGGGTCCGCTCAGAGCATTTTCCATGCTCTGATTGTCTAACGCTTTTAGGAGTCCGGTCCTGCGAAAGAAGCAACCCGAAGCTTTTGAGCAGCGGTTGTGTCCTGACCCACGGCCATCCCATTCGCACACACACCAGGCTGTATCCGCATGGCAGAAATCATAGAATCCTAGAGTTGGAAGATATCCCAAGGGCCATCCAGTCCAAATCCCTGCCATGCAGGAACTCCCCATCAAAGCATTCCCGACAGATGGCCATCCAGTCTCTGTTTAAAGACCTCCAAGGTAGGAGACTCCACTACACTCCGAGGGAGTGTGTTCCACTGTCGAACAGCCCTTACTGTCAGGAAGTTCCTCCTAATGTTGAGGTGGAATCTCTTTTCCTGCAGTTTGCATCCATTGTTCCATGTTCTAGTCTCTGGAGCAGCAGAAAACAAGCTTGCTCCCTCCTCAATGTGACATCCCTTCAAATATTTGAACAGGGCTATCATATCTCCTCTCAACCTTCTCTTCTCCAGGCTAAACAATCCCAGTTCCCTAAGGCGTTCCTCATAGGGCATGATTTCCAGACCCTTCACTATTTTAGTCACCCTCCTTTTGGACATGGTTGTTTCTCCACATCCTTTTTGAATTGTGGGGCCCAGAACTGGACACAGTATTCCAGGTGGGGCCTGACCAAAGCAGAATAGAGCGGCACTATTACTTCCCTTGATCTAGATGCTATACTTCTATTGATGCAGCCTAAAATTGCATTGGCCTTTTTAGCTGCCGCATTGCACTGTTGACTCATGTTCAACTTATGGTCTACTTGGACTCCTAGATCCCTTTCACACGTAGTTTCGTTCAGCCAGACGTCCCCCATCCTATATCTGTGCATTTCATTTTTCCGCCCTAAGTGCAGGACCTTACACTTCCCTCCAGGATGAAGAAGAGGAACCATTGCTGGGTCTGGCTGGTCAACCAGTTTCCAATCCCCCTAACAGTTGCATCGGCTAGCCCCCATTTTCCCAGCTTCTTTGGAAGCATCTCATGGGGTACCTTCTCAAAGACCTTACTGACATCAAGGCATTGTCCCAACCCAGCCCTGTGTGCGCCAAGGAGCTGCCACTTTCCTCCAAAACTTCCTGGAATCCATCTCCAATTTTGACACCCCAAGCTTGGCCAGGACTCACCGTCGGTTGGAGAAGCTGTTCCCTCCTCCAGACCCCCCAGTCGAAGCTGGCTCGGGGTAGTTGTGTTGCAGAGCCGAAGCCGGGAACTGGTAGAGAAAACCCGTCCCAAAAGTCCCCCCTAAAAACCAGCAGCAGCAGCAGCACCAAAAGAAAACCAGAGACATTGTGCCAAGCCCTTTGGAGAGGCGAGGATGGCTGGGGCGCACCGGGTTTGGAGAGGCGATGGGGGCACCTTGGATCCAGCCCCGGTTCTCACAAAGGCATCTTCCCAGACCCCTAGGGACCTGATGGGGGGAGAGTAGGGAGGATGAGGGTGCCAAAGACCCCTGGAAAGGGTGGGCAAAAGGGTCCTGGGGTGATGCCAGGAGGGTTGGAAAACCACCCCGCCAAAGTGGCCAAGGGAAAGTTTTGTGCGCCCTAGGCGCACGGTTGCCTTTTTCTAAGCAGACTAAGTAAGGCTGGCTTGCTTTTGGGCAGCTCCCCTCCTAAAAAAGGGGGCGGGAGGTGGGCGAGGGGCTCTGGATTAACCCTTGGAAGGACTCTTGGGTTGGAAGCTGGAAAGCTAAAATGGAAGAGAAGGGAAGAACTTCACCAAGGAGACCCCCTGCTCCCTTTGGCTGGTCCTAGAATGCAAGAGCTCTGGCAGAGACTCCAAAACTCATCCAAATCTATTCAGAAAGTCACCCTCCAAGCCCTCCTGACAGCTGGCCCCCCATCTATGGCCACTTATGTACCTGGCCACAGTGTCACCCTAGCGAATATGTGGCATAACTGAATCCAGGACAATCTGCAAAGAGAAGTTGGGAGCATGAGCTTTCCTAGTTCATCAGACGATGGAAATTGGAAGTACTGTATAATCCAATGGCAATCTGAACTCAATCATGGGGTTTCACGTTATTGCGAATTAAAGCATCTCACGCAATTTCGGGCAAAAGGGAAGTCATTCCGAACGCAATCATGGGTTTTACGTTATTTCGTATTAAAGCATCTCATGCAATTCCGGGCAATGGGGGGTCATTTTCGGATAATGGGAAGTCATTCTGTATGCACTCCAAATGCAATTGGAATTCACGTAAATTTGCTAAACTATCGAATTCGAATTGGCTCCAATTGGCTCCATCCAAAATAAAGAGAAATTCCTCCTGTCTGATAAAACTCCCAAAACTCATTGAGCCTGCTTTCTCCAAATGCGTCTGAGAAAGCTCATGCTCCCAACTTTTCTCTTTCAGTTAGTCTCAAAGGGGCTGCGAGATCCCTCTGCAGACTGAACGCAGAGCAGTTACAGATCCCTAACTTTCTAGATTATGAATCCATAACATTAGATTACGAATGACGTGACCGAGGGGCTTCACAAGTTCAACCTAGACAATGAAAATAGTCAAGGAATTCCCATTGATAGAAATGGGGATGGCAGTCAAGAAATCAGAAGGTTAAGAATGGGGAGGGCGGCTCCGAAAGAACTAGAAAAGGTCCTCGAATGCAAAGATATGCAACTCAGCACAAAAGTTAGAATCATACGAGCCGTTGTATGATTCTCTATTACCATGAATGGATGTGGGAGCTGGATAGTTAAGAAAGAAGATAGGAAGAAAATCCTTTCATTGGAGATGTGGCGCTTGAAAAGATGCTGAGGATCCCATGGACAGCCAAAAGGAGAATCAAAGAGGTCCTTTAGGAGATTAAGTGGGATATATCCCTGGAAGCCAAGATGACAAAACTGCAGCTGTCTTACTTCGGAAACCTCATGAGAAGGAAGGACCCATCAGAAAAGACAATAATGCTGGGAAAGGTGGAGGGAAGTAGAACGGAGTTTATCATACGATCGAATTTGGGGGTATAATGCTACGGCAATCCAAACGCAATCATGGGGTTTCATGTAATTGCGTATGAATGTATCTCACACAATTTCGGGCAAAAGGGAAGTCATTACAAACATAATCATAGGTTTTACGTTAATGTGTATTAGAGTATCTCACGCAACTTCAGGCAATAGGGGGTCATTTTCGGGAAATGGGAAGTCATTCTAAACGCATTCCGAACGCAATTAGATTTCACGTAAATTCGCTAAACTATCGAATTTGCGTGAATTCGAATTGGCTCAATTCAAAATTGGGAGAAATTCCTCCTGTGTGATAAACGCCAAAGAGAGGAAGGCCACATGCCAGATGGATGGACTCTATGAAGGAGGTCACAAAGGGTTTTATGGGCTTGGAGGAATTTAGCAGAGCAGGGGAAGACAGAAGGGGTTCTTGGAGGTGTCTCATCCATACGGTCGCCATGAGTCGAGATCGACTCAAGGGCAGTTAACAACAAACAAGGACAAATGACATGCCACAACGCCCAGCAATATTAGTACTCCTGACCACCTGAAAACCATTTTGGTCCTTTAGAACCATAGAATCCTAGAGTTGGAAGAGACCTCAAGGGCCATGCAGCCCAAGCCCGCTTCTGCCATGCAGGGACTCACAATCAAAGCACCCCCAACAGATGGCTGTCCGTCTATTGTCATTTATGAACACAGGAATAGGGTCACAATAGTGAATACGTAGTAAAAATGAATCCAGAACAGGCTGCAAAAGGGATCTTGCAGCACCTTTGAGACTCGCTGAAACGGAGAGGTTGGGAGCATGAGTTTTCCTCAACTTTTGAGAAAGCCTATCCTCCCAACTTCTTTCTTTCACTGAGTCCCAAAGGTGCAGCAAGGTCCCTCTGCAGAGTGACCTTCCAGACTAACACAGCTATGTCTTTGAATGAATACAGAACGGTTACGGATCCCAAAACGCTAGGCTATGAATCCGTAACATTAGATTACGAATCGGTAAACGGCATCACACCGTGCCTGGCAATAGTCGTACTCTTTACCAACTGAAAATCTTTGAACTCTACCAGATATAGCCGTGTTAGAATCAGTATGTCGAGAGATCTTGCAGCACCTTTGAGACTCACTGAAAGAAAGAAGCAGAAGCTTTCGTAGATTTCAGCGGAATATTTCACTGCCTGGGAGAGCGGTGGAGTCTCCTTCTCTGGAGGTTTTTAAACAGAGGCCGGATGGCCATCTGTCAGGAGCGCTTTGATTGTGAATTCCTGCATGGCAGGGGTTGCAATGGACGATCCCTGAGGTCTCTTCCAACTCTAAGATGCTACGAACTTGTGGCCTACCAGGACTCTTAGCTCCCTTTCACATGTACCGCCTTCAAGCCAGTGTCCCCCATCCTATATCTGCGCATTCAAATGGGAGATCTTGTTATAGATCTCCTGTATCCTAACTGTTTTGTCTCAAAGATGCAAATCAAGGCTGTTTGGGGAGAGAAGAAAAAAGGACATTTTGAGCATTTTGTGCATATTAAAGATGACCTTCCTTTCGGGGCCTTTTCGGAGACATATCACATAACAGCTTCCATTAAGAGTAACAAATAGACTGTCTCTTTCCCCCCCAAGGTGCCTATCAGAACTGCCTATCTGAAACCCTTTTCTCAAAACTATGTTGATAAATTGGAAGCTGTGCAATCTGGAGGGAAAGACGCCAACAAAAATATCCATGCGCTCAATTTATCAGCCAGATTTCTTTCCTTTTTTTAAAAAAAAAGAAAAGTAACCCAGAAATATGAGCAGGCCAGTTCCTGGAAACCAGACATGGCTCTTAGTGCAACAGAATATATTTTTTTCCAGTGACAAGGAGGGGGACGACGTTTTTCTAATGACTTTCGACATATTGATTATTTGCCTGGGAATCGAAGAGGATGTAGATAAAGGAGGAAGATGTGAAACTGGCGGAGGCAATCCTTTGACAGGATAAACCTGATCCACGTTGGTTACAGGGTTCGTGAGACTCCCCCGTTGAAACAGCTACTGGACCGTTTAGGAAAGGAATTCAAAATGCTGGTTTTGACCTTTAAACTCCTATGCAGCTTGGATCCAGACTATCAGAAAGACTCTACCTCCTTATACAACCCAGGCTACTGTCACACTGCAGAATTAATGCAGTTTGATGCCGCTTTAACTGTCATGACTCCATCCTATGGGATCTGTATTTTCTTGTGGCACCAGCGCTCTCTGACAGAGGAGTTTATCACACGGGAGGAATTTCTCTCTATTTCGAATGGAGCCAATTCGCAATTACGTGAATTCGTTAGCTTAGCGAATTTACGTGAAATCTGATTGCATTCGGAATGCGTTCAGAATGACTTCCCATTTCCCGAAAATGACCCCTCATTGCCCAAAATTGTGTGAGATAATCTAATACGCAATAACGTAAAACCCCATGATTGCGTTCGGAATGACTTTCCATTGCCCGAAATTGCGTGAGATACACTCATACGCAATTACATGAAACCCCATGATTGCATTCGGATTGCCATTGCATTATACCCCCAAATTCCGTCGTATGATAAATTCCAGAGAAGGTGAAAAACCTCACAAAAGTACAGACCTCAGAATTCCATAGCATTGAGCCATGGCAGTTAAAGCGGTGTCAAATAGCATCATTTGTGCAATGCAGATGCAGCCTCCGTCCGTCCCAAAACAAAAAGGATGAAACAACAGGCAGCTGTGACCCCAAATCCGTGCTTTTTTTTGTAGCATTTGAGGAAACAGGCCAAGTCTAGAAAAGCTTCTTTCGCACAGTGAGTCTCAAGATCCCTTTGCATAGCATTAAGCGGAATGACAGTTAGCGTATGTCGCTAACTGATCGCTGGCTGCTATGATATTATTAATTGTAATATCTTGCCTTTTCCCTGGTTAGGATTCAAGGTGGTTTACAACAGTTAAAGCAGACATGGGTCCAAAACACATTGAGAGTGCTTCAACTACCTTGACTCAGTTGCTTTTGCCATTTTATATAAGGGACTCCATTTTACTATGGCATTGTATTTAATGGGACTTGAGCATCCACGGATTTTAGCATCCACGGCGGGTCCTGGAACCAACCCTCAGCAGATACCAAGGCCCCACTGTAATGAAACCAAATCTGAAACCAGTTAAAACAACAACAAAGAAAATATGACAGGCATTCCCTTCTCTTTCTTGTGTTGTGAAGACTATAGGCCTTCTTCTGGACCATCGGCTGGAGATGATGGGATCTAATCTGAATTTTCAATGATCTATCCATGGTCCTGAACCTATTTGGGGGATACGCACACTGGACAATTTCGATTTAAATTCAGAACAAAACCTGGAGCAGACTCATTGCCCCACATATATGGAAACCAGCTGCCTTCAGTTTTACTCTTACTCACTCTTAGTCTGAGTTTGGGGAAATGTGTCACATTTTGGATTACAGCTCCCAAAATCCTGCGCTGACGGAGGGTGTAGCCGCACCGCAGCAATAAAGCAGTTTGACACCGCTTTATCTGCCATGGCCCCCATCCAGATGGATCCTGAGACACCAGAGCTCCCTGACTGACCAGGTTGAATACCTCGCCAAACTACAGATCCCAAGATTCCACAGAATGGAGCCATGACAGTTAAAGTGGTGTCACGTTTGCTTTATTTCTGCAGCGTGGAGACATCCTAGGGAAAATTCTGGTGTCTACCACCAAACATTAAGACTACCTTGACTTGCACAATAGTCTCGCAAGATGGGTTGCAATTTGAAAGTTTCGGGGAAGAAAGTCTCTGAGACTTTGGTCGCGAGACCACAAGCTGGGGATGATGGCGGTGTTGAATTCGGGCTTTTCTCTTTGGCCACCGGACTTTCGCTGGTGCCTCGGCCACCGCTGCATCCGAAATGTGTCTGAAAGCAGTTCCATTTGGCTGCCAAGGCTCCCTTCCAGCAAACCCGGCCCCCCTTCATCTGCCATCACTTCATTTCAGGCATCCAGCTTGGCCTGATTCTCCGGACCCCCCTCCGGTAACTTATTCCACATGGAGAGGGGAAGAGCTTTGCCAGATTTTTCCCTTCCTCCCCATTCCCCAGGCCCATCCCTCCCTGTTCCCTCTTTTTGCAATTTTTCCCCCAACAGCAAGGAGGGTCTCTTCTTGTTTTTGTGGTCTTTGTCCAAAGCAATTTGATTCATTCTCTTCACCTCTCCAAAAGGTACCCTGGCTCAGTGGCATGAAGATCTCTGGGCATGGTGAAAGCAATTTGAAAGCAACTGAAAGCAATGTGATTCATCCTCTTCACCTCTCCAAAAGGTAGCCTGGCTCAGTGGCATGAAGATCTCTGGGCTTCGATTCCCGCTCTTGTCCAGGAATCCCGCTAGGTGACCTTAGACAAGTCGCACACTCTCAGCCTCAGGGGAAGGCCATGGCAAACCTCTGAACAAAACTCGCCTCGAAAACCCCATGATAGGTTCGCCTTAGGGTCACCATAAGAAGCTGGGATACTCCACCTTAGCCAGGAAAATGCACATCTTTGCCCCTGCATATGAACCACCCAGTGCCAGTGCGGCAAAGCAAAGAAATGAAAGTGCGGCAACTCCAACAAATGTATGCAACGGGACTTGAGCATCCATGGATTTTAGTGTCCATGGCGGGTTCAGTAAGAAGCAGTATATAAATGAAGCTGTTTGTTTTGGGGGATTTTGTGTGTGTCTGTGTGTCCTGGAACCAAACCACAGCGGATGCTAAAGGCCCAACGCAATAAATAATAATACCTCATTATATGTAATGGGTCTTGAGAATCCATACTCCGGCTATCTGGAGTTGCACAGCCACATCAGGTATTGAATGGGACAAGGCCACCATTTACAGCCGGGCTCGGTTCCTGTAAAAGAGAAAGAAATGGAGTACATTGGGTATTTTTAAGCAGCCTGGTCAAGAAACCCAGGGTCCATCCATGTGTCCCGCACCCAGCACACCCTGCGCCAGAGAAACCCAATGAAGTAGGGACGTCATGGGCGAGTTTCGGATTTCAGCTTCCATCTTTAACCGAAAACAGAATGTGGCAGAGGGCTGGGAGAGAGGAAAGCGGCCACATCCTTAGGGAGGATTGAGTGGAAACTTGTCGCTCTGCCCAGGTTAAGGGGCAAGAGAGAACCAGGAATTGAATTTGGTAAGATTTGAGCCAGTAGGTGCTACTGTTACTCCATGGAAATAGACCTTGTCAGTTGCTTTACACAATGGGGATAGAGGTTAAAAACTATATTCAGTGCACTGCTGGGTCCTATCTACAGTCATCCCTTTGTATCTAGGGACCTTATCAGACGTCGGAAATTGGAAGTATAATCCAATGGCAATCCGAACGCAATCATGGGGTTTCATGTTATTACGAATTAAAGTATCTCACGCAGTTTCGGGCAAAAGGGAAGTCATTCCGAACGCAATCGTGGGTTTTACGTTATTGCGAATTAAAGCATCTCACACAATGTCAGGCAATGGGGGGGTCATTTTCGGGTAATGGGAAGTCATTCTGAACGCATTCCGAATGCAAATTCGAATTGGCTCCATTCGCAGTAAAGAGAAATTCCTCCCATCTGATAAGGTCCTATCAATTCTTTATCCCAGATTCCACAATCTATTGTTTGGAAGTATTAAGAAATATATAATTTCTACAAAGCAAACCTTGATTTTACCCATTTAATATAGTTATTGCTGTGTGCCTTCAAGTTGTTTCCGACTTAGGGCAACCCTAAAGTGACCCTGTCATGCAGTCTTCTCAGCAAGGTTTGTTCAGGGGAGGTTTGCCATTGCCTGCCCCTGAGGCTGAGAGAGTGTGACTTGCAAAAGACTTAGAGCAAGCCTAAAGAAGCCCTGTCCTGGGGTTTTCTTGGCAAGATTTGTCCAGGAAGGGGCTGCCATGGCCTTCCCTTGAGGCTGAGAGAATGTGACTTGCCCAAGACTTGTAAGGCAACCCTATCCTGGGGTTTTCTTGGCAAGATTTGTCCAGAGGTGGTCTGCCATTGCTTTCCCCTTGAGGCTGAGAGAGTGTGACTCACCCAAGGCTTATGCAAGATTTGCCAAGAGGTTTGCCAAGATTTGCCAAGAGGTTTGCCAAGCTTGCCAAGGAAGTCCAAGGTTTCCTTGGCAAGCTTAGCCTTTTCCTGAGGCTGAGAGAATGTGACTTGCCCAAGGCTTATGCAAGCTTTGCCGAGACGTTTGCCATTGCCTTTTCCTGAGGCTGAGAGAGTGTGACTTGCCCAAGGCTTATGGCAACCCTAAGGTGAACTAATCCTGGGGTTTCCTTGGCAAGAATTGTCCTGAGGAGGTTTGCCATTGCCTTCCCTTGAGGCTGAGAGAGTGTGACTCACTCAATGTCACTCAATGGGTTTCAGAGCCAAGCAAGGAACCAAATCCTGAGGCTGAGAGAGTGTGACTTGCCCAAGGTGGACTGACAGCCCTGCAATTGTGGTGTGTGTGAATGGTGTGTGAGACTTCCCAAAAGAAAAACACAAAAGAAGACACACATTTCCCTACTTTTTAATAGACACATAATAATAATAATAATAATAATAAGCAAATAATAATAATAAACTTCTCCTGTTGAATTTCCACCTGCCCTGCTGCTGCAGCAAGACTTTCTTGCTGCTTTCCCCGCCCCTAGCAACCGTCCCTAGCAACAGAGCATCACAGTTGTAGGCGGGGCCGCCCAGAGTGTGTTGCCCGCCTCCCAGGCACTCTCTTCGGCTTGGCCCTTTACGCGAGGCCGGGGCTTTTGCGGCCTAGTCTGGAAGAGAGGAGGATGCTGAAAGTGAAGATCCTCTTCGTCGGCCCCAGCGAGGTGAGTGGGCTCCACAACAACAACAACACACCCCACAACCTTCCTCACTGTCACACTTCATAGTTATAGCACTATAAAGTGGCATATTGGCAACACAATAAAGTGCATTTTCTGTGTTTGGATGGGATGGGAAACTGTGTTGCCAACCAAAAATGCAGATTTTTAGAAGCAGAAGAGTAAAATTTATATGTTTAAATGTTTAAATTGCTTTAATGGTTTAAGTATTGTGTTGCATTATTGTGTTAATGGAGGGGGGCTTGTAAGGGGTCAGTATAATTTGTATTTTGCATTTTTGTTCTAATATTGTGTGATTTGCCATGTATTTTTGTTGTGTTTTCTATATTTATTGCTATTTTTAATTGTTATCTTATTGTTGAATGTACTGCTACATTTGTTTGTTTTATTTCATGTTTGTTGTTGTTGTTTTACATTTATTGTTTAAAATGTACTGCTACGTTACATTTTGTTTGTTTTATTTCATGTTTGTTGTTGTTGTTTTATATTTGTATTATCCCTTTTGTCGTAAGCCGCCCAGGTTCCTAGGGATTGGGTGGCATATAAATCAATCTTATTATCATTATTAGTATTAAAATTAGTATTAAAATAGTTTAGTGTGGGTTTTTAAATCCCTCTTGGATTCTGGGGCTGCGTTCACACGGCAGAAACGATCCAGTTTGACACTGCTTTAGCCACCGTAACTCCATGTGTCAGATCTTGGAGTTTGTACTTTTGCAAGAGGTTTAGCCTTCTATGGAGTTTATCATACGATGAAATTTGGGGGTATAATGCAATGGCAATCCAAACGCAATCATGGGGTTTTCACGTTATTGCGTATGAGTGTATCTCACGCAATTTCGGGCAATGGGAAGTCATTCCGAACCCAATCATGGGGTTTCACGTAATTGCATATTAGAGTATCTCACGCAATTTCGGGCAATGGGGGGTCATTTTCGGGAAACGGGAAGCCATTCTGAACGCATTCCGAGCGCAATCAGATTTCACTAAATTCATCAAACTAGTGAATTCACGTAATTGCGAATTGGCTCCCTTTGCGATTGAGAGAAATTCCTCCCATGTGATAAACTCCTCTCGTGCCCCACAACAAGCAACAAATCCCAGGACTCCGTAGCAGGGAGTCATGGCGGTTAAAGCAGTGTCCAACTCCATTCATGAAAGAGATGTCAAACTGCATTAATTCTGCAGTGTGGCAGCAGCCAAAGATCCGCTTTTTCACACTCCATCGTCCATTTTGGCTGCATGGTTTTAGCTGCATGGCTGTTGGGAGAATTACGAAGGATTGCTGGAGAAATGCAGACACGGAGTGCCACTTTGTGGCAATGGCTTCACTAAACGGTGTAATAAAGCTTGTCCTGAGGAGTGAAATGCTACTCTATAGGAAAAGAAAACGTCAGCCATCATCATCATCATCATCATAAGAGTGCTTACAAAGCCTATGTTAAAACCTGGAGTGGATTCACTGCCCTGCAGACATGGGAGCCACTGTGGGAAATTCTCTGAAGACGCCAGCCACAGATGCTGGCGAAACATCGGGAATAAACTCTTCCAGAGTACAGCCACATAGCCCGAAAAACCCACAAAAAAACTATGGATTCTGGCTGTGAAAGCCTTCGACTTCACAGTGCGCAAAAATCCTATAAAGTGAAATTTTACAAAGGCTTCTATCCTCAGGTGACTGCAACAACCAGGAAGCAAGAAGAGCCCTCCCTTCAACCACCATCTTGAGGGGAGAGAGATGCAGGCCACCTCCTGCTAGAAGCAAGAAGAGCCCTCCCTTCAACCACCATCTTGAGGGGAGAGAAAGGCAGGCCACCTCCTGCTGGAAGCAAGAAGAGCCCTCCCTTCAACCACCATCTTGAGGGGGAGAGAAAGGCAGGCCACTTCCTGCTGGAAGCAAGAAGAGCCCTCCCTTCAACCACCATCTTGAGGGGAGAGAAAGGCAGGCCACCTCCTGCTGGAAGCAAGAAGAGCCCTCCCTTCAACCACCATCTTGAGGGGGAGAGAAAGGCAGGCCACTTCCTGCTGGAAGCAAGAAGAGCCCTCCCTTCAACCACCATCTTGAGGGGGAGAGAAAGGCAGGCCACTTCCTGCTGGAAGCAAGAAGAGCCCTCCCTTCAACCACCATCTTGAGGGGAGAGAAAGGCAGGCCACCTCCTGCTGGAAGCAAGAAGAGCCCTCCCTTCAACCACCATCTTGAGGGGGAGAGAAAGGCAGGCCACTTCCTGCTGGAAGCAAGAAGAGCCCTCCCTTCAACCACCATCTTGAGGGGGAGAGAAAGGCAGGCCACTTCCTGCTGGAAGCAAGAAGAGCCCTCCCTTCAACCACCATCTTGAGGGGGAGAGAAAGGCAGGCCACTTCCTGCTGGAAGCAAGAAGAGCCCTCCCTTCAACCACCATCTTGAGGGGGAGAGAAAGGCAGGCCACCTCCTGCTGGAAGCAAGAAGAGCCCTCCCTTCAACCACCATCTTGAAGGGAGAGAGATGCAGGCCACCTCCTGCTGGAAGCAAGAAGAGCCCTCCCTTCAACCACCATCTTGAGGGGGAGAGAAAGGCAGGCCACCTCCTGCTGGAAGCAAGAAGAGCCCTCCCTTCAACCACCATCTTGAGGGGGAGAGAAAGGCAGGCCACTTCCTGCTGGAAGCAAGAAGAGCCCTCCCTTCAACCACCATCTTGAGGGGGAGAGAAAGGCAGGCCACTTCCTGCTGGAAGCAAGAAGAGCCCTCCCTTCAACCACCATCTTGAGGGGGAGAGAAAGGCAGGCCACCTCCTGCTGGAAGCAAGAAGAGCCCTCCCTTCAACCACCATCTTGAGGGGGAGAGAAAGGCAGGCCACTTCCTGCTGGAAGCAAGAAGAGCCCTCCCTTCAACCACCATCTTGAGGGGGAGAGAAAGGCAGGCCACTTCCTGCTGGAAGCAAGAAGAGCCCTCCCTTCAACCACCATCTTGAGGGGGAGAGAAAGGCAGGCCACTTCCTGCTGGAAGCAAGAAGAGCCCTCCCTTCAACCACCATCTTGAGGGGGAGAGAAAGGCAGGCCACTTCCTGCTGGAAGCAAGAAGAGCCCTCCCTTCAACCACCATCTTGAGGGGGAGAGAAAGGCAGGCCACTTCCTGCTGGAAGCAAGAAGAGCCCTCCCTTCAACCACCATCTTGAGGGGGAGAGAAAGGCAGGCCACTTCCTGCTGGAAGCAAGAAGAGCCCTCCCTTCAACCACCATCTTGAGGGGGAGAGAAAGGCAGGCCACTTCCTGCTGGAAGCAAGAAGAGCCCTCCCTTCAACCACCATCTTGAGGGGGAGAGAAAGGCAGGCCACCTCCTGCTGGAAGCAAGAAGAGCCCTCCCTTCAACCACCATCTTGAGGGGGAGAGAAAGGCAGGCCACCTCCTGCTGGAAGCAAGAAGAGCCCTCCCTTCAACCACCATCTTGAGGGGAGAGAAAGGCAGGCCACCTCCTGCTGGAAGCAAGAAGAGCCCTCCCTTCAACCACCATCTTGAGGGGAGAGAAAGGCAGGCCACCTCCTGCTAGAAGCAAGAAGAGCCCTCCCTTCAACCACCATCTTGAGGGGAGAGAAAGGCAGGCCACCTCCTGCTGGAAGCAAGTAGAGCCCTCCCTTCAACCACCATCTTGAGGGGAGAGAAAGGCAGGCCACCTCCTGCTGGAAGCAAGTAGAGCCCTCCCTTCAACCACCATCTTGAGGGGAGAGAAAGGCAGGCCACCTCCTGCTGGAAGCAAGAAGAGCCCTCCCTTCAACCACCATCTTGAGGGGAGAGAAAGGCAGGCCACCTCCTGCTGGAAGCAAGAAGAGCCCTCCCTTCAACCACCATCTTGAGGGGAGAGAAAGGCAGGCCACTTCCTGCTGGAAGCAAGAAGAGCCCTCCCTTCAACCACCATCTTGAGGGGAGAGAAAGGCAGGCCACCTCCTGCTGGAAGCAAGAAGAGCCCTCCCTTCAACCACCATCTTGAGGGGAGAGAAAGGCAGGCCACTTCCTGCTGGAAGCAAGAAGAGCCCTCCCTTCAACCACCATCTTGAGGGGAGAGAAAGGCAGGCCACTTCCTGCTGGAAGCAAGAAGAGCCCTCCCTTCAACCACCATCTTGAGGGGGAGAGAAAGGCAGGCCACTTCCTGCTGGAAGCAAGAAGAGCCCTCCCTTCAACCACCATCTTGAGGGGAGAGAAAGGCAGGCCACCTCCTGCTGGAAGCAAGAAGAGCCCTCCCTTCAACCACCATCTTGAGGGGGAGAGAAAGGCAGGCCACCTCCTGCTGGAAGCAAGAAGAGCCCTCCCTTCAACCACCATCTTGAGGGGAGAGAAAGGCAGGCCACCTCCTGCTAGAAGCAAGAAGAGCCCTCCCTTCAACCACCATCTTGAGGGGGAGAGAAAGGCAGGCCACTTCCTGCTGGAAGCAAGAAGAGCCCTCCCTTCAACCACCATCTTGAGGGGAGAGAAAGGCAGGCCACCTCCTGCTGGAAGCAAGAAGAGCCCTCCCTTCAACCACCATCTTGAGGGGAGAGAAAGGCAGGCCACTTCCTGCTGGAAGCAAGAAGAGCCCTCCCTTCAACCACCATCTTGAGGGGGAGAGAAAGGCAGGCCACTTCCTGCTGGAAGCAAGAAGAGCCCTCCCTTCAACCACCATCTTGAGGGGGAGAGAAAGGCAGGCCACTTCCTGCTGGAAGCAAGAAGAGCCCTCCCTTCAACCACCATCTTGAGGGGGAGAGAAAGGCAGGCCACTTCCTGCTGGAAGCAAGAAGAGCCCTCCCTTCAACCACCATCTTGAGGGGGAGAGAAAGGCAGGCCACTTCCTGCTGGAAGCAAGAAGAGCCCTCCCTTCAACCACCATCTTGAGGGGGAGAGAAAGGCAGGCCACCTCCTGCTGGAAGCAAGAAGAGCCCTCCCTTCAACCACCATCTTGAGGGGAGAGAAAGGCAGGCCACCTCCTGCTAGAAGCAAGAAGAGCCCTCCCTTCAACCACCATCTTGAGGGGAGAGAAAGGCAGGCCACCTCCTGCTGGAAGCAAGAAGAGCCCTCCCTTCAACCACCATCTTGAGGGGAGAGAAAGGCAGGCCACCTCCTGCTGGAAGCAAGAAGAGCCCTCCCTTCAACCACCATCTTGAGGGGGAGAGAAAGGCAGGCCACTTCCTGCTGGAAGCAAGAAGAGCCCTCCCTTCAACCACCATCTTGAGGGGGAGAGAAAGGCAGGCCACTTCCTGCTGGAAGCAAGAAGAGCCCTCCCTTCAACCACCATCTTGAGGGGAGAGAAAGGCAGGCCACTTCCTGCTGGAAGCAAGAAGAGCCCTCCCTTCAACCACCATCTTGAGGGGAGAGAAAGGCAGGCCACCTCCTGCTGGAAGCAAGAAGAGCCCTCCCTTCAACCACCATCTTGAGGGGAGAGAAAGGCAGGCCACCTCCTGCTGGAAGCAAGAAGAGCCCTCCCTTCAACCACCATCTTGAGGGGGAGAGAAAGGCAGGCCACTTCCTGCTGGAAGCAAGAAGAGCCCTCCCTTCAACCACCATCTTGAGGGGAGAGAAAGGCAGGCCACCTCCTGCTGGAAGCAAGAAGAGCCCTCCCTTCAACCACCATCTTGAGGGGAGAGAAAGGCAGGCCACCTCCTGCTGCAAGCAAGAAGAGCCCTCCCTTCAACCACCATCTTGAGGGGAGAGAAAGGCAGGCCACCTCCTGCTGCAAGCAAGAAGAGCCCTCCCTTCAACCACCATCTTGAGGGGAGAGAAAGGCAGGCCACTTCCTGCTGGAAGCAAGAAGAGCCCTCCCTTCAACCACCATCTTGAGGGGAGAGAAAGGCAGGCCACCTCCTGCTGGAAGCAAGAAGAGCCCTCCCTTCAACCACCATCTTGAGGGGAGAGAAAGGCAGGCCACCTCCTGCTGGAAGCAAGAAGAGCCCTCCCTTCAACCACCATCTTGAGGGGGAGAGAAAGGCAGGCCACTTCCTGCTGGAAGCAAGAAGAGCCCTCCCTTCAACCACCATCTTGAGGGGAGAGAAAGGCAGGCCACCTCCTGCTGGAAGCAAGAAGAGCCCTCCCTTCAACCACCATCTTGAGGGGAGAGAAAGGCAGGCCACCTCCTGCTGCAAGCAAGAAGAGCCCTCCCTTCAACCACCATCTTGAGGGGAGAGAAAGGCAGGCCACTTCCTGCTGGAAGCAAGAAGAGCCCTCCCTTCAACCACCATCTTGAGGGGAGAGAAAGGCAGGCCACCTCCTGCTGGAAGCAAGAAGAGCCCTCCCTTCAACCACCATCTTGAGGGGAGAGAAAGGCAGGCCACTTCCTGCTGGAAGCAAGAAGAGCCCTCCCTTCAACCACCATCTTGAGGGGAGAGAAAGGCAGGCCACCTCCTGCTGCAAGCAAGAAGAGCCCTCCCTTCAACCACCATCTTGAGGGGGAGAGAAAGGCAGGCCACCTCCTGCTGCAAGCAAGAAGAGCCCTCCCTTCAACCACCATCTTGAGGGGGAGAGAAAGGCAGGCCACTTCCTGCTGGAAGCAAGAAGAGCCCTCCCTACAACCACCATCTTGAGGGGAGAGAAAGGCAGGCCACCTCCTGCTGGAAGCAAGAAGAGCCCTCCCTACAACCACCATCTTGAGGGGAGAGAAAGGCAGGCCACCTCCTGCTGGAAGCAAGAAGAGCCCTCCCTTCAACCACCATCTTGAGGGGAGAGAAAGGCAGGCCACTTCCTGCTGGAAGCAAGAAGAGCCCTCCCTTCAACCACCATCTTGAGGGGAGAGAAAGGCAGGCCACTTCCTGCTGGAAGCAAGAAGAGCCCTCCCTTCAACCACCATCTTGAGGGGAGAGAAAGGCAGGCCACCTCCTGCTGCAAGCAAGAAGAGCCCTCCCTTCAACCACCATCTTGAGGGGAGAGAAAGGCAGGCCACCTCCTGCTGCAAGCAAGAAGAGCCCTCCCTTCAACCACCATCTTGAGGGGAGAGAAAGGCAGGCCACCTCCTGCTGGAAGCAAGTAGAGCCCTCCCTTCAACCACCATCTTGAGGGGAGAGAAAGGCAGGCCACCTCCTGCTAGAAGCAAGAAGAGCCCTCCCTTCAACCACCATCTTGAGGGGGAGAGAAAGGCAGGCCACTTCCTGCTGGAAGCAAGAAGAGCCCTCCCTTCAACCACCATCTTGAGGGGGAGAGAAAGGCAGGCCACTTCCTGCTGGAAGCAAGAAGAGCCCTCCCTTCAACCACCATCTTGAGGGGAGAGAAAGGCAGGCCACCTCCTGCTGGAAGCAAGAAGAGCCCTCCCTTCAACCACCATCTTGAGGGGGAGAGAAAGGCAGGCCACCTCCTGCTGGAAGCAAGAAGAGCCCTCCCTTCAACCACCATCTTGAGGGGGAGAGAAAGGCAGGCCACTTCCTGCTGGAAGCAAGAAGAGCCCTCCCTTCAACCACCATCTTGAGGGGGAGAGAAAGGCAGGCCACTTCCTGCTGGAAGCAAGAAGAGCCCTCCCTTCAACCACCATCTTGAGGGGAGAGAAAGGCAGGCCACCTCCTGCTGGAAGCAAGAAGAGCCCTCCCTTCAACCACCATCTTGAGGGGGAGAGAAAGGCAGGCCACCTCCTGCTGGAAGCAAGAAGAGCCCTCCCTTCAACCACCATCTTGAGGGGAGAGAAAGGCAGGCCACCTCCTGCTGGAAGCAAGAAGAGCCCTCCCTTCAACCACCATCTTGAGGGGAGAGAAAGGCAGGCCACCTCCTGCTGGAAGCAAGAAGAGCCCTCCCTTCAACCACCATCTTGAGGGGAGAGAAAGGCAGGCCACCTCCTGCTGGAAGCAAGAAGAGCCCTCCCTTCAACCACCATCTTGAGGGGAGAGAAAGGCAGGCCACCTCCTGCTGGAAGCAAGAAGAGCCCTCCCTTCAACCACCATCTTGAGGGGGAGAGAAAGGCAGGCCACCTCCTGCTGGAAGCAAGAAGAGCCCTCCCTTCAACCACCATCTTGAGGGGGAGAGAAAGGCAGGCCACTTCCTGCTGGAAGCAAGAAGAGCCCTCCCTTCAACCACCATCTTGAGGGGGAGAGAAAGGCAGGCCACTTCCTGCTGGAAGCAAGAAGAGCCCTCCCTTCAACCACCATCTTGAGGGGAGAGAAAGGCAGGCCACCTCCTGCTGGAAGCAAGAAGAGCCCTCCCTTCAACCACCATCTTGAGGGGGAGAGAAAGGCAGGCCACCTCCTGCTGGAAGCAAGAAGAGCCCTCCCTTCAACCACCATCTTGAGGGGGAGAGAAAGGCAGGCCACTTCCTGCTGGAAGCAAGAAGAGCCCTCCCTTCAACCACCATCTTGAGGGGGAGAGAAAGGCAGGCCACTTCCTGCTGGAAGCAAGAAGAGCCCTCCCTTCAACCACCATCTTGAGGGGAGAGAAAGGCAGGCCACCTCCTGCTGGAAGCAAGAAGAGCCCTCCCTTCAACCACCATCTTGAGGGGGAGAGAAAGGCAGGCCACCTCCTGCTGGAAGCAAGAAGAGCCCTCCCTTCAACCACCATCTTGAGGGGAGAGAAAGGCAGGCCACCTCCTGCTAGAAGCAAGAAGAGCCCTCCCTTCAACCACCATCTTGAGGGGAGAGAAAGGCAGGCCACCTCCTGCTGGAAGCAAGAAGAGCCCTCCCTTCAACCACCATCTTGAGGGGGAGAGAAAGGCAGGCCACCTCCTGCTGGAAGCAAGAAGAGCCCTCCCTTCAACCACCATCTTGAGGGGAGAGAAAGGCAGGCCACCTCCTGCTGGAAGCAAGAAGAGCCCTCCCTTCAACCACCATCTTGAGGGGGAGAGAAAGGCAGGCCACTTCCTGCTGGAAGCAAGAAGAGCCCTCCCTTCAACCACCATCTTGAGGGGAGAGAAAGGCAGGCCACCTCCTGCTGGAAGCAAGAAGAGCCCTCCCTTCAACCACCATCTTGAGGGGGAGAGAAAGGCAGGCCACTTCCTGCTGGAAGCAAGAAGAGCCCTCCCTTCAACCACCATCTTGAGGGGGAGAGAAAGGCAGGCCACTTCCTGCTGGAAGCAAGAAGAGCCCTCCCTTCAACCACCATCTTGAGGGGAGAGAAAGGCAGGCCACCTCCTGCTGGAAGCAAGAAGAGCCCTCCCTTCAACCACCATCTTGAGGGGGAGAGAAAGGCAGGCCACTTCCTGCTGGAAGCAAGAAGAGCCCTCCCTTCAACCACCATCTTGAGGGGGAGAGAAAGGCAGGCCACCTCCTGCTGGAAGCAAGAAGAGCCCTCCCTTCAACCACCATCTTGAGGGGGAGAGAAAGGCAGGCCACCTCCTGCTGGAAGCAAGAAGAGCCCTCCCTTCAACCACCATCTTGAGGGGAGAGAAAGGCAGGCCACCTCCTGCTAGAAGCAAGAAGAGCCCTCCCTTCAACCACCATCTTGAGGGGAGAGAAAGGCAGGCCACCTCCTGCTGGAAGCAAGAAGAGCCCTCCCTTCAACCACCATCTTGAGGGGAGAGAAAGGCAGGCCACCTCCTGCTGGAAGCAAGAAGAGCCCTCCCTTCAACCACCATCTTGAGGGGAGAGAAAGGCAGGCCACCTCCTGCTGGAAGCAAGAAGAGCCCTCCCTTCAACCACCATCTTGAGGGGGAGAGAAAGGCAGGCCACTTCCTGCTGGAAGCAAGAAGAGCCCTCCCTTCAACCACCATCTTGAGGGGGAGAGAAAGGCAGGCCACTTCCTGCTGGAAGCAAGAAGAGCCCTCCCTTCAACCACCATCTTGAGGGGAGAGAAAGGCAGGCCACCTCCTGCTAGAAGCAAGAAGAGCCCTCCCTTCAACCACCATCTTGAGGGGGAGAGAAAGGCAGGCCACTTCCTGCTGGAAGCAAGAAGAGCCCTCCCTTCAACCACCATCTTGAGGGGGAGAGAAAGGCAGGCCACTGCCTGCTGGAAGCAAGAAGAGCCCTCCCTTCAACCACCATCTTGAGGGGGAGAGAAAGGCAGGCCACTGCCTGCTGGAAGCAAGAAGAGCCCTCCCTTCAACCACCATCTTGAGGGGGAGAGAAAGGCAGGCCACTGCCTGCTGGAAGCAAGAAGAGCCCTCCCTTCAACCACCATCTTGAGGGGGAGAGAAAGGCAGGCCACTTCCTGCTGGAAGCAAGAAGAGCCCTCCCTTCAACCACCATCTTGAGGGGAGAGAAAGGCAGGCCACCTCCTGCTGGAAGCAAGTAGAGCCCTCCCTTCAACCACCATCTTGAGGGGGAGAGAAAGGCAGGCCACCTCCTGCTGGAAGCAAGAAGAGCCCTCCCTTCAACCACCATCTTGAGGGGAGAGAAAGGCAGGCCACCTCCTGCTGGAAGCAAGTAGAGCCCTCCCTTCAACCACCATCTTGAGGGGAGAGAAAGGCAGGCCACCTCCTGCTGGAAGCAAGTAGAGCCCTCCCTTCAACCACCATCTTGAGGGGAGAGAAAGGCAGGCCACCTCCTGCTAGAAGCAAGAAGAGCCCTCCCTTCAACCACCATCTTGAGGGGGAGAGAAAGGCAGGCCACTTCCTGCTGGAAGCAAGAAGAGCCCTCCCTTCAACCACCATCTTGAGGGGGAGAGAAAGGCAGGCCACTTCCTGCTGGAAGCAAGAAGAGCCCTCCCTTCAACCACCATCTTGAGGGGAGAGAAAGGCAGGCCACTTCCTGCTGGAAGCAAGAAGAGCCCTCCCTTCAACCACCATCTTGAGGGGGAGAGAAAGGCAGGCCACTTCCTGCTGGAAGCAAGAAGAGCCCTCCCTTCAACCACCATCTTGAGGGGAGAGAAAGGCAGGCCACCTCCTGCTGGAAGCAAGAAGAGCCCTCCCTTCAACCACCATCTTGAGGGGAGAGAAAGGCAGGCCACTGCCTGCTGGAAGCAAGAAGAGCCCTCCCTTCAACCACCATCTTGAGGGGAGAGAAAGGCAGGCCACCTCCTGCTGGAAGCAAGAAGAGCCCTCCCTTCAACCACCATCTTGAGGGGGAGAGAAAGGCAGGCCACCTCCTGCTGGAAGCAAGAAGAGCCCTCCCTTCAACCACCATCTTGAGGGGAGAGAAAGGCAGGCCACCTCCTGCTGGAAGCAAGAAGAGCCCTCCCTTCAACCACCATCTTGAGGGGAGAGAAAGGCAGGCCACTTCCTGCTGGAAGCAAGAAGAGCCCTCCCTTCAACCACCATCTTGAGGGGAGAGAAAGGCAGGCCACCTCCTGCTGGAAGCAAGAAGAGCCCTCCCTTCAACCACCATCTTGAGGGGGAGAGAAAGGCAGGCCACCTCCTGCTGGAAGCAAGAAGAGCCCTCCCTTCAACCACCATCTTGAGGGGAGAGAAAGGCAGGCCACCTCCTGCTGGAAGCAAGAAGAGCCCTCCCTTCAACCACCATCTTGAGGGGAGAGAAAGGCAGGCCACCTCCTGCTGGAAGCAAGAAGAGCCCTCCCTTCAACCACCATCTTGAGGGGAGAGAAAGGCAGGCCACTTCCTGCTGGAAGCAAGAAGAGCCCTCCCTTCAACCACCATCTTGAGGGGAGAGAAAGGCAGGCCACCTCCTGCTGGAAGCAAGAAGAGCCCTCCCTTCAACCACCATCTTGAGGGGGAGAGAAAGGCAGGCCACCTCCTGCTGGAAGCAAGAAGAGCCCTCCCTTCAACCACCATCTTGAGGGGAGAGAAAGGCAGGCCACCTCCTGCTGGAAGCAAGAAGAGCCCTCCCTTCAACCACCATCTTGAGGGGAGAGAAAGGCAGGCCACCTCCTGCTGGAAGCAAGAAGAGCCCTCCCTTCAACCACCATCTTGAGGGGAGAGAAAGGCAGGCCACTGCCTGCTGGAAGCAAGAAGAGCCCTCCCTTCAACCACCATCTTGAGGGGAGAGAAAGGCAGGCCACCTCCTGCTGGAAGCAAGAAGAGCCCTCCCTTCAACCACCATCTTGAGGGGGAGAGAAAGGCAGGCCACCTCCTGCTGGAAGCAAGAAGAGCCCTCCCTTCAACCACCATCTTGAGGGGAGAGAAAGGCAGGCCACCTCCTGCTGGAAGCAAGAAGAGCCCTCCCTTCAACCACCATCTTGAGGGGAGAGAAAGGCAGGCCACTTCCTGCTGGAAGCAAGAAGAGCCCTCCCTTCAACCACCATCTTGAGGGGAGAGAAAGGCAGGCCACTTCCTGCTGGAAGCAAGAAGAGCCCTCCCTTCAACCACCATCTTGAGGGGGAGAGAAAGGCAGGCCACCTCCTGCTGGAAGCAAGAAGAGCCCTCCCTTCAACCACCATCTTGAGGGGAGTTAATTGTCTAATTAACAAATTGTAAGCCGCTCTGATAGCTTTGGCTGAAGAGCGGGGTATAAATAAAATATATTATTATTATTATTATTATATTAACCATGATCAGGAATGCTACCTTGAGGTGCTATGAGAGATGCTGTGATATCCAACTGTGGAACATTGCTTTGTTGCTCTTGTTGTTCCTGCTAAATCTGTCTTCTGTGTTCATTTATTTCAGGCTGGAAAATCTGTCTTGGCAAACTTCTTGTCCGAAAGCACAGAAGGAATCGGCAGTTACATCCCAACGCAAGGTGTGAGGTAAGTCTGGAGGAACTCGGACAACACTGCCCAACCATCCTGTAGTTGTTGTTGTGCGCCTTCAAGTCGTTCCCTACTTATGGAAACCCTACAGCAGGGGTTTCTTGGCAAGTTTCTTCAGAGGAGTGTTCGCCATTGCCATCCTCTGAGAATGAGAGAATATGGACATGCCCAAAGTCACCCAGTGGGTTTGCCTGACCGAGCCAGGATTTGAACCCTGGTCTCCAGAGTCATAGTCCAATGCTCAAACTACGACATCACACTGCCCAGCCATCCTGTTTTAGCCAAAATGTGGATTAAAGTCTCATCCAACCCACTGTGGGCTCTGGTTTATTCTTTCCCTTGAAACATGGAATAATAATATTAAAAATGCCTGCTGGTGCAGAGCAAGCCAGTGCATAGATAACATTTGCAGCTGTACGAAGATGTTGACTGTAGCAAAAAAGGGGGTAAGCAGTGGGAAACTGGAGCCATTCCCATTGGGCTGGGTGGGTGGAATGTCCCTTTTATCCAAATGGACACTGGATGTCTTTGTTCGTATATACATAGATGCCTTTTTCAAACCATTTTAGGATTCTTGAATACGAGAAGCCACAGATCAATGAGAACAGCAAAGGATCAGGGTGTCGGTTTGAGCTGTGGGATTGTGGAGGCGATCAAAAGTAAGTACCTCTTTTACCAGACTTGCCAACTCTCTTGGCATTGGCTCAGGCTTGACACCAGGCCAAACTGCAATGAAAGGAGATGAACTATGGTTTGGTGTGACGTCTCAAGCCCAGAAATGGAAGCTGCAGCTCAGAGATGGGGTGGTATTACAAACCTTGGTTTGTACCATGGTTTGGGATTACTGCCTAGTCTATTGCTTTGCCTTCTGTGGCTGCATCATGGAGGAAGGGATGCAGTGGGCAACGGCAGGAGATTATCTTTTAATCTTCTGGCTTTTAAACAGCAGCGATTCCTTTAACGTTACCACGCAATTGCGAACCGATTAACAGGTTGGCTGTGGATCTTACTACACTACCATTTTGTTTACTGTTCATATATCTGTTATTAAGTAGTCTTGCCTTCACTCGAAATGGGGTCTCTGCAGTGAAGCAGATTTAAATCCCCTTCTGTCTGAATTACCCCAGAATGATCTATGGCACCTACTTCAATAATGGTTAACTGTGGGACTGGCAGCTATTTATGGGATTTTCTTGTTCATTAACAGCAGCAGCAGAAGCACAGACTGACTACAGGATACTATTGCGTAGCCACAATGTGGTGCGATAAGATCCGTCAATTACCATTTCAATCCCACTTCTGTTCCACTGTTTAAGAACCATGTGATGCTCTTCTTAGGGAAAGGCCTAGGCCTAAAATAGCTGGGGAGGGGAAATGTGGCAAAAATGCCTTTACAAGCCATTTAGGAAACTGGGGTGGTAGAGGATTTTTTTCTTAACAGATTCTTTAAAATCCTCAGATGTCCCAGGGGCCACAAAAACAGCCCTGGGGGGCCACATTTTACCTACCCTCTAACCTAGGAGTTTCCAGCTAAGGTGTTGTTGCGCTTCCAGGTTCGAGACTTGCTGGCCGGCTCTGATCAAGGATTGCCACGGGGTTGTCATCGTCTTCAACCCAGACCTGCCCAGCCACGTGAAGGAAATTGAGATGTGGCACTCCTGCTTCATCCAACAGCCGCAGTTGCTCGAGAGCCAGTGTCTGCTCATTGCCCATCACAAGCCTGGCTCTTCGGGAGACACGGAGAATCTCCACTTGCGTAAGGCCACCAACCTTACTTCCTAGCTGTTACGTATCGCTGCTGTTGTTGTGTGCCTTCAAGTCATTTCCAACTCATGGCAACCCTAAGGCGAACCTATCACGGGGCTTTCTTGGGAAGCTTTGTTCAGAGGCTTGCCAATGCTTTCCTCAGAGGCTGAGAGTGTGTGACTTGCCCAAGGCCACCCAGTGGCTTCCATGGCTGAGCTGGGATTTGAACCCTGGTCTCCAGAGTCGTAGTTGAACACTCAAACCACGACGCTGTGTGTAACTTGTTCACTTTTCCTGTTTTAATGTTCACTTTTTAAAGTGTAAACTGCCTTCAGTTCCAATTTTGTGAGGAAGGCAGGATAGAAATTAATAGTACAACAACTATATGTTTGGTGCAGTATCCAAAAGTACCAGTTTCAGTTACGTTCTTCTTCAACTTCCAAGCTTCCCCGCTGGACAGGCTGCAGCTGATACACTCCTCCCTCGAAGAAGACCCCGAGGATGTCCGGGTGGAGTTTGTAAAGTACCTCAAGAATATTACCAACATGGTGAATGAGAACCAAGACCGAGAGGAGATGTCCATCATCACTTAAAAGTAGGAGAAATATTGTGGTAGGAAAAAGGCACTTAAAAACCTACCAGGATGGAACAGGGAACCAAGGCTGATCTCTGTTTTTCCTCTGCAATGAATTCATCGTGCCCAGGCTACAGCGTGCAATTTTACTACAGGTTGAGTATCCCTTATCTAGAAATCCAAAACTGTGCACATGGATGGCTGAGATATCAACACCTTTGATAGTTCAGTGTACACACACATTGTTTCGTGCACAAAATTATTTAAAATGTTGTGTATAAAATTACCTTCAGGTCTTGTGTATAAGACGTATATGAAACGTTTCGGCTTTAGATTTGGGTCTCATCTCCAAGATCTCATTATATATATGCAAATCTTCCAAATTCCAAAGCACTTCTGGTCCCATGCATTTCGGATAAAGGGTACTCAACTCAATTTTTGTTTGGAATATAGGGATAATGGAAGTGGCTTGGCTCTGTCAGAATGTAAGCTATTTTCCACTGTGTTTGAGAAGATGATATAAAATAGACCTCTTCAGCAGGGCTGGGCAAAGTGGCTTGGTTCTGTGAGATCTGTAGGATACGTATCCTATTTTCTGCTGTCTTTGAGAAGATATTGTAAAGTAGTCCGTCTTCAGCAGGGCTGGGCAAAGTGGCTCACTTTGACCCAGGGGGTCAAAGCAAATTTTTTGCCCCAAAATGAATGAGAGCATTTTCACCAAGTTCTCACACTGGGCCATTTTAGGCTCAGAAAGGATCTTTTTTTAAAAAAAAATCAGAAGTAAACTGGAAGTCACTTCTTCTGTCCTCCTAAAGGGCATTGTAGACAAATACATATATATTGTGGGTCTTTTTTGTGGTGGTGTGGCAGTCCCCCAAAGGATTCCTAGGGGCTAATGTGGCCCCATAGCCTTCCACAGTTGCCCACCCCTGGTCTACAGTCCAAGGTGTGGGTAGGAATCCTTCAGCCCTTTGGAAGTTATAGAACCACAGTTTGGGTTCCTCGCCATTAGCTGAGCTGGCTGGAGATGCTGGGAGTTGCAGTTCGGCAACAACTTGAGGGTCACACATTCCTGTCCTTGGCCTAAGGCTTAAATCCAATAGCTAGGCCCAGTTTAAGTATACCCATTCAATCAATGATAAATCAATTTAAAATAAATTTCGTTAATCCAATGGGTCTAGTCTGCTTTTAGGACTAAGGCCCCACGTGGTTTCAGGTGATCATAGAGTGCCTTTCTAAAAATCTTTTTGCATTTTGTTTTCAGATTTCTGTTTTGACAACTTCACTGGCGACTGAAGGGCTGTCCTCTCAATTTGTCCTGGTGCTTCCCAATCCAGTAAAACCGAAGCTGAAAGTCTGTTCCTTTTGGCTACTGGCAAGTGTCAATAAAATATAACTTTCTTTTCCAGCTTGGCAAATGAAGTTTTTGTGTGTGTATGGAGTACATTAGGGGATGAAATCCAGAAGCCAGGCCTACTACTGATGAGAATCTTTTTTCCAAGTAGTGGCAAGACCGAACGCTTATGGTCCATTCCTCATTGCGCATTTCTGTGCCACTGACACTATCCATAGCCAAGGCGACAGGGAAACACTGCTTCTTAACTCACACTCTGGAATCGGAGGAATCCGACTCAGAGGAGTTGGATTGTGTGGGTTTTCTGGCTCCAGACGACAAATCCCTCCTTGAGTCAGAAACACTGGTGGCCAAACCAGCTGGAGGGGTGTCCCTCTCCCCCAGAACTTAAAAGATACCAAAGAAATCCTTTGAAGTCCACAAAAAGAGATGGAACAGCATTGTAGGAGTCAACACCTTCTGAATAAAAAACAAGGACTCAGTATCAGCCACCTATGGATCTCCCAGCATTTACTGGCAGTCCTTGTTGCTTGCGTCCAGTGCTTTCTGTACTTGTGTGTTTCTTGGGATTCTTGACCTCTGGACTGGCTACGTTTAATGGCTCCTTGTCTTGCCCGTTTGGCTTCAGTTATTTGGTTGGACTACTAGCTTCTTGTAACTGGTTCTGAACCAGCAGGACCCTCGGCAACCCTAAAGCGACCCTTTCTCTTCCATTAACGTCTCCCTTTATCTTCCATTAACATCTTGGATCTCCCAAAAACATATCCATATAGCAAAGTACAACATCATCCCCCCAAACAGTGGTACCTTTATTGGGCCAACCAAAATGGATGATAGACATGCTGCAAGCTTTCGAAGTTCCACTGGCTTCTTCATCAGACAAAGGTGTGAAAAAGCATACAAGAAATGGATGATATTAGTCATAGGCCTGCATTTTGTCAAGATGTTGTGCTTGGAATGTAAGAAAATGGAGTGACCCATGAAGAAGGAGCCGTCTAGGAAGTTGGGGAGGTTGGTAGAAATGTCCTCAGGACATCCCTGTAGCTTTGCTATGGTTTCCTCTTCCAGCAGCATTTGTGTTTACTGGGAAGGCAATAAACCAGACAAACATATCTCCAAACCTTGGGTGGGAGTATCTGTCCTAAAGAAAACTATTTAAAGCCAAAAAGAGGTAATGGAGGGAAGGGGGGAGGAACATTTAAAGGCTGGCATTTATTTTAGATATAAACCCACGTCTTAAAGATATAGTACCAAGGGGTATTAAGGTCTCGGGTATAAAGCATATTTATACAGCTGTGGGAAATGGGATAGAAGGTACATCTAGAAAGATCATGACCCTTATGCGTTATACCTGAAGCCTTAATATCACTTGGTTCTACTTCTGAAGAAACAGCCAGTGCGGTGTAGTGTTGGTTTGAGCGTTGGACTAGCCCTCTTCTAATAAACTTAATTCTGAGTACGTACAATCAAATAATTAGCTTTTTGTGGGTTTTTTGGGTTCTAGAAGAGTTTATTCCTGACGTTTCGCCAGCATCGGTGGCAGGCGTGAAGACGCCAGCGCTATGGATGCCATCCACAAAAGCCTTCGACTCCAAATAAAGTAATTCTTCAGGAGGCAAAAGCCAAAATGCTTTGCCAATGTATTTACTGAGCTCTATTTGTTAATCACACAATAAAACATAAAATAGACAAATATATAAACGGTAAATAAAGACAAGTACCTTCGGGACAGTTTAGAGCACGCATCCAATAAACTCCAGGCATCCCCGTGGGAGTTGTAGCGTAATACTTTGGCTGGCATGACTTTGTCGCTTCCATCCCTGAACAGACACACAGATAGGTTCCCATCAGTCTTTCTGAACATTTGGCATGCAGAATTGTTCAGGGGTTAATGGAAATGCCATATATACTCTCCTTGGCCTCTTTCTGTGGTGTGTCCCCATCATGAAGTCTGCATCTACATTGCTGAATTAATGCAGTTGGACACCGTTTTAACCTCCGTGGCTCAATGCTATGGAATTCTGGAAGGTTTGTGAGATACTTAGCCTTCTCTGGTGCTGCTGCAAATCCCAAGCCATAACAAAGTGGCGTCAAACTGCATTAATTCTGCTGTGTGGCAGCAGCCTCAATGTTATGCGAGGATACTGGAATAGGGCCTCCTCAGTAGGATGAACAGTTCAGGATCGTCGCCCACCCCGAAGTTTCTAGGCCAAAATGTAAGGCCAAGAGTTGGCCCCTGGTTATGTCATTTTACCCATTAGATACCAACGGCTTCTCTTTCAAACACTCAAAGAAAGAGAACGATATAAAGAAACCTTAACTAAAGGGAGTGTTACCCAGATCAAGGTGAAACGGGAGGATTGTTCTTTCTCAGTTATGGGATAAAGGACACTTAATGCAGTCGACTTGCTTCTAGCCAGAAGGTAGGTGCAAGGTAAAGCAGAGCGGAGGGTGAGCCCCGGCACCACAATAATGATTAAATTAGTAAATACAGAGACCATCCTGCAGCATCCAGGACAGTTTGGTTCCCATGAGAACACACCATCACCCAGGACAGTATTGCAATGGGAGTTATAGGGGAACGGGCTGACCCAAATACCTAGTTTGTCCATAATGAATTTAAGAGTCTACTGATGTATTTAGTTATCTTTTACAGAGGGGGAAAAATGTATTTGGCTTCTGGCGTATCGCACCCTCTTCAACAAAAGCAACCCGCGGGTTACGAACGTGAACTTCAGAGGATTTGAATACAGGCAGCTTTCAAAGGAGTTCATGGGTTTATGTCTATTTCATCTTGTAGTCAAGGCAAGGCCTTGACGGCCAGCCTTTTACCACTCTCTCTTTATATATATACTGTATATATATATATATATATATATATGAAAAACCTCATCTGCTTTCCATCTCTTCAGAGCCATGTACCCACATGGAACCTCTTAGACAAGAAGAGAGAGATGACATAGTCTCCCTGTGGCTCTTGAAAAGATTTTCGACGGCATAAAATGCCTGGAGTAGAGGGTGGGAGAAAAATTATTATTGCAAGCAAACTAGTGGTTCTGTGAGACAAAACTAGTTTTATTGGAATCAGACTGCTGCCAGGAAGATCCTCCATGCGCTCTCTTTCTCTCTTTGCATTTTTGAACTCATACTTTATATGAATTCTGGGGCTCGCCTCCATTTCCGAAGCAACGTCAGGAAGATGCTAGAGACCCGTTTTGGCTGAAGGGAGGCACTTACGCAACATTGGTTCTCCAGTGTGCGGTCCCTCCGATTTCATTGGGACCATGCGCGCCGAAGGGTCAACGTTGCTGTTGGGTGTTTGCGGAGGAGAGAGCCCCCAAATTGCAAAACATGGGACGGATTTAGTTGATGTCGCGTTGAAAGGCTGCAATGAACAACGGCTGGGAGAAGGGGAGTCAAGGGTACGCACGTAGCAACACCATTTTTGTTTGCCGGAAAAGGTTTTTCATAGGTATTGACAACACGGTTGTAGTGGCTTGAGTTATGACTCTGGGGAAGAGGGTTCAAATCCTCAGTCAGCAATGGAAACCCACTTAGGCCAAGTCACAGTCTCTCAACCTCAAAAGGAGGCAAAGGGAAACCTCTCTGAACGTACCTTGCCAAGAAAACCCCATCGTACAGCCTTGGGGTCACCATACGTGGGACGCAACCTGAAGTCATACAACCATAATGACAAAAAAGTATTTATATATTTGAAGGAACAATGGGGTGAAATAGTATTATGATTTAAAGTGATTTTTCTCTGAGGATGCCAGACACAGCTGCTGGCGAAACGTCAGGAATAAACTGTTCTAGAACAAGGCCACAGAGCCTGAAAAACCCACAAAAAACTATGGATGCCGGCCATGAAAGCCTTCGACTTTAGATTGTTGGAAAGTTAAAATTAAGAGAATAAGGTCTGATGTCCAAAGGTAAAGATAACAAATACGTTATGCGACAAGGCTACAGGAGAATAAGGATAATATAAACTAGAGAAATAAACTGAATACACGGGAAAGTAGCTAAAGTGACAAATCAACATAAGGTAAGAGCAGTTTGTTTTAAACAGTTTAAACATAAACTTGAATAGTAGGATTTTTCACAAAGGGAGTAAAATAAGATTGACAAACTCTTGCTGGTCATTGACCGAATAAAAATTTTGAATTTGAATTGAATTTGAGATTGATGAACGAGACGGTAGGAAGCACAAGGTTGTAAGGTGAGAGTAGGGTAGAATAGTGACCAGTAGTACATGGAAGGTTAATATTAAGAGAGAGAGAGAGATGTAGGTAGTAGAAGGAAAGAGCAGATGTTGAGAGAGAGAATAATAATAATTAATAATAATAATAATAATAATAATTAATAATAGGGTTTATTTCTATTCTGCCTTTTCCCGGAGGGGGAATCAGTCTTATTTTACAGCAGTCATTAAAAACAGAATACAATAAAATCACAGGATGAGGTTGTGAAGAAGGTAATAAAGGGCTGGAATTGAGGAAGAAAGGATGTTTTAGGTAAAAGGAGAAAAATAAAAGAAGACGTTTATGAAAAAAAGGTGTGATGTGACAACATGATGACTGCTGGGGGATATTTAATAAGTAAATAAAAGACCACCTTATTGATGCATTTTAATCTGAAAGTATGTTATGAAGCTTTGAACAGTTAAAAAGTGCCAGAGCACAACAGGAGCACCGATGGGCACAAGAAGTGCCCAGTTCTCATTACTCGTGCCCATCTTTGCAATTTGCTAACAAGATTGTGCCACCTTTCGCCACCTCTGAAGCCATGAAGATGCCAAAGCCGCAGAGGCTGGCGAAACGTCAGGAACAAACTCTTCTAGGACGTGGCCACAGACCCCAAAAAACCCACCAAAAGCTCAAGACTTTGTTGCTTTCCCGAAACTGAGACAACGGACATGGACATGGGAAATAAACATCCGCCTGCCACGGTCGCTCCAGGGTTTTGAAAAGTCACGGTCCGTGTCGAAAATTTTATGGGGAGTAAACTGGGGCAGAAGAGACGTCAATTGTGGATCTTTGTGGTTTCTACAATAAAATATGACTCCGGCAATTAAGGTATACATTCATAGCACTATAATGCCGCAGTGTGAAAGGGGACCTGGGTTCCAAACCACCGTTTTTATGCTTTTTTAATGCTTTTTTCAATGTCTAATTAACAATTTGTAACTCGCTCTGAGAACCTTTCTGGATGAAGAGCAGGGTATAAATACAGCAAATAAAACAAATAATAAAATAATACTGACTTGGGGGGTTTCCAAATGCATTTCAGCAATAATCCAGTTTGAGACTGCTTTAACTGCCTTGACTCAATGCTAGGAAACACACTCTCAGCCTCAAAGGCAAACCCTCCTCTGAAGAAATCTTGCCAAGAAAACCCTGTGACCAACCTTCATCGTAAATTGGAAGTGTTTTGACGGTGCACAACAACAAATGCTAATATTTCCTCAGAGTTTTGCATTGACTTCCCCTGAGGCTGAGAGAGAGTGACTTACCCAAGGTCACCCGGCGGGTTTAATGAGCCAGGATTCGAACCCAAGTCTCCAGAGTCATAGTCCAACATTCAAACCATTACTTCATGCTGACTTATATTTTTTCTTTGGCATTTGCTTTGGAGGGCTGCAGCCAACTCCAGATGCATAGCAATACACTGTGGCCTATGCTTCTCCAAAATACTACTTTGATGTGAAGTCCAAGGCTTTCATGGTGTGATGGCTAAAAGCAATATTCAGTTTTATTCTATATACGGTATAATCAATATCTAGTCCCTCTGAATGTAATGAGAAAAAGACCCAAAAGGTGAACTTAGCCTTAGTAAGAAGAATACTGAAGAACTGTCTAAAAGTCCAGCACTTTTTCATTTGGAGGCAGATGACTTTCAGCAAGTTCTCTCTTTACATTCTTAAGACCTTATCAGACGGGAGGAATTTCTGTTTATTGCGAATGGAGCCAATTCAAATTCACATGAATTCGCTAGTTTCGCGAATTCACGTGAATTCCTATTGCGTTCGGAATGCGTTCAGAATGACTTCCCATTACCCAAAAATGACCCCCCATTGCCCGAAATTGCGTGAGATGCTTTAATTCACAATAACGTAAAACCCATGATTGCGTTCGGAATGACTTCCCTTTTGCCCGAAATTGCGTGAGATGCTTTAATACGCAATAACGTGATACTTCCAATTTCAAACGTCTGATAAGGTCCTTAGTCACATTGAAAAACTCAACTGTAAATAAGACCAGAAAGTATTGGGACTCACCAGACGAAGGTGGACCTGAGTTCCAAACACAAAGGAAGACCAGAAGGTTGTCTGGAGATCCAAAAATCCTGGAGGGCTGCAATGTTCCAGGCATTAAAGAAACACAGGTGAAAAAATCAGTCCAGGTGTCCCTCATTTAAGGAAACAGCTGCACTCCTGAGCATTTCTTCTTTTAAAGAAACTTTGGAAGTTGAAGCAGAAAGAACACAGACAACATAGAGAAATAACACAGAAGGAATAGATTCCTGCCCCCCAAATAAAGAAGAGCGGGTCCGCAAGGGTGCGTCTCCACGGCGGAAATAATGCAGTTTTTGTTCTGTTTGTTGAAATGGTTTATTATTACTTAAAAACACACAAATAAACTTACAAATCAAAGAAGAACTTACAAATAAACTTACAAATCAAACGCTGCTACAAAGTGCACCCCATTTCATGAAGGTGCTGTTTTCATAAACAACTCTAATAGCAGAAATAATCCAGTGTGAGACCGCTCTAACTGCCTTGGTTCAATGCTAGGGAACTCTGGAAACTGCAGTTTTGGGAGACGTTGAGCTTTCTCCGGAAGACTTCTCTGGCATACTTATCAAATTTGCAAATGACACTAAACTAGGAGGAGTAGCTAATGCCCCAGAGGACAGGATCAAAGTTCAAAATGACCTGAATAGACTAGATAGCTGGGCCGATGCTAACAAGGTGAAATTCAACGCAGAGAAATGTAAGGTTCTGCACTTAACGGAGGAAAAATGAAATGCACAGATATAAAATGGGGGACACCTGGCTGAATGAAACTATGTGTGAAAGGGATCTAGGAGTCCAAGTAGACCATAAGTTGAACATGAGTCAACAGTGTGATGCGGCAGCTAAAAAGGCCAATGCTATTTTAGGCTGCATCAAGAGAAGTATAGCATCTAGATCAAGGGAAGTCATAGTGCCACTCTCTTCTGCTTTGGTCAGGCCTCACCTGGAATAATTCTGTGTCCAGTTCTGGGCACCACAATTCAAGGAGAGACTGGAGAGTGTCCAAAGGAGGGCAACTAAGATGGTGATGGGTCTGGAAACCATGAAACCCTATGAGGAAAGACTTAGGGAGCTGGAGATGTTTAGCCTGAAGAAGAGAAGGTTAAGAGGTGATATGATAGCCCTGTTTAAATATTTGAAGGGCTGTCATATTGAGGAGGGAGCAAGCTTGTTTTCTGCTGCTCCAGAGACTAGAACACGGAACAATGGATATAAATTGCAGGAAAAGAGATTCCACCTCAACATTAGGAGGAACTTCCTGACAGTAAGGGCTGTTCGACAGTGGAACACACTCCCTCGGAGTGTAGTGGAGTCTCCTTCCTTGGAGGTCTTTAAGCAGAGGCTGGATGGCCATCTGTCAGGGATGCTTTGATTGGGAGTTCCTGCATGGCAGAATGGGGTTGGACTGGATGGCCCTTGTGGTCTCTTCCAACTCTATGATTCTATGATCTTCTTGGCTTCCTGGGAATGTTCAGGCTTGATCTATTCAAGGACCCATTTGTTTGTCTTTTTGGCCATCCATGGTATCCTCAGCACTCTTCCCCAGCACCACATCTCAACTTAGGACACCCCCTAAACCAACCTGGGCATGGGATGCTATTTGGCAACACTGAGTTACTTCTGGACCATGCCAAGTACTACCAGCTCAGAATGCACAGGGAGGGAGGCCCTTGAAATCCACAACAAAGACCTGGATAACTTCCAATGGCCAAAAGAAATGCTGAAAGGGGACAAAGTTTGGCTATCAGTCCTGAAGAACACCAAAAGCAAGACTCAGTCCATGCCTTTGGAGGCCAAAGTTTGAATGCCTTTCTGTTCACTTGTGGAAACCCATTGGTTGACCTTGGACGAGTCACAGTCTCTCAGCCTTCAAGGAAGACAAGAGCAACCTCCCTCTGAATAAATCTTGCCAAGAAAACCCCATGAGAGGTCTGCCGTAAGGTCTCCATACGTCAGGAGTGAGTTGGAGGGACACTGAACCAACAGCGTACCAAAACACACAACCGCCATTGTCAAATATAATTTAGAACATAATTTGCTTCATACTGAATCTAACAGTAGCTCAGGACTATTCACTCACTGGCAGCAGCATTTGGAGGTTTCAGGCAAGATTCATTCCAAAACTAATTTAGCAATTTCTATCTATTTTAAAACGTGTATGCACTATATATACTCATGTATAAGTCTAGAAATTGTAGTCAAAAATTGACCCAAAACCCCTGGGTCAACCTACCCCTGGATCAATGTGTGTACTGTACTTTTAATGTCACTAATACCTATATATATGGACCCATCGCCTTTCTCTGAATAGAGGGGTAAATGGAGAGAGCTTAGTCCATCCTGGGGCACGAAAAAGAAGCATGGATTCCCCCCTACTCTCTCACCTGTCCAGCCTTTCGGATGAGCACAGTTACACCTGAGAGAATTTTCTTTGGCATCATTTCTCTTAGCATCATCCTTTACATCAGCGGTTCTCAAACTGTGGGCCGTGACCCCTTTGGGGGGTCCAATGTCCGATTCACAGGGGTCACCTAAGAAACATATTTCTTAGGAACTGAGAGACCACTCCTCTGTCAAGATGAGGAACTGTATTAAAAGGTCACGGCATTAGGAAGACTGAGAACCACTGCTCTGCATGCTTTCTTACATGCCTCTAAATTTGACACTTAACTTATCCATGAGGCATATCAAAATCCATAATTCTGGCCCCAAAACCTGCCCATGAGGTCAACCTATCGTTCAGTGTATACGGTATATTCCATAGGCAAGGAATACTCAAAGCATTCGGAGGGCAATCCATTGACTTCCTGCAAAAGAGCATTCTGCACATGCCACAAAGCACATTGGTACAAAAAACATTGCTAAGGATTCTGTATGGTCTGCTATGTGAAGAGACCCATGGTGTGTGTCTGTGTGTGAGGCACTGAGTGACACCAATCCCAGTAACGCCACTCGATACAGCATTTTGAAATAGAGGACACAATTAAAAACATGGAAACCCAGTTAAAATACTATAATTTTAATAATGTTATAAATAATAATAATAATAATAATAATAAATAATGTTAAAATCATATAATCATAATATTAATAACAAACAAATATCTGTCTCTACTATATGTTGCATGTTGCATGCTGCAAGCTTTCAAAGCTCCACTGTCTCCTTCTTCATCAGGCAATGTTTATAAAAACCTTGTTGGAGACTAAATTGACAAGCTTGCCTTTTGCTGTTTCTCTTCTCAGTTCAGATGGTACGGAGGGGTATCTTTCGCAAGCTGGGGCCTCCTCTTTCTGGCCATGGGGCAACTGGGGGATTCCCAAAGTCCAGGAAATTGAACATTCGTTTGCAAGACAGGATCAATCCTTTGGAATCCAATGTGTTGCTATCCTTTGTTGGGTCAGAGGCCCCATTGGGAAGCAGAGGACACTGACTTTCTCAAGAAGCCTTCCAAAAGGCTTTTTTTGTGGGGGGTTTGGGGCTCTGTGGCCGTGGTCTGGAAGAATCTATTCCTGGCATTTCAACGGCATCTCTGGCTGGCATGGAAGTCTGTGGGGCATATAGACTGTGGGACCCTTGGCTCAGAGGAAGAGATTGGCATGTTAATCTGCGTGTTTGTCTGACAAACACGGACCACCGCACAGATTCACATGCAAATCGCTGCCTTCCAAGCAAGGGAACCTTTCTGGACACCCCCCCCCCCCCCCGCAGATACCAGAATCTGCAGATGCCAAAATCTGTGGATGCTCAAGTCCCATAGTACTCAATGGTGGCTGTGCCACCATTGAGGACAATGGTGCTTTGCATTCTCCTTTCCTTCTTCTTCTTTTTAGATTGTAAGCCTGAAGGCAGGTAAATGTGTAATTAAGAAATTGTAAGCTTCTCTGATAGCCTTGGCTGAAGGGCCAGGTATTAATAATAATAATAAAATAATAATAATAATAATAATAATTATTCCTCCTACTCCTTTTTCTTCCTCCTCTTCTTCTTTCCCACTCTTCCTCCTCCTTTTTCTTCCTCCTCTTCCTCTTTCCCATTCTTCCTCCTTTTTCTTCCTCCTCTTCTCCTTCTTCTTCTCCACCTCCTCTGCTTTCCTCTTCTGAACTGAGAGGGATTCTTTCCCCCTCCATCTTCCTGCCAACGCTAGTCCTCCTTTTCCTTCCTCTTCTCCGCTTTTCCTCCCTCCTCCTCCTCCTCCTCCTCCCCAATTCCTCCTCCTCTTCCTCTGCTGCCACCCTCACCCTCAAAGGCTTGCCATCCGCAGATACTCAAATCCGTTGATGGCAAGTCCACGGATATGGACCACCCTCTGAAGATGCCGGCCACAGATGCAGTCACAACGTCAGGAATAAATTCTTCCAGAACACGGTCACGTAGCCCGAAAAACCCACCAAAAAAGCCTTTGAGCTTTTGGGTAAAATTTTCCTGAACCAGAAAGCATGAAGGCTTCTTGAGAAATTCAGTGTCATCTGAGTAACCAAGGGGCCTGTGCCCTCAACAAAGGATGCAGACAGATTGGATTGCAAGGGAAGTATCCTGTGTTGCAAATGAAGGTTCAGTTTCCTGGACTTTGGGAATCCCCCAGTAGCCACATGGCCAGAAGGAGGAGGTGCCAGCCTAAAAGGAATCTCCCTCCGTACCATCTGAACTGAAAACGTTCAGGCCCAGGACTCAGATCTTCCATTTTATTCTGATGGATGGTTTTTAACACTTGCCTGATGAAGAAGAAGGCAGAGGAGCTTTGAAAGCTTGCAACATGCACACTGTGCATCATTTTGGTTAGTCCAAAAAAGATATCACTGGTGGGTTTCCTATATTACTACATTACTGGTGGTAGCAGAGGACATGGTGGTGGACTGGGGAGAGGATTGTGCTGTGGTGGGGACAGATCCCGTGGCACTGGTAGCAGCTGTGTCAGTGGAAACTGCAGGAACTGCTGCAGGAGTTGTGGAAGCGGAGGTTGGTGGAACATGGTCCACAGGCGGCACTGTCTCTGAAGATATTACATTTCCCAACAGGCGTTGGATTTTTGGTTTGGCCGCACTAGGGACCAGAAGCTCCAACACAGACTCTAGTAAGAGGTCCAGCAAGGGCTTGGTCTTGGTTTCTTCAGTCCCCGGCAGCTGGGGAAGAGATCCTGCAGTGCTGGCTCCTGTATTTATGATGGTGTGACCTTCCTTACTGGCATCTTCTACGACAGGTGGTGGAGTGCTGGAGGTAGCCACAGATGTCGAAGAGTGACTGGCAGACTCTGGAGGTGGCTCTGTGGTGGTGGATGTACCCACAGGCTGACCAGTGGAATCCACAGGTGGCTTGGTCGTGGATATAGCCACAGCCTGACCAGTAGACTCCACAGGTGGCTTGGTCGTGGATATGGCCACAGGCGTCTGACTGGTAGACTCCACAGTTGGATTGGTGGTGGATATAGCCACAGCCTGACCAGTAGACTCCACAGGTGGCTCTGTGGTGATGGATGTAGCCACGGGAGTCTGACTGGTAGGCTCCACCGGTGGCTTTGTGGTGATGGACATAGCCATGGTGGTCTCCAAAGATGATGCCGATGTGGTGGGGGCAGGTGAAGGCTTGTCCGTGAACTTCATCCGGACCTTCAGTACATGTCTTTTTGCCGTGCCCGTGCCCGTAGGAAGCTTAGGAACTGTCGTAGAGATGGTGGTTGATGCACCTGTGGTCGTCGGAGGGGGAGAATGGACCTCCGTGGTGGCTGGCTTAAAGAGAAGCAAAGCAGCGAGCCTGTCAAGGAGAGGCTTGGAAGCGGTCACAGGAATGGTCACTGGAGTGGTCACAGGAATGGACACCAAGGTGTTCTCCGAAGATTGTGTGTCCACTTCTTGGTCCATGCCTTGTCCAGCTGCCTCCCCGCTCTCACCAGGGCAAGGGACCCTCTAAAGAAAAATACAGAGTTTGTTTCTGTTTCTGGAAATGGAAGGGGAGATTCCTATTTTCACAGTTGGCTGAAAGGTAGGAACGTATCAGGTAGAGCTTCTGCCAGAATGGTGACCCAGCGATGGGGAATGTTGTCTTTACACAACTTGGTTATTTTTTGGGTTTATTACCCCCCCCCCCCCTCTCTCTCTCAAAATGGGATTAAGGGCAGCTTCTGTTTGAAGGGTCACCAATAAACCAAAGGATCTGGACTAAAGAACAATGGACTGAGTCTCCCTTCTCCAAAATGCTTGGGACCAGAGGTGTTTGGGATTTCGGATGTTTTTGGATTTCGGAATAGACGTGTTTGCATATATGTACATAATGAGGTATCTTGGAGATGGGACCCAGGTCTCAACACAGAATTCATTTATGTTTCATATGTGCATTATACACATAGCCTGAAGATAATTTTATGCAATATTTTTATGAACACTGAGCCACCAGAAAATATGGATGTAACCCCCCCCCCCTTGAAAAATATCTTGATTTTTGGATTTATTTCAGAATTTCAGACAAGGGAGACTCAACCTGAAATGGTTCCCAACGGATATGGCCCAAATGCCCAGATGCCAAGGTGCAGCCCATTGTCATGAACCAGGTTGGGCAAACAGCCGCCTATATTATGAAAAACGCCCTTCTGTCCTGTAAAGGGTATTTTGGGGCAAGACATTTTTATGTATTTATTTGCGGAAATGGGTGCAACAGGGTATTGCAAGATACCTGGCCAAGAGATCCTATGGAACTTATGCACCCCCTGCCTTTCCGCATTTGCTCACCCCGTAATAAACAGTACTAAATGGGGAAATGCTCTGCTTTCTATCTTTTAGGGCCAAACTAGAGAGTCCCAGCATTAATGCTTGCATGGTAGCTTTTTAAAAACCAAGGCAAGCCATTGAGGAGCTGGATTAAACTGAGACTTCAGAATGGAGAGGGGGCTTAATCCAGCAGACTATCCTTAATGGAGAAACAGGATTTCGGATTGGAGAAGGGAGAAAACTCTGGGGATTTCCCTATGTATGCTGGGAGCAGATACCGGGACAGTGTGCCCACCTACCTTTGCCTGGAATGTTTCCCACTATCTTTTCTATCTACACTTTTTCATTCCTAAGCCACTTTATGTCCAAATTTTGAAGGAAGAGGAAGATGATTCTCTCCTCCTTCTCTCTCAGTCAAGCGTTGCCCTTCTTGGTTATTTCTCCTCATTGGACTTAGTTCATTTCATATCATTTTATGCTGCCTTTCTCCCAGAAAGGGACCCAAAGTGGGGCACAAGATTAAATTATTTCAAAATTTTGACAATAACATTTTTAAAAAACCTATTAAAATCATAATTCTTCCAAGAATTATTTCTCCTCACCTTGACAGAATAGTCTCCCTCCGTGCAGCGATAAAGGGCCAGGCTGCAAAAGGTGGGGAAGGTGGGATGTTCCTCGATGTTGGAACACACAGGCCCTAGAAAGAGGAAAGAGGCAGAAAGTGAGAAGAGAGTCTGCATGCCTAGTGGTGATTCCCATTGATCCCGACTGGAGCCCAAGGCATGAGTTCTCCTTATTCCTGGTGCAGAGCAGAATCCTCCAAGTTCTTGGGCAGGAATTCCCCAAAGATTCTCTATGGGAAAGTAGGGCCTGGAACCCATGCCTTATGAGGAAAGACTTAGGGAGCTGCTTATGTTTAGGCTGGAGAAGAGATGGTTAAGATTTCATATGATAGCCCTGTTACAGTATTTGAAGGGATGTTACGCTGAGGAAGAAGCAGGCTTGTTTTCTGCTGCTCCAGAGACTAGAACACCGAATAATAGATGGAATCTACAGGAAAAAAGATTCCAGCTCAACATTAGGAGGAACTTCTTGACAGTAAGGGCAGTTTGAGAGTGGAATATGTTGCCTTGGAGAGTGGTGGAGTCTCCTTCCTTGGAGGTCTTTAAACAGAGGCTGGATGGCCATCTTTTGGGGATGCTTTGATGGAGAGTTCCTGCATGGCAGAAAGGGGTTGGACTGGATGGCCCTTGGGATCCCTTCTAACTCTCGGATTCTATCAATCTAACCATCACCAATGTGTCCTCATGGTACATGGCAACTGCCGAAAAATTAAAAGGGGGGCTGGCCAAATGTTAAAGCCATTCCAAAGTGGAGCCCTGCAAACTATTTTGATGCATATCCCACACGGGATGGCCCTTGTGTTCTCTATCATTCAATAATTACTACTACTACTAATAATAATAATAATAATAGTAATAGAATTCAAATATATAGCCGTGTCAGTCTCTGTAGAGAGATCTTGTAGCACCTTTGCTACTAAAGAAATGAAGAAGTTGGCAGCATGAGCTTTTGCAGACTTCAGGCTACCTCCTAATCCTCCAATCCTTTATTTCAGTTAGTCTCAAAGGTGCTGCAAGGTCTCTCTAGTAATAATAATAATAATAATAATAATAATAGTTCTTTCCCAGCTCTCCTCAAGGCTCGAGGAGGGATAGAGCATGTTAAAATGCAAAACACACTTTAAAACAGAAAGAAAGACAACAGTTGAAATACAGTACTATATAACCATCAAAATACACTCATAAAAGCGCATTCTTTGGAATATACAAATTAAAAACTCAAGATTTTAAGGAGTTACATCTTTAAATGCTGTTTTAAATCGAGTCAGTCTTTTTTCACTGTTGTATTTCTTCTGGCAGGTCATTCCAGAGTCTGGGGGCAGCTGGAAACAAAGTCCTCTGGGAAACCTTGGCCAGTCTTGTTCTGCCCGGTTGGAGGAAACATTTCCCTGAAGACCGGAGCGTTCAGAGCGGATTTTACGGGAGAAGGCAGGATGCCGTAAGTAACCTGGACCCAAACAATGCAGGGCTTTAAAGGCCATAATCAATACTTTGTAGTTTTCTGGAAACTCCTGTAAATACTCATGTATAAGTCTAGGAATTTTTGTAAAAAATTAACCTAAAAAACCTAAGTCAACTTCTCCCTGGATCAATGTAAGTACTGTACTTTGACTCTTATCAAAAAGGGACCAATGCCTTGTGAAAGGCAAGAGTGTAATTTCTGATGGAACCACTGACCCTTCTGCTCTCTCATCTGTTCAGTCTTTAGTGTGAATGCAAAGAGTTATGCCTCCTGGAATTTAGTAAGTTTTTGCCAATATTCTCCTTTGCCTGGCCCTTAAGATCCTTTGTTATATGCTCCTAAGTTTTAACCTCGACTTATCCACGGGTCATATCAAAATCCATAATTTTGGACCCAAAACCTGCCCTCGACTTATACATGAGGTCGACTTATAGTCAAATATACATGGTAGCTGGCAGCCAATGGAGTGATTTTAAGATCGGTGGATGTCTCCATAATGAGTCTGGCTGCCATATTCTGAACCAGCTGGGGTTTGTGCACTTGCTACAAAGGTAGCCCAAGGTATTGCCCTGAGGTTCCCAGCGCATGCACTACCATCTTTAGGACCTTTGATTCTAGGAAGGGCCAAAGCAGGCATTCCTGTCCATCACATCTATCTGAGTAGGCATTTGGAGGGACAGAGCACTCCCAATCTGTAAACACAGTCTTTCAGGGGGACTCTGACCCTATGCAGAAATCATAGAAGCATCACAGTATGCGCGAACATTGCCATTGGCTTTACCTTTAGGGATCCTCCCACCATTCTCCACCTTGTCCAGCATCCGGATCATGGGATGGTCGCAGCCTTGGCCCAGTCGTAGAGAACAGAGGGAGTCCATCCGATGTTCCAGGATCTTGTTCCTGAAGAAGGCTTTGCCTTTTCCTTCTGAAAGTGGCATTCCAATGGGAGCACTGTCCACAGTTGGAGCCCATTGCCAGAAAGCTGTATAAAAGGAACAAAAGAGGCAAGGTAAGCAAGTGTCTCAGGGAAGATCTCAGCCAGAGCCTTTTGATGTGTGTGTGGTGTTCCTTGAAGTCATTTTGGATTTATGGCAACCCTAAGGCAAACGTATTCTAGGGCAAGATTTGTTCAGCGGGGGCTGACCCTTGCCTCCCCTTGAGGCTGAGAGGATGTGACTAGCCCAAGGTCAGCCAGTGGGTTCCATGACCCAGTGGGAATTGAAACCAGAGGCATAGCTCAGTGCTCAAACCACTATGCTACTCTACACATCTGTCACGAATCCTGTTTCCTGCTCAGTCACTCTCTCAGCCGCAGCTGATGTCAATGGTAAAAAGAAACTTGCCAATAAAACCCTGTGCCTCCAAGTTGTTTCTGACCTATTGCAAAGCCGTCACATGGGCTTCTTGGTGGGATTTGCTCAGAGAAGGTTTGCCCTTGCCTTCCCTTGAGGCTGAGAGTGTGTGACTTGCCCAAGGTGGATTTTATGGCCGAGCTGGCGAGTGAACCCTTGCCTGCAGGGTTATACCCTAAACCACTAGCCTCCGCTGTGCTGGATCTATGAAAAAGTTTGTGTCTGGGGAGGGGAATGCGCCGCCCTCCAGACGTTGTTGGACACCAGCTCCCATCAGACTAGCCAATACAGCCAAAGTAAGGAATGATGGGAGCTGCAGTTCACCAATATCTGGCAAAATATCTCTTATTTCTCCAGGACGCTTCTTCTGCGTCTCTCGGTGTATCTACATAGATTTTTGAAGGGAGAAGTGGGGCAAGAAATCTTATCACTTACCAAAGACAAAGAAGACAATCCATGTAGCCATGTAGCCCCACATCTTCTCAGAGTCTTGTACCGCTTCTCCTGTGCTCAGGTACCGCTCCTGCTCTCTGGTACTGCAGCACAAGAAGAGCAAAGGGAAGTTGGTACACAGCAGAGTAAGTCACACAAGGTGTTTGTGACATCACGAAGGGACTGTCCCTTAGTCTGTCTAGGGCTGACACTCCTTTGAACTGCTGTGGCTCAGTGCTATGCAGAGCCTGGAATTGGAGTTTGTTGGGGCACCAGACAGAGAAGGCCAATCCACTTCACAAAACTACAAATCCCAAATCACATAGCATTGAGCCATGGCACTTAAAGATGTGTCAAGCTGGATTATTTTCACAATGTGGATGGAGCTCCAGTGCTTCCCAAACCTTTTCAGTCCCCCCTTTCCTCTTTGGCCAGGGTTTTTCAGACCCCCCTTTTTTGATATTAAGTCTACTGTAAACATCTAAGCAACCAACCTAGCCCTGTACAGTTAAATGTGTCGGGTCTATGTTTCACCAATAAAGCCTAACTCTGTAAAAGAATTTCTTTAATATTGTAACCAATGTTATCTTTATTCGTGATTCACCTTGGGTCCCTTTCTGGGAGAAAGGGATCTGGTGAGTCCAATCCTTTCTGCTTGCCTTGTTGCCATCTGTGCCAGGACAGGAGGAACAAATGACCATTACAGAAAGATGAAAATTACCCTAGAGCTTGGAAAAGTTATCTTTCAAGGGAAGACAATACTCAGGTCCAAAACAGACTGCAGAAATAATCCAGTGTAAGACCGTTCTAACTGCCTTAGTTCAGTGCTAGGGAACTCTGGAAACTGCAGTTTTGGGAGACACTGAGCCTTCTCTGGAAGAGAGCTCTACAATTCCCAGGATTTCCTGGCACTCTGCAGTGTGTTTTGGAAGTGGGAAGCCCTTGCGAGAGAGCTGTATAAAACGAACAAAAGAGGCAAAGGAAGAATGGCCTGTTCCTCCTCATGTTGAGGTGGAATCTCTTTTCCTGTAGTTTGCATCCATTATTCCGTGTCCTGTTCTCTGGAGCAGCAGAAAACAAGCTTGATCCATCCTCAGTATGACACCCCTTCAAATGTTTAAACAGGGCTATCGTATCACCCCTTAACCGGGGTTTTCTCCAGGCTATACATGCCCAGCTCTTCATAGGGCCTCGTGGTTTTCAGACCCTTCACCATTTTGGTTGCCCCCCAGTCTGGACATGCTCCATACTGCCACTCTCTTCTGCTTTGGTCAGGCCTCACCTTAACATCCTTTTTGGATTGTGGAGACCAGAACTGAACCCAGTTTTATTCTAGGTGAGGCCTGACCAAAGCAGAAGAGAGTGGCACTATTATTTCCCTTGACCTAGACACTATACTTCCCTTGATGCAGGCCAATCAAATTGGCTTTCCCCGCTGCAGCATCACACTGTTGACTCGTGTTCACCTTGTGGTCTGCTAGGACTCCTAGATCCCTTTCACATCGGACTCGTCTTAAGCCAGGTGACCCCTCCCCCATCCTATATCTATGCAGGGACTAAGAGAGGGATCGTTTTAGCCAAACATTATGCAGTATTTTCTATTTTTCCTCTTTTTTAAAAACTCATGATGGGGATCGTGTGGCGGGAGGGAAGCACACAAAAAGTCTCCCTGGGCCACATATGGCCCACAGGCTGCACAGTTACAACATGCATCTGAAGAAGTAGGCTACAAAAGCTTATGCTGCAAATGTCATTCTCAAAGGTACTGCAGTTTCCCTTTGCCTACACTTCTCACCCTTCAAAATCCACAAACCAGTAGTACCTTTATTGGCCCCATAAAGTTATTGTTTTGGATGATACTTTGCTATGGGGCTAACATGGCTCCCCCTAGATAAATCCTCACCTTTGTCGTAGATGGTGCATCATCCATCGCTGGTTGGTCTTCAGGCTGGTTTTGCGTGATTTGCTGGAGCGGGTCATTTGGTTGGGAATGCAGATGTCTCTCTCCTCTTCCTTTCCTTCACCTTCACTTCGAATGATTTTATCTGGGGAGATTCCTGGAGCACCGCTTATAACCTTCCTCTGGTTAAAGCACCTGGTTTTCCTTGGTGTTCCTCAGCCCAGTACTAACCAGTACTAGCCCAGTCCTAACTTTCTGAGGTCCACCTTTTGGGGAGGATCTGGTGCCTTCTGGATAGTTAGGTGGCTTTTGGGAAGGAATGCTATATCATAGAATCAAATTCCTTAAAGGCGCCTGCTGTAATCCTATCTTGGGAAAAAATTCAGGATCTTCCTTGGTTACTACTTCAATGGGAGACCCACCACCAATTACCAGGTGGGGAGTCTCTATTTCAGAGGAAGGAACTGACAAAACTAGCTCTGAGGATTCCCTGTCTTTTAAAAAAAAAAAACCTATGAAATTCACGGGGTCGACACAAGATGACAGGCAACTGAAGAGACACAAACACACATTACAGGTTGGCAAAAATCATGGAAGTAACCAGTGCCTACCTCTGAAAGGGCATAAGAGGAAGTCAGGAGCACAAAGTTCCCAAATATCCTGAACAAAGGGAAGCCAAAGGCTTTCATGGTTGGTGTCCATAGTTTTCTGTGGGTTTTCCGGGCTCTGTGGCCGCATTCTGGAAGAATCTGGAAGACGTTTCCCCTGCATTTGTGGGTGGCATTTTCAGAGGGTGGGGGTATATATGGAAGCATGTGGCGTATATATATATATATCCAGTGTGACCGTCGGTTGGGAAGAAGCATTTTACATGTTAATCTATATGTTGGTCTGCTGTTGAATGGCAAGGCCTCAGGGTGGGAGGATATTTGGGGCGATATATGTGTCTAGTTAAATAGCAATCCATTGCCTGCAGGGAAATCTCCTGACTGCAGACTGAGCCAGCCAGAAAAATGGGGAGAAGAAGGACAGGTCCAAAACCAACCTGGGCATGGGATGCTATTTGGCAACACTGACACTTCTGGACCATGCCAACTACTTCCAGGTCAAATGCACAGGGAGGGAGGCCCTTGAAGTCCACAACAAAGACCTGGATAACTTCAAATGGCCAAAAGAAATGCTGAAAGGAGACAAAGTTTGGCTATCAGTCCTGAAGAACACCAAAAGCAAGACTCAGTCCATGCCAATGAACACTCGCCAGGGCCAGGGGCTTTCCCTACAAACAGTGGATTGCTCATCTGACCTTCACTATTTTCACTGAATGTAGTATTCTGAGCCTTTCAGGTATGCTGGGCTATACTCAACAAAGTGCAGTGGCTTCAGCCTTTGGAGGCCAAGGTTTGAATGCCTCTCTGTCCAGTTGTGGAAACCCACCGGTTGATCTTGGGTGAGTGACAATCTCTCAGCCTTGAAAGAAGACAAGAGGAACCTATCCCTGAATAAATCTTGCCGAGAAAACCCCATGAAGTCTGCCGTAAGCTCTCCATACGTCAGGAGTGAGTTGAAGGCACACTGAACCAACAACGTACCAAAACACACAACCGCCATTGTAGAATATAATTTAGAACGTAACTCGCCTTATACTGAATCCTACAGTAGCTCAGGATTATTCACTCACTCGCAGCAGCATTTGGAGGTTTCAGGCAAGATCATTCCAAAACTTACCAATATCTATCTATCATCTATCTATCTAATTTTTTAAAATTAAAATGTGTATGTACTGTATGTACTCATGTATAAGTCTAGAAATTTTAGTCAAAAATTGACCCCAAAAACCTGGGTCAACCAACCCATGGATCAATGTGTGTACTGTACTTTTACTGTCACTAATACCTCTATATATGGACCCATCCTCTTTCTCTGAATAGAGGGGTAAATGGTGAGAGCTTAATCCATCCTGGGGTACCAAAAAGAAGCATGGATTCCCTCCTACTCTCTCTCCTGTCCAGCCTTTAGGATGAGCACAGTTACGCCTCAGAGAACTTTCTTTGGCATCATTTCTCTTGGCATCATCCTTTGCATCAGCGGTTCTCAACCTGTGGGTTGTGACCCCTTTGGGGGGTCCAATGACCCATTCGCAGGGGTCACCTAAGACCATAAGAAAACATGTATTTCTTAGGAACTGAGAGACCTCCATCAAGATGAGGAACTGTATTAAAAGGACACAGCATTAGAAAGGCTAAGACATCCTTTCTTACATGCCTCTAAATTTTACTCTTGGCTTATACATCGGGCATATCAAAATCCACAATTTATCCATAATAATAACTTTGAAATAATAATAATTAATACTTAATAATTAATAAAATAATATTATGGATATTATAACATTATAATATCCGTAATAATAACTTTAAAATCATGTAATCATAATATTCGCGATACTTAAATATCGGTCTCTACTATATGTTGCTTGTTGCAAGCTTTCAAAGCTCCACTGATGGCTTTGTGGTGGTGGACATAGCCACTGTGGACTCCAGAGGTGATGTTGATTCGGTGGGGGCAGCCGTGGTGGAAAAAGGTTTGTTGGGAACTTCATCCAAACCTACAAGACGGATCTTTTTGCGCTGATCGTGTCCGTGGGAAGCTGAAGAATCAGCGTAGTAGGGGGAGAATGGACCTCCATGGTGGTTGGTTTAAAGATAAGCAAAGCAGCAAGCTTCTCAAGGAGAGGCTTGGAAGTGGTCACAGGAGTGGTCACAGGAGTGGACATCAAAGTGTTCTCAGAAGATTGTGTGTCCACTTCTTGGTCCATGCCTTGTCCAGCTGCCTCCCCGCTCTCACCTGGGCAAGGGACCCTCTAAAGAGAAACACAGAGTTTGTTTGACTTTCTGGAAATGCAAGGGGAGATTCCTGTTTTCACAGGTGGCTGAAAGGTATGAACGTATCAGGTAGAGCTTCTGCCAGAATGGTGACCAAGCGATGGGGTCTGTTGTCTTTACAGAACTTGGCTATTTATTGGATTTATACCCTCACTTTTCTCTCTCTCTCTCCTTCAAAATGGGATTCAAGGCAGCTTCTGTTTGAAGGGTCACCATTAAAACCACAGGATCTGGACTAAAGAAAAATGGGCTGAGTCTCCCTTCTCCAAAATGCTTGGGACCAAAGGTCTTTGGGATTTCAGACGTTTTTGGATTTCAGAAAAGACGTGTTTGCATATCTGTACATAATGAGATATCTTCGAGATGGGGCCTTTGAGCTTTTGCGTAAAATTTTCCTGATTCAGAAAGCATGAAGGCTTCTTGAGAAATTCAGTGTTGTCTGAGTAACCAAGGGGCCAGTGCCCTCAACAAAGGACGGAGACAGATTGGATTGATAAGGAAGTAGACTGTGTTGCAAATTAATGTTCAAATTCCTGTACTTTGGGACTTCTGCTGTAGCCACATGTCCAAAAGAGGAGCCAGCCTAAAAGGAATCCCCCTCCATACCATCTGAACTGAAAAAATTCAGGCCTAGGGTTCAGATCTTCTATTTTATTCTCATGTATCGTTTTTAATATCTTGCGTGATGAAGAAGAAGCCAGAGGAGCTTTGAAAACTTGCAACATGCACACTGTGCATCATTCTGGTTAGTCCAAAAAGATATCACTGGTGGGTTTCCTATATTACTACATTACTGGTGGTAGCGGAGGACATGGTGGTGGACTGGGGAGAGGATTGTGCTGTGGTGGGGACAGATCCCATTGCAATGGTAGCAGCTGTGGCAGTGGAAACTGCAGGAACTGATGCAGTAGTTCTTCAAGCAAAGGTTGGCGGAGCATGCTCCACAGGTGGCACTGTCTCTGAAGATATTACTTTTCCCAACCGGCGTTGGATTTTTGGCCTGACAGCACTGGGGACCAGAAGCTCCAGCACAGACTTTAGTAAGAGGTCCAGCAAGTGCCAGTCTTGGTTGCTTCAGTCCCCGGCAGCTGGGGAAGAGATCCTGTGGTGCTGGCCCCTGGAGTGATGATGGTGTGACCTTCGGTACTGGCACCTTTTCAGACACGTGGTGGAGTGACGGGGGTAACCGCAGGCATCAAATACTGACCGATAGACTCTGGAGGTGGCTCTGTGGTGGTGGATGTAGCCATAGGCTGACCAGTAGACTACACAAGTGGCGTTGTGGGGGTGGATGTAGCCTCAGGCTGAACAGTAGACTCCACAGGTCATTTGGTGATGGATGTAGCCATGGGTGTCTGACTGGTAGATTCCAGTGGTGGCTTTGTGGTGGATTTTATTTTCATGTATCGTTTTTAACACCTTGCCTGATGAAGAAGGAGCCAGAGGAGCTTTGAAAACTTGCAACATGCACACTGTGCATCATTTTGGTTAGTCCAAAGATATCACTGGTGAGTTTCCTATATTACTACATTACTGGTGGTAGCGGAGGACATGGTGGTGGACTGGGGAGAGGATTGTGCTGTGGTGGGAACAGATCCCATTGCACTGGTAGCAGCTGTGGCAGTGGAAATTGCAGGAACTGCTGCAGGAGTTGTGGAAGCGGAGGTTGGTGGAGCATGCTCCACAGGTGGCACTGTCTCTGAAGATGTTACTTTTCCCAACAGGCGTTGGATTTTTATTCTGGCAGCACGGGGGACGAGAAGCTCCAGCACAGACTCTAATAGGAGGTCCAGCAAGGGCTTGGTCTTGATTGCTTCAGTCCCTGGCAGCTGGGGAAGAGATCCTGCAGTGCTGGCTCCTGGAGTGATGATGGTGCGACCTTCCGTACTGGCATCTTCTCAGACAGGTGGTGGAGTGTTGGCGGTAGCCGCAGGCATTGAAGACTGAATCCCAAACTCTGGAGGTGGCTCTGTGGTGGTGGATGTAGTGACAGGGACCAGTAGACTCCATAAGTGGCTTTGTGGTGGTGGATATAGGCACAGGCTGACCAGAAGACACCACAAGTGGCTTGGTGGTGATAGATGTAGCCACAGGCTCACCAGTAGACTCCACAAGTAGCTCTGTGGTGGTAGATGTAGCCACAGGCTGACCGGTAGGCTCCATGGGTGACCTGGTGATCGATGTAGCCATGGGCATCTGACTGGTACCACAGTGTGACCTTGATGGTGTGACCTTCCTTACTGGCACCTTCCCAGACAGGTGGTGGAGGTAGCCACAGGCGTTGAAGACTGACCAACAGACTCTGGAGGTGGCTCTATGGTGGTGGATGTAGCCACCGGCTGACCAGGAGGCTCCACAGGTGGCTTTGTGGTGGATATAGGTCTACCTGACCAGCAGACTCCACAGATGGCTTTGTGGTGGTGGATGTACTCACGGTGGACTCCAGAGGTGATGTTGATGTGGTGGGGGCAGCTGTGGTGGTAAAAGGTTTGTTGGTGAACTTTTTCCGAACCTTCAAGACAGATCTTTTCGCGCTGATCGTGCCCGTGGGAAGCTTAAGAACCGGCGTAGGAGGAGGGGAATGGACCTCCATGGTTTCTGGTTTAAAGATAAGTAGACTGGCTGACAGACTCTGGAGGTGGCCCTGTGGTGGTGGATGTAGCCACCGGTTGACCAGGAGCCTCCACAGGTGGCTTGGTGGTGCATGTAGCCAAAGGCGTCTGACTGGTAGACACCACAAGTGGCTTTGTGGTGGACGTAGCCATGGGCGTCTGACCAGTAGATTCCACTGGTGGCTTTGTGGTGGACGTAGCCATGGGCGTCTGACCTGTAGACTCCACTGGTGGCTTTGTGGTGGTGGACAAAGCCACGGTGGACTCCAGAGGTGATGTTGATGTGGTGGGGGCAGCACTGGTGGTAAAAGGCTTGTTGGTGAACTTCATCCGAACCTTCAACACAAATCTGAATCATCAAAACATATCTTTTTGCGCTGATCGTGCCCGTGGGAAGATGAGGAACTGGTGTAGGAGGGGGAGAATGGACCTCCGTAGTGGCTGGCTTAAAGATCAGCAAAGCAGCGAGCTTCTCAAGGAGGGGATTGGAAGTGGTCACAGGAATGGACATCAAGGTGTTCTCAGAAGATTGTGTGTGCACTTCTTCGTCCATGCCTTTTCCAGCTGCATCCCCACTCTCATCTGGATAAGGGAACCTCTATAGTGAAACACAGAGATTGTTTGGCTTTCTGGAAATGCAATGGGAGATTCCTATTTTCACAGTTGGCTGAAAGGTATGAATGTATCAGGTAGAGGTTCTGTCAGAATGGTGACCAAGCGATGGGGTATGTTGTATTTACAGAACTTGGCTATTTATTGGATTTATACCCCCTTCTTCTTCTCTCTCTCTCTCTCTCTCAAAATGGGATTCCAGGCAGGTTCTCTTTGAAAGGTCACGTTTAAAACCACAGGATCTGGACTAAAGAAAAATGGGCGAGTCTCGCTTCTCCAAAATGCTTGGGACCAGAGTCTACGGGATTTCAGAGGTTTTTGGAGTTTGGAATAGACGGGTTTGCATATACGTACATAATGAGATATCTTGGAGATGGGGCCTTTGAGCTTTTGTGTAAAATTTTCCTGATTCAGAAACCATGAAGCCTTCTTGAGAAATTCAGTGTCGTCTGACTAACCAAGGGGCATGTGCCCTCACAAAGGACGGAGACAGATTGGATTGATAAGGAAGTGGACTCTGTTGCAAATTAATGTTCAAATTCCTGGACTTTGGGACTTCCGCACTGGGGTCCAGACGCTCAAGCACAGACTCTAATAGGAGGTCCAGCAAGTGCCAGTCTTGGTTGCTTCAGTCCCTGGCAGCTGGGGAAGAGGTCCTGTGGTGCTGGCTCCTGGAGTGATGATGCCGTCACCTTCCGTACTGGCAACTTCTCAGACACATGGTGGAGTGAAGGGGGTAGCCAGAGGGATTGAATACTGACCAACAGACCCCACAGCAGACCCCACAGGTGGTTTGGTGATGGATGTAGCCACGGGCGTATGACTGGTAGACTCCACCGGTGGCTTTGTGGTGGATGTAGCCATGGGCATCTGACCAGTAGACTCCACTGGTGCCTTTGTGGTGTTGGACATAGCCACAGTGGACTCCCAAGATGATTTTGAAGTGGTGGGGGAAGCTGTGGTGATTAATGTCTTGTTGGTGAACTTCATCCAAACTTTCAAGACAGATCTTTTTGCGGTGATTGTGCCCATGGGAAGGTGAGGAACCGGCGTAGGAGGGGGAGAATGGACATTTGTGGTGGCTGGCTTAAAAATAAGCAAAGCAGGGAGCTTCTCAAGGAGAAGCTTGGAAGTGGTCACAGGAGTGGTCACAGGAGTGGACATCAAGGTGTTCTCAGAAGATTGTGTGTCTACTTCTTGGTCCATGCCTTGTCCAACTGCCTTCCCGCTCTCATCTGGGAAAGGGACCCTCTAAAGAGAAAGACAGAGTAGGCCTTGCCTGACAAAGAAGAAGCCAGAGGTGCTTTGAAAGATTGCAACATGCACACTGTGCATCATTTTGGTTAATCCAAAAAGATATCACTGGTGTGTTTCCCATATTACTACATAACTTGTGGTAGCGGAGGACATGGTGGTGGACTGAGGAGAGGATTGTGCTGTGGTGGGGACAGATCCCGTTTCACTGGTAGCGCTATGGCAGTGGAAACTGCAGGAACTGCTCCAGGAGATGTTGAAGCGGAAGTTGATGGAACATGCTCCACAGGTGGCACTGTCTCTGAAGATATTACTTTTCCGAACAAGCATTGGATTTTTGGTCTGGCAGCACTGGGGACCAGAAGTTTAAGCATTGACTCTAATAGGAAGTCCAGCAAGGGCTTGGTCTTGGATGCTTCAGTCCCTCACAGCTGGGGAAGAGATCCTGTGGTGCTGGCTCCCGGAGTGATGATCTTCAGTACTGGCACCTTCTCGGACAGTTGGTGGAGTGACGGGTGTAGCCACAGATACTGAACACTGATTGACAAACTGGAGGTGGCTCTGTGCTGGTGGATGTAGCCACAGACTGACCAGGAGGCTCCACAGGTGGCTCTGTGGTGATCGATGTAGCCACAGGCGTCTAACTGGTAGACTCCACAGGTGGCTTTGTGGTGGTGGTCATCGCCATGGTGGACTCCAGAGGTGATGTTGATGTGGTGGGGGCAGCCGTGGCAGTAAAAGGCTTCTTGGAGAACTTCACCAAATCTTCAAAACAGATATTTTTGCAGTGATCGTGCCCATAGGAAACTGAAGAACTGGCGTAGGAGGGGGAGAATAGACCTTTGTGGTGGCTGGCTTAAAGATAAGCAAAGCAGCGAGCTTCTCAAGGAGAGGGTTGAAAGTGGTCACAGGAGTGGACATCAAGGTGTTCTCAGAAAATTGTGTGTCCACTTGTTGATCCATGCCTTGTCCAACTGTCTCCCCGCTCTCATCTGGGCAAGGGATCCTCTAAAGAGGAAGACACAGTAGGCTCCACATGTGGCTTGTTGGTGGATTTAGCCAGAGGTGTCTGACCGGTAGACTCCACCGGTGGATTTGTGGTGATGAACATAGCCACGGTGGACTCCAGAGGTGATGTTGATGTGATGGAGGCAGCTGTGGTGGTAAATGTCTTGTTGGTGAACTTCATCCGAACCTTCAAGATAGATCTTTTTGCGCTGATCTGTCTGTGGGAAACTGAAGAACCGGCGTAGGAGGGAGACAATGGACCTCTGTGGTGGCTGGCTTAAATATAAGCAAAGCGACAAGCTTCTCAAGGAGAGGCTTGGAAGTAGTCACAGGAGTGGTCAGAGGATGGACATCAAGGTGTTCTAATAAGATTGTTCTCTTTTTTTTCTCTCTCTCTCCTTCAAAAAGGGACCCTGTTTGAAGGGTCACCATTAAACCACACAATCTGGACTAAAGAAAAATGGGCTGAGTCTCCCTTCTCCAAAATGCTTGGGACCAGAGGTCTTTGGGATTTCAGACGTTTTTGGATTTCAGAATAGACGTGTTTGCATATCCGTACATAATGAGATATCTTGGAGATGGGGTCTTTGAGCTTTTGCGTAAAATTTTCCTGATTGAGAAAGCACGAAGGCTTCTTGAGAAATTCAGTGTCGTCTGACTAACCAAAGAGCCGGTCCCCTCACAAAGGACAGAGACAGATTGGATTGCTAGGAAAATAGACTGTGTTGTAAATTAATGTTCAAATTCCTTTACTTTGGGACTTCCGTAGTAGCCACATGGCCAAAAGGAAGAGGAGCCAGACTAAAAGGAATCTCCCTCCGTACCATCTGAACTGAAATAATTCAGGCCTAGGGCTCAGATCTTATATTTTATTCTTATATATGGTTTTTAACACCTTTTGTGATGAAGAAGCCAGAGGAGCTTTGAAAACTTGCAACATGCACACTGTGCTTCATTTTGGTTTGTCCAAAAAGATATCACTGGTGGGTTTCCTATATTACTACATTACCGGTGATAGCGGAGGACATGGTGGTGGACTGGGGAGAGGATAGTGCTGTGGTGGGGACAGATCCCGTTGCACTGGTAGCAGCTGTGGCAGTGGAAACTGCAGGAACTGCTGCAGGAGATGTTGAAGCGGAGGTTGGTGGAGCATGCTCCACAGGTGGCACTGTCTCAGAAGATATTGCTTTTCCCAACAAGCGTTGGATTTTTGGTCTGGTAGCACTAGGGACCAGAAGCTCCAGCACAGACTCTAATAGGAAGTCCAGCAAGTGCTTGGTCTTAGTTGCTTCAGTCCCTGGCAGCTGGGGAAGAGATCCTGTGCTGCTGGCTCCTGAAGTGATGATGGCGTGACCTTCGGTACTGGCAACTTCTCAGACACATGATGGAGTGACGGGGGTAGCCACAGGCACTGAACACTCATTGACAGAATGGAGGTGGATATGTGCTGGTGGATGTAGCCACAGGCTGAGGAGGAGGCTCCACAGGTAGCTTGGTGGTGCATGTAGCCACAGGCGTCTGACTGGTAGACTCCACAGGTGGCTTTGTGGTGGTGGACTTAGCCATGGTGGACTCCAGAGGTGATGTTGATGTGGTGGGGGCAGCCATGGCAGAAAAAAGCTTGTTGGTGAACTTCATCCAAATCTTCAAGACACATCTTTTCGCAGTGATCGTGCCCGTGGGAAGCTGAAGAACCAGTGTAGGAGGGGGGGAATGGACCTCTGTGGTGGCTGGCTTAAAGATAAGCAAAGCAACAAGCTTCTCAAGGAGAGGGTTGAAAGTGGTCACAGGAGTGGACATCAAGGTGTTCTCAGAAGATTGTGTGTCCATTTGTTGCTCCATGCCTTGTCCAACTGCCTCCCCGCTCTCATCTGGGCAAAGGACCCTCTAAAGAGAAACACAGAGTAGGCTCCACAGGTGGCTTGGTGGTGGATGTAGCCACGGGGTGTCTGACGGTAGACTCCACTGGTGGTTTTGTGGTCGACGTAGCCATGGGCCTCTGACCAGTAGACTCCACCGGTGGCATAGCCACGGTGGACTCCAGAGGTGATCTTGATGTGGTGGGGGCAGCTGTGTTGGTAAAAGGCTTGTTCGTGAACTTCATCCGAACCTTCAACACAAATCTTTTCGTGCTGATCGTGACCGTGGGAAGGTGAAGAACCGGCATAGGAGGGGGAGAATGGACCTCCGTGGTGGCTGGTCTAAAAATAAGCAATGCGGCAAGCTTCTCAAGGAGGGCCTTCAAAATTGTCACAGGAGTGGTCACAGGATGGACATCAAGGTGTTCTCAGAAGATTTTGTGTCCACTTGTTGCTCCATGCCTTGTCCAACTGCCTCCCTGCTCTCATCTGGGCAAGGGACCCTCTGAAGAGAAAGACACAGTAGGCACCACAGGTGGCTTGGTGGTGGATGTAGCCACAGGTGTCTGACTGGTAGACTCCAGTGGTGGCTTTGTGGTGGTGGACTTTGCCATGCTGGACTCCAGAGGGGATGTTGATGTGGTGGGGGCAGCTGTGGTGGAAAAGTTTTGTTGGTGAACTACACCCAAACCTTCAAGACAGATCTTTTCATGGTGATCGTGCCCATGGGAAGCGGAGGAACCGGCATAGGAGGGGGAGAATGGGCCTCCATGGTGGTTGGCTTAAATATAAGCAAAGCGGCAAGCTTCTCAAGGAGAGGCTTGGAAGTGGTCACCGGAGTGGTTACAGGAGGGACATCAAGGTGTTCCCAGAAGATTGTGTGTCCACTTGTCGGTCCACGCCTTGTCCAACTGCCTCCCCGCTCTCCTCTGGTTAAGGGACCCTCTAAAGAAATACACAGAGTTTGTTCGGCTTTCTGAGAAATTCAGACAGTGTCGTCTGACTAACCAAGGGGCCTGTGCCCTCACAAAGGACGGAGACAGATTGGATTGCAAGGGAAGTATCCTGTGTTGCAAATTAATGTTCAAATTCCTGTACTTTGGGACTTCTCCAGTAGCCACATGGGCAAAAGGAAGAGGAGCCAGCCTAAAAGGAATCTCCTTCCATACCATCTGAACTGAAAACATTCAGGCCTAGGACTCAGATCTTCTATTTTATTTTCATGTATGGTGTTTGAGACCTTGTCTGATGAACAAGCCAGAGGAGCTTTCAAAACTTGCAACATGCACACTGTGCATCATTTTGGTTAGTCCAAAAAGATATCACTAGTGGGTTTCCTATATTACTGCGTTACTGGTGGTAGCAGAAGACAGGGTGGTGGACTGGGGAAAGGACTGTGTTGTGGTGGGGACAGATCCCGTTGCACTGGTAGCAGCTGTGTCAGTGGAAACAGCTGGAACTTCTGCAGGAGTTGTGGAAGTGGAGGTTGGTGGAACATCCTCCACAGGTGGCACTGTCTCTGAAGATATTACTTTTCCGAACAAGCGTTGGATTTTTGTTCTGGCAGCACTGGGGACCAGAAACTCCAGCACAGACTCTAATAAGAGGTCCAGCAAGGGCTTGGTCTTGGTTGCTTCAGTCCCTGGTAGCTGGGGAAGAGATCCTGTGGTGCTGGCTCCTGGAGTGATGATGGCGTCACCTTCCTTACTGGCATCTTCTCAGACAGTTGGTGGAGTGCTGGGGGTAGCCACAGGCATTGAAGACTGACTGAGAGATTTTGGAGGTGGCTCTATGGTGGTGGATGTAGCCACAGGCTGACCAGTAGGCTCCATGGGTGACCTGGTGATTGATGTAGCCATGGAAGTCTAACTGGTAGACTCCACCAGTGGCTTTGTGGTGGATGTAGCCATGGGCGTCTGACCTGTAGACTCCACTGGTGGCTTTGTGGTGGTGGGCATAGCCACGGTGGACTCCAGCGGTGATGCTGATGTGGTGGGGGCAGCCGTATTTGTAAAAGGCTTGGTGGTGAACTTCACCCGAACCTTCAAGACAGATTTTTTCACACTGATTGTGCCGGAAGTTGACAAACTAGCCTAGGAGGGGGAGAATGGACCTCCATGATGGCTGGCTTAAAAATAAGCAAACCAGGGAGCTTCTCAAGGAGAGGCTTGGAAGTGGTCACAGGAGTGGACATCCAGGTGTTCTCAGAAGATTGTGTGTCCACATGTTTGTCCATGCCTTGTCCAACTGCCTCCCCACTGTCATCTGGGCAAGGGACCCTTCTAAAGAGAAATACAGAGTTTGTTAGGCTTTCTGGAAATGCAAGGGGAGACTCCTATTTTCACAGTTGGCTGAAAGGTAGGAATGTATCAGGTAGAGCTTCTGCCAGAATGGTGACCCAGCGATGGAGAATGTTGTCTTTACAGAACTTGGTTAATTATTGGATTTATTACCCCAACCCTTCTCTCTCTCTCAATCTCTCTAAAAATGGGATTGAAGGCAGCTTCTGTTTTAAGGGTCACCATTAAAACTACAGGATCTGGACGAAAGAACAACGGGTGAGTCTCCCTTCTCCAAAAAAAATGCTTGGGACTGGAGGTCTTTGGGATTTCAGACGTTTTTGGATTTCGGAATAGACGTGTTTGCTTATCCGCACATAATGAGATATCTTGGAGATGGGGCCTTTGAGCTTTTGTGTAAAATTTTCCTGATTCAGAAAGCGTGAAGGCTTTGTGAGAAATTCAGTGTCGTCTGAGTAACCAAGGGGCCCGTGCCCTCAACAAAGGACGGAGACAGATTGGATTCATAAGGAAGTAGACTGTGTTGCAAATTAATGTTCAAATTCCTGTACTTTGGGACTTCCGCAGTTGCCACATGGCCAAAAGGAAGAGGAGCCAGCCTAAAAGGAATCTCCCTCCATACCATCTGAACTGAAAACATTCAGGCCTAGAACTCAGATCTTCTATTTTATTCTCAAGTATCGTTTTTAACACCTTGCCTGATGAAGAAGAAGCCAGAGGAGCTTTGAAAGCTTGCAACATGCACACTGTGCATCGTTTTGGTTAGTCCAAAAAGATATCAATGATGGGTTTCCTATATTACTACATTACTGGTGGTAGCGGAGGACATGGTGGTGGACTGGGGAGAGGACTGTGCTGTGGTGGGAACACTGGTCCTTGGGATCTCTTCCAAATCTCGGATTCTATGATTCTAACCATCACGAATGTGTCCTCATGGTACGTGGCAACTGCTGAGAAATTGAAAGAGAGGCTGGCCAAATGTTAAAGCCATTCCAAAGTGGAGATCTCTCTAATAATAATAATAATAACAATAATAATTCTTTCCCAGCTCTCCTCAAGGCTCCAGGAGGGATAGAACATTTTAAAATGCAAAACACATTTTAAAACATAAAGAAAGCCAACAGTTGATATACAGTACTATACAACCATCAAAATACACCCAGAAAAACGCATTCTTTGGAATATACAGTTTAAAAACTCAAGATTTTAAGGAGTTATATCTTGAAATGCTGTTTTAAATGGAGTCAGTCTTTTTTCACTGTTGTATTTCTTCTGGCAGGTCATTCCAGAGTCTGGGGGCAGCTGGAAACAAAGTCCTCTGGGAAACCTTGGCCATTCTTGTTCTGGCCGGTTGGAGCAAACATTTCCCTGAAGACCGGAGCGTTCAGAGAGGATTTTACGGGAGAAGGCAGGATGCTGTAAGTAACCTGGACCCAAACAATGCAGGGCTTTAAAGGCCATAACCTACACTTTGTATATTTCTGGAAACTACTGTAAATACTCATGTATAACTCTAGGAATTTTAGTGAAAAAATTAACCTAAAAAACCTGTCAACCTATCCATGGGTCAATATAAGTACTGTACTTTGACTCTTATCAAAGAGAGACCACCCCCTTGTGAAAGGCAAGAGTGTAATTTCTAGTCTTTAGTGTGAATGCAAACAGTTATGGTTGCTGGAATTTAGTAAGTTCTTGCCATTGTTTTCCTTTGCCTGGCCCTTAAGATCCTTTGTTATATGCTCCTAAGTTTTAACCTCAACTTATCCAAGGGTCATATCAAAATCCATAATTTTGGTCTGAAAACCTGCCCTCGACTTATACATGAGGTCGACTTATAATCGAATATGCATGGTAGTTGGCAGCCAGTGGAGTGATTTTAATATCAGTAAACGTCTCTGTAATGAGTCTGGTTGCCAAATTCTGAACCAGCTGGGGTTTGTGCACTTGCTACAAAGGTATCCCAAGGTATTGCCCTGAGGTTCCCAGCGCATGCACTACCACCTTTAGGACCCTTGATTCTAGGAAGGGCCAAAGCAGACATTCCTGGCCATCACATCTATCTGAGTTGGCATTTGGAGAGACAGAGCACTTCCAATCTGTAAACACAGTCTTTCAGGGGGACTCTGACCCTATCCAGAAATCATAGAAGCATCACAGTATGCGCGAACATTGCCATTGGCTTTACCTTTAGGGATCCTCCCACCATTCTCCACCTTGTCCAGCATCCGGATCATGGGATGGTCGCAGCCTTGGCCCAGTCGTAGAGAACAGAGGGAGTCCATCCGATGTTCCAGGATCTTGTTCCTGAAGAAGGCTTTGCCTTGTCCTTCTGAAAGTGGCATTCCAATGGGAGCACTGTCCACAGTTGGAGCCCATTGCCAGAAAGCTGTATAAAAGGGACAAAAGAGGCAAGGTAAGCATGTGTCTCAGGCAAGATCTCGGCCAGAGCCTTTTGATGTATGTGTGTGGCAAACCCTAAGGCAAACCTATCCTGGGGCAAGATTTGTTCAGTGGGGGCTTGTCCTTTGCCTCCCCTTGAGGCTGAGAGCATGTGACTTGCCGAAGGTCAGCCAGGGAACTCGTTTTAGCAACCAGAAGGATGCAAGCCTGAGTTGAGTTTGAGCCCCTGGCTGTTATTGGACTCGCAACCTTATGGTTTGTGAGGGAGTGGCTGCAGGACAGGCATTTAACCCCTGCCCATTAGCCAGGGCCCATTATATAGTCTCCAAGCCCTTTTGCATATGCTGGCATGTTGCAATGGATTAATGCTACAGCTAGAGTCAGTCCCCCTAAACGTTAGGGATACCGTTCTGACAGCTTTCTGTTGGATTGCCTGGTGTTTTGCACCTCCTTGCGGCGCCGAAAGTCTATTCCAGCTCCACCGCTCTGAAAATGCTTGTCCCGTTCACGATGGACTGGCACCATCTCACTCCTGCTCTCCTGTTTGCCTCTCAGTCCTGGCAATTCCTGCAACTTCTACAGCATGCCATGGGATACTCTTCCCACAGGGATTTCTTCCAACCTGACAGCGTGGTATCCCTTTGCTTTCACAAGGCTGTGACTAGTCTTACTGACATCACGCCAGCCGTTGTGGGGTTTTTTTCCCCCTGACATTTCGCCAAGAACTGCACGTTCCGTTCTGATAGTCTGGAAACATGATGCTCAGATACGGAGTGTCTCGTGCGTCGCAGGAATCGGATCTTGCGATCTTCTCACTTGTCGGAATTTGTCACCGTATTTCTTCGAGTGGTCTGCGAATTCGCACTCATCCCGCCCATCCTTCCTTCACGGCAGTGCCCTGCCTCTCCTTCGATCCTGGGCCGCTGCTTTGGCACCCATCGAACGGAGGGTTTAGGCGGGAAACCGTCCCAGAAGGCGGATGGGGAGATGGCGGGGCTACCACCAAAACGCATCTCTTAGCCAGTCCCAAGGTTTACAGGCGCAGAATAACCCATTTGTGTGTGTTTGCAGATGACCACTGGAAGAAATAGGGTTAGAGGTAAGGAACCTGTCCATTCCCAATTCCTGAACTGTGGTGGGCTCCAAAAGGGAAGATGCCCCAGTCAAAACATCTCTCCTTTCTCTGTTTTTCTTCAGGAACGCAATCTCCCGCAGAGAATGAAAAGGCCACCAGCTCCATCTGTGCAGTGGCCCCAAGTCACCAGAAAATTTGCAAATGTTGCCGTATTAGTATTATACAGTCCTCCTTCTGGATTCGCAGGGGATCCGTTCCACGAGTTTGAAATTTCGGGATTATTCAGATCCCTCCTACCTCCGTTCCCCCTCCGAACTGTTTGTTGGCAGTCTCCCATCCAAGTGCAGCGGAGTCTCGATTCTCCAACATAAACCGGACCGGCTGATAGTCGGATAGCCAGAAATGTCGGATAATCCAGAGGGTCCAAGGAAAGCCTTGAAATCACTATGAATTGGAAATGTATTGAGGTTTTTATTGCAGTCACAGTAAAAGTAAATGTAAAGTAATGACTGATCAACATTGTGAGGTACAGTAGAAACAGTTCAGTCCTCTGAAAATGTAAAGAAATCACGGAAAATTAAAGAAATCCAATTGGATACAGAGGAGCGGGCTATAAATAAAACTTTATTATTATTATATTATTATTATCACAGCAGCCACGACGTTGGATAATCCGAAATGTTGGATAACCGAAGGTTGGATAATTGAGACTCTACTGTACCTTTTTTAAGTTATCAATTTTGGATGTTTTGTGACATTATTATGTAATTGATTTGTTGTTTGGGCGTTGTATTTATATGTATAATCAATAAAGGTAATTAAAAAAACAAAGCAACTTGTAAGTCAGTATGGAGCAACAGTTTGAGTGTCGTCAAACCATGACTCTGGAGACCCAGGTTCGAATCCCGGTTTGGTCACAGAAACTGACTGGGTGACCTTGAGTGAGTCACACTCTCTCAGCCTCAGAGGAAGGCAATTGGCAATGGCAAACCTCCCCTGAACAAACCTTGCTGAGAAAGGGGCTGCCGCCGGGATGGCGTTGGGGCGAGTCACACTCTCTCAGCCTCGAGGGAAGCCCATGGCGAGCCTTCGGAAAAATCCAGGATAGAGTCACTGAAAGAGAGAAAGAAAGAATTTAAGGAATAAAGTAAAATAACTGAGGCAAATGGTTGGTGGTCGTTGCTGTCGTCGTGTGCCTCGCATTAAAATTAAAATTAAATTAAAATTAAAATTAAAAATTAAACTAAAATTAAATTAAAAGTAATAATTAAATTAAAATTAAAAATTAAAAATTAAAAATTAAATTAAAGTTAAATTAAAATTAAAATTAAATTAAAATTAAAAATTAAATTAAAAATTAAATTTAAATTAAAAATTAAATTAAAATTAAAAATTAAAATTAAATTAAAATTAAAAGAACCAGGTCTAAACAGCCCTCCAAATAAATAAGTAAATAAATATAAAAACTTTCTTTTTTAAAAAAAGAAGTCCCATTGTTTGATAAGAACCTGAAATATTAATATTATTATTTTATTGTAACCCGCCTTTCTCCCAATTTAGGGACTCCAGGCGGTATCTTAAATAACATCCTAAATATATATAAAAGAAATTTACCTCAGAGTTGGGGGATAGTGAGGATTCTCGTCGGCGCATGCGCAGTGCGCACTGCGCGAGGCCCCCCCCCCAGCCGCCATATGCCTCCCAATCCTCCCGCCAATCTGCGGCGCATGCGCAGAAACCCCGCTCTTTGTCGCTCCCATCAACGACGCATGCGCAGAAACCCTGCTCTTCCTCCCTCCCTGCCCCAATCTCCGACGCATGCGCAGAAACCCCGTTTTTCCCCTCGCTCCAATCTCCGACGCATGCGCAGACTCTTCCCTCCCATCTCCGACGCATTCGCTCTTTCTCCCTCAGACACTCCCAACCAGCGACGCATGCGCAGAAACCCCGCTTTTTTCCCTCAAGCCAATCCAGGACGCATGCGCAGAGTCCTCGCTCCCTCTCCCTCCCATCTCCGACGCATGCGCATAACCCCCGCTCTCCCTTTCCCTTTCTCAATATCCGGCGCATGCGCAGAAACCTAGCTTTTTCCTCGCTCCCATCCTTGACGCATGCGCAGACTCCTCACTCCCTCCCCCTCCCATCTCCGGCGCATGCGCATAACCCCCGCTCTCCCTTTCCCTCTCTCTTCCATATCCAGCGCATGCGCAGGCTCCTCACTCCCTCCCCCTCCCATCTCCGACGCATGCGCACAACCCCTCTCTTTCATTCTCCAATCCCCGACGCATGCGCAGACTCCTCACTCCCCCTCCCTCCCATCTCCGACGCATGCGCAGACTCTTCACTCCCTCCCCCTCCCATCTCCGACGCATGCGCACAACCCCTCTCTTTCATCCTCCAATCCCCGACGCATGCGCAGACTCCTCACTCCTTCCCCCCTCCCGTCTGTGACGCATGCGCAGACCTCTCGGTCGCTCCCCCTCCCATCTTTAGCGCATGCGCACAACCCCCGCTGTCCCTCCTCCCCCCTCCGTTGAATCTCGTGCGCATGCGCAGAGGCAAACCAATGGCATTCCCCTCCTGCGCTGTCAGGAGGAAGGATGATGAGGCCGAGGCTCCGCTCCTCCTCCGTTTCGGGCCCTCGGACTGACGTCGCCCCGGAGCCGGACTCTTCAGACTGAAGGCATTAAAGGCGGAGGCCCCGCTCGGTCGCCATGGCCCAGGCAGCAGAAGCAGCAGCAGCAGAGACGGCGGAGGAAGGTAAAGCCTCAGGAAGGAAGGGAAGGGACCCTGCGCTTTTGACACACCACTCTCATAGGCAGACATCTATATCTATATCTATCTATCTATACATATATATATATATATATATGATATTGTGTGGGGTGTATATATGAGGGAGAGATATGTATGTATACTGTATATATATATCATGCATATATATATATATATATATTTAACTCCCCCATATATATATATATATATATAACTCCTCCATATATATATATATATATAACTCCCCACATATATATATATATATATATATATTAACTCCTCCATATATATATATATATATATATAAACTCCCCATATATATATATATATATATATATTTAACTCCTCCATATATAAAACTCCCTATATATATATATATATATATTTAACTCCTCCATAAGAGGTGAATTAAATTTGTATGTGTGTGTGTCCTTTGTGTGTATATATATATATGTGTGTGTGTGTATATATATATATATATATATATATTGAGGGAGAGTTATATGAGTCTTGTGTATATGTGAGGGAGAGTTACATATGTGTGTGTGTATATGTATATATTCTCCATGTATATATGTATATATATGTGTGAGGAGAATTCAATATATGTGTGTGTGTCATATATATATATATATAGTCATATAGATAGATAGATAGATAGATATTTAACTCTCCCTGGTGTATATATATATATATGAGGAGAATATATGTGAGTGTCATGTATATATATATATATATATATATACACACACACACACATACATAGATAGATATTTAACTCTCCTTGGTGTGTGTATATATATATATATATTTATACATATATATATGAGGAGAATATATGTGAGTGTCGTGTGTGTATATACACATAGATAGATAGATAGATAGATATTTAACTCTCCCTGGTGTGTGTGTGTGTGTGTGTGTGTGTATATATATATATATATAAATGAGAAGAATTCAATATAGGTGTGTGTGTCATATATATATATATATCTATATACATATATAGATATTTAACTCTCCCTGCTGTATAAGAGGAGAATATATGTGTGTGTCATGTATATATATAGATAGATAGATATTTAACTCTCCTTGGTGGTTATATATGAGGAGAATTCAATATATGTGTGTGTGTCATACATATGTGTGTGTGTGTATTGAGGGAGAGTTATATGAGTTTTGTGTATATGTGAGGAGGGAGACTTAAATATCTGTGTGTGTGTGTATTTAACTCCCCTTCATATATATATATATATATATGGAGAGAGTTAACTATATGTGTGTGTGTGCTATATTTCATTCTCCCTCATATATACGCCCCATAAAACATTATTATGTTCACCCTTCCATTCCTCTCTCTCTCTCTGGTTAGTAGTTAGTTCTTCATATCCCTCTCCCTCAGAGATAAACCCCAAAAACATCATGATGCTCATCCCTTTCTTCTCCCCTTGGTTTGTTACCCACCCACCCCACACATTTACACACACACACACACACACACACCCCAAAATACCATATTTGCGGCTTTGATTATTCTCAGATTTGACTCATATGTTCTCTCTAGGAACATCTAGGTCCTCCGGTGCAACTCTGTGGTCAAATTTAACTCAAAGTTGCACCGAAAGCCCTAGAGATCCCTAGAGAGGATACTCTACTAGGCCTTTGTAGCTCCTCCGGCGCAGTTCTAGGGTCTGTATCTGTCAGTTATCGGTGGTTTTCCCATATCCACGGTGGGGGTCTTGTGCCCCAAACCCTAGCGAATATGGAGGGACATGTGCGTTATTAGGGTGACCTCTTCGTTCTCCTCTCCGATTATGAACAGGCCCCCTCGGAGCACTAGGTAAAACATGAGAAAAGCTTGGATTTTCGCGCAGCCCTATAAAGCTCCATCAGCGCAGGTATATAGAGCAGGGTCCTATCTGCAGTTTTTTGGGGAAGAGTAAAGGAGGGGACATGTGTGATGGGACTTTGAAATAATTCAATTCGTAACCCTTTGGGGTTTTAAAAGATGGCGCATTTTGTGAAGTCGAAGGCTTTCATGGCCGGCGCCCGACGTTTTTTGTGGGTTTTTCGGGCTACGTGGCCATGTTCTTAGAAGAGTCAGGAATAAACTCTTCTAGAACATGGCCACGTAGCCTGAAAAACCCACAAAAAACTATTGGTGCATTTTGTTTTTGTCTGGCTACATCTTACACCAGCTTTAATGTTTTTTTCAGTCTTTCTAGACAGCTCTGGGACATTTATCCAGCCAAGGAATTGCCACGACGGCTTCGGTTGCGTCGGCCGGACCTCTTGCCCGTAGGAGGTTGCATGTGGGAAATGATGCAAACCTGGGAACAAACGCGCACCTTGTCTCTTGTTTCCATCTGAGAATCAAGTAGCGATGCAGGGTTTAGGGTCACGTAACTGGCGATACCCACTGTGCCGAAACGTATGCGTTGAGGAGATCCGTAAGGCCTTTGCCAGGACAGACAGTACTCCAGGAAGAGACCAGAGCTTTCTACTGGCATAGGGCTTCCTTGTGCGTACTCTCAGAGCGGTCAGGCTTGGGAATAAATTCACAGCACTACAAACTAACCTACAAATAAATAAATGCCAGCCTGCAGGAGGGCTGGCAGAGAATAGCTCTGTCTCTCTTGTAGCAACCCAGTGTATTTCTGGGCTGGCATGAAGGAGGGTTTCTTTCCTGCCATCCGGGTTGGTTTCTGCATGGAGCGCAGAGGAGGAATGGGTCCTCCATCCCTCTGCCAGCCTTCTAGGGAACTTCATGCCGGCAAATGCATGGCGTTCCTTGTTGCTTGTGGCTAGCAGAGGACTACTTAAAATGTAGTACTCTCAGGAGTACTACGAGGCTCCGGAGAGGCATTTACCAAGCTCCTGACGTGGGAGCAAGGGGAAAGAAGTGAGGAAAAGAAAATGATTCAGATAAACCTGTTTTCTAAGAAGAGCAGAATGTGAAGTATCTTACCAGGGAGGACAACAACGTATATCAAGTTTATCTCACCATTTGAAGATGGTTAATGTGTGTTGTCCTGGATGTAAGCACACAGAAAATTGTTTCTCCCTTGGCAGTAAGCGTTTAATCGTCTCATCCTCGTGAATAGTTTTGTATGTGGTAGCCTTAGAAGATTTGTGTGGTTATTCAACCCTTTGCCTAAATTTGGGCTAGCTTGGCCCAAAAACACACTGCCGAAGTAATCCAGTTTGAGACCTCTTTCATTGCCCTGGCTCAACGCTAAGGAATTCTGGTGACTGTGGTTTTGTGAGACATTTAGCTTCCTCTGTCAGAGAGAGACCGCTGGTGCCACAATAAACTACAACTCCCAGGATTCCCTAGCACTGAGCCAGGGCAGTTAAAGGGGCCTCGAATTAGAAGATTTCTATGGAGTGTTTTGGCCCCGTGTGACCTGAATTGTCATAATAAAGAGTTTATTCTAACCCACAGTCCGTAAAGCGGATGGATGAGGCATAAGAATTATTATTTAGATAAATAATATTTAAACTGAAATCAAAAGCATATCCCATTCGTACAACATTGGTGGATTTAATAAGATTTTATTTATTTATTTAGGATAGTAGAGTATGATACTCCAGACTCCAAAACAACTCCGTTTAGTCTCTGACCCTCTTCCGCAGCAAGGGTTGTGGCTACGTTTTCCATTCGCTTAACGCTGGCCACTGATATAGAACTGATCAGGATTACCTGGATATGAAGAGATCGCCGGCTTCAGATGCAGGATATCTGCGGGGAATAGCTGGAAATTTTGTGTAGCGCAGTTAGAAGGGATGGAGAAATTTATTGCTGGGGTTAGGAGCGTCGTACCTTGGGAGGTATGAAGTCAAATACCAATTCTTCTGTTGAAATGGGGTATTTCTCCCAGTAACCTTTGCTGTTAAAACAACTCTGTTGCTGGAAAGTTGATGCGTACTGTACAGCTGCCCCTCCGCATTGGCGGCTTTGGTTCATACGTTCTCTCTAAGGATCTCTAGGTCTTCCAGCCCAACTCTGCTGGATAATTGACCATAGAGTTGCACTGGGGGACGTGGAGATTGCTAAAGACAACACTTCTCTAGGCATTTGTAGGTCTTCCAATGCTATTCTGTGGTCAATTTCTGACAGATTTTGTTTTGAAGGACCTAGATATTCCTAGAGAGGTGTTCTCTCAGGTAAAAACTTAGTAGTTTTTTATTTGCAATTTTTCCACTTTCATGGGGCTCCTCTGCCTCTAAACCCAGCGAATGTGGAGGGCCAAGAGTATAAGGTTTTCTGAATAAACATGAGTATTAAGCTTCTGAAGCTGAAATGGACCCAGACCAGAATACTTTTGTGTCCTAACAGAACCAGAAACAAGCCAGAGATGTAGTTGGGCGTTTCCGGGGTTTTAAGGAGAGCAACAAACCCCATTCACAAAACACAGTCTGTGCTAACTTGAACGTAAGGTAAAATACAGTAATGTCTGGACTATAGGATTTTAGACCGAAACTACAACCACAAAGCAGTAAGTTACGATATTAGAACACAAGTTAAACAATTGCCGCATTCCAATAACTAAAACAAAAGCAATTCAGAACCGGCACTGAAACCATTTAAGCTGCAGGGTCTTGTGGGAGCAAAACATTGCTCAGATATTTGGAGGATGTGTGGGCCGCACTGTGAAAAGCATGCAATTTCAAATAAATGCCCTCCTCCGGTCATGGAAAATTCAAACCTTCACATAAGGAAGGAGATGGTAAAGAAGGAAGGGAGGGTAGGATATTATTGTATTATCCTTTTAGCTGAACTGCTTGCTTTCTCCCTGCATGGATCATAAATAGGCAGCTGGCTCCGGATCTGGAAAGCAAAGAACACCAGCTTGTAGTTGCTCATTCCTGTGAGTTTAACCTATAACATCTTACCAATAGCTTCTATCCTGTGTTACTTTAGTTTTGACTTCAGCTCCCCGTGTTGAATAGTGTCATCTTAAGAGTGTAAAAGTGTTGAATTGGATATTGTGGGGGTTCTGAAATCATTGGTTTCCTTTCTACCAAAAGATTGAAAATGGAGGGCAGTGTTAATGCAGAAACACCGAAGAGAGAGCTTTCTGTCACTTTGTATTGAACCCTCCGCATGTGCAAAATATGGCAACAAGCCCCAAGGCTTAGCTTGAGCAACTGAGCACGTGCCAAATTTTCCCTTTAAAAGCGAAGGATTGGATAACCAGGTTGGCGAGGAGAAGCCTTTCCCCTTTGTTTCTGGGCTGCTTTGTTTTCCACACCGTTCTTGAATTAAGAGACACGTTTTCTGATTTGAAGTCGAAGGCTTTCATGGCTGGCATGCATAGTGGGGTTTTTTGGGGGGCTATGTGGCCATGTTCTAGAAGGGTTTATTCCTGACCTTTCGCCAGCCGCAGATGCCGGCGAAACGTCAGGAATAAACCCTCTAGAACATGCCCACAGAGCCCGAAAAACCCACAAAAAACTGTGTTTTCTGATTCTTTGATTCCTTGTAATATAGGTTCAACTTGAACGTGATCTTTGTTTGGACGCTGCTGCTGCTGCTGCTGCTTTGTCAGGAAAGCCAATATCCTCAACATTTCCCTTCAGCAGAACTCATTAAATCCACAAGGCTCTACAGGCCTTGCTTTTTCCTTACTTGTTATTAGTTTGTGTAATGAGCCGGGACAATGCAGTACAGTTTGTCCTGAACTAAAGCGTTCTTGTACTTCAAGAACCGGTTAGGAAGCAATCTGTGGTTTTCTTGGCCCCTTCTTTCCCATTTCCAACTTTATTCCCCACCAGCTCTATCAAGGAAAAGGGTGAAGATTACTGTGCTCTTGAAGTAAATTGATATTCTATATACATCTGCCGGTTGTTATATTATAAATGTGCTATGTGACTTCTAGTTGTTGAGCGAACCTTGTTCTTGACCGCTTTTGTCCTGTTCCCGAGATCCGTTTTTCCAAAGGGAGGTCACACTTGTTTCATGCAGTTTGGCCACAGGTTACATGAATGTAGACGGAGCACAGCGCCGTGGAATGGCTTTGCATGAAACTATCTCCTGGCTTTCTTTGGCAGTTTCGCTACCATATATACTCGGCTATAAGTCGACCCCATGTATAAGTCAAGGGGGACAAGATTATAGATTTTGATACGACCTGTGGATAAACCGAGGGGGCATGCAACAAAGGATCTAAAGGATGAAGCGAAGGGAAATGATGCCAAAGAACCTACAAAATTCTGGAACCTACAACTGTCGGATGGATGAGAGAGTAGAGTGGGGTCAGTGCTTCCAGAATACATTGCTCTCTTGCCTATCACCAGGGGATGGTTCCCTTTTCTATAAGTCCAAGTACAGTGTTTACATTGACCCATGGATAAGGGAATCCAGATTTTGAGGGTCAGTTTTTCGACTAACATTTCTAGACTTATACATAAGGCCTTTAAGCATAGGCTGGATGGCCATCTGTCGGGGATGCTTTGATTGGGAGTTCCTGCATGGCAGAATGGGGTTGGACTGGATGGCCCTTGTGGTCTCTTCCAACTCTTTGATTCTATGATTCTATGATATCAAATAAATTGAATAACTTTAGTTGAATAACTTTAGTGGCAGAAATATATTAGAAATTGGAAGCTGGTTTGGTACAGTCATTGACACACTGACCTTCCTCGCTAGGTAAGAGTGGAGGCTTGAAAAAGGTGCAGTCTCGAGTAAGATACCCTGATCTCCATGGAAGATCGGTAAGACTGGAGAAGCAGGTCTTTTGGAAACCCAGGTCCAAAACACACCGCAGAAATAATCCAGTTTGAGACCGCTTTAACCGCCTTGACTCAATGCTAGGGAATTCCAGGAGTTGTAGTTTATTGTGGCACTAGTGCACAGAGGAGGCTGAATGTCTCACAAAACTTACAGTTCCCAGATTCCCTAACACTAAGCCAGGGCAGGTGTCAAACTGGATTATTTCTTCAGTGTGTTTTGGGACCCCAGGAAAGTATGTTGTTGTGTCAGAGGATACGGTGGAGATTGTGTGTCTGGGGTTACATCTCCCCTTACAGTTATGAAGCTAGGAGCTTTTGCTGCTTTCTCAAAGCTACAGGTAGAAAAGAGTGAACATGTATAAGTTTTCCAGTCTCTCAGTCAGTTTTGGTGCCTTTTCCTGTGTTGCCAGAAATAGCTCCTCCTGGGCTAAAGACGTTCGGTTGTCATATCTCAGGATCTGAAACCACACATGACTTCGAATCATGCGCCGTTTTGTCCGCGGCTTCTTGCTTGTAAAGTGTGATGGTGACACAGATAGTGGAGTTAATGCTTTCTTTAGTGCCGGCTCCTAGGAGAGCTTAGACTGCTGAATGCTTCAAAACTGATTTAGTCTAGGACCTCTCTGCCTTTTAAACTGTAGTCTGTTGCTGGGTTAATAAAATGCACCATACAGTAAAATAGAATGAGCATAATCCAGCCAGTGTGTTCTATTGACTTTCATGCCAGAAATTTAAGCCACTAAAATGAAGAATAGGGGAGTGAAGAATTTGTCTTCGAGAAGCTCCAAGGAACTTGGTTTAATACCATAGTCTAGGAATAAACTCCACTGAACATGTTGAACATCTGCACATGTTTTAACGCTCCTGCCGTAACTTGTGAAATGTGAAAGCACTGTAGTTAGAAATAGTTGCATTCTGCACAATAGCGTCATTGTAAAATACCAAGAAGCAACCTAAAAATGTCATCGGACAACGTATGGGCGTTGCTTAAAGTCTGTCGGTGATACAGGATTTCTCTTAATGTATTTCTTCCACAAAATTTGTGGCTTGGAGATATATGAACAGATCCTTAACCATTTATATAGCCGCTGTCTCACTTCGAAGAAACGGTTGCAGCTTCCCTTTGCAATTGGAGGAGCGTTTGGCTTCGAAGAGAGAATTGGGGGAGCATTTGGTAGGGAGAGTGAATTCAAGTCTTCTTCCAGTCGGTCGGAGTGACTGGGATCCCTTTTCTGCCAACCCAGATGTTGAAAACCATGAATCAGTTCCTCCAATTCCTTGTTTTAGAGCTTGAAGTCAGCCGCTGTTTTTGCAGACATAATCATTTATAGTCCATTTCCTCCGACTCCTTGCAGTTTAGAGCTTGTTCCAAAGTCGGTTGGAAGAGCGCCTTTAAGCCATTTGAGCAAGGCTTCAAATATGTTTGTTGCAACATCTGAATTCCAATATGTGTGTCAAGCCAGAGTCCAACACTTGCAAGCCTCCTTTGGGCAAATGAGTGTGTAAACATGGGGATGCCATTGGGTTAGAAAGGCAGATAGGAAAGGCTTGAGTTCTTTCTTTTAGCCTTCATTCTATTCTAGTCTTTTATTTTATTTATACCAGGCTGTTCCCCCAAAGTTGGAAGGATTTTAAAAAGGAACAAGCAAAAACCCATGTCGCTAAGAACATGCATAAGTACTGTCAAATTGTCTGTAAAGTGAAACTATTCAAAACATTGATTTAAAAGCAAATGATACTACTGTAAGGAAAGCCCTTGTGAAATACTGGACTCCCCAAAACCTGGGGAAATTTTAAAAAGTCTGATCTCACACACAGATACCTGAATGTTGTCTTCATATACGTTCAAAGCCAGGACAGCCTTAATATAGCAAACGGTATAAAACAAAGTGCAACTAAATAAACTACAATGTGGAACAGCAAAGAAAGGCAGCAGGAAAAAATGTTATGTAGCCAGGCGCTAAAAACGCAGCGTATTAGGTACAAAGTATTTAGAAGGATCTCAGCTGCCATTGGAAGCTGTCTTGCTTTGTCTTGATCAAAGCATCGCGCCTATGTATAAATGTTAGGGATTACCTATATCTTCTCCATCTCCATTTCTTAATGGTGGCCATCCTAACTCTGTTTGTGTCTTTTTCCCCTTAAGTTGCGGGGGTGAACCCTGCAAAACAAGGGTGAGCAAAGAGATGCCAAAGCCGCAGATGCTGGTGAAACGTCAGGAATAAACGCTTCGAGAACATGGCCACATAGTCCGAAAAACCCACAGAAAACTAACATCCAGTGGGTTTCCGTGACTGAGCGGAGGTTCAGATCCCGGTCTCCAGAGTCTTAGTCCAACGCTCAAACTATTCCACCACGCAGGCTCTCTAACCCCCCCCCCCCCAAAATAACGTCACCTGGCCCAAGCACCCCCAAACCTTGTTTTGCCCCCAAATAGGTGTGTTTTCTCTGCGTTCGCAGATGGGACGTTGCTGGACCGCAAGGGGAAAAGATCCGTCTCCACAACATGGTTCCAATCTGCCTTGCCTCCCTTTGTGCCAAATAATAATAATTTAAAAATACCAGCCTTGTAAGAGTCCGCTAGCCTTTCATTGAGGAGAGCCTTGGAACATTCTTGTCTTGACTGAGAAGCACTTAACTATGGCAAGGTAGCAATTTGCGTCCGCTTGGAAATATGGCCCACAGATTGGTATTTTGGGGGAGCGTTTTACACAATATTTGCTTCCCGTTTGCAAAGTGATATCTGCCTTCATTGACATTTTCTGGCATTGTAGGGATTTAAGTTACTTCTTTGCCTACGAAAGGCCATCGCGGGAGGTTTTCCAACAAACCTCATTTTCAGCAAAGTTCTTTGAGGCAGCCAACACCTTGGTGCATTTGCTTGTTTTCCGATTTTCCTTCTTGGAAATGTTCGAAAGCTCTGCTAATGTCAGGCGAAACTTGTCGCTTGCCTGCTTTTACCTAATGCATTCAGGAAAAGCTTCTGCACTATTAATGTATAAATAGACGCCGGGCTCAAAAATAATCTTATCGATAATCAGCTTTGCCTTCGTTCTGGAGCGGTCACTGTGTACTTCACCGTGCCAGGAACTTTGGCATGGATATGGCTAAAATCTGGCCTGTTAAATAAATGTGTGTATCTCCCTCTCTCTCTCTCTTTCTCTTTCTCTATCGCTTTGACATTATCTATCCAGACCATCTTTTCCCCGGGTTTTATATATGTGAACGTCAACATAGCTGAAATTTATGTATTTTCCTTATGACAGGGAAGTTCACTAGTAGAAGGAGACCAGCCAGGTGAACATATTCTAAACATATTCTAAAATTTGGGATGATTTCAAAGAAGCCAGCGTTGTTAAGGAGGTGACTGGACGTCTTCCCGTTCTATCAGTTTTGTGGCTTGCGGAGGCAATATTTTAGACACGCGGTATTTAACTTTCAAGGCAACTTAAGCTCTGTGGCTCAAGAGGCTTAAGGATTCCTTACACCTTTTGAGCTCCTTCCCTTTGCCTCGGTCGCTGGTTTGCTTGAGATGACCGGGGCAAAAAGATTAACCGGGGCTTGAAGCCGCATGAAGGCTAGTAAAAAGTAAGTGGTTAAAGGAAGTGATGGGAGTACTTCCTTTCCAGATGTCAGCTGAAAGTGATGGGGCATCACTTCCATTTTGAGAGGAACTGCAGAGGGGAAAAAAAGAGATATTTGTACTTGGTCTGCATGTATGGGGTGCAGCCGATGGGGTTGAATTAGCCGCTGGCCACCATTCAGTCCCTGAGGTAAAAGATGAGGTGAGAAGAATATGAGGGCTTGAGTTCATAGGAGAATCAGAAACTGCAACTGTCCCTTAAACGTCCCAAATAAATGGATGTACCTTGCGGTGCCAATGCTAGCCGAGGGGCATCTGGACAACATGCGACGGTTGTGCTCTCCTCCAAAGAAAGTAAGAGGACATTATGGGAAGCCATGCTGTTGTCTGATGTGCTCACCGATCCTATTTTTTCCCCTTCTCTCCCGTCGGCTCAGCTCTCCTTCAACGAGTGGCAGAGCTGGAAAAAGTCAACGCCGAATTTCTCCGCACGAAGCAGCATCTCGAGCAAGAATTTAATCAAAAGAGGGCGAAATTTAAAGAGCTGTATCTAGCCAAAGAAGGTAAGGCTTCGCATTTCTGAACTGGTTGTAAAAAAACGTTGGTTCTTGGCGTGGTCTATGGAGCGCATGGGTCATGTCAGTCATTTTTCATCTAGCGAGGGAGAATTGCTAAGGTGGTTTTCTCACATTGTAAGCTTGACGTTCCAGTTATATGAATTTCCTGTCTTATGGGCTCCCCCCCCTCCCCACGAGTCACTGTAGAAAATGCCTCAAAATGGAGTATACAGGGTTTGTATTCACAACTTTAAGCCTTTTGATGTGTGCAGGCCACCTAACACCTGCAGATTCGGTTGACATATCTAGTTACACATCCAGCTATATTTAGCCGGGCTGCTTTGTGCGTTAGTTTAGTAAACATCTCAGGAAGCAACAACTGGTTGGAAATAGTGCCGTCATAGGGCTGTCACCTTGACACTTGGGCTGATAGTCCCTATGTTGTGCATATAGAAACACCATGGACCGCTGAGGTATATCTGTACTGTTTTTGTCTTCACTTGCACCATCAAGGAGTTGGGAGCAAAGGATCCCCTTCCTTGTAGCAGGAGGAGAGATAGCTTCAGAAAGATCTGAGGCCAGACTCCTTGAGTTATTCTAATAAGGACATCAATCCAAAGATATAATGGCTGTGTTACTTTTACCAGTGGAAAATAGAAGATTGATGAACGCCAGGCCACAGAAATAGGACTGGTCTGAAACGGGTCCTGAAGCAGAATAGAGCAAGTTGTACCAAAATGCCTAAAACTCTCTAAAATGTCCCCTTAGAGTCTAAGCCCCTGAGGCTTAGACAATTTTTAATCAGAACCACATCAATGATGATCAGTTTTATGTGGATCTGGGAAGGCTCTTCCCTTTTTTAAAGTACATTATGCTCCCCTTTTCTTGAGAACCAAGCTCTTTCTTTTTCTCTCTCTTGAAGAGAAAATGAGATCTGTATAGCAGTGATGTCATGGAGAGGTTTTCTTGTATTAATTAGTTCTTTCATATATATCATGACTGTGGCATAAAGTAAATTTTATTACCCTGCCATTGTGTCAGAGAACTAGTGTGGTATAGTGGTTTGAATGTTGACCATCTTGCCAACTTTAAAAAGCAATAGAGAGCCATAGAAAATGAAAGGCAGCGTGTTGTAGTGGTTTGACCACTGGACTATGACTCTGGGAGACCAGGGTCCAAATTCTTACTCAGCCTTGGAAAACCCCTGGGTGAGGTTGGCCAAGTCACACTCTCTCAGCTTCAGCAGATGGCGATGGCAGACCCCCTCTGAACAAATCTTGCCAAGAAACCCTTTTGATAGGTTCACCTTAGGGTCGCGGTACGCCAGAAACGACTTGAAGGCATACAGCAACAACGTTGTACTTATGAGTATGTGTTATTACAAAGGGAAGGTGTAGCGGTTTGAATGTTGGACTCAGATAATGGGAGACATGAATTTGCATTTCAACTCAACCCTAGAAACCCACTGGATGGCCTTGGGCAAGTCAACTTTCCTCAGCCTCGGAGGAAGGCAGCGGTAAACTTCCCCCAAATAACTCTTGCCTAAAGAGTCACTGCGGGTCAGAATTGACTTGAAGGCACATAACATCCACAATACGATGGACATGAAATAACACATGAAACATAAGGGGAGGGAAATGGCAATGAGGCCGTGGCAACTGGGACGGAAGGAGGGTCTTTCCCCAGCTACTGAGCCTCTACACAATCCAGTTGTGCCTGCCAAACTATCATATAAGCTGTCATTGACAGCTAAACTGACATCGGTAACAGCGTGGAATTCTCTTCCTTTGGTTCCAGTGAATTTCCTGTGTTAATGCGATCAGATATCCTGTGCCATTTGAATGGATCACGTTTCTTTCGTTAATTTTTTGCCCCCAGAGGATCTGAAGAGGCAAAATGCAGTCTTGCAAGCGGCCCAGGACGACGTGGAGCAGCTGCGGACGCAACTCGCGGAAGCCCAGGCAGAAATGGAGAACATCAGAGCCATTGCTACGGTGTCTGAAAATACAAAGCAAGAAGCGATTGATGAGGTGAAGAGGCAATGGCAGGAAGAAGTTGCTTCACTGCAGGCAATAATGAAAGGTAGGACTGAGAGAAGTGGCTGATCTTGATGCCAAAAAGGTTTTAGGTCTAGTGATTCTTCTGATTATTAATTTGTGGGTAGCTGTTTGAAGACCATTGATTGGTAGCGCAGTGGCCGCATGTTTCATATAATTCTCCAAATATTGAAGAAAGCTGGAACGTTCACCTTGACATTTGAGGTCATTCTCCAGCATCTTTCCTAACTTTCTTTAATTTTGTTGCCCCAGATTTCGTTTTTCAGAAATGCTCGCCCAAGTATTGAGGTCCCAAGCTGTTTATGGCTTTAAATATTGTCACCAGCAAATGTAGTTTCTTCGGGATTCGTGTTATACCGTATCTGAATGAAGTCTAGCAGCCCTGTTTGGCACTAGCTGACATTTCTGAGCGTTCCAGTGATTTTCAGTGCGACATCAGGTCTCCCTCAGATGTCTGGCAACCTTTTAGCAAGCTTGTCCTCTAAAGAAGATGTTGGGGGGATTTAAAGACGCAATTAGCAACTTGTTATCGTTGTTGTTGTTAAACAGAAACTGTCCGTGACTATGAACACCAGTTTCATCACAGGCTGGAGCAAGAGCGAGCTCAGTGGAACCAGTACCGGGAGAACGTGGAACGGGAAATAGTGGAGCTGAGGCGGCGGCTTTCAGAAGGCCAGGAAGAGGAGAACCTGGAAAACGAAATGAAGAAGGTAGATCAAAGACATATCTTTCAAATGCACATATTATCAAATGTGAAACCTATCGGTGTGACTATAATGCCGTACTCATCATAGATGCACACTGTATCTTGCTTTTGACTCATTAGTTCAAGTTTCCAAGTGGAAGAAAACCTATGGTTCATGATATTTTCTCTTTCTTTTCTATGCTGAATTACTCCTGCAGTATTTAGGTTTGTAACCTGGACTCGCTTAAATGACCCTCTTCTTCCCATTCCCAACCAGTCCACGTTTAAATCTAATTTTAGTCCCAACCAGAGTAGATCTATTGAAATGACTGCATTTGTTAGTCACTTGTCTAAATCTCACAGGTCATTGCATCCAGACAGTGATTCAGTACTTCCGCAGACTCCTTGGCATTAGTTAGAGCATTAGATAGGACTGAGTATCATCAGCATACGGATGACACTCAACTCCACAAAATCTGGATGAAATCTCCCAGCAGCTTCATGTACATGCTAGCATAGGGAACTGTATTGACCCTTGTGGAAACCCAAAGGCTAATGGACAAAATGCTGAACAGCCGTCTCCCAACACCACTCTCTGGGAACGCCAAGAAAGACTGGAACCACTTCAGGGCAATGTTCATAGGCCATAAATATTTGACAGCAGAAGTGGATTTTCTTGTGAACCCTCGTAAAACATCTGTCCTGGCCTATTCAGTTGAAGAAATAATCCCCACTCCTGGGCTACAAAAAGTAGATGGACTCTGTGGCCCATCTGAATGGAAATCCATACTTTGGATGTGCAAAAGTGTCTTAGTAGTATGTGTTGTTGTTTTTTTGAACACACACACACATTTTTTAAAAACTAGTCTAAGTCACTGAGTGTGGTTCATTCAAGCAGTAGGCTAAGAATTTTAATTCTGACCAGCTTAATTTTGACTTCAGGCCCAAGAAGATGCCGACAAGCTCCGTTCTGTTGTGATGCCCATGGAGAAGGAAATTGCAACTTTAAAAGAGAAACTGACAGAGGCTGAAGACAGAATAAAGGAGCTGGAGGCTTCAAAGGTGGGTGACGGCAGAGCATTGGCCATTTTGTTTGCAGAGGATGGGCATTGTAATTGTATGCGAGAAACATACTTTTGTAGAGTTTTTCTTCTGTCCTCCTCAAAGCAGCTAAGGAGGGTTTGAGAATTTTCTAGTTCCTTTATTTTTTCAAGAAAACAACCTCTGGGTATTGTTAACGAATCTCTTTTTACCTTGTCTGTGATAGTTGACTATGAGCTAACTCTTAGAGCAAATAAGATAATATTTTCACTTTATAGCAGTGCTTTTAAAAACTGTATTGCAGGCAGGGTCTACAAAATCTCCTGATGCTGAGATTAGCGCTAATGCATTGGCTTAGTGAGCCATACCTTTTTCCTTTCTTTTCCATGAATTCTATCCCAGCATCTACCTAGCAAATGTATCTTTGGGTTTCGACTGTCCCAAAGTTAGCTGTGAAAGATGGGCTGCTTGATATGCTAGTTCTATGTTTATGCCACTCAGTGACCACAGCTTTCTTTATAGTATACAAGCAGATTGAAATAATAAAATACAAAGTGCCATTATACAAAAAGATAGAACAATACAGGCTAAAATCAAAGAAGAATCAGTAAGTGGTGATAGAACAGGGCAAAGATCTGAAAGCACCAGAGCATCTGGGAAATTTTTCAGAAGGTCTTTACTTGCATCTGAAAAACCATGGGTTTCAGGTGAGGGTACTGCACAAGTAAGATGCAATCTGGAGGAAGCCTCTCCTTGCAGTTTCTGCCCCTCAAATAGTACTTTGAGGGGGTTTGCCTTAGTGCATGAACCAAGTACCAGAACACAGTAGTGAACGTAGAACCGCAGTAAGGACATGTACTGGAATTCCTTTAAAAACCTGCTTAAATTTGTTAGCAAAACCACGGCGTCTCCACAGCACAGCGATTGAAAGCAAATGCTTTCTTGGTACTCTTTTTTCTTCAGGTGAAAGAACTGAATCATTACTTAGAAGCCGAGAAATCCTGTAGGACGGACCTAGAAATGTACGTGGCTGTTCTGAACACTCAGAAGTCAGTTCTGCAAGAAGATGCGGAGAAATTACGGAAGGAACTTCACGAAGGTATGGCTTTCCCCTACGTGATAAAAACTGTGCAGGTGGCATCCTCATTCAGGACCTCGGGATGGAGGTTGGACAGCTGCACACTTTAGCAAGGCTATATGTCTGCACTGAGTTTCCGTCAGGCAGTTTTTACAGCCCTCGTGGGTTCCCTTCCAGATGACCCCTCTCTCCTAAGAAGGAAACTATAGCTTGTGTTATCCCTCATGCCTCCAAAACATAACCAGAAACATCTATAAGTGGGTTTCTGGTCATTTATAGAAAGGAGAAAAAAGAGAAAGGAGGATGATTAACATTTCAGGGCTGGTGGATTTTCGTAGCAGAAAACTGTCCCCTGGGCCATCAAAGATGCCCAGCCCTACTTTGCCTGTATTCTGTAAGATAGCATCATACGTTCCAGGAAACTGGTCTTTGCCTGATCTCAGACTTTACAATTACGGTCCCTTTTATAAATTAGAATTCAAAAAATACATTTTGGAGTTCCCAACTCCCCACGGTTTGGCCTTTTTTCCGTTGCAGAGTAGGCAGCGAACATTAACACAAATGTGTCATAACCAAGAAAAAGAAGAAAGCAACTTTATTAAAGTAGGTGAACATTCACAAAGGAACCACAAAGAACCATAGTTTGTAGCTTCTGAGCACTGAGAGCAGACAAAACCTATCCAGAACATTGGATATTTCCAATAATTTCCTAAATATAATTTCCAGAATTATAGATTTTGGAAGGACAGCAAGGGCTGTCTTGCAGGAATCCACAGATAAGACATCTCTGAAATGTGGTCACCCATCCTCTGTTTAAAGGCTTCCAAAGAAGAAGAGTCCACCACCCTCTGAAGCAATCTGTTCTATGCTTGAACAGCTCATATTATCAACAAGTTCTTCCCAGTGTTCAGGAGGAACTAGGCATTTTGCTCCTATACTATTCTCATTCCTCATTTACAAATATTTTCTGATCAGATCAAAAATCACAAGAAGATAGGGAAAAACACTGGAGGCTTATAGATGGAATTGAACCAATGAGATTTGCCTGTGTGTTGGCCTGAAAGCCAACATATTGTATTGGTTTTGAGTGTTGGACTAGGACTTTGGAGACCAGAGTTGGAATCTCCACTCGGCCATAGAAACCCACTGGGTGAGCTTGGTCGAGTCACACTCTCTCAACCTCAGAGGATGACAAAAGACAAAGCCCCTAAGAATAAATCTTGCCAAGAAAACACTGTGGCCTTTATGTTGCCATACATTGGAAACATTTTGAAGGCACACATCACAACACACACATGTTGACTTCAACATTGAGCAATTGATTCAATGAGCTTACTCATGCTCTATGTCAGACCAGTCCTATCCGGACCCACCCATAAAATGGGTGTTTGAGGAAGAATAAGCACAGGATAAAAAGACTTCTACTAAAGCACCCATTATCTCTGGCTAATAAGTCAGCCTCAGCTAGTAGCGTCCCCTTGTCTCCCTCCAAAAGCGGAGGCTTACCAAAGTAATGCCTGTAACATCTGCTTCTTTTGTGACCAAGTACACACCACATGCCCTTAACTGTATAGAAGTGGGCTCTGACGTACAGCGATCTGGGTGGATAATAGTGCATAAATGTAATCACCATTACCTGGGTGAGAATAACAGTTTTAAAAAAATCCACTTTGTTACCTGCGTCCGTTTCTGCGCAGTCTGCCATCTGCTAGACCAGGAACGACAACAGCACAACCAGCTGAAGCACACCTGGCAAAAGGCTAATGATCAGTTCTTGGAGTCTCAGCGTTTGCTCATGAGGGACATGCAGTGGATGGAGATGGTGCTGACCTCAGAGCAGCTCCGGCAGGTCGAAGAACTAAAGAAAAAAGACCAGGTTAGTTGCTCTCCCTTTAGAATTGTGGAGCCACGTTTTACTCAGTTGGATTGTAACGGTGCTTTGGAAAAGGGGAGTGGGGAGTTAGAGAGCAGCACTAGGGAAGTATTTGCAATCTTAAGGCAAGAGCAAGGGACTGCAAAGTGCTGTCCTCTGTGCGTGTTGCCCTGCCCACAGATGCCCGAGAGGGAAAGGTTGTGTATTGTGTGTGGAAAAGTGGGAGAATGAAAGAGGTGTGTGTGTGTGTTGAGGGCAGCAGTGTGTTACAAGGCTCTTTGCAGCTGAGGGACATTGCACTGGTTGGGTTTTGCTGCTGTGTGTGGTAGTCATCTCGTGCAAATGTGGCAAGGGTAGAATAAAGTTCCGTATGGAAATAAATATATGGGTACATGAGAGAGATGGAGCTCTGTACATACTTTATCTGTGGCTGAGATGCATTGTATTTGGCACGACCTCGAAGTGCAAGGTCTATAGATGGGACTTGGTACTCGGCCTTCAGCTACTCCCATCACTTTAGGTTCTTTACTGTGCCTCAATGTTGAGTTCTGACTTTGGTCCTGTGAACAACATATGAACACGCCTGGGTCAGGAGAACGTCCCCTTCTAGTATGTAGAAACACTGGAGGCCATGGGTACACCTCTGTTCAAGAATCCTCTGGTGGGGTGGAAGGTTGTTTCCCCACAAGCAGCCCTTTCAAATCCCTCTCTCTTTTGCATAGAGTGTTCAGCCGTAATAACGGATGGCACCAAATGCAAATGAGACAGAAAAAAGTTTGCGTTTACTACTTGTTTTAGGAAGATGAAGAACGACGGTTATATAAAAGGAAGGAAGACAAACAGAAAAGTGCCGACGAGGATTCTAAAGTGACGTGCTCCATAGCCCATGATGAATCCCTCCCACAATTCCCTGGTGAAGAGGTAATAATAATAAATATTTATTTATTTATTTATACACTAATGGTTTGAAATGCATTTCCTTCCTATAGGGAATTCATGTTGCGGATCAATGAAGTATTTGCTTTCTCCGGAGATCATTGTTAGAGATTAGAGTTACTACATTTAGTTAGATGACACGCTGTAAAAAGTGGAAAGCCGATGATCATTCTGGCACGGACCTTTTTGTAGAACCACATACGAGGGGTTTGTATGTAGAGAGATGTTGTAGCCCCTCTTGAGACTAACTGAAAAATCTAACGATAGAGATAAGACAAAGTCAAAGGGATGAGGAAGGAGTAAGACAAAGTGAAGCACCAGAACCAGTTCTTAGTTATTGCTGTAACAAGTAACATCCAACCATTATAATCCTTGCTATGTAAGAGAACAAGTGTGGTGTTTGAATGTTAGACTGGGACTTTGGGAGAATCCTTGCTCAGCCTTGGGTAAGTCTGGACAACTCTTACTCTCTCAGCCTCGGAAGAAGGCAGCGGTGGCAAACCATCCAAGAAAACCCTCTGATAAAAGTTTGTCTTGGGTTCGCCATAAATGAGAAACAACTTGAAGGCACACAGTATCAACAGCATAACAATTGCTAGCTTTTAATTGATGAATAGTTCTTCTAAATGTAAAGCTTCATTGTCAGAGAAGCTTAAGCAGGGCTTAAAAAGAGCAGGGAAGTATTTGCAGGGCCTTGCGTGAGGTTCTGGCAAGGGATTTGGCCCTCTTAGAAATAGGCTAAGAATTGATACTTGACTCAACAAACAGTCCCAAGTCAGCCTGAAATGGGAGACAGATGTTTTAGTTCGTCCACAGCAAATTCCCATTGATACTGTTTATTTTGTGTGTTTCCTTTTAAACTCTTCTCCCTCCCCCCCCCCCCCATCCCCATGTTAACAGCAAAGCAGGAGACAGCAGCTTTCTAAAAACTTTAATATTGCAAAATGAAAACCTCATCTTAAAAGCTAGCCATATGCACATAACGGATGAAAGCTAAACTCTAAAGATAATTAAATGTAACCTGGGGCTGCTAGTTATTACAAAGAAACAAAGAAAAGCTGGTTGTCCTGAGGTCTATCCACACAGATCTTTTGGATGTTGACCCCTTTCCAGCTAATTTTTCTAACTTATCATGACATCAGGCCTTCAGCCGATGCTTATTCATGTCCCTTCAAAACAGCGTCTTATTCTGGCGCTGTTCCTCAAATCTGTTGCGCAGGCATCTTCGGTTTTGTTACACTTCAGAATTAATTAACCTTTTGGGGCCTGTTTTAAATTGTTAATTTATTGTAAAGCCAAATGCTTGAAGCGCTGGGATTGCGGACATTTTTTCTTCCTGGTGGTTGGAAGCTTATAGACTTCCGAGTCTTAATTGAAATTTCACAAATGGGTTGTGGAATTGAACATATTTTCCCTTTGGTCCAGGGGCTGAGGTGTGTAGCAGTAGTTCCCAGAGTGGTGTGAAACACAACCCAGTTTCCAGAATCTCCCTGTCCCAATTTTTAGCCTTCATGGTTGGACCAGAAGATGGAACGTTGCTTTGCTTCCAGTTTGTCCCAGTAAATCCATAGCCATTTGTTGAGGGCAGCACAGTCTATTAATGTCAATGAGTGAGTGGTAGATTCTTCATTATCTGGAGCCTTTCCCTTGAAGATATTAAAACACGTAGTGGGTTTGTGTGGACTTTTTCACATCCGCTTTGCTGTAGACATGTAATGGTAACCAGCAATATAAGCATGTTTTCTTATTTACGTTGAAAGCGTACCTCTCCCATCCCTAAACCCTTCGGAAGGTTTATTGATTTAAGGTGGAAAGGAGGTGGGACCATTCCCTCCACTTGCCCAAATCTGACAAGGATAGTCCAGCTTAATCCTTTGTTGTCCTACTGTTTCAGATGGTTATAATGTGTTTCAATTTATCTGTCCTCTTCCCACTTTCCCTCTTTGTCCTCAGTTGCTGCAAACTGAGCTCAAAGTCTGAAAGTATTTGTACTCGGTCGGCTTTGAGGGAGTAGAGTCTTATCCTACCCCGACGTTTAGACATCCGTGTTTTTAATATTAGCCTCTTTTAAAAAACTAGCTAAGTTAAGCACTTACAAATCTAAAGTGGTCAACACCAACAGCTATTTCTGTGGCTTAACTAACTGATTAACTAGTTAATCTCCACAAATGGTTTCAGCACTGCTGCCGGTCAGACAGGATCAATAGTTGCACTTTTGTATAAGGCAGTTTCTTATCACCGAGCACAAACGTTCTCCCTGAGCTGTGTTTTCTCTTTAAATTCTAGGTACATATAAACAGCACTCACGGTTCAGTCCACTCCCTCGATACAGACGCGCTGCTGTCTTCGGGAGAATCTCTCAAATCAGACAATGACCTGTTTAAAGAAGGGCTGCGTCGAGCGCAGTCGACGGACAGCTTGGGAACGTCGGGGTCCTTACAGACCAAAACTCTGGGCTTCAACAACAAAGCCAAGTCGGCTGGGAATCTCGACGAGTCCGATTTTGGACCGCTGGTGGGGGCGGACTCTATGTCGGAGAACTTTGACACAGCCTCTCTCGGGTCTTTGCAAATGCCCGGTGGATTTATGCTCACCAAAGACCAGGAGAAAGCCATCACAGCCATGACACCGGAGCAGGAAGAGACAGCCTCCCTTCTCTCCAGCATCACGCAGAGTGTAGAAAACGCTTACGTGTCTCCTAGCGGTTACCGCTTAGTTAGTGAAATTGAGTGGAATCTCCTCCAGAAAGAGGTACGTTTGGTATCTATTGCTTCCCCCCTATCTGGCAAGAGTGGGTCTTGTAGCAAAGGAGAGGAATGCAAAGCTACAGTTCTTTACCCAGAGTTTTTAAACCTGAGACCACAATAGCTTCATTTACCGTCAGGGTGAAATCCATGTGTCACTTTGGCATTCTCTCATAGAGTTCTGCAGCTTCTCAAGCAACTAATGACTCTATGGGAGCCAGTGTGGTGTAAGTGGCTTTAAGTGCGAGACCAAGGCTCTGGGAGACCAGGGTTCAAAATACCACACAGCCATGGAAACCCATTAGGTGACCTTGGCTAAGTCACATTCTCTTCCTTAGATGTAAGCAGAGGCAAGCTTCCACTGAAGAAATCGTGCCAAAAAAATCCCAGGGTAAAGATTCAGCATAATGTAGTGGTTTAAGTCTGGAACCAGGGTTCTTGGAGACTGGAGTTTGAATCTCCACTCAGCCGTGGAAACCCACTGGATGACCTTGGTCAAGGCACAGTCAGCCTTAGAGGAAAGCAAGAGCAAATTGCCTTGCTGGGAAATCCCTATGATAGGATTGCTTTAGGGTCGCCCCAAGTCAAAAATGGGGTTGAAATCGCAAAACAGCAACACAAGAGTGGCCTTTATGTCCTTCAGGTGCAGAACGCCGGGAACAAGCTGGGGCGGCGTTGCGACATGTGTTCAAATTATGAGAAGCAACTTCAGGGGATCCAGATCCAGGAGGCTGAGATGAGGGATCAGGTGAGGAGCAGGTTTCTTAGAACGGTTGCCGGTGCGGTTACTCACCCCCTGAGGTGACCGAAGAGTTGGGTTGCTTGCAGAGGGAAATGGAATCTTGTGGTAAAGTAAATTTGAAAAGAAAGAAAGAAGAAAAAAACAATCCCCACAACAGCTCCATTGTTAGTTCTGTCCTGCTGGCAAGATCCTGGCTCTGTTTTGGAAACACTGGGGGCTCGGATGGTGAAGTGCTCCGTTGTCTGGGCTCCTTCCCTCAGGACTGTTGCCGAAACCGCCTCTTCTTTATGAACAACAACAGAGGCACAGAGCTCTTCCTTTAAGCTGTTCATCTACTAAACTTAGTGTCCAAGCTAAAATTCAGCAAATGAGAGCTGCTGAGTTGCATGCTCCTGGATGGTCTTAATGCCAGGAAGGAGAGGTTGGTGCGGTCAGGGTTGGACTAAGATATTTGGCTACTGGAAGCAAAGGACAAGATATATCCCCATCCTATTCCTAGTGCTAGTGGTGCAATGCCATCCTTTAGTTGAAGGCAGCAGATAACTCAAGAGGTCTCAGGTCAGGGCACTTGGTATGCCTCTTTCTCCTTTGGTGGCATGTTCTGGTGTTATCCAGAGTTATGCCAGGTAATGCCATATTAAGGACACTGAGGAAGGAGGCATTCCCTGTCTTCTTGTAACACACCCAATGGAATCCAGTTTCCAAGCCCTGGAGCGTATCCCCGCCTCTGTTTAATGGCATCGGGAAGAATGGCAGGTACCCGGGCATTATTTGGCTACAGTTTTGCAGCCAGGAGAAGAAAGCAGACGTGGGTTTCCCTTCTACAAAATGGCCGTGGGAGCATGCTCAGAATCTTGGAAGCTGCTTTCCATGTGGAAGTTGCTGGCAGAGCATCACACTCTACAGATCTGATGTAGGATCACCCTCGGTGCCCGCAATCCTTCGTAGCTGAGTTTCTGTATGTGGAACTGTGCTACAATGAGCCTGTGTAGGGCCCGGACCTTTGTGCCCGTGGGGTTAACCCCTACAACTAAGAAGATGGCAGCCTTCTGCCACAGTGATAGAGCTTTGTAGGGAGTGTATTGATGGGTAGAGCCAGTGCTGCAGGTCTGTCTTTAAAACATCTTTGTATTTTGCGCAAAACTATGGATGGCCCAGAGAGCCGACAGCTCAGTCCTGACTCAGCCTGTGCCTCCAGCCCATATTCTTGAATTGCTTGGGTTCCCACTTTCTTTTTCCGAGGTTTGGGGTTTGTTTACAAGATCAGGTGTAGCTGAGGCTGAGTTTTCGCAGTTTTGAAAACTCAGGATCGGACGCTTTGAAAAACTGGCCCTCCCACGATCTGCGCTGTGTCCGGCTGCACCGCTGTGCTCACTTTCTCGTGTAATTCGCAGGTGAAATGTGGCTGCAGGGGATTCTGCTCTCCACCCACCTCTGCACACCAGGGATAACAACTCCGCTATTGTTTACACGAGAGGTGAGTCAAGAGCCCCGGCTTTTTGGGCAGGAGCTCCTTTCCTCTCTTTCAACTCTCTTCAGCCTCCAGTTCGCCCTTTCAAGACGTTTTTTTTTTTTAAAAGTTGGAGGTCGAAGAGAGTTTTGGGGGGTTGTTATCTTTTGGTGACTGATCATGGAGACAAGCCCATTGGCAAGCAAAAAGAGTTTAACCATTAAATTTTCTTCCACCATGTACATACTTAGACCTTTGGCAGATTTGGCACATTCATTTTTAAGCTCCGTAAACTGGTGTGTGGAGAAGAAAAAGCACGCTTTACGTTATTCCCATCAAAGATGCACAAAGCAGTGGCATAATTCTATGACATTAAAGGGAAAAAATGCGAGCAATTCTCTCCCCTGCCCTACTTTCTAAGGAATGAATTCACAATTCTCAGCTATTCCTCTCTTCTTGGGTCCCAAGAACTAGAGGCCATGGCTTTAGAAAAGGTCAGAGGCAGCACCCATGAGCACAGTCACAAGGTGGTGTGGCATGCTCTTATTTTCAGCGTTTCCATAGCTTTTGTCCTCTTTCCAGAAGAAGGGAGGTTTATACTGTTCTCTGTCCCCGACTGCATAGGTGAAGAAACTTCAGGCAATGTTGAGGCAGGCCAACGACCAGCTCGAGAAAACAATGCGGGAGAAGCAGGAGCTGGAAGAGTACATGAAACAAACCACAGAAGACTCTGAAAACCAGGTATGGGAAGTGGGATGAGGGGGAGGAATAAAACATGAGTGAGATTCAAGAATCCTCAGCTTAAAGATTTGGCTAGAGCAGAAGCTGGGCATGCAGTTTGGCTCCAATGACCACTCTTGGGACCTGGGGTCTTGTAGCACCTTTGAGACTAACTGAAAGAATGAAGTTAGCAGCATGAGCTTTCATAGACTTCAGTCTACTCCTCAGATGCATTTGGCAGAGTGGAAAGCCAGGGGCAGGCTTTTATATTAGTGTGTGAGAATGTCAATTCAAATTCGAAATCCTTCGTATATGAAAAAGAAGTGGCCGAAGGGGGTGTCAGCCAAACATTTTGGAAAAAGGTGTGGGTGGATGTAGGAGGTTTCTCCTTCCCCACTGATGGGACCCATGCTAAAGATGTTTCTTCTGGAGAAGTCTTTCCAGCACATCTCTCTATACCCTCTACATTGTAGATTATTTCAGGGCACGTTCTTTCAATAGGGGTGGGAGTCACACATGGCCTTCCAGATGTTGTTGGACTGCAACTTCCAGTAGCCCTAGCCAGCACAGCCAAGCGTGAAGAAAGGTGGGAGTTGCAGTTAAACCGCAGCTGGAGAGCCACACGATGTCCACCCTTGTTCTGAATCTTGAGGCATCTTACCCACCGTGTTCTCCTCCCTTTTGACAGATCTCATCGCTTACCGCTAGAGTTCAAGAATCCGAGAGCTTACTTGGCGAACTGCGGCAGGCTTTTTCTCAAGCAAAAAGAGATGTCCAGGACCAAATGGTAAAGAAATGTAGACTTTGACAGTCTCAGTTTTAATTTATAAATTCTCACCAATGATTTCCCCAAAGGATATTTCACATAGTATCATGGTAAGTGGCTGTCCTGTGGCCTGAGGGACATAGAGGAATCCAGCAAAATACCCAGAGCTTGGGGGCCAGCAGTGTCCTGTCCTCCACACTATGTTGCCTGTCTGAGGAAGAGAAAAGAAGGATGCTTAGCTCTCCAGCTCTTTCCTATATCAGTTTGACTAGAAGAATGGTTGGGAGTTTAGGCTTCAGTTGGATGGGTTTCCTATATCCCTCCAAGCACCTCTCTGGATTTGCTTGATGGTTACGATGGCCTAACAGGTTCAGAGTGGCAGGAACAGGCTCTGGACATTTTCCCCTGCTTCTTAACCAGTGGCCCTGTCTTCCTGTTACACAGAGAAACAGACATATCTTCCTTGGAGACAGTTGTAGAGGAACCCATATTCTGGCCACTTCTTATTATTTAGCTCTCCAGTGAAATGGACTTTGTAGCTGCTCTTTCTTAGACTTATGAGTTATTGTTTTCTTTCCATCTAATTAGATTCCTTTGCTTGTTTGGAATTAAGTCAGGCTGGATTGTTGTTAAAGCCTGCCTGTTGCAATTGATGCTGTATCCGGTGTTAAAGCCATTAAAGCTATTCAATGGCAAAGCTATTTGAGGTAACTGAGAACTTTGACCTTAAAAAGGAGCAAAGGCACCTTTTCGGAGCAGGGCCTTTTCTTTTTTACTTCAAGGAATACTGACTGTTGCACAGGCAAAGCTGTAACAGGGCTGATCTTTGGTTGTGGTTTGTAACGTTTGTTTTAACATTTGATTCCACCTAAAGGACTTTGAAGTCATTTTTTGTTTTCCCACTCCAAGGAAGGAGGTGACAAAAAGTCAGGGAACACTCTCCTCCCTGGTCTTTCCCTTGTTTTTCCCCATGACCTGTTTCTTTCACCTTTTTGCATCCTTTCGAAATGCTTAAGAATGAAATACGACTTGAAGAAAAGGTCCTTTTGAAGCGGCGGGTTTTAAATCCGTGTTTGTTTGTTCACTGGAGGCTGTCCTGACGCAGTCGAGGGAGCATGTCTCAGAGGAGCTGACAAGGCTGCAGAAAGACAACGAAAGCCTTCAGGGGAAACATTGCCTCCACGTCTCTTTGCAGCAGGCTGAGAACTTTATCCTGCCGGAATCTGGAGAGGTAGGAAATTTTCTGGATTGAATTTAAATGGAGTACTTTTGTGTGTGACCACAAGACCCACCATGGTATAGCAGTTTTTAGTGTTAGACCAAGACTCTGGGAGACCAGAGCTTGAATCCTCATGCAGCTGTGGAAATCCCCAAAGCGACTTTGGGAAAGTCATACTTTCTCAACCCTAAGAGGAAGGCGGTGGTAGTGAACCACTCTGTGACTAAATGCCAAGGAAACCCTGTGATATGTTTACCCTGGTTCCCCATAAGACAGAAACATCCTCAAGGCACAAAACAACAAAAGTATAGTGGAGCCACCACTGTTTTAGATGGGGGGGGGACTACAAATTTCTTTGCAAAGTCTGCTCACATAAAAGCAGAGATTATAACTAACTTCTTTCTCTCATTCCCAGCATCACAGGCACACATTTCTCTAATATTTCAGCTTGTGAGGACAGTGCTGGAAGTGTTTCCTGGTTCCTTCATTTTTCTAAAAAAAAAAAAAATTCACCTTCCTGAAGCTGTTGAAAGGTCCCAAGGGCCCCGTCTCTTTCTTGTGTCCCAGGGGCATTGTGTCAGCAACAACCAGGAGTGTATTTGCACACTTGAGACTAGTGCACCCAATATATTCATTACTAGAGAAGTTAGATTGGGCCACAATGACACATGCCTTCATTACACTGCATTCTACATTACGTTTGAAACTTTAGCGGGTCTAAATTTCTGCAGCCAGAATGTTAACCGGGAGGTTTGTGCAAGCACACCAGATACTATGGGCCAAGCCCCTGGTATCATGCCCCTGGTTGCGACCTGGGTCAGCCCCCAAAGTTGGCACAGCGACTGGCGCATGTTTACACACTCACCTGCCACCACACCATGGACCAGTTATTTTTTGGAGATCCTTTGTGTCTTTACCATATTCTTTTCTTCTTCTGTCGTTTCTTAAAATCAATTTCAGCTTACCCAAATCAATGTATTATTATTATTATTATTTTAACGTATGGCTCTGAACATTGTGTGTGTTAAGGGGGTGGTGGTAAGAAAGGGCAACGTTCTGTTTTTTTAATAGGGAATGCCTGTCATATTTTCTTTGTTGTTGTTTTAACTGGTTTCAAATTTGGTGATGGTTTCATTGCAGTGGGGCCTTGGTCTCTTTTCTTTCAGGAACTCCGCGAACTGGTCCTCAAATACCGTGAAGATATCATTAGCGTACGGACAGCGGCGGATCACTTGGAAGAAAAACTGAAAGCCGAGATTTTGTTCTTGAAAGAGCAGATTCAAGCTGAGCAGTGTTTAAAAGAGAATATCGAAGAGACTCTACAGCTAGAAATCGAGAACTGCAAAGAGGAGATAGGTAAGAGGCGAAGCAGCGCCGGGAGGTGGGGGTAGTTTGTGCCGGACAAACTGCCAAAGTCGGAACATAACCTTAGGCTAGAAGACCACTGCTGACCTGGTTGTGTGGACTAAAACCGCAAGCATTCACTGGATTTATAGAGTGCTCAGTACTATCTTCAGCCCTCTAAAACAAGCCCATAAGAGAGTGTCATTATTGCTGCCATAGCAAAGGCCACATCACTCTGCAGCAGGGATCAGCAACACATAGACTGCAGTGGGCAACTGTCATGGGTTATGGGGCTGCCTGCCCCCCAGAAACCTTGGAGGACTGTACCTCCATTTACCTTTGTGTTAGAAGAAAGGCCTTTCTGGACCTAAAATGGCTTGGAAGGCCCCAAAACAGGATAGTACTGCAACCCTTACAGGCATTTATTTCCCAAAATCATAGAATTATACAATTGGAAAGGAGTCCCAAGCATCAGCTAGTCCAATCTTTTGCCATGTAGGAATCCAAAGAACTGAGAGGGAGCCCTCCAGCCTCTTTAAAGAGCTCCAATGAAATCCACAATCTTCATTTTTTAAGTCTTGGGGGGGTCACATGCGTGTGCATTCTCCCCACACCTGACATAGTCCCCACTCTTTTTGGAAAAGAGGCATCACCCATCACTGTCCAGATGGATAACTCATGGAGAATTGCAGCTCAGAAAGTATGGTCTCCCCTTGAAACAGTGTGCATGGCCTTGCTTTGGTAGTGTTGTTTTTTAAAATATGCTTTTATTTTTCCTGTGAGATGGGCTTACACCCAAGAAATGGATCACATATCCCTCCCTAAATTGCGTATCCCAGGATTCCAGAGCGTCTATGGCAGTTAAAGTTGAATCACAGCACTGTCGTTGTGTAAAACAAGACAAACCACCGTTAGCGAGTATTTTCCAATGTACAGACTGCCGTTTTGTGCCCTGAGAACAACCTGGTTTCCGAGTTTCTGCCATTACTGTGGCTCTTCACTGGGATCTACCTCAGTTTGTAAACAGGGAATGTTAGCATATCTTTTTATCATAGAGTGCCATCGCTGTACATGGTGCTTTGCAAGAAAAAGAGCAAGAAAAAACCCCAGACTTTTCTAGTACACTTTTGAAGAAAAATGAGTCCAGAGTTGTAGAGATACAGAGGAATAGACATCTCAGTGAATACCAGCTTTATGGTTTGTATATAAGAGTTTTGATAGAATGCCAGCTGAACGAATGAGGGAGGGAACACTTCCAGGCCCAGCCCAGGTAATGTGAGCTGAACTGTTGCACAAAATTGTTTTCAAAAAACAGTGATCCTTGTTCACACCCCAAGGATTTGAGTAAGGCAAAGAGGAGAAGTTTCACCCACCTTCTCCAATGCTGTTTCATTTACCCTCTACAGGTGAAGAGTGTTATTTCCAACCCAGAGACCACTGTGCATCTTCTACATAGGGCTAGGAGCGCTTTTGGAGACAAGGGCTGCTTGACTCAGATTCCTCAGGCCTTCCTAGCGTTGCTTCAAAATCCTCAAGGGGCTTAAATTCTCTTTCCCTTTTCTTGCAGCTGCTGCTTCCAGTCTAAAAACAGAATTGGAGAGAATAAAAGCAGAGAAGGAGCAGGTAAGGGCTCCTCCATCCAGACACAACTCCAGAGATGCTCATCAGAATCTTCTCCTCCTTTGATGGGAGTTATAGTCTAGCACAAGGTTGGGAGAGACGATGCTGCAGCAGAGAAATAAAAGGAATCTTCTAGTTCCATGCCTTGTCTTTGGTTGTACCGGTCACCTATAGGATTGTAACTGCTTTGGAAGGCTTGGCCACAGATCTAGTTCTTCCAGGGACAAGGGAGTTTGATGCTGTCTGCTCCTAGAAATCAGAACCCTCTCTTTGCCCTAATATGTAATTGTCAATTAACTTTTTAAAAAATTTGGCCCAGGGAAAGAGAGGGAGAAACTGGAAGTTTTGAAGGAACGTATCTTAAGAGATTCCTCATCATAGGCGTTCCTCCCTTTGTGGCTTTTTCTCACAGAGGAATGATTCTGTTGATGTGAAATAGTAAAACTGACATTAAGGACAGAGCCAGCTTGCCTTTTCACAGGATCATATCCAAAAGTCAAGCTACCAGTTGGATAACTTTTGACAGGTTGTTCCCTGTACCTTGAATCCCACTCTGTTCATTCTGTATATGCCCTGACAGCACACTGGCAAAGGGACAAGCTTTGTTGTCTATCCCATAGTGTGCCAGTTAAAGGAACCAGGTGAGTCCTTAACATAAGACTGGCAGAGTAGATGAGAAGAAAAGTCTCCAGTTGTGGCGGCTTCTCACAGTTAATTCCTGGGCACCAGCAGAGAACTCTTTCCACCTAGTTTTAGAAAGGCAAAGAAAGGAACCAGGCAGGGTAGCTGATGGCCGTACCCAGTTTGTATCCTATTTAGATTTGTCCTTTGATATTTCACAGTTGGAGTCCACCTTGAAGGAAAAAATGCAGCAGCTGGAAGGCTTTCAGGAGAGGAAAAACAGCCTCGAAGAGCAGTTGAAGAAGGAGGCAGCTGCAAAGGTAACAATGGTTGAATTATTATTATTATTATTATTATTATTATTATTATTATTTATATAGCGCTGTAAGTTTACACAGTGCTGTACATACAATCTTATAGTTAGACGGATCCCTGCCCACAGGCTTACAGTCTAAAAAAACAACACAAAAGAATGGGGGTGTGCTCACGTCTGCCTGTGTCTGTGTCTCTTGGATGTAAAATCAGGATTGTTATCTTGATTCAGGCTAATCTCGAGCAGCTGATGTTTGAGGAGAAGAGCAAAGCACAGCGGCTGCAGACGGAACTGGACGTCAGCGAACAAGTACAGAGAGATTTTGTAAAGCTCTCTCAGACCCTTCAGGTAAGGCCCTCGGGGACCCTGGACAAAATGGTGAGGGGAAATGGCATTGCGTCACTTTCCGGTTGCCATTTGGAGAGGGACTGCCCAGGGAAATGGAGATATTTTGTGGGAGCTGCGTTGTGGGGTGCTTGTGGGGGTGAGGATATTTTTATGTCATTTCCCACATTTAGGGTAAAAAAATTGCCTGCAGATCACAATGATTTTTTTTAATTGGGTTTGCTTTGTGGGACTGGTGGGGGGCTTTGGGTCTCCTGAATGGACCTCTTGTTACAGGCAGAGAAATGGAGGGCTTCCATTTTCTGGGAGATTTCTGCCAGTTTTTTTTTTAACTTCCTGGGATTTGGGCAGGTTGCTCCCACGTATCCTTTGCCTGACTGCTGCTCACCATCTGTCCCATTTTCCTGGCTATGAGAGGCTACAATTCCCCCTGTAAGGTATTGCCTTTTTTGGGAAGGCCCATCATATAACCCCAACTTCTTGCCTCCTCCTGTGTGGGCCTTTGTCCTAAGTCCGGAGTGGATTCTCTCATCATCGAATGTAAATGCCCTTTCTCCCTATGGAAGAGCTCTGGGGAAGGCAAAAGATCAACATCTGTTTGCAGCGATGAGTAAAAATGTCCTTGGCGAATGTTGCTCTCAAAGCAGAGCTGGGAATCCACTTCTCCATTGAGCCGACCTTCCTTCTGTTCTTATCTAACAGGAGCTGTGGGATAAGATAAACCAAAGTCATCTTGAAGGCACATAATAGCAATATTGCAGGAGTACCTCATAACCAAAATAGACTTAAAGAAAGGCCTTTCAGTCCCACCTTCTCTGTTTAATATTGGTCTCCATTAATGGGAAACATAGGGAAGCCAGTGTGGTGTAGTAATTTGGATGTCGGACTAGGGCTAGAACAGGGTTGACATCTCTTCGCAACCGTGGAAACCCAGTGGTTGCTCTCGAGCGAATGCACTCTCTCTCAGCCTCAGAGAAAAGCAACGGCAAACCTGTTAGATGAGCCTATCATGGGCTTTTCACATTAAGAATTCTTCCTAAGTTAGAAATGATTTGGAAGGCACACATCAACCTCAATAGCCCACCTATTAGCTAATCTGTGATGCGTGCCTTCCTAGTGAAAAAATGTAAAAGCTTTGGCTGCAGGTGGTTAATCTGCTGGTTTTTACAGTTTGCAAGTCCTGCCAAGGGTACGTCCCTTTGCGGGTTTATTCTTTACTGATTCCCTTTTTTCCGACGCCTGGTTTTTCTGCGCAGGTCCAGTTGGAACGGATCCGGCAGGCCGACTCCCTGGAGAGAATCCGCGCGATCCTCAACGACACGAAACTGACAGACATTAACCAGCTGCCCGAAACATGACACCCGCAGTAGCGAGGGCTCTGAGGCTGCCTCTTTGGGGTTTTTTTTTTTTCCCTTCCCGAAAAACTGATCTTTATAGCGAAACGTTTAATAATTATTATTATTATTATTTAACTCTTTAACTGAAAAGAGCAGAAGATGGCACAAGGAGGGAGAGCAGTGGTCCAGAGGCTGTGTGTTTCCAGGAGGGAGAGGCGGTTTTGCGTGAGGGCATGAAAATGGTAAAGATTGAAAGAAAGCCGTGTGGGGATGCTTTGGGGTGTCTGTCCTCGGTGGGCTCAGGCGTTTCTGGGTCGCTGCCCTCTCCCTCTCCTCCACTTTTCCTTTAACTAAAAAGCAGCTCCCTATCCTATTCTCTCTTCTTCCCCTTGTGCAAAAAAAATATTCCCTCTTCCTCCCCAATTCTTTTTGACGCGAAGCTGTTGACCTGCACCCTACCGGCGACTGGATGGTCACCGACAGTGTTTAGCCAGGGCAGGAGGGGTGTGTAGTAAGCTCTGTCAGTATTTTATATTAAAATATGGATTATTTTCAGGAGGCTGGGAGTTGGGTTGGGGGACTTTCTAGCTCGGTGCACTTTTGGTCTTGTGTTTTTCAGTGGCAGAAGAGCCCCGTTCGCAGCCGAGAAATAGCGATGAACAGGAACATGGGGGGCAGGTGGGATCAGAGGAAAAGGATGAGGGACATTAATCCACTGGGGATCGAAATCTCCTAGCCAGCCGAATTCTTAGGGGAAGGGATACTTCAAGAGCAGAAACACCCGGCAGGTAGAGCGAATGGTGCCTTTGTCTCAGAAACGGGAGGCAGTAGTTTCCAGCCCAAGCTGAGCAAAGAAGATCAAGAGCCTTTTCTTATTGGATTCCTTCTAGCGATGGGGAGGAGGTTATGAGTTATGTCCTTCTGAGAAGTTGCGTGGATTTTTAGTTTGGAAAGAACTGGGGGATAAAAGTGGTGCGGTGTCTTGGGACTGTCGACTCTAAGGCAGAACTGGTGTCATGTCGGACCACTTGGTCTTGCTGTAGTCTCACGGAAATTGTTGAATTCAGAAGCAGGTCCTCAGGCTCAGTTTTAGTCCATCGAATGGGACCCCAGCGAGGCCTTTCTCGCTCTGGATCTGACCCCTTTTGAGAGAATGGGAACGGAAGTTGCACTTTGCAAAACGGAAAGTGCGTTTGATTCATTTCTGTCAGCATGAACCTGTGATTTCTCCCTGTGTTGGTAAAAGTTTACAGCTTCCTATCAGGTGCACCTTTCAAGGGAAGGTGTGTGTGTGTGTGTGTGTGTGTACAGTAGTTGAGGACAGTCGCCCATGACTACGAATCCTGTCCCCGTTCGCGTGGTAGCACGGATGGCCTTTTAAAAAGTGGCGAGTTGCAAGTGTTTTTCTACTTCTCTTGCTCTCCAAAGGCAAGCCATTGACCTAAATTATGTTCACAGTAGCCAAGCAGCCATTGATCTAAATGCCGCTCGGCATCTCAGCATAGACAAAAGCACAGGATAAAATAATGCCACAGTTTAGGCTTAAGTGTTTTGGGGGAGGCACAGTCAGTCACTTGAGCATTTCTATAGAAGGTTTCACTTACATGACTGCTAACTACAGAATGGCAAAACTGTCTTAAAGCAGAAGCACCTGGCAGCGATGAACACAAACTTGGGGAAGCCCGGGGTAAGGTGAAAGAGGGATTTCCTCTTCTCGAGCTGCATTGGGAAATTTCTTTTGAGTCCCTAACGTGGTCCTTTTCTCAATCTTGCTCATGACATCCAACCCTGGCTCAGTCTGTTCAGATATTTTGGGTTTGGAGACTCTTCCGGTGAAGCATCTCTCGACAAAAAAGTCAGCTTCACTCAACACTTTTGTTTGAAAGAATGGCTTAAAACGATGTACTTTGGGTCTGGTGTAATGAACTATGATACTTCAGTGCTCTGTCCAGTTTTGGAATAAAAGACTAGTACTGTGCCGAGACCAACTGTCTTCACAGTTCTCGTTGTCCATCCTCAAGCATAGAACTATTCCAAATACAGTTATTTTCAACTCCTGTGCCAGAGGGGAGGAAGAAGCGGGTTAGAAAAGCAGTGCTCGATTTAAAACCTTGGTAGCCCTAACTTAAACCTTAATGAATGTTGACAATACCTTGCTTCAAGTCAGAAGCCCTAGGACCCCCAAACCGCCCGCAAGACTATTTATTTGAGGCCGCCCGCTCGGCTGCATACTTTTTAAAAGGGAAAATAACTTAGCGATGGCAAAAGATCATGAGCGTGGAGCCTAGTTGCACAGTGGACTTGGCAGCCTTTCTTCCACGATTAAGCTTTTTTTTTTTTTTTGGTTTTCGTATTTAAAGGGAAAGCTGTGCCTGCCTCATTCTAGCGTCCCTGACTCTCTCTTGCTGGAAGAGGGACCGTGTAATTTATAACCTTGGCTTTTGGTCTGTAGCGACTATGAACGAACGGGGTCCGATACTACAGTCGCAGCTGCTGCGCGCAGAACGTAGGAGGAGAAAAACCTGCAGGTTTTAGCTCTGTTCTGTTATTACTTGTACAGTCTTAATACGTGCAACATAAAAAAGTGCTTTACAGCATGTGTAATACTTAACTGTAACCCCTTTACTTTGGTGGTTCTCGTGGCGTCACAATTCAACCTCTCAAAAGCATGGTTTGGCCAAGGATAAGGGTGGGGGAAGACGGGGAAGTCTATACAGAACACCCCTTTTTTTCTTTGTAAAACAAATAAAAACCTAGCCTTTCGATTCCACCGCAGGAGCGTTTGGGATGATGCTGTATTCCAACAAGCCACCGGTGTCCTGTGAAACTGTGGGTGTAGAATTCTCCTGTCTACTGAATTTAAAAAATTAAATTAAAAAAAAACTGTAACCATTTGTTAACTGTATTGAAGGTGTATCCTTACGAAGTGTTACAAATTAAAGGAGGAAATAATTAAAAAGAAAAAGTCTTACGCGATTCTTCTCACGCTTCTCTGCTTAAGCTAATAAGGGTTTGTCATTTTTTTCCCTCGAAAAGTCTCACGGGGGAAGATCGAAGGCAGGTCTTTGCCACCGAAAGAAACGGACGCTGCGTGAAATCAGTGCCCCACTGACCTCTCGGCTGAAACATCTACCGTACCCCTTGAGATTTTTATCCTCAGACGGACTTCTTTAAAAAGGTAATTTATTAAACTATGCAGACAATGTAAGAAAAATTATACAAACAACTTATAAATTAGGAGGAAGGCAACTCATTAACATTCCACAAAAGTTAACAGCCGCAGCTTTAAAAGGCTACATGGTTTCTGATGTCATTGATCTGTTTCACCATCTCCTGGATGTGTTCTCCCCTGCAAAAGAAAAAGGAAGAAAAACCCAATTCGATACAGCAGTGATTGTGAGCAAAGAAAACAGGGAAAATTCAGTGGATCCTTCGTGTCCATGGATGTGCCAGTCCCATTGTAGACAGTAGGGTACTGAAACGGCGTCCCTTATGTAAAACGGGCAAGATCGAGGTTTGCTTTTGGGAATTTATATTTTTGAGCTAGGGATGGTTGATACAGAGGGCTGACTGTAGTAACGTTAGGAAACCTTTTGGACAGTCCACAGCCAATTTTACCATTAGGCTGCTGCAATTGTAAATGCAGGACTCAAGAGGGCCTGTATGTATTTGCGCATCTTCCTTACTGTGTCCCCATCAGGGTCATAAAAACGGTCCTTAAAAATGAAAGGGACGGGTGGGCTTTCTCTCACACACACAGAGGTGTGGCAATACAAATACTTGGGATGTATAAACCGGGACACGTTACAGACATTTCCAAGAGCAGCACTGAAACCCAAACCACTCCTCAGCCTGGGAGAGTCCTTTGCCATTCATCAAATCTATCAAGATGTCACAGGAGGGTTAATGTGATGCCAACTTACTCCTCTTTCAGAACGGCCTGGATGCATTTCCTCTGATAGGTACTGAGGGAGATGCTGGACATCCGGGAGCCGGTTCCCTTCTCCGTTTTCCCTTGCTGGTAGTTCTTTTTCATTTTAATCTACAGGCAAAGACATAAGGACAGCCTCCTCAAAATCCTTTAAAGCCACAAACGGTAAACAGGTGGCCTCCCCAGATGCAGCAACTCCCATCCTGCACTGCCGAGCCTGACCGGGGCTGATGGGAGTTGAAATCCAGTATCTGGAGGAGCGAGGGTTTCCACCACTACCATTGAAAAGTGACTCAAGAAAGGCTGAACTCGCTTCATGTTGGATGCGCATGTTATTTTTATTCACACCGCACAATTACAGTGCTGCGTTCCACTTTAACTACTATGGCACCATCCTAAGGAAGCATGGGATTTGCAGTGTAGGGTCATTTACAGTTCTGAGCCAGAGAGACTTTGCGTCTCCTGACACTGCAAATGCCGTTTTCCCACAGAATGTTGCCATAGTGGTAAAAGTAAAATAATAGTGCTATGGGCCCTTGGTCTCCTGAAAGCATGAAAAAGAAAAGGCTCACTCGCCTGTCTGATACTGTTTCCTAAGCGCCACAAATGCTCTTGAATTGTCTGCAGCTCTTTCTTCATATCCTTTTCACTGTCTGACAAGACAGGCAGCTGAGAGTGAAAACTGCGCAGCACCTTCTTCATCCTTGAAGGGCAAAGACAAAACACAACAGATCAAAATGCCCGTATGAAGCCGTGCGGGAGGCCACACCAACACCTGAGGACCAATACCAAGGGGCTTTAAGTTACAGGAGAGTAGTTTTCAGTGGAACGTGAGAAGCAACTCGTGACAGTAAGAACCAAATGCCTAGAGAGCTGGTGGGGGTCTCTTTCGCTTTATGTCTTCAAAAAGAGCCTTCAAAATGATTGTTAAAGGAGCTAGGCGGCAGCTGGGATGGTCGGCTTTGTTCCTTACTGCTGCTGTCCAACTTCCCCCAAAGCCCAGCTTCTTATTCCTCACTCGGCGCACTCTGTGACGCCCAGAGGATGCATGGTTTTGTGACACGGCTCCCCAAGAAAGCCTCGGCAGTCTCAATAGCATCAGAAAAAGAGGGATGCTCCTCTCCAGGAAGCGCCTCCCTGTCCTTACCTGTTCACAATGTCGTCTTGTTTCTCTTTGGCTTCCTCGTACTTGTCAGCCAGGCGCTCTGCCATCTCCCGCAGGCTTTTCCTGGAAGCGGAAAAGAAACGTTACGTTTTGTTCGTATGGCGGTGAAAATTGAAAAATTGAAACAAACGCTTATTTGTTCGTAGAGAGATCTTGTAGCACCTCTGAGACCCAACTGAAAGAAAGAAATTGGCAGCCTGAGCTTTCCTAGACTTCAGTCTACTTCCCCAGATGCAGTCTACTTCATCAGATGCTTATTTACTCTTTTCCTGTGACAAAATAACTTCTGGATTGTAAGCTCAAAGGCAGGGACATGCATTACTGGTTTGTAAAAAACATTCTGGGAGGAGAACAAAAATGCTTGGAATAGGGAAAGAGGGAGAGAAAGCAGCCCAGCTTATCAGAAATGGGTTGGCCTCACCTTTCTTCTCGGCAGTAGCCAAGATCCTCCAGCTGCTGCTTCTTCTGTTCACGCAGCAATTTCACTCTGAGGACCAAGGGGAGAGGCCAAAATGTTAGACTTGGATACAGTGCAGATGCCTGTACTCTCCTCGTTTCCTTTTTTAAACTGAGATTAATAAATTTTGGGAAACAGTTCATACAGTCATAAAAACATAAGAGCTAGAAGGGACTGCAAGAGCCATCTAGGGCAAGACAACACATTCCTGACAAGATGGCCATCAGCCTCTGTTTAAAAACCTCCAAAGGAGGAGACACCATCACCCTCCAAGGCAGTCCATTCTACTGTCTTACTGTCGAGAAGTTCCTTCCCATGTTTTGGTGAAATCGCTTCTCTGGTCATTTGAATCCAAACGTGGCGAGGACACTTAAAACACAAACACACACAGGCTAGACAGAATCACGCAAAAGACACTATCCCGTTGCTTTTATTGTCTCCCAAGGAAAGGGAGAGGAGGAAGAGCCTCACTGTGAAGAAAGACAAAGTACACAGACAAGAGCAAGGTCTCCATCCATTCATGCAAGGCACTCCTTGGATTAGCCCCATGATAACACAAAGCAAGGAAACCCTCTTTGGAACAATGCAGATTATTCCAGCGGCTAGGAAATCTAATGGCTACAGACTCTTGTCCATATTGCTCCTGAGAACGTCAGGAGGTGCTATAGATCAGTGCCACTCAAAATGGAGGTCCAAGGATCAGTGTCGGTCCACAAGCCGGACCCTGGAGAGTTTCCAGGAATAAATGTAACCACTGTAGCCAAAGGGCACAAATCTAGGGCTTTCTCCCAGGCATGCTGAGGAGAAAAAACTGCCGGTCCCCCACACAAGATACTTTGAAAGGCGCTGATACCGATCCCAAGTTCTTTGGGCATCTGAAACTGACCACTGCAGTGGTCCAGAGCACCCAAGAGCTGCCCAGCAGGTTTTAGAAGCTTTTACCTTCGCTGGATCTCTTCTCGGGCCAAGTCCTGTTTCAGAATGTATTCCTCCCTGAACACTTGGGTGGCTCTGCTGAGAAGCTGAAGGCATTCCTCAGGAGGTGGAGAAGACTCTTTATCTGCCATCCTGAGAGGCAAAAACATCACCATCTTAACATGCAAAGATATATTATGCCCCGAGAAGAAAAAATTAACATGGCCTTTTCTCATCTACTGTGTCCTCTCTTAGCTAACAGCTGAACTGCCCATAGCAAGGCCAAAGCCCTCTCTACCCACGACTGTTTCACTTGCGTCTACCACAAGGCAGTGTTCAGAAAGGCCACAAAGCAACACCTCAACTCCCTTGGGTCTCCATCAGGCTTGCAGGTATCACTACCATGGAAGCGGGAGACTGAGGGTGGTGAATAGGATGCTAAGAAGGGGAATGGAAGAGCTTGGATCAGCCAGGACAGAAAAGGCCACAGGTCACAATATTGGTGAAAAAAAGTACCAGCCTTGGTATCTCGCCACACAGAAGATGTGTCCAGCAAAGTGGGTCTCATAAACAACTACCCAAACAAAGTCCTGATTCCTCCTCTCACTATTCCAGGTTACCCTTCCGGAAAAGGCAAGGGCTTGGCAAAGCACCAATGCCTCTCATTCCCTGGTCACCCTGCACCTCTTTGAAGGCCAACAGCTCAAATGAGAAGGCCAGCTTTGGACCTAGGGGCCCAGGAATGATGGGTGAAAAGATGATGAACACCTTTCCTTGGTATATTAAGTTTCAGCAGAAAGAGATGCCTTACTTCAACAGCAACGGGTTGGCAGAGACGCGAGACAAGATGCTCTGGATGTGTCTCTCGAAGGAGTCTTGCGATTCAGCCACGATGCGGAGGGGTGAGGCCATAACCTGAGAGTCTTCCTTGGTGCACAGAAGTGGAGGGCAGGGAGGGTGGACGGCAGAACTGTCAAAAGAAAAACACCAGGCATCTGTCAGCATTCACCAAAGACCCCTCCCCAGTCTTCGCCACACTCCTCCAGATCTTTAAAACAGTATCACCAGTGATCAAGAAATCTCAGCTGGGATTACCAGCCAAACCCATGCTTTGTATCATCACTGGCTTCGCCTCTCTGAGCCCTGCTTCCTGAAGGGAAGAGGAGAGGCATATCACGCGAAAGTGGTCTGATACGTACAGAAGGGGCTTGGTGACGCATTCGTAAGACCCAGTGAGGCAGACCATTGTGGGGCCTAGGATGTCTGAGATGATGCAAAACCCTCTAATGGAGGCAGATTGCCTAGAAAAAGACAAAAGGAGGAGAAAAGTACACATTAATACCCTCTGGAAAGTTTCAACAGGCTCAAGTGCAGAACAGCAAAGCCATCTTGAGAGTAAGAAGGCTAAGACTTTAGCACTTCATCCAATTCTTATTGATCAATTTTCTTTATGTTTGGGTTTAAGAAGGCCACTGGATTTTGAACACTTGGTTTCTTTACCTTCTAGCTAAAGACAAGCTGATTGGATGTCCATCAGAGAGAATAGAGGACCCTGATGGACAGACGCTGTGGATGACATCTTGTTCATGAAATACGTGTTGCACGTCTGGTTCATGCCACTGCCATTCATTTTCATGGTTGCTGCACAGATTTTGGAAGTCTCTTCCAACCATGGAATGACCAAAGGGCCCCAGAAACCTACCTTTTGACCCCCCCACGACACAGACATTTCCATGTTGCTGAAGAGCAGGGAGTGGTAAACGGTAGGTTTTGTGAATAGCTGCAAGATATTGCCCTTCCTTTCTCTCTCACAAATAGGCTGCCTGTGACTTATAGGGCTCTGTGCTACAGGAGGATATTCTGGATCCATCGAGTATGGCTCAATTTCAGCAGCGACTGCTATGACCGTGGCAAACCTAGCGCCAGTGAGGTCCCTCGTGCAAAGTCTACTGTGCCCGGACCCACCCCCAGAAACAGCACCCAGGTAATGAAGAACATGTCTTTGGCAAGGAGTGGCTCGCTCTTACCTGCACGGCAGAGGCTTGGTGCAAAGGATGTGCTCTACAAAGCATCTCTGTTCGGCTCCAAGCTCTTGCAAACTGTCCTTGTCTTCCTCATCTGGAAAAAGCCGGCAAACTCATTCGGACATGAGACACAGGCAAGGTTTCAACAACCTTAACACCAGTGTCACAGTTTTAGCTTGCCTGTACATTGCATGTTCAAGGCAGCACTCGAAGAAGATTTAAATGCTTCGCTTTAGGAAAGCGAGGTGCCCAAGCCACATCTCACCTGAGCTGAGGAATTTGTGGAGCTTGTTGATCCAGGGAAGGCCAACGCTGTGCACGCCAGCGTCATGCGTACAGTGATAGCGAGTGGAACATTTTGGATCTGAAAACGCAAGTTCATTCACATGTGAGCGGACAGCCAAAGCTCCGGTTTTAAGTCCTTAAACCCCATCTTCAGTAAGCAAGCACTCACACGACCCTCTCTGGTTCACCAGGCTCAACAGAGATTTCCCCTCCTTCCCTTTGGCTTAATTCTTTAGGAGAAAAGGAATGATTTCGGTTCCCACGTCAAAGAAATTTAGAAAAGCTCTTTACTAGACATAGGAACGGGCCACAGGATGAAGAGGTCACACTGCAGCTTCTCGGGCTGAACTTGGAGAAGTTATTTTTAGACTACAACTCCCCGAATCTCCCAGTCGGTTTTTCCAAACTCTTAAGCAGGAGTCAACCGTACAGTAAAGGCAGTTTAGGGCACTGGAGAGCCAGGAAGCAAAATGCTCACCAGGTCGGTTGGTTGGAGGTTGCCCTGTGAAGCAAACAGCGCAGAGTTTGGCCATATTTTTAACTGCCTTTACCTGTAATATGGACCCTACACCGAGTGCAAGAGGACAGCGACGGAGGCAACATGACTCAGTCTCCTACCTTGGTGCAATTTAATCGGGCAGGAGAAGTCCGACTCCAGCGGCTCTTCTCCCTCTTTCGAGGCCAGCCGCAGCGCAAGCTCCAGCTCGACGCATTCGAACACGTAGAGGGACGGGATGAGGTCCGTTCTTGAATCCCAGGATTTGACAGACTGCAGGGAGCATTTGAATGATTCTGTTAAGGTTTCTCTACTCAGAAGGGTTTAAGTCCACTTTAAGGAGCACTTTGCATGCAAGTTGTGCTGCCAGGCGGGTGGGAAGCAAACTCAGCTTGCCAAGCCTAATTCCAAAAAAACTCTGGTTAATTCTAACTATAACTAAGCTATATGATTAGCTGTGTTACAGCTTGTTTTGGAATATCCAAACGTACCATTTGTTCATCGTCCTCTTCCCCTTCCAGCACCACACAGTGATACAACATTCCCGATTCAGTGGCGATCACCAAGATGTTGGGGACGCACGGAAGGCACAGAACCGCGCAAGCGTCGTATCCGTAATTGTCTTCCGCCGCGGGGTGCATGGGCAGGGGACCCAACAGCTTGCCAAGGTTCCCTGCGCTAAAACAACCCAAGACACGAAAAAAAACGTTTATTGTCGCCAACCTCTACATCACTTTCACGCCAACCCAAAGCTCCAGATAAGGCCCAGATTGTCACCGTTTCCCACTACGGCTAACCAGATGCTTCTGTCAGAATCCAAAGAATCTGTCATGGGTTTTATTATGTTAGATACAGAAAGCTTGTTAAGTTCTGTTAAATTGGGGATGTGGGAATGACAGTAAGGTGGGAAAAATATTGTGGAAGGGCTGCCTCAATCCGCAGGGAGAGTCAGGGTACAAATAAATTCTTATTCTTATATGTTAAACTGCTGTGAAGACACTGTTTGCTGAAGCTGAACTGTGAAGGGTGCAGAAGGAATTTGATCTGAGTTCATCAGTAGGTTGAAGATTGTTGTAATATTTGTGGGGAACAGTTAGAAAGTTGTTATGGGAAAGGGCTGAAATGTGTCCCAAAAGTGTCCCAAATGGGGCAGGGTTAGTTAGTTCTGCCTTTATTATCTTGTGGAATGGGCATGGCTTTTTAGTTCTGATCAAGACGCATTATCCGCTTCCGATGTCTGCAATAAATGTCTTTCGTTCAGCCTAACAAAGACTGACTGTCTGCGCATTCAAGAGTTACAACTTCAGCTAGCAGGGCATGCATTCAAGTTTGGAAAAACTGACTGCGCCTCTCAGAATCCTCCCAGCAGCCGCAGGGACTGAAACATGCTGGGAGTTATAGTTCACCCTCTGGTATGAAGGCGACAGGACTCTTGCACTGGCATTCAGGTTTACTGCCTTTGAACAGAGGACCTGCTGTCTGAATCGCCACAAAGTATGGAGGCGAACTGTCAACATTTGGGAAGGACACTTGGTTTTGTCTAGGCTCTCTCTCCATCCCAGGTTAGTACCGCCTGCTAGGCCCTGGATGATGATGATGATGATGATTAGTAATAGTAGTATTGTCACAGAATTATGTTTTTTTTTAACTCAGAAATTCACCCGAGTTGATCTGACCGCCAGCCAAACTGACTTAAAATAAAAAGGCCAATATCCTTGTGTAAGAGATTTCCTAAACCTTTGATTTCCATTCACGTTTGAATGAAGAAGAATGATTTGCTTTTTTACAAATGTATTAATACCCTCTTGTCATCTAAAAAAAGATGTTTAACCAAAACATTGACTAGTGAAAGAAGGAAGGAAGGAAGGAGATGAAGAGGAACGTCTAGAAGGGGAACCACAATCACAGTTTAGGTCTTTACCTGTGGACCAGACTGATGTAGGTCAGGAAGGTCTCCCCGTTTTCATATAAGATGTACAAAGGATATGCCAGCACCTCCTCTTTCTCTTGCTGCTCAGCAATGTTTTTGGGGACTACCGTCAGGGGGCCAAAGTCAAGAGCCACGGCGGTCTCCCCTATCAACGCTGTATAGGTTCTCCTGAGGAAGGGAAGGCAATTCAGTCAGGAGTAAGCTCCTGCACGCTCAAGCTTCTCCGGCAAGGAAGCAAGAGTCGTGTTTGTAGAGACGATAAATCTTACCCTTTGTTAAGCCTCAAAGTCTCCTCGTCGGCAGCCGAGGAAAGAGCGATCACTTTCACGGGGGTCTGAGGCGAACTCAGGCTGTAAATCCTAATAGGCAACAATTGGTTTAAAAATAAATCACGTTATCAGGTAACCAGCCCAGAGATTCCCCCAACAGCTTTTAATATGATTTTTTAAAGCACAAAATTCTTTCAGCAGCAAGAGTTGGCCCACTATCGCTTTAGCTAGAAAGCCAGTTTTGAACTGAACACGACCAGGCTTAAGCTCAGCCACAACGCTTGGTATTTGATCCCAGACTAGCCATTACTTTATACTTTAAATGATTAGGAGTTACTTTTTTGTAATTCATCCCCTGGAATCCACTTACAAACATGATCAGTGGCTCTGCCGTTTGGGCATTCTCAGAACTTAGTCCAAAAAATAAATTGTCTAGGCTCCGTCTTAGCAACATCCTTGTAAAGTTTCACGAAAGAGGCCATAGCTCAGTCGTAAGAGCGCACGCCGAGGGCCCCAGGTTTGAAAGTGTAGATGGGGCCGAGAAAGTACCGGAGACCACTGGGAGAGTCTGTGGCAAAGACAAGCTTTGAAACCACAAAGGTTCCTAACTAGTTCATACTCTTTGCCACTTTGTTCTTCAAACTCTTACAAACAGCGGGATGAAGGACTGAATGCACTACTGTGCTATCGGTACCGGATCGACGACAGGGAAACCACACTCCTCTGATTTTTTTTAAAACTCTGCTTAAAAAGCAAACCATTCAGAGAAGAAAAGTTACCGTATCGTGTTGTCGGATGTTAACAGCACAATGTGGGGCTCCAGGCTCTCGCTCGGGTACCAGGCGGCATGCTTCAGCGTCAAAGTTGTCGAACTCGTGAAGAATCTTTCAGCGATGGGTATAGTGCTGGAAAAGAGGTTTGATCAGTGAAAAGCGCTGCGTTTCAACTGAAAAATGGGCTGCCAACACCATGGATTGTCAGCATTTATTACCACTTATTATTATTACAGTATTATTTTCTGTATAGATACAGGTATGCATACTGTGAAAATCTGCAGCTAAGAACGTCTGCATTTTTCACATATTTGGTAACCGCGTCACAGAACAGACTAAACCAGTTATAAAGCAGCTTGACGCCACTTTAACCGTCCTAGCTCCATCCTGGAATTTATAGTTTGGTGAGGTATTTAGCCTAGTCTGTCACAGAGGTTGGCGCCTCACCAAACTACCCATCCCAGGATTCTGTAGGATAGCGTCGTGGCAATTAAAGTGGTGTCAAGCTACTTCATTTCCGCCGTGCGGATACACCCAGTCTCTCCTTTGGGAATATCCCTTTTAAAAAAGTGTTGTCGCTGTTGTTGCGCGACGACCCCAAGGCAAACCTATCACCGGGTTTTCTCGGCCAGATTTGTTCAGCGGGGTTCTGCCGTCGCCATCCTCCGAGGCCGAGAGCGTGTGACTCGCCCAAGGTCCAACGGCGGGTTTCCATGGCCGAGCGGGGATTCGAACCCTGGTCTCCAGAGTGGCAGTCCAACACTCAAACCACTATGCCAAATTTAAAAATCATATACCGTATATACTCGACTATAAGTCGACCTCATATATAAGTCGAGGGCAAGTTTTGGGGATTTCGATATGACCATGGGTAAGTCGAAGGCACCAAAGCTCTCTTGACAGAGAAGGCTAAATGTCTCACAAAGCTAGCATTGAGCCAGGGCACTTAAAGCGGTCTCAGACTGGACTATTTCTGCAGCGTGGATTGGACCCGGGTTCTCCGACTGGAAAACCGAGGCCCTACAAACCTGCAATTCACCGTCGCCTTCCCGCCTTCGAACTCCGAGTTCTTCCCCCAACGTTTGGGCAACTCCAGCGCCATCAGCCCCTTGGTCCCAACGAGAGCCACGTGTTGCTGGGTCGGGCTCAGCACCGTCTGGTACACCTCGAAAAGGGGCGGATTGATGCACAGCAAGGTCTGGAAAACGCAAACGGAAATTTGGGTTAGCCATGGAAAGGTCAAAAGGAACCCAATGTTAAAAAATCCAGCGCACATCCCTTGCATTTGGTCATCGCTGCCCTTTTGTGCCTCCAAAGCCACTTCTGACTTACGGAGGCCCAAAGGCAAGCCTCCGTAGGTGACGGATGTTGGTCCGAAACAACAACACACTGCAGGAATAATCCAGTTTGAGACCGCTTTAACTGCCCTGGCTCAGTGCTTTAGAGAATCCTGGGGATTGCAGTTTATTGTGGCACCAGAGCTACACAAAACGGTCTCACAAAACTGCAGCTCCCAGGATTTCCTAGCATTGAGCCAAGGCTAGTAAAGCAGTCTCAAACCAGGTTATTTCTGCAGTGTGTTTTGGACAAACTATGTCTTCTTGCACAGTCGGTCCTCTTTATTCGAGCATCCGCACAGCTTGAAACGATTTGGGAATTTATATTTTTGGGAAGATTTCCAAATATCTGTGGGATGCAGAGGGCCGACTGTAATGCGGGCTTGACATCGCTTTAAGCGCTACGGCGTCCTGGGAGTTATAGTTTGGCGAGGCACACAAGCTCTCTTTGCAGAGTCTTAAAGGCCTCGTAAAACTACACATCCCCAGGATCCCGTACGGCGGTTAACCGTCTTATAACTAGTTTTAAGCTTGGATTTGTAATTGATAGTTTTGATTTGATGTTGGTGGAAGGTTGGGGATTGTATTATTTTGGGTATGTCATGCTTTGTAATTTTATTTCCTTTTGCTGTAATCCGTCTTGATCTGTAGGGAGAGACGGGATAAAAATAATACTTATTATTATTATCATTATTATTATTATTATTCAAGCGGCGTCAATCCTAAGGTAATAAGGTCGATAGTAATAATAATAAGAGGTTGAGGACAACCCCGCAGGATAAATATAACAACAACAACAACAACAGGTCAATAATAATAATAATAAGAGATTGATAATAATAATAATAGTTTGATGATAATAATAATAAAAATAATAGGTTGATGACAACCTACAGGATAACAATAATAATAATAATAATAAGTTAATAATAATAAGCGGTCAAAGACAACCCTGCAGGATGATGATGATAATAATAATAATGTCAATAATAATAATAATAGATCAAGGACAACCCTGCAGAATAATAATAATAATAATAATAATAATAATTCAATAATAAAAATAATAATAATAATTGGTCGATAATAATAAAAATGATAATGAGGTCGAGGACAATCCTGCAGGATAAATATAATAATAAAATAATAATAATAATTCTATAATAATAATAATAATAAGAGATCAAGGACAGCCTGCTAGATAAATATAATATTAATTATTATTATTATTATTATTATTACTATTATTCAATAATAATAATAATAATAGGAGATTATGGACAACCTGCAGGATAAATATAATTATTATTATTATTACTATTATTATTTTTCAATAATAATAATAATAATAATAAGAGATCAAGGACAACCCTGAAAGATAAATATTATTATTATCATTATTATTATTATTATTATTATTATTAAATAATAATAATAATGAGATTGAGGACAACCCTTCAGGATAAATTAATAATAATAATAATATTTCGAGGCCAACCCTTCAGGATTGGCCTCTTTGAGAAGGAGGAAAACTGCAACTCCCAGAGGAGGCCTCTTTGAGAAGGAGGAGAACTACAACTCCCGGAGGAGGATTCTGGGAGTTGTAGTCCTCCCCTCAGAAGAAGAAGCAGCACCTGGTAGCGGCCTAGTCCTTCCTCAGGCTGGTCGCCGCCGTCGCCTAGGCCCCGGAGCCCGAGGACGTAGAAGGCGGCTCTCTCGGGGTCCCAGATCAAGAGCTCCGAGCCCAGGCCCAGCATCAGGTCCCGAGGAGGAGGCGAGGAGGAAGAGGCCGACTCCGAGGCTGCTTCGGGCCTAGTGGTCTGGGCCTGGGCCTGGGCTTGGGCCTGGTCCCTGAGGCGGCAGAGCGCGGCGTGGTGAGGCAGCTGGACCCACCAACGCTCCCCTAAGGCCCCCGCCGCCATTATCGAAGCAAAAACAGGCCTCGGGAACCGTCCCCTCAGAAAGGCCGGACTACGACTCCCAGAAGCCCCCGCGCGCGGCCTCTTTTATATAGAGCTATGAAAAGAGTAGAGTGACAGGCCGCTCTGATTGAGAGAAACAGACTGAGAGAGAGAGAGAAATATAACGACTCCCAGAGTGACCATAGACTTCCATAGAGTGAACTACGCTCGCGAGTTTCAGGGTTCCGCTCCAAAAGAGGCCTAGCAAGGCCATGGCTAGATTTAATTTATGTCAACCTAAGGCTCCGTTTTGTGTGTGTGTTTTGTGCCCCATTGTTTTTGGGGTCCTCAATATGGAAAAACAGTGGGTTAATACCCCTTATAACCCTATCTTTTTTATAATTCCTCATATCTTCAGAGACACCCTTTGGGTCTCTGAGGCGGAAAGCGAGCCAAAGGGCGGCCATCTTCCCACTGTCAATCCAAAGCCCAGTTTGTCAGTAATAATGGCGATGAAAAGGTGGGCCTCCTTTTGAGGAACAATTTTTATTAATTATTATTATTACTACTGTACTTTATTATGATATTTACTTAATTTTCTCCCAATGCAGGGCCTCGAAACTCAGGAGAACCCGGCGCCAAACTCGCGCCAAGGACCCACAAAATGGCCGCCGTCGATCCCTATCGCCTGAGCGACATCCAGGCAGCCTCGGACCTCTAAAGCGGCAGCAAAAGGCGACACCGCAACCACTTTTAGCACCAGCAGAGATACTTTTACTATTTTAGTTCAGCGGCGGACAAGATTAAAAAGGCGGCAGCGGGACCTCGTCGCACAGCGTACTTGAGGGGAGCCATTTGGCGACGCTTGGCGACATGCAGTTCACGAAGTGCCAAGGAAGCGGCTTCCATTTATTTCGACCCCAGCTTTTGGAAGCAACTCTGCACCTCCAGATCGTATCCACCATGACGCCCGGATCCTGACCACTACGCCGCTAGAGAGAAACGCCAGGAAGGCGTGCGCCAGATTTTGGCTTGTGGAGTCAGACAAGTATCTCATCTGTGCCTGGAGTTGGAGCCGAATCCCGACGCTAAGAGGCCGGAGGATACGTTTTGCAACTTCGGCGCAAAAACACAAACTCCACCCCCCCGGATGCCGAAACTCGCAGCAAGGACCCACAGAGCACAAAATGGTTGCCATCAATCCCTATCACCTGAGCGACTTTGGGTCTCTAAAGCGGTGGCAAACAGGGACGCCACAACCACCTTTAGTGCCACAAGAGATAGCCCCAATGCTTCCACCATTTCGAGATTCAGAGCGTGGCCTCCAACGGAGTCGTCGCCTCGTCGCATGTCGCACTCGAGGGATGCCACTTGGCGACGCTCGGCGATGCACAGCTCATGATGTGCCAGTGAATCAGCCTCCATGTCGAGCAAAGATTGCGTTGATTCCGACCCCGAACTTTGCACCTCCAGAACGTATCTGCCATGATGCCCGAAGCGACCCGGATCCTAACCACTATGCCGCTAGGGAAAGACATCAAGAGTTGCGCCACATTTTGGCTTCTAGAGGCAACCGTTGAACTTGGATGAGTAGCTCCTCCACACCTGGAGCTGGAGCCCAATCCCGATGCTAAGAGGCCGGAGGATACGTTTTGCGGCTCTGCCGCAAAAACGCCAACGCCACCCCTGAAAGGGGCAAGCTAGCTTGTTTCCCCCCTCACCCTAATAAATAAAATAATTCAGACTATATCGAGTTGTCACGGTGTGATTTTGTTTCTAACTGCAGGGTTTCCATTTGCGGATAGTCTGCCCTCCGTATCCGCTTATCTTTTTATCCACAGATTCCAAGCATTCACAGCTTGAAAATATTCCAAAAATATAAAAATTCCAGAAAGCAAACCTTGCCTTTATCATTTTATACAAGGGACACCATCTTACTGTGCCATTGTATTGAATGGGACTTGAACATCCACAGATTTTGTGATCCATGGAAGGTCCTGGAACCAAACCCCAGTGAAGGGACCACTGTAATATTTATTATTATATTATTATATTATTATATTATATTATTATTTGCTCTTCCTCAGTTCCTTCAAGCAGAGATGGCTGCATCTGCCCATCAGAAATAGTTTGACACTACTTTAACCACCTTGGCTCAATCCTGTGGAATTCTAGTGTTTGTAGTTTGTCTGGCACCAGAATTTTTGGACAAGGTTAAACACTACCCCTTCAAAATATTACACCCTTTAAATACTTAAACAGGGCGATCCTATTTAAATAATTTAAAAATAATTTGATCATCTTGTTTTTATTGTAAGTGGGTGGGTTTGTGGGATATTGTGTATTGTTGTATTTAACATTCTTTTAATATTGTCAGCCACCTCGATCTAATTGGAGAAGCAGGGTATAAATAAATTATTATTATATCACCTCTTAACCTTCTCTTTTCCAGGCTAAACATACCCAGCTCCCTAAGTCGATCCTCATAAGGCTTTATGGTTTCCAGACCCCTTCTCCATTTTGGGCTTCCTCCTCTGGAGACGCTCCAGCTTCATCTCAACATCCTTTTTGAATTGTGAGGCCCAGAACTGGACACAGGTGAATAACGTTATTTTAGATGCATTTTATTACGAATAACATTTTGGTTCTTCATGACCAAAGCAGAATAGAGTGGCTTCTCCTTTCCACTGTATAACAAACTCCAGGAGACCATGATCACTCCCACCTAAGGATCCCACCACTTGCACCCCATTCACCAGTTCGTCCCTATTGCTTAGGATGTACATATGCTACAACTAGGTAGCAGAAAAAATGCAGACCGCGTTGTTCAGTTTTTCTCAAGTTTCCAGCTCTTATCGCTCTGACGACACAGTCTGAAATGTAGGCAAATCCATAAAACATCTCGGAAAACCAAGGGGGGGAATATATGGCTTTACTGAGCATCTCTATGCAACTGACAAAAATGTTAGGCAAAACAAAACAATGCAAAAGAAAATTATACAATGCTATCACATTCGACGCATGAAATACACACATTGCAGAATCCCACGTTTACTGATGGGGGGTTTTATGTTATTTTAAATTCCAAATGACGCACATCGTGGCCGTCTGCTTCTCTCTAGAGGCAGAGAGCACATCTGACACAAAGCGTTAAGACTTGGGGTCAGTGGGTTCTGAATTCAAATCCTACCCCACAAAAGCCAAAAGATGACTTTCTATAACTCTCTCCCACCCTGCTGTCAAACCCGGAGAGTGGAAGGGTGTGAAATAAAGTGCTGGGTGGGGGAAAGAGATCTGTAAAAGTTTATTTTCAGAAAATAAAAAAAAATACTTCTGTGCAAATAGATTTCACAGGTCATCAGACTGTAACTCTTACTTCCTTTGCACATGGAAAGGCCTATTATGTTCACCACAGGCAGGCAGGCAAAATCCCTCTTACAGTAGGCAGAGGGAAGACATTTAACCTCAATTATATGAGCTGCCCCACATAAACACCCTGAAGACACCAGTTCCCATCTATCTTGGAAGCCAAGTACTTGGAAGGGAGAAAGTCATGGAATATCTGGGGCTGTAGGGTTTATTTCAAAGGAAGGCAACCGCAAGCCACCTCTGGCTTTTCCTCACCTGAGAAAACTCTGTAAAATCAATAGAGTCCCCATAAATCGACAGGCTACTTGAAGGCACGTACTTTTCCTACTATATGAAAGGAGCCCATGATTTTTTTTTTGTGTGGACAGAGGACCAGCAAGAGATAATAACAAAACAAAACCCACAACAGGAATGTGTTTCCACACCTTCTGGGGACCTGGGATTGCTACCAGCAAGAAGCAGCAAGGAGACAAGATAAGAGTTGAGCCACGGTTCTTTTATGCGTTTCAACCGACCGGGAAAGAAAAGGTCCGTACGCGTACATTCAGGTTGGATCGGGGACCGGAAGCCCTCATCAAGATACAAAACATGGTCTGTGTAATGTATATACATTTGTCTGTGTAAACTTTCTCCCCACAACCGAGATGGATGTTCCCAGAGACTTTTATTGCTCAGAAGAAACGGGCCAAGCGTACTTAAGGCAACAGGGATAGCTGTCTGTAGCGACGAAGCAAAGGCCAGCCCTTGAGAAACGCACCCGCGGTTCACATGGGAGCGGGCTCCATCTTCCGCAGACCTGTGGGCTCAGGGCCTCAAGCAGTCCTCTGTGACGCCCTGCGCGGCCAGCTCCGCCAAAACATTGTCCAGGTAGTTGGGGTCAGGGTAGCCGTGGCCTGAGACGTTGGAGTGCATTTCTGTCTTGTGGTGGATCTCATTCCACACCACGGTGTTGCTCTCACCTGTCGTGCTGGACGTCCCCACGGTAAAGATCAAACGCCTCTTCCAGGCCACCTTCAACAGCTCCAACACCTGGTGAGGAAGAAGAAAGGTATGTGCCTTAGAATCATAGAAACATAAGAGTTGGAAGAGACCACCAGGGCCATCCAGTCGGATGCCGTGCAGGAACTCTCATCAAAACACCCCCAACAGATGGCCATCTAGCCTCTGTTTAAAGACCTCCAAGGAAGGAGACTCCACCAAACTCCGAGGGAGTGTTTTCCACTATCAAACAGCCCTTAGTGCCCTGATGTTCCTCCTAATGTTGAGGTGGAATCTCTTTTCCTGGAGCTTAAACCCATCGTTCCGGGTCCTGTTCTCTGGAGCAGCAGAAAACAAGCTTGCTCCCTCCTCAACGTGACATCCCTTCAAATATTTAAACAGGGCGATCATATCACCTCTTAACCTTCTCTTCTCCAGGTTAAACATATCCACTTCCCTAAGTTGTTCCTCGTAGGGCATGGTTTCGACCTTCTCAGATGTGATGGACACCCAGAGATCCAATGGGACATGTTCCTCTCTCAGATCCTTTTTTTAGTCTGCATCGCCCATGGCTGGTTCCTGCAAAAACTTCTTTTTGCAACCAGGGGAAAAAGACCTCAGAAAATCCAGCCACAGGTTTCCTGTATGACGTCTGGCTTTACTTTCTTCCCAACACAGAAAGAGGTCTCCATGTACTTTGTAGATGGTCTTTATTTTAAAAACGCAATGCATTTCAGCCTATGTTATTATTTCAACAGCTTTTCTGTGGGTTTTTTGGGCTACGTGGCCATGTTCTAGAAGAGTTTATTCCTGACGTTTCGCCAGCATCCGTGGCTGGCGTCTTCAGAGAACGCTGGCACGGAAGAGAGTTGGGTACATTTCTCTGAAGATGCCAAAGCCACAGATGCTGGCGAAAGGTCAGGAATAAACTCTTCTAGAACATGGCCACATAGCCCTAAAAACCCACAAAAAACTATGGATGCCGGCCATGTAAGCCTTTGACTTCTTATTTCAACAGGGACAATATATGAAACCATCGGCAGAAATCTCTGAGGCTGGAAGTCTTTCCATTTGGTCAGCTGTTATCAATCAAGCAAATTACATGATTTGCATAGAAAAAAATGCATGGGGCTTATTTCAAAATTTAAAAATATATATATAAAGACCATCTATGGAGCAATTGGAGACTTATCTTCCTTTCTTTTCCCCCGTGAATTCCATCAAATGCTTTTCAATATTTGTTTCTTTAATTTTCAACTTGACCTCCCTCACAGGATTGCTGTTGTGAGATAAAATGGGAATGAAGCGAGCCATGAACACCACCCTTGAGTTCAGCAGAGGAAAGGTAGGATTCCTAAGTAACTAACACAATAAATAAATAAGATTAATCTGAGCCTTCTTGCAATCTTTCCTTTAAAACAGAGGTGGGAGCTGCATGTTCTTTAGGCAACATATGCCTCTCTGGAGCTCCCAGATTCTTCTCTAAAAGGAAAAAACCTAGTTTTGGATTTTTCAAAAATTCACATTCCAAAATCCGAAAAACCTCAAAATCCAAAACACTTCTGGTCCCAAGCGTTTTGGATACGGGAGACTCAACCTGTAAGCTGAATGCTGTTCTAAGGATTTCTACTGATACTCAAAAGTGGAAAATGGAGGGAATGAAGGAGTCAAGCGACATCTTTGAGAACGATTTATCTGAGCGTGAGCTTTTGTGGATGCAATCCATTATTTCTTCAGCGCATCCGAAGAAATGGATTGATATCCATGAAAGCTCAGGCTAAAACAAATCAGTCTTAGAGGTTCTGTTTCGTTCTTTCATTCCCTGAAACAGAGTAACATTGCCATCTCTTTGCAAACTACTGGTGAGATGAATTCGTGCAAGTTTTAAATCACATACGCTGTGCTGCTATACTAAAATGGAAAGATGGAATACTTAAATAAGCAAGCAAGCAATCTCTACAGTATTTTGCTCGACAAATTCCTTTTTAATTGCCAGCCAAAGAAACAAGTCTTACCTTTCTTCCTAGTTTTTTGTGGAGCTTTCGGGTTATGTGGCCATGTTCTGGAAGAGTCCCTTTCTGACGTTTCGCCAGCATCTGCGGAAGGCGAAACGTCAGAAAGGAACTCTTCCAGAACACGGCCACATAGCCCAAAAGCTCCACAAAAAACTATGGATGCCGGCCATGAAAGCCTTCGGCTCCACTTACCTTTCTTCCTTTATCATTATCCGGGAGGTAACAGTAACGTGGAAAGCCTCTTGCTGTGTATGGGAGCCCTGGGTTGGGATGCTCCGGACCCTGAAAAATAGAATGACAGAGAGAGAGAAAACTGTAAATCGAAGTACCCAGTTTAGATGCTGGAACATTATAGAAGCCATTGCCATCTTCTGCGACTGAGAGAGTGTGACCTGCCCACCCATGGGATTTCATGGCTGAGTAATGCTCAAACCACTATACAATTCTGGCTCTCAGGGTATGTCTGTACGATAGTCATTTGAGCCTGGGTTTTACTACCTGTTAACAAAATCTTAGGAGAGGCATTTCAACCTTTCAGACTAGGGAGGCTGGAAAACCACTTAAATATGGGAAACAGTCATCTGGGGAACCCCAGGAGGGTTTGGTTCAGCTCTCCAAGACACTCAGATTCACTCCTATGGCCTGAGGGTTTCCCCAGCCATGGCACCTTCTGCCGAACGCCATCCCTTAGAAACGAAGAGACAAAAAGTAACTTCTTCCCCATCTCCTACCCGATCCTTCCAGCCAGGGATTGACCCGCAACTTACAAAGGGTTATCTTATGTTTTCTACTCTACCTTCTTCTGAGGGAATGTTTTGGCACTGACGCTTTCCTCACCTGTATGCCCTTCTTGATGTAGTACATGATTTGTATTGATCCACAGCCCTCGTGTCCTGGGAGGGACTCCGGGAAAGTGGAAACGTCCATCTTCCCATTGGGCTGAGTGCCTGTCTTCTCGCCGTAAATGGCCTTACAAGAGGGACACTGCAGGCTGCCGTCCTGGAATTTGAAAATAAAGACACGACGTGGCATCAAAAGTAGGTAAGGAGTGGCGAGACGACAATCTTTAATATCCGTCCAAAAAAACGGTGGACTGAACAAAAACATTCACACACTCCGAGAGGTTCTTCCAAAGCCATTCAAAAGACGGAGCTTTTACATGGGCAGGTTATGCATCCCTCGCTCTGACTCTTGGTAACAGAAACAGAGAGGTTCAGCTAATTCCCAATAATTCAAATTTGCTGTGAACTAACGGAAACAAAAAAAGGTAGACACACAAAAAATGTCTATCTAGACTCTGAAATATGTCCAAGAGGAGCAGGAACTGGCCAAACCATCTCTGAGCATTCCTTGCCTTAAGAAAACACTACGGAATCCATGAGACAGCATTTAAGTTGACAGGCGACCTGAAGGCAAAGACACACAGAGAGACTTCCTCTTCTATGAACGGGGTCCAACTTTGACCCTACGCTCTAGATCTCCTTTTCTCTCCAAGCTCTTCCCCCTGTACCTTGTTGCCACTGGTGTACATGGCCAGGACGCAGAGCAGGTGGAAAGTGTGGCCGCACTTGGCCAGTCTTCCTATGTTCCCCGGCTGGACGGTCTTGCTTTCACACGAGTCACTGTAGCCCGAAGGAGAGCTCAGTTTTTCCATACAGATGGTGCAGTCCTGGGAAAACAAGGCGGAAAGAGGGCTTCAACGCTCTCCCCAGTATCACTGTTGGAAGAGCTCAAAGACAGACAACATCCAGTGCGGTGTAGTGGTTACAGTCCTGGACTAGGATTTGGGAGATCTTGGTTCTAGAGCTCACTGTCATGAAAAAGTCAGTGGGTGACCTCTTATGCTGGTCTGTGTGACTGTAATAAGTATTTATTAAATAGTAAATACTTAATAAGTATTTTTAATAAGTATTTATATTAAAAAATTATAATTTTTTTTCCTCTTCTCTACCCGTTTCTACTTATCAGTGGGTGACCCTGAGCCAGTCATTCTTGCTCTCTCAGATGGCGCTGGCTGGTTGCTTTCATGGCAGTGGGGCAATAAATCTACTCCAGGTTCAGCTAGCATTAAAACAGCTTTCCAAAGTGCTGAAATGATTTGGGGGATAGTTGTCCGCACCTTGGATAAAGTATTTAAACCTTGTCAATCCTAGCTAGCATAACCCCGGTAAGGAACAATGGGAGCTGCACTCTAGCCATTCCCAGAGGGCCACCCTTGCAGTAAACAGGAGGACTGTCCCTATCCTATAGCTGTTTGTGGCCCTTTTGGGACTTTGAAACGTTCCTTTTTCTTCCAGATCACAACTCCCGTAATCCCCCAGACAGCATGGCCACCAGAATTGGGTTGGAAGCAGTAAAAAAACAGAATTCTTCTCATCTACGAAGGATCCAGTGTGGCTACTGGCTAAGCTGGGAGTGACAGCCCCCCAAAAAGGAACGTTTTTCCAATTTGCAGACCCTGCTAACTCACTTCATCCGCTGGGGGCGTCTTCAGCTCCTGGAAATACTTCTTGACCACCTCTTCTGGGCTGAGGGTGCCACCTGGGAAGAGTGGAAATGAGAGGGAGAAAGAGGGAGATGTCAACCCGCATCAAACCATCATCCGAGCAAGAACAACAGCAGCAGGATTCGCAGACCAGCCAAGGAGAAATGGTTAGCTGTGGCTAGAAAGTTAGTCCAGCGGCAAAGGTAGCTTTCTGGGCAGTCGCTTCGAGAACGCGCCATCCCTTCAGAGCTAAAAAACGGGAATTGTCCGTTCGTCTTTTCTGCGGAGAAGGACCCAACAGAAAGAATAGGAAGGTAACACCTGCAAAAGGGGAGCCGGGGGGGAGTGGACACTTTGGGAACAGAGAGGGGCTATTTTAATGCTCAGTGGAATGGGGCAACACAAGGTAATGAAGCACTCCTTCCAGGGAGCAGATTTATGCTGGGTAGGGCTGATGGGAGTTGAAGTCCAAAATATCGGGTAAGCTACAGTCTATATATGAAATGTAACTATAGTGGGTCTTCCACATTCGCAGCGGTTAGGGATACCTGGCCCTTGTGAAAGTGGACAAACCACTCTTTATGTTAGCCGACAGAACACCTCTCTAGGAATTTCTACGTCCCCCAGCGCAATTCTGTGGTCGACATCTGCCAGACGCTGACTGCAGAACTGCGCGGGAGGACCTACAAATGCCTAAAGAAGCGTTCCCTCTCGGTCCTCCAGCGGGACTTCCGGCAACCAGAGTTGCTCTGGAGGCTCTAGAGATTCCTAGAGAGAACATGTTAATCCAATGCGTGAATAATCAAATCCACAAAAGTCAAAGCCACAAATGTGGATGGCCGACTGTATATATTACAGTGTGTGTGTCTATATTAATAATTTATGGGGGGGGGGGGAGGAAAGAGAGGATGCATTAGCCTGCCTCAGCAGCATGTTAAGAAAGCATAAACCCAAAAGCGTGGCCACCCAAATGGTAAAGAAAGGGGAAAAGAATCCCTGGATATATTTTGGAAATCCCTCTCAGGGGGTCTCTAGTTCAAAACATTTTTGTTCCCAACCTGACCTGATTGTTTCATTTCACGGGTGCATACTGTTAACTCTGTCTAAACACACTGACCTGCTCTTCTTCGTTTTTACGGTGCAGAAACCTCTCTCTATTCTTTCCGTGTTATTTCGGAGCAAGAAGTCATGCTCAGGAGCACATCTCCTTTGTTAATGTTGGTTGACCTGTACTTTCAACATTTCCCCCCCAGTCCCTAGCACTGTGGACAATGTGAAACAAGAAACCCAAAACCTGGGGTGGATTCACTGCCCTCCTGACATGGAAGCCACTGCCACCCACCATTAGAAAGAATGCAAATATTCTGTATTTCACAACCTGAGATTATTTTAGCGTCAGACATATGTGTGTGAGTCAGTGCTGATCCCAACCTGAACGGTCCAAGTCCTCCCCGCCACGTCCTTCCTTCCTTATCTGTGTCCCGTTTTAGTAATTGGGTTCTCCGTTCCAAAAGCAAAGGGCTGAAACGGGCATGCAGCTTTTCTAGGGCTATCCAAGTGGCAGCGGAGAGGCAGAGGTGGGTTCGAGACCCTTCCCAGGCAAGAGGCAAGCCAAACCGAACCTTTCTCCAGAGACACCGGGGAGGAAGGAAGGGAAGGAAAGCAGGAAAGAGAGGCAGCACAGGAAGACAGTCCAAGCAAGTGAGGCTACCTTTGAAGGGTGCTCTCCTCTCTTCCTTAACAGAGGAGCATTTTTTAGAGCCTCTATGGGCTCGGATGGACGGAAGTGCCTGGGTTAGCTGCACAGGGAGTCCGGGGACTGACATCAGAAAGGCCATCATGCCTACAGGGAAGATGGGGTGGTCATGCAAGGGGTCGGGAAGGGGGGAATAGGGGAAAGGATGGGGAAAACATTGGCATCATGTGAGCGGCGAGGAAATTAAAAGTTTTAAACAAAACCAAAAACACCCAAAACCTTGATTCCGGGGGGGGGGGGGGGGAATACAACACAGAGAAACACCGAGCAAACACAAGAGGGAAGGAAGCAATTCAAGTGGAGGGAAGCATAGAGATGCAAAGGCCCACCCCCAAAAAATGGAGCGGGTGGGAATGGTGCACGGCACAGAGAAGCATTTTATCACTTTGAAATGTTTGGGATCCGTGACATGTACATATTTGCAACTCGAGGGAAGCGTGACCAATGCAAGCCACCTAGGAAAAAGAGATGAAATTTCAGAGGCGAAGTTACCTGAGAGGGCCTGGCTCACTTTGCTGGGTCTGGACATGCTCACCGGTAGCTTTGGGATGCTGAGGAGACAAAACGGGAGGGAGAAATGTGATTGGGAATGTTTTGAAAATGGATAACGTCGGGGAATGTGGATCAAGGAGACACGGAAGGGGCCAGGCGTACTCTGGGAGTGGGCTATGCTCCCTCCACACAAACTGATACGTTTAATTCTTTTTCCCAGGCAATCCAGGTTTGGCCCAGAGGAAATCTGAATGTTGTGAGGTGTGCAAGTTCTGCATCGCTGACCGTTAGCATTTTTAATGCTGCACACCATCAGTGAGAAGGGAACTAATACATATACACAGGGACACAGCCTAGCAATCTCTAACATTGAAAAAGTGTATTCCAACAGCTCCTTTGCTTTCCCGTTTTCAGTAGGAATTTGTCCCACGATTTAAGGTGTCTCTTAGGTTATCAATGTTCTTTCCTCCAATCCTGTCCGGCCTCTGAGTCTAAGCTTTCTGTGCGTCAATATTTTCTACATACAGGCTGAATCGATGAGGGTTTTATGATAGTATACAGTCTCGCCCAGCCCCTTTTCAGATTGGTAACCATTCTGTTTCTCTTTATTTCCTTATGACTGCAGCTACATGTCCTGAGTTCAAGTCACGCGTCAAGACAATCCAATGTAGTGGCGCTCTCCCAAGCTTTCCCGTGCAGCAAGAATCGGCGTTCTCCGACGTAGTAAATACAGGCTGTGAACAAAAGAAGAAGCTGCGCTGGCCGACTGGGGGATACAGGTAGGAATGTTCTAATCTAGGGTTTGGGGACAGAAGAGTGAGCAGAGGAAGGAATGAACAACGCTGCCTGAGAATAGGACAGCAATGGGCTGCATGCTCAGATTTCCTCTAATTGTGTATATTAGGGTTTTATGAGCTGCAAGTATGCAAGCCCAGACAGACGTAATTGCACACTTCCGAAGGGAGACTATTATGCCATAGGAAAGGCTGACACCGCGCCCAGGGACTGTCTCTTGGTGTTGAAACCGTTCTTTCCGTGGCTGAAAGCAACTCCCTTGTTCCCAAACATGAGCATCGCTTTCAAAGACAGCTCCCCAACAACAAAGGGATCTGGTGTTTTCTATCCAGGTTTATAAACCATATAGCGCACCAGCTATATCCCTTGAGTTGCTTGAGCACAGAAGCACCAATTTGTTCTGGCTTTGAAGACACTGTCTCACAGATGCAGTAGTCGGGAAAACGTGGCCCATGGGCCATACGCGGCCACACTCTTTTTTTTTTCTTTTTCTAGTGGTCCTCACAAAGCAGCACTTTTCCACAGCCCCCTTCCAAAGAAACAGCCCTCACAAATGGAAAATGGAGGTGAAAGTAGTCTGATGGGAACACACTGGGGTGGCCCACATCACCTCATGTAGTTGCCCAGACTCAGGATGTGATGAACGCCCATTGCTGTTTGTGAAACATACGGTACTTTTGGTTTCCTCGAACCTGCTCGACCAAAGCGTGAGGATTTATATAGACACCTCATTTGCAGGAGAAACAACAGGGTGGATCATTGGGGTTTGTTTTTGCTAAAGTAACAGTGCCTTAGTCATTCCTTTGAATTGTGTTAGTCTCAGTCAAGGCAATGTGAGGAAGGGGGGGAAGAGGAATTCCATTGTAAAGATAAATACAGCCCATCCTTCCTTGTTAGACACTGCAAACAGAGTTTTATGGTTCACACCACCAACTGCAAAAAGAGTTGGGTAGGTAAAGCCAGCTCAGTGTTTTATAACCCTCATTCTTTGGGTATTTGTCAGCAATGTTTCACTTGTCTGTGAGGGGGTGACCAAGGCGAAACCACTCACTTTCCATGGAGGAGCAAGACGAATAACAACATTATCCACCCAACTTCAGGGCTGGGAAGAACAGAGACATACATTTATATCGCTACCCCATACTTGAGCTAAACGTTCAAGTCAACAGCCGCATAAATCCCACTGGTTCAACAGGTCTACCCGACCTCTCCCGATATAGCATACCTGACTCCTTTGGATGCTCCATGAGCCAGACTCAGCCCACTGACAGCTGGCGGTTGTGGCGCTGCCCCTAAACTCTGAACGTTCAACTTCGGCATTGAGCGAGCTCCGGAAATGGCGGGCTTGTTGTAAGGCACGAAGCCCGTCTGAGAATAACCGAGCCCAGCTGTCCTGCCGGCAGCCCCCTGTGCCCCAGCAAAGGGCCTGGGTCCAGCTCCGCCCGAGGGACCAGGGAGGTTGACCATGGAGTGCCGATACCGGGTGGTGATGGGTCTGGTCCCACTGTTCAGAAGGCACTGTTGGCAGGAACATGTCGGCCCCGCGTGAGGTGGCCCTGTGGCTGTGACGACTGGGTAAGGTGAGTCCACGCTCCGCTGGATCCGCCGCTGATAGCCGGTGGTTTTGTTGGTCTGGGTAAGCGAGGCCAAATCGATCCCATAGTTGTAGCCAAAGGGGCCGAGGTCCACCTGGGGGCTCTTGAAGGCGAAGGCTTGCTCCAGGTAGACACAAACGCTCATCTCGTAAGGGAACCAGCCCCCTTCGTCATTCTGCCACTCCCAGACGACGCCTTGCCCAGCCGCCGAATCCAGCTGGAAGACGTGCCTGCGCACGGAGCGCATGGTCCCTGCGAGGAGATGGGGAAACAAGCGTATGAGGAATGGAAACTACTCGGGAACTACCCAAACCCAACTGCTAGCGCCAGCTAGAGTACACCTACTTGAATTAAGTGCTAAAACGGAAAGGCAAGGGTACTACTCCACATGGGACCAACAACTGGATTTGGGCCTCAAAATGGACAACAGGGCCAGGCCATTCTGTAACTACTTGCTCCAAATACCTGCCAACTCTATGTGAGGATTTTCTTGGCAGGGGACCTATGCCATTGCCTTCCCAAGGCTGAGAGAATGGCACTTGCCCAAGTTCGCTCAGTGGCTTTCCAGGGCTGAACAAGGATTTGAACCCTGGACTCCTGGAGTCCAGCATTCAGTACACTAAATCATGCTGGCGCGGCCATGAAATACCCCTGAAACTTATTTTGAAATGCCAAGTTTCTAATCCTCTGGGCAGCCTCCCTGCTGCGAGGCAGGATTTCTGTATCTTATTTTTATTGAGTCACTTGATTTCTACAACGCACCAAGGGATATGAACAGAATCGGAGGGGAAAACATCCATCTGTGAAACTATCTGACCCCAATGTAAAAAAATAGGATTTTTTTTTTTTTTAATCTCAGCTGCCAGACAGACAATCTGGGATCTTCATAGGAAACCAGGGAGAATGACAGGAAACTTTCCTTCCTGAGTTTCCAAAGACCTTCCCAGAAAAACAGAGATGAACTATAGGAAGAGCTGAGAAATGAGCTGCCGGCGACGGAGAAATTAGCCTACCAAGAAGGCACTTTGGGAGGTTTCTGAAGAGGCTTGTTGGTTGAATTCTCAATTTGTCTTAATGATGAGTTTTAACATTAAGGATGAGTCGGGAAACGAAGGAGTAGCATTTTGGCATTTTCCACACCTTGTGGTGAAAAAGCACATGCCTCCAGTGTGCACCCATCCGCAAAGATTACAAGAAATATAGAGCGCAGAGAACAAGGCTCCCATTTTAAAACGTGAACGACTAAAATGCGAACAACAAGAGGGAGGAGAAAGGCATACATAGTTCTGTCAAAGCTGCATAAATTCAACAAACTGGAAAAGGGAAGGAAAACATTGGATAAATATTTGGTCTGTGATTGGTTGATTGATTGATTATTTAATTGATAAACTGCACAAATAAATGTGCAAATGAGAAAAATGGGATTCAAACGTGCAGGGAGTGTGGGGAGAAAACAAAGTTTTGCAACAAAACGTGAAGCAAGAACAGGAAGAAATGCAGGCAGGATTCGGAGAAACGCAATAAAATAGAGACTAAGAGATTTTCTCCTCCCTGTTTCAACTGTTAGTATTATTCTTGTTACTGTTATATTTCTATGCAGCCTTTCCCCCAGAACTGGGATCGAAGACAGCTTCCAAAAGTTACAGACGCAGATCATAAAAACACAGATAGGTAAAAACGTACAAAGAATGATCTTGGCACCTCGCTTTGTGCTGAGCTCTACGTCGGCTTTGATTCAACGTTATCGTAGGCCGCCTTGACTCCCGTGTTGGAAGGAGAAAGGCGGAATATAAATCTACCAAATGACACATATTGTGGGGAGGATTTTCTTTCTTTCAGAAAGACAAGAGGGTCCAAATGCTTCATCGGCTATCTTCGCTGAGAACCCTATAACTACGCCAAGATTTTATGCCCGTCGAGGCTCAGAGGACCAGAGACTTCTCAAAGACAATCCAATGACTTTGTAACTGGGATAAGGTCTGAATGGCTCACACCCCACGCTCTTGACGCTTTGGTCCAAAACCCACTGCAGAAATAATCCAGTTTGAGACTGCTTTGACTGCCCTGGCTCAGTGCTAGGCAATGCATGGAACTGTCGTTTTGGGGAACACTGAGCCTTTTCTGTCAGAGGACTCTTTCACACGGGAGGAATTTCTCCCAACTTCGAATGGAGCCAATGCGAATCCCCATTGCGTTCGGAAGGTGTTCGGAATGACTTCCCATTACCTGAAAATAACCCCCCCTTGCCCGAAATTGCGTGAGAAGCTTTAATTCGCAATAACGTGAAACCCATGATTGCGTTCGGAGTGACTTCCCTTTTGCCCGAAATTGCGTGAGAAGCTGTAATTCGCAATAACGTGAAACCCCAGGATTGCGTTCGGATTGCCCTTGGATTATACTTCCAATTTCCCACGTCTGAAAGAGTCCACAATAGGATGCACTGAACCAGGGCAGTTAAAGTGGTCCCAAACTGGATTATTTTTGCCGTGTGTTTTGGACCCCGCAGGCACGTCGCTTGCTATGGCTTACCGGCAACGCAGCCGAGACGTATCTTACCCGTATCTTGTCGGAACTGCGTCAGGCTGGGTAGGTCAATGATGTACGGGGCCAGCGCGGGATCCGCTTGTCCGAGCGGGATGCTGCCGCTGACCGGCCAAGTCCCCAACGACCGCCGTCCCTTCGCCGTGAGGGCCTGGAACGACTGCTCGATGTAGCTGCACACGGCGCTGCGGTAGGGCCTCCAGTGGCCGAGTTCGTCCTGCCATTCCCACACCGCCACGCCCGGGTCCGGCGCAGGAGGAGCAGCGGGAAGCCCCGCAGAGGTACCTGGAGACGTGGCCATTCTGAACGGGCTTTTCGCTCGCAGACCCCGAGAAAAAGGAGCAGGAGCTTCGGGACGGCGCCGACGTTCAACGGTTCATCCTCGGTGACGGGAACGCCTCAGGCCTGCGACGGGAACAGAGTGGGGAAAGTGAACTGCGAAATGTTACGCCAGAGGTGTAAAGGCATATTTAACAGGAGGTTCTATAATCCTATAGGACCTATAGGGATCTCTTTTCCTGGAGCTTGCATCCATTGTTCTGTGTTCTAGTCTCTGGAGCAGCAGAAAACAAGCTTCTCCACATCCCTTTTGAACTGTGGTGCCCAGAACTGGACACAGTATTATTCCAGGTGGGGCCTGACCAAAGCAGAATAGAGTGGCACTATGACTTCCCTTGATCTAGACGCTATACTTCTCTTGATGCAGCCTAAAATTGCATTGGCCTTTTTAGCTGCTGCATCACACTCTTGACTCAGGTTCAACTTGTGTTCCCAGATCCCTTTCAGACGTACAAATCTCCTTAAACCAGGTGTCCTCCGTCCTATATCTGTGCTTTTCATTTCTTCCCCCTCAGTACCTTACATTTCTCCTTGTTGGAAGTTCATTTGGTTAGCTTTGGCCAAGCTTCCTAGTCTATTTCTAGTCATTCTGAATTTCGATCCTCTCTAAGGGAGGCCGTGCTGATTTTCTTCTGGAGGACTAGGACTCTGGAGGACTCTCTGAGGACTATGGGGGGCTTGGAGGGCTCTGACTCTGGAGGAATATGGAGGACTCTGACTCTGAGGACTATGGCGTTCTATTACTCTAGAGGACTCTGGAGGACTATGGGAGGACTTCGAGGACTAGGGCTCTGGAGGACTATTACTCTGGAGGACTCTGGAAGGACTTAGAGGACTAGGACTCTGGAGGACTATTATTCTGGAAGACTATGGGAGGACTAAGACTCTGGAGGACTCTTGCATGGTGGGCTAGGGAGGACTAAGAGGACTCTGAGGACTATGGAGGACTATGACTCTGGAGGACTATGGGAGGGCTTAGAGGACTAGGACTCTGGAGGACTATAGAGGACCATGACTCTGGAGGACCATGGCTATGGAGGACTAGGACTCTGGAGGACTCTGGCTATGGAGGACTATGGAGGCCCATGACTCTGGAGGACTATGGAGGACCATGACTCTGGGGGACTATGGAGGACTATTACTCTGGAGGATTGTGGGAGGACTTTGAGGACTAGGACCCTGGAGGACTATTACTCTGGAGGACTCTGGGAGGACTAGGACTCTGGAGGACTCATACTATGGAGGATTAGGGAGGACTCTGGAGGACTTTAGGGGACCCTGACTATGGAGGACTCTGGAGGACTATGACAAACAACAGAAAACCACGCCCTTTTGCCCACTACAACAACATCCTCACCCCCCCAAAAAACAGCCCCAGCCTCCCTTTAAGCAAACCTAATAATAATAATAATAATAATCAGGACTACAACTCCCGGGACTACAACTCCCATCACCCCCTGCTCCAAGAGGAGGAGGAGGCAGGCCAAAGGGGGGGGCCCTCACCTCGCCGTTGCCAAGGAAACGGCGGCGACCCGCTCTGGCCTTCGATCGCAGCATCGAACGATGATCAGAGACAGGCAGAAGAGAGCACCGGAAGCGCCCGGTTGGCCTCTGCGCATGCGCGCGCTCTTGCCTTCCCCGCGGTGCATCATGGGGGTTGTAGTGCTTTCGGGGCGAGAGGCAGCCGGCCGCCATTTTGTCTTGATTCTGAGGCGGCGGCGACGAAGTGCGCATGCGCGTCCCTTTTACCTCAGTTTCTTCTTCTAGGCCTTGTGTGTAGTTTTCTTTTAAGTTTAAAAGATTCAATAAATGTTTTAGATTTAATAAATGTTCACTTTAAAGCCCAATAAACTATAATAACATCTGTATATTTTATTTTATATATAAAATAACATATATAAAATTTATTTTATTTTATATATAAAATAAAATGTATTTTATATATTATAAGATATAATATGTTTTATTTTATATATAAAATAAAATATATTTTATATATTATACAATGTAATTATAATATAATATGTTTTATTTTATATATTATAAAATATAATTATCATATAATATGTTTTGTTTTATATATAAAAGAAAATATATTTTATTTTTTATGAGTTTTAAACATGAATTTTATATTTATTGTCCTATGTATATATGGCTAACACAGCCACCCCGGATGTTATTTTATATATAAAATATATTATATGATAATTATATTTTATAATTCACGTTTCCTGTTATTGCGAATTAAAGTAACTCATGCAATTTCGGGCAAATAACATCCATATATTTTATTTTATATATAAAATAACATATATATATATATATATATATAATAAAATGTATTTTATATATTATAAAATATAATTATAATATAATATGTTTTATTTTATCTATAAAATAAACTGTATTTTATATATTATAAAATATAATTATCATATAATATATTTTCTTTTATATATAAAAGAAAAATTTTTTTAATGAGTTTTAAACATGAATTTTATATTTATTGTCCTATGTATATACGGCTAACACAGCCACCCCTGGATGTTATTTTATATATAAAATAAAATATATGATAATTATATTTTATAACTCACGTTTCCTGTTATTGCGAATTAAAGTATCTCATGCAATTTCGGGCAAATAACATCCATATATTTTATTTTATATATAAAATAACACACACACACACATATATATATATATATGAAAATATTTTTTATTTTATATATAAAATAAAATGTATTTTATATATTATAAAATATAATTATCATATAATATATTTTCTTTTTTATATATATATATATAAAAGAAAAAATTTTTAATGAGTTTTAAACATGAATTTTATATTTATATTATAAAATATAATTATCATATAATATATTTTAAACATGAATTTTATATTTATTGTTCTATGTATATATGGCTAACACAGCCACCCCTGGATGTTAGTTTATATATAAAATGAAATATATGATAATTATATTTTATAATTCACGTTTCACGTTATTGTGAATTAAAGTATCTCACGCAATTTCGGGCAAATAACATCCATATATTTTATTTTATATATAAAATAACATATATATAAAATATATTTTATTTTATATATAAAATAAAATGTATTTTATATATTATAAAATATAATTATCATATAATTTATTTTATATATAAAATAAAATATATATATATATTTTAATGAGTTTTAAACATGAATTTTATATTTATTGTCCTATGTATATATGGCTAACACAGCCACCCCTGGATGTTATTTTATATATAAAATAAAATATATGATACGATAATTATATTTTATAATTCACGTTTCACGTTATTGCGAATTTAAGTATCTCACGCAATTTCAGGCAAAAGGGAAGTCATTCCGAACGCAATCATGGGTTTGACGTTATTGCGAATTAAAGCATCTCACGCAATTTTGGGCAAAGGGGGGGGTCATTTTCAGGTAATGGGAAGTCATTCTGAACGCAATAGGGATTCACGTAAATTTGCTAAACTAGCGAATTCACGTGAATTCGAATTGGCTCCATCTGCAATAAGGGAATGGCACGGAGCATCACGGCATGGCGGGCTGGGACTGCGAAAAGGAGGACCTCGTGTTATATTTGGTCCCACCTATGAGTCTCCTTTGTGGCTTTCGAAGCTCCCTGGCACCAGATGTACAACACGATGAACTCCATCCCAAGGAAAAGGATTTCTGAGTCGTACATAGGCTCCCTGAGCCAGAACAAGATGGCCTTTGTTTCGGCCGTGTCAATCCGCTTTGCGTGGCGGCAGCTGCCGCGTCAAGGACGCAACGTTGAAAAGGGGGTCTTGGTCGTGCCAAATAACTTTTGCTGGAGACCCACAACCGAAGCCGAGATGCACGGATGATGTCTCTCTGCAAAAATGCACACACTCTTTGTCCTGTTGGTCTTCCAGTCCTGTTCGGTTCCTGACCATAATTTTTCCGATTATGGAGTTTATCACACGGGAGGAATTTCTCCCAATTTCGAATGGAGCCAATTCGCAATTATGTGAATTCACTAGTTTAGCAAATTTACGTGAAATCTGATTGCGTTCGGAATGCGTTCAGAATGACTTCCCATTTCCCGAAAATGACCCCCCATTGCCAGAAATTACGTGAGATACTCTAATACGCAATTACGTAAAACCCATGATTGTGTTCGGAATGACTTCCCATTGCCCGAAATTGCGTGAGATACTTTAATATGTAATAAGGTGATTGCATTCGGATTGTCATTGCATGCATACCCCCAAATTCTGTCGTACAATAAACTCCGCAATCATTCAATCCAGATCAGGGGATCGTAACCAGGTGCAAAAAACACACATCACATTTACACGTTATTATTATTTTTTCTTTTCCTTCAGGTTCGGCCGCAAGCCTGCCTTTGCGCTTTCCTCCTCGACTCTCGTTCGAAAGTTGGGAGTCAGATCGATGGCAGACGACAACTTTCTCAACAATGAAGGCCCCCGAGCTTTGACTTTTGGCCAAAGCAAAGAGAGAACGAGACGGAAAGGTAAGCGTTTGCCCGCTTTCTCTCTCATGTCGGAAGCATGTTGGGCATGCCAAGGCCCGACGCCAAGAACGTGTCGCCAAAAATGATCATGACCGACTTCCTCCCAATTGAAACATGTTTCCCCCTCCCTTTCTTCAAGGGGAATGAAATGCCTTTGCGAAGAAAAGAAGGGGAAAAAAACTTAACCTCTTCTCAGGCAAGTTCTTCCAACTAGCCTCCAATTTCTATCATCATCTTGGAGCAAACACACACACACACTTGCCTTCCTTTCGTTCCCCTTTGGAAACCTGACCCATTCGCTGTCTTTAAAGGCGTATCTCTACTACGTTCTCCACCTTGCTTCTGCTTATGGAGACGTTTTTGAAACATTTTAATTTTTGGGCATTTTTTCCCCTTCCACATCTGAATGGAAGATGAGCAACCTTAAACCCAACCACAGTTATAGCATAGGATTTTAAGCTTCGTGTTCCCGATCCGTCCGACGTACACACAAGTTGCTCACGGTTGTCGCAATGTGGAACCGCACAATTGACGGATGAGGGACCTCTCTCGGAGCCTAGTATTGGTTCTTTGCAAGGAAAGAAGGAAGAGGAGGAGGAAGAAGAAAAGATCGGAGCCTCCCTTGGGATAAGTTTTCACCCTGTCCAATTTTTTAAATATATATATATATATATAATTTTTTTTCTCTCTCCCATGGACTACTGTCTTCCTCATCTCCAAATATTACCTTTTGGAATGTAACCCTGGCATTCCTTAGAAAGCGGGAAGCAGAACGCCAAAGAGAGGTATGTGATTTTTTCCCCATCTCCTTTGATAAGAGACAATTTGGCTAGAAGTAGTAAAAAGAAGGGTGAGTTTTGCAAAGTTATAGGAACGGCGGCAGTCATGAAAGTAATGTAATTGTTAATAGCAATATCAACGGACTTTAATATCCTACACTGCGGGGAATTAGGGGGGGAAAATCACATTGAATGTTGAGACACGGACGATTCATTTTCTGTCATGATGTCCCAGTTTCTACCTCCGTTTACCTTTAAAATTCTCGTCGGGAACATGAAAGGTATTTGTGAAGTCGAAGGCTTCCATGGCCGGCATCCATAGGTTTTTTTGTGGGTTTTTCGGGCTCTGTGGCCATGTTCTGGAAGAGTTTATTCCTGACGTTTCGCCAGCATCTGTGGCTGGCATCTTCATGGCCCCATAGCCCGAAAAACCCACAAAAAGCTATAAATAAATTCTTCCTTTATCATTGCTGTTTGGGTACTCGAGTGCCAAGTCTGGAGGCTGTGTCACGCTCCTTTACAATACTTCAGATCGATATTCCAAATAGCTTCCAAGGGATTCATGTGTTTCATATTATAGATCTACCCTCAAGGCACCAAATCCCCTCTGATCCTGGAAGCAAAGCAGGGCCAGCCTTGGTTTGTACTTGGATGGGAAACTGCCAATGAATCCCAGGTTAAACAGACAGGGTGACAAAATGCATCCTTTCCTGACCCTTTTTCCAATTGGAAACCATTCTCTTTGTCTGTATTCTGTCCTAACAGTCGCCTGAGTAAAGGTTATGCATCCGAACAACAAAATGTTGTGGCACACCCGTTTCTTTAAAGGTGATCCATAGTTTTTCAGACACAATCAAAGACTTTGCTGTCATCTATAAAAAGCGCTGGTGAATTTTCTTCTGAAATTCTTTGGTGGGGTCCATTATCCAGAGTATTTTTGCGATATGATTCCTAGTGCCTCTTCTTTTCCTGAACCCAACTTAGACGTTTCTTGATACATATACGATAAATGTCTATATTGTGAAGTCGGAAGGCTTTCATGGCCGGGATCTATAGTTTTTTGTGGGTTTTTCGGGGTCTGTGGCCGCGTTCCAGAAGTGTTTATTCCTTACGTTTCGCCAGCAACTGTGGCTTTGGCATCTTCAGAGAATGCTGGCATGGAAGAAAGTTGGGTCTATATTGCTTTGGGCATAACTTTGCTTAGATGGGAAAATAATGTGTCCTGTGGTTACTGCAATCCCTGATGTTGTCTTTTGGGGGGGAATGGGACGTATATTGAGCATTTCCAATCTGTGGGCCATTGTTTTGTTTTGCATATCTGTCTCTGTAATGAGAAGCAGCTCTCTTCGTCTTTGTGACTTATTTCTCCCAAGTGCTCTGAGTGCACCAAAAAACACAGAATTACACATATTCCTCAAACTACGGTACCCACCGTATGAAATAAAAAAGCAATTCAACAAGGCAAGACGGGAGAGCTGGCCTCTGGATTTCCAAGAGAATAATTCTTCGATCGGGTAGGTGCAACACAAGCGGGGCACCGTGGTTTGAGCATCGGGCTATGACTCCGAAGACCAGGGTTCGAATCCTGGCCCCTCCGTGGAAACCCACGGAGCGACCTTAGGCAAGTCGCACTCTCTCAGCCTTAGATGATGGCAATCGCAAACGCCTTCTGAGGAAACCTGCCAAGAAAACCCCACGACAGGTCCACCTTAGGGTTGGCATAAGTCAGAAATGATTTGAAGACATGCAACAACAACAGGGCATGTGTGGGCACGATGCCCTAGACGTCCTCAGCTTCAGAGCACACCAGCAAGACAACTGGCACAGTCATATCTGAGGATGAAAAACAATCTAGTCCCTCCGTTGGTGCCCTTGAATGCGCCATTCATCCGCCGTGGTGCTAGACTCCTCTCGGGAATAATGTCACCTTTTGTGCTGAGGGGACCGGCCTCTTCTCCCCCTCGTCTGCCGTTCGCTGAGAGAAACGGCGACGATGGCAGACGAGGGGACTTCTTCGAGCCAAGAGCCACATCCCTGTCCCGGATCCAAGGAGGCGTGCAAGTTGGCACAGGTGCGCGCCCTCTCTTCCCCGACTGCGACCTCGAATATTGAGAGAGCAAAAAATCTCTCCAGGCCAACTGAAAGGGGACCCAAGACGGAGAATGAATAGATTTCCATTTTTAAAAATCTCATCCAGATGGATTTTTTTAAAAAAACAAAAATGTATACAGGTTGAGTCTCCCTTATCATGAGACCGGGGACCTTATCAGACGTCGGAAATTGGAAGTATAATCCAATGGCAATCTGAACGCAATCATGGGGTTTCACGTTATTGCGAATTAAAGCATCTCACACAATTTCGGGCAATGGGAAGTCATTCCGAACGCAATCGTGGGGTTTCACGTTATTGCGAATTAAAGCATCTCACTCAATTTCGGGCAATGGGGGGTCATTTTCGGGTAATGGGAAGTCATTCTGAACGCATTCCGAAGGCAATGGGAATTCACGTAAATTCGCTAAACTGACGAATTCACATGAATTCGAATTGGCTCCAATTGGCTCCATTCGCAATAAAGAGAAATTCTTCCCGTCTGATACGGTCACAGGAGTGTTTTGGATTTTTTTCCGGTTTTGGAAAATTTGCCTATACCTAATAAAATATACGCCTAAGCATAACATGTTGTGAGCCACCCCGAGTCCCAGTTTTTGGGTCATAAATAAATATAACAACAACAACAGCAACAACAATAGTTCATGTATGTTTCCTATGCACCTCATCCACAGAGCCTCAAAGGACTTTTATACGTAATATTTTGAAACAAAGTTGGTGTACACTGAACCATTGGAAAGCAAAGGACTCACTCTCTCAGCCTCCCCTGAAACAAATATTGGATTTTGGATCCTTTTTGGATATTTGAGATATCTTGGAGATGGGACTCAAGTCACAACCCAACCATTCATTTCTGTATTATATGGACCTTATTGACAGAGCCTTAAAAGATTTCTGTACGTAATATTTCGAACTGATTTTGCACCCGAAACAAAGTCGGTGTACACCGAACAACCGGGATGCTTACGTTTGGTCCTTTTTTTCTTTTCTTTTCCAGGTGTGGCTTTGCAGTTCTTTCCCTGGGAGACCGCTGCAAAACCGGGCGAGAAGCAGAAATGAACATTGGTCCTCGTTGTCCAGGACATAGGAAGAGAGATCGGAGGCCTGGGCTCTGCATACCGCCTGCCTTGCTGCTCCTCTCAACCCTGGGTCCCTTCCTTTCCTTTGCCCCGACAGGTGAGCCTTTTCTTTTAGTAGGAACTTTGGCCAGCGAAGAATTCGCCTCCGCTCCCCAAGAGCCCCACACGGAGGCTGCATCCGCACTGTAGAAACAGTCCATTTTGACACCACTTTAACTGCTGTGGCTCCATACAGTTCCCCAAATTCCACTTCCAGTTGTGCATTTGATACCATAATTGAAAGGTATAATATTAATTTTGCTAGATCTTTATGTCACAACTGTTACCATTCCATTACCATTACGCTCATCCCTATATATTTGCAGCTTTGATATTTGCGGATCTGATTACTATGTTCTCTCTAGCAATATCTAGGTCCTCCTCCTGTGCAACTCTGTGGTCAACTTTAAATAAAAATTACACTGAAAGACCTAGAGATTCCTAGAGAGAATACTCTACTAGGCCTTTGTAGCTCCTCCAATGCAGTTCTATGGTCGGCGTCTGTCGGACGTTGACCACAAAGTTGCCCTGGAGGACCTAGAGATCCCTAGAGAGGTGTCCTCTCAGGTAAAAACATGGTGTTTTTTGTTATTTGAATTGGACCCTGACCTCCAGAGTCATAGCCCAACGCTCAAACCACTACACAACGCTGTCTCTCACATGCTATAAAATACTTAAATCAATATACAATACAGCCGGCTCTCCGGATCCAGGAGGATTTGGTTCCAGGATTCCTTGGGGGATACCAAATTCAACAGATGATCAAGTCCTATATATAAATATATTTAATGTCTTTTTAATGCTGTTTTAATGTTGTAAGCGGCTTCAGTCCAATTGGAGAGGCGGGATCTAAATAATTCTTTTTCTTCTTATTATTAAACGGCGTGTTTGCAAAACAAAACAAAAACCCTACACAATCCTCTTGTACACTTTAAATCACCCCTAGATTAATTTTAATATCCCATATGTAAATAGTTGTTACAGGTTCTGTTTACTAGCTGCTTGTTCCAGCATTAACACACCCAAAACATTGCAATACTCCGGTCCAAACCACATCCCTTTCTGTCACATCACAACAGAAATACACTTTCAATGAGGGGCAACTGAAAGAAAGAAGTTGGCAGCATGAGCTTCCATAGACTTCGGTCTACTTCCTCAGGTGCGTTTGTAGGATGGGTAGCCTCCCTGAACGCTTCCAAGGGAGGCCATTGATCGGAAATGAACGAACGACTACACGAAATGTAACTTTTCCAAGCCTCTGGACAGAACTGGCTTTCCAACTTCCAGCCTGGGTTCGTCTTTGGGAATCACTCAGCGCAGATTAGACACTTGATCCTTGCAAACCGACGTGCGGGGCAAGGAACGCTGGCCTGGATTTTCAAGCTGGAGGTGGCGTTTTGGGATTAAAAGAAAGAAAGGGAAGAGAGGGGAAACTGAAACCCCAGTGCCATTGCCGGGCAGGTTGGACTTCTCGTATCTTTTGCGCTTCTCCAAGCGATGGGAAGGGCTGTGAGGCTCAGTGGCTGGATCCGATTTCCTTTGGTTGAGTGAAAAGGCTACTGATTTTATTTAAAATATTTGTTTTGTTGATCTCTTTCTCTTAGGGGGTGCAAATGATGCAGCTTTCCGGACATTTCTCAACGGCAATTCCCAGCATCCTTTTGCTTATCCTTGGCTAGGACTGTCAACAACATCCAACACATGCTTCTTTCACTTAAGATATGTTCAGGCAAGGCGTGGGTGAAGATACAACAACAATATTACCCTAGAGATAGCATGATAGACCTGGGTTGCATATGGACTGCAGAAATAACCCAGTTTGATACCACTTTAACTTATGGAATTCTTTGGAATTGCCATTTCGTGAGACGTTTAGACTTCTCTGTCAGAGGGTTCCACAAACAACAGTTCTCAGCATTGAGCCATGGCAGTTAAAGTGGCGTCAAACTGGATTATCCCTGCAGTGAGGATGCGGACCACTCCGAGTGCTTCCTTTTACCTTCACCCATGCCTTGCTTGAATAAAGGTAAAAAGGAGGCACTCAGGTCTATCGTGCCATAACTTGGGCGGTGTTGTTGTTAGTGGTGCTGTGTGCCTTCAAGTAATTTCCGACTAGGCAACCCTATTATGGGCTTTCCTTGGCAAGGTTGGTTCAGAGGAGGGTTGCCATGGCCTTCCTCTGAGGCTGAGAGAGTGTGACTTGCCCAAGATCACCCAGTGGGTTTCATCAGGGAATCGAACCCTGGTCTCCAGAGTCATAGTCCAACACTCAAACCACTACGTCATGTATTTGCAAATATATATATAGATCAGAAATCCGAAACCATTCTGGCTCCAAGCATTTCAGATATCTTAAAGGACCTCTCCAGAGTACTGAACCTATTTAGGGCATACAGTTTCGAAACAGATGCTGGATGGCTACCTGTCACAGGGAAGACACATGGATTGTGTCTTCTTTCATGGCAGAATGGGGTTGGATTGGATGGCCCTTAGGGTCTCTCCCAACTCTAGGATTCTACGGACCTTATCAGACGTCAGAAATTGGAAGTATAATCTAATGGCAATCCGAACGCAATCCTGGGGTTTCACGTTATTGCGAATTAAAGCATCTCACGCAATTCCGGGCAAAAGGGAAGTCATTCCGAACACAATCATGGGTTTTACGTTATTGCGAATTAAAGCATCTCACGCAATTTCGGGCAATGGGGGGGTCATTTTCGGGTAATTCTGAACGCATTCCGAACGCAATAGGGATTCACATGAATTCGCTAAACTAGTGAATTCATGTGAATTCGAATTGGCTCCATTCGCAATAAAGAGAAATTCCTCCCATCTGATAAAGTCCATTGATTCTGTGATCCTTAAATGACCAGGGATCCCTCCCGTGGCTGGCATGTAACCCATCGAGTATGGATCCAAACGCAATGCTTTAATCCTCTTCTTTTTCCATTCCAGCTAGAGGCTCTGAGCTTGCAGAGATGCATGTTGCAGGTGAGACTATCTGTGTGTTTGTGTGTATTTGTGTGTGTGTGAGAGAGTGCACACTTCTGTTTAAGATCTAATAAATTTGGAGGGACTACATCCCCTCCAACGTTTTGCAGAGGGAAACCAAGACACCTGTCTCAAGCCCCTACGCATCCCTGCATAAAATATCTAAATCGTAGATGGAGTGAGGAATATGGGTATATAGATAAATAAGTACTTACTACATACACACATACATTTATTATTATTAATATTAAGAATTTTGCTTGGCTAAATTGGCACTTTATTTTCTTCATAGAGGAATAATGTGATGCGTTCTCTAAGACTATAACAGAAAGATATTTAACAGGGAATTTTATTTATTTATTATTATTATTTTTGCGCTAAACGTTCTTAGAAAACACATTAAGAAATGAAAGATATAGCCATGTTTGTCTGTAGAATCAGTGTGTAGAGAGGTCTTGTATCCTCTTTGAGATTCGCTGAAAGAAAGAGGTTGGCATTAAGAAATTAATAGGGATATTAAGACCCTTTGATGCCTTAAACATTTAAGCTATCATCTGTCTTATCACTACTTTGAGGTTATGGAAGTAAAATTCAGAGGAGGAATATGACCGAGAGAAGAGTTGTATAGAGGGAGAGATTTATTAATATAAGCAGATTGGAAAGCCACTAGGATTTCATTAGTGGAAACTACTTGAAGGTAGGAAGCTTTTGGTGATATAACAGTACGTTTGGAATACAATAATTTATATGGTGATTTTAACGATAATGAAAATGGTAGATCTTTATTATTTTCATTATCATTGACCAGATGGATGTGTACAGACACACACACACGAACACATCCATCTGGTCGATAATAATATAAATAAATCTGGGTCCTGGGAATGAAGTATGACACTGTGGAAAACTTCTTTAAATTTCAGAATAAGTCCCAGAGGGGATTTGCTGACCACAATAACCTGAATGATGGACCTCTTTCTTCCAGAGATCCGTCTGGTCAACGGGCGCAGCCGATGCCAGGGCCGGGTGGAGATCTTCTACAACAACACCTGGGGCACGGTGTGTGACGACGACTGGGACATCGTGGACGCCAACGTGGTCTGCCGCCAGTTGGTCTGCGGCCGTGCCATCGCCATGCCGGCCACCCTTTCCTTCGGCCAGGGCCGGGGCCCCATATTCTTGGACAACGTGGACTGCAAGGGGACCGAGGCGGCCCTCAGCGAATGCAGCAGCCACGGATGGGGCATTCACAATTGCTACCACTACGAGGACGTGGCCGTCACGTGCAATGGTACAAAGGTTTGGGCTTCGTTGGGTCGCAATGGCGGCGGAGTCTCCTTCTTTGGAGTTTTTAAAACAGAGGCTTGATGGCCATCTCTTTGGGGTGCTTTGATGGTTTTCTTGCATGGCAGAAGGTGGTTGGACTGGATGACCCTTGCAGTCTCTTCCAACTCTAGGCTTTTATGATTCTATAGCATTGACTATGGAGGGACTTTGAGAGGGTCCCAAAAATGGACCCACAAGGTGCTCTTTGGCAATCTCTGCTGTGCATGGGTATGTTTGTAATCCCAAGCCTATGTATCTGCAAACCTTTCCATGTTCACAGAGCCTTGTGTCTGAGAAAGAAAGACTAATCTCCTTTTTTGCTTTTTGCAGAATTCTTGCCAACCCAAGTGCCCAGAAGCCCAACCAGCAAAGCCTCCACCGTCTCACTACAAAACGGGGAAAGTGAGTATTTTGAGGAGTTCCTGGAGGAATCGCTATCAACTTTGTTGTTGTTATTGTCATTATCGTGACACTGCCTGGTGCTCAGCAAGGAAAGAGTGAATAGGTCCCTGCCCCAGATGTAGAAAAAGGTTCTTGGAGACCATCTTAACTGCCATAGAAAGCTGAGGATATGAGTGTATAATAATAATTATGATGATGATGATAATTATGATAATGGTAACAATACATTGTATATAATTAGACTTGAGCATCCATAGATTTTGGTATCCATGGGGGTCCTGGAACCAAACCCCAGCAGATACCAAGGGTCCACTGTAATGGCTGTCATTGCCATCATCATGGCAATAGGTATGATGGTAACCATTTTGGATCTCACCATGGTTCTGTCTTCTGGTCCAGCCAACGGGAGCATCCGGCTGGTGAATGGGGCCGATTCCTGCCAGGGCCGAGTGGAGATTTTCTACAAAGGGATCTGGGGCACGGTCTGTGATGACGACTGGGGCCTGAGCGATGCCCGGGTGGTGTGCAAGCAGATGGGCTGCGGCCATGCCATGGGTTTCCGAACCAACGCCTTCTTTGGCTACGGGACGGGACGCATCCTCTTGGACAACGTCAACTGCGATGGGAGTGAGCCTCACCTCTCGGCTTGCTACAGCCTGGGATGGGGCATCCATAACTGTGGGCACCACGAGGATGCCGGAGTCATCTGTTCAGGTGAGTGAGAAAACCTCCCAGGATGCCAGTCTTGGCTCCAAGGGACAGTGTGGCATAGTGTTTTAAGTGTTGGACACTGGCACACCCTGGTTTGAATCTCCGCACTTGACCACAGAAACCTCCTGGGTGTCCGTGGGCAAGTCACACTCTCTCCGTAGCACTTTTGTAGATTTGTGAGACATGGGAATGGACTGGATGATCTCTGGGGTCTCTTCCAGCTCCAGGATATTATGATTCTGTAGTTGTTAAACTTGTTAAGCTTTGCATATCTGTTACTCTTCACACATACAATGCACTCATTCATGGGTATAAATGTACCATGCTCCTAGGTACTTCACCCCATGCAGACTTAAGTCTAAGAAAACTCATGCAACCAATTTCTTTTCCCAGTTACTCTCAAAGATGCTACAAGACCCCTTCACACACCAATCTAGACCAGTGATAGCCAAACTTTAGTCCTCCAGGTGTTTTGGACTTCAACTCCCAGAAGCCCCAGCCATTTTGGCCAACAGTCAGGCATTCTAGAAGCTGAACTCCAAAACATCTGGAGGACCAAAGTTTGGGAACCACTGCTCTAGACTAACACAGCCATGTCCTTCATTTCTACCATGAATGATAAGGAGTGTGCTTGCTTTGGTGTCCAGATTGCTCAGCGTTGGTGCTAACATCTGGACTGACGTTGTGTCATTAAACAAACGGCTGCATTCACAATTCATTGAGACTGCTGCCATGCTGCATTATGGCAGTTAAAGTGGTGTCAAACTGCATTAATTCTGCAGTCCGGAGACTTAGTCCAACATGGAAACGTGCCACACTGGCTCACTGGATAACGCTGAATATCAGATACCCATCGTCTAATAAATATGATGTATGTTTTTCCCCCCACTTCTCCTATTCCAGGACTTGGGATGACCACAGTCACCCCCATCACAACATCCGTAGCCCACATCTATGATGAATTATTCACTGACATGGCTACAGGTAAGACCAAAGGATGTTCCTTTCAATCCCAGACTCCAGAAATCCATCAAGGTGGATTTGTCGCCAAGTTGGGTCCGTGGGATCTCTTATATGACTAAAGCCTTGGAGGTTTTAAAGACACCAGCCAAGGCTGCTGCAGGAAGAGATTTCCTACCTTACTATTTATTGTTTAATTATTCTTTATTTCGTTTCTATGCCACCTTTATCTGCCTTCACATTTACATTCACATTCCAAAATGGTCAAAAATCACAGGGAATAGTTAGAACTGAACTAATAAAGTATAGCATCACCCCAAATCCACAAAACAAATAAATAAGCCCATTTGAGACCGCTTTAACTGCCCTATCTCAGTGCTAGGGAATCCTGGGAATTGCAGTTTATTGTGGCCCCAGGGCTCTCTGATAGGGAATGCTGAATGTCTGACAAAACTACAATGCCCAGGATCTGCTAGCATTGAGCCAGGGCAGTTAAACTGGTCTCAAACTGGGCTATGTCTGCAGTGTGTTTTGGACCAGCGATGCCTTTACGGGACCAACCAAAATGCACATTGTACATGTTGCAAGCTTGCGATAGTTCTCTCTTCACACCCAGAGCTTGCAATATATGCATATATTTTTTATTTTATTTATATATATTTGTGTGTATATATTCTGATGGGGCTAGAATTCTGAGAAGCCAAAGGTGGGTGACTGGATATGGGGCGTTATAGTACCTTTCCCCAACCTTTGCTCAAAACCCCCCCGTTTCCAAAGACGCATTTTGGGGGAAAGCGTTCCCAAATCTTGTTCTGATAAAGCCGCGTGTCTTTGCAGTCACCGAGGGAAGAGAGAGGCCTACGCCGGAGACGGAGGTGATGATGACCTCGGCCCTTCTTTTGCTGGAGAAAAGGAGTAAGTTTGATGCTGTGACGTGAGCCGTGCTGCAATTTGCGTCAGAGATGTGAAATCTGCCACCAGAACAATGGAGCGAGAGGGAGGCAGAAATGTTCTTGGTGCTGGCAATGCGTGGGAGCGTGCGTGAGGACAATGCCAAGGTTCTTCTTCAGATCACAGCTTGGGAATAGTTACTTTGGGGACTGCAGATCCCAGAATCCCCCATCCGCTCCCTGTCCAAGAACAACAAGATATATTGAGTCCACCAAATGGCAAACTATGGTGGCAGATGTCTCAAAAGAGGGCATCCTTTGCTTTCTACATGCAAAAGGTTGAGAGGAGAGGGAAGAAGAAGAAGGACGGGTGGGAAAGAGTTGTAGTGCAACCCTGGGGGATCATCCTTTCTCCATCCCGGCTTTTGACAATCACCACTTCCTTAGAAATGTGATTATCTCTCTTGCATTTGGGGCTCTCATTCTTAAATCTTTCCCTCTAAAACCTGCCCTTAGAGCAACATTGCCAGTTTGCCCTCCCTTCCTTCCTTCCTTCCTTCCTCGCCATGAAGCTGAGCAAGTCCCACTCTCTCATCTTCAGAGGAAAGCAATGGCAAAAAAAAACTTTTTCCAAGAAAATCTTGGCCATGGAAATCCACTGCGTGACCTTGTGCAAGTCACAAACTCTCAGCCCCAGAAAACATTGTGATAGCTTTGCCTTAGGGTTGCCATAAGTCGGAAATGACTTGAAGGCCCACAAAAATTACAAAGGTGAAACTGGGACAGAGTCACTCAATGCGTTTCCATGGCCAAGCGGAGATTCAAACCCTGGTTTCCAGAGTCATAGGCTGACACTCATTCCCTAAACTACAAAGCCACAGCCGTAACAGTTAAAGTTAAATAATAGCACTGTACACCTTACAATTCAAAAGATATTGCAGTGTTACTCTGTAGAATCAGTATGAAGAGAGATCTTGTAGCGCCTTTGAGACTATCTGAAATAAAAAAGTTGGCAGCGTCAGCTTTCGTAGACTCGAGTCCACTTCCGTTGGTTCACTTCCCAGCTTGTCCATGACACCCACTAGGTGACCATGGACACGGTCACACACTCTCAGCCTCAGGGGCAAGCCATGGCAAACCTCCTCTGAAGAAACTTGCCTAGGAAACCCTGTGATAATGTGGCCGTAAGTCACAAACAACGTGAAGGCACAACATGATATTATTGCGAAGGGAGGGTTGGCTATGTACTTACGATGGCGCATTTCCCTGGTCCGGTTAGCAGGTGGTGGCATCCGACTGGCCAACGGGAACAGCAGCTGCCAAGGCCGGGTGGAGGTCCAGCACGGGCAAACCTGGGGCACCGTCTGCGACGACGACTGGGGCTTCGCCAACGCCCAGGTGGTCTGCCGGCAGGTGGGCTGTGGCTCTGCGGTGGTGGCCACCGTGCTGGGCTACTTCGGCTATGGCATCGGGCCCATCCTCCTGGACAACGTGGGCTGCACCGGGGCCGAGAGCGACCTGGCGGACTGCTTCCACCTGGGATGGGGGCAGCACAACTGCGGGCACCATGAGGACGCCGGGGTCATCTGCCGAGGTGAGTAGGTGGGCAATGAAGAGGATCCCTCTCCTCACTTCCTTCCCCAGAGAAGAAAGATTCTTCCCCACATTTATTTTATTTTATTTTTCAGAATAGCAGTAGCATTTCCTTTTCTATACCGCTTCACACTGAACTCAGTGCTCTCTGTAATCCAATTGCTCCCAATAAGCTGGGTATGCATTTTACTGACCTACGAAAGGATGGAAGGCTGAGTAGACCTTGGATCCCTTCCTGGGATCGAACTTACAACATTGTGGCTTTAATACTGGCATTTAACTACTGCGCTACCAAGAGGCAATATTGTCCAAGCCGTGTCACCGACACATTTTGAGGGTCCCAAGAGCCAGAGTTCGGAAGAGTTCATGTTTGGATTGCAACTCCTGGAGTCCTAGGACGGAGGATTCTGGGATTTATAGTTAAAACCAAGGGGGCAATATTGTCCGAGACACATCTGAGGGTCTCAGAAAACAGGGTTCAAAGAAGTATATTTTTGGGCTACAGGATGCCCTAGCCATGTGAAAGCAACATGTATTTTGCCCTATTGGGCACCCCTGACCCAAAGATTATTTTAAAAACAAAAAAACTCTTTAAAGATGGCTGTGGTAAATGTGCGTTTTATGGCCCGTCTCCTTGATATTCAACATGCTATCTTCTTTTTCCTGGGTCCAGGTGCTGATGAATCAGGAGACCCGTTCCTGCAGGACAGCTTTCCCACGACCACCTCAACCACCACACGGCCAAAGGATGGTATGTGAAGGTGAAACTGTAGAATTAGAATTATATCCACAGTGGTTTCCTAGCATATTACACATATTATAAGACTAGTTTATACTCTGGCCTCATGAGGGCTCTCTTGGCCAGCTTATCCCATTTTTCTGTTTCCTGGCCAGCAACAGACTGCATCCGAAGAAGTCTTTCCACCGTTCATACGGGTATCTGATCATCATCGAAATCTTTCCTCCTGCCTTTGTCCCTGAAAGACCATCCCTAAAACTGATCCCGCCACCCCAACATCATACCCACAAGTTTTGTGTTTCTATTACTGTTCACCAGCACAACCTGCGCATTCGTGGGCATAAAGGTCTGCACATAGGCCCTTTGCTCCATGCATTTGATGAGGTGGATTTGGGGGGTGTCTGCAGTGTAGAAAGAATGCAGTTTGGCACCACTTCAAACTGCCATGGCTCTGTCCTACAGATTTCTGGGATTTGTAGCGTAGGACCTTATCAGACGTCGGAAATTGGAAGTATAATCTAATGGCAATCCAAACGCAATCATGGGGTTTCGCGTTATTGCGAATTAAAGCATTTCACACAATTTCGGGCAAAAGGGAAGTCATTCCGAACGCAATCATGGGTTTTACCTTATTGCGAATTAAAGCATCTCATGCAATTTCAGGCAATGGGGGGTCATTTTCGGGTAATGGGAAGTCAATCTGGACGCATTCTAAATGCAATGGGAATGTACGTGAATTCGCTAAACTAGCGTATTCACGTGAATTTGAATTGGCTCCAATTGGCTCCATTTGCAATAAAGACAAATTCCTCCCGTCTGATAAGGTCCTTTGTGAGGCACCAGTCCTCTTTGGCAGAGAAGGCTAAAGACCATGTAAAACAACAAATCCCAGGATTTCATAGGATGCAGCTAAAGCAGTGAAAGTGGTGCCAAACTGTATTATTTCTACAGTGCAGATGCACGACCGGTCTACAAAAAAGTCATGCTATCGACTTCTTTCTTCCAGTTCGTTTCAAAAGTGCTGCAAGATCCCTTTGCATGCCATCATGGAAGCTTAGCAAGCAAGCACCCAGTAAAATCTGTTCTTGCATTTCAGATTGATAGGGTCAGAACGCTCTGGTAATGTTTGATGGGTTTTTCCTTGAGATTCTTTGAAGCCAAAGAACTTCTCCAGCTTCTAGATTTTTCCTTGATTCAGAATATGGCTTCTGGAGCGTGTCCAGAGGAGGCTGACCAAAATGGGTGAAGGGCCTGGAAACCGTAAAGCTTTATGAGGATTGACTTAAGGGGCTGTATGTTTAGCCTGGAGAAGAGAAGGTGATCTGATAGTCTTTTAAGTATTTGAAATCTGAAATCTGAAACTTCTGGTCCCAAGCATTTCCAATGAGCGATACTCCACCTGTATTGTTATTTAGAGGCAAGGTAGGTGCATACGTTAAGGAAGCCAATTTTGCCTCCGTGACACTCAAGACCCCACAAAAACATTGGTTCAAAAATACAGAAAACTCTCACAAAGAAACTTTGCAGAGTGCCACAAACCCCACCGCAGGACCGTTTATTTTTTCCCAGTGTGGATTTTCTGAGCGTTGGGAAAAACTCATCCTCCTACCAATTTTTTTGTTGTTGCCGTTGTTGCGTGCCTTCAAGCCGTCCCTGACTTGTGGCGACCCGATAGTGAGCCTATCATGGGTTTGTCTCCGTAGGTTTCTTCTGATGGGGTTTGCCATGGCCATCCTCTGAAGCTGAGAGAAGGTGACTTGCCCAGGGTCACTCAGTGGATTTTCATGGCTGGGTTGGGATTCGAACCCTAGTCTCCAGAGTCCAACGCTCAAAATATTACACCACGCTGGCTCTCCACCAAAGAACAGGGACTGATATTTTTTGAATAGGGGACAGATTTGAGGAATCCAGTCCCAGTGTGACCCATAAAGCTGAGGCCGTTCTCTTCCTCATCCTTCCTCATCCTTCGCTCTTTCTCCTTTGCAGGCTTCCTGCGTCTGGTCAATGGGAGCCACCGCTGCGAAGGCCGCGTGGAGCTCTTCTACCTGTCCCAATGGGGGACGGTGTGTGATGACGCCTGGGATCTCAAAGACGTGAGGGTCGTGTGCCGGCAACTGGGCTGCGGACGGGCCTTAGCCGCCGCGGGGGAAGCCCGGTACGGCCAAGGCACGGGCTACATTTTTCTCGACAACCTCAAGTGCAAAGGCAACGAGGCCTCGCTCTTGCGCTGCTCCCACATCCGCTGGAACGTGCACAACTGCGATCACTCGGAAGACGCGGGCGCCCTCTGCAACCTTTTATGACGGGCTGGAAAGTAGGTGCCAAGTCATAGTGCATCCTTTCGATCCCTTGCCTTAGGCTGCATCTGCGCTGCAGAAATAATCCGAGTTGACCCCACTTGAATGGCCGTGGCTCCATGCTTTTTGAAGATGTCCAGAGAAGGAGACCCTCTGCCACCTCTCTCTAGGCAGTTGGTTCAATTGCTGGAGCGCTCTTACAGTCGAGAAGCTCCTTCTAATGTTTAGTGGAAATCTATCCTCCTGTAACTTAGAACCATTAAGCCTACATTCTTCCATGTGACAGATATTTCAATTGTGCAGTCATGCCATGCCTTAGTCTTATCCTCACCAGGATGAATGTCCCACGAAACTTCAAATCCCACAGCTGCATAGCGTTCAGCCATGGCGGTTAAAGTGGCGTCAGAGTGCATTATTTCTGCAATCCGGATGCCGCCTCCGACGCAACGTTTTGTGAGTCAAGTCGTGCCTCTGTTGAATCTGAGGAAAACAGTTCTTTCTTTCAACTTCACAGTTCTTTCTTTCTTTTCTCTCCAGACCAAAAGTCGCTAACCTTCGGGAACAGAGCTGTGAGAGGCGGCGACTCCTGGGACCGCGTCCAAAGCCTTTTGGGTGGTGCAGTCCCTGTGCAACATGTGCGTCCTCAGAGTGAGCATGGGCCTGTCCACAGGCCTTCTGTAAATCTGTATATATATATATTTGCTTGTATCATACCCTCCAACTGCCCCATTTTGGATGGGACACCCCCGATTAATCCTCTGCCATCCCAGTTTTTCAGCCGCTTTTATAACATCCCGGTTTCTCTCGCCTCCTCCCACATTCCCACTTTGTCTTCAGCTTAACTTACTTGTGGGGTGTGTTGTATGTGAGAGAGTTGTGGGGACGCCCCAAGATTTGCAGCTGCATTTCCAAATATCCCGTTACACCACCGATCGTGGGATCGGCTTCCTTTTCGGTGCTGGTTTTCCGCTGCCTTACAAAAATCCATTCCGATAGTGCACAACTGTTTTTCCATGGTCCAGTTGTGTCAGCAACATCAGGGGCAAGAAGGCTTTGGAACAGCTCTAAAGAAACCAGCATGAGCCGTAGGAAAATCGACATTTTTGGACTGCATCTCCCACAACGTTTTAGGAGTTGTAGTCCAAATCTGGAACGTTCCCTCTGAATCATAGGAGATGGACTTTTAACAAATGCAAGGAATTCATTTATTTTTTTAAAAAAAAGAATTAGCATTGCAGAGAGGTTCAGAGCAGATATCCAAACTTTTAAGACAACATCGCCAACCGTGTAAATATATGTAATTTGTGGGGTGGGGAGGCTTGTGAGAGTGTTTGTATAATTCTTTTTGTCCATATTACGGTGTCTGTATTCCACATTGTCCATTTTTCCCCCATTATACCTTTTGGTTTTGAATACTCTTGTAAAACGTGCTGTGAATTGATTCTGTGTATGTTTGTGTGTGGGATAACAGACACACACAAATTCCTAGGTCACACTTCCTTCGTAGAGACGAAGGCGCTTCCATAGCAGACAGCAAGCAGAGATGTCAAGGAAAGGATGTCCTGGAGGAGAGCGTTTTGAATCACTGCGTTGGTAGGGACCCCAAGGGGTCATTTAATCCAACCCCCCTGCCATGCAGGAATACACAACTCAAGCATTCTTGAGAGATGGCACTCCATCCGCTCTCCAAGGCTGTCTATTTCACTGTCAAACAATTCTTACAGTAAAGAGGTTTTTTTTCGTAATGCTTACATAAAATCTCTTTTCTCATACTATGAATTTATAGCTCCATGTCCTAGTCTCTGGAGCAGCATAAAACAAGCTCGCTCCCACAACTCGATTCCTACCGAATCCTGAGATCTATAGTTTGGCGACGCATCCCGCCTGGTCTGACAGAGAGGGCTCGTGCCTTCCCAAACTATGAATCCCAGCCGTTTGGCGCCACTTTAACTTCGATGTCTCTTTCCAGAACTTGTCTGTTTCTCTGCATGGAATGTGAGTCCAGGGGGGTCTCCATCCCCTTCCCTGCCTCAGGCGGCAGCATGTTTTGCATCAGCACCCCACATCCTTCTTTGTGACAAAGATGCAGGTTAAACGGGTCTAGTGCATGGCCCTCCCTCTCCGAATCGCTTCAGCGATTCGATTCAAGTTCAAACCGATTTGCGATCCAGTTTAAAAGGTAGTGGGAATGAGGCCCAAAAGTGGACGCTCAAGTCCCATGAAATGCAGTGGCATAGTCTATTTCCCTTATATAAAATGGCAAAATCAAGGTCTCCTTTTCTAATATTTTCTAACATTTTCAAGCCATGGACGGTTGAATCCGTGGATAAGGAATCCGTGGCCACCGAGAGCCAACTGTAATTTTGCAAAAGGCTCGGATATTAGTCCTGCAAAAATCCTTTGCGGAAGGCTCAGCTCTGCCCGGATCGATAGCACCAATTTAGCAGCCGCCCTGGATCAATGGCAACTTTGCTTCATCATCTCTTAAAAGGAAACGGTGGCCGGCAGGAGCCCGGATGGGCGATGGAGGTGGAGGGTGGATGGCAGGGAGGAGAGGAATAAATATTTCACCAAGTCTGAAGCCAAGCCGGTGGCTATTTTCAGGGTGGATTTACAGCCTGCCCAGAGGACGGAAAGAGCCGGCTGGAAGGGTGTGTGGGGTGGAGAGCATTAAGGGAGACGGCGAGAGAGATTAATCCTCTGGTCAGAAATGGCAAGCCGGGCCTTGTGTTCCAGAATATCCCAAGACCCGCTATGGATACTTATATTTTGGGGAGGGTTATCGCTCTGATGGCCAAATCAAATCCTTTTGAGCAAAATGATAGTACGGCAGGAACAAAATATAACAAATGACACAGCCAAGATTCTGCATTGGCTAAGCAGTTTAATATATTTAACTCAGGGCAGAAATAATACAATTTGACACCACTTCAACTGCCATGGCTACAGAATCTGGGGATTTGTAGTTTGCTGAGCCAGTGGTTTGAGCATTGGACTATGACTCTTTGAATCCCAGCTGAGCCACAAAACCTCACTGGCTCAGCCACGGTCATATAATATAATATTCTCCCATTTTTTCCCTAGTTCTTGATAGATATACACTTTTGCATTTTTTAAAATTGTAAGCCACGTTGAGTTCCAACTTTGCAGCAGGGAAAGCAGCCTATACATAAATAGAATAATAATAATATTTAGTTAGGCCTCCATTTCAGGCTCGGCTAAAGCCCGCTTTGTAAAGTCGCTAGCCCAGTTATGTAGGACTGTGACTTTGTATTTTCTACAGCACATCTTCTGCTGAAAAGAAACCAATGCACTGAAGTGTGGCTTAGTGGTTCGAGCTTTTGACTGTGGAGACCAGGGTTCGATTCCCAGCTCCGCCATGAAACCCACTGGGTGACACTGGGCAAATCACACTCTCTCAGCCTCGGGGGAAGGCAAGGGCAAACCACCTCTGAACAGACCTCGCCAAGCAAACCCCAGGATAGGGTCGCCGTTAAGTCGGAAACAACCCGAAGGCACACAACGGTCCACAATGTCCATACTAGGGGTTTTTTCTAGACCAGTCGCCCTCCCATTAAAGATGCTCTGGGTGGATTGGTTTCTTTTGCACAAAAGATGTGCTGTGAGGGGGAACAATCCTTAGGATTGCCGTAAGGGAGGCACGCAATACACATGCAATAGGAGCAACGGGAGGCACAAAGGTCTAGGTCGTAGCAACCTGCAAGCATCGCTCTCTCTTTCGTTCTCTTTTTCTCCCTCTCTTTCTCATTCTCTCCTTCCCTAGCCAGCAAGGGACCCTCCCCAGTCTCTTGCAGCCCCTGCTTCGCCTTCCTCCGCTCCTCATCCCCCCTTTTTCCTTCCCATCTTCCCCTCCGCCCTATTCCTCCTTTTGTTGTTTCTTCCAGGCTGAGAGTGATGCCAAAAGGAAGAAGGCACATGGAGGTTGCTAGGCAACCAGGGAGGATGCCCTGGCTGGACCGCTTGCCCATTGGCTGAGGATGGAGATGGAGGAAAGCAGCCTCCCATCATCACCCAGGGGACCTCGGCCTTGGTTTCGGAGGCTGGTTCCTTGGAGATTAGCGCCTCAGAAATTGGGCTTTGGGGCTCGGCTGGGGATCAGATGGTCGAGCCTTCGTTCTGAGCCTGAAAATGTAACAACCTCCCAGTCCCCAGACTGCAAAACAGAGCTAGAAATGCGAAGGGCGGTGTTTCCCCCCCCCCCCATTTTCCTCCCCCCAAAAAACGATGGAAAAATGAATTTCGGAAGATTCTCTTTCAGAATGACGAGTCAAACGTTTAAAGCAAGGTGCTTGTAAGAGCCAGCGTGGCGCAGCGGTTCGAGTGTCGGGCTCCGGAGACCAGGGTTCGGTTCCCGGCTTAGCCGTGAAACCCATTGGGCGGCTTTAGGCAAGTCACGCTCTCTCAGCCTCAGTTCAAGGCAAACCTCCCTTGAACAAGCCTTGCCAAGAAAACGGCATGATAGCTTTGCCTTCGGGTGGCCAAGAAAAGACTTGAAGGCGCACAACAGCAAAAGCAACTCTACATTTACTGCATCCTTTATGGAGGCCTGGGATTTGCAGTTGAGGGAACGCTTTGCTAGTGCCTTGCCAAACTACAAGGTCCGGCCACGGCAGTTTCAAGCGAGGAGACCATGCTTTAAATGTGCGCCGTGAAAGGGCGCCCATATATTTTCAGTCCCCCCTCGCTTGCTGCCCCTCGAGGTGGGCTATGCCCCTATCCCTGGCTTCTCTAGCTAGCCAGGGTGGGTCCCTTCTTGGCGCGCTCCTTTTTCTCGGATACCTGCTGCAGAGCCAGAGCGAGGCCGCTGCCGTGCTATTTTAAGGAACTGCAAAGTCACTTGTGTGTGCAGTCAGCTCCTCGGGTTTCAGAGCCTCTTTGCTGAGAGCTGGTCTCCGTTTCTCAGAAGCCGAAAGCGTTTTTTGGCACACGAGCCCCTCGCCGCCGCCAGTCTCCAAAGAGCTTTGGGCCTCCTGGATGCAGAAGAAAGACTGTAGAGAAATCGGACGCTGCCGCAGCCATCTTGAGCTTTAAAAGTGGGCCTGCCGCAAGTTTTGCTCGACCGCACAATCGCAGAATGCCTGGATTTCGGCAAGGGAGCGCGCTCCCCCATGTGCGTTCGAAAGCCGGGGTGTGCAACTTGCAGTCTCCGGGTCTGAATCCGGCCTGAATCCTGGGATCGCACTTTGGTCCTCAGAGCTTCCTTGCACAATCCTTCCTTCATGACACCATTCCTTGGTGGTCTGCCTGTTTTTGTAGGGATGTTCCTAGGGCTGCGAGGGGTGCGCAGCGCACTGGGGATGTCTATCTTCCAGTGTGGAGTGTACTCAGTGGGTCTCGTTCCCACTTACAGATAAAGCGGTGTGCGATCCGAATCGATGGATTGATTCGATGCTCCCACTACGTTTGCCCCGGTTGCATTTTTCTCCTCTGAAATAACCCACTTGTGGTTCACATTTGCGCATGAATCGATTCAAAATGGACCCGCTCCAGCCGGCCGAAGGGCAAATTTAAATCGATTCCGATCCGCATCCGGTTCACACGTCCGTAGAATCGATTTATCAAAAAGACACGGAAAAATTCAGCGTCAAAAAGACAGGTCTGATCGTGGGCCCCCTCTTCGAATTGCTTCAGCGATTCGGTTTAAGCGGGAACCAGGGTCGTTCGAACCGGTTCAAACCCAATTGCGATTCGGTTTAAAAGGTAGTGGGAATGAAGCCCAGATGGCCTGACTACAAAATGTTGGATACGTCAGGAAAATGTAAACGTCGGGAAACACTCCTGTAAATCGAAACGCATGCTTCTTTAGTGATGCTCAAAATGGAGGACGTTTTGAAATTCCTCCTGGACGGGAGGTTGCGAGAAACGTTAAAAACACTCCGGAGCCAGTGGGTTGTACTGGTGTGAGTGTTAAAACTACGGTGGTGGAGACCAGGGTTTGATTCCCATGAAGTCACACTCTCTCAGCCTCGGGGAAAGGCAACGGCAAACCACTCCTGAATAAATCTTACCAAGAAAACCCTGTGCATGTTTTAACTCTCTGAAGCCACCTTGGAGAGACGGAGCGGCATAGCAGTGTGAGCATTGGACAACTAAAAACCAGGCTTCGAATCCCGACTTGGCCAGGGTTCGAATCCCCGCTCGGCGACGTAAACCCGCCGGCCGCCCTTGGGCAAGTCATACTCTCTCGGCCTCAAGTGCAGCCTGGGCTCGAAATCTGAAACGGAAGCAGTTTAGTTGCAAAATCCCCCCCCCCCCAAAAAAAAAGGGCCAGGAAGGGGGTGTTCTTTGCTTTCCTTGGGCCTGGCGGTCACTAGAGCTCTCGTCCTGGAGCCGAGTCAAGGCTTCTGGATGCTTGGCATCGGCTGAGTCATCCTGCAGTGTCCTCCTTCTCTGCAGCAGCAGCAAAAAAGGCTGCCCGGGATGCATTGGGCTGCCCTCCCCATGACGAAAGCTAATGGTCTCCCGTAATGGTTCTTTATGGGGCCCGGCGCTTTCTGCCTACCGGCTGCTTTTCAGGACCGATCCATCATCTGCAGAGCTGGCAAGGAAGGAAAACAGAAGGAAGGGAGCCGGGATGGAAAGAACACAAAGCAGAGAGAATACCTTCCCTTGCAATAAATTAATATAATTTGGTATCTGCTGGGATTCGGTCCCGGGATCCCCCTTCGGATACCAAAGTCTACGGATGCTCAAGTCCCACGATATACAAGAGATTATTTTCATTATCGTTACTATTATTACAGTGGTCCCTTGGTATCGGCTGGGGCTTGGTTCCAGGGTCCTCTCTGGGTACCCAAATCTGTGGATGCTCAAGTCCCATTATATACAATAGAGTACTACTACTATTACTACTATAGTGGACCCTTTGTATCGATGCCAGGATCCCCGCATCTTGACCCTCAACAAACTACAAAAACAAGGCAAGGTTTGTTCGGAGGAGTTTTGCCACAGCCGCCCTCGGAGGCCGAGGACCGCCGCCATCTGGGACTGGCACTCCGTAAATGTTCGTCCTCCTCTTCGGTCGCCCGGAGGGCACCTGAGGGTACGAGGGCCAGCCTTTTAGGTGTGTGCCATGCGGGTCGTGCCCTTTCCAGGCTGCTGCATCGCTGTCTCCGAACAGCAAGGCACAGTTCTGCTGCAATGCAGCAGCAGCGGTGCCAGCGTTCCTCGCCCGAGCAGATCCCTCCGACATCCCACCTTTTAAAATGTCCCAGTTTCCCTTGGTCCTCGGCTTGCTGCAAAATGTTAAGAGCACCCAGAACCCACAAAACAGTGGCAGTTTTGTCGGCGCACGACGCAAAGCGTTGCAAGCTTTGGAGGCTCCGCTGGCTTCTCCGTTGGGCAAAGGGGCCGAAAAAGCATTCCCTTCGCCTTTCGTGCCATGTCTTTTTAGATTGTAAAAACGCCGAATAACTACCTGTAAGCCGTTCTGAGAGCCTTTAGGGCCGAAGCCCGGGGTATAAATACCGTAAACAGATAAATAATAAATATTTTTTTAAAAAAATAGGGTGTTACTCCCTGCATTTTGTCAAGATGTTGTTCCCAGTTAAGATGGCATGCAATGAGATAATAATATTAATATTATTATTAATAATAATAGTATTAATAATAATAATAATATCCATGTCCATGCAGGCCACTCTTCCTCCTGGAAATGCGTTCTGTGCATTTTGTTTGGTCCAATAAAAGTATCTCTGTTTTGTGGGTTTTTGGATGTTATTGTACTTTGCTCTATGGCCAACATCACTTTTTAACATTTTAACATCGGATAAGTATAGTTCTTTCTAAAGTCATTTTAATAATAATAATAATAATTATTATTATTATTATTATTATCACTGTTTATTTATTATTATTATTATTATTATTATTACAGTATTATTAATCTGTATTTTTATTGCTATCGTGAGGATTATGGAAGGTTGGTTTTGTTTTATAGTTTGCATTCTGTATATTTCGTATGTTTTATTGGAACGCATTGTAAGCCGCCTCGATCTGTAGGGAGAGGTGAGATATAAATACACTATTAATATTATTATTATTATTATTATTATTATGTCATTGTTGTTGTTGTTACTAAAAAGAGGGCATTCCGGCTTTTCCGCACAGCGGCAGCTGGGGGCTCCGATGTCGGCCGGCAGCGAATCCGTTCCAGCTTTTGCCTGGCTTTCGCACGGGACCTGTCCAAGGTCCTGTATCGAAGGAGCCAGGCGTAAAACCCGGAACGGATTCGCCGCCCCACCGACGTGGGCTCTACCGTTTCTGCCGTCAAAGCAGATTTTTTTCCACCAAATCTCTGTGGCCGCAGGGAGATGGGTTTCGCAAGCCGTCTGTGGACGCCGCTCACGAACCGGCCAAGAAAGCGAAAGCCCTCGTCTCCGATTCCCTCGCAAGCGGTGCAAGTTTTTCATTCTGGCGTCTGCCCTTAGAGTGCTTTCTCTCTTTCTCTCTTTCCAAACGTCGGCTCTGGGAGTCCTTCCAAGGCGTCTTCGGAAAGGATCCAGACTTCTGGCAGTGCATTGCAGCAGTCTCGCATTAGTATGCGACGGTACAGCAGCTCAGCATTTTTCACTGCAGTGGAAAAGGAAAAGGGATCGCTCGGCTGCTGGGAATGCAGCAAGCCAACCCTTCGGTGGACTCCCACCAAAAGGATCCTCTTTTTATTCCTTGCCTGAATCACTCTCTCAGGGACATCCTGGGGAAACCCTCGCTCTTGCCTGTCTGGTGCTGAAATGCAGAATTTGGGGGGAAAAATAAAGGGTTTTTAGGAGGACTGCCACTCCCAGAATCCCCGAACCAGTATCAACCCTCCTACGAACTGGGACACGCTCCCAGTTTGTCGGCGGCTTCCGCGTTGTGATGCGCCTTCAAGTCATTTCTGACTTAACGGCGAACCCGAAGGCCAACCCGTCAATGGGGTTTCCTTAGCAAGATTTGTCCGGAGGAGGTTTGTCGTTACCTCCCTCCGAGGCTGAGAGAGTGCGACTCGCCGGAGGTCACCCAGTGGGTTTCGTGGCCGGGCGGGGAATCGAACCCTGGTCCGCAGAGCCATAGTCCGACACTCAAACCATTATAAAAAAAACCCGGCTTGTTGGTATCATTGGGAGGTTTTTCGTATGTATTTCAGTCTGCGTTGCTTTTAATGGATTTTGCAAGCTGCCTTGAGTTCCAGCATTGGGGGGAAAGGAATAAATGAACGAATAAAATGATAGATAGATAGATAGATAGATAGATAGGATAATAGATTGAAAGTATAATAGAATAGTAGAGTTGGAAGAGACCTCAAAGGCCATTCAATCCAACTCTGAGCTGGATAAGCAGATAGATGATAGACAGATGATAGACAGATAAATGATAGATAGATGATAGACAGATAAATGATAGACAGATAGATAATTATCAATTGATTGGAAGTATAATAAAACTATCAATTGAAACTATCAATAAAAACTATCAATTGATTGGAAGTATAATAGAATTGTAGAGTTGGAAGAGACCTCAAAGGCCATCCAGTCCAACCCTGAGCTGGATAGATAGATGATAGATAAATAGATAGATATATGATAGATAGATAGATAGATAGATGATAGACAGATAGATGATAATTGATTGGAAGTATAATAGAATCGTAGAGTTGGAAGAGACCTCAAAGGCCATCCAGTCCAACCCTGAGCTGGATAGACGATCGATAAATAGATAGATAGATAAATGATAATAGATTGAAAGTATAATAGAATCAAAGAGTTGGAAGAGACCCCAAAGGCCATCCAGTCCAACCCTGAGCTGGATAGATAGATGATAGACAGATAGATGATAGATAAATAGATAGATATATGATAGATAGATAGATAGATAGATCGATAGATGATAGAGAGATAAATGATAATTGATTGGAAGTATAACAGAATCATAGAGTTGCAAGACGCCTCAAAGGCCATCCAGTCCAACCCTGAACTGGATAGATAGATAGATGATAGACAGATAGATGATCGATAAATAGATAGATAAATGTTAATAGTTTGAAAGTATAATAGAATCGAAGAGTTGCAAGACGCCTCAAAGGCCATCCAGTCCAACCCTGAGCTGGATAGATAGATGATAGACAGATAGATGATCGATAAATAGATAGATAGATGATAGATAGATAAATGATAATAGATTGAAAGTATAATACAATCATAGAGTTAGAAGAGGCTTCAAAGGCCACCCAGTCCAACCCTGAGCTGGATAAGCAGATAGATGATCGATAGATAGATGATAGATACAAACAGATAGATCGATTTGCCTGGTCGTGGTTATTGATCAAGGCACCTCCGTGTACCAAGCACGAAAATAGGAAAGGCAAATTAAGAAAGGCCTCTTTCCTTACGGAAAAACCGAACCTACTGATGTAGGATGGGTTTTCGAACGCCAAAGATAAACCGGGTACGAGAATGAATCCACTTTGAGACCGCTTTAAGTGCTAGGGAACCCCAGGAATTTGTAGTTTGCTGTGGAGGCCAAGTGGATTTCCTGGCCTCTGAGACCCTCCGAAATCTCCGCGTTCTTCGTGATGCCATCCTTATGGCCTGGTCCGCCTGGCATCTGTCCTGGGTCACCTCTAGGGACGGGCGCGGATGAGCGTTTCGCCTTCGTCCAGATGGCCGACCACGTCTTTTCGACCAGCGTCTGGTCCCCGGCGGTGGCCTTGTCGCTGGAGCATCTGGTAAATGGCCCAATTACGGTTGCTTTCCATTCCTCTTGGATTCAACATCAGCGTTGGGTTGTCACTACTTGCCTGTCAAATCCAGATCGCTGTGTTTAACATCAGATCGGAAGGACTATATCTTCCTATCGCCGAACCGTAGGATCCTAGGACCGTCCGGCCGAACCCCGTTTTGCCATGCAGGAACTCGCAACCAAAGCAGCCCCTGTGATATTATGAGATAATAAATATAGATATATATATATATTAATAAAGTCAATCTTATATATGAATGAAGTCAATAATAATAATAATAATAATAGGTATATACATTAATAAAGTAAATAATAAGGATATATATTAATAATATTATGCACTGATAAAGTCATTAATAAATATATGTACAATACATATAGATAGTAAACTCGTATGAATGACTTAAAAGATAGGCGGGAGAAAAGCACAAAAGCCAAATGAAACTGAAACAAATAAACACCAACAGGCAATATTAGAAATTGATAAGTGTATACATTAGTAAAGTCAGTCTCATACATTAATAAAAGCAATAATAATAATTATAACAATAATAAGTATATATGTTAATAATAATAAGCATGTACACTGATAATGTAAATAATAAGTATAATTAATAATAATAAGTATATAGATTAATAATAAGTATATAGGTGAATAATAATAATAAGTATATACATTAATAAAGTCAATCTCGTACATTAATAAAGTAAATATTAAGTATATACATTAATGATAATAAAAGTATATACTTTAATAATAAGAAGAATATACATTGATAAAGTAAATAATAAGTATGTATATATTAATAAGAATAAGCATATACGATAATAATAAGTATATACATTAATAATAATGTATATACATTAATAATATTAAGTATTTACATTAATAATAATAAGTATATAGATTAATAATAATAAGTATATACATTAATAATAATAATAGGTTTATACAATAATAATAAGTATAAACATTGATAAAGTAAATAATGAGTATATACATTAATAATAAAGTATATACATTATATTATTATTATTATGTATATTCTCATTATTTACTTTATCAATGTATATACTTACTATACATATAATAATTAATAAGTATATACATTACTATATACATTAATAACAATAATTATATACAATAATAATTATATACATAAATAATCATAATAATACTTACATACAATAAAAATAAGTATATATATAAATAATAATAATTAAATACAACAATAATAAGTATATACATTAATAATAATCATAATAATAATTATATACGATAATAATAATAAGTATATACATAAATAATAATCATAATAATACTTATATACAATACTGTAATAATAAGTACATTAATAATAATTATATACAATAATAAGTATATACATTAATATTATTATTATTATATACAATAATAAAAAGTATATACATTAATAATAATCATAATAATTATTATATAAAATAATAATAATAATAATACATTGATAGTTAATAAATACAGTATACATATACATATACTATCAAGTTGGAGCTTCTCTATGGGAGCTATGCAAGGGGGGAGAACTACAACTCCCGTCGTGCCTTGCGCGGCTGGCGCAGTTGGACGCCTGGTGTAATTTTTTCTCTCTCAATAGGAAGGTTCTAAAGAGGGGGCGTGGCTTTTGACAGAGGAGGGCGGCGCATGCGCAGAACGCGAGGGCGACGCCGCCGCCGCCGTGACGCTTGCCAGTCCTTCTGCCCTTCCTTTGAGAAGCCGCTGCTGCCGTCACTATCAGAGCAGTCGGGGCGCGAGCGCGAGGGGGGAAGGAAGCTCTCTCTTTCTCTCCGCAGAACGCCAGCCAGCCAATCGCCTGCCTCGAGCTCGCCGCGGCCAGCCAATCAGAACGCTCCGTTTCTGCCTTCTCTCTCTCTCTACAGCCTCGGTTGATTTTCTGTTTCTCCTTCGCCGCCATTCTCTCTGTCTGACTCCGTTCGGTCGGGCGCAAAAACAGAGATTGCTCTTTTTTCCAAATTATTAATTAATTACAATTAATTAAAAGCGTGTAAATTAAAATAAAAAGAATAAAGATGGTGGACCGTGAGCAGCTGGTGCAGAAAGCCCGGCTGGCCGAGCAGGCGGAGAGATACGACGACATGGCGGCCGCCATGAAGAACGTGAGTCTTTATATAAAAACCCCTTTTAATGCCTTTTCTTTCGGGAGGGGCCCGCCCGCCTCTTTTTTTTTTTTTCCTCCCATTTTACCTCAGGAAAAACAAAACCTTAATTTTATTAAATAAATTTAATACTGAGGGCAATAAAATACGCCTTTCCCCCCCTTTATTGTAATAGATTGGGAGAAATAAAGTCAAATATATATATATATATATATATATTCCCCAAAATGGCTCCTTTGTTCCCCTCAAAATGTGTGGTAAATTCTGGATTATTTGTTAAAAAGGGAGAGATAACATTCCCTTCACAGCAATATTGGGGGGAAATGTGAATTTCTGAGGAAAAAATGTGTATTTTTTCCCTAATTTCCCTCATTGGGGTTGAAATAATAGGTTTTTAAAGGGTGGTATAGTTTTTAAAAAAACACACACAAAAATGGGAGGAAATATTGTGGGTTTTGTGAATAAAAATGCAAAGCAATTGTTTGGAAGGAGAACAAGAGAAAAGATCTAGATCTATATCTACCTATCTATGATTATCTATCTATCTATATCTATCTATCTGTCATTATCTTTCTATTTCTATCTGTATATCTATCTATCAATATCTATCTTTCTCTCTGTGTCATTATCTCTATCTACAGTACCATTATCTTCCTATTTCTATCTATATATATATCCATCTCTCATAATCTTTCTATATCTATCTATCTATCTATCTATCTTTCTATATCTATCTCTATCATCTTTCTTTCTATATGTCTATCTGTCAATATCTTTCTATTTCTATCTATCAGTATCTATCTATGTCTATCATTATCTCTATCTGTCTATCATTATCTTTCTATTTCTTTCTATCTATCCTTCTATCTCTATGTATCTGCCATTATCTTTCTATATCTATCTTTCTATGTCTATCTATCTTTCTATCTATCTGTCATTATCTTTCTATTTGTATATCTATCTATCAATATCTATCTGTCTGTCATATCTATCTATCTATCTATCTATGTATCATTATCTTCCTATCTATCTATCTATCTATCTATCCTTCCATCTCTATCTGTATATCTATCTATATCTATCTTTCTATATCGGTCTGTCATTATCTATCTTTCTATCTATCTTTCTATCTGTCAATATCTATCTTTCTGTCTATTATCTTTATCTATCATTATCTTTCTATTTCTATCTATCTATCTTTCTATTTTTGTCAATATCTTTATCTATCTATCTATCTTTATCTGTCATTATCTATCTGTCATTATCTCTCTATATCTCTCTATCTCTGTCCATCTTTCTTTCTATATCTGTCTGTGATTATATCTATCTATCTATCTATCAATCAGTATCTTTCAGTTATTAGCTCCCTATCCTTATCTATCTTTCTGTCATTGTGTATCAATATGTATATGTGTGTGTATATCTATCTATCTATATATATATATGCTTGTGTGTAACATATATAGCTATATGTAAGAGTAATAAAGAAAATATATGTGCTGCAGTTTGGGAGCAAGCTGTAGTGCCATTATATTCGTATTCATCTATACACACATATATACATATATACACAGCAATACATATACAGCATTCAGAAATCTATCTATAAAACAATAGAAATCTGTATTTCACATTTATATGTATGAGCACATGGATGAAATATATATATATTTATATATATAAAACAATAGAAATCTATATTTCACATTTATATCTATGAGCACATGGGAAGAAATATATATATATATATATAATAAAACAATAGAAATCTATATTTCACATTTATATGTATGTGCACTTGGGAAGAAATATATATATAAAAATATAAATGTGAAATATAGATTTCTATTGTCTATGACGATAGAAATGTATATTTCACATTTATATGTATGAGCCCATGGACGATATATATATATATATATATATATATATAATAAAAATCTATATTTCACATTTATATGTATGAGCACATGGACGAAATATATTATATATATATATATATATAAATCTATTTTTCACATTTATATGTATGAGCACATGGGGAGAAATTTGTATTTCACATTTATATGTATGTGCATGTGGGGAGAAATTATTATTGTACTATATATATATATTTATAAACAATAGAAAATCTATATTTCACATCTATATAAGTGTATGTGCCTGCTGCTATTTTGGGGGCAAGCTTAAAGGTAAGGGAGGACTGAATCTCTCTTGTGTTTGAAATGGCTGCAATTTGGGAGGCACTCGCCCTATTTCTTGCCTCTCCTTCCTTGCCCTTCATCATCATTTTTTCCTCTCTCTTCTTCTGCTTCAAATGCCTTTTATTGAGACTTATTGAGATTTCCAGGGCTTGCTCTCCAGAAGTGGCACCAAAGGAGGACTGGAGGAATAAAAAAAGCCCTTCTTCTTCTTCTCCTCATGATGAATCATCTCTCTTTTTTTGGAGGGTAAAGGAAAGAGGGGCAGTTTTGCCTCTCCTATACATATCCAGCATTTCCACATATAGGTGTGTATTCACTACACATTGGGCTTTTTCTCCCCTTTTCCGCTTTCTCGACAGCACAATAAAATATATTTTTCCCTCCTCATACTCCATCCCTTGCCGCCCGTCCCCAATTCCTTATATATACCCTCCATGGGCCTGTCCAGAAAATGCTTTTATGGGGGGGGGGGGGGAGATAGATGCACACAGCTTTCCCCAGATCTGGTTTTTTGTGTGTGTCTGTGTGTGTGTGTCAGCCCTTTCTCCTCCTCCTCCCTGCTGTGCCACACCTAAAAGGCGCAACACAAATGCCACACGCGGCTAGGGTTTCTCTCTGGCCTTCTTCGCGTGGCTAAAATGGGGAGGAAAAATATTATAAACGGAGAAAAGAGGCATTTCAAAACCTATCGATATCATTGCACTTGGGAGGACCCACTCTTATTTTGCGTAAAAGCTGTCGGAAATCTCACCGGGAGAGAAAAGGTGCGCCACATATATAGACATATATCTGTAGATAGATAGATACACACACACTCTATAGACACGCACACTTATGTCTGTGTCTATAGATACACACACACTACTGTATATACACACACACGTAGATAGACATGTCTGTGTATCTGTAGATAGACAAGTAGATACACACACGTATCTGTATATATGTAGATAGATAGATAAATATACACACTATATACACATACATGTCTGTTTAGATAGATAAGATACATACATAGATACACACACACTATATATATATATATATATACACACACACACACACACACACACATATATGTCTGTATCTGTAGATAGACAGGTAGATACATAGATACACATATCTATTATCTGTAGATAAACAGATAGATAAATACATACACTATATACACATACATGTCTGTATAGATTGATAGATACATAGATTCATAGATGCACACACTATATATATATATACACACACACACACATATGTCTGTGTCTACATATCTACAGACAGGTAGATACATACACTACACACACACACATCTGTATCTAGATAGATACATAGATAGACACACTACATACGCACAGATACAGACACATAGATAGATACACACGCACACTACACGCACACATATGTCTATGTATCTGTAGATACAGATACTTAGATACACACACACAACCTTTTCTCTTCCCTATATCAGACAGCCTTTGAACACCTGAGCAAAATGAGTATGTGTTCACAAGCATATATTTTATATATATATATACACACACACACACAGTGGGCCCAAACTGGGCTTTGGTTCCAGGATCCCCCACGGAGACCAAAAGTCCCATTTAATACAAGGGCCAAGTAAAATGGTGTCCCTCCTATCAAAGGGCAAAACCAAGGTTTCCTTTTGGGAACTTACACCTTTCTTGCCTTTTAGAATATATTCAATCTGTGGGTGGTTGATAGTAAGGGATATGTGGGGTGGTGTGGAGGGCTATAGATGATGCACGAGGGTTTTCTTTTTAAGTGTCTGCCCCACTCCTAGCGCAAAGTGCCCTCTCTGCACCCCAAAAGCCGCCTCGCCCTGAAACCGAAAAGGGACACGGGTGCCCTTCCCTTTTGCCACTTCACAGGAAGCTCCCCACCCTCTGGGCACGCTTCCTATATTCATAGGAGTCCTCCCCCTTTTTTTTACAACCATCTGGGGTCAACCTCTGCCTTTCTTTACACCCTTTGGCTTGCTCCTTGCCATGCCCAGTCTCCCTTCTTCCACTTGCTTTGGCTAACAAAAGAACCATTTCGAACCCTGCGGGTGCCTTTTCCGAAGCAGTCCCTTTGTGTCACCTGTAGTGAGTTTGTGGGCATCGGATGCGTACGCATTGTATACGTCTGTACACGCACGTGTGTATGCGTTGCTTCTTTTTCCTCTTCGGGAGATCAGGGTCCCTTTTCCTTATTGGCGTAGTTGATACCCCGCAAAGAGCAGCTGTGTACTATAAAACAACCGCAAACCCTCTTGTCCCTGGACGGAGGGACGATGCCCGCTCTCCATTCTGCTTTATCATTGGGCCTAGTTAAAATGGTTCCTGGGAGAAACGCATGTTGTCTTGGGGTGGTGCCCCTCCGGTTATCGATCTCTAGACCTATACTGCTTCCTTTCCTCCAAATGGGAGGAATCCTGTAAGAGATTTTCCTTAAAGGGTATAGTGCGGATGCCCCTTTTCTTTCTCTATCCACCCGCCTACCTCTGGTGCCACTCCCTGCCACCGTTCCCCATTAAATCCAGCCCGCGTCCCCATCCCTTAACCCCATAAAGGCAACCCCACCCACCGTCCTCTTTCCGCCCCCCTCTCTTAAATCTCTCTCATGAGTTGCCTTGGGTGCACACCATTAAAATACACACACGCACCCCATAACTGTAATGATTTACAAACCGTCCGCTCCTTCATTTTCTTACAGGGTGAGGAAATAAGGCATGACGGCTAGGATTGCGGATAGAGTATAAGACTATAACCTGTAGGGGATCTTATTGGGGGGGGGATGTTTCTTCCTGTCCACAGTTATATAGATCACACCATTTTACATCCTTTTTGTGTGTGGGAGATAGGAAGAGGGGTTGTTTCCTAGTTTCGTGGTCTTTACTCGGGCTGGCATTGAAATGAAATGTCCGTTTGGCAATTGGTTCGGCGTTCGCACCGAGATGGGTTAGTGTGCTTTCGCACTTTTAATGCCTTCGCTGCCCTTAAATGTCACAAAGCAAGCGATGCTTTCGCCCGGTGCGTGAGTCTGCTTTCCCGTTCCCAGGTCACCAGTCCTTAAACGTTATAAAGCGAGCGATTTCCTTCTTTCGAGCTTGATCCGCCTTGGTTATTGGATGGGCAAGGGAGGAATCTTTCCTCCGATCTGGCAAACAAAAGCCACGGTGGGAGGCAGCGCCAAGCCGTTCCAGAAGATTCTGCATTTGTCATATTGCAGAGAGAGGCGAGACTGGGTGGAGAGCGGAAAGGGAGGGGTTGGCTTTCAAAGGGGAGAAGCGGCGGTTCTCCGTGTTTGCCTTGTTAGTCAGGTCTGAGCCTTTTGGGGAAGCTGGCGGGGCCTCCCTCTCCGATGAAGAATGAATACTGATCCAGGAGTGTCGCAGTCTGCCTGGGACGACGACGGCCATGTCTCTTATTGCACCATTTTGCCGTAACCTTGTGTGTGTGTGTCAAGCAGATGGCACTGCCAACGCTCGCCTCCGTCGGAAAGACGCAGCTAAAACCCGGTCAGCATTGGAGACATGGCGTCTTTTTAGCCCAGATCTGCATTATGGTTCGAAGCCAGTCATTGCTTAGAGCTGCACAACAAACACCTGCCTCTTATAGAACGAGCTTCATGTTTCTCATTTCTTCAGTAGCCTTTCTGTTACCAAAAATTGCAGGGGGGGAAGGAAGAGTGGGGACATTAATCTCTTCTAAAACACCAGCCCAGGCTATTACTGCATCTTCATCCCTTGGCATCTGGCTTTTTGGGAGTCTTTGCACGCCAGCGCAAAGATTTGGGTGGTTTTTGAAGTGGAACTAGAGCCCCGTCCTAAACACGCCAGGGCTTCTTAAACCGGCGTCTCCTTCGCTCAGATCCCACTCCCTTTCCTTCCACCCCAGTTCCAGCCGCGCGCACGGACCGGGGGGGGGGCTTGTGACCCGGCGCGCATTTCCGTAGCAACCCAGTGACGTCACGCGTAACAATAGGAGCTGCAGTGTGCCCGAGGTGGGAGCGGAGAGGGCGCGAATGGCGTTTGGCCAAGGTAATGCAGAAATGGCATTGGGACTGGCGTCTCGTGCCCCAGAGAACGAAGTGGACGTTGGGTCCTCTCCGTTTTGTCCTTTCCCCCGAAATCCATTCAGTCCTGCGACTCTGCTTGCTGTGTCTGCATTACCATTAACAAGCCCTTGGGTTTGTTCACGATGGTTTCCGAGATTCCTGGCTAAAGTCATATTAGACTGGAGCGTGGTCAGAGTTAAAGCCCCACAATATTTGGAGGGTCGTGGGCTCATTCCTCCATCCTTAGATTTGGAAGGACAGCTCCTTCTTTTTGCTGCCTTGGTTGGCATGGTGGGCACCTACCTTAGGGATTTTATTCAGAGCTAACCTTGGCAGGGCAGGGTTCTTTCAGTATGAGAGAAGCCCTGCTGGGTCAGGGTCCGCAGCCTTATCTGGTCCAACGTCCTGATTCCACACCGTGAAAGAATGCTGCCGCCACCATTTTATACAAGGCCAGCCCTGAACGAATGCCTAAGGTAGGTGCCCACCATTTTGAGACTGCTTCTGTTGGGGCCACAACCCCAAACCGTCCTCACCACTACACTGACAGGGTTTGCAGTTCCTAGAATCATAGAGTTGGAAGAGACCACAAGGGCCATCCAATCCAACCCCTTTCTGCCGTGCAGGAACTCTCCATCAACACATCCCCGACAGATGGCCATCCAGCTTCTCCTTAAAGACCTCCAAGGAAGGAGACTCCACCAATCCCTGAGGCAACATCTTCCACTGTCAAACAGCCCTTACTCCTAATGTTGAGGTGGAATCTCTTTTCCTGGAGCTTGCATCCATTGTTCCGGGTCCTTTTCTCTGGAGCAGCAGAAAACAAGCTTGCTCCTTCCTCAATGTGACATCCCTTCAGATATTTAAACAGGGCTATCGTATCACCTCTTTACCTTCTCTTCTCCAGGCTAAACATCCCCAGCTCCCTTAGTCTCTCCTCATAGGGCTTCATGGTTTCCCGACCCTTCACCATCTTAGTTGCCCTCCTTTGGACACACTTCAGTTTCTCCACATCCTTTTTGAATTGTGGTGCCCAGAACTGGACACAGTATTCCAGGTGGGGCCTGACCAAAGCAGAAGAGAGTGGCACTATGACTTCCCTTGATCTAGTCACTATACTTCTATTGATGCAGCCTACAATTGCTTTGGCCTTTTTAGCTGCCGCATCACACTGTTGACCTTTCCATACGCTGAAAACAATTCTCCCACCACCATTTTATACAAGGCTAGCTCCGAATGGTAGGTGCCTACCATTTTGAGGCTGCTTTTATTGGGCCCCAACTCCAAACCATCCTCAACGTTACACTGACAGGGTTTGTAACAACCGCCGGAGGCCTAGTTGCCTCTGGAAAGCCCTAAAGAAGAACGTGGAAGGCCGTGGTAGCCCTGATGTTTTCACAGCAACTGACCTGGATAGCCTTCTGTCTGGGATTCTGTGCAAGGGCCGCAATTTCTTTGTAATGTTAGTAGTACGTAGGTGTCATTTGCTCCTTCAGATGCTGTTGGGCTGCAGTTTAGGATGGTTTGTGGCCCAATAAGGTCCAGAGGGCCCTCTCCTAGAGTAACCCTGGTGCTGAAAGCCTCTCTCGAGCTCCTCCCGAACGGACGTCATCATATCATCATCATCATCATCGCTATTGCAAGATATCTGGATCAATACCCATTAGCTGTAGTGGAGACAGAGCCCTCTTACGGTGTCTCTGGAGACGGAAAGCCTCCCCAGTTCCCATTTCATAAGAACTGAAGCACAAAGCCTCTGTAAAAGAAATAAGAATAATAAGTAAAACTTTTATGTGTATCCTGCTTATCTGTTACAAAGACAACCGGACCTGTTTGCAATTTAAAATCCCAAGAGAAAATCCATATAGGCCGCAATAGGTTCCTCCCAGAAGCTTCTGGCATTTCTTGACTCCATCTCGGTAGCCCTTTGGAATTAATTGGGACTTTGTGTAATAAATCAAGGCCTCTAGGGCTTTATTTTTTAATTTCTATTCATCTGGTATAGGTAAAACCACTTGCTGCTGTGTTGGTGGCTTTTCTTCTTCTGAGGTTCAGCTCATTTAAACACAAGTTACTTCCCCTGAAGAGATTAAATGGTGGTCCCCTTCAGGCCACAATGCTGTTGAAACCTACTAGCCTTTCCTAATCTTGGTAGCCGTGCTGTATTTTAATGCAGCTTCTTCATATCCACAATGAACCAGCCACACTGTGCTGTTGTTTTATTTCCAGCTGTTGTAGAAAACAGCACCAAAGGCACAGAACGAGAAGCGGCCTGGGCCCTTTTTTGTGTGTGTGTGACCGTCCCTCTGTCACGCCAAGCGTCCGAAATGTAATAATAGCATTAGGGCAAAGTGTGATGTTACAAGTGACCTTTAACGTGCCATACGCTTGACCGTGCCATCGCTATACAAAGATAGATTAGAAATCTGCCCTTTGCAGATTTCTTGTTGGATCATGATGTAACGCAGCAGGGAAACATGGCCAGCCTTTACCGAAGAGTCTGTTTAATTTTTCACAGGGTCAGGATCGCCGCCAAAGTAAGGTAGTTTTTCAGTGCAGAACTGGATTTCAGCCAATACGCTTGATTTTACCTCGCAGTTGTAAGGCGTACAACTAAGACACACAAAGGACCACATACAAGAAAGTGCAAAGGGATGCTCCTCATTGTCATTTCCGCTACACCCAGATCTGCTTCCCAGAATTGCTAGCATTGTAGCGAGTAAGTAATGGCGGTCTTTGGTCCAGATGTAACCCAGAAAGGGCCTCCTGTACAACCAGCGCTTACTTGGGCCTGTAAAAAACGGCATGTAAAGAACTTGCTATTCAGGTAGCAAAGTGGTTCTGGTCTAAACCTGTGTCGTGTGCATGATCCACTTGGGACGAGTTACTTTTAAAGACGAAACCCTCCCAGCGTCCTAGGGTTATGGGAGTTCTTGTCCTAAGAAGTAACATTTCCAAGCTCTGGTGTCTATGGACTAAACAACCTCTGAACAAATCATGCCAAGAAAACCCCACGATAGGCCTGTCCTAAGCCAGAAACGGACCTTTTCACTATTAAGAACGAACTTGGGACAGTTGATGCCAAAGAATGGTTTGGAGAATTGGAGAGCTCCTTCAAAATAGAGTAAGGGGTCTCTCCAATTCTTCAAACCGTTCCTCAGTCCAAGTGAAAGCTTTTCCTGTTCTCTTAATATTAGAGTTTTTGAAACCCAAGTTACTGTGTAGTCTGGTACATCCAGTCTTAAGAATAAGCACAAAGAGATATGTCTGATGGACTTTTGGAAGTTCTTTGACATTGCTTTGCTTTGCTTCATCTTTTAGATCCTTTCCTATATGGCCCTAAACTTTACCCTCGACTTCTCCACGGGTCATAGCAAAATCCATAATTTTGGCTCCTTATACAAGAGGTCAACTTATAGTCGAGTATATACGGTAGTCAGGATACTTGTGCATTTCACAAGGCTTCCTCCTGGTTGCACGATCCTCTCTCACTTTTCTCTCTGGGCCCTCGGTACAGACAGTCTCCTTTTTTATTTTGTAGTGAACATTGAGGCACGTGGTCTTCAGGCTCCTTCTCTGGCCGTGTCAGTTCTCCTTCTCTGGCTTCCTGATGCTATTCGGAAGGCGACATGCTTTCTTCCGAAGCCTTTCCCAACCTCGTGCCCCTTCAGGGCTGACGTCTGTCCTGGCGGTGATGTCAGGCCTTAAAAGCGGAGCTCTGACCGCATGAATAAAAGACGGTGACTCTGAGGCAGAGCTATCCGAGTCCGGCGAAAGGGCGGAGAAGACTTGGACGCTGTCTCGCTTACCGATGAACACCTGAAATCCGCTCATGTGGGCTCAGAGCCAGCTAGCTATGAGGCAGACATGCGCGGGATTAAAATATTATAGACCAGTAAACACGAAGACCTCCAAGGGCACATCGCCTTCTCTTTCACCATAGCAACAGGGCTGCATGGTTTTTTAAAAATCTCAGAGTATGCAACGTTTTTCTTCTGCTGCTTCCCTGAGCCCTTGATGTGTGTCCTGCCTCTTTATAGGTCTTTCTATGTGCCAGGCCTTTTCCTTGTCTTTCTATCCTTTGGGTGGAAGGAAAGGAGTTTGTTTTTGATCTGTGGTTTAATATTTGAAGGATTTTTAATAAGAACCAACGAACCATCCTGGAACCAAGTCCCCTGGATTCCTACGCAGAGCAGGGAAATACGTCGGATTTCTTGCCCCAAAAAGCATTGTGGACGCCTCTAAAAACCCAGTTATCTGGTGTGAGCAGATAACCAAGACATCGCTTCCTAGACTTAGAAATTCTTGGCGTTTTTGAGCAGAGCGTTATACGTTTTCCAGCCTCCATTGGCAGCCTTGCAAGGACAACCTCATGATGCTGAAAAATGAGTCAGTGCTGTACAGTTTGCCTGTTTTGCGGCTGACAATAGCAAATCCTATAGTTTTTTCCTCTGAATGGTGGGGTTCTGGCTGCGCCCAGAGTTCATTCAAGACCTCCTCCTTCAGATTGTAGAACGGCGATACGATTAGCTAATGAAAAACTAAATTGCGCTAGCGATTTAAAAATAATTATACATGAAGAAAAGCATCGGGGCTTCTATTGAGTAAAAACCAGTGCCTTAATGCACAAAGGTTGTGTTGTGTCGAGAGCCTTCGACAGCGATTCACGGAGTTTTCTTAATATGGAGAACTGGAGTTACTTAGGCCTTACAAGAGGTAGGAAAAGATAAGGGGGAAATTCTTTTAAAAAGAAAATGGACTTGGGGAGTGTGATGTTGCTTTGGAAAAATTCCTCACCCTTAATCTTCCTTAGCATTTTAGGAATCCGTTCTTCAAAAATTTAGCTTTGTTTTGTTTATTTGCCTTCTGGGCCTCACCGAAGAGCAAACCGTGAGGGAGGTCTACAACTCCTGTCCTGTCTTCGCAAAAAACATTACAACGGTTTCTTTGGGATATGTATATATGCAACTTCAGAACGTCTCACTTTGACTGATGCTAACTGCGAACTAATTTACGAAACTGCATTTTTAGGAAAGCGACCCTTTCCCGAGGAAAAAAATAGTAGAAAGTTTTCTGCGTCCTACATATTTGAGCCTAGAAGAGGCAGTCTTGAGAAAGCAGCTGACTAACAAAAGCAGGTGAGCCTAGGAGGTAGGTTTGTAACTCAAAGGGAAAGAGAAGGAGAAATTTAAGAAGATATATTAGTTCAAAGCGGGGAAGTGCGGAAGCGAGGAACCCTGTACTTCACAAAATACACGATCGAGCGTGTCCTGTACTTGTGACATGTTCAAAAACGTAGTTAGCTTGCGCAATAAAAAAAGTAAAGTACAAATTTTCTCAGCGGCACCACTTTCGGAGCCAGGTGACGCTCGAATTATAAGACTTCAGGTGCCCCGTTCTAAAATGTTTGGGCTACCCATAGTAAAAAGAAATGGAGTTGAGTAGCGAGAGGCCTCTCTTGGAAAGAAAGACAGGGTCAGAGAGTCACCGCTGTGAAAGCACTTAACTTTTACTCTCCCTTGAAGCCTCTTGTCAAAACTTGGTGACCAGAGGCCTCATGCTGATGGGTTGTGGTCTAAGACAAGTTGTACACAGCAAGTTGTAACAGCCAGAAAGATCCTTGTAAGTAAATCTTTAAGTGTGCAGAGGACGAAGCTCTTACACCACTTTCCAAACTCTTTGCAAGGGCAGATGAATTTAAAATTCATCCCAGCGGTCAAGCCTTGGTCACCGTCCAGGACAGTGACAGCAGAGACTGACACCGCCAGACAGGGGCACGGCTGCTTAGTTTCCGGGGGCAGAGAGGAAAGATCTGCCAAGGCCCACTGAATCCCCAGTTGTGTGTGTTTAAGTCACTTGTCTACTTAGGGTGACCACATGAATTTCATAGGGTTTTCTTGGGCACGGACTCCTCAGAGGTGTTTCGGCCTGAACTATAGGCCACAGCGCCTGCCACTTGTTGGTGGTCTCCCACCTAAGTACTAATCGCGGCTAACCTGGCTTGGTCCCACGCATTTTGGATGAAGGCTACTCAACCCGGACTTGCTTCCGTTGTGTTTTCACCCAGGCCTCGTTTCTGGAAAACTGGATCTCGAGCCGCGTCGCAACCGCCCCCAAATTAAACCTTCCGGCGGAGGCCATGTCGAATTCTAGGTCAGATGCTATTAAATGCCATGATACGGTTTCCCGGAGCGGTGAAGCAAGGTCTAAGTTTGGAGAGCTGACTAACTTCGTAATGAAGTCTTGGGGGACAAGAGCTTACTACACAGAGAGAGAGAGAGAGAGAATGCGAATGTCATTTGAAGGTTGGGAAAAGCGTTCTGTTTCAGCCTTTCTGTGTGGTCTCTGCGAATCACACGAGCGGTTTTATTTGCGCTTGGGTCGTACACCGCTGGAATAAATTTCCCCCTTTCCCCCCTATTCCATGGCAATAAATATGCCTGAATAATTTTTAATTGTGAGAAGGCAGGGCACAGTCCATTTCGATCTGCCTCATTTCTTTCTGCTCTTCCCATTCCTTCATAGTATCATCAGGACACTTAAGTCAAATAAGGTTGCCTTTCAAGGTGTTCTGGTCTCCGTGTCTCGATTCGTTCCCATACGAGCTGGTACAGGGACACCCATCGAAACATGCGTCCCCAAAAACGGCTGCGTTCCTCCTCCGCCCGGAAAAGCAGATGCCGCCTCTTTTGAAATTCACCCTCTTTCTGTTCTCTTTTCCGAAGGGACAGCTCGGAGTTGAAAAGAACAGCCGCCAAACTGAGCAGATACCTCAGTTGTCTCCTTTGAACGCAAGTTGTCTCCCTTTGAATGCTCAGCAGGTAATAGCTCTGCGCTCAAGAGGAAGGAGGCATGGGGACTCCTATAGGGAGCGTAGATAGACCTCTCTCAACAACATGTTTCAGAAACATCTACTGTATATACTCAGGTATAAGTCTAGAAATCTTAGTCAAAAACTGACTCCAAAAACCTGGGTCAGTGAGTTATGTTCTTCAGCTCTTATCAAAAAAGGAGCCATGCCCTGGCAAAAGAAAGGTAAGCGCTTAATCTCTTCTTGGAAACCTAAAAGAAGCATCAACTCTCTCTGCTACCTCATCCATCCAGCCTTTAGGGTGAGCACAAACTGTTAGGCCTGTCAGAAATTTTAAAGATATTTAGCATTGTTTTCCTTTGTTACATGCTGCCAAGTTTTACCCTCGACTTATCCATGGGTCGTATCAAAATCCATAATTTTGAACCCAAAGACCTGCCCTTGACTTACAAACATTGGCCAGCAAAATGGAAATCATAACAGAAGTGGAGACTAGGGAGGAAAAAATGTATTATCAAAGAAGCTTTTCAGTGAGATCTAGAAGGCTCCAATGTTTTTCTTGCTTCAGCAAGGTTTATTCAACCTGGTTGTTTTGTTATCCATATTGTTTATTTCAAGTTTGTTGAAACATGTTGAGACTGGAAACAAATTGTCAATGTCCGGGAACAGAGATCTGTTTTGTTAACTGAGCTAGACCTATATATTTGAATTGGAAATGGCCTTTGGTTAAAACTCTTTAGATACTATAGTACAGTCAGGCCTCCTTATCCACGGATTTTTTAATCCACAGTTTCAAGCATCCACGGCTTGAAAATATTCCAAAAAAGGATAAATTCCCAAATAGCAAACCTTGATTTTCCATTATATTTAAGGGACACCACTGAGCCCTGCCATTATATTTAATGGGAGCTGAGCATCCACGGATTTTGTGATCCACGGAGGGTCCTGGGACCAAACCCCACAGATAACAAGGTCCCACTTGTACTTATATGCCTCACATTTAGGGTCGTTGTGTGCTTTAAAGCCATTTCCGTGATCCTAAAGTGGAGCTGAGAGCGTGCGACTTGCCCAAGGTCCGCCAATGGGTTTCCAAAGCCAAAGGGGATCCGAACTCTGATCTCCAGCATCATTTAGTGTTACAGTTGCTCTAATTCATAGGAGCTTTGCCATTCAGAACGGGAAGGGTTAAAATTATTCATGCTCGCTAGCAGTCACTTGGATTGTGTGACTCACCCTTCTGTTCACTTGTACATTCCTCAGATTTTAGGTATTAATTTTTTTTTTTTGTCGTGAGTGAATCTATGCTCTCCTGAACCATATAGTAAGAGTGCCAGAGGCCCACAATGTTCTTGGAAGGATGAACCTTAAAATCCAGGGGAACTCCAGCAACTGCTCTGGCCTCCTATTCTCCTAAACCTTCATTGTGAACACACTTCTGGTGAGTGCTTTGCTCAAGTAGGGCAGAATTCTTTTTTTGGCCTTAATATTTTCTATAATGTGGGCCAACCGCTCCTGCTGAATCCCACAATCCTAGGCATACTGTAACAACAGGCGCACGTAGACATTGCAATATATGTCTTGATTCTGGGTCTTAAAATTAAGACCCCCTACCTGCATCTTTTTCTTTTTGGATCACCTGGTCCTGGAGAACTTGCTGAATTGCGTGCCATTTAGTGTCAGTTTGGTTGGTCCTAATAAAGGCATTGTCCAACCACAACGTTTGGATTTCCCCTCTTCATGGGTTGTGTTCCTTTTCAAAACAGGTTCTGATCATAATATTACGATATTATAATAATATCATAATATTATCTTAATATTATAATATTATTAATTTTATTGTGGATGTATAATAATATAATATTATTATTATTATATTATTAATAATTTTATTGTGGATGGGTGGGTTTGTGATAGTAATAGTTATATAATATTTTTATTTTCCCACCTCTCCCATATGCATTGAGGTGGGATTAGAGTCCGCTGAAATACATACATCAACACATAAAACACATCAGTAAAATACAACAACAATAAATAATAATAATAATAATAATAATAATAAACTTTATTTATACCCTGCCTCTCTGTCGAGGTGGCTTACAGTTAAAACATCCATACAAACCCCATGTCCCAATAATTCTTACCCTTCCCAGCAGACAATTATTGTATTTTTGGGATGTTTTTAGTGTTAGCTGCTTCTATCTTCTGAGGAAGCGGGATACAAATAAATATTATTATTACTATTATTGCTATTACTATGGCGAGTTTTTCGATCACAGGGACTCCTATTGGCATAATGAAAGCAGCCAGCCTTTGGGAAATCGTAAGTGTTGCGAAGCACTTCCACTCAGCGTGTTCTCTTCTCCAGCTGTGAAACGTCAGTTCCCTCGGGGCACCGTTTTCTTGCCAAGGGAGTTTGAGTTAATCTGTCCTAGGTGGCCGCCTGTTCATAGCAATACAGAGGAACAGTATAATTCCCTGGGGTTTTGGCACATGTGTCCCTCCAGATGTTATGGGGCTGCATCTCCCATCAGCTCTGGCCAGTGGTGAAAGATGGGGGCTGCAGTCCATCGCTCCCTGGAGGGCCGCACATTCTCCGTCTCTGGTGCAGAGTAATGCAGCGTGGAAGATTAGTAGCAGATGTTGTCTGCGGGGCCAGCATGTGGATGAATGGACTCAATGCCTAACAAAGCTGAAAGGTGGGATAATGGCTCATCAACCTACTGGCCTCGCGGCTAAGAATCCGTAATTGTATTATCCCAGAAAATCATATTTTTCCATGACTAGGAAGCATCAAGTAATGCAGCTAGGTATAGAAGTACATCCTAATATTTTTTATTAAGGTAGCTCTTGAGTTTCTAGGCAAAAGAGGCTATGAGCTGCAGGTTTTTAAGGTGAAAACTATATAAACTACAATCAGTTAATAAAAAGAGAGGATAGAAATGGAATACCAGCTCTCTCCCCCAAAAATCTGGGAGAAAATTAATGTGCTTTTTAGTATCTCAACAGAGAGTAGTTTGAGAATTGCAGTACGACTCTGGAGACCAGGGTTTGATGCCCTGCTTGGACATGGCAATCCGCAAGGTGACAGGCAAGTCATACACTCTCAGCCCTAGAAAACTCCATGATAAGTTTGTCTTAGGGTCTCCACAAAGGCTTGAAGGCACACAACAGCAACCTCCTTGACAGCAGACATGGCACCCAGGCTGAACCTCTGGGGAGAATATTCCAGCGTCTAATGGAAAAGTCCATTTTCCTAGTCTCCTGTCCATTGAACAATTGTCTAAAGCAGTGGTTCTCAACCTTCCTAATGTTGTGACCTTTCAATACAGTTCCTCATGTTGTGGTGAACCCCAACCATAACATTATCTTTGTTGCTACTTCATAGTAGATGGCCATAGATAGTCTTAGACAACCCCTATGAAAGGGTTGTTTGACCCACAAGTTGAGAATGAACTCAGAAACTGAGGAAGGTTCTTGAACACTTGGCTTTTGTGAGAGAGTCTTTTCCCTCAGACTCACTCCATCTTCATGTCCTTGCAAATAGGAAAGTAGCTCTAACAACATTGGAAGTTACTTTGTCTGTGTTGGACCATTTTCTTGCACATTCGCAGAATGGACCCACAACATCCCAGACAGCAGTACGTCCTAGATCCGTTCTGGAAATGCGCGTGGAATGCCAAAGCTCTCCTCATTCTTGACTTCGGTTTCGGTTCATTTGGAAATCTCCTGGAACGATTAAGCTGGAATTGTAAGGCTGTTTTCATCAGTGCCTTACAAATGGTTTACTCAGTCTAAGTACAAAATACACCTTAGTGGAACAGTGAGGTCGCGGCGGAACGGATTCATGGATTGCACAGCAGAGTAGAGGAAGGTGTAGCTTCAAGGAGCTCAAAATGATCTGTTTCGTTCTCTCACCTTGTGTTCTCGGCAACCATTTGAACGCTGGCCCTCTGATCTTGCTCACCAACGCTCACTGCACCACAGAGGCTCACAAGATGTGTTCCTACAAGGTCCTGTGGAAAGCAACGTGCTCCTACCCTAGATGGTGGCCCTCCCTAGTAGATATGTACAGTTGGCCTCCCATATCCATGGACTCTGCATCCACAGATTCAGCCACCCGTGGCTTGACAATCTTCCAGAAATAAAGACCGCAGTCTACAGTTCCTATCTTCGCTTGGAAGCCAGGCCAGCCAGATGCATTTCTTCTCCCTGGATCGCCTCCAGCAGCCATGGCAAGGCGCTTCCCTTGCGGCGGAAGTCTCTTAACTGCGCTTGCTTTGGAACGATAAGGGTCTGGTTGAGGTCTGCTGAAGGAGACTTGGTGGGAGAGAGCGGAGGCGGCCATAGATAAATTATAGAGAGAGCCGGCAGCTGTAGATAAATTCGAGTCAAAAGATGAGCAAAGGATGGGTAGTCATTGCATGGCTGGCAGTCGACATTGCCCTGGAGTTAAGACTTGGTTCGTTCTGAGGGAAGCAGATCTGAAGGACTTTTTGAACATGCATGTGTGTATGTGAAAGAAACAGTGCTTCCCAAATCCTGCCCATTCATTCATTCATTCGTTCGTTCAATACTTTTTAGATTATGGTCTCTCTCTATATATATATCTCATAGATTATCAGAGTGACATAACATTCTGGGCAGCCTCTTGGTCGTCCAATTCCTCCTCGCCAGTGCATCAAGGATCCTCTCGTCCGGCTCCTCAAGTCTTGTTCAAACGTCGGGAAGCTTGTTGTTTGAAGGAAAGTTGGAGGCCCAAGCCTCCTGGTTTTCTTTAATACTAAATTTCCTCATGTGTAGCAAAGGCACAGAAGGATCGCTGGCTGTCCATAGCATCCTGGACCAGTGAGCCAAAGGGAGATGGGTAGGAACAGGTGCAGGATTCATTTGATATCCCCCCGACAAACTTAATATACAAAAGCCACCCACATGTGTGTGTGATGTGTCTTGTATTCTCTCTGTGTGTGCTGGGGATATTGGACAACATGAGCCCTTTTGAGGTGACCCCAAGCATCCCTTTGGGAGATGCTTGCCCTTTTCCACTGGAGGAAGTTCCCACGCATATTCAGCATGTGTGGAAACAACTTTGTGACCGAACACCTTACCTTACCGAGGATTCCCGGTTGTGTAGGGACTTGTAAGTATGATCATTTTAACGCCTTTTACCCTTGTGTGGAACATACAGAGGCTCTGAAGCTCTTTCCGTGGGGACGTTGTGCAGGTGAGGCGAACAAGTGACCCTAATCTTATTTTACACATTTGTGAGATGCAAATCGGAGCGTCATTTGGTTTTGCTTCTCTAGGTATACACAAACATTGACCCCAATACCTTTGAATGAAGATAAAAGGCACGGAAGGGTCAGTAACAAACCGATTTAATTGACCTCCAAAAACCTGGACCGTTTGGTAATAAGAAAAACTTTTTTTAAAATGTAAGGATGGAGAAGATGGTAGAGGCCCCGTATCAAGGATTTACTCTGGCGCTTGGGTTTCTTTAGCAAGCCAACTGAACGCATGTGTCTGTCAACTAGGAGTGGCGGCTGTGGGTGTGTATGTGGCATATTGGCCCAAGGCGTGCCCTACCTCCTGTTTTCTTTGGCAGAGGATCAGTCCTGGAAACGATTTGTAATCGCTTTCTAGTTTTCATCTCAGGGTGGTGGCGGTGGCAGCCAATATTTGCTAATGTTCAAGGTATTGAGGGCACAGAATGAATTGGGTGGTGGTTTGAATTACGCCTGAAAAAATTGGGGGGAGGCCTGGGTTACAGCTCTTACAGCCAAGTAGTTCGTCCTCATGTTCAGGTGGGAATCTCTTTTCATGGCATTTGAGCCCACTGGTTCATATTCTTGTTCGACGATTTCAAAAATATGACATACTCCAGCTCTGTGCCACTCTTTCTCTGAGGGATCCAGACATAGCTGTTTCCCCCCTCCCTGTATTTTAGCCTCCAAGCAACCTATTGAGAATGGATTATCCTGAGAGATTGTAACCGTTCTAAGGACATTGTGAATGGAAGTTGGAGCCCTTTTTTTCTGGTCTTATTTTGACATTTTGAGCTCTTGATTGAAGAGCTTGATTCGTTTGCATCTTTTGAAATTTGCAGCTTCTGTAATTTCTGCCCTTTTGTGGACCTGAGCCCCTTGTTCCTTGGAATACTTACCGCTGTTTTAGGTCGGGTGGCTGTATTTTTAATTCCAGTTGTGGAGAGACAATGTACGTATGTGTTAATATATGTATGTTAAAACAGATTGCAGATCTTCCGTTTTGTCTCCCGTTCTTAAATCCTTTCTCGATAATCTCAAGCTTTATCCGGGACGTGGACTTAAACGCCCTGCTGAATCACTGTACTTCCCTAAAAAAAACCCCACAACTACAAAATCCCACACGCTCCAAGACATTTTGGACAGAAAAAGCAGGCACAGGAGCCCTGAACCTCTAGAGAATCATGTTTTAGAGAGATGTGGTGGTGAGTACCGAGGCCAGGAAAGCTTCCAAAGCAATACATTGCCCTGATTCATGTAAGGAAAGATAGGAAGTTCCATGCGGATAGTTGCAGCTTTAATAGTTCCTGAAATTATAACAGAAATCCCTTTTGAACGAGGCCGGTAACAGAATCTTTGTAACAGTTTTAGCACTGGACCATCACTTTGGTCTAGCGAGAGAGCTTGAATTACAAACGTTGCGCCAGGCGTAACCATTCCCTGTTCGGTTCTCCAACTTGGCATGCTGCATCTTATCATTTGGGGCTTAGTCCTTGATGGATAAAAACTGTGCATCTATCCCACTCTATACTATACTGAAATCTGCTAGTTTTCAATTAACCATAACTTACAGTTCCATCCAGAGCTCTTTAGCTCTAAAGATGGTTTAGGAAGCAAGTCAGCTTTGCTTTTGTATAAATAAACTATGGTTTATCAAAAACGAAGCCAAAGCTTTGGACATTGTGGCCAGATTGGAAGCCGGGGAGGTGGGCACAAGATTCGTGTGCCTCATTCCTAACCATAGTTTAGTGCTCTGTCTGAAAGAACCATAGTTTAGTGTTCTGTCTCATTCCTCTTTGTCCTGTTGGGAGCTTACCAATCTTGTGTAGTCGTTCATCTTTCCCCAGGTCTTGGAGTCTGCTGCGCTCAGTACTTTGTGGCGCATTTCCACTGCATTGCAAGGGGAGGATAAAACTGGAGCTGCTCCTGCGTTCTCTCTTAACAGCTTTCAGAAGCGCTGATGCCGTGCAAAACATTCTCACAATCTCTAGGGTGGATCTTTAGGGTAAGGATGAACTTCACAATTAGGGTTTACTATTACAGAGTGCTGACGTTCTGCCGTGAGGTAAAAAGGTGCCTGGGATCAGAATGGGCCGGTTGCTGAAAACAAGATTGAAAATGATACCCTGACATCAAGCACGCCCTTAAGGGCTTGTCTTGAATGACACTTCACTGAAGTAGTCTATAAATCAGAGTTCAGTTTGCAGCTAAGTTGACTGCCACAGGTATCCTGGGCCTTCTGTTGGAATACAGAAGAGGTACAGATCTGTTCGGACACCAAATGGGCACTGGCCATGAGCAGTTTTAAGCCAAATGTTTGATTCTTGCTGGGGAGAATTATATGTCCTAGCAAGAAGAATGCATCCAGATAGAAAGAGAGCAGCAAAATCTGACCACTTGAGGAAAGACGGTCAAAGGGACAATGCCTGAAAATACAGAACGGTTGTCAAGTTGAACAGCCACTTGATCCTCACCCACAAACACTTCTTCAACATTCAGACAGAGAGTTATGCCCATTTTGTTCTAGAACAGCTATGGCAAGCCTCAGTTAGTAAGTTCCTGATAAAGACACTCTTTTTATGACCGCCCGTCCCCCCCTTTTTGTTCTTGTCCTCCGTCTAGCTGGAAGTTTTTCAAAGCAGCATTGGGAAAATGGTGAAGGGGAGCTCGAGAAATACAGATTTTTCCATGTCAGGTATGTTTGCAGTAAACAGTGCGACAAAGCTGGAAAGAACGGGGATTCTTCTCAAGCCAGCCATAAGCATGGATGCGTAAGTTTGGCTGCCAAAATGAAATATCCAAGTGGTAGCTGGTGAAAGAAAATTGGTTTTTTTTCCTGGAAACATTTTGGAAGATCCTCACTTCTGGTACCAAATTTTCTGTCGCGCCCCAGGAACACATCTGCCACAAGTAATGCCTGTACAGGGGATCGCAATGGAAAACAACTCACGAGATTTCCTTTGAATCATCTGCCAACTTCTCATTCCGGGGAAATATTCAGAAGAAACTCTGACAAAAGTCTTAGCAACGGGAGAAGTGCTGGTGGAGGCTTTCTTTTTGGCCTGGAGAGATCCCCAGGTTTCGCGCAGAGGTTTGTGGAGACGCAAACGGGAACCTCTAGTGCCCTGCTTACAAGTCAGAACTAGAGATGGGCACAACGTCTGGAGTCACAATATCTGGAGGCACTTAGTTTCTCACATCATGGGCAGCACCCTCCTTCACCCACACGGAGAAGATGGCATGGCTTCTTAAAGCCAGCCATAACCTATGTGCCCTCATCTCTCTTCACTGTCATGCTATGCTAGTGTCTATTTAGCTTGCCTTGACCAAGATCAGTTTAGGATAGTGCAGCCTCTTTCTCAGTTTTAAGCAGGGAAGGGAAAATTCTGGTTTGAGCTGCCATTTGAGGGGCTGACTCTTGCTTTCGGAACCGATCTTGGGCTGAAAAAATGGACTCCCTCTCGGAGAGAAGTTCCTTTTGTTATGGAACCTTTCCCATCCATCTCTCCAAATATATACATAAAGATGGTCTGCTGCTGATGGTGGGGCCAGTATTTTGGCAAATACATTGTCTTGTTCGTCGGCCAATATGACTGGATAAGTTACTTGCCCACCTGCCAGCCCATTTGTGGTACACGAACAGCTGCCCTGGGCAGAGAGAGGCTGAACATTGTATTCGTCCCAATGTCAGGCGCTATTTAGGAACTTGTAAGTTTCCAGGGTGCTAGATCCTCCCAGCCTGGTTTCTAGGCTAATCTGTAGAGCCGCTTTCTGCCCTCGAAGAGCCGACGGGATGGTCACCTCCTTCAAACCGAAGACTTCTGTCTCGCTCGCTTTTGGCGCCCTCTGAATCGGAAGGCTTGCTTGCCTACTTCGTGATATCCCGGTCCTTCTGCATCCAGATTTTTTCATTTTTGAAAAGAGAATAGGTGATAAAGAAGGATCTGAACCTGTCGAGGGGCATATTTTGAAGTTATTTTCAGGCCAGTCACTTGTGGTTCATTCTCCTGTGTTCTCCAACTTGTCTCCTGAATATGTAGCAAGCCAGAAGTACTCACAACTAGACTACTAGACTGTGCCCAAGACGTGGAGGTTTATCCTTGTCTCATCTGTTTATCTCACAATATTGGGAGACCTTTGAAAGTCCAGTCGGCCCTCCACTTTTGCGGCTTGGATTATTTGTGGATTTTATTAGCATGTTTCCTCTAGCCAGCATCTGTGGCTGGCATCTTCCGAGAAATTCTCTGAAGATGCGAGCCACAGACGCGGGTGAAACGTCAGGAACAAACTCTTCTAGAACTTGACCCACCAAAAACTATAATTGAAGAAGATTAAAAGTGGGGAGGAGGATGTTGCAGCCAACATTTGCCCAACCGAAAATGCACCTTCCCCATCCTCCCCCTGAATTTTAAGAGCGGAAGACACCAAATACCGTTTCTCTGCCGCAGAGACCGTATCTCAGGATGGCTGTCGAGGGACAGGGTCCCCTTGAAGCGTGGCCAAGGCTGCCCGATTAAAAGGAACCCGGCAAACCCTACATCATTCCCCACAGCACTGTCTGAAAGAAACGATCAAAAGATTTAATTGCTTCGTGGCCCAAAATAGAGAAGCGCTGCGTGTGTAAAGTGACTGGAAGGGGAGAGTGACATTCGTGAATGCGAACTTCATTGCTTGGTCATGGCTGAGATCCTCTCCTGGCGCTGTTGCTGAAGTCTGCCTCTCGTTCAGGATGCAAAGGGACAAGGCAACCTTGCATTTGTGATGCCCAGGCCTCTCTGTGCTTCCCGTCGCCCGCAAGACACTTCTTCTGGGAGCGACCCAACATGGGTTAGTGCGCCGCTTCCTCAGATGCGCAAAAAGCTTGAGGTCTGATGTCTCGGGAATTTCTACAAAGACACACCACTTACTCACTTTGTATTAATGGAGAATGCCTTGCTTGGTTTTGATGGCTGCTGAGTCCATGCATGTAGGGATTTTTCAGATCGCTTTCTGATGCGTTTGGACTACAACCCGGACAGTGCAACTTGGGATTAGAGGCATCGTAGTCCGGAGGGGGCACTAGGTTGTTTAACCTGTTCTAGTGGCTGAGAACCTCAATAGGACTTCTTTCTTTTAAAGCAAAGTTTCTAGGTCTAGTAAAGAGTAGTGTGAAAATCGGTGGCTGAGGTATTGGTGGTACTACTGGTCTCTCCAGCTTCTCAAATCCCTCCGTTTGTCCTCTCTGTGGAGCACACTCATATCTCCATTCGCATACGTGTCCATCTCTTCCCTCTTCTGCTTGTCTGGCTTCCTTCCTGTGTCTTACTTACTTTGTGGTGTCGACTTCCAACTGCCTCCTTTTAGGTCCGGTTTCATCTTTAGGTCTTGCCATCCTTCCAGGAGTTACCCTTAAAGCGGCATCACTAGGTTAGGTTAGGTTCATAGGTCTGTCAGTCTACATATTCCTATTCCACTTCTTTCTGCATTGGCTCCATATATTTTCAGTTGTTTTCTTCGTGTACCTAATGAGGATAAGCGAGGAGTATCTTTTTAGAAGTGCCTTTCCACTGTCCTGGCATAAAATATGATCTGGCATCATTTGGAAGCAAAAGTCTGGGTTTTTTTTCCCCCCACAAATCAATCTTTATTATGATCAGCACAAATAAATCTGTCCCTTATATAGGAATATTCAGCAGATCATTTGTTTATTCTATTTATTTGAAGTATTTCTGTTCCTCCTGTCTGTTGCCTATAAGGACTCCCGTCACCTTAAAATGTCATCTGCTAGGAGTTGCTGGCAAGTGATCTTTTGCCGAGTTGTGTTGCGTAGAGAAGCGGCAAGGATCCAAGTTATGGAGCAGAAGGCCTTTCTTCAATAGTTTGCCTGGTCTGAAACAGACCATCCTTCTTCCCATCTCTGAGTATTTTAATGATTATTGTAACATTTAAATTGTTATTTACTATTACGATGTGACAATTTTATGTGTTGAAGGGAGGGAGGGAAGAATTTTTGTAAGTGTCTTTATTTTTTGCTTTGTAAGCCGCCTCGATCCTGGTGGAGAGGTGGCATATAAATAAATACGTATGATTTGTATTAAGGTCTAACCGTCCCTCTTGTGTCATCCTGTTTCCCTCTCGTGCAGGTGACGGAGCTGAACGAGCCCCTCTCCAACGAAGAGCGCAACCTGTTGTCCGTCGCCTACAAGAACGTGGTCGGGGCCCGGCGCTCCTCTTGGCGCGTGATCAGCAGCATCGAGCAGAAGACCTCCGCCGACGGCAACGAGAAGAAGATTGAGATGGTGAGGGCTTACCGCGAGAAGATTGAGAAGGAGTTGGAGGCGGTGTGCCAGGATGTCCTCAGCCTCCTCGACAACTACCTGATCAAGAACTGCAGCGAGACCCAGTACGAGAGCAAGGTCTTCTACCTGAAGATGAAAGGGGACTACTACCGCTACCTGGCCGAGGTGGCCACCGGGGAGAAGAGAGCGACGGTGGTGGAGTCCTCCGAGAAGGCCTACAGCGAAGCTCACGAGATCAGCAAGGAACACATGCAGCCCACTCACCCCATCCGGCTCGGCCTGGCCCTTAACTACTCCGTTTTCTACTACGAGATCCAGAACGCCCCGGAGCAGGCGTGCCACCTGGCCAAGACGGCGTTCGACGACGCCATCGCCGAGCTGGACACCCTCAACGAGGACTCCTACAAGGACTCAACCCTCATCATGCAGCTCCTCCGCGACAACCTCACGCTCTGGACGAGCGACCAGCAAGATGACGACGGCGGCGAAGGCAACAACTAGACCCCCTCCGCCTTCCCCTCGGATGGACTGGCAGCCGCACGCCGATGCTACTACTGCAGTCTTTATTTTTTTTCCCACCAGTTTTTGGGGGGGAGGGGGTCAGGGGGTGTGGGGGAGGGGGAAAAGGAGGGGTTGACCTTCCAGGGAGGCTCCCCCCAAACCTGTCTTTGGTTGCCTCTTTGACACTTTTGCCAAAACACCACTAGTGGAAAGTCAGGCTGGCTTGGGGTCTTGTTAAGGGGATGGCAGCCTCACAGTGGCATATGGACTGTTCTGTAGACAACTAATACAAGGGGAGCTGTCTTTTAAGTTATCTTAAATCGCTAGGCAGACACGAAGTTGAGGATGACTTAAACGTCTGAGCGGAATGGCCCTCTTTTCCTTTCCTCGTCGTTTTGTTCGGTTCGTCGTCTTTGTTAGCGAAGCAGGTCTGTGGTTCCAGTAAAGTTTCCATCCATCTCCCTTTTTAAAAATTCCCCCCGCTAGTTAAAAATGTCACACACATATCTTGTGTGCCTCCTCTACCAGTTTTAAAACCCTAGAGCGTAATTTGAAAAGGAAAGAACAAAAATTCTCTGAGCTTTCTCATCGAGATTACTTTAAGATAGCTTGCAGTGTTAGCGCGAAACCACAGTTTACAGTATTTCTACACGACAGCCATATATTCGACATCGAGCCATTGGGTGTAAAAGTCGCGTCGCCGCTGCTTTTTCCGGCTTGCCGTTCTCCTTCGGCCCCACGTCGGGGGTCGAGCTTAACCTTTTAGTTTCCCAGATGCCTGAGGAGCCTCCGTCTTGTTTCGATCCTTAGCCATTTTCGTGGGTGCTTGGCAAGCGGCTGTATAAAGTTCCAAGAATCAACGGGGGAGAAAGAGAAGGAGGGGGGAAAAAATTCAAAATTCAAAAAAGATTCAAAATTTAAAACTGGGGAAAGGGTTAGGGCTGCGCTGTTAAAACACGACGACAACGCAACGCCATTTTGGGTTTGTACACCCCGTACTTTGCCTTCTCCGAGAATACTTCGTATTCTCCGAGACGATTCTGATTCCGGGGCGGGATTCAAAAGCGTTACACCGTCCCTTGGATTGTAACATCCCAGTGTAAACCTGTAGTACAAGCGCAACGGTCTGGGTCGGTAATAAGTCCCTGCGGGCGAGAGAACTTGTTGCCAGTGGCCTTTTTGTCAAAAAGACAGAACAAAATCGGCCGCCCCAGAACTCGAGCGTTTAAAAACGAACCTCTTAATGGTTCTTCACTTGCGAGGAATCATTAGAATCGGGTAAATTTCTTAGCTTTTGGGGGGGAAGTCGGGGAAGTAAATCGTGATTCTTGGAAATTCATTGCTTTTTGCCGCGTAGCTTTAGGAAACCGGGCTTTAATGACTCTCATTGTACAGCTATCCTCTTTCGTCCGATGCACGGTGGTGGTTTTTTCAATGTCTTTGTCCCGTCCGATCATCCTTCGTGATCCGCGGTCGCAAAGATCGTCACGCGAGGGTTTCGTTTCGGGGTTTGGTTTGTTGTTGTTTTTTAAACGGGTCAGTAGCGGCCAAACGCTTGTAACACGGCGTCAGCGCGGATGCTCTTTTTTTTTTTTAAACGCACGCAAAATTAAATTGTACTTCGTTGCAGCGTGACCGGTTTGCGTTCAAGTGACTTTTCCACGCTTTGGGCTGCCCTTTGGGAACGGAGCGCCGCGCCGAGATCCCGTCGGCTCCGTTGAGGACAAGGAGGAGGAGGAGAGGCTTAAAAGGATTTTGGGGTAACTGACCGAAACCTTGCGGGACTGGAGGGGACGTCTTTCCGCTTTTCTCTCTTTTTCCTTTGCAGTCATGTCGTGTGAGCAGTTGCGTGTGTCCCCTTGGCTTTTGGTTTGGAAGTGTGATTTTACTGGAATTACAAAAACAAAACAACCCTTCCTCGATATATATACATACATTATATATATATATAGATATAGATATATTTTCCCCTAGCTTTTAGCTCTGGCTGCTTTAGGCAAACTTTATGCAGGGGGAAAAGGGTCGCACAAGAGGGCTAAATTTGGAGCGGGGGGGGTGGTGGATTTGGGGGACTTTGTGAGCCGCTTGAATGGTTCCAACCTTTCTCTCTTTCTTTCTTTTTTTCCGTTGAAAAGACAACGCACTTGCCTATGATGATAACTTGTCTCTCTCTCTCTCCAGTGGAAATGAATAACTGCTCCATTATCCTATTGATACAAATATTGTGCATGCTGGTGTTGTATTTCTATCAAGTAGCTTGAGATTTATTAACTTATACTGTAGGTGTTATGTATTCCTATGACAAGATAGTCTTCAACGATTTTTTAAAAGGTCTCTCTCTTTTTTTTTTAATTTATTTTCTTTTCCCTTCTCCTTTTTTTGGGGGGGCGGCGGTGGGGGGGTTTAAAAAGTTTGCTCTACCAAATAGTGAACGTAACACACACACACACACGAAAACCTGATCTGTTCTGGATGTTGCTATCGTGACATGCGATTCTATATATATGATTTCTTTCTCTATTTTTTTTAAAAATAATAATAATAATAATAAAAAATAAAATAAAAGGAAAGCAAAAGAAAAAAACACCAGTGTTAGCTTAACCTTAATGTCTGGTGTCCGTCATGGTGAAATTATAACTATTACAGTGTAGGAGAAAAATGGCTATGTTCTTTGAATGAGCCTTTGTTTGTGCTTTTCTGTCATGTTATGCAGTGAACTCTTTTTAAGGTCTAATCGGTGATTATGATTATTATGGTTATGATTTCTTTCCCCCCCCCCCCCAAAACTCCGTGTTTCTGTAAGGAATTATTTCACACACGGACCATTCTTAGCAGTTTTTCCTCAGTGATGGAATATCATGAATGTGAGTCATTATGTAGCCGTCGTACATTGAAGCAAATAAACTTACAGATCTGATGTCAAGCCCTACTTCGTGGTGGTCTTGTGTTCGGAGTCTGCTTTTCTTTTTAATTCTCGGGAGCGACGGGCGCTGGGACCGAGAGGTCTTGGGATACTGTGGGCAGGGATGCGTGGTACCCGCTGAAGCCCACTCTTTGCCCAAGCTAAAACGCCTTCCTTTACAGACACCATCAGGCAAGTAGTGGCGATAGTGATAGTAAGGATGTTTGGAACCCCACTTAAGATATTAAGGTCTTTCCCCAAACTTTAGGTAAGGCTTTTGGGAAGGCTGTGCCAACTTACGGTATCGAGGTCTTTCCCCCAACTTTAGGTAAGGCTTTTGGGAAGGCCATGCCAACTTACGGTACCGAGGTCTTCCCCCAACTTTAGGTAAGGCTTTTGGGAAGGCTATTCCAACTTACCGTATCGAGGTCTTTCCCCCAACTTTAGGTAAGGCTTTTGGGAAGGCTATGCCAACTTATGGTATCGGGGTAAGGCTTTTGGGAAGGCCATGCCAACTCACAGTATTGAGGTCTTCCCCCAAACTTTAGGTAAGGCTTTTGGGAAGGCCATGCCAACTCACAGTATTGAGGTCTTTCCCCCAACTTTAGGTAAGGCTTTTGGGAAGGCTATGCCAATTTACGGTATCGAGGTCTTCTCCCCAACTTTAGGTAAGGCTTTTGGGAAGGCCATGCCAACTCACAGTATTGAGGTCTTTTCCCCAACTTTAGGTAAGGCTTTTGGGAAGGCTATGCCAATTTACGGTATCGAGGTCTTCTCCCCAACTTTAGGTAAGGCTTTTGGGAAGGCCATGCCAACTCACAGTATTGAGGTCTTTCCCCCAACTTTAGGTAAGGCTTTTGGGAAGGCTATGCCAATTTACGGTATCGAGGTCTTCCCTCCAACTTTAGGTAAGGCTTTTGGGAAGGCTGTGCCAACTTACGGTATCGAGGTCTTTCCCCCAACTTTAGGTAAGGCTTTTGGGAAGGCTATGCCAACTTATGGTTTTGAGGTCTTTCCACCAAATGTAAGTAAGGCTTTTAGGAAGGCATAGACCACAACAGAGCAGAACATTGGACCTAAACTTTGCGGTTGCCTTTTCCGCATACACTTGGGAGTATTGGTGGGAAATAAAAACTCGGGAATGTCGATGGGAAATAATGCCGATGGGGAGTTCCTCTCTATAGGGCTGCAAGAGCAGAGTCTTTCCTTCCTTCCTCCGTTTGAAACTGTGCTAAAAATCCCTGCCCTTGGCTGAAAGCGACGTGGGCTGTTCAGCGAGGAAGGGAGGATAAGGAGATGGAGGCCATTCTCTAATACGCTGTGTAACTTGACACAAATAGGTTATGCTTGCTTATTCTTTTCCTCAGGCAGTGGGTCAGATTTAGTGGCCATCCGCATCTCGCTCACCGCAGGAGCTGGTTTCTTGCCACGCAGAGCTGTGCCAACGCCTCCCCTTTTAAAGGCAGCAAAATTAAACCCCAAGAGACCAGGCAACAAATGGCAGCAGTTTTCTAAAAAATCGGAGGTGAGGGTAAGTATCATTCCAAAAAGGCAGCCTGGGTTGTTGGACGGAGACCTTTAGCCAGCCAGTCACCCATTTGTACACTACACTTTGTGCGTGTTTGCCACTTCAATTTAGACTTTCCAGCCCCGTCTTCTTGGAAATGAGGAGTGGGCACATCATCTATCAAGGGGCTTCATGGTTTCCAGACCTTTTCACCAGGCCAAAATAAATCGGATCCACATCGATGCTTAGTTTGGTCTCTCAGAAGAGGGTTTGCTCCATGCAATGGGGATCCATTTGTGGGAACGTCTCCGTCCCTGTGTGACTCGGGAAGCCTGACTCACCTGCCTTTTTCCTTCCTCCAAGAAATGGAGCCAGCCCCAAAGATCTGTTCGGTCTAAATCCGACACTGGCGACGACCCTTGAAATGTGGCTGGTTCCTTATAGTCGGGGTGACTCGCATCCCTTTGGAAAAGGGTGGCTGCCCGTGTGAACGGCAATCCTACAAGTGTGCCTTGGCTCAAGGGGTCATCTGGTCCGACCCTTTTCTGCCACAACCAAAGCACTCCTAACATGGACATGTGTTTGAACACCTCCAAAGTGTGTTCCACTATCAAACAGCTCTTACTATCGGTAATGTAATTTGACTCCGTCGCTCCGTGTTCCCGTCTCTGGAGCAGCAGAAAACAAGCTTGCTCCGTGGATCAAGCTTGTTTCCTGCTGCTCCAGAGACCGGAACGTGGAGCGATGGGAGTCAAATGCGACTCCAAACATTTAAACTATCACGTTGCCTCTTAAGTCTCTCCTCATAGGGCCTTCGTGGTTTCCAGACCTTCCGCCACTTCGGTGGACACTTTCTCAACACAAAAGGTAGCGACCAAAACTGGACACCGTCGTATTCCAGGTGAGGCCTGACCCAAGCGGAAGGGAGTTGGCACTGTCGCTTCTCTTCTGTTAAGTATGAGAATACATCAGAGGGTGGCGGGCACTCTTTGGAGGCTTTCCCACTGCTGTTACGGGTTCGAATCCATTGCACTGCACTGAGCCGCGGCAGTCCAAGGGGGTCTCGGATGGACTGCTTGACACGAGCGTCGCTGCAAATGCACCCTAGACTTTTAAAACGAAACGAAATAGGGGAAAGATACCGGATGTTCCAGAAAGGGAGAACGCAGGTCCCCGGATAGGATTTTCCCCCCCTTTTCCCAATAATATTAATAAATAACAATCCCTGCAATGCAGAAACCCCGCGCAGGCGCAGTGCGTCCCTCTTCCGGCCTGCGTTCCTCGCCTCGGATGCCCCCTGCAGGACGGTGCCGGCTTTGCGGTACCCAATCCGTCTCTCCTTTTGCATAAATAAAAAATCTCCCTTAATACTACTCTTCAATGAGTGAGTTTCTGTTCATTCTCTCGACCGACTAAGAAAGCCCCTACGAAAATGCATAAGCCGAGAGGTAAGTGACCTGAAGGCGGAGGCACAGGTAAGGAACGAACGAGCGAGAAATGGCACATCTGGAAAAAGACGGAGAAGACGAACGAGAGCAAACGGCAGGGCAATAGGATGCCGCAATTCAACAAATAAATATATACATAGACACACAAACACATCTCTTTTTGCAATATACATACATACACACACACATATGATATATACCTTTTGCTCTCTCTATATATATGCACACACACACACACATATATATATATATATACATTTATATACACACTATTATACAGTATCTTCTTTTGCTATAGATACATAGACACTATGAATGATAGAATATGTGACTGATAGAATATGTGATTGGTTGACCAATTGATAGAATACGTGACTGATATCTAATTGGTTGATTGACATTCACATATTCTATCAGTCACATACTCTTTATCAATCACATATTCGAACAATCGGTCAATCGATCAATCACATATTCCATTAGTCACATATTCCATCAGTCGGTCAATCGATCGATCACATATTCTATCAGTCACATATTTTATCAATGACTGATAGACTATGTGATTGATGGATTGATAGAATATGTGACTGATGGAATATGTGATGGATTGATTGACCGATTGATAGAACATGTGACTGATAGAACATGTCGCCAAAAATACAATTCGCAGCTTTCTCAGGCTACACTGGAAAATCAGAGAAAAATCCAAAAATACAACTTGTAGATTTCCACTGTAGCACGGGAAAGCTGCCGATTGTATTTTTGGAATTTTCCCTGATGTATAGTCCAGTGTAGCCCAGGAAACCTGCAGATTGTATTTTTTGAATTTTCCCTGATGTATAGTCCAGTGTAGCCCGGGAAACCTGCCCATTGCATTTTTTGAATTTTTCCCTGATGTATAGTCCAGTGTAGCCCTGGAAACCTGCCCATGGAATTTTTGGTATTTACCCTGATGTATAGTCCAGTGTAGCCCGGGAAACCTGCCGATGGAATTTTTGGAATTTTCCCTGATGTATAGTCCAGTGTAGCCCGGCAACCCTGCCGATGGAATTTTTGGAATTTTCCCTGATGTATAGTCCAGTGTAGCCCGGGAAACCTGCCCATGGAATTTTTGGAATTTTCCCTGATGTATAGTACAGTGTAGCTCGGGAAACCTGCCCATTGTATTTTTGGAATTTTCCCTGATGTATAGTCCAGTGTAGCCCGGGAAACCTGCCGATGGAATTTTTGGCATTTTCCCTGATGTATAGTCCAGTGTAGCCCCGGAAACCTTCCGATGGAATTTTTGGAATTTTCCCTGATGTATAGTCCAGTGTAGCCCCGGAAACCTTCCGATGGAATTTTTGGAATTTTCCCTGATGTATAGTCCAGTGTAGCCCCGGAAACCTTCCGATGGAATTTTTGGAATTTTCCCTGATATAGTCCAGTGTAGCCCGGGAAACCTGCCAATGGAATTTTTGGAATTTTCCCTGATGTATAGTCCAGTGTAGCCCGGGAAACCTTCCGATGGAATTTTTGGCATTTTCCCTGATGTATAGTCCAGTGTAGCCCCAGAAACGTGCCGATGGAATTTTTGGCATTTTCCCTGATGTATAGTCCAGTGTAGCCCGGGAAAACTGCCGATGGAATTTTTGGAATTTTCCCTGATGTATAGTCCAGTGTAACGCGGGAAACCTTCCGAGGAAATTTTTCGTATTTTCCCTGATGTATAGTCCAGTGTAACCCGGGAAACCTGCCGATGGAATTTTTGGGATTTTCCCTGATGTATAGTCCAGTGTAGCCCCAGAAACGTGCCGATGGAATTTTTGGAATTTTCCCTGATGTATAGTCCAGTGTAGCCCGGGAAACCTGCCGATGGAATTTTTGGAATTTTCCCTGATGTATAGTCCAGTGTAGCCCGGGAAACCTTCCGATGGAATTTTTGGAATTTTCCCTGATGTATAGTCCAGTGTAGCCCGGGAAACCTACTGATTGTATTTTGGGAATTTTCCCTGATGTATAGTCCAGTGTAGCCCGGGAAACCTGCCGATGGAATTTTTGGAATTTTCCCTGATGTATAGTCCAGTGTAGCCCGGGAAACCTGCCGATGGAATTTTTGGAATTTTCCCTGATGTATAGTGCAGTGTAGCCCGGGAAACCTACTGATTGTATTTTGGGAATTTTCCCTGATGTATAGTCCAGTGTAGCCCGGGAAACCTGCCGATTGTATTTTTGGAATTTTCCCTGATGTATAGTCCAGTGTAACCCGGGAAACCTTCCGATGGAATTTTTGGCATTTTCCCTGATGTATAGTCCAGTGTAACCCGGGAAACCTGCCGATGGAATTTTTGGAATTTTCCCTGATGTATAGTCCAGTGTAGCCCGGGAAAGCTGCCGATGGAATTTTTGGAATTTTCCCTGATGTATAGTCCAGTGTAACCTGGGAAAGCTGGCGATGGAATTTTTGGCATTTTCCCTGATGTATAGTCCAGTGTAGCCCGGGAAACCTTCCGATGGAATTTTTGGCATTTTCCCTGATGTATAGTCCAGTGTAACCCGGGAAACCTGCCGATGGAATTTTTGGAATTTTCCCTGATGTATAGTCCAGTGTAGCCCGGGAAAGCTGCCGATGGAATTTTTGGAAATTTCCCTGATGTATAGTGCAGTGTAGCCCGGGAAACCTGCCGATGGAATTTTTGGAATTTTCCCTGATGTATAGTCCAGTGTAGCCCCGGAAATGTGCCGATGGAATTTTTGGCATTTTCCCTGATGTATAGTCCAGTGTAGCCCGGGAAACCTTCCGATGGAATTTTTGGCATTTTCCCTGATGTATAGTCCAGTGTAGCGCGGGAAACCTTCCGATGGAATTTTTGGCATTTTCCCTGATGTATAGTCCAGTGTAACCCGGGAAACCTTCCGATGGAATTTTTGGCATTTTCCCTGATGTATAGTCCAGTGCAGCCCCGGAAACCTGCCGATGGAATTTTTGGCATTTTCCCTGATGTATAGTCCAGTGTAGCCCCGGAAACCTGCCGATGGAATTTTTGGCATTTTCCCTGATGTATAGTCCAGTGTAGCCCCGGAAACCTGTCGATGGAATTTTTGGCATTTTCCCTGATGTATAGTCCAGTGTAGCCCGGGAAACCTGCCGATGGAAATTTTGGCATTTTCCCTGATGTATAGTCCAGTGTAACCCGGGAAACCGGCCGATGGAATTTTTGGCATTTTCCCTGATGTATAGTCCAGTGTAGCCCGGGAAACCTGCCGATGGAATTTTTGGAATTTTCCCTGATGTATAGTCCAGTGTAACCCGGGAAACGTTCCGATGGAATTTTTGGCATTTTCCCTGATGTATAGTCCAGTGTAGCCCGGGAAACCTGCCGATGGAATTTTTGGCATTTTCCCTGATGTATAGTCCAGTGTAGCCCCGGAAACCTGCCGATGGAATTTTTGGCATTTTCCCTGATGTATAGTCCAGTGTAGCCCGGGAAACCTTCCGATGGAATTTTTGGCATTTTCCCTGATGTATAGTCCAGTGCAGCCCCGGAAACCTGCCGATGGAATTTTTGGCATTTTCCCTGATGTATAGTCCAGTGTAGCCCGGGAAACCTTCCGATGGAATTTTTGGAATTTTCCCTGATGTATAGTCCAGTGTAGCCCGGGAAACCTTCCGATGGAATTTTTGGAATTTTCCCTGATGTATAGTCCAGTGTAGCCCGGGAAACCTGCCGATGGAATTTTTGGCATTTTCCCTGATGTATAGTCCAGTGTAGCCCGGGAAACCTGCCGATGGAATTTTTGGCATTTTCCCTGATGTATAGTCCAGTGTAGCCCCGGAAACCTGCCGATGGAATTTTTGGAATTTTCCCTGATGTATAGTCCAGTGTAGCCCCGGAAACCTGCGGATGGAATTTTTGGAATTTTCCCTGATGTATAGTCCAGTGTAGCCCGGGAAACCTGCCGATGGAATTTTTGGCATTTTCCCTGATGTATAGTCCAGTGTAGCCCGGGAAACCTGCCGATGGAATTTTTGGCATTTTCCCTGATGTATAGTCCAGTGTAGCCCTGGAAACGTGCCGATGGAATTTTTGGCATTTTCCCTGATGTATAGTCCAGTGTAGCCCGGGAAACCTGCCGATGGAATTTTTGGAATTTTCCCTGATGTATAGTCCAGTGTAGCCCGGGAAACCTGCCGATGGAATTTTTGGCATTTTCCCTGATGTATAGTCCAGTGCAGCCCCGGAAACCTGCCGATGGAATTTTTGGCATTTTCCCTGATGTATAGTCCAGTGTAGCCCCGGAAACCTGCCGATGGAATTTTTGGCATTTTCCCTGATGTATAGTCCAGTGTAGCCCCGGAAACCTGCCGATGGAATTTTTGGCATTTTCCCTGATGTATAGTCCAGTGTAGCCCGGGAAACCTGCCGATGGAAATTTTGGCATTTTCCCTGATGTATAGTCCAGTGTAACCCGGGAAACCGGCCGATGGAATTTTTGGCATTTTCCCTGATGTATAGTCCAGTGTAGCCCCGGAAACCTGCCGATGGAATTTTTGGAATTTTCCCTGATGTATAGTCCAGTGTAGCCCCGGAAACCTTCCGATGGAATTTTTGGCATTTTCCCTGATGTATAGTCCAGTGTAACCCGGGAAACCTTCCGATGGAATTTTTGGCATTTTCCCTGATGTATAGTCCAGTGCAGCCCCGGAAACCTGCCGATGGAATTTTTGGCATTTTCCCTGATGTATAGTCCAGTGTAGCCCCGGAAACCTGCCGATGGAATTTTTGGCATTTTCCCTGATGTATAGTCCAGTGTAGCCCCGGAAACCTGCCGATGGAATTTTTGGCATTTTCCCTGATGTATAGTCCAGTGTAGCCCGGGAAACCTGCCGATGGAAATTTTGGCATTTTCCCTGATGTATAGTCCAGTGTAACCCGGGAAACCGGCCGATGGAATTTTTGGCATTTTCCCTGATGTATAGTCCAGTGTAGCCCCGGAAACCTGCCGATGGAATTTTTGGAATTTTCCCTGATGTATAGTCCAGTGTAACCCGGGAAACCTGCCGATGGAATTTTTGGAATTTTCCCTGATGTATAGTCCAGTGTAGCGCGGGAAACCTGCCCATTGCATTTTTGGAATTTTTCCTGATGTATAGTCCAGTGTAGCCCGTGAAACCTGCCGATGGAATTTTTGGAATTTTCCCTGATGTATAGTCCAGTGTAGCCCGGGAAACCTTCCGATGGAATTTTTGGAATTTTCCCTGATGTATAGTCCAGTGTAGCCCGGGAAACCTGCCGATGGAAATTTTGGCATTTTCCCTGATGTATAGTCCAGTGTAACCCGGGAAACCGGCCGATGGAATTTTTGGCATTTTCCCTGATGTATAGTCCAGTGTAGCCCGGGAAACCTGCCGATGGAATTTTTGGAATTTTCCCTGATGTATAGTCCAGTGTAACCCGGGAAACGTTCCGATGGAATTTTTGGCATTTTCCCTGATGTATAGTCCAGTGTAGCCCGGGAAACCTGCCGATGGAATTTTTGGCATTTTCCCTGATGTATAGTCCAGTGTAGCCCCGGAAACCTGCCGATGGAATTTTTGGCATTTTCCCTGATGTATAGTCCAGTGTAGCCCGGGAAACCTTCCGATGGAATTTTTGGCATTTTCCCTGATGTATAGTCCAGTGCAGCCCCGGAAACCTGCCGATGGAATTTTTGGCATTTTCCCTGATGTATAGTCCAGTGTAGCCCGGGAAACCTTCCGATGGAATTTTTGGAATTTTCCCTGATGTATAGTCCAGTGTAGCCCGGGAAACCTTCCGATGGAATTTTTGGAATTTTCCCTGATGTATAGTCCAGTGTAGCCCGGGAAACCTGCCGATGGAATTTTTGGCATTTTCCCTGATGTATAGTCCAGTGTAGCCCGGGAAACCTGCGGATGGAATTTTTGGCATTTTCCCTGATGTATAGTCCAGTGTAGCCCCGGAAACCTGCCGATGGAATTTTTGGAATTTTCCCTGATGTATAGTCCAGTGTAGCCCCGGAAACCTGCCGATGGAATTTTTGGAATTTTCCCTGATGTATAGTCCAGTGTAGCCCGGGAAACCTGCCGATGGAATTTTTGGCATTTTCCCTGATGTATAGTCCAGTGTAGCCCGGGAAACCTGCCGATGGAATTTTTGGCATTTTCCCTGATGTATAGTCCAGTGTAGCCCTGGAAACGTGCCGATGGAATTTTTGGCATTTTCCCTGATGTATAGTCCAGTGTAGCCCGGGAAACCTGCCGATGGAATTTTTGGAATTTTCCCTGATGTATAGTCCAGTGTAGCCCGGGAAACCTGCCGATGGAATTTTTGGCATTTTCCCTGATGTATAGTCCAGTGCAGCCCCGGAAACCTGCCGATGGAATTTTTGGCATTTTCCCTGATGTATAGTCCAGTGTAGCCCCGGAAACCTGCCGATGGAATTTTTGGCATTTTCCCTGATGTATAGTCCAGTGTAGCCCCGGAAACCTGCCGATGGAATTTTTGGCATTTTCCCTGATGTATAGTCCAGTGTAGCCCGGGAAACCTGCCGATGGAAATTTTGGCATTTTCCCTGATGTATAGTCCAGTGTAACCCGGGAAACCGGCCGATGGAATTTTTGGCATTTTCCCTGATGTATAGTCCAGTGTAGCCCCGGAAACCTGCCGATGGAATTTTTGGAATTTTCCCTGATGTATAGTCCAGTGTAGCCCCGGAAACCTTCCGATGGAATTTTTGGCATTTTCCCTGATGTATAGTCCAGTGTAACCCGGGAAACCTTCCGATGGAATTTTTGGCATTTTCCCTGATGTATAGTCCAGTGCAGCCCCGGAAACCTGCCGATGGAATTTTTGGCATTTTCCCTGATGTATAGTCCAGTGTAGCCCCGGAAACCTGCCGATGGAATTTTTGGCATTTTCCCTGATGTATAGTCCAGTGTAGCCCCGGAAACCTGCCGATGGAATTTTTGGCATTTTCCCTGATGTATAGTCCAGTGTAGCCCGGGAAACCTGCCGATGGAAATTTTGGCATTTTCCCTGATGTATAGTCCAGTGTAACCCGGGAAACCGGCCGATGGAATTTTTGGCATTTTCCCTGATGTATAGTCCAGTGTAGCCCCGGAAACCTGCCGATGGAATTTTTGGAATTTTCCCTGATGTATAGTCCAGTGTAACCCGGGAAACCTGCCGATGGAATTTTTGGAATTTTCCCTGATGTATAGTCCAGTGTAGCGCGGGAAACCTGCCCATTGCATTTTTGGAATTTTTCCTGATGTATAGTCCAGTGTAGCCCGTGAAACCTGCCGATGGAATTTTTGGCATTTTCCCTGATGTATAGTCCAGTGTAGCCCGGGAAACCTGCCGATGGAATTTTTGGAATTTTCCCTGATATATAGTCCAGTGTAGCCCTGGAAACCTTCCGATGGAATTTTTGGAATTTTCCCTGATGTATAGTCCAGTGTAGCCCGGGAAACCTGCCGATGGAATTTTTGGAATTTTTCCTGATGTATAGTCCAGTGTAGCGCGGGAAACCTGCCCATTGCATTTTTGGAATTTTTCCTGATGTATAGTCCAGTGTAGCCCGTGAAACCTGCCGATGGAATTTTTGGAATTTTCCCTGATGTATAGTCCAGTGTAAATGCCAAAAATTCCATCGGCAGGTTTCCCGGGCTACACTGGACTATACATCAGGGAAAATTCCAAAAATTCCATCGGCCGTTTTCCCGGGCTACACTGGACTATACATCAGGGAAAATGCCAAAAATTCCATCGGCCGGTTTCCCGGGCTACACTGGACTATACATCATGGAAAATGCGAAAAATTTCATCGCCAGGTTTCCCGGGTTACACTGGACTATACATCAAGGAAAATGCCAAAAATTCCATCGGAAGGTTTCCTGGGCTACACTGGACTATACATCAGGGAAAATTCCAAAAACTCCATCGGCAGGTTTCCCGGGCTACACTGGACTATACATCAGGGAAAATTCTAAAAATTCCATCGGCAGGTTTCCCGGGCTACACTGGACTATACATCAGGGAAAATGCGAAAAATTCCATCGGCAGGATTCCGCTGCTACACTGGACTATACATCAGGGAAAATGCCAAAAATTCCATTGGAAGGTTTCCCGGGCTACACTGGACTATACATCAGGGAAAATTCCAAAAATGCAATGGGCAGGTTTCCCGCGCTACACTGGACTATACATCAGGGAAAATGCCAAAAATGCAATGGGCAGGTTTCCCGCGCTACACTGGACTATACATCAGGGAAAATTCCAAAAATTCCATCGGCAGGTTTCCCGGGCTACACTGGACTATACATCAGGGAAAATTCCAAAAATTCCATCGGCAGGTTTCCGGGGCTACACTGGACTATACATCAGGGAAAATTCCAAAAATTCCATCGGCAGGTTTCACGGGCTACACTGGACTATACATCAGGAAAAATTCCAAAAATGCAATGGGCAGGTTTCCCGCGCTACACTGGACTATACATCAGGGAAAATGCCAAAAATTCCATCGGCAGGTTTCCCGGGCTACACTGGACTATACATCAGGGAAAATGCCAAAAATTCCATCGGAAGGTTTCCCGCGCTACACTGGACTATACATCAGGGAAAATGCCAAAAATTCCATCGGCAGGTTTCCCGGGCTACACTGGACTATACATCAGGGAAAATGCCAAAAATTCCATCGGCAGGTTTCCCGGGTTATACTGGACTATACATCAGGGAAAATTCCAAAAATTCCATCGGCAGGTTTCCCGGGCTACACTGGACTACACATCAGGGAAAATTCCAAAAATTCCATCGGAAGGTTTCCCGGGCTACACTGGACTATACATCAGGGAAAATTCCCAAAATACAATAGGCAGGTTTCCCGGGCTACACTGGACTATACATCAGGGAAAATACATCATTTTATTTTAATATATCATTTTTATTTTATTTTTAATGATGTTTTACTTTAATTGAAATACCTTTTAATTTAATATTATATCTAATCCTAAATTTAAGTTATGTTTAATTGTATATTTCATTCTATATTTTATTTTAATTCAATTTCCTTTACGTTTATTTTATATTTCATTCTATTTTTAAAATTTAATGGAATTTCCTTTACATTTATTTTATATCATTCTGTTTTTTTAATTTAATTTAATTTCCTTTGTTTATATTTTATAATTTATTCTAAAATTCAGTTTTAATTTCTCATAATTTTATTTTATATTTAATTTTATATTTTATAATTATTTAATTTCCTTTTATTTTTACTTTATATTTCATTCTAGATTTTATTTTAATTTCATATTTTATTCTATATTTTATTTTTATTTATTTTCTTTAAATTTTAAGTAAAAAATCATTCCATATTTTATATTAATTTAATTTCCTATACATTTTAATTTATATTTCATTCTATATTTTATTCATTTAATTTCATATTTTATTATATGTTTTATTTTTATTTAATTTCTTTTCAATTTTATTTTATAATGTATTCTGTATTTTATTTTTATTTATCGCCCTCCTGTGGCCGCATTTGGGCATATCACCTTATCCAATTAATTCCTTCCTGTAGCTTCCTTATGGCTCGCCCTCTGGTGGTGGAAAGAGGGCATCGCTGGCCATCAGGCTCCAAAGAGCTAATATATATATCAAATATATTAATTAATTAATTAATTAATTATGACTTAATTATATTATGTATATTATATTATGTATATTATGTATATTATATTAATATAAATTTATTATATATATTATGTATATTAATTATGTATATTATTAAATAATTATAATTATATATTATATATAATTATATAATATAATTATAATAATTTTGAAATAAATATTATTATATATATTATTACATATAATATTTATATTATTTATTATATTAATTTATTATATTAATATTATATATTAATTGATTATTATATTATATATATTAATTTATTATATTATATTATATATAATTTATACAAATTATATAATTTATTATGTTATATTATAATATAATATATAATATATTATATTATATATTAATTTATTATATTAATTTATTATATTAATATTATATAAATATATTATATTTATTATATATAAATATATATTTATATATTTATAATAGATTTATAATATTATTAATTATAATAAATATATTATAAATATAATATATTTACATATATTAGTTATAATATTCATTACATAATTATTATAAAATAATTTTATTTTAATTAAATAATAATAATATCAATTATTATTATTCCCAAAATTGGCTTCGGTTTCTAGATTATATATATAGAAAAGGGAGATATATATTATATATGTGTATATACATAATATATATATATATATATAGTGTTGTGTGTATTGCAAAAGGAGATACTGTAAATATTGTACACATGTATGAGTATATATAAAAACACACGTATATATGTTTGTAATTAAATAATAAAAAAATTAGAGGTTGCACCCACCAACTAAGTAAATAATACATAGATAAATGTTTTATTTATTATAAATATTATAATAAATAAAATAAAACTTTTCTTTATATCCCACTTCTCTGCTGTAAAGCAATCAAAGTGGCTTACAGTTTAAAATACATCCAATATACAATACAAAATACACACGCACACGCACCGTAAAAATGCATTAAACATATATTGCTGTTAAAATTTTAAATTCTTAAAATAAACTGTTAAAACTAATGAACTACCAGGCGAGTGGTGGCATAATACAAAATGCAAGGGGAGTTTTTACATACCTGAGTAGATCTATTCGGGAATTATTATTATTATTATTATTATTATTATTATTATTATTATTTTCAGGAATAAAAATATTTGGGAATAATAACAACATTTATATAATATATTATTATTATAAATAATAATAATTTATTATTATTTAATATTTTATTATTATTTAATATTAATTTATTATTATTATTTAATATGAATTTATCATTATTATTATTATTATTATTATTTGGGATAATAATATTTGGGAAAAATAATAATCATATAATTTATTATTATTATTTAAAAATAATAATTTTTATTATTTAATATTTTATTATTATTTAATATGAATTTATTATTATTATTTAATAATCTATTATTATTATTATTATTTGGGAATAATAATATTTGGGAATAATAATCATATATTATTATTTAATATTTTATTATTATTTAATATGAAATTATTATTATTATTATTATTATTATTATTATTATTATTATTATTAAATAATTCATTATTATTATTTGGGAATAATAATATTTGGGAATAATAATAATCGTATAATTTATTATTTATTTAATAATAATAAATTTTATTATTTAATAATAATTTTTATTATTATTTGGGAATAATATTATTTGGGAATAATAATAACCATATTATTTATTATTATTTAATAATAATAATTTTTATTATTTAACATTTCATTATTATTTAATAATTTATTATTATTATTTAATATTAATAATTATTATTATTGTTGTTTTTATTTGCTGCCTCGGGGAGTGATGGAGTCTCTTTCTTTGGAGGCTTTTAAGCCATGGTTGGAGGGCCACCTGTCCCAGGGAGGGCTTTGACTGTGCATTCCTGCATGGCCGGTTGCGTATTCCTGCATGGCATGTTCCGTATTCCTGCACGAGAGAATAGGGTTAACCCGGATGACCCTTGGGGACCCCTTCCAACTCTAGGCTTCTAGTCGGGATAGCAACCCCTTTGGAAGTGAATCTTGATGTGCAAACGTGCACATGGCAAATGTGCAGAGAGCACTGCAGCATCATGCTCCTTTTCCTTCTCTCTCTCTCCTCCTTTCTGCAATCTGCCACACCTCTCGTTCCAAGCCTTGACGCAATTGCACACACACACAACACACAGACACAGACACAGGCACGCTTTCCTTCCTTCGCCCAATCGGCGCATAAGCCTTTGCGGCCAATGAGCGAGCGCAAGCAGGCCGCCGAGCGTCAAATCACCGCTCTGTTGCTACGGATGGAGGAGCGAGCGGACTTTGCACAAAGGGAGGGCACTCCTGGGCATGATTGTTTCTTGCACATGGCACATGGCACATTGCACACACACAAACCCATTGTGCTTTATGTAACCCTGCCGCGGGGTCAAATCCGTGGATGGCATGTGCATAGGTGTGAATGTCATGTGGATGCATGAACGAGGTGTGCATGTATGTGAAATGACGTCTGCGTATGTGCATGAAGTGTGCATATATGTGAATGACGTGCGCATTATATGCGAATGATGTGGATATGTGAATGATGTGTGCATATGTGAAATATATGTGGATGACATGTCCGTATATGAATGGGGTGTGCATATGTGAATGACATGTGAATGACATGTGCATATAAGCGAATGACGTGTGCATTACATGCAAATGATGTGTACATATGTGGGTGACATGTGAATGACGCATGCATATATGTGGATGGCATGTGCATTATACGTGAATGATGTGTGCATATGTGAATGGAGTGTGCATATAAGTGAATGATGTGTGCATTATATGTGAATGACGTGTGCATTATATGCAAATGATGTGTACATATGTAGATGACATGTGAATGACGCATGCATATATGTGGATGACATGTGCACTACATGTGAATGATGTGTGCATGTGGATGACGTGTGCATATGTGAATGACATGTGAAATGACGTGTGCATTATATGCGAATGATGTGTGCATTATATATGTATGACGTGTGCATTACATGCGAATGATGTTTGCATATGTGGATGACATGTGAATGACGCGTGCACATATGTGAATGATACGTGCATTACATGTGAATTATGTGTGCATATGTGGATGACATGTGGATATGTGAATGGTGTGTGCCTATGTGAAATATATGCGGATGACATGTGCGTATATGAATGGGGTGTGCATGTGTGCGTTACATGTGAATGACGCATGCACATATGTGAATGGAGTGTGCATTATATGTGTATGATGTGTGCATTATATGCGAATGATGTGTGCATATGTGGAAGACACGCGAATGACACGTGCACATATGTGAACGATATGTGCATTATATTTGAATTATGTGGATGACATGTGCATTATATGCGAATGACATGTGCATATGTGAATGACATGTGGATGACGTCCGCGCATGCGAACGAAAAGTCGACACGTGAACGACACGTGAGTGACGTTTCCATGCTCAGCCTTTTCCACATCTCTTGGCCTGTTCTCAAAAGCAAGAGACCGCCGACGGAGGTGCCAACCTCACGCCCGCTTTGGACCGAGGCCAAAGAAACGTCCAGAGATAAAGAGATAAACCCAGCTGCCGGTGGGTCCCGGGTCAGTGGGGCAGCGAAGCCGTCCCGGGTTTTTAAACCCGGTTTCCAAGCAGCGTTGAGTCCAAAGATCATAGAGACGACACACACGCAAACGTACGTCCCCCCCCCTGCAAAAAATCCACATTTAAACCATAGACAGGTTTTAAAAAAATTTATTGTTTGCCCAAGTCAAGGCGCGCAAAGATCTCTTTACAAAAAGGAAAAGGACGGAAGAGACATGACGGTGCTCCGAAACATCGGATCATTTCTGGGCGTCGGACGGGGCGATCTGGGCGCGGGCCTCGAATTTGACGGGGATCTTGATTTCGGCGGACTGGATGGCCGGTTTGGGCAAGGGGGCTTCCACCGTCAAGGTGCCGTCCGGGGAAAGGGAGGAGCGGACGGCGGCCGGGTCGACGCCGGGAGGAAGCCTGGAGGAAGAAAGAAGAAGGGTTTCAGAAAATAAGCCCTTCTCCATCCGGCAGACGAACCCCTTCTGCCCCGATGGGTTTAAACCCAACGGCGAGTGCCGTTGAATCGGTGCGTCGGTACATGTCGACTTAGCGCTCGCCGACTCAATGGGTTCACGCTTGTCGGCGCTCGGTCAAGGGAGCTAAGCCGTCCCAAAACAGACGCCGATTTGATACCTATAGTCCCAAATACGTCCTTCCGTATTCGCTAGGGTTCGGGGCACGTGAATATGGAAAAACCGCAAATCTCTAGGTCCGGGAGACACGGACCATCGAACTGCGGCGGAGGAGCTACAAAGCCCTCGGAGAGTATCCTCTCCAGGAATCGCTAGGTCTTTCGGAGAAACTTTTGGTTCAACTTGGCCGTCGAGGACCTAGATATCCCTAGAATCAAATCCGTGAGTAACCGAACCCGCGAATACCGAAGCCGCAAATATTGGAGGGAGGAGTGTGTTTGTTCATACTTTTGAAAAGACAAAAAATACTTTTAGAAAACCCGAACCTAACGGAGGTCATGGTAGGGTTGGTTTGCCGGAACGAAGTCGGGAGCGAGGAAAGTCTGGCCTTTCGGATGTTGTCGGACCGCAAAGCCCAGCATTTCGCACCCGGGGCTATGATGTTCGGGGCTACGCTGATGTAAATCCCATTTCTCCAAAGGGTCAGGGCTAGCAAATACATTTAGTGCAAGGTTTTTCAAGGCAAAGCATGGAAAAGGGCGGCGATGTGCCAACAGTGGTGCGCGTGAGAGCGTCCTGGTGCGTGCGGATTCCTATTTTTAAATAAATTAAACGAATCCGGGAAACCGTTTTTGGAGTTTGTAACCATATATACAAGGCTAAGATCCCGGCTTTATATCGCCAAAGCCCTCTCGCTGCTTAATATTGGGTTAAAATTCAATTTCCGCATTGGGTACAGTTGGATGCAACGCAGGCGACATCGGCTGCGGTCCTAAATCGTGGTCCACGTTCTCTGACTTTAAGAAACCGTAGCTCCTAATGCGCACAATGTGAAGCCGAAAGCCTTCGTGCCCGGCGCCCGTAGATTTCTGCGAGTTTTTCGGGATGTACGGCCACGTTCTGGGAGAATTTATTCCCGACGTTTCGCCGGCGTCTGTGGCTTCGGCATCTTCGAAGACGCATCCTTGAAGACGCCAGCCACAGACGCTGGCGAAACGTCGGGTATAAACTCTTCCAGAACGTGGTTTCATGGCCCGGAAAACCCACAAAAATCTTCTTGGCACACTTGACCAGATGTGCCTGGAGATGTTTCGGCTAACCGGCTAACAGATTTTGTGCTCATTTCCGCAACGCAGCTACGGATTTGGTAAGATTGTGAAACGCAGACCGCGACGAGGAGTCGCGACTCACGACGAAGAACTTGGAATGAAAAACTGCCATGTTGTTCCTCCTCTCTTCCATTTAGGGCCGCTTTGCGGAACGGCGTTAACGCCGCGAGCGCCCCTTTCCCGCCGATCCGGCTACTTACGTGTATTTTCTGGTGAAACACCTGGAGATAAATCCATGCTCGTCTTGCCTTTCTTCGTGTTTGCCTGAAAGAGAGCGGGAAAAGAAAAGCCAAGTCGGTACGGGAACGTCGCACGTTGCGGCACGTCTAATTTGTTCCCAACTTACGGCAACCCTAAGCAGACCCGAGCGTCGGGCTGAGAGTCTGTAACTCGCCCAAGTGTGTCGCCAAGTGTGTTTCCACGGCTGGACGGGGAATCGAACCCGGGTCTCCTGAGTCAAATCAATAGGAATTGATCCAAAAACCATCGACGGTGATAATATCCAGCCTGATGCCGAGTGATATGGAACGGTTCTGACGTAATATATGGCTTTCCGAAAGCGTTTTGTGGACTCTCTAAACTTTCGATGAGCTTAGCACTGGCAATTTATTATACTATATGTTTGTACGGAATTGTACATTGGGTTTCCCCTGTTAATGTGGAAAACCCACAAATGTAAAAAAACACGATTTTTGTGGGTTTTTTGGGCGACTAGGCAAGTTTGTTCCTGACGTTTCGGCAACATCTTGGCATCTCGGCACAAGCCGCTGGCGAAACGTCGGGAACCGGCTCTTCTAGAACACGGCCCACGTCGCCCGAAAAACCCCACAAAAATCCATGGACGCTGGCCATGAAAGCCTTCGACGTCCCACTAAAAACGCTATTCTTTTTACCTAAGAGAGCAGCCTCGCTCTGGCACGAGTCTTCCTGGTCAGTTGGCAACCACTTTCCCTTCCCAATGTATGGCTTTGGTGCGCCAAGTCCGCACTGTTCCCAATCCCTTCCGAACCCGTTTCTTTATCGCTCGTTCCCATAGTTACGCAGATCCACGTTAAATCACGGATTCGGGATATTCATTAATATTTCAGACGACGAAGACGACGGGGATGAATCCGGGAAGGGATGGAGTCGGAGCGGAGCGAGGTTTGGCGGCCGGCGTTTCTGCGTTCGGAAAGGATGCAAGAAAAACGCAGCCCTCCGAAAAAAGGAAATTTGATTCCTTGAAGAGGGAAAAGGATAAAATATGGTCCCCTGCTAAAACGGACTAATATTTGAACACCCCGAGAAACCCGTCTTCCGGCCTTTGGTTATTTTAATGTTTTAAATATCTTATTATTGTGATGTAGGGATTATTATGCGTCTACGGGAAGAAAGGGATAATAGGGATTTCTTTGCATTGCCTCGATCCTGATGGATAATAAAATAAATTCATAATGATAATAATAATCCCAAACTCAGAAAGAGAGCTGGATAGTTTGACGAAAGCCGTATCGCTCCCGTCTTTTCCTCCTTGCACCTCTTCGCTGGCTCTTCTTCTTCCTTCTTTCGCTTCCTTCCTTCCTTATTTTATTTTAAAAAATTGAGTCGGCGGGTGAGACTTATTTATGTTTCTGGAAGGAAGAAGGGAATGGGAGAGACGAAGGAGGGAGGAGAGGAGCCGTGAGAAGCGTTGGATGATGACTCTGGGGACCAGGGTTCGAATTCCTGCTCGGTCACGGAAACCCGCCGGGTGACCTCGGGCGAGTCCCAAAAGCAAATCCGCTCCGAGCAAACCTTGCCAAGAAAACCCCGCGACAGGTTTGCCGGCGGGTCGCCGTAAGTTGGAAACAACTTGAAGGTACACAACAACAACAACAACAACAAATATTAATGATAATCGGCCTCAGGACCCCCCCCTCCCCGAACAAACCTTGCCAAGAAAACAAGGTTTGCCGTAGAGTCGCCAAAAGTTCGAAATGATCCGAAGGCACTCAACAACAACATAGGAAGAAAAGGGTGAAAAATACAATTTTGTATTTTTTTTTCCTAGAGAGCCGGTGTAATAGTTTGAGCATTGGACCGTTATTGCCTTTATCATAAATAAATAATAATAATAAATATTAATTTCTAGCCCGCCTTTCCGTAAGGATCAACAGCAAAATGCAAAATGCAATTGTGCAAAACGTTCCCTCATTCCTCCATCCCTTGTTATTAAGCTTTATTTATATAGGGCTGTAAATTTACACAGCGCTGGACGTAGAATCATTTAAAATTAATTTTAAAATTAACTAAAATAGGTAAAATAGACCACGGCTCTAGAGACCAGGGTTCGAATCCCTGCCGGGCCAATGAAACCCACGGAGAGACCTTTGGGGAGATTTCCAAATGCAACCTTCGTCTGAACAAACCTTCCCAAAAAACCCCTAAAAACTCCACAATAGTTTCGCTTTAGGAAGACGCACAACCACAAAACAGGGGCTACCGGAAAGTAAGGATGAAAAAGACAGTTTTGGGTTCATCTAGATTCGGGCACGTTTTTTCGTAGCCTTCGTCCCATCTAGGCCCCCTCTTTTCCGCCCCAAAATAAAACAAGGAATTGCCACCTTTAATTCCACGTTGGGAGAAAAGTGGGATATAAATACGATAAATAAATACTGCCTATACTCATGTATAAGTCTAGAAATTTTGGTCAAAAAATTGACCCCCCAAAAACATAGGTATAGCGTCATTTTCATCTTTTACATCCTTCGTTCCATGCCCCTAAGTTTTACCCTCGACTTATCCACGGGGCATACCGAAATCCATCATTTTGGCCCCAAAACCTGCCCTCGACTTATACACGCGGTCGACTTATAGTTGGGTATATATAGGTAAATAAGTCGAGGGTTGAGTTGGATGACCTTTAGGGATCCCGAGGTCTCTCCTTGATATATATATGATATATATGATATATAAAGGGCACTCACCGGTGATCTCCACCACGCCGTCTTTGGTTTTCACCACCAGCTCCTCGGGGGCAAAATGGTTGACATCCAAGGCCACTTTCCAACCGTCGGAGGTCTGCCGGATTTCGGAGATGCCGCTGCTGAGTTGCCGGCTGAGGGCCCGGTTGTAGGCCGGGTTGACCACCGGCGGGGCGGCGACGGCGGGACTGACCGCTACCGGCTCGGGGCTGGCGCCGAGCAACGGTCGGACGTAGCCGGGCCAACTGCTGCTCCCGGCCGGCCATTTGTACCAATCCTCGGGGATCATGGGCATCCCAAAGGACTGGTCGAAGAGGCGGCTGCCTCGGTACCAGTCCCGGAAAGGGTCCCAGCTGGGGCTGCGGAGGAAGGTGAAGGGCACTTGCCGTTCCGACATGGTGCCGAAGGCGAGACGGAGAGGAACCGTTCTCTCCGTCCGGACAAGGGCTGCGTGGAAGGATCCGCAGCCAGCTGGCTCTTATCAAGAGCCCGATGTCTATTTTTGGACAAAAATGTCCCAGCCTCTATTAATGGAAATTACACTCGGCTGGAGGAACGGCGGGCGGATTACGGACAACGGGCCTGGACAACATTCTTGCAGTTGTCATCTTGACCGAGCGTGCAAAGAGGGAGCAAGGGCAAGGCTGGCGAGAAGAGAAAAATGTCCTTTTTTGGACCGAAACGTCCCAAATCCCCCGGTCGAGACACTTCTTAAGACTCTTGGGCTGCGTCCGCACTGCAGGGTTAACGCAGTTGGGCGCCGCTTTAACTGTCACGGCTCTAAAAATGGTCTCAGTATGGTTCTTAGCTTGCAAGCTGAATTTCCCCCCTTTGCTTTATGGCTTGCTCTGTTTTTTTGTGGGGTCGTCCTTTATGGAAGGCGGGTTACTTCATAGAGCGAAGGCAAAGAAGGAAGGAAATAAAAGGAAGGAAGGAAAGGATGAAAAAAAAGAAAGGAAAGGAAGGGAAGGTAGAAAGAGCTGAGGGAAGGAAGGAAAGAAAAAGAAAGGAAGGAAAAGGTAGGAAGAAAGGGAAGGCAGAAAGAACTGAAGGAAGGAAGGAAAGAAAAAGAAAGAAGGATGGGAGGGAGGAAATAAAAGGTAGGTAGGAAGGAAAAGATGAAAGGAAGGAAAGAAGAAAGAAGGGAAGGGAAGGAAGGAAATAAAAGGTAGGAAAGAAAGGATAAAAAAGAAAGGAAGGAAGGGAAGGCAGAAAGAACTGAGAGAAGGAAGGAAGGAAAGAAAAATAAATAAATGGTAAGAAGAAAAGGGAAGGCAGAAAGAACTAAGAAAAGGAAGGAAGGAAAGAAAGAAAGAAAAAGAAAGAAGGGAGGGAGGGAGGAAATAAAAGGTAGGAAGGGATGGATGAAAGGAAGGAAGGAAGGAAGGAAGGAAGGAAGGAAAAAAGAAAGAAAAGGAAGGGAGGGGAAGGCATAAAGAACTGTGGGAGGAAAAGGGATGGAGGGAAGGAAGGAAGGAAGGAAGGAAGGAAGGAAGGAAGGAAGGAAAAAAGAGAAAGAAAGAAAAGATAGGAAGGAAGGAAAGGAATAAAGGGAAAGAAAAGGGAAGAGAAGAGAGAGAGAGAGAGAGAAAGGGATGGAGGGAGGAAAAGAGGGAAGGAAAAGGAAAGGAAAGGAGGAAGAAAGGAGGAAGGGAAGGAAAGATCACAATCCAATGCTGTTATCTTTGATATTTCCAAAGCAAAGGGAGAGTATATCTTAGGCGTAGTTTTGCATGGATTCAACGAGTGGGTTTGCAATGGGACCGGAGACCAATATGGGGGAATATCTTTCTCCAATGGGCCTCTCCAACCCCAAGGGGCCGACGGAGAGGGCTGCCAACTTGGACCAGCAGCTGTTGACAGGCACGAAAAGGACACGGTGATTTATAAACCCGCCGTCCCTTGGGCACCGGGACCAGCTTTGGGGCCAAAATTGGAGACGCCGGGGCCGTCTCCGACTCCGGAGCAAAAGCCAAACCTTGGGCCGTGCTGGAAATTGACAAAATTATAGGATGGAAACCCGAATTATATGATGGCAATCCAAACGCAATCATGGGGTTTCACGTTCTTGCGAATTAAAGTATCTCACGCAATTTCGGGCAATGGGAAGTCGTTCTGAACGCAATCATGGGGTTTCCCATAATTGTGTATTAGAGTATCATATGCAATTTCGGGCAATGGGGGGTCGTTCTGAACGCAATCATGGGGTTTCCCGTAATTGTGTATTAGAGTATCGTATGCAATTTCGGGCAATGGGGGGTCGTTTTCGGGAAATGGGAAGCCATTCTGAACGCATTCCGAACGCAATCAGATTTGACATAAATTCGCCAAACTGTCCGTTCGCCATTGAGAGAAATTCCTCCCGTGTGACGTGCCGCTCTATTCCGCTTTGGAATAATCTCGTGTCCAGCTCTGGGCACCACAATTCAAAAAGGAGGATTAGAAACTGGAGCATGTGTTAATGGAACAGTACACATACCGATGAATAAACAACGGAGCATCAAAGGTTATTGGGCTGTTGCTGTTATTATTATTATCACAACGATTGTCAAGGCATCGTCCCCAAATCCCGACTGCGGCGATGGAGGTTGTGTCTTCGGTATGTTTCTCATTGGATTGCTTTTTGACTTGCAAGACCCTTTGTCTCCCTAGTTTGGGGGGAAACTGGGATGATGATGATGATGATGATGATGATGATGATGATGCTGTTGGGACATCTGTCAAGGCATCTTTCCAAAATCCTAGCTACAATGGAGGCTGTAACTTTTGTACGTTTCTCATTGTATTGCATTTTTAACTCGCAAGCCGCTTTGTGTTCCAATTCTGGATGATGGCAACAGCAACATTATAATTATTGTGTTGTCGTGATATCGGGACATCTGTCATGTTTCCAAAATCTCCACTGCATCATCATCATCATCATCATCATCATCATCATCATCATCATCATCATCACAATTATGTTAAGTGCTTCCAGGCCCAAAGCAGATCCAAAAGGCGAAGCAACCGCCGGCAGAGAAACAACAGCTCTTGCGTCTCAATTGCCGGAGAGCGCTCCGGGTCCCACTTGGCCCGCCGCTTATGTGCCCATCTCCCAGCTGTGGCAATAATAGCGCATGATGCGCGGGCTAAAAAGCACTCTACGCTCCCTCCTCCACCTCCGCCATGGGGATTGCAATCCTGGAACGCATGGCGTCCCTGTGCATTAAGCTTCCCAGACGCTTGAGAAAGCTCATACCATCAGCTCCTCCTGCTGGGCACGTATTAGCACAACCGGGACCCTTTGCGGTTGTTGTTATTGTGCGCCTTCGGGTTGTTTCCTCTCCAAGGCGCACTCTCCCGGCCTCGGGGGGGAAACCTCCTCTGAACAAATCCAAGAAAAACCCAAGGATAGTCCCGCCATAGGGTCGCCACAAGTCGGAAACGACTCGGGAGCCTCATTCCCACTTCCATTTAAACCAGATCGCAAATCGGTTTGAAACAGACCGTGGTTTGCGCTTGAACCGAATCGCTGAAACAATTCGGAGAGGGGGAGGCCATGCGCCGGACCCATTTAACCCGCATCTTTTTGACGCTGATTTTTCCCCCCCACCTCTTTTTGGATAAACCGCGGACATGTGAACCAGACGCGGATCGGAATGGGTTTAAAATTTGCCCTTCGGCCGGCTGGAGCGGGTCCATTTTGAATCAATCCATTTGTGAACGTGAGCCACAAGTGGGTTCTTTTACAGCGGGGAAAAAAAAAGCGACCTGGGCAAATGTTGTGGGAACCGCACTCCGCTGTCGAATCGATCCATCGATTCGGATCGCCAAACTGATTTATTGGTAAGTGGGAATGAGGCGTAAGCCACACAACCACCACCACCAGTTTCCTATCCCAAACTTTGGTGTTTTGGACTTCAACTTCTAGAAAACACAGCCAATTTGGCCAGTGGTCAGGCATTGTAGGAGCTGGAGTCCAAAACATCTGGAAGACCAAATTTTGGCTTTCTACCTTCTCTCACCTCCTGGATCGCTTTGTTCATCTGTAGGCCATAACCTTCTTCTCTTTCCATCCGCTTGCCATGAAGACTGTGGATTTATCTCTCTCTCTCTTTACACACTTGAAACTGTGTTGATGCTCTCCTTTTCCTACTGACCTCAAGATGCTACAACAACAACAACAACAATAATATTAATAATGCTGAATCTGTTGCGCTTAAACTACTGTTCGCACCTCTCCGACAAGACTGCGTTTGAGTTTTCACCTCTCTCCGTTCGGTGTTGTTTGTTGCTGCGGCATTTTTCCGCCTCGGCACATGATAAACTCTTCTAGAGAGAAAAAATGTGCGGCCGTCACACTTCAAAATCCTCCCTGGTCCAGATTTGTTGCTCCCTGTTGTACTAGTCAAGGAACTTTGGTCATTTTTGTGGGTTTTTCGGGCGATGTGGCCATGTTCTAGAAGAGTTGATTCCTGACATCTTCGGAGAAAGTTTGCTAAGACGGATCAGGGATGCCTTGTAGGCAGCCACACAAAGCTTAACATTATACACACACATCTTACATTGCTTAGTTCTAAACTGGGTAACGCTAAACCAGTCATTCCCAAACTTTGGTCCTCTGGGTCTTTTGGGCTTCATCACTGTGCCCAAAAGTCAGGAATCCTGGGAGCTGATGTCCAAAACATCCAGAAGGCCAAAGTTTGGGAACCGCTCTTTCTAAACTGTCTCTAAAAAGTGGCTGCCGTGAAACCAAGTTTGTCCATCAAAGCGATTTATTTCTCTAAGAGCCTTATCACGCCAGACGAATCCCGTGTGGAAACGGGATTTTAAAAGTAAAGGGAAAAAAACTGTAAATGTGGGAAGTTTTTCAAATCCGTTTGCCCCAAGGAGTAACACTGCGAAAATAAAGTGAACGGAAAGTTGACAACGCCGACACCTTTTTACTTGCGCAAGTTCCCGAGGTATCGTTTTTGTCGACTTTCCGTTTGCGTTATAACTCTTTGGAAGAAACGTCGTCTGAAAAAGGTCCTACGTTTGCGTTTCCCCCCTTCTTTTATATTCCCTTTCGGGTTATAAGGTCCTAAGTTGGAGTTCTGGTGGTCTTCGGTGGATCCTTTGGCCAAAGATTTTGTGCAGCACTTTCCTATCCAGGTTCAGAGCGCAATCCTTGGGGTAATATGGTAGAGCTCATATCTTAGTCCAACCCTAAACCCCTTTCCCAAAAATACATCACCAAAGATCACATCAGAAGATACCACAATAGGATTCAAGCCTACATATACCAGGTTTGTCCATTACGGTTCAACAATGACGTCTTCTTTGACATCAGGCTTACACGGATGCCACCAAGGAGAGACCGCACTTCACCCACAATTCCATTACAATATATATATATATATATATATATATCTTGTATATTTTATTATAATTGATTCAGCTCACTGGATCTACAACTGAACTCACAGTCCAAAGAAACAAAGAACCGAGAGAGAAAGAGAGCGAGAGAGAAAGAGAACGTTTTTCTAAAGGGCGATTTGTTCCAATTTTGCTACTGCTTGCGGAGACTACGAAAGAACGCTAGGAAGACTGAATAAATATATATATATTTTCCCTGATGCATTATCTTTCTCTTTTTGTTGCTCTGTGTTGTGTTTCAAGATTTTTGCCCCCCTTTCCGTATCTTCTTTTAGAGAGGCAGAAAGGGAAGGCGATACAATGAGGTTTCCTTGGAGGCTCATGTCCCGATCCATCCATGACCGGTTGTTTTTGTTTGCCGAATGTGCATCAATGGGAGAAAGTCCTTTCAACCATTTGGACTTTTACAAGAACTGGGCAACGGTGCAAACTACTGGATGCCGAGGACAAAAATTGCTCCAGATTATAGAGATCTGTAATAACGTAGTGCTTTGAGCATTGGTCTATATGACTCTGGAGACTCCGTCTTGCTGATCCTAAGTCAAACATGACCCAGCTGCAGCAAACAAGGCAAATAATATTTGAACCTGCCTTAACAGAACCGTGTTTTTTTCAAGACAAGGGAAGTAATAGTCTCACTATAATTCGGCAATGAGGGCCAGCCTTGAATGCTAGGCTACAGCTCTTGAGACCAGGGTTCGAGTCATCGGTCACTAAGGATGGCCTTAGGCAAGTCAGGCGTTGCCCAGAAAATGCCACGAAAGGTTCGCCTTCGGGTTGCCATAAGTCAGAAATGACTTAAAGGCACACAACAACAGAGAAGCACCTGGAGAGCTGAAGTCCGGTGTTGAACATACAATCCAAATGAATAATCAGAGCGCAGGAAAATTACTTTTCGAACTTCAGCTCCCAGTTGTAAGTGCCAAGGTCTAGTGGTAACTCTACCCCTGGGGCAAAGCCACAAACTGGCACACTAAAAGGCTAGCCACAAGGGAACGGTACCCCCAAATTTCACTTCTGGTGGACGGGGATGCAGTGTATCATAGTATGTGCCTCTCCGATTTAAATCCCCCACCACCCCATTGCAAACAAGGGTGAATTTAAATGAGTGACCCATAACGGGTCACATAAATGGGCCAAATTATGTTGTCGTCACTGAGACAGACAGCGGTTGTGCCCATGGATTGCTTTGAAACGGGCTATTTCGAATCAGTCTTGAGTACAGTTGGCCCTCCGTGTCCATGGGTTTTGTATCCAAGGTTTCAACCATCCACGGTTTGAAAATAAACATATATATATATATACACATACATACGTACAGTATATGTATGGACATATTCCAAAAAGCCAAGCCTTGATTTTTGCCATTTTAGACAAGGGACATCGTTTTATTACACCGTTGTATTTAATGGGATTTAATGGGAACGAAACTCCGGCAGATACAAAGGGCCAAATGTAATTTGCATTCAGGTCTGGCAAGTTTGGGGTTTTTCCCCCCCCCCCTCTCTCTCAGTCTCAATCTCAATCCTTTTCTTTTTCATTCGTTGTCTAGTATCTTCCTAGGGCACGAGTCTTTCGGAGCCTGAACGGTATGGATTGACCCCGTAGGAAGGGTTGTCTTAACCCGAATCGTCTTGAAGACGATCTGAATCATCTTGACGGTCGTCCAGTTTGAAGACAGTCCACCTTCTTTGGATCAGACAAACTTTCGGCCTCCATCTCACCACCGATTATCTAGTCTGAAGGGCAAACTTTGGTTCTCCGAAGTCTCGCACGCAGAGCGATGTAGAGATCTCCTTCTCGTCCCGTTTGGTCGGAAACTATTTTGCCAGAGCTAACATCTGCCAGATGTTTGCAGGTGCTCTAGCACAACTGAGCTAGTTCTTGAGCTATTTTGGGTAAGAAGCAGCCAATTCACCACTAACTTTCCAAATTTTTTGGGGGTAGAAAAGTATATTTTTCTTTCTCTCTTCTCCCCTTCCTTTTGTTTCCCCCCCATCGTCCGCTGGCGCCGTTCTCTACATCCGTCTCGTAACCGTATTCGTCTAGCCTTCGGACAAATATTGCTGTTGCCCTTCCCCGTCCTTTCCTTTTTCTGAAACTTTTTCCCCTTCTCCCCGTCCCCACCCCTGGAATAGATTATTAAGTGCAAATTTCTCCAGTCTTTCAGTCCTAGGAACCGAGCGCGACAAACCGAGTTAACTACATAAATACATAAATACAGTCAATAACGCCCTTCCGAGCTGGAAGGAGAACCTTCTGTGAGCTGTTGGTTTGTTCGGGGGGGAAGGGGGGGAGAAGAAAAACGAAAAGGGTTCATAAATAAATAAATAAATAAGCCAATAAATAAATAAGGACCCCCCCTTTCCCTCCTTTTTCCCTCTGCATCCTTTTATCGCTCCCGTTTTCCTAACTCAGTTAGCGGAGGTGAGTTTTGTTCGTTTGTTCGGCGTGCCTCTCGGAAGGCTAGACGTTTTAAGTCCCGGCTGACCGTTCCCCTACCTTTGCATTTGGTAGAAATGATCAGTTATTGTTTTTTCGTTGTAAAACAAACAAAGAATGAAAGAAAGAAAGAAAGAAAGAAAGAAAGGAAAACGGAGGGGGAAGAATGGAAGGAGGGAACTCTACCAGGCCTATTTAAGCAACCTGATCCTTGCTGCGGGGGAAAAACACGAAACGGGTCTTTCAGATCCAAACGGAAAGTCTGCTTCCGATGCGGGTTTCCCACGATGCGCCGTGGCTTCTTTTTGAAACAGGTGACTCCTCAGTTTCTCCTCCCCTGAAAGTCCTATCCATAGACTTCCCAGATCTTAAGATAACAGGTCAACCCAGCCCTCCCCGATGGGATGCCTCCGGTATCTCCCGAGGGACGAGGAGCCGGCTCTGGAGGAAACGGTCAAGGAACGGAAACCAGCGCCGGTTGAGGAACTGAGCTGGGCATGCCTGGGTTAGTAGGACGCAGAGAGATAGAGAGAGATAAGAGTTCAGGCTGGAGAGAGGACGAGCCAACTCACGACCGAGTGGCTCTCCGTCAAAATCCGGCGCTCTCGGAGCTGCTCCGGCTGTTGTAACTCGGGCTGCGGCTTGGGGTTCGAGTCCGGCTCCGGCTGCTGCTATAGCTGTCGTAGCTCCGGCTCCGGCTCCGGCTGTAGGAGTAGCTGGTAAGCGAGCTGGAAGAAGACGGGCTGGGTCGGTAGTAGGGGATCGGGCGCTTGCGGGCACTGCGGGCAATAAAAAAGAGAAATCCCGTTACCGTACGGCGACTTGCGGGGCAGGCCGTTGGATGATGGAGGGCAAAGGGGCATTGCCACTTCGGCACTGAGAGCGGGGAGACGTTGGGGGGTAGAGCAAAGTGGAAGCCCGGTTTGCGAACAACAGCGGCCCTGTAAAGTCGAAGACTTTCATGGGCAGCATAGATAGATTTTTGCGGGTTTTTTGGGCTATGTATTCTCTGAAGATGCCAACCACAGATGCTGGCGAAACGTCAGGAATAAACTCTTCTAGAACATGGCCACTGAGCCCGAAAGACCCACAAATATCAACAGTGGGGCCACGTTTGCCTGCGGATCTTATTCCGCGTTGGGGTGAGGAAGCTCTCCAGATGTTTTGGACTACAATCCCCACAATCCATCCACATTTGGGCCACAACGCCCACTATCCCTCACCACTGGGGATCTCCAAGAGTGGAAGAGTTGGTGATTCAAAGCTTCCATAGCCTATCCTACATCAAAATAATATTAATACTTTAAAAAAAAGCATTGAGAGAGTTGAGTGGGACCTTTCCCAATCCCACTGAAAATTCCACTATGGTTAGACTGGTGGTTAATGGTTAGGTTTCCTGTACAGTTCTTGTATTTCTTGAAACCACTGAAAAGTCCAACGTTCCCATGGCCTACACCCAAATAGTTTATTAACAGAATTTTATTTAAATGCACTGAATTTTCTAAAGTGTCCGGTGCTGGTTCGACCCGAGCAATGTGGAGATCCCACCTTTCAGTGGGATTTGTGGTTCAAAAACGTGCTGCCATTTGCTCTACACACCAACAGGAGCCAATGTGGTTAAATACGAATCCGTGCCGTAACACGCCGTACGGATTCGAACGGGGCACGGTTTCCATACGGGGACGATTTGGCTTCCCCCCTTTTTTTGCCCAACCCAAACATATCCTCCAAGTGGTTGACAAACCCCTCCCGAACCCCAATCCCCCAAACCGGACCCCCTTTTGCTCAGCGCCGGAGTCGCTACCCCTCTATCGGTTAGTCCCGGATTAGCCAGCTAGAACAACAGAAGGCGAAAGAGTTAGCAAAGACCGCCGGTGTTTTTGTTGGGGTTGGAAGACATCGAAAGTTAGTGCCGCTGGAAAACAGAAGGTTACGTGTTAGCGGTGAGGCGGGTTTTACTGAACATGGTACCCCTCCTGATGTGCGGGACTATAACTCCCTTTATACCCGGCCCTGCGCATAACTTTAAGGGGAATGTGCATCCCTGTTTCTAGGATGCTCGCTCATGCTCCAGATGGTTGGGCCAGTTTTTTGTATCAGATCATGGCAAGGCAGTGGGGGACTTCTGAGTTATCTATCTCTTTCGTGGGGTACGATCTCAGGTCTAATCCGCACTGCGGAAATAATGCAGCTTTGGCACCGCTTTAGCGGTCATGGCTCAACGCTATGGAATCGGATGTTTGGACGAGCCACGACAAACCCCAGAATCCGAATCAGCATTTCCTGATAATAAAAAGAAACACATGTATTTTGGACTATTTTTTTTACTATTTTCCCTAATAGGTTCTGTTGGTTTCCATACCAGGGGTGCAACTAGAAGCCTTGCTTTTAGTTCGGACTTTGACTAGTGCCTTGAAGTCCGAAATAAAACCCAGAGTGGGTTCACTGCACCCTTCTTGGCATTTATTTATTTTACTTATTATTTATTTAGAGTATTTATATTTATGTCGCCATGGGTGTGTAAGCAGTCCCAGTGTTCCCAAGACAATGAACAGGGCCTTCCCCTAGATTCGCCCAAATAATCCATACGCTCCCTTGACCTCCAGAGTATTCGCTGGTGGGATTTTTTGTTAGTGCGACCGACAAGAGCGAGAAAGAGACAGATAGCCGAGACAAAGCTTAGCTCTACAAGGCCTCACGGAGTGGCGGGTTCAACAGCGGGGGTCCCGGTGGAAGGCGAGGTTACCATCGTAACCAAGCCTTGCGGCTACGGGCTTCCTTTTGGACGTTTCTCCAGGACGCACCTCGAGACTGGATGGAAAAGGAGAGATTTTTTGCATCATTAACGGTGGAAAGAGGAAGAGGAAGAAGAGGCGGAGGGGAACGGCGCACTTGAATGGCACGACAGACGTGAAACGCTTGGTGGCAATCTGGTCAATCTGCTGCTGAACTGAATGAAGCTTCGGGAAGAGCGAGTGTGGATTCACCGGCTCCATGACAGCAGACCCGCAAGTGATTCCCACATTATAGTCTTCCAGATGTTTTGGACTTCAGCTCCCAGAAGCCCAGATTCTTACCCAAAATGGGACCTGAGGTCCAAAACATCTGGAGGACCAGAGTTTGGGGAATCGTTGAGCTATTCTTAAGTGTGAACGTATTCAGGAGGCAAGGCGTCTTGCTGTTCTGTGCGGGATGTAACGTGAGAGACTTTGCGACATCCTTGGTCTGGAGACGTTGGAAAGATCCTCTGCATGCGTACAGGAGAACTCTCTCCTCTAGGCAATATAGGAAAAAAAAGATTCAAACTGGTGTGGATGACGAGGGAAAAGGAAGACGTGGAAAATGGAGGGAAGGGTTGGGAATCGGCAGATCCAGACGTCACCGAATTTGCTTTTCGGGACCAAAGAGGAGCGTCGCCGATCTAGGATACCTCCCTTGTGCAGCCTCCTGGTCCGGAAAGTGTGACGGCTTGTGTAAGACTATTTATGCCAATGAAAAGTAGTAACTATAGAGGGACAGTGTGGTGTGAGGATTTCAGAGACTCTGGAAGGACATAATTCAAATCTGCACTCAATCTTTGGAAACCTCCTGGGTGAACTCGGGCAAGTCACACATGCTCAGCCTCAAAGAAAGGCAATGGCAGAGTCAACTCAAAGGCACAACGGCAAACTAGTAATAGTCCTGAAGCCTAAAACAATAGTGGGTCCAATCTGTCTTCCTTTCAAGGATTGCTCGCAAGGCAGCCCAAGGTTCAAAGTGCTCTAGACGAACAAATAAACCCGCAAGACATTCACCTGGTGATCCTTCTGGGTTCCATGAAGCTGGGAGAGTCGCGCCGTCGTTTCCGGATCGGGGAGTAGCTCCGAGAACGACGCCGGGCGCGACTCGGCTCCGTGTCGCTGTGCCGCGTCCGTGGTTCTGTGTCTTTCTCTCTAGAGGAGGGGGCAAGGCGAAAAACCAATGCAAACATGAGCAGCATTTAAAAAAAATAATCCAAGCATTCTGTTATTTCCAAGTACTATTCAACATAGTCAGCATGGCACTATAGTGATCTGAGCACTGGACTTTGGACTTTTTCAGACGTGGGAAATTGGAAGTATAATGCAAGGGCAATCCGAACGCAATCATGGGGTTTCACGTTATTGCGCATTAAAGCTTCTCACGTATTTTCGGGCAAAAGGGAAGTCATTCCGAACGCAATCATGGGTTTCGCGTTATTGTGAATTAAAGCTTCTCACACAATTTTGGGCAATGGGGGGGGGGTCATTTTCGGGTAATGGGAAGTCAATCTGAACGCATTCCGAACGCAATGGGGATTCACGTGAATTCGCTAAACCATTCGAAGTTGAAATTCCTCCTGTGTGAAAGAGTCCTATGAGAAAAAGGTTTGAATCCCCACGCAGCCATGAAACCCACTGGGTAACCTTGGGCAAGTCACACTCTCTCAGCCTCAGAGGGCGGCAACGTGACCTCTCTGGACTCTTTCAAACGGGAGGAATTTCTCCCAATTCCGAATGGAGCCAATGCGGATCCATGTAAATTCGCTTGTTTTAGCGAATTTACCTGAAGCCCTGCTCCGTTCGGAAGGCATTCGGAATTACATCCCATTACCCGAAAATAACCCCCCCTTGCGTGAGAAGCTTAAATTAGCAATAACGTGAAACCCATGATTGCATTCGGAGTGACTTCCCTTTTGCCCGAATTTGCGTGAGAAGAATTAATTCGCAATAACGTGAAACCCCAGGATTGCGTTTGGATTGCCCTTGGATTATACTTCCAATTTCCCACGTCTGAAAGAGTCCACACAGAAACAGTCTGTATGGTTCAGCGTGGCTGTCGTACTCCCTATAGTATCCGGACACAGCTATTGCATGTCCCATTCTCACCTGCTGCTGGTTATTTTTTTCTGCGACCCGGACCGCGTTCTGCTGCGTGCGGATCTCTTCTCTCGGGACCGGGACCGGGACTTCGACGGGGAGCGGCTTGAACTCCAGGAGCTGCTCCTCGAGAGGCTCTTCCTCTGCTCGGAGTTGTGCCGGGAGTGTTTCGGGGCTGGCGTTGGAGAACCGCTGTGGGGTCTGCCCCGCTGGTGCCTCTCTTTTGCTCTGGAAGGGGAAGCGAATCAATAATACAGTGGTACCCCGGGTTACGAATCCCCCGGGGTACGAAAACCCCGGGGTACGAAAGAGCCGGGGCCGCAAAAACGGCCCCGGTTACGAAAAAAACCCCGGGGTACAAAGAAAAAACCACACGGCCCCTTTAAATGTTGTCGCGCGGTCCGGCAAACAAAGCGGTCCCCCGGGTTGCGAATATTTCCGGGTTATGAAAGGTAATCCGGAACGGATTACTTTTGTAACCCGGGGGACCACTTAGACCTGGGGAAGGTGAAGGGAATTTTCTGGGGGAGGTACTACAAACCCCAGAATCCCCCGGCCTGCCACCGTTTTCCTATTACAGTTGGTCTCCCTTATCCATACATTTTTTAAATCCATGGATTCAGGTATCCACGGCTTGAAAATACGGTATATGCCCACGTGTAAGTCTAGAAATTTTAGCCAAAAAATTGTCCCCAAAACCTGAGTCGACTTATCCATGGGTCAATATAGGTACTGTAAGTATTGTACTTCAATACTTATTTTAAAAAAGGAACCATCCCCTGGTGAAAGGCAAAAACGTCCTCTGTCTTGGAATCACTGGTCCTCTGTTTTTTCATCCATCCATCCTTCATTTTGAGCACAAATAGGTCTGCTAGAATTTTGTGATTTCTTTGGCATGGTTTTCTTTTGCGTCATCCTTTATATCCTTTGTTACATGCCCCTAGGTTTTACCCTCGACTTATCCATGGGTCAGATCAAAATCGATAATTTTGACCCCAAAACTTGCCCTCGCTTTGTCATGTCTGAGAGTTGGGGAGACCGAAGGTCATGTTGAGGATCTTTCAAAGGATTTTCAAGGATGGAGCAAGCTTGTTTTCTGCTGCTCCAGAGACTAGGACCCGGAGCAATGGATGCAAACTACAGGAAAAGAGACTTCACCCAAACATTAGAAAGAACCTCCTGATAGTAAGAGCTGTTCGACAGAGGAATACGCTGCCTTGGAATATAGTAAAGTCTCCTTCTTTGGAAGTCTTTAGACAGAGACTGGATGGCCATCTGTCAGTGATGGCAAGGGGTTGGACTGGATGACCCTTGGGATCCCTTCCAACTCTATGGACATTATCACACTGGGGCTGATTTCGACATTAAAGAGAGATTAAAGTGCATCGAAAGCATCCCGCAAATGAAGTGAAAATGGCAAGTAATTGCGCGGATGATTATAATAAATAGTAATAAAAATTTATTTTCACCCTGCCTCTCCCAACGGATCGAGACGGTTTACACAGATTACATAGATTATCACACACAATTGTGCAAATAAAGTGATATATTGGGTCCAGTTCTGGGCACCACAATTCAAAAAGGATGCGGAGAAACTGGAGCGGGTCCAAAAGAGGGCGACTAAAATGGTGAAGGGTCTGGAAACCATGCCCTATGAGGAAAGACTTAGGGAGCTGGTGATGTATAGCCTGGAGAAGAAAAGGTTAAGAGGTGATACGATAGCCCTGTTTAAATATCTGAGGGGATGTCATATTGAGCGGGGAGCAAGCTCGTTTTCTGCTGCTCCAGAGAACAGGACCCAGAAAAATGGACACAAGCTCCAGGAAAAGAGATTCCGCCTCAACATTAGGAGGAACTTCCTGACAGTAAGGGCTGTTCGACAGTGGAAGAAGACACTCCTTCCTCGGAGGGTGGTGGAGTCTCCTTCCTTAGAGGTCTTTAAGCAGAGGCTGGATGGCCATCTGTCGGGGATGCTTTGATGGAGAGTTCCTGCATGGCAGACTGGGGGCTGGACTGGATGGCCCTTTTTGGGGTCTCTACCAACTCTCGGATTCTACGATTCTACGATCACCCGATTGCCCCCAAGACCCATGGCCCAGTCGCTTACGTTTTCGGGTGTACCCCGTGGTTCTTCTCCGTCCCGGCCGGCGCGTGGTACGGATGCGAACAGGTCGAACCCTCGGAGTCGCTGCTGTAGCCTGTGTGGCTGACGGAGCGGGGGGACTCCTTGGAGGCCGACACTTTGCCCCTGCTCCGTCCTTTGTGCTTGTAAGTTGAGATGGACCGGGCACGGCGCCGACGGAAGCGCTTCTCCCCTCCAGAACACCGTCCTGGTGACGCGGACCTTCGTGGGGTCTTGGGCCCATGCTTACTCCCCCGGCTTTCTTTGGAGTGGGGCGAAGGGGCGTCCGGCTTGACGTGCGCCCTGCCCGAAGGTGAGACCGAATCCGTCCTCTGGCAGAATGAAAGAAAGGACGAGAAGGAAGGATGGGGGAGAAAAAAAAAAGAGAGAGAGAAAGAAAGACAGAAGGAGGAGAAAGGTTTTTAACAGGTGGTCCCTCCCGGACGGCCGAGGAAAGCTGCAAATCACAACAGCATCGCACAATGATCGAAATAAGGCAGGCTAACACAGAAAAACTACTCTGCACCTCTCTCGACCTCTCGTCCTTAAACAACGCAGCTCATGCAAATCTCCGGCATGCAAAAACGGAAATAAAATAAAATAAGGATAAGAACAGAACGAAACGAAACCAACCAAAAAAAAGAACCAAAACAAAAAGGAAGGGAGGGTTTGAACATGGGCCAGGAATAATAAGAAGATTTATAATAACAGCAATTTAAAAAAAAAATCCTCTGTAAAAATGAGCGTATATACGGTGGTGGGTTGTTTGTTCGTTTGTTTTTACGGTTTCCCAAAATCGATAAATCTGTAAGGATATTTGTTGGAAAGCGAGTGGAGGGGAAGAAAGCGGAAGAGGAGGGCATGGATATTGTGCACAGAGATGGATGGAAGAAAGGGGTAGAAATAGGGGTTTGTGGTCGGCATGTTTTTGGTGACTTATACGCCGGTAAGTGTAACATTACGCACACGTAAGTCACGTTTTGGACTGGGCACAAGGGTTTTTCACTTGCCCTTGTGCACCATCCCAAAACTTTCCACCTCCTGGTCAATGTCAAATTCTCGGAGGAGATGCTGCTGTTGCGTATTGATGGGAAAGGAAAGAAAAGGATGGTCACGGTGGGCATCCGTCATTTTTCGTGGCTTTTTCGGGCTACGGGGCCATGTTCTAGGAGAGCGTATTCCTGACGTTCGCCGGCATCTGTGGCTGGCATCTTCAGAGAACGTACCCGACTCTCTTCCATGCCAGCATTCTCCGAAGATGCCAGCCACAGATGTAGGCAAAACGTCAGGAATAAACTCTTCTAGGACATGGCCACATCGCCCGAAAAAAAGCCACAAAAAAGCTATAAGAAAGGAGGAGGGTGTTGGGGTTGACCATGACTGCTCTGGGCTCCAAGGGGAAGGAAAATGCAAGGAAACTCCATTTAAGAGCAGAGTGGTCCCTCCACAATTGCTGGGTTTAGGGGCACAGGACCCCCATGGAAGTTGAAAAGCCACAAAGAACAAAAACACTATCTTTTTACTAAGAGGGCACATCCCTGGGAATTTCTAGGTCCCTCCTGTGCAACTCTGCGGTCAACCTCTGCCCGAGGTTGTCCATTATCGGACCGACAAATGCCCAGAGATGTGTTTCTTTGGACTCTTTCAGACGTGGGAAATTGGAAGTATAACCCAAGGGCAATCCAAACGCAATCCTGGGGTTTCACGTTATTGCGAATTAATTCTTCTCACGCAAATTCGGGCAAAAGGGAAGTCACTCCGAATGCAATCATGGGTTTAACGTTATTGCGGATTTAAGCTTCTCACGCGATTTCGGGCAAGGGGGGGGTTATTTTCGGGTAATGGGAAGTAATTCCGAATGCCTTCCGAAAGGAGCAGGGGTTCAGGTAAATTCGCTAAACAAGCGAATTTACATGAATCCGCCTTGGCTCCATTCGGAATTGGGAGAAATTCCTCCCGTTTGAAAGAGTCCAGAGTAGTAATCTCTAGGACCTCCGGCACAACTCTATAGTCAATTTCCAAAAGAGTTGCGTTGGAGGACATAGAGGTTCCTAGAGTCAAATCCTATCCGCAAATAATCAAATCCGCAAACGTCAAAACCGCAAATGTGGAGGGCCAACCGTACAACCTTGTTTCCTTCCCCGCCTCCAAAATGAACCGAGACCGGTAGCTTCAACTCTGGTCTGAAGCAACTTTCCTTTGCTTTCTTTCTCCCAAAAGTACGCAATGGCAGCAGGGACCCGTCCTAGAGATTGACACCTGTCAGTTAGAGTGTGTTTGTGTGTGTGTGTGTATTGGACAAACAACTACGCATGCAGAACTATGTACCAAGGTAGGATCTTGGACCGTTTTTCTGTGTATCTGTGTGTTTGCGTGTATGTCCTGGGATGGTGATCTAGCTTTATCCGAGAATGGGAAAAAAACAGAATTGCGAAGAGAGGGAAAGGTGATATAAATGACGGGAAGGAGGGTCAAAAAGGATGCGAGGGTCAGGAAGAACGAAAATGGTAAAGAAACCGACAAAATAAAAGGAAACTCCACAAATGTCATCAGTACTGGGGGGGGGGGGGAAACGAAAAGAACGAAAAAGGTTCTCTGGGTCTTGACCTTTGTGCAGAGTCTCCACCAGTGGTCTAGTCTCTTTTTAATATATATATAGATATATAAATAATATAAAAAAGTTCATTGTATAATTTCTTTTTGGTTAAATTTCCACTTTTTTTGTTTTGTTTTTAAAATCCCCTCCTAGTTAATATCCACTTACCAAGAAAGTGGCATTTCCTCCTTTAGTAGGTAAGGTATGAAGAGAAGGGAAAAGTTGGGCAATATAAGTGAATCGTTAGATTGACAAAAATGCAAGAGAGAGAGAAAGAGAGAGAAAGAAAGAGAGAGAGAGAGAGAAAGAAAGCGAGAAAGAGAAAAAAGAGAAATAAAAAAACGAAACCACCCTCGTTGCCTAGGGCCTTGCAATAAACAACCGGGGGAAAGCGGGGAGGAAAGGATTGCGCTTTGAGTCCTTCTCTCCAAACAGATTGTATTATTATTTAAAGAAATAATAAAATGGGTCTCTCTGTCTTGGGATGACAGGATATGGAGGAATTTAATGGGGACCACATGGGGATATCTTAAGATAAGCATTTCCCGAAAAATGGGTTTATAGCTCCGCATCATCTCAGTCCTTTGCTGCCCGATTCTCAAATAACACAGCTGCGTTTCCATCAGGGACTGGGCCAGAGATTTGGGGTCGCAGGGCCAAAATGAGGGTCTTTCCACTTCCGAGGCCCCTCCGCATGAATTTTCTTCTTCCGTCCCCAAAAGATCTAGCGTTGCAATCGCTTAAAAATGTCAGTTTTAGAATCCAGGCATCCAAAGGAAAGAGGGAGGCATATATCCCCACCCTGACATCGCACGGATTGAAAACCGGGTTACTTGTAAGTCATCAGAAACGTCAGAAAAGGAGAGCCAAAGTGATCAGTCTTAAAGAACACAGAGATTAGGAGCGGCCACCGCGGTTTGCTTTGGCCGCTGAGAAAGGCAAGATTTTCTCTTTTCCATCCGCTGAGTTAAATGCAAACCCTTTGTGCGTTTCAAGTTCAGTTTGCAGCAACTGATGTCGGCTGGGGACCAAGGGGGAAGATGGGGAGAGAAATCAGGACGTTTGAACCACCGTATTTTAATCTGACTTATCCCCTTTATCCAGAAGATCCTAATCAAATTCTTTCTCCCGTCCTAAAAAATTCTAATCTGTGTCCTTCTCTTATCTGGAAGATTCAAACCCCCTTCTGTTCCTAATCTGTCGTCTCCCCTTTTCCAGAAAATTCAAACCCATTTCCGTCTCACGCTCTGAAAAATTCTTATCCGGCTCGTTCCGTTTATCTTAAATATTCCATCTTGTTCTTGATCCTAAGTGACTGAAAGGTGCAAGTAACTTATAATTATGTGATTTTCTTCCTTCCTTCCTTTCTTTTTGGCCAGACTAAGGAGTTTATCACACGGGAGGAATTTCTCTCGATTTCGAATGGAGCCAATTCGAATTCACGTAAATTCGCTAGTTTAGCGAATTTACGTGAAATCTAATTGCATTCGGAATGCGTTCAGAATGACTTCCAATTGCCCGAAAATGACCCCCCCATTGCCCGAAATTGCGTGAGATACTCTAATACACAATTGCGTGAAACCCCATGATTGCGTTCGGATTGCCTTTGGAATATACCCCCAAATTCCGTCGTATGATAAACTCCTAAGTCTCTTAATTCTAAGTCTAAAACTCAGTCTCTTCTTGGAGAGGTCGGGTATTACTACTACTACTACTACTACTTATTATTATTATTATTACTATTATTATTAATTCCATGGGGGAAAACATTTTGGGTTGATAATTAGCCAGGAATCGCTGAAGACTGTTCAACTTTCCCAAGCTTTCGGTCAACCAAAACCCTTTACCTGATAAACTCGACTGAAGGTTACCGATGCAAATATCCAATTCTATTACCCAACATAACATTGCTATTATTGACCTCATCGTAGGAGTATATGGAATTGAAAATTCTTTCTTTAAAAATATGAAAATCTAAATTTCCTAAATCTTCTAGCTAACCCTTATCCAGGGTCCAGGCTCCAACTTTTTTTCTCTTGATCCCCTGGTTCAAAATGGTTATTTATTTCTTTTTTTCCACATCCAAAATTGTGAATTTTTTGGAGCAAACACTGAGCGCACTGGGGACTTGTCTGGAAGAGCCGGTAAAGTCCGTCGCTTTTCCTTTTCTCAATTTCTTTTTGGAAAACGGTCAGTCTGCGGTTTTTCCAAACATTGGTCCTGCAGACAATTTGGACTCGGAGCTTCCATCATAATGTTGGCCAACTTGGCTGGTGTTTCTGGGAGACGAAGTCCAAAATAAAGGGAGGACCAAAGAATGGGAACCGCTGAGCAATTGACAAAGCTCTCTCGTGTTTCCTTTCCATTTCTAGCGCAGATGGGACCTTCAGCCTCTAAGATGGGACCTTTAGTATCAGATTTTAGGGTATAATAACATCCAAAATCCACAAAACAGTGATGTCTTTATGGGTCAACCAAAACACACAAATATAACAATCCACTGTTTTGTGGATTTTGGATGTTACGGTACTTTTCCTACCTGGCCAGCCCTGCTACTCCTGGATACGTTTTCCAAACTTGAGGGTTATACGAAAAAGCCTTTGACCACGAGAAAGCTATAAAAACATCAGGAGAGACTCGTAAAACATTAGGATGACAATTCCATGTTGAACGGTCATAATGATACGGGGCTGGTCTCAATTTTGTGGTCCGCAAAACAGCGGCGGATGGTGGGCTCCCATGTCAGCGGGGAGGCGGATCCACTCCAAGTTTTCAAAGGAGTTTTCCGAGGTACTGAACCCTATTCCTAAATAGGTCCAACATCCCACAGAGTCCTTTAGTTGAAGATTCAGCCCCTCGGAGAAATGAGCGTGGATTCGCTGCCCCGCTGACAAAGGATCGATATTTTGGTAGGACACCAACTTATCCATCGCTGCTTCCTGATAGTCAACTCTCGTCAATTTCTACTGAACGTTATTCCAATGTGTAATGTATAATGACAAACTTCGACAACATTGTCACTAGCGTCCTCCCGTCACCCGCTTTGGATCCAGATGCAGAAGGGGGAAAAGACGGAAAGAGGGGATTTAAAAGATGCCACTCCACGAAGCACTTAGTGGGTACAACACAACTGAAAATGAGAAATACCTATACCCCAGAGCAATGACAAGTTACTGCAGGGGAACTGCAACTCCCACAATCCCCCACCCTAGCTGTAGGAGTTGTAGTCCGGAAAGTAGCGTTCCCAACCAACCAACCCTCTCTATATTACAATTCAGTGTCCATAATAGTAATGCATATTTCATAAAACGTTACCCATTATCTTCTGTCCAACGAGACTATGGGAAAGGCATGGATGGCTTCAGAAACTAAGATGGGAGCTTTAACCTTAGGAATTTCGGCTGTCGAAATCTGCCCTCCTGCAGTTTCAACCCATTGAATCGCACCCTAAGTATCAGAGAACAAGCCTTTGCCATTGAACGCACAAGAGCCGTCCAGGGGTTTGAAGAACAAGATCCAGTACTGATCCAGTTTTTCTCTTCCATCGGCTGGATAAATCCAAATTTTATCTTCTAGTAAGGATTCCCAAACCCAAATTACAAATTAACAATCCCAGGCTTCCACAGAATGCAACCATGACAATTAAAGTGGTGCCAAACTGTGATAATCGTGTAGAGAAATTATATTCCCAGGATCTTCGACGTCTCCCCCCGCCCTCCGTCCTGGTTTGCCTTGCCTAGATTCTCTGACCCTGAGATTTGGAAAAGTTTGTGGTTATCCGTAGATGAATTTTACGCACGCTTTAACACTTGCCTTAGTGGCCATGCGCCTCCCATGAGGCTCATGCACAACAATATGTTGGATGGAAAAATGATATAACCTCCAAAAAACACATATGGGGAGAGTGCTCAACATGGGACAGGTGCCGCCGCACGAAACCTGGTGCAAAGAGCACTGGAAAAATAATGGCAAACTAACAAAGTGCGCTTGTGTCCATGGCGGCCTTTGGCGTCTGTGTCAGGGTGCAGCGAATCCATCTGTGGCTCCTTTAAAAGCGCCGCTCTGAGATGCTGAACCTGTTGGAGGGATAAGGGCAAGCCCTTGGACCGGATCCTTTAAAATCTGGGACAAAGCCGATTCTCTGCAATCCTGGCACTGAGGCCATCGGGCCCTACTAGAAGCAGAGAGATTGGAACCAGAGATGTCGGCTGGACTACGACGCCAGTCACATCTCGCGGAGGGAGGTTTATATGCGCCTTGAGTTTGCCACATTTCTATCATTCACATGCTATCCATCTACTACAAAGTACCTGCGGAAGGCTTAATTCTCAAGAAGAACGTCCGGTGGAGGGACATTTTGCACAGAGCTACATTTATGGGATCCGAACATGCGCAACGGGAGCCTCGATAACGTCCCCCCCACCCCCCGGTGCGCTCTGCAAACTCAACCGGCAGCCACCGTGCCCATTTCCCAAACATGCCCTCCCCAGAAACTCCACCTGAAGCAAAGTTAGCAATCTGTCTACAGATACATATACCTACCAGAGAGACACCCTACGAAGGCTTCAGCATGAATAAGAAAACAAAAGGAAATCAGTATATTTCGGTCTAAAAGGTTATCATTTCCACCACCCAGAACTATCTAGCAGAGCTTCCCCTCCACCCGGCCTCGAGGTTGTAGTCTTGATACTACCGCTCCCCCACCAAAGTCCAAGGGAGTTTTTGGGGTCGGTGAAAAAGGTTTGATTCATACCAGGATGGGTCCAACAGAGGTTAGACCCAAGGTCTCCGGAAAACCGGAACGTAGGGGTGACGTCCAGGCTTAGGCTGGTCTTATGGGTCAATATTTATCGAACGGGGATGGCCAAGCCCTTTAAGAAGAGGATGGTGCCATACCGTCCAACATGACTAAGACCCGGTGTGGCCAAGCAACATCGGAGTATGGCGAAGACGGCAAAAGACGCCAGTTTGCTTTTCCATGATTCAGCCCCTTACTTTCCTCTCCCTGCACTGAGTTGACTGCAAAGCCCTTTTACGCTTTCAGCTCCGTTTGCAGCGATTGAAGGAAGTGGAGGATAAAAGGGGGAAAGCGGGAGGAGGAGAGAGAAACCGGGACATTTTAAAAGTCAATGGAAAAGTGGGACGGCAGAGGATTAAATCGGGACCATTGGAGGTCTTCTTTGGGATCAATCTAGATCCCTTACTGGGATATCTGCTGAGGTTCTCCGTTAATCTGTCTCTCCACTACGACTCTCACGATTTTGTTAGCAGTAGATGTAATTTGAAAGGGTTCCAAGCTAGATGGGCATCATAGATGAGGATGTGGAAAATTACTGTTTGGGGACTTGCATCTTTCAACCATTCATTGGGGATTATGGACTTTTAGCCCCACATTCCCAAGCTTTTTGCCTCGCTCTCACGGCATCCAGTTGTCGCCCAGATTCAAGATGAAATCTGTGCCTCTCCCGGTAAGACTTGGGCCCTCTTTATCACTAGGAACATAAATCTTTGTCGATTTCACCTTTCCCAGGCAACAAAGAATACTAAATTTGCTAAATTTTGTTTTGGAGTACTGTGCACTTTGGGAGGTATTTGCACAAAGTGCGCACGCACCTTTGCACAGAAAATGGCTTTCTTTTCTGCAGTTTTCTTTTTTTGTGCAGAAATTGTCCTTTGCGGACAGTGATTTTTTCCCCCCTGTAATAAACCCTATCCGTAAGTCTTGAACTAAGAAGACTCTCAAGTGTTCTTGATATTCGGTAAGCCCGTTTTTCATCTGTCGTTTGGATATTTTGGAAGAATTTATCCATCACTCTCCAACATAAATATTATTATTAACATCAACCTCCCTTTCTCAGAAGGAATATAAACTGGGATGGCCGGTAGGATGGTTTTTGATCTGTTTAGGACGGGATAGGAAGGGAAACAAGAAACTCATTTCAATTAAATTAAACAGAAGCATGGCTGGGAATTCGGAGATTCGGATGGAGACGTTTCATTATATGGACATATTTCCAAGTGACATCATTTTGTTGTGTGCCTTCAAGTCATTTCTGACTTATGGCAACCCTAAGGGGAAAATCTCAATCTCAACCACAGTCACCCAACAGGTTTCCATGGCCGAGCAGAGAATCAGAGTCCAAGCCTGCATCCGCACTGTAGAAATAATCCAGTTTGGCACCACTTTAATTGCCACGGCTCAATGCTATGGGATTCGAGGAATTGTAGTTGTGGCATCAAAGCTCTCAGACACAGAATAGCTCACAAACTACAATTCCTGGAATTTCACACCACGGCAGTTAAAGTGGTGTCAATCTGGATTCTCTCTGAGGTGTGGATGCTGGCTCTCAAGTGAAGTCATTATTTAATAACAAAGTGCGGGGGATGCAATTGTATTTTGCATATTTATAGTTTTTTAACTTGGACTGTTGTAGAGATTTGTAAACCGCCTTAAGTCCTTGTACTGAGAGGAAGGAGGGATATAAATAAACATAACAACAACAACAACAACCTGTTTTCTGCACAGAAAAATGTATTTCCTGCACAGGCAAAACTATGTTGCATGCAGGAAATTTATTTCTGGGGGGGTAAAAACAACCCACACGTAGTTATCTCTTGCAAATCTTTTGTTTCAATATCAAAGGAATGCTAAAAACAGAAGGTTTGGGGTTTTTTTCGGGGTTTTTTCCTCCCAGAAATCCTTTAAGTTAACATATCACCCAACATTACTGTAACAAGATACAACACCAGGTGGAGGTTGTGAAATGGGAAACGGACGAGAAACCAGAAGATCACGGCGTTTGGTATTTCGTCCGTGAAAATAATAAAATTTTAATGGGAAAAATAATGAATTAAACTAGCAAATTAATTCATAAACATTTTTTGGGAAATGTTAACCCCTTCCTAGATGTTTCCTAGGAAATTTGGACCACTTTGGATCCAGTTGCCTGGATTCCCCTCTTTTTGATTTTCGGGAAGTAAAGGAAATCAAGGTACAAATTAAATCAAATCATTTAACAAACGATTCAAATGTGAGCATTCCCTCAGTGGCTCACTCGGGAATGCATACCCCAAAGAAGCCAAAAGTATTTTTTTTGCATGGGAAACATGGGATTTCTTTGCATTTTTTAGACTAAAATAGGTAACCGGGACATTTTTTGGAAGGGCCTGGTGGGGTAATGTCAATGACTGCTCTGCGTTGAATGATCTTTTTTCACACTTTCTGCAAAACTGGTAAGCGCCAAACCCATATAAAACCAAAAAAGGAAGGTATTTTCACCATAGGGACACTCCTTTTCATTGAGCGACTCTTTGGAAAGTAGCCTGTTCTGTTAGCAGACTATATTAAATAATAATAAGAAGAGTAAGAATACTAAACACCACACAGAAGAAATCAAAATCAGCTGGACATAATTATACAATTTATGAATAAACAAACACAAGATTGAAAAAGAGCTGAGAAACACACAGAAATGCATTCTACAACAGAACGAGGAATTTTTAAAGAGATATATATATATATGTATTTATGTATATATAAAAAGAAAACCAAAAAATTTCAACCAAAAAGAAAAAAAAATTACACAGGAGGGGGGAGAAAAGAAGAAGAAGAAAAGCATGACTTTGTAAGCGAATTGTAAAAAAAAATATTAAAAGAAAAAAAAATTACAATAAAAATTGTACAGAGCCACCAAAAAGAGACAAGCGTCAGAAGAGAGAAAGGAAGAGGACGAGAGAGAAAGAGAGAAAGAATAAGAGAAGGAGGGGGAAAAAATAACATTTATAATCAAAACTACGGTGCTTTTGAACAGGCTGATCTGTAGAAGTGAACGTGCGGAGGGAGAGAAATACCTACCTTCTGTTTGGTCAGGAATGCAATAATAAAAAAAAGAAACAATAATCTCCACATTTTGGAGGGCAGAATGGGAAAAAGACAAGGACTCTTTTTAGTATTTCGCTTCAGACCCCTTTCGGTAATCAACTCTCGTGTTTCGGTATTAAACTCTCGTCTTTTGGTTATCAACTCTCGCCTTTTGCTAACCATCCCTTGCCGAATAACTCTCATCATTTGGTTATCAACTCTCGTCTTTTGGTTATCAACTCTCGCCTTTTGCTAACCATCCCTCGCCAAATAACTCTCATCATTTGGTTATCAACTCTCGTCTTTTGGTTATCAACTCTCGCCTTTTGCTAACCACCCCTCGCCAAATAACTCTCATCATTTGGTTATCAACTCTCGTCTTTTGGTTATCAACTCTCGCCTTTTGCTAACCATCCCTCGCCAAATAACTCTCATCATTTGGTTATCAACTCTCGTCTTTTGGTTATCAACTCTCGCCTTTTGCTAATCACCTCTCGCCTTTTGGCATTAACTCTTATTTTTTGGTAATCCTTCCCTTTTTGGAAATCTACGCTCGTCCTTTGGAGATCAGTTCTTCCTTTTTGCAGATCAATTCTTTGCCTCCTGGAAATCAACCCTCGTCTTTTGGCTATCAACTCTCATCCTTTGCTCATCAACCCTCACTTTTTGGAAATCAACTCCCACCTTTCGGTTATTGACTCTTGTCTTTTGCTAATCACTTCTAGCTTTTGGGGAAAAACTCTCATCTTTTAGTTATCAACTCTCGCCTTTTGCTAATTAACTCTCACCTTTTGGCAACAACTCTCATTTTTTTGGTCATCTTTGGTAACAACTCTTGCACTTTTGGTAATCAATGCTCGTCCTTTGGAAATCAACCCTTGCCTTTTGGTTATCACCTCTCACCCTTTGCTATTCGACGTTCATCTTTTGGGAATCAACCCTCGCCTTTTGGAAATCATCTCCCATCTTTCAGTTATGGACTCTCGTCTTTTGCTAATCATATCTAGCTTTTTGGAAATAACTCTCATCTTTTGGTTCTCAACTCTAGCTTTTTTGAAATAAACTCTCATTGTTTGGTAATCTTTGGGAACAACTCTCGCCTTTTGGTAATCGGTGCTCATCTTTTGGAAATCAATTCTTGCCTTTTGCTAGTCAATTCTTGTCTTCCGAAAATCAACCCTCGTCTTTTGGTTATCGACTCCCATCTTTTGGTAACAACTCTTGCCTTTTGGTAATCAACTCTTGTCTTGCTAATCGACTCTCGTCTTTTGCTAATCGACTCTTGTCTTTTGCTTGCATTTATTTGAGCTGTTCTTTTGTTACTCCTTTGCATTGGGTCAATTGAAGCAGACTTACTTTTGACCACTGTTCATTTTTCTGACCTGTCTATCCCTTGTAAGTACATCGATAAATATATAAATCTATTTCCCCATTGTCTAAACAGTAGCAGCCGTTGGAAAATGAAAGAAAATGAATATATGTATATATAAGTTTCTACGTAACATTTAGCATTTTTTTTGTTCAAAGGAAAAAGAAACTTCCAAAGAGCATGCAAGTAAAGCAGAATAGGTTCAAGATATAATAATTATTTTTTGTGGAGAGGGTCTGTTTGTGTCAGGAGAGGTTAGAAGTGGCCCCATCAAAAGAGGGAAGAGTCGTAGCGTGTAATGAGAGAGAGAAAAAGAGAGAAAGAGAGAAAGAGAGAAAGAAAGGGAAAAAAAGAGGGAGGGAAGGAAAAAGAAGAGTGGGGAAGACAGAGAAAGAACCGTAACAAAAGCCAACCGGCATGAAAATAGGACGAGAAAATAAAAAATGTCCTATTTAAAAGGGAAGACAACTTCTTGAGTTGAGCATAGCTTTTCCTCAAAGGAAATCAGAATTTTTTGACAGCTTTCATGAGTCCATCAACACCCAACCCATCCAGAGATTAAGCCTGGAAGAAACCAATCCAGGTTTAATCTCTGGATAGGTTGGCGGTTGGTTTAGTCCCGTTTTAACTGTCATGGCTCTCATCCAATAGCAAACCTAAGATTTGTAGTTTTGAGGATTCGAAGGCCATCAGGAGTTCTGGATGCACATCAGAAGTTCTCATTGTGCACCAGAGGTTCTCAATGCACATCAGAGGTTATAATGCAGATCCTAATGCCTTCAGAAGTTCCCAATGTACATTAGAAATTTCTCGGTGCACATCAGAAGTTCCCAGTATGCATTAGACGTTCCCAGTATGGATCAGAAGTTACCAGTATGCGTTAGAAGCTCCCAATATGCACCAGAAGTTTCCAGTACACATAAAAAATTCCCTGTATTCATCAGAAGTGCCTGGATGTGCATCTTTGCAATCCATCAATATTTTTTTTATTGCATTTCCGCAATATGGATTCATAAAGTTACAAACGCAGATGGCAATTTAGGATTTTGGCTGTCTTAAAAAAAACAACAACCAACCAATTGCTTTAAACATGTTGTGTTGTATTTTATTATTTTAAATATATATTTGTACGGAAGTGGGGGTTTGTTTTAGCGGCTGTTTCAATTGGATGTAAGCCACTTTGGGTCCTGCGTAAAGGTGGGAAAGGTGGGAAATAATATCACCCAATTTATCAACTAGAGATCGTCATGTTTGTTTGGGTTTTTTAAAAAGTAAGTAATTAAATTAGGAAATTAATTCACAAACAAATTATTTTTGAAATTTGTTCTCCTGCTTGCTTCTTTTAAACCCCTTTCTAGATGTTTCCTCGGAAATTTAGACCTGCGATTTCAACTCCATAAAGAGAAAAAACAAGAGCAAAAGTCAGCTTTTAATCACCTTTTCTCTATTGCTTTTCAAAAAGGATCTGCGCAGTTGTCGTCCCTTTTAAATCCGAAATCTAAGCAGACAACGAAGTTTAACAATCGTAAGGAATTAAAAGTGAGATGCCGGTGAATTTTCTTAATAAGCTGGGTAGATTCCACAACACACACAAAACCCAAAGAAAATAAAAGGCAAAAGAAGAAGAAGAAGAAATCATATAATTTAGATCCATACAACAACAGAACCAAAAAAAAGAGGGGGAAAGAGAGATGGAGAGAAAGAGAGAGAGAGAGAGAGAAAGGGATAGTTTGCATTTCTGTACATTACAAAAAAAGAGAGAGAGGAAGAAATGGGATAGAAATGCGGGGATCCAAAAGGCATGGTCCATCCTCCTTCCACCCAACCCACCCGCCTTCCCTACTTCTGTCGCGTAAGAAAAATTGAACATTTATATTACTACCTTTTGGACGGGAGGCTAAAGAAAAACACAGAATGGAATTAAAAAATAATATAGAGAGATAATAGAGAGATATATATTTTTAAAAAGTCTCATAAAAGAGCACCTGCCACGGTCGTTGATACCCAAAGGGAAAGCGTTTTTTAAAATTTTTTAAGTGGATTCTCTTGGGAAAGAAGGACAGGGGAGGATCGGGACAATTTGGCCGCCTTTGGAAGCAAGAAAAGGACATCCATTCAAACACCAGGGTTTGTCAAACATCTGGCGCGCCAAAGTTTTGAGAGTTTTTTGGGACCCTCAAAGGCTCTGGTGTCAGGGGAGCGGTGAATCCATTCCAGGTTTCAGCTTCCGTAAGATCGACCTTCCAGCCTGAAAGTTGGCAAATAGTTTGCGGAAAGTCCAACGCGTGCGCAGCTCACTAACAGAAGGCCAGCCAAAGTCTCAGACGTCAAAGTCTGAGGTACAGAGCGAGGATCCCTTGCTACGGACTGGGTTTCTTGTCTTCCAATTTCTCTCGGGTCTAAATCCTTACTTAAGGGCTGGACAAGGACTCGTCTGTTGATCCCAAGTCAGTGGGGCAGTAACTTCGGGATCCTTTGCTAAAGGAGCACTCGGTCCCCAAAATACATGCAGAACCTTGTTCAAACTCATCCAAAACCTACAGCGGATTCACCGTTCCCATGACAAGGGAGCCACCCCCATATCACTATTTGTCTGTTTTCTCCACAATTTTGGGGGAAAAAACCCCACTTCAGCCTCCAAATCCCAGAATCCCACCAGCCTGCATGGCCACTGGAGGATTCTGGGAACTGAAGGTCGCCAAAGAGGGGAGCTTTCCCAAGCTCTGCATTTCTATTTCGTTTTTCGACCCTTTGGTAGGGTTTTCGTCAGAGCTAAGGTTCCACGTCCAGACGTTGTTTATGGGTTTGGATCTCAAAAGATTTTATATCCCAAATGTCATATTTAGATCCTCAGCAGTCAATCCAGGAATAAGGGGTGGAATAAGGAAGGATGATGGAAGTTGGAGTCCAACATTGTCTGGCACTTTCTCTCTCTCTCTCTTTCTTTCTTTCTTTCTCTCTCAGGTGGTGCAATTGTTTGGGATTTTTTTAACATTAATTTTTGTGCAGAAAACGGTGTAGGCAAAATATGCTTTCTGGCACAAAAAAAGGCTATTTGCGTGCAAAGCCAAGTTTTATTCTTTGAACCTGAAAGGTAAAAGAATATAACGTGTGCAGAACGTCTCCGGCTCACTCATGTAAGGAGAAACTTTTGGAAACCGTTCATCGTTGCGTGTTAAGAAAAGAAAAATAAATCGAAGATTTACACACTTGGTAAACCAGCGTTGGTCAAAGTTTTTATTCTCCATTGGCTGAGAATGTTGTCTATTTTTCCTGTTCAGCTCAAGGAAATGCTTATTAAAATTTCCTGTGGGCCTCCTCCGAAAACAAACGAAGAATCTTATCTCTTAGGGTTTATGAAGCTCCTCCAAAGTAAGGAGTAACAGACTCTTTTCTTCCAGACGAGGAGTAACCTTTCGTTTGCTTCCTTTTTTCAGATGGAAAAGCTACTATAACCCCAGAGGGTCCTACGGCTGGGACATGGGCACCCAAATGACGGAGGCACCCATGTCGGTGGGGCAATCGATCCTTTCCGGGTTTTGGCTAGTTCTGTGTAAGAGTTATCAAAGATCCTAACATTATTCAGCACCTTTCGGGCAGCTGCTTTAAAGTTTAAGTTGAAACGCGGCATGGGTTCGCCACCCCACGGACATTGGCATCACCAGACGCCATTGTGCCAACGCCAGAAAAATGTCCCATCCCTGGCCTTATAGAGATTGGCAGAGGCGCTCCAGAGTTTCAGGGAGGGACCTCTCTCAGTCCCAATCCTACCTGGGGATTCTGGGAATCGAACTTGGTAAATCCTTTCAAAACAAGACTGTTCCCATGGAGTAACACCAACCCTGCCTTCATCCTCCTGACTTGGATGCATGTGATGCATGTGGTTGCCAGTATCTTTGTGTCCGTGGGCACGGTGAAAGTTTGGCAACGACACCTTGGTTCCTCCCAAGGGGTTTCCAAGTTTTGTTGCAGCCAAAAGTGATCCCTATTTGATCCCTACGTTCCTTCCACAGTCCAAGGTAGAGGGAATGCGTTGGTCTATCGGGGTGAGAACTTGGAAAAAATGATTTTTTGGGGGGATGGCATCTCCAATCTGAGGGTTTTGGCACCCCGAAACTCAATTCCCAGGCTCTGCGGATGGGACGGGCAGAAAGAAGGGAGGATTTCAACGAGAAACAAGCCAATCTTTGGCATCCTATCGAACAAAGGGAGAGAAGGGTTGGGTAAGGACGGGGCGGACGGTTCCTGGAAGGAGACAGGGGCAGCGGGAACCTGGTTGAACCGTAGTAAAAACAGAAGCATCCGTACCTCCTGTTTTTTCTCCGAGGGAACCCCATGGCTATGGCGTCCGTTCTGGGCACTGCCCTTGTGCCCGTTTTGGTGAGGTGTGGCAGATCGACTGTGGTCGGTACAAGAGGAGGATGGGCTCTGGCTGGACCGGTGGCTGCTGGCCTTTTGGCCACCTTCTCTGTAGCCGGGGCTCACTCTGTGGGCAAAAAGGATAAAAAGAGAGAGGGATGTTTGGCAGCCATCTCGACTCGGGGCTTGGGAAAAGTCCCCTTTCCGACGGACTACAGCTCCTAGGATTCCTCAACCGTCATGGACAGTCATTAAAAAGTCTGTAGGTTTGCACGTTACTGGTACGGAGGCAAGAAATATTCGCAGATCTTTTCCACAAGGAGGTGGATCCCAACATGACAAAAGGAGTTTTTGGCACAAAATATGACGTGGGGGGTTGCATAAACAATGTTTGTTTGTTTGCCTGCTTTTAAAAGTCCCCAAATGCAAACCCCGCCTGGAAAATTACGCAAGATTTTCTTGCCCAATAGAAAAATTTCACTCTCATACCCGAGAATAAATAAACGAAAGGATTGCATCTCTCAGCAAGGAGATGGCGAGGCAAAGTAGATGGACGTTTCCTTCCCCGTCTTGATTCACTACAAGGCCGATGGGTTTTGTTATCCGACAGCTATGAAAAATGCTGGGTTGAAGAGCGTTGAGCTTTAGGTCAAACGCATCTAACTTTCACCCAGCATCACTTGCAACCTGGCCAAACTCATCCCGGCCAGGCATGGTTGGGGCCGATATTGGAAATTTCACCCTCCTTACTAAATTTACATTACCAAAATTTACAGAGGCCATCCGAAGGCCAGAATGTCCCTGTCCAGGTTATCCACCATCATGATACCTAGGAATATTTTAAAAAATCTATGTTTATCTATGAATCTATGAATTGGGAACTGCATAGAGCCTTTCGTGTTTTGGTCCAGCAAAGAGAAGACCGCAGGAGTTGCGCGTTCTCGCCCGTGCGGTTGAAGAACGTGTCGATTTGCGTTCCCGCACAGCCGCCTACCTGCTTGTCGATTTGCAGTCGCTATAATTGGAAGAGAGGGACGTGCTCCGCGAACTGCCGCTGCTGTGTCTATGGGACCGCCGGGTAGATGACCCACTGGGCGACCTGGAAGAGGATGCAAAGAAACAAGATGGCATTGAGGGCCGCTGGTCCAAAGCCGTGTCGCCAAACAGCTGGGGACGGGATGACAGCAGGATCTTTTCGGTGGCTGCCCCAAGCTGGCGGGACATCTGGTTAAGTGTGGAATGCAACCTTTCATCTTTGTGCTTTTCGCCAGTTTCATCCAGGCTGATTGTGGTTTTAGCAAGAGATCTCATCTCTTCCCCCGAGTCAGTGTATCAGACTACAGTGCCAACAGTTTTTGGAAAATGCAAACCCTTCTCTGAATGTTATTATTGATTTAACATCGAGGACTCTTTCAAACGGGAGGAATTTCTCCCAATTCCGAATGGAGCCAAGGCGGATTCATGTCAATTCGCTTGTTTCGCGAATTTACCTGAACCCCTGCTCCGTTCGGGAGGCATTCGGAATGACTTCCCATTACCCGAAAATAAACCCCCCCCTTGCCCGAAATCGCGTGAGAAGCCTAAATCCGCAATAACGTGAAACCCATGATTGCATTCGGAGTGACTTCCCTTTGGCCCGAATTTGCGTGAGAAGAATTAATTCGCAATAACGCGAAACCCCAGGATTGCGTTTGGATTGCCCTTGGATTATACTTCCAATTTTCCACGTCTGAAAGAGTCCCATGTTTAAGTGAGTCCTCAGCATGGTGCGGTGGTTTGAGCATTGGACTATGACTTTGGAGACCAGGGTTTGAATCCCGGCTTGTCCACGGAAAACCACTGGGGAACCTTGGGCAAGTCACGCGATGGCCATGGCAAACCCCATCTGAAGAAACGTGTCAAGAAAACCCTAGGATAGGTTCGCCACAAGTCAACAATGAATTGGATGCACACAACAAACAACTAGGGCATCCTATCACAGAGAATACAAGCACTTGCCCAGGGGCTAGCAGTGGTCCTAGTGTCATTTGAGGGATTCTGCTGGGTCCCTGAGAAAAGAAATCATCATTTACTACATCCAGAAGCCTTCAGTAAAACAGGGATTTTATGACGACTTAGGTTGACCCCCTTCCAACCTCAAGAGGTACCCGATTACTAACACCTTGCCCTACGCTCATCCTTTCAACACTATCCTAAGTTTATAAGGGTCTCCCAAGTGTCCCCATAAAGCAGTGACCAAAATGGTTGTGGGTCTGGAAGCCCCCAAGCCCCATGAGGAGCATGAGCCGGGTTATGTTCAGCTTGGAGAAGAGAAGGTTAAGGGGTGACATGATAGCCCTGTTTAAATATTTGAAGGGACGTCATATTGAGGAAGGAGCAAGCTTGTTTTCTGCTGTTCCAGGGAAGAGGACACGGAGCAATGGATGCAAGCTACGGGAAAAGAGGTTCCACCTCAACATTAGGAAGAACCTCCTGACAGTAAGAGCTATTTTGGAATATTTTGGTGCCTCAGAGAGTGGTGTAGTCCCTGTTGGAGTTCATGGGGAGTGGACTAGAGATCAGTTATCATCAATATCTCACTTCTTACTGCTCCATGGTAAAGGGAAATCTGGGCAAAAATTGGCCCCGATCTCCATGCAGTGCGCCACCCCAAGTTTTAAAGCTTCCCGTTGATCAAGGGATATGTTCTAGTTGGGACCAACTAGTTGGGATTTTGGCCAATGTGGCTGCTTTGGTTATACTTGAGTTCTGTGCCAGTGACTTCCCCAAAGTCAGTCTAAGGACCTTATCGGATGGGAGGAATTTCTCTTTATTGCAAATGGAGCCAATTCGAATTCACGTGAATTTGCTAGTTTAGCAAATTCACGTGAATTCCTATTGCATTCGGAATGCGTTCGGAATGACTTCCCATTGCCCGAAAATGACCCAACCGTTGCCCGAAATTGCGTGAGATGCTTTAATTTGCAATAACGTAAAACCCACGATTGCGTTCGGAATGACTCCCCTTTTGCCCGAAATTGCGTGAGATGCTTTAATTCGCAATAACGTGAAACCCCGTGATTGCGTTCGGATTGCCGTTGGGTTATACTTCCAATTTCCGACGTCTGATAAGGTCCTTAGAATTCCAAGGGAAGAGTTGGGAGAAACTCACCTTTTCCTGTCTTTGTTTTTCTCTTTCCGTTTGCTCTTGGGACTTCTGGACCTACGGAGAGAGCAGAAAACTGAATGCGCAAGAAAAGAACGAGAGAGTAGAGCAGCGTCTTTGGTGGCCCAGAATCGTCTATAAATACTTTCAGGAACAAATTCTACCAGATGAAGGGGTCCTACTCTTCCTACCCACCCTTGGTTGCCAACTGCCACCGTTCGGAAGTATCAATGTTTCCACGTCCTTCGCATGGTGATAGTGAAGGGGAGGGAAAGGAAAGGAAAATCTTACAACACGGAGCCGGAATCAGAAGGGAGAAATATTTTCTAATTTTTGGCATCAATACAAAAGTTTAGAAACGCTGCCTTTGTAAAGAATGCAACTCTCAGAAACCCGATATATGGGTTGTGAAATGAGCAGCGGATGGGGGCTGTCCATGTCAGTGGAGCGGTGACTCCGTTCCAGGTTTGAATCCTATTCCTAAAGAGATTGACTCTTGAAGGGTTCTTCTTCTCATCTTAGCCAAAGCCTGGGACAGATTCGCTACTTCGCTGACATGAGAGCTACACCAGACACCACCGTTGGGAGTTGTAGTCCAGAAAGTAGTGGTCCCAAGCTCTGACCCCTGCTATCTCACTTGGACCGCCATTTGAGGTGGCAAAGACTAGTCCCTTACCAATTTCTCTATCCAGATTTTATTCTTCCTTGGAGCAAATTCTCTGGTCCAGTGACATGAGACATGAGAGAAAATGGAATGACCATGTCCACGTTTGGCTCCGTCTCTATCTCTATTTTTAATAATTAATAATAATAATAATAATAATTATTATTATTATTTATATCCCGCCTCTCTACCAAAGATAACCGAGGCAGCTTACAAATTAAAGTGTCCTACAAATTTTTAGATACACAACCAGCATGCGTATCGCCAAAAGGTGTCCCCAAGGGAATACTACTCATAACAGGTATAGGATGCCCCGTAATGCCCCTGTTTTAATGCCTAGAGTGCCCGTCATGCCATATATGTGATTTTAGGGGTTATTCAGATATTGATTTTTCTTTTCTTAGCGAGACGATGGAGTTTATCACACGGGAGGAATTTCTCTCAATTTCGAAAGAAATGGAAGTGAGGCCCGTTCGGAACGGAGTAAATCCGCTAGTTCAGCGAATTTACGTGATTGCGTATTGACGCTGCATTGCGTTCGGAACTGCCCGAAATTGCCTCCCAGTGCCTGAAATTGTGTGTGATAGTTTCTCACACAATAACGCAAAACCCCACGATTGCGTTTGGAAGGACTTCCCTTTGCCTGAAAAGCTGATAATGCGGACGGATTCAAAGCACATACAAGGCACATGCAGAGCTTTATCCCGGTTTGCCTCGGATCTATTTGCGTCGGTTATGCACACAGCCGACAAAGCGGGGAAAACGGGAAAATACTCGAGGTCGATTATCCTGGGTTAAGGGATTTTATTTATTTTGGGGGGGCAGCTCCCTCCAAACTTAACTGGATGCATGTGAACAACAAAGATTCAACCTGGATTCTACATGGGTTGTTTTCACTGCCTGAATGATAATGGAGTTTATCAGACGGGAGGAATTTTTCTCTATTTCGAATGGAGCCAATTCGAATTCACGTGAATTCGCTAGTTTGGCGAATTCACGTGAATTCCCATTGCATTCGGAACGCGTTCAGATTGACTTCCCATTACCCGAAAATGACCCCCCCCCATTGCCTGAAATTGCGTGAGATGCATAACGTGAATCCCCACGGTTGCGTTCGGATTGCCATTGGATTATACTTCCGATTTCCGTCGTCTGATAAACTCCAGTGAAAACCACATCAATATGGACTTTAGCCACTAGAGAGCAGAGCATGATGTGCCTCTCCAGAGATGGACAAGAAAAAAAGGCATGGAAGGATGGTAGAGACATGAATATGGCCGAGGCAGAACGGAGATGAAGCCATACTCTTTGCCCTCACCTGTGCCTCCGCTTCTTGCGAGATCCAGATGCAGACCTGGGGGGAAACAAAAAGAGGGAAGGGAAAGGGATGGAGGAGACACAGGTTGTGAAAGTCAACCACGATTTGAGCCTCTCTTTCCCCGCTGTTGGTGTCCTACTCATCTTCTTGAAAGCCATTTCCACAAGGCACGATGGAAGGCCAGAACCCAGGATTCAAGGCGGGGATGTTGGAGAGGTCGGTGAGACATGATTCTTCGTGGTTGAGGTTAGTGGGAACTAGTGGTGAAACTGCCCAAAAATTAAGTGATCTTTCTCTGAAGACGCCAGCCACAGATGCTGGCGAAACGTCAGAAAGGAACTCTTCTAGAACATGGCCACATCGCCCGAAAGCTCCACGAAAAACTATAAATTCCTAGGTGCTGAGAGCCAGTGTGGCATAGTAGTTTGCATGTTGGATTAGGACTCTGAAGACCAGGGTCAGGTTCCCATCCCAGCCACGAAACCCACCTTGGGCACAACATCTCAGCCTCGGAGGAAAGCAATGGCAAACCTGCTCTGAACCAATCTTGCCAGGAGAAACCCAGGATAGGTTCGCTTTAGCGTCTCCGTAAACTGGAAATACCTTAAAAGGCGCACAACGATAGCAACAGCTCCTAGGTGCTACACTTTATACTCCAAGAAGGATGGGGAAATTATATGGAAATATATATATATTTTTAAAAAAGAGTGTTCACCCCAAAGTATGTTTCTTCGAATGCTGAAGAAACCTGGCAAGAAGTATCCGGGACTGACCACATACTCTGAAATTTGGGATTTTTTTTCTGCACAAAATCCGCACACGGTTGTCTTATGGAGCTTTTGTGCGCATGCAGAAAAGGGTATTTCTAAACAGAGCATACCAAGGGTCTGATAAAGTTGAACCCAAGTTAGTAAACTTCAAAAACGGACTCTGACCAGCTTCGTCTGTCCCAAAGCAAGGGGTGCCACGCTTACCATGAAGGAAACCATCCACTTACCTCTCCCTCCGATGTTTTTTCCCAGTCTTTTTCTTCTTTTCCTTCCGGACTGGGGAAGAGCTATCCCCGCTGCAATGCGGAAAAGGAGACGTCGGTCAGTTGAGGGGGAAAAAGAGGCACGGTCAATAAAAGATCAATCAATATTGACGGATATCCAGAGATATTGGCAAAAGGGGTTTGGGAGCACCAGGCGTGGAGACGCCGGTGTCAGTGGGGCAGCGAATCCACCCCAGGTTTTATTCCGGTATTCAAAGTTATCCAGTATCTCGAAGCCTATTTCAGAATAGGTTCAATATGCAATTAACAACAACAACAACTCTGGGGTCTTGGGGCTCCAAAGTGTGGCCCTACAGCTCTCAATTGGGCTGAATCCCAATATTTTTATAAAGAAAAAAAAATCTGGGTGATATTTGAACCCAGACCTCAAAACAGGCCTTCCACATCCTCAAAATTTGCTGAAAAGCAAGTAAAATAAAATTTAAAACCCCTGAAAGTAACGCCAATCAATTCCTGTTTCAATTTTGGTCGATTTACGGCCGATTTGGTGGGTTCTGGTTCTGGCATGAGTTTTAAGTCATTGCGGAGCTGGGCAGAAAATCACCAAAACTATCTATCTATCTATCTATCTATCTATCTATCTATCTATCTATCATCTATCTATCGTATCTATCTGTCTATCTATCTATCTATCTATCTACAGGGCTGGTTTTTTGACATGCCGACGTTCTAAACCGCTATCTTGGCTCTCATCACATTTTATTTTGAGCAACCGAAGGAGGAAAAAACATTTTGCTAATCTATGTTCCGTTTGGTAACCCTCCCTCTCCTCTCCTTCTCCTTCTCTCGCTCGGATGCTATAACAACAACAACAAAAAAAGAGGAGAGCTTTATATAAATACATTAGCAAAACATTTCTAAATACATCGGCTTCATCAATATTTACGACGTCATAAATATTTCAGCAAAACCTTTGCTACAGTTTGCTTCCATTCTGAGCAACCGAAGAAGGCAGAAACCCGAAACATTTTGCTAATATAATTATGAAGTTCTCGATGTTAATCCCGCTACTATATATATATATATTTAATGCTTCAATGCATCTTCTGGAATCCAAAACAAACTTGTCAGAAGGGGTGTTTGTTTGCTTTTAAATCGATATACAAACACAAACGCACGCATCTCTCTCCAAGATCCTACATTGGGGAGACCGCGCAAAACTTTTTGCGCACTGTTAGTAAGCACGCCGAATTGATGCACAATGTTAGACCGCACACTGCCGCTTCTTTAAGGGAGTGAAATGTTGCACAACGGAGGGCACAACCAAATACGCGAGGCACTTCGTGTGCAGCCACGCACAATGCACAATCCGCAACCGCGTACAAGTGCGCCACATCCGTGCCAAGAAAACTTGAGCTGAACCGGGCCACTCCGCATCGGACCCAAGCGCCTCGCCGGTTTCCGCTCGTGCGAAACGCCAACAGGACACCAGCCGTGGACAAAAATACACACAGAAAGAGAGAATTGTGCGCCTTGTGTACATTGTACCGCGAGAAGGAAAACGGTCTCACCTGCGTTCTGATCCCGGCTTCCTTTTTTTGCTGAGGTTGCAAGGCAAGAAACAGACAACGCAAGCGTTAAGGAGAAATTGTTCACACAAAGGTTCATTTAAAAAAATATCTGGCCGCTAACAGAAGTTATGAATGAGAACTCAAGCTGCGATACAGAAGAAGACCGGGAACGGGTTAGAAAATATGGGGGGAGAAATAGGAATAAATTTGATATAAGGTCTTCTATAGTCGGACAAAAGATTGCATCAGTTTACTAGATGCCCTTTATATAATATGGAAGGTAATATGATTCCAGATATGATTCTGTAAGAAGGCTAACTGTTATATCCTATGCACAGTAAGGCAACTTTATTTGCAAGGTTTTGCACATAATGTGGGGACTCTGTTCCATAGAAGAATTATTTTGGAAATGACGCCAGAAGTCCTGGAAGTCAAAGTAATAGATGACTATTATTACTATTATTATTATTATTATTATTATTATTATTATATAGCAGTGTAGATTTACACAGCACTGTACATACAACCAGAAAAACAAATAAAAATAAACCTGCCCAGGGCGTACATTTTACGAAATAACAGAATAATACATATAATAATAATAATAATAATAATAATGTATTATCAATCGATCAACCAAACTTTATTACAGCCCTTTGGCCAGCACAATTACAAAATTTCAATGTAAAACATAATTTTAATAGTGTATTATTACATAAATAAATATATATTACATTAAATATAATAACAACTAATCGTCTTTCTTGAGATGTGGAATGACGTCTTTGCGTCGTACTTGTTCGACGTTTTGCGTTTGCTAACGCATACGAATTAACTTAGTAGGGCGTATAATTGTATGCGTACGCGTTAATTTGTAATTTGTATATATTTTGTTTGGTTGTTTTGTCAGGTTTGTCATTTTAAACGAATTAAATTAAGGGGAAAAAAAGAAAAGGGCTCGCCAGCGCGTGTCTCCATGTCAGTGGGGTCAGGGAATCCGCTCCAAGTTTTACTAGACCGAACAGTCCAGATCGATGCCTTGGATTTATTGCTGAAATCCTACTGGACTCTTGAGATACAACTGCGTCTGTCTCATCTCTGATAAAACATTGCTTGGTACAAGACATGATGCCTACCTGCCATCCGGTCCTACCAACCCAACGTGCCCATTTTTGCCTTTGACGGAGCAGCCGCCAGTGCCCTCTATGCAAACAGGGACGCAGATCTGCTCTTGGTATTGGGGAAAACTGAACTTTCCAAGGCGCTGAACCCATTTGAGGAACCGGTCCCAGGACTCTGGACGGCTCCTTCAAGCCTTAGTTTGAAATCCGAAGTGCTCCCCTGCCCCAGCGGCATGGAAGTCGGCCGCCGCCAACGAAGGCGCACCTGCAATTCCTCCTCATTAGGTGCATTTCTAAGAAAACCGGGCTCATTAAAAAGGTCGCCATGCTCCAAGGCGGACGCCAGTAGATCTGAAATGCTCATCGGAGGAAGATTGGAAGAAGAAAGGCTGGTGGTTTATGCACCTCCCACAGTGTTTCAGATAGCAACGAGACCCGTGGTTTGGTGCGCAGCAAGGTCCTGTCACGGGGAGGCAGCGAAGCGCACGAAAGCCGTTCTGCGTCGGGGAGTATTGGGCAAGTCTCCCCGTCGGGCAGGAGACACCGGCGATGACAGCCCCGGAGCTGAGGCTAGAAACGCTTCCAGGATTCTCAATTCAGGTGCTCTTTACGGCGACGAAAGACCGCAGCCAAATCTAATCCAAACCGAGATGTCTATCCGGGTTTATGTGCAGCGGAAGAGGGCTCCCACACCAGAGCATGTGGCACTCTTTCGTCTGCCGGATGGTCTTGCATCCAGAACACCTTGGGGATTGTGGACTTTTAGGATTATATGTTGTATTTTTACATTTTTTGGAACCCACCTCGGTCTGAAGGGGCAAGCCAAAGACACAGAGCAAGGACTCTTTCAGACGTGGGAAATTGGAAGTATAATCCAAGGGCAATCCAAACGCAATCCTGGGGTTTCACGTTATTGCGAATTAATTCTTCTCACGCAAATTCGGGCAAAAGGGAAGCCACTCCGAATGCAATCATGGGTTTAACGTTATTGCGAATTTAAGCTTCTCGCGCGATTTCGGGCAAGGGGGGGTCATTTTCGGGTAATGGGAAGTCATTCCGAATGCCTTCCGAACGGAGCAGGGGGTTCAGGTAAATTCGCGAAACAAGCGAATTCACATGAATCCGCCTTGGCTCCATTCGGAATTGGGAGAAATTCCTCCCGTTTGAAAGAGTCCCAAGACTCGTGGCTAAAAGCAATGGTGGACAAGCCGCAGGTGACAAATGTCGACGCATCACACTTAATCGTTCCTTTGCAGACAGGACTAAATAGCAGATCTCAGTTTGGAGCCACGAATGCCTTTTCTAGACCCAGCGGACGCTTGGTCGCGTTTGTTGTGCTGCTGTCCAGAAATCCTCCCAGCTCTGAGACTGCTTCTTTCATGAAGGCTGTGAATGATGCAGGTAGGTAGATATAGCTTGGCCACATGAGAACCAAGCAACAGTACCCAACTTATGCACCGGAAACAAGAGCTTGCATACATCAAACCTCAGTTTTGGATGGGGCACGGGGGGCTATTTTTACCCCCCCGTCCCAAAGCCTTCCACCGCCTGGTCGCTGTCATGGACGGAGATGGTGGTTCGGACTATGAAGCTCTGTCTCCTCTGAGCTCCCCGGGGAAAATAAAAACAGGTGAGCTCCATTGAAGAGTGCAACCTCAGTGCTTTCCCCGATGAGCGAAAAGAGACCAGCTGCTTCTTCTTCATGGTCTGTCACCTTCCTTTCCTCCCATTGCCTGGCGCTGAAGTGATGCACAACTGGATGTTTGCAAAGCTAGGGCCAAAGGTAGGAGCTTGGCCAATGTGGTGGAAAAGCTCAGTTTTTTATTAAATAGCAGCAACAAAGAGATGTCTCTTGTCCTTATGCTGCGAAGAGATATTTGCAGTGGTTTGTGCATGGCTCCCATGTTACTGGGGTGATGAATCTGTGCTAGGGTTTGGACTAAACTGAGTTAAATATATATAATTTAGAGCTTAACTGCACCCTTCTGGAACCCAGAACAAACTTGCCGGAAGTGCTGTTTGCTTTTAAATCAACGTGCGCACACACAATATATAATCGACAAGATCTTACAGTGAAAAGATGGGACACGACTTTATGCTACACAATGCTGCCTCCTTAGGGGATTCAGATGTTGCAGGACTGGAAGCGCAACCGAATTCGCAATGCGCATCGTGTACAATGTGCGACCGTGTCCAAGTGCACCATACCCCCAACTCCGCATCACGAAACCGCATCGGATTAAAATGTCTCACCAACCTCCGCGCAGGGGTTTACGTGCGTGTAAAACCCTAGCAAAGCCTTCAGCCATGCGCAGAGATGCACAGAGAGAATTGTGTATACTTTACTGCATCGTTGCATGCAGGGATAAGCAATAAGTTCAACGGTGGGCCTCCCTAAGGCGGACTGAAGACCTGTGGCTTCTCCACCAAAGAGCAACGCCATTGTGGGGGGGTTCACTCACCGGCTTCGACGGTGACCCGATTTCTTTTTCTTTTTCTTCTTTGGTGGGGGAGAGGTGGAGCTACTGGATCGCCTCTTCAGCCTATGAGAGAAGAGCGGAAAAAGAAGAGGCAGGTGATATAGGATAGGGATCTGTTCCTGGAAACGTTTTTCAAGAAATCAAGCTAGCCAAGCTCTGGAATGGATTTACTGTCCCAATGACATGGGAGTCACCAGCTGCCATTCGTACCATGGCATCCGGGTTTCTTCAGACTGTGGCTAAGAGCTATTCCATATTGATCTCCCCTTTTAATCCTAGGAAGAAAGGCTATAGTAGACTAGTCTTCTTCTCCTTGCCACATTAGACTATGTGGGAAGAAAGAGTTGTGTTTCTGAAAGCATCGTTGGGTGGCTCTTGATGGAGTTGCTAGAAGACCTTGTAAGGAGATTGGCTATGTCCACCTTTTTGAGAGGACCCTACAGCTGGAATAAGCAATACTTTCCCCAATCCTAGCATTTCTGTAATTGTCCATGATATGACGTGACCCCCCAAAATAGTGTTTTGGAGTTGTTGTTTTTTTATTTTGCAAAAGAAGGGCTAGGATTCATGATCACAGTTGCAAATGCGTAACCGAGAGTTACGCATCCATAACCGATTTGTATTCACGATCCCTACATCGTGGCGATTGTGTAGGAAATACGTGGAGATCGTAAAAGAACCGGGGTCCTGATTCTGATTGTCACACCAGAATTGTTACAGGGATCGTGGTTCTGATTGTCAGGCCAGAATTGTTACAGGGATCGTGGTTCTGATTGCCACGCCAGAACTGTTACAGGGATCGTGGTTCTGATTGTCACGCCAGAATGGTTACAGGGATCGTGGTTCTGATTGTCACACCAGACAAGGCTGGTGGGAAGGAGTGGGAATTGTGTCCTGTATTCCGATTGTTGTTGACACTGGACACCCCATTTTAATCTCAGAGCAACTTGCACCCAGTGGCAGTGCAGCATTATTATTATTATTATTATTATTTATCCAAAACCACAGAATCATAAAGTTGGAAGAGACCACAAGGGAGCTTGCATCCATTGCTCTGGGTCCTGTTCTCTGGAGCAGCAGAAAACAAGCTTGCTCCCTCCTCAATATGACCTCCCTTCAAATACTTAAACAGGGCTGTCATATCACCTCTTAACCTTCTCTTCTCCAGGCTAAATGTCCCCAGTTCCCTAAGTCGTTCCTCATAAGTTTCCAGACCGTGATTTCCAAGTAGATAAAGCTCTCAGCCAAAGTGTTGGGAAGAATTTTAAAGGTTTACTCTACACCCAACAGACACCAATTCTCCCCATATTTTGGAAAACAATAGGCAATGCCTTCCTTTTCGGCTGGGTCCTGGGGACAACGAAATGGCCTTGCAGGCTGCAGGTGGCCGACTGATCCTGGGATCCCCAACTTGTCCTCTTGGACCATCTTACCTGTATTCCCGGTGACTGCTGTCGTCTTGGTAGCAGTCGCTTGTACAGTCGCACTGGAGCGGGCAGCCTTCCCGGTATTCGGCATATTCGATCGCGTACCCTTCTCCGTCCACCATGTGATGGTTTTCTATCACTCTGTCCGAGGAAAAAGAAAAAGAAGAAGAGACGCGTCACTTACTTTTTTTGTGGCTTTCTCGGTAGCGTACGATGTTGACGTCGTGCGCCTCCAAGCCATTTACAGCTGTGAAGTCAAAGGCTTTCATGGCCGGCATCCATAGTTTTTTGTGGGTTTTTCGGGCTCGGTGGCCATGTTCTAGAAGGGTTTATTCCTGACGTTTCGCCGGCATCTGTGGTTGGCATTTTCAGAGAACGCTGGCATGGGCGGGAGTGGGTATATATGTATACCCTCCTCTCTTCCATGCCAGCATTCTCTGAAGATGCCAAAGCCACAGATGCTGGCGAAACGTCAGGAATAAACCCTTCTAGAACATGGCCACGTAGCCCGAAAAAACCCACAAAAAACCATTTCCAACTTATGGCCACCCCTAAGGCTTGGGGTTTTCTTAGCAGGTTTCTACAGAGAGGGATTTCGCATGAAGACTTTCTGGAGTTCGTCAGTGAAAACGCTCAGTATAACCATAACAAATATGATGCAAAGGAACAACAGCAACAGCAGAAGACCTTTGCTATAACATTGTGGCTGGGAAATGCCTTTTTTAAAGGAAAATGCAATGGACTTTCCCTAGCTTGGTCTGCTTCCCCCCTCCAGGAAGAAATTAAAAGGGATGGGGAGGAGATATTTGAGCAAGAGGCAAAATATCCTTCAGCCGGCGACGGCCCGGGAGACATTTAATCCCTGTCGCTCGGGGATCTTAACCCAATTACCCGCTGAGTGAATAATTGTCTGTTTTAACGGAAACGAACCCGGGGATGTTTTGGCTCAGCAAATACAAGGGAGACGTCAGGGCAGGATTGTTGGAGCAGGAAAAGAAAACGTATATGTGTTTTTAGTCTATGACTATGGAGCCAGCATCACATAGCGGTTTGAGCGCTGGACTACGACGCTCGAGACCAGGGTTCAAATCCTCGCTCGGCCACGGAATATCACTTGGGGACCGTGAGGAAGTCACGTTCTCTCAGCCTCAGAGCAAGGCAATGGTTGAAAACCCGCTGCGAACAAATCTTGCCAGGAAAACACCAAGATAGGTTTAGGGTCGCCTAGTGTTTTGAGTGTCGGACTGTGACTCCGGAGACCAGGGTTCAATTCCCAGCTCGGCCATGAAAGCCATTGGATGAACTAGGGCAAGTCACACAGTATCAGCCTCAAGGGAAGGCAATGGCAAACCTCCTCTGAACGATTCTTGCCAAGAAAACCCCATAACAGGGTTGCCATAATTCGGGAACGACTTGTAGGCACACAAAAACAACAACATCTGCGGTTATGACTTGAGATAGATATGACTCTATCTATTGAGGTGTCATTTTCTCTGGAAATGTGCCTGGGGTTTTGATATGATGATGATGGAGATGTTTATTTGTACAGTTGGCCCTCCTTATGCACAGATTTTTTTATCCACAGATTTGAAAATATTCCCAATAAAGTATACATTCCCAATAGCAAACCTTGACTTTCCATTTTATATACGGGACACCATTTTGTGGTGCCATTATATTGAATGAGACTTGAGTATCCACGGATTTTGTTATCCACGGAGGGTCCTGGAACCAAACCCCAGCGGATCACAAGGACCCGCTGTATGGTTACATAGCCCTTTACAAAGGAGAGAAAACAATCCAAAATAGAAACAAAAGCCTGCCGACTGCGCACAATCTCAAACCACAAACAAGATGATAAAATACGATTCTATGAATGCCTTCTTAGAATAATTGTATCATAGGGTTGGAAGATGGCAATGGCAAACCCCCTCTGAAGAAACTTGCCAAGAAAATCCCGTGTGAAATCCACCTTCGGCTCGCCATAAACCGGAAACAACCCGAAGGCACGCGACGCCAACAACCGACTCGAATTGTTGACCCTCAACGATTTGGATTCTAGCCCAGAATCTGGGGATCGGTGCGTTGTTGTGGGATAACGTGGCACTTTCCAAGCAGTACCGCTTTTTTGTAATTGTTACGATCCTATCCATGGTGACTTCAGTTAAATCTTTTCTCAGTCTCTTTGGAGTCGCTTGGTGGTGACGATGACAACGGCAACGGCGATGATGATATCGGTCTGAAAGATGCTCTAAGAGCCTTTTCGGGTGGCCAAGGGTGCGTGTGTGTAAATTCAGTAAAGGAACAAGTTTACTGCCATTTCCAGCAATTTCAAGGCGTAACCGCTTGCCACCCACAACGGTCCGACGAACAAATTAAAAGAGAACTCGGTCCGGAAAGCTGACGCAAGCATGTCGTGCCACCAGTTTCATGGATGTGTGTCTCTAATTCGCAGTTCTCTGCCCAGGCTCCCGAGACGCTCCATCTGGGGAGGCAAAATGTTGACTGTAGTGCCCATGTATTTCGGTCTCTGTGCCTGAAAGCTAAGGACCAAGCCTGAAATTATTGTCTGGATAGTATAAGGTGGGTTCGCTAGGAGCTCTTCAAGAAGAATCGTGGGCCCTTCGGATGTTTTGGACCACAGCGTTCACCCTAATCTTGGAAACTTTGCAAAACTTGGGGTGGATTCATCACGCCACTGACATGGCACATGCCCGAAGAGAAAGCATTCAATGGAGCGTTTTTACGGCTGCAGACTCCGGCCCTCTTGTAATGTTGAGTCGGTCAAACTTCCCTCTTCAGCGTTGGCTTCTTCTTTGCCTTTCTCATCTCACTAGATGTTTTTCCTTGTTTTGGAACGCAGACCCCAGAATCCACTACCTGGCATGAGGAACGGAATTCAGTCTGTAAAAAAAGGACTATTCAGAGCTCTCCTGAGATTTATTCCTGACTCCTGAAAGAGGTCTTAAATATTCAATGACTCAGCCGGGTCTATTTCTGTCCCGACCGACCTGGTTTCTCTCTCCTCCTCTGCAGCCACATTGCCCTGGATGATGGATTATAACATGCAGTTTTCTCCGTTTGCTGGGCTGTCAAGCACTCCGAATCTAAATCACTGTCAGCCCGGAAAGCGGAGAAGCATGAACGATGGAGGGGATCTCTCTCCGGTGGGCAGAAAGAAGATATAGCTTACCGGATGGGACCATCGCGTCCGTCAGGAAGGTGACACTTGGCACCAGGGACCCAAAGGAAAATGCAAACTAAGGGGCACCCTGCTGATGTCGGTGCACCTCCTTTGCTTTTTAAAACAAGGCAAAAAGGAGTCAGGGTCAGCGAGGCAGTGACTCCAGTTCAGGTTTGAGTGGAGACATTGAAAAAACATATCTATACATGGTGCTTCCTACTTCTGCTAAGCAGAATGAGACCTCCAAGGAGCACCTGTCTCGCAGCCGTTGATCTGAATTCCCATTTCTTTGAATCCCCCTTTTGTAGCAACGCAATGGGACCTTGACCGTAGTGGATCTACGTACGTTCAATCTGGCCAAGGAGGAAAATCAAAATAGTCAAAGAGTTCCTGCACTTTGGATCCAAACATGGATCAGAACGGAGACTGCACACAAGAAGACTAGATATGGGAAGGGCAGCCGTGGAAGAACCAGAGAAGATCCCAAAGAGTAAAGATATATACAACTGAGCACTAAAGTTAGACTCGTCCAAGCCGTCGTCTTTCCCATTCCACATGAAAACTGGACAGCAAAGAAAGCAGACAGATAAATAAATAAATCCATTTGAGATGTGGTGAAGAGTGCAGAGGATACCGTGGATGGCCAAAAAGACATAGAAATGAGTCCTCAACACCTCTCTAGGAATTTCTAGGTCCTCCAGCGCAACTCTGGGGTCAACATTTAAGACATTAAAATCACTCTGGAGGACCTACAAATGCCCAGATACGTGTTTAGGAATCTCTAGGTCCCCCAGAACGACTCTAGGGTCAACTTAGAGAAGTTCTAGCTTGAGTTTTTTGTGGAGCTTTCTGGCCATGTGGCCATGTTCCAGAAGAGTTCCTTTCTGACGTTTCGCCAGCATCTGTGGCTGGCGTCTTCGGAGAAGATCTTCTCTGAAGCTGAACGTTTCAGACTGAAAAAGGTCCTCACCCTTGAGAGAGAGATATCGAAATCAATACATCGACAGAGTCAGTGTGGTGTCATGGTTTGAAATGTTGGACTGCAATCTTGGAGGCCAGAGTTCGATTCCCCGCTCCGCCACGGAAACCCACCTTGGACGAGCGACGCACTTCCAGCCTCAGGAAACACAGTGACACGGTCACCTTTCGGTGGCCGTATAAGCCAGACGTGACTTGAAGGCACACAACAACATACACACACGAATGAAGGGATAGGGTCAGATGGACCAGCGCTCCACTCGCAGGGCAACCGGTCTCTACTCACATGTGGCGTCCGTGCTGGTCTTCACGGGTGAGCACACCTTCCTTCTCCATCAGCATTTGCCGGAAGGTCCCAACTTTCTGCCGGATCTCCTCTTCGGAGTACCTGCAACGCAAGACAAGGCAGAGAAGGAAAGAGAGAGAAAGAGAGTCAGGGTCAATTGCCTTCCCATAGCTTGGCTCCACAATACCTGTGTCCATTTTGAAGTCCTCTGTGCTCCTCCGACTGAAGGGTCAAAGACCGGCTTGACCATCAGGATTAATGGAAACGTTCACCTTTGGGTCGGAAATGACTTGAAGGCACACGACACCCGCAACGCGGGAGTGTATCGCACGGAGGGAAATTGGAAGCTTAAACGGGGATTAGCCGGTGAAAATCGCGCAATTGCTATTACGGTTTTCACACAAAGAGGGAATAACCAGGAAAGAAACGGCAGCCAATCAGTCACGGGATTTTGCCGTGAACGATTTGCTGCTGTTTACTGGCTGGTTATTCCCAAGATAATGACACTTTAATCCTTTTTCATTACGACGCCACGTGAAAACCTTTATCACAATTATAGAATCAAAGAATTGTAGAGTTAAAAGAGACTACAAGGGCCATCCAGTCCAACCCCCCGCCATGCAGGAACTCTCCATCAAAGCATCCCCGACAATAATAATGATAATAATAATAATAATCAACACTTTAATAATGGCACTTTAATCTCTTTTCAATGTGACGTCATGTGAAACCCTTTATCACTGTTGTGCCACTTGCTGGGATAATGGCAGTTTAATGGCGACGCCATATGAAAATCTTAATCGCAAGTGTGCGATTTTCATGCAACAATCCCTGTTTAAACTTCCATATGTGATAACCCCCTTTAGTCCAAAAACAGGTCCCGTTGTCCGTAAGAACAGCCGAGAAAGACGGGAGAGGTTGCAAGCCGAGGAAAACCAAAGAAAACCCAATAGGCACCCGAAAGAAAAACTCCTCTCGGGGTGACATATTTTATCCCTTGAATTTGCCCTCGTCGACAAATGGCCACTTTGGCTTTCCTTTGCGACGGACTGAAAAAGGCCCAAACGAGTATTTATGGGACCATTTCGGCCCGGCTTTTGCAGCTTTCCGCAGCCCATTAAATCTGAGTTATAGGCCCAGGCGTCCGGAGTGGGTCAGGAGCGCATCGGGACCCCCGTTGCAAAAGTCATCTGGGTCAACACCTCCTTGACTTATAGCCCAGTGGAAAATCATCGAGCCTTCCACAAATTTTTGGACCGCAGCTCCCAACGTCTCAAGCCAGTAAAGCCTTCGGAGAAACATCTGGTCGGGGGAGTTTATCAGACGGGAGGAAATTTCTCTTTATTTCGAATGGAACCAACTGGAGCCAATTCGAATTCACGTGAATTCACTAGGTTAGCGAATTCACGTGAATTCCCATTGCGTTCGGGATGCATTCAGAATGACTTCCCATTACCCGAAAATGACCCCCCGTTGCCCGAAATTGCGTGAGATGCTTTAATTCGCAATAACGTAAAACCCATGATTGCGTTCGGAATGACTTCCCTTTTGCCCGAAATTGCGTGAGATGCTTTAATTCGCAATAACGTAAAACCCACGATTGCGTTCGGAATGACTTCCCTTTTGCCCGAAATTGCGTGAGATGCTTTAATACGCAATAACGTGAAATCCCACGATTGCGTTCGGATTGCCGTTGGATTATACTTCCAATTTCCGTCGTCTGATAAACTCCTTTTTTCAACAGTGCGGATGCACCCCAGGATACTGAATTTATATTTTATTATTATTATTTTTATTATTATTTGAAGAATGGGTTTCTTCAGCCGCCCCTGGACTTTGGAATGACCCGCTGGAAGAGATTCGACAGCCGAATACGCCGCCCGAATTTAAAACAGCATCGAAGACCAGCTTTTGAAACAACAAATATTAAATCTGGATCATTTTAGAACATGTGCATCTTAGGTGTCCTTTCAAACTGTTGTGTGTTTGATTATCTGATATTGTGCATTGTTTATTGGCTATTGATCTATGGGGAGAGGTGAGTAAGAAAGAATAATAATAATTATTATATTTTTTTGTGGGTTTTGGGGGCTACGTGGCCATGTTCTAGAAGAGTTTCTTCCTGACGTTTCACCAGCAGCATCTGTGGCTGGCATCTTCAGAAATAATAATAATAATAATTATTATTATTATCTTGCACTCTGGTGCTCCATTGTACACATGCGCCAAGGAATAAATTCTCGCGTAGCATTTCGGCCGTGCCTCAAATGCCGAGCGTTTCTTCTGGTTTTCCATCCCCTCGGGAGCACCCTGGGGTGCGCGCGGGTGCGCAAGTAAATGAGGGCATCAATAATTCCTTTTCATCCGACTTCAAACGATGCGCGGCCACATGTTCGGAGCGGCGCGGGGTTGACTCATTACGGGAGAACGCACGGCTCGAACGCGTCCGCTACGGGGAGGGAAAGAGACAGGGAGTGGGGGGAAAAACAACAACCCCAGAGCTCGGGGAAGTTACTTTTTTCCACTCCAATTCCCAGGCGATCGTGGGAGACAAAGCTCCTAAAAAATGATAGTTTCTCTGAGCTCGGAGAGGTATCCTTCCAAGCCGATGCAAAATTCCATTCTAATTTTTGCGCTCTATGCTCGACTATAAGTTGACCTCCTATATAAGTCGAGGGTGGGTTTGGGAGCCATAATTATGGATTTTGATGCGACCCGTGGATAAGTCGAGGGTAAAACTTAGGGGCATGTAATGAAGGATGTAAAGGACGAAGCAAAAGGAGAACAGTGCCAAAGAACTTACAAAATTCCAGCAGACATAATTATTTGTACTCATACTAAAGGCTGGATGGATGAGAGAGTAGAAGGGGGTTGTTGCCTTTCACCATATATATATAGGTGTGTGTGTGTAATATATATATATATATATATATATATATATATATATACAGTGGGCCCTTGTGATCTGCTAGGCTTTGGTTCCAGGACCCTCCGCGAATAACAAAATCCGTGGATGCTCAAGTCCCATTAAATATAACGGCACGACAAAATGGTGTCCCGTATATAAAATGGAAAATCAAGGTTTGCTATTTGGAACTTAGACTTTTTGGGAATATTTTCAAGCCACGTACGCTCAAATCCGTGGATAAAAAATCCGTGGATAAGGAGGCCCAACTGTAATATATATATGAGAGTTAAAATACAGTACTTACATTGACCGTGGATAATTCGACTCAGCTTTTTGGGGGTCAATTTTTTTTAAGCTAAATCTCTAGACTTATACGTGAGTATATACAGTATCTTAATTTTTTAAAACAGGTTTTTAAACAGAGGTTGGATGGCCATCTGTCAATGGGGATGCTTTGACCGAGAGTTCCTGCATGGCAGAATTGGGTCGGACTGGATGGCCCTTTTTGGGGTCTCTTCCATTGCTCTGATCCTATAATTCTAATTTAGAAACTTTTTTTGGAGTTCTACCTTTGCCTTTTTGGAAAGCGGTCAGAAAGGAAAGAGAGGCAGCTTGATGTAGAGGTTGAAGACTTGGACTAGGGTTTGAGTCCCAGCGACGACGTCAAAAACCCACAAATAAACGCAAAAATAATAGTCTTTTATCTTATGACCATATTATTTGCATTAATTGACACTGCTATAGAATGGTTTTAACTTCGTGATAGTGATATTTGATCAATTTTATGATCAATTTAATGATCCGTCGTAATAGAACAGAACCATTTGTCCGTCCAAACCAGCCCACCCCAATGCCACTTTTTAAAATAATGTTGTTGTCTAATTGTATGGTTTTATTGTTAAGATTTATATTTGAAGGTAGGAGGGTTGGGGAGATTAAGGGAATATTTTTATTATTGATTATATAATTTGTATTCGAATTTTGCTGTTACCCGCCTTGATCCTCAAAAAGGGAGCGGCGGGATACAAATAAATAAATTATTATTATTATTATTATTATTATTATTATTATTGTCATCATCATCATCATCATCATTAGATGGTGCGCCGCAGGCAGGCTTTTGTCTCAATTTTATGACCGTATTATTTGTATTAATTTATAGTACTCTTTTAACCCTCTTAAATTTTATAATCTTGTTTGGGGTTTTAAATTATGTGCCGTAGGCAGACTTTTGTTTCTATTTTGAATTGTTGTTTTCTATCCTTTGTAAAGTGCTATGTAAAGCCGATGGCGCTCTACAAATAAACGTAATGATAATGATATTAATAATAAGTCATGCTCTCTCAGCCTCAAGGGAAGGCAATGGCAACCCTCCCCTGAAGGAACGTGCCATAAGTTGGAAACGACTCGAAGGCACGCAACAAGAACGAGAACGTGAAGGAAAACATCTCGGCAGACCATACGTAGCAACTCAAGATGCGGAAACTCAAGCGACAATATGTGGGTCAAGGAAAAATCTACCCTCTTGTAATATCTTTGCCACTTGGGTAGACATCCCCTGAATACGGAGGCTTCGTTCGCGAAACCGAAGGCTTCCGCCGCCGGCATCCATAGTTTTTTGTGGGTTTTCCGGGCGATGTGGCCACGTTCCAGATGAGTTTATTCTCGACGTTTCGCCAGCGTCCGTGGCTGGCATCTTCAGAGGCTTCGTCCGACCGTCACGGCCGATGTATGGCAGATCGATCCTGGAGCGTTCTCCGATCCTCTCCCCTCGCTCCCCAGTTCGGGCCAAAATAAAATAAAAATCCACAGTAGAGAAAAGCCTGTTAAGCCGCAGCGCATGGCGCACGTAAACCGAGGCTTCGTGGCAGAGCTCAGCCTAGGCTTCCTCCCGTCTTTCTCTCTCTCTTTCCATGCCATCTCTCTGAAGCGTCGCATGGGGAAGGCACCCGCAACATGAAAACAATCTTTGGCTTTTGAGACGCTTCAGGACGGCTGTCAGATAAAAGGAAGCCGGCGATGCGCGGAAGGGAAAAGGAAGGGAGCAAAGGCAGGAAGGAACAGACTTGTTAAAAGCGTTGCCTTTTGAAATATACATCAAAATTCTGCGGCTGTAAGGCGGACGGAGAAAACTCTCGACTACAGAAGGAGGAGGCGCCTTTGCGAGTCCCGGAAAGGCGAGGATGTTGGAAAGGCTTGGTTTCAAGGCGCCGGGGAAGACCTGGGTTCAAGTTCTACCTCGGCCGCCAAGGAAGGCCTCGTGATCCGCTTTCCGTTTCTTCCCCGTGGGCATCTAAAGGCATTTCCAAAGCAAACGGGAAGGCAACGCTGGCTTCCGCGTCAGTGGGGCGGTGGATCCCGTCCAACTTTGGGATGGTTCAAAGGGCTCTCCGGTCTTCTTTGTGAGCATTCAGCGCCTCGGTTTCTGCTTGAAAACCGTTGAAAGCCAGGGGTCGATTAGCCACCTCTTGTCGTCTTTGCTCCAAATCTTCGCTGTTCTTCTTATACTATTTGTGCATGAGATACTTCTTCAAACAATTACCTTGGTGGGTTGTTTTCCTTCAAGTCATTTCCGAGCTTACGGCGACCCTTGGCACGTTGCTTCCGAGAGGGTTTGCCATCGCTATCCTCTGAAGCTGAGAGTATGTGACTTGTCCAAGGCCGCCCGGTGGGTTTCATGGCCGATCCTGGGATTCGAACCCTGGTCTCCAGAGTTGCAGTCGAATACTCACACTGCTATGCCATGCTGGCTCTCTCTTCTTTATCCCACCAGCGCCCATCACTCTCTCTTGACGCCGAACGCATGGCAGGCGAGATGGAAAACGCAGCTCCTGACACATCTGGGTTACGAAACCCACACATCTTGGCAAAGCGTATTTTTGGAGCAACGAACCTCCAGCCATTTTCGTTGGCTTCGTCGTCGTCATCCGCCGTCTGTTCTCTCCCTCGATCTCTGTGGAAATAGCTGCCCATAAATCCCTACCCTATTTGCAGAGAAAATAGGCGTTTGGGAGACGAGGCAGAATGCGGAAAGGCTTTTTTTGGAGAAACAACTCCAAGAACTGCTCAGCCGGCAGAACCGTGGCAAGGCCAAGGAAGACAGGACAGGTCAAAATCCTAGACTATTTCTCAATCGAATGCTTCATCCGTTCCTAGATGGAGCCGATGGAGCTTCGAAAGCTTGCAGTGTGCATTTGATGCATCTTAGTCGGCCCGGCAAAGGCATCACGGCTTTGTGGATTTGGGATGTTAGTGTACTTTGCTTCGTGGCCGACGCAGCTACTCCTGGATATGCTTTCCCCAGGGAGACTTTTGGATGCCACCACGGTTGGTGTCTCCCAGGTCAGTGGGTCAGTGGATCCATTCCAGGTTTGAAACTGAAGCTCTGGTCCCAAATAGTCAATGCTGCTTTAAACAGATCCCAAACCTAGAGTGGTCTCACCGTCCCACCGACATGGGAGATACCAACACGCAACTGTTTGCACGATGTTTTATCAACTTTATTTTTTAATTCCAATATACACGCAACCCTCCACATTTGCGGCTTTGATATTTATGGGTTTGACTATTCACGGATTGGATTCATATGTTCTCTCTGGGAATATCTAGGCCCTCCGGTGCAACTCTGTGGTCAACTTTAACTCAAAGTTGCACCGAAAGACCTAGAGATCCCTAGAGAGGATACTCTACTAGGCCTTTGTAGCTCCTCCGGTGCAATTCTATGGTCAGAGACTGTCGGACTTTAACCACAGAGTTGCGCCGGAGGACCTAGAGATTCCTAGAGAGGGGTCCTCTCAAGTATAAACATGGTGTTTTTGTTATTTGCGTTTTTCCATATTCACAGGGGCCTTGCGCCCCTAACCCTGGTGAATATGGAAAGACAAGTGTAGCTACTTCAGTACAGAGAATCTTACATTTAGTGGTTTTATATTATATGTCATGACATATATTATACGGTGAGATTCGTTTTAGAAACAACGGTATCTGTATAAATTATATCTGGGCTTCCTATTGTGGCTTGTATCATTACAGCTATCCACTTCTATTATCCCTGTTCTTTATACTCCATAGCTGCAGTATGTTTCAGATATATAACTACCGGTAGATAACTATGTGCAAGATGTTTTGGAAAGGGAGAACAAAGCAGCCAGATGTGGAACAGAGGAACTGTTGGGGGGAGGAAGAAGTTAGATATTTGTGCCATAGCGCATTATGCACGCCGGACGTCATCGGACCGGGCATCGAGAAGCGAGCAGATGGCCCCTTTTCTCATTCGCCTCGGCGGTTCTCCTTATTTATTTATTTCCAGATGGAGTTCTTGAGGAAGGAGATAAAAAAAGGAGCCAGCGCTGAATCATAAAGCATGCAGGAGGAGAAGGCGCCGCTTTCTCCCTGGCGCTCTGTGGGGAGTAGCTATGCTCAGCACATCAATGCGCTGCGTCGCCAATTAAATCCACCACATCCTGCCCAGCGCCTGCTGTGGCCTCGCCTGCTGGCCTCTTTTTCGTCCGGCTCTAAGGAAGCCATGTGTATATATATATATATATATATATTAAGCACAAATGCGCAATGTTTGCGTGCACACCTGTGCGTGGAGAACCGAACCCCAGACCTCTGGATCCATCTGCACGAAACAACGGGGTGAGCGAAAGACAATGGCGACACGGCATCGTGTCAATATCCAGCGGCGATGCTGCGCATAGCGACGTAGCGCCACCTCTGTTGATCGGTGGTGAACACGCATGGCTGAAAACCCCTTGTGCGATTGCAATGCAGAAAGGCAATGTGTAGGGACAACATGCGACCACTGCAAAAGCAATGGTCCCACATGTGTAGCTCTGCTTACTTTGGATATGATCACTATGCGTTGTCCAAAAACCTTACCAAGTATCTTGCGTGTTTAAAATCCTATTTTATACCAGTTGCTCGTGACGCACGGGGGCATGCTATGTATCCTCTACATGATAGATACCAATAGCCTCCTAGACTTATGCTCAATATAATATATATATTCATTTATATCAATATATGAAACCACGGTGGAGCACTGTAACACAATGTCCAGTTGCAACGCGCAAACCGTAGAAGAACGGGGAATCTGCCCAGCTTTGCTTCCACTGTTCCAGCGGAGTACTTCCACTGCGCAATGGTGACTTTTTGGTCCTGCCACCCATATTGGCGCACGTGTCTGTCCCTAAATGGATGCCTCTGTGTGTTTGTGTTTGCATGCACACAGGCACGCTATCTTTGTGCATGAGGTTGGCGCACGGAGGGACAAATGAGTCAGAGGGATTTCCATGCCGAAGATCCGGGCAGCAGAAGGCCGCTCGGCAGGCAGCAGAGAGTCGGAGGATTGGGAAGCATGATATAATCTCCTCCAAACCCATTCGGAGAAAAGGAAGCAGCTCAAAAATCCGTCCCCTTTAGCCCTGAACATGTTCATCGCCTTGGAGATATCTTTTAAAGTTAGGAAGCCTGGACTGGATATGGAAGCTTCCATTCCTACGCAAGAACGTCTGCCCTTCTGACACTATATATATTTGTTCTTGGCTGCAAAGTTTCATCCCATCCAGCTTCTGGTCCGAAGGCAAAACGAATTAAAACATAACCAAGAGCATAACCAAACCCGGTATTGAAATCCTCAACGGTTCACTCCAATGACCGCTGCAAGAACCAATATGTTGGTAAATCATTTCGCGCAGAGACCCCAAAAGCACCGCAAAATTAAAAACTACCCGACGGCCAAAAGACACAGAATAAAGGGGGAAATCTTCACAAACCGTATGGAAGGACAGCACAAATTGTAACCAATGGCTCCCTTGTCAGTTCGGGATGTGAATTCAGTCTCGCTGAATCGGCCCTGAAGAAATAATGCAGTTTGACGCTCCTTTAACTGCTATGGCTCGATGCTACCGAACTCTGGGCTTTGTAGTTTCGCGAGATCCAGTCGGCCCTCCTTATCCACGGATTCCTTACCGACGGATTCAACTACCCACGGTTCGGAACTGTTTTAAAATGTATACAGATTCCCAAAGGCAAACCTTGAGTTTGGCATTTTATATAAGGGGCAGCATTTCCCAAAATCATGGGATTTCAGCACCCACGGATTTTGGTGCCCCGGAACCGAACCCCAGCGGACACCATGGACCCACTGTATGTATTCTTCTCTTTCAGAGAGCTCTGGTGCTACAACAAACTACAAATCTCCATAGCATGGAGCCATGACGTCAAAGCGCATTGTTTCAGGGATTTAAAGGAGCTGGCCAAGGTGCCCAACTCTTGTCCTAAATGTGTTCAGCGCCCCAGAGAGTTCCTTTATTCTGGTCCAGTGGTTCTCAACCTTTGGTCCACCGTATTTTGGACTTCAGCTCCCAGAATCCCTGGTCATTGGGCAAGCTGACTGGGGCTTTTGGGCGTTGAAGTCCAAAACATTTGGAGGGCCAAAGGTTGAGTACCACTGTTCTAGTCAAAGCCTTTGAGTTGTCCCACGTCCCAAAGCAGGTCACTCACCCTTGTTCCTCCATCATCTCTTGCAGCTCCATGCATTTCAGCTCCACCCGCCTTTTCCGCTCGTGGTCCAAGATCTCCCGGTGGGCCTTCTTCACCAGGCCGGGCTCCACCAGTCTCACCTCTTCCTCCGGCTTGTGCCACGTGCCCGAGGCGCCGGGTTGGGAGAAGCCGTTGGAAGCCTCCTGAGGAGACGGCATCTTGGTGCCGTTGTTGCAGGCGGACATGCAGGCTGGGAGACGTAGGGAGGCAATGGGGAGCACGCCAGGTTCCGTCCCTTTGCGGGGTCCTTGTCAGAGACTGGAAGGGAAGAGAAAAAGCACACATATATTTATTTCTATACCCTTTACTTTGTTGTTGCATGACCTCAAGTCATTTCCGACTTACGGTGACCCCTAAGGTGAAGCTATCATGAGGTTTTCTTGCCAAGGTTTGTTCAATAGAAACCACCGCCCTCCACTGAAGCTGAGTGAGTGTGACTTGCCCAACGTCCGTCAACGGGTTTCATGGCTGAGCGGGGAATCGAACCCAGGTCTCCAGAGTTGTCGTCCAACGCTCAAGCCATGATGCCATGTGGGCTCTCAACCTTTGCTACAGCACAGGAAACAAAGGACCTTATCAGACGTCGGAAATCGGGAGTATAATCCATCCGAACGCAATCACGGGGTTTCACGTTATTGCGAATTAAAGTATCTCACGCAATTCCGGGCAAAAGGGAAGTCATTCCAAACACAATCGTGGGTTTTACGTTATTGCGAATTAAAGCAACTCACGCAATTTCTGGCAATGGGGGGGTCATTTTCGGGTAACGGGAAGTCATTCTGAATGCATTCCAAACACAATAGGAATTCACACGAATTCGCTAGTTTAGCGAATTCACGTGAATTAGAATTGGCTCCATTTGCAATAAACAGAAATTCCTCCCATCCGATAAGGTCCAAAGAATACCTGTCTATTCATTTACTTACATTAAATCTGCAAGACGTTTAATGTAAGTCAATGAATAGTCAGGCATTCTTTGTTTCCCGTGCTGTAACAGGTCAGCGTTGAAGAACGATGGGAACTGTAGTCCAACAAAAACAGTCGGACGATGCCCACTCCTTCTCCCTGCCTCTCTCTCCCTTTTTCCCTGGAATATTTTCATAAGGATGCAGGACGCTAATATTAAATTTGCTCAATCCTGTCACCGGTCGTCGTTCAGAGGCGTCCCTCCTGACGGCGCCAGCATGTCACCTGTCACACCTTGTGGCGTGTCGATTGATCCCTGTCACATCCGATCGAGGCCTGAGCGAAAGGACGCGCCAGGTGTCGGCAAGTGCCAACTCTGGCCCAGGGTTGCCAACACTTTTGGAGCGGAGATACCGAGCGTCGAAATGAAGGGCAGGATGGAGGGAAGGTGAAACGCTGAGCAAACAGTCGAATAAACAAATGTGCCACCCGCCACAGGGACCGACGGCTTTGATCGCAGCCACAAAGCAAGTAAAAAAAAGGGGGGGAAACAAAACAGCAAAAGGAGGCACCCAAACAATGCAGAATTAGAACACGGGGGCCATAATCCGGGCTATTTTAAAACAGGATTGTTCTTTCCCAGGTGCTTCGGGCTGTGTTTCCGAGGAAGGAACTGGCAAAACCACCCCCGAGTCACCCTTGCTAAGAAAACCCTACAAAATTTGCAGCGTCGCCCTAAACCAACAGGCGATTTGAAGGTAAACAGAGAGAACGGCCAGCCTAAAGACCCTAAAGGCACCAGATCCCTCTTGATCCTCGAAGGAAACCAGGGTCAGCCCTGGTTAAGATTAGGATGGGAGACTGACAAAGAAGACCAGGTGCTTTTGGGAAGATTTTAGTAGAAGGAACTGGCCAAAATGCTTCTGAGACTTCCTTAGGAACCTTAGGAAATTCATGGGGTTGCCATTTTGGGATTTTTCTGGTCTCCAGTGTCATAGTCCAGCACTCAAACCACTTTATTTGGGGCAATCTGCAGCCAATTTTGACTGGTCTTTGCCTGATTCTTGTTTTTAAAAAATCAGGATTGGGGCGTTTGTACATTTGGACACCTTGGTGGGCCACCAGATGGGCTGGCACCTCTTGAGGTCCGCCGTCTGCATTTTCCCCACCCCAACCTAGGCATTTTGGGAGGCGACGGGCGCCACCTGAAAGCCAGCTTTGTACAAAACAGTGCCTTTGTTTCCTACCCAGGCGTTTTTCCAAGGCAGCATCCCGAGAAAGCTGCAACGAGGAACAACCGGGGCACCCCCGGCGCGACGAACGCATTCGGAGACCAGCTTACTCGGCTTTCTGCAGCCGGCCAGGTGCCACGTCGCAGACGTGGCCCGTCGTCTCCGATTAGTCTTCATCACCGCAGCAGCGGCCAGCGTCGAGAGCAGCTGGCGTCTCCCTCTCTCATATCATCTCCGAGTCTTGCCAAGAAACGGATCGACTGGCACACCGCAGAACGGCTGCGGTGCTTTGCCCTAACCTGGTCGAAGGGGATATAAATGCTTCCAGGTGATGCCCCTGGTGATGCGCCCACGGAGCTCGTGGCACCCGTGCCAGTAGGGCAGGGAGTTCATGCCAGGTTTTCACTGGCCCTGAAGGCGTTCTCCATGGTGCCGGACCTATTTAGGAATAAGGTCTTCGCTTCACGTCTGTGGCCTGGACAGTGACCCATTCAAATCTAGCTCCTCCCTAGATTTTCTAGTTCTCTCGTCCTTTTTATTTCCCCGTCTTTAGTGGGGCTTATGGCTCCCACGTCAGTAGGGCGATGCGTTCATTCCAGGGTTTCATTCCCATTTACAGATAAACCAGCGTGAGATCTGAATCGATGGGTCGATTCGACATCGGAACGTGGTTCCCACTACATTTGCCCCGATCGCATTTTCTGTCACCGAAATAACCCGCTTGTGGCTCCCATTCACCAAGAAATCGATTCAAAATGAAGGGGAAATGTGAATTGGTTCCGATCCGCTTGCGGTTCCCACTCGCGCTGAATCGGTTTATCGAAAAAGAACCGGGGGGAAAAAAAACAGCGTCAAAAAGACGTGGAGTTAAATGGCTCTGGAGCATGGCCCCGCTCTCAGGATTCGGATTAGGTAGGAACCAGGGTCGTTTGAACCGGTTCGAACCAATTCACAATCCGATTTAAAAGGTAGTGGGAACGAGGTCTAGGTTTTCACTGGAAGGCATTCTCCATGATGCTGAACCTATTTAGGAAGAGGTCCGTCCCCACCGATGTTTTAGAGGGACACACCATTTAAGTCTGTTATATTGTATTTAGGGGTGTTTACTCCTGCAAAGCCTTTGAAACCGACTGATCGCTCGCAGCGGGATGATGCATTAAATGAATTTAAATCAGCATCCCTGTTGCCAAAGCATCCGTGGAGGTGCTCGCCGGAGGCGTCAAAAGGAGTCCTGAAATGGCTGGTGATGCCACCCGCAAAACAAGGCACCGTTGGAGGAAAAGGCCAAAATACTCCGCTCGCCGCTTGAATCGTAACCCAGACCTCAAATAACTTCGAGCGATAAACAACCGTGCCCTTTACTCGTCGCCCGACAGAGCCGAAGGAATCAGCGAACGCTTCCAACGCTCCAGCCATCATCAATCCATTATATATATTTTTTAATCGAAAAACTTCAAACGGAGAAAGGAATTAGCAGAGCTCAGACAATTCGCCCCAGTCGAGGGATTTTCTGGAGCTGAGAGTGTGTCACTTGCCCGAGGTCACCCGGCGGGTTTTCGCGCCCAAGCTGGGATTCGAACCCTGGCCTCGAGAGTCATAGTCCAAACTCAAACCACTGCGCCGCGTCTCACCAAACTACAAATCAACCCTGCCTGGAGTACACTGGAGCAATGAAGGGAAGTGGATGCAACTAAAAGACAAAATAAATCAGAACATTACGGGGAACAATAAACAGGAATGAACGGAAAACTGATCCTTCGTCTTCCTCTCTGCTGGCTTGACCCTTACAGGTTTTAGTTTTAGCTGACAACGCCGACAGCAATTTTCTGTGAATTTTTAAAATTTTCAGAGGCCTGAACTGTTTCTACTGTACACCCCAATGTTGACCAGTCATTTCTTTACATTTACTTTTACTGTTACTGCAATAAAAACTTCAATACATTTGCAATTCATGGTGATTTCAAGGCTTTTCTTGGACCCTCCGGATTATCCAACATTTTCGGCTATCCGACTATCAGCTGGTCCGGTTTATGTTGGATAACCGAGACTCTACTATAATAATAATAGGTTTTATTTTTATCCCATCTCTTCCAGTGGATCACCATCATCATCATCTGCCTATACTCATGTATAAGTCTAGAAATTTAGGTCAAAAAATTGACTCCATAAACTCACTCGACTCACCCATGGGTCAATGTAAGTACTGTATTTTAACTCTGATTTAAAAGAAGCAACCATCTCCTGGTGAAAAGCAAGAGTATAATATGTGAAACACTGACCCCTTCTACTCTCTCATCCATCCAGTTTTAATACTAAGCACAAAAGAGTTATGTCTGCTGGAACTGTATAAGTTCTTTGACATTGTTTTGCTTTGCTTCATCCTTTAGATCCTTGGCTATCCGCCCCTAAATTTTACCCTCGACTTATCCACGGGTCGTAGCAAAATCCATAATTTCGGCCCCTCGACTTATACATGAGGTTGACTTATCGTTGAGGATATATATATGGTTTACAGACATTTGGAGACTGGGAAATCAGGTCGACGGGTGAAATCAGGAGAGCGCAGTTTTCCAGAGCACACAGGTCACCGCTTTGGCCGAGTTTGGAAACCGACCCTTGCTTTGGATGACGGCTCCCCAAATCCCCGAGAGAGACGATGAGCTGGGGGGGGGGTTCGGGAGCTGTAGTCCAAACTGAGATTTCCCGAGGTTGGCGCCTCAAGTGCGGCGCAGCGTCACACCCCAAAAGGCATGAGGTGCGCCTCCATTTTCATGCGCGGCGCACACAGAGAGACGCAAACCCGGCCCTTCATCTCTCCGCCAGTAATCCTAGCCCAAGCGCTCTTATCTCCCACCTTCGTTAAGCGGCTGATTGCTTAATTACAAGTCTCCTCTCTGCCCTCCCTCCCATGTTGTGCCACGATAGTCGGTGCCAACGCCAACGCGGGTAGACAGCTGTATTTATATTATCCCCCCCGGTGTTTAAGTGCTCCTTCAGAATTAGAGAGAAATTACCTTGGAGAGGTGTTGTGCCACACAAGCCCAACGCTGGTAAGGTGCCACCAGCGCGGACAGTGCCATTTATGAAGCTGTTGGATGGCACCAATGGCTTCTCTGAGCCAGAGGTTGGTTCTTCCAAGGACTCTTTCAAACGGGAGGAATTTCTCCCAATTCCGAATGGAGCCAAGGCGGATTCATGTAAATTCGCTTGTTTAGCGAATTTACCTGAACCCCTGCTCCGTTCGGAAGGCATTCGGAATCACTTCCCATTACCCGAAAATGACCTCCCCTTTCCCGAAATCGCGTGAGAAGCTTAAATCCGCAATAACGTGAAACCCATGACTGCATTCGGAGTGACTTCCCTTTTGCCCGAATTTGCGTGAGAAGAATTAATTCGCAATAACGTGAAACCCCAGGATTGCATTTGGATTGCCCTTGGATTATACTTCCAATTTCCCACGTCTGAAAGAGTCCCAAGAGAGGTCAAAATGGGTATACTTACTGGCGAGGCGGGATAAAAATAAGTTTATTATTATTAATATTATTAACGTCTCTTCCCAGTTGCGCTTGAGCATAACAAAGCGAGTTTAAAGCATCCTTGTTGGCGCATGCCTTCAAACCGAAGTCGCAAAATTCGCGTGTGGTTGTTTCACACGGAAAACAGCGTGCCCCAAATTAATTGTCTTTCGTAGCACTGTTATTCTCTGTGCAGAAAAAGGTGTTTCCTGAACGGAGAATGCTGTTTCGTGTACAAATTACAGGCAAATTTGGCACAGATTAAGTTCCCGGCGGCATCGTTTTTCGCATGTCCTACGCATACGCACAAATGCTGTTGTCTGTGCAAAACAACGACGCGTGGATTTTTGCGCAGAGTTAAGTCCCAGACTGCAGAGAACAGAATAATACTCAGAGTTACGTGGAAATCACTCCTCTTTACCCAGGGTCACACTTTGTGTGTGTATACATATACATACACACCCAACTCTCTTCCATGCCAGCATTCTCCGAAGACGCCAAAGCCACAGATGCTGGCGAAACGTCAGGAATAAAACTCTTCCAGAACATGGCCACAGAGCCCAAAAAACCCACAAAAAACTATGGATGCCGGCCATCAAAGCCTTCGACTTCACACTGCGGAGAATCCGGTCATTCCAGGATTCTCCTTTTCAGGGTTCCTCATCACTCCAAAAATATATTTTGGAGGTGAACACTTTTTGAGGGAGACCATTTAAACAATATTTCTGAACACTTTCCCCAACTCTATTGGAGTATAAGGTGTAGCACCTAGAAACCGTTGTTATTGTTGCGTGCCTTCAAGTTATTTCCATCCTCTGGAAACCCTAAGGCAAACACGATCATGGGATTTGTTCAGAGGGGGTTTGCCGTTGCCATCCTCTGAGGCTGAGAGAGTGTGACTTGACCAAGGTGATAACCAATGGCTTTACACGGCTGAGCTGGGATTCAAATCCCGCTTTTGAAACCCCTGCCCTCCTCCATTTCACCATCATTTGGGACGATTTCCCCCAAATTGCGCCAAAGCCACCTGCCACAGTCTCCAAAACCAAAGCCAGAAGTCGCCCCAAATCATTCGGGGTTTCCTAAAACCTCTTTGGGAGGAAGATAAGAACACAAACGCATTGTTGCGTAGGAGATTCTTCTTCGCGTTGCCTGAAATTGCATGAGATACTCTAAAACGCAATAACGTAAAACCCATGATTGCGTTCGGAATGACTTCCATTTTGCCCGAAATTGCGTGAGATACACTCATTCGCAATAACGCGAAACCCCACGATTGCGTTCGGATTGCCACTGGATTATACTTCCAACTTCCGTCGTCTGATAAACTCCATAGTCTCTTTGGAAACAGTTACAGGGAATACAAAAGGGCTAGGAATATTAAACCAACAACTCGTCTTTGGTAGGAGCAGGTGCCATTCGAGTATGTGATAAGTGATATGCGTTTGTGTATATAGGCTGCATCGTTGTTAGCTTGTTTGTTTTATGACAAGTTTGTCTTATGATATGTGTTGATAATCAAAAAGGTAATTAAAAAATATTCATCACAGGGCAAAGGAGGTATTATGCCGAGAGCAGCAGAAGCGGAGTTCCATATAGTGCCTTGTGCCGAGCATTGTGGTTGTGGATTGTTCATCGCACACTCGCACAGTGACATCCAGCCACTGACATGTTGTTATCCGGCGTGGGGACTGCATAGCATTGGAAGAGCGTCACTCCTCAACGCAGATATTTTTCCTAGGTTGGATTGCAGCCTAGTATCAGTTTAGAAATCTGGTTCAACCCCTTGAAGCATCCTTCAAAATCGTCATTCAAAACCGGGAGCGGATGCACCAACCCGCTGACACAGAATCATAGAATCGTAGAGTCGGAAGAGACCCCAAGGGCCATCCAGTCCAACCCCCTGCCATGCAGGAACTCCAAGTCAAAGCATCCCCATTGACAGATGGCCATCCAGCCTCTGCTTAAAAACCTCCAAGGAAGGAGACTCCACTACACTCCGAGGGAGTTTGTTCCACTGTCGAACAGCTCTTACCATTTGCAAGTTCCTCCTAATGTCAAAGTGGAATCTCTTTTCCTGCAGCTTGCATCCTTTGTTCCAGGTCCTGTTCTCTGGAGCAGCAGAAAACAAGCTTGCTCCCTCCTCAATATGACACCCCTTCAAATATTTGAACAGGGCTATCATATCACCTCTTAACCGTCTCTTCTCCAGGCTAAACATCCCCAGCTCCCTAAGTCTTTCCTCGTAAGGCACGGTTTCCAGACCCTTCACCATTTTAGTCACCCTCCTTTGGATACGCCACTACTGCCACCCATCTCCCCCAAAAAAGTCAGCCGAGAGAGGAAAATATGGAAAGTGCGGATCTCTAACTCATCTAAACATTTTATTTCTAGACTATCTGGCCCACTCTCCACAGACAACACCACCGATGATGTGCCACTATCTGTCACGTTCGTTCATGCACACCCAAACCCAAGAAAGCATCGTGTTTCAACCCGGAGACCTGCATGGTCTCCCTGCAATGCCCCATTCCTGGGCTGGAGGTGATTGTGTGCCATCTTTGGCACTGCGTTGCTAGGAGACGGGAGGAAGGATGCGGTTGCTAAGCGCCCAGGGAACGGTCCTAGTGGTGGGAGCATCCAAGAAGGGGATGCCAAGGGCCTGTTTCAACCATTGAAGCTCAAGCTCGCTCCCTTGGAGGATGATGCCCCATCTGCCAAGGGGTAAGACGAGAACCAAACCACCCATAGTAACCTTCTGGAAAGTACAGTCAGCAATCCGTATCCGCGCATTGAGGTGGGATTCCCACAAAAATTAAAATCACAATAAGACAGTAAAAATTTACACCGAACCCCCCAAACCCTCCCGCCTTCAAACGACAAAAATTCACATTAAAATTCAATCAAAAGCACAATTTAAAACAACCACAATGGAAAGGACCGGGACGGGGCTGTCTTTCAGGAGGTCAAGTTGGGAAGGTCTTTCAATGCTCTAGGTCTTTCAGTGCAACGTTTAGTTAAAGTTGGCCACAGAGTTGCACCGGAGGACCCAGATGTTCCTAGAGAGAACGTACGAATCAAACCTGTGAACAACCAAATCCGCAAATATCAAAGCCGCAGATATGGAGGGACGAGTGCAATTCCTTTTTCATTGTCACTACGCGCATGCGTATACGCACAGACTCTTGCAGAGCTGCCTAACGTTTTGTATTTTTGGTTCACGCAATTGCAGGTTTCATTGTTAGGCGTCTTCATCGGCCACAGCTGCAAAGTCCCCAAGGGGCAGAGGAATGGAGACGGACAGCATCCAAACCAGTCCACCGTCTCTAAAGCAGTACATTAAACAGGGTAAGAAAGACCTCTACCTATCCAGAATTATATCCATTCAGGGTGAAAGGTCTGCCAATGGTAGTGACAGTACCTAGGTCTAGGTGGACCCAAGATATTTCACTGCCCGAAGCAAAAGTCACCTCAAATTCTGACGAACGGACTTGACTAGCCGTCGATTTTTGACTTCGATGCTGGTACCTGAGCAATGCCTCCCATCATCCTTGAAGGTTAGTTCAGGCATCAAGGGGAAACCTCAGGCCCACGGACCAAATCTGGCCCTCTCGGATTCCCCAAATGGCCATGGCCTCTTCCTCGTGGAAGTTTATCAGACGTCGGCAATTGGAAGTATAATCCAATGGCAATCCGAACGCAATCACGGGGTTTCATGTTATTGCGTATTAAAGTATCTCACGCAATTTCGGGCAAAAGGGAAGTCATTCCGAACCCAATCGTGGGTTTTACGTTATTGCGTATTAAAGCATCTCATGCAATTTCGGGCAATGGGGGGTCATTTTCGGGTAATGGGGAGTCATTCTGAACGCATTCCGAACGCAATGGGAATTCACGTAAATTTGCTAAACTAGCGAATTCACATGAATTCAAATTGGCTCCAATCAACTCCTTCCATCTGATAAACTCCGTAGTCAAAACATCACTTTACCCAGATTTAGGAGAGCTATGGAAACACGTCTCAGAAGGCTCAGTCCAGCGGATCTCAAACTTTGGACCTCCGGGTATTTGGGCTTCATCTCCCTCTTCCCAAAAAGGTATCTTTAGGGGCATATCCGCTTATCTAGATGGTTTTTAAACTCTTAATTTTAAATGATGAATTTTAGACGTGGATCATTTTAAACATGTGCCTGTCTTATTTGTCCTTTTAAACCAACGTGTATTTTAACTAATGTTTAGTTAAATGGTTGTGGTTCCGTGCCTTGGTCCATGGGGAGAGGCAGGTTGTGGTTGTTGAGTTGTTAGTTTTTTGTGGGTTTTTCAGGCTCTGTGGCCACGTCCTAGAAGAGCTTATTCCTGACGTTTCGCCAGCATCTGTGGCTGGCATCTTTCTGGCATTTCTCCGCAGATGCCAAAGCCACAGCTGCTGGCGAAACGTCAGGAATAAGCTCTTCCAGAACATGGCCACAGAGCCCGAAAAACCCACAAAAAACTATGGATGCCGGCCACGAAAGCCTTCGACTTGACATGTTGTTGTTGTTAACTTTTTTTTTTCTTTGACCCCGCAGGTATCAAGCGGTTGTATGAGACTCACCAGCTTTGCGACGTCACCCTGGTAGCCGATGGGGAAAGGTTTCCTTGCCACAGGTAGGCAGAAAGGCCAACTCAGTGCTTTGTCCCAAGAGAGGAAACACCGAGGGCCATCCAGTTGCCATGCAGGAATACACATTCAAAGCATCCCCCGACAGATAGCCATCCAGCCTCCGTTTAAAAATCTCCAAAGAAGGGAAACTCCACCACGCAGGTAGCATATTCCGCTGCCAAACAGCTCTTGTATCAGGAGGTTCTTCCTAATGTTTAGGCGGAATCTCTTTTCCTCTAGTTCTCTAGAGCAGCAGAAAACAAGCTTGCTCCATCCTCAGCAAGACATCCCTTCAAATCATTTAAACACAATTCTCATGTCGCCCCTTAACCTTCGCCGGGCTAAACATCCCCAGCTCCCTAAGTCTCTCCTCATAAGGCATGGTTTCCAGATCCTTCGCCATTTTGGTCACCCTCCTTTGGAAACGTTCCAGCTTCTCTATATCCTTTTTGAAATGCGGATGCAAGATTCCAAGTGAGGACTTCCCATTACCCGAAAATTACCCCCCCCCCATTGCCCGAAATTGCGTGAGATGCTTTAATTCGCAGTAACGTAAAACCCACGATTGCGTTCGGAATGACTTCCCTTTTGCCCGAAATTGCGTGAGATACACTCATACGCAATTACGTGAAACCCCATGATTGCGTTCAGATTGCCATTGGGTTATACTTCCAATTTCCGTCGTCTGATAAACTCCATAGATCCCTTTTTGCACGGTCTTGTCCAGCCAGGTTTCCCCCGTCCTATATCTGTGCGTTTCCTTTTTACTGCCCAAGTGTAGTATCCTACACGTTGAAATTCACATTGCTAGTTTAAACCAAGTATTGTTGCCCAGGTTAAGGATTTTTAACGCGTTGTCTCCAAACTCCGATCCTTCCCTTCCGCCTCCTTTGACCGTCTCCCGTCCTCTTGTGCCCTACAGAACCCTCCTGGCTTCCGTCAGCCTCTACTTCCAGCGCATGTTTTCCAGCACTTTTCGGGAATCCCGGGAAGGAGAAATCGTCCTGATGGATTTGGCCGCTTCCTCGCTCCAAACCCTGCTGGGTTACATCTACACAGGAGAGCTGCCTTTCCGGGCAGAAGAGGCTGAAGAACTTTTCACCGCAGCCAGCCGCCTTCAGATAGCATCCGCACTGGAGATTATCACCAGGTACCCCAAATTTCATCTGTTCTTGGAAGCTAAGCAAGGTCAGCCCTGGTTAGTACATGCATGGGAGACTTCCAATTAATACCACGAGCTGTAGGCTGCTTCTCGGAGGCAGGCGCTGGCAAAAACCGCCTCCGCGTCTTTCCTGGCTTAGAAAACCCTACAAAATTTGTGAGGTCACCATAAATCGCCAGGCATTCTCTCTCTCTCTCTCTAACAAACGCACACAGTCGAAGGCTTTCATGGCCGGCATCCATTGTTTTTTGTGGGTTTTTCGGGCTATGCGGCCATGCTCTAGAAGACTTTATTCCTGATGTTTCTGGCACCTTCGGAGAACGTACCCAACTCTCTTCCGTGCCAGCATTCTCTGAAGACGCCAGCCACAGCTGCTGGCGAAACGTCAGGAACAAACTCTTCCGGGACACGGCCACGTTAGTCTGAAAAACCCACAAAAAGCTACGCACACTAACCCTTGAACTGACAAGGCTCCATCCTACACAATCCTGGGATTTGTAGTTTGTCGAGGCACCAGGACGCTTTGGCTGAGAAGGCGAAAGGCCTTGCAAAGCTACGGATCCCATGATTCCACTGCAGCGTTTAAAGTGGCGTCAAACTGCATTATTTCGACAGAGGAGATGCATCCTTAGACTGAAGGCAGAATAAATAAACAGGAAAGTCTTTGCCTGCTGATAGAAGGACATTGAGGAGGAGGCCATTCTAGCCCCCCTGGAGCAGATGTCCGAACCGCAAAGGAGGACAAAATGTAGGGCACTCAAGAAGAATCGAGGACATTACCAAATAAAAACTAAGAACACTAACAGAAATATAAATTCATTCCGTGGAAGGGTTTAGATTGCGTATTCCTGCATGGCAGAATGGGGTCGAACTGAATGACCTTTGGGGTCTCTTGTATGATTTCTATGATCTGGTGGGGAAACGATCCCAATGTTGGCACCAATTGGGCCTCGAAGCGGAGGGAATGCCACAGCTGAGATACCTCCACAGAAAATGCCATCCTCTTCTGATGGGACACGGAGAAAGGCCCCTCCAATCGATCTCAGTCCTCAGGAAGGGATACGTAGAGCGACTCTCTGTACCCGAATTGCACGATGTGCCTCTTCTCACCAAAATACTCACCTCTGTCCTCTTTGTCGCTTTTTTGCAGGTTCTTCACTGAGAGGATTTCCATCCAGAACTGCCTGGAGCTTTATGTCTTGGCGCATTCCCACAACCACCGTCCTCTCCTCCGCCCGGCCTCCCGCTACGTCGCTTTCCATTTCGAGTCCCTCTCAGCGCGTGCGGCTTTCCTCGCTCTGGACTCCAGCGTCTTGGTCGGCATCATCGCCTTGGAAAACCTGGCGGTCAACTCTGAACTGACAGTGTACCGGGCGGTACACCGTTGGGTCATGCATCGCCCCGCCGAACGCTTCCCGAAGCTTCCCGCGCTGATGGACCAGGTCCGTCTGCCGCTCCTGAGCCCGGAGGAACTCGCCGAGGTCCGGGCCGAAACGGAGGAGTTTTACGAGTGCGTACGGCTCCCGTGGGAGGAACTGAGTGTGGAGGAACGGTTGTGGGCCAGCAGAGGTCTGCGGTGGGGCATGTACCACGAAGGGGTGGCATGCGTGGGGCTCCCAAAATGGAGCGAAGTGAACGTAGGAGACGAGGAGCTGGATTCCCACGTGCATTTCTTCGACCCTTCCACGGAGCAATGGGAACAGCTCCCGGACCTAAAATCCTTGACGTGCCCCAGTTGCATCTCCACGAGCCACAAGCTCTACATCACCGGCGGGCAGCATTTGGACGGCTCCTATTCGGACAGTCTGCGGGTCTACGATACCGTCGGGGGCTGCTGGACCCAACTCCCTTCGATGTCCACCCCCCGAGCCGGACACGCTTTTCTTATCTGCAAGAAAAAGTTGTACGTCATCGGCGGTTGGGACAACTCCGGGAGTCTGGTCTGCGCGGAGAGTTACGACCTGGTCCGTGAAGAATGGACCTCCATCTCCAGCCTCCCTTTTGCGTTGACTTATTTTTCCTCGACGGCGCTCAGGAACAAACTGTATCTCATCGGCGGGGAAATGGGGGACTCCGACTTGCCAACCCCGCACCGGGGATTCCTGGTTTACGCTATCGGATCCGGGGAATGGTCCCGGGTCCCCGTGGCTTTCGAATTCTACGAGGCCAGCGCCATCATCTACGGCGACTGCATCTTTGTCATCGGCGGGCTCACTGGAGACGGTACCCAACAAGGCCGCCGCTTTACCCAGCGCTGCGTCTGCCTCCGCCAAGACGGCACGGCGAGCCGCGACATCTCCGTCCCGTCGCTCCCTATTGCAATCTCCTACCCAGGCGTCGTCTGCTGGAGGAAAAGGGTCTACGTTTTTGGCGGGGACAGCTACGACCGTTATTCCAGCGCCATCCATTACTGGGAGCTTGGTCAGGAAAGCTGGACCCGTTGTGCCGCAGATTTACCGGACCCCAATTACGGCGCATTTGGGTTTGGTTGCATGGCACTCAAAGTGCCCAGAAAGAATATCTTTGCCGTCTTTCACAGGGGCTCCGCCACCACGTTGGCAGAGCGGCGGACGGTTGAGGACCCTGCCTGACAGTCTTACCTTTTTGTAAAAAGAAAAAAGTTTTCCTTTAATCAATTAGTTTGATTTTAAAATGAGAGTTCTTGTTGCGGTGTGCTTTCCAGTCATTTCCAGCTTACGGCGACCCTAAGGCGAAGGTATCCCAGGGTTTTCTAGGCAAGATTTGTTCAGAGGGGGTTTGTCTTTTGCCTTCTTCTGAGGCTGAGAGCGTGTGATCTGCTCAAGATTTTCATGGTTTCCATGGCTGAGCGTGGATTTGAACCATGGTCTCTCCAACACTCCAAAACGCTATGCCACACTGGCTGTCTATCCTATGGTTTTCTGGGCAAGATTTCTTCAGTGCCATCCTTTGACACTGAGAGAGTGTGATTTTTGAAAGGTTGTGCACTGGGTTTCCGTAGTTGAGTAGGAATTTGAACGCTGGTCTACAAGCTCCTTGAACCACGATGCCATGCTGGCTCTCAGGATTTGTTCAGAAGGGGTTTGCCCTTGCCATCCTCTAAGGCTGAGAGAGTGTGGCTTGCCCAACCTCACCTTGGCAAAGATTCAAACCCTGGCGTCCCGGAGTCCTAGTCCAATGCTCAACCCGTTGGATTACGCCAGCTCCGATAATCTCAAAATCATACGTTTTACTTGGCGAGACTTATTCGGAGGAGGTTTGCCATTGCCTCCTGCTGAGGAGTTTATAATACGACAGAATTTGGGGGTATAATGCAATGGCAATCTGAACGCAATCATGGGGTTTCACGTAATTGCGTACGAGCGTATCTCACGCAATTTCGGGCAAAAGGGAAGTCATTCCGAATGCAATCATGGGGTTTCACGTCATTGCGTATAAGAGTATCTACCGCAATTTCGGGCAACGGGGGGTCATTTTCGGAAATGGGAAGTCATTCCGAACGCAATTAGAATTCACGTAAATTCACTAAACTAGCGAATTTACGTGAATTCGAATTGGCTCCATTCGAAATTGGGAGAAATTCCTCCCGTGTGATAAACTCCTGAGAGAGTGGGACCTTCCCAAGGGCATCAAGGGATTTTCCAAAGAATATTCAAAGTTTTTCAAAGAGTCCTAAACCAATGCTCAAACTACTATAACCTCTCCTAGGATTTTCTTGGCAAGATTTATCATTCAGAGGCCAATCAATAAATCCTATATTATGATCCACAGGCCCAGTAAAATAATATTCACCACATATAAAATAAATTAAAAGCCACAAGCTTATTTACAATATTATTCTCCCTTTGTACAGAAGTTAGCTGTTCTCCGATTGTGACTACCTCTGACGAAAATCTGGTGACCACCAAAGTCACACTAGGAATCTTCTCTTCTAAAATGAACTTGACATAAAAGTTTTGGCCCAACATTGTGATCTGTTCAGGTCATTTTGAATTCGGATCTTGTCCTCTGGGGTATTAGATACCACTCCTAATTTGGTGCCATCTGCAAATTTGAAAAGCATGCCCTCTGTACCCTCATCCAAGTCACTGATAAAGATGGGAAGTCAAAGGCTTTCATGGCCGGCATCCAAAGATTTTTGTGGGTTTTTCGGGCTCTGTGCCCATGCTCTAGAAGAGTTTATTCCTGACGTTTCGCCAGCATCTGTGGTTGGCATCTTCAGAAAATGTACCCCACTCTCTTCCATGCCAGCGTTCTCTGAAGATGCCAGCCACAGATGCTGGCGAAACGTCAGGAATAAACTCTTCTACAACGTGGCCACATAGTCCGAAAAACCCAAAGGAATCGACTGAGAGATGTCGAATAGCACCAGGCCCAGGAGCTTCAACTCTCCTCCCCTCTTTCCTTCCTGTATTCGAACACGGGTTTTATAGCTTGGTCTCTCAGCTCCTTTTACTTCAACAGTACGTTTCTACCGGAGAAACCGGAGAACAAGGAGAGAGAAAAAACGCGCGGGCCTTGCAGAAACCAAAGAACAAAACCTCTCCCAAAATCCTCTGGTTCAAGCAGACAATCCCGATTAAAATGGCCACAGCGGGGATATTCGGTTAGCAGACACAAGCAGAACCTAACCAAATCCTCATTTCGCCGTAGGTACAGCGAGGAAAAGCTTTTTCAGAAAGACTGCTGGAGCCAACGTCTCCGGCTGATATTTCCTTTAAAAAAAGGCTCCCTTCTTCTTCATCTATTATTGATTTGCATTTACTTCAGGCATATCTGCAGCCTCTGTTCCCTGACCATTCAAGGCTTCTCTCGCACTAATAAACTCCAAAGGAAGGAAATATCAAAACGACAAAACTGGGGTGGTATTCGCAAGCGACAGGGAGCAAGTTTCCAAAGAGACAGGCTATGAGGACCTTCTCGGCCTTAAAGATCTTCTGTCCAGGACCTTCTCTCCGACCCACCACCTTCTTAGGATTGTTTGGTGGAACAAGGGAGATGGAGGCCTTCTTGGTGGTAGCTCCCAGGCTTTTGAATTCCCTTCCTAAGAAGGCTAGCATGGTCCCATCCCCGCTGTCCTTCCACCAGCAAGTTAGGATCAAAATCGTAAAGCTGGAACGGACCAAAAATGCCATCCAATCCAAAACAGCGCTGCAAAAGAATACATTAACTACAGCACTCCGGAAAGGCGGTTGCGCACTTCTTGTTTCGGTTACACGTTGTGCATTGGAGTCGCACGTTGTGTATCGTGATTGCGCCTTGCTCACTATGGTTACACCTTGAGAATTGCAGTTGCGCACTGTGCATTGCCGCTTTGCATTGTGCACATCGTACACCAAAATTGCACTGCTCATTGTGCATGTGGTTCCACGCTGTGCACTGCGGTTGCACGTTATGCATTTTGGTTGTGCATTGTTCCCTATGGGTACTTGCAGTTGCGTAGTGTGCATTGTCTCTGCCTGCTGTGAATTGTGTGCATCAGGCATTGTGAAACAGCACCCAATTGCGCAAGGTTGCTCTTTCTACGCGAGGGTTGTGTAGGGATGGTGTAGCGCATCCCTCGAGTCCCTGGGAGGAAGGCGGGGTATAAACAAACATAAACATAATAATAATAACCATCATCATGATCTGTGTATGCCGATATTTACACTGAAGGGATCTTGGATTGCAACCCTTGGCATGGATTGCTAGACCTAACCAAAGCAGACCCATTGACTCAATGGGATCTATCTCTGCGTTGACTTATCATTCAACAAGTCATGGGAGTTTATCAGACGACGGAAACTGGAAGCATAATCCAGTGGCGATCCGAACGCAATCACGTTATTACGAATTAAAGCATCTCACGCAATTTCGGGCAAAAGGGAAGTCATTCCAAAGGCAATCATGGGGTTTTACGTTATTGCGAATTAAAGCATCTCATGCAATTTCGGGCAATGGGGGGGGGGTCATTTTCGGGTAATGGGAAGTCAATCCGAACGCATTCCGAACGCAATGGGAATTCACGTGAATTGGCTCCATTCGAAATAGAGAAAAATTCCTCGCGTCTGACCAACCAACTGGACTCTGGTCATTTATTTGCAAGGCTTCCTTTCCTAGCCTTGTCGCCCCCCTGATCCAGGGCTATAAAGATTCCCCGGATTCCTTGCAGACAACGGGAAGGATCCAAGAAAAATGCCCCACTAATGCCCTCCATCCCCTGGTCCCCACTTTCCCTCGTTCCTTCCTTTTCGTCCCCAAAGCTTCCGTCAGCTTTTCATCATAGGCAATGGGTTACAATGGGAGACAAGGCGAGGGATTAAATAACCCCCAGACATGAGTAATAGTACTAATAGCTAACAAAAGCTGTCTGCGTTATGCACGAGGCATGGATATGGCACAAAGGATGGGGAAGGGGGGGCTGTAGGAAAAGGAAAGAAAACAGCAGCTAAGAGGATCTAGATCGAAATAGGTTGGTGGCTGCCGGAAGCGCCTGCAACAAACGCCGTCAATAACGTGAGAGGAGCAGAGAGACGGTTTCAAAAGAGTATGGGAACAGTGGCTTGGAAAGGTCCGGCCTTTGTGGCCTACAACTCCCAGAATCCCCCAGCCCAGCAGGGCTGGACAGTGGAGTCTATCACACGGGAGGAATTTCTCCCAATTTCCGAATCGAATTCGAATTTGCGTAAATTCGCTAGTTGAAATCTGATTGCGTTCGGAATGGGTTCAGAATGACTTCCCATTTCCCGAAAACGACCCCCCGTTGCCCGAAATTGCGTGAGATATACTCTTATACGCATTAACGTAAAACCCATGATTGCGTTCGGAATGACTTCCCATTGTCCGAAATTGCGTGAGATACACTCATTCGCAATTACGTGAAACCCCAGGATTGCGTTCGGATTGCCGTTGCATTATACCCCCAAATTCCGCCGTATGATAAACTCCAATGACTCCATGTCTTCCTTAACATTTAACTTAATTTAGCGTTAAGGAAGAACTCTGCGGTACTAAAACTGGCCCTCCACGTTTGCAGCTTTGACGTTCGGAGATTTAATATACAGTCGCCCTCCTTATCCACGGATTTTTTTTATCCACAGATTCAAGCACCCACGGCTTGAAAACTTTCCAAAAAAGTATAAATTCCAAATAGCAAACCTTGATTTTTTTTCCCCATTTTATATAAGGGACACCATTTTGCTCTGCCATTATATTTAATGAGACTTGAGCATCCATGGATGTTGTTATCCTTGGGGGGGTCCTGGAACCAAACCTCAGTGGATAACAAAGTCCCATCGTATATCAATTTACCATTTATTACAATCAACAGATCCAATACATCCACCAGAAAACTCAAACACGAAACTGAAAGCAACACCCAAAAAGGAATAAATAGTACAGTAAAAACAACAAAATAGCTGCTATCAGCTTTATCTGAAACGCATGGAGAGCTCTAACCATCTTTGGCTCTGAAAGAAATTTAGCAATAGCCAACATTGGAGTTTATCAGACGGGAGGAATTTCTCTTTATTTCAAATGGAGCCAATTGGAGCCCATTCGAATTCACGTGAATTCGCTAGTTTAGTGAATTCACGTGAATTCCCATTGCGTTCGGAATGTGTTCAGAATGACTTCCCATTATCCGAAAATGACCCCCCGTTGCCCGAAATTGCGTGAGATGCTTTAATTCGCAATAACGTGAAACCCATGATTGTGTTCGGAATGACTTCCCTTTTGCCCGAAATTGTGCGAGATGCTTTAATTCGCAATAACGTGAAACTGCACGATTGCGTTCGGATTGCCATTGGATTATACTTCCAATTTCCGTCGTCTGATAAACTCCATTGTATTTTGGGGCCTTATCCTCCACCGAGAACCTTTTGAGGATTCGATTATCCATGGATTTGACAAATGTGTTTCTTTTAGGAATCTCTAGGTCCTCCGACACGACTCCACGGTCAACTTTCACCAAAAGTTGCGCTGGAGGACCCAGAGATTCCTAGAGAGAATACTTCTCTAGGCATTTGTAGGTCTGCCAGGACAATTATATGGTCAGCTTCTGATGGATGTTCATCATCGAGGTGCACAGGAGGACCTAGAGAATTTTTAATTTTATTTGCTGTGTTCTTCCCAGGCTTCTGGAGGAACCGCGTGCGTCGGCCTAGTGCGATAACATTGAAAATCTTTCCTGGCAAAGAGGAATGGAGAAGTCCCGCTCAGTGGCGTGAAGCTGGTTTTGGCAGCGTGGCAGATCAAGCTGGAACTTGCTAGCTCTCCAAACCCAGGCTGACGTCAGAGATGTCTCATCCCCTTTTGCAGCAGAGTTTCGAGAAAACGGTGCCCAAAAAAGCCCCGTGGCTCTTTATCCGCAAAACAGGGACACCTTCGTTGGGCCGAGGGACTCTCTTTTTTTTTTCTTCCAGGGGGATTTTTCCAGTTTGAGGACAAGGGCACGTCCTTTGCCCCCGATCCTTGGAAATGGGGTGGCTCGCAAATCTAATTAAACCCACCCCAAGGGTTTAATTGCAATCGAGCAAATGGGGGAAAGCATTTAAAACGCAGCAATTAGCAGGAACATCGTCGGCTCCTGCTCTCCTAACTGACCCATTTCTCCAAAGGCGTGTGGCGGGAGACAAAAGCTCGGCATCAGCTTCCGGCAGGACGAAAAGAGCTGGGTGGACCTTTCATTTCGTGTCGAGAGCATTGCTTGGCTTCCCTCTCTCGGCCCTATAAGCCCACAAGCCGTTGCGGCACATCGCCACGTATGAGACGCTTTGGTGCAGCTTGCACATGAAAGCTCCCCGTGGATGGCAAAATCCGCTGGACCACGAGTCCCGTTTTCTTCAACGGTGGCACAACATGTGCGCAAGCGCGCTGGTTTGGCCTTGCGCAGGCACTGCCATTGGAGAGATAAGGCCAGGCCACCCGCAAGTCCCGTCTTCCTCAACGGTGGCATGACATGTGGGCAATCTGTGGCTGCGGGCACCCGCCGCCATCGAGGAAAAGGGGCCATGGCCATCCGCAGAGGTGCCAATCCGCTGATGGCGAGTCTGCAGATAGGAAGAGCCAGCTATCTCATTTTCACGTTGCTAGTTGCTGTGTGTCACAACTCTTGCCGTTACGTTCAGTGATATACGGGAAGGAGGATTTATGAGTCACATTGGGGCAACAAATGCGACGGGTTGGTCCTTGGATTCCTGCATGGCAGGGTGGACAGACTGGACGGCCCTTGACGTCCAGTTTCTTACAATCCTATCATTCTTTGAATTAAGACATCAATTGGGGGGTGGCACCATGAGTTGCCACACCGGGTAATGCCAACCTTAGTGACACCACCGGCCCCACCAAGGTACAGCTGGCCTTCCGTATCCACAGAAACAAGCATCCGTGGCTTGCAAATAATCCGAAAAAGTAAAAATTCCAAATAGTACACCTTGATTGTGCCATTTTATATAAGGGACACCATTCTACTATGCCGCTGTATTCAATTGTATTGAATTTAAGAAGCCCCGGTGGCACAATGGTCAATTCCAGTACTGCAGCCACAACATTGTGAGTTTGATCCCAGGGCTCCAAGATCCACTTTTGTCGGTTGGTAAAATGAGTAGCCAACTTGTTGGGGGGCAACTGGCTCACAGATTGTAAACCCCTTACAGACGGCCACGAAGTGGTACAGATATGCAAAGTGCTATTGCTATCAATGGGACTTGAGCATCCATGGATTTTGTTAGCCATGGACGGAGGGGTCCGGGACCCAAACCCCAGTGGATAGCAAGGGCCCACTGTACTGAAAACAGGAGACACCCTTAAAAATAACGAAACAGAGGACTGCAACTACACTAGGCGAGTCTTTCCAAACAGAGGACTGTCTCCTGCTCAAGATTAGATGCCGAGCAAAATGCCATCTGCCTGCTCTGCTCCAACAGACCCGTCCAGCTTTCCAGCAGCAAAACCCGTCTCTCTCACAAAAGATGAGCTTGGCAGTGGCGAAAAGCAATGCCAGCTCTCCCCGGCGGCATCCTTAGGTGGAATCCGGGGCACCTGATAACGCCCCGCTTGCCCGCATTAGCATCAAAGCGCGAGGTGGCCGGCGAAAAAGAGAAAGCTTGCTTTCTGCGTGCGCCGCATTGCAAAGCAGACACCGGAGACACGGCTGGGCACGGCGCCATTGACGGTTCAATAGGTAACGCAGTTAATGGATGAGCTCTGTGTGTGTGTGCGGATTACCAGCACCAAGGGGTCTTTCGGCACCAACTTAACGGCAAAGGAGAGGCGAAGTGGTTTGTGATGATTTTGTTCGTGATGGTTTTGGGGGTGACTAAAAGAAAGAGACGTCTTCCGCTACCGTCACCCTTCGCGATGGCTGCCACCCAGTAGTTGCTTCGGACGTTTAGTTTAAACCCACCGTCAAAAACACCTTTAGCAGAAAATATCGAGAGATAGGGAAATGGTTGAAGAAGGGCCGAGACAGAAAGCGCAAAGGCAGGTTTGTGGCTGAACATCAAGAAAATAAAAAATTAGGGCCACAGACGATCTAGATAATTTTAAAGTAGATGATAAAGAGATTGAAATAGCTCAAAGATTCTTCCAGAATTGTCAATTGGGGCAAAGAAATCAGAAGAAGACTAAGACTTGGAAGGGCAGCTATCAAGGACCTAGGAGGTTATCAGACGAGAGGAATTCCTCTTTATTTCGAATGGAGCCAATTGCAGCCAATTCGCAATTACGTGAATTTGCTTGTTTAGCAAATTTACGTGAAATCTGATTGCGTTCGGAATGCATTCAGAATGACTTGCCATTTCCTGAAAATGACCTCCCAGTGCCCAAAATTGCGTGAGATGCTTTAATATGAAATAACATAAAACCCATGATGGCATTCGGAATGACTTCCCTTTTGCCCAAAATTGCGTGAGATACTTTAATACGCAATAACGTGAAACCGCACGATTGCGTTTGGATTGCCATTAGATTATACTTCCAATTTCCGTCGTCTGATAAACTCCTACAACAAGATCCTGAAGTGTAAAAATATAACATTAAATACTAAAGTTGGGGTTGTCCATAGATCGGGACAGATTATTCATCCATACAGAAGGAAATCTCGAGGCCAGCCTGACCTAGCTCAAAGAGTTGATCTGAGGATAAAGTGGGGGGAAAGCAGCAGAGCCATGTTATATCACTTTGAGTTTACGGAAAGGTAGGGGACAGGAGGAAGAGGCCAAAACATCACATCGGATTAAACTAACCTCCCAAATCTTGACGGTTGGTTGCATTGGGTCCTTGCGCTCTGCCTCTCGGGGGCAAAAGGATTGCAGCAAAATCAGAGAGACACATCTGGGCTTGCAATTCCCTTCCAGGTCTCTGATATCAACCACGGCCTTCTGTTTGGATCTGATGCACACCAGCGGCTGGCTGCCAGCTCCGCTTTCCATTCGCTTGGGAAACTCGCTCTGCTGCTTTTTTGTTTAAAATGTACAAACCTTGGGCAAGGGACACCCTCTCAGCCTCGGAGGACGGTGGTGGCAAACTCTCGCTGCCAAGAAAACCCGGTGATAGGGTCCCTTTAGGGTTGGCGTAAGTCGGAAACGGCTTGAAAGCGCACGACGGCAAGCCACCAAGTGTAGATAATTTGTGTTTATAAGAAAAGGTTATTTTTTTGGAAAAAAAAAATTCCGCTCACTTCAGCATGATGGGAAAATCACTGGCTTTCTTTTTTCTTTCTATTTTTAAAGCTCTGAAGCGGAGCCACCAATGTAAACACAGAGCGGCAACCGTGGAAAACGTGGAAAATAGCCGCCGCGGGGTCTGCGCCCACGCGCCGTCCTTTCTTCCAAAGGAATCGCTGCTCTCCCTTGGCTCTTGAACGAACGGAAATAGAAGGGTTTCTTTTCTGGACGGAGGTTCTTCGTACCCATGCAAGCGGGAAAGAGAGCACCGTCGAGTATCGCTTTGCGTCCTGCGTCCCTTTTGCTTTTCTCCGAACTGTGTTTTTGCGGAACGGTGGACGGGCAATCCCTGCGTTTCAGTGCCTTTCCTTTCTCTCCTGTATCACATAGCCGTCCCTCTGTATCCACGGATTCTTTATCCATGGATATGTTTAAAATGTATATATAAATTTAAAAAAGCAAACCTCTGATTTTTACGATTTTATACAAGGAGCACCATTGTACTAGGCCACTGTATATAATGGGACTTGAGCATCCATGGATTTTGGGATGGAACCAAACCCCAGCGGATACCAAGTATTATATAGTATTATATAGTATATTATATATTATATAGTATTATATACAATACTATAATGTTGGTTAAAATCACACTCCGTTGATCACTTATGGCATTAATTGTTGTTATTGTTGTTGCTGTGCACCTTCGAGTGGTTTCTGACCTCTGGCGACTCTAAAGCGACCCGATCATGGGGTTTTCTTGGCAAGATTTGTCCAGAGGAGGTTTGCCATTGCCTTCCCCTGAGGCTGAGAGAGTGTGACTTACCCAAGGTGGGTTTCATGGCAGAGCCAGGAATTGAATACCGGTCTCTAGAGTCCAACGCTCAAAGCACCACGCCACGCTAGCTTAACGCCTCACGTCAAATCTCCGATCCTAAATCGTGAATCATTAATTCATTAATAAGAGCCAGAGCGGTCGTTTCATTCTTAGTCGATAAAAGACTCAGAAGCAATGCTTCCGACAGGAAGAGTAAGAAAAACCCTGGAAGAGAAGAAACAGCCTGATACAAAGTTAAACCGGCCTTGGTTTTTGCCCCCCAAAACATCCCTAGTAATCTGTATTCCAAGCAAATTTTTTGCACAGAAAAACAGCCGACGGGTTTTTCCAAACTATATTTCAGACGACAACTCCCATCATCCCCACTGCCTCAGTTTGAATGACAACAAGGATGTAAACTTGTCTCGGAAAGCTCACGCTGCCAACGTCTTTCTTTCAGTTTGTCTCAAAGGTGCTACAAGATCTCTCCACATACCAATTCTACAGACGAACACAGCTGTATCTTTCAGCTCATCGCTCAGGGCCGTTTTAGACTAGAAATCCCATGGTCCCCCATCATCTGGGACTGATGGGAACTGAGGATTGCAAGGAGAAAGACATAGACTGGGTCGTCCCTAGCTTCGCAGGTGCCCTCAACCATTTCTAGTCATGGTGCCAACTGGAAATCCATCCATCCCAAAAACCTCCAAAGCAGAGAGTCATGGTTAAGATGGTAAACCTCCCAGACCTGGAACAACTACTACGGAAGACCAAGGAATAAAAATGCAAAGGCGGGCTTACTGTTGAACAGAAAGGAAACAAAAATAAAGACTTTATTCCTGACATTTCGCCAGCATCTGAGAAGAAGATGCCAGCCACAGATGCTGGCGAAACGTCAGGAATAAACTCTTCCAGGACATGGCCACAGAGCCTCCAAAACCCACAAAAAAACTACGGATGCCGGCCATGAGAGCCTTCAACTTCACATTCAAAATAAAGACCACGGGGATACTAGATTCAACCTAGACAACGAAGAAACGGAAGTAGTAAAAGCGTTCTCGTACCTGGGATCAAACATTGATCGGGACGGGGACTGCAGTCAGGAAATCGGAAGATTATTAAGAATGGGGAGGACCCCTAAAGATCCTAAACTTTAAAAATATGCAATTGAACACAAAAAGAACCGTACAAGAATCTATGATTCTACGATTCCAAGCCATTGCTTTTTCCCTATCGTACGTATGTGAGAGCGGGATAGTTAAGAAAGGAGGAAAATCAATTCATTTGAGATGTGGAGATGGAGAAAAGCGCTGAGGATGGCCTAGAAAGGACGAACAAATGGGTCCCGGAGGAGATCTCCCTAGAAGCCAAGAAGACCAAACGGAGGCTGTCATACTTTGGCCACATCATGAGAAGGAAGGACTCCTTGGAAAAGGACAATAATACTAAGGAAGGTGGAGGGAAGTAAAAAGAGAGGGAGGCCGCACGCTAGATGGATGGACTCTGTTACGGAGGACACGGGTATGAATTTGGGGGACCAAAGCAGAGCAGTGGAGGGCAGGGAGTCTTGGAGGTGTCTCATATCAGGGTCGCCATGGGTCAGGATCGACTTGAGGTCAGTTGACAACAACAAGCACATCTCTCCGCCTGACGCTGCCATGTGTTGGTTGTGGGTTCTCCCTCGGCAGGACGGAGATGCCACTCTTGGTTAACAAAAGGCCGGTCAAGGGACGAGGCTCCGATCCTTGAATTATTCGGCCTCTAATTCCTTCGGCTGGTGGTCCCCTTGGGGAACCCAGGCTCCGTCCATCATCTTCAGAGAATGCCACTCACTTCCATGCCAGCATTCTCTGAAGATGCCAAAGCCACAGATGCTGGCACACCATCAAGAATAAACTCTTCTAGAACATGGCCTCGTAGCCCAAAAAACCCACACAGATCTGTCCCTCGAGAGACATCGCCCCAAAAGTGACCTGGTTCGACCCAAATAGCCGAAACTTCTGGCACAAAAGTTAAATTGTAAAGCGGGGTGAGATGTTCCTCGATCCCTTTACAGCTGCGTTCCCAGTAGCTGCCAATAACTCCTTTACCGGCGGGACGGTGATTCGACTCTTAGTTTTTAAACCTGACTTGTGCCGTGTGCTTTCGAGTCATTTCCGACACCCAGCGCTCTTACGGTGAACCTTTCTTGGCCAGATTGGTACAGAAGATGCTTGCCGTTGCCTTTCCCCGAGGCTGAGAGAGTGCGACTTGCCCAAGGTCCGGTGGTGGGTTTCACTGTTAAGACAATGAATTTGTTTTCTCCTTCTCCCAAAGGATGCGGACGAAGCCAAAGCCTCGTCCAACCTGCCCAGATGGGTTGTGCTATCAATCCCACCACCCTCACGCACCAGATTGTGGGATTTAGAGTACTATTCTGTTCAAGACAACCAGAATGGTGTAGTGGTTTGAGCATTGGACTATGACGCTAGAGACCAGGGTTCGAATCCCTGCACGGCTACGGAAACCCAGCGGCTGGTGAATTCCTCACCAACGGGGCCGTAAATCCAAGTTGGGTTTTATTCCACCTTTCAGAGGGGATACCCGAGGCAATGAATCCCTTTAGAGGGTCCGGCCCCTTTGGGGTATCCTCTTTAAGGTCTTGCCTAAAACCTTACCACTAACTACAAGCGCCGTCACGACGCTAACAGCCAGCTGGGGATGATGGGAGCTGAAGTCCAATACATCAACCAGGGCGCCAGGTTGGATCAGGATTTGAAACCACGCCACACTTGGACAACTGAGCCATTCCCAGTTCGCCGAGCGGAGAACAACGCCTTCGCCGCCTCATCCTTTGGCATCGCAAGCCCCGCAAAGGCAATGATCTCGGGTGAGATAAGGAGCGATAATGCGGCAGGGGAGTCTCTTTTTTTTCCCCTCCGCCCTTCTTCCCTTCTTTCTCTCTATTAATTTCAGACGTTTTGTTTGTCAGGGGGGAAATATAATTAAGATCCCAGACCCTTTGGACTGACGGCTGAGCCTGTGCAAACACAAAAGAGATGAGGAGCTTCGGCTTGTTCTCCTTCCTTAAAAAGGCACGATCAGAGAGAAAGCGTCGCCACAAAAACCCGGTTCCCCCTTCCCGCATCTTTTCGTCCTACTTTGCTTTTCCATCGCAAGCTTTTTTTGTCGAAACCTTTCTTCTATCCATCCCAACAGGAGCTGGGAACTCCAGGTTTCGGAAGGTTTGGATGGAGCTATCCAAACTTTTGGATGCGGTTCCCAAATAGGTTCAGGAGCACCGGGATCGCTCCGTTGAGTCGACCTCAATTCACGGCGACCACGAGACACCTCAAATGGGTCGATTTTCTTTCTACCAGCTCTCTTCGCTCTCCGTCTCGTACAGGACGATGGGAAATACAACGGTATGGAAGACCCTCGTGTCGGTGTTCAGTGTTATATCTTTGCGTTTGATGGGATCTTTTTTTGTAGCTGCCCTTCTCAGGCTTAGTCTTCTTCCGATTCCTTGAATGCGACAATCTACGTCCTGACTGTTGATGGATCCAGGCCATGAGAAGTCTTCGCCTTTTTCAATGTCGCAATTTTCTAGATTGTGTTTATGTAAGACGTCACTTAATTTGCCGATTTAATTTCATTTTGCTGATGGTTTAACTGATGTTTTAGGGGAGGGTGGGATACTGGGAAATGGGATTGCGTGGATTTTAACTCGTAAGCCGCCTCAGTAGTCACTGACTTTGGAGTTTATCATGAGACCGAATTCAGGGGTATAACGCAATGGCAATCCGAATGCAATCATGGGGTTTCACGTTATTGCGAATGAGTGTATCTCACGCAATTTCGGGCAATGGGGGGTTATTTTCGTGAAATGGGAAGTCATTCTGAACGCATTCCGAACGCGATCAGATTTCACGTAAATTCGCTAAACTAGCGAATTCAAGTAATGGCGAATTGGCTCCATTCACAATTGAGAGAAATTCCTCCCATGTGATAAACTCCAGAGAGGCAGGATATATATAAAAGTATCATCATCATCATCATCATCATCATCATCATCATCATCATCTCCAAGATCCCCCGTCCTCCATTGATTTGCTCAGGCCCATGTCTGCACTGGTTCAATCCATCCGTCTGACCTGCGGCTTTCCTCTCTTTCTGCTGCCTTCTGCCTTTCCTAACATCATTGGCTTTTCTAGTCTTCTCATGATGTGGCCAAAGTATGACAGCCTCAATTTGGCTTCCAGGGAGATTTCAGACCCTGGATCTGTTCCCGAACCCATTTGTTTGCCTTCTTCCCCCTTTCCTATCCACTTCGAAAGAGGAATGCAAAGTCCGGTACGAAGACAAAGACCAACCGAAGCGGCACGGTTGGAGGAGACTCCATCTCGATACCGATTCTCCAGCCGAGTCTCCAGTTTCCATCCGCCGCACTCCTCTCTCTCTCTCGAGCTGAAAGGCACGGCTTTGTCTAAATGAAGTCTCGCTTACCGGGAAGTTATTAATCATTCATCGAGGCCTTTTAATAAGCGAGGCGCTTCTTCGTCTCGATCGCCTTCCCGCGCCGAAAAGAAAGAAAGAAAGGAGAGGATAAACCTGCACCGTTCTTCCTATTTTAGAGACGGAGGGGTGGAAGTAGGGAGGTAAATCCTTGCCTGTTTCATTCAAGTACACAGGGAGAAATTATTATTATTATTAATAATAATAATAATAATAATAATTTATTTATAACCCGTCTCTCTCTGTCCAAGACAACCAAGTCCTTTCCATCTAGATATGAGAAAAAGACTCAGCATTCCTCCCTATAGTCAAACATCCTCAAGTATTGCGGAGAAATTTCTTTCGTGTGCCGAAAAACACATTTCTTTCCCAGCAAAACCTTGCTATCTCCTTGCATGGGAAATAGCATTTTTGGTGTCGAAAATATTTTTTTAATGCAACCCCCCCTCAAAAAAAAGACCACATGTAAAAACCTATCGTCTGGAAAGAAAAGGTTTCCTGCAGGAAACTGGGTTTTCTGTGCAGAAAAATTGGATTTTTATTTTTCGGGGGGAAAGGTAAAAGGTTTGCTGCACAAGAAGGAATGTTTTCGGTGTTTTGTGTGCAGAAAAACCACATTGTCTATGTGGGTTCCTGTACAGGAATCTGTGTAGAAAATAGGTTTTTGTGTTGAAAAAATACATATAAAAACCTGTTATCTGTATAACATGCAAAGGGAGTACCGTAAAGCTCTGGTGCCGCAACCAACTACAATTCCCAAAATTGCATCGCAATGAGACAGGGCAGTTAAAAGTGGTGTCAAAGCGGATGGTTTCTGAAGTACGGATGAGGCACGAGTTAACAGCTTTGGGACCCAGTCTGGGGAGGAAAGCAGGACAGAAATAAATAGTAGTAGCAGTAGTAGTAGAAGTATAGCAATGGATAACAAATACAATTTGTGAACCTACCCTTTCGGCACCAGCTAATGAATTTAGTGTAATAGTTTCGTGTGGGTTTTTCGGGCTCTGTGGCCAAGTTCTAGAAGCGTTTATTCCTGACGCTTCGCCAGCGTCTGTGGCTTTGGCATCTTCAGAGAAGGCAGAGAATTTAGTTTAACGTTTAGCATGAACGCTTTGGCGCTAAACCCAACCTTTCAAAGGAGGGGGAAGTATTTGGGGGACACACAAGTATTGCTACACAAGCAAGAACACTTATAAAATAAAAATATATATTCATCTTTCCGATGTCGGAGGGTGTGTTTTTTTGCAACGGCGGGTCCCAAGTCACAGGGGCAAGGAGTCCATTCCGGGTTCGGGCCGGTTAAAAGGCGCTCTCCATGTTGGGAACTGGGTTCGGCAACCTTGGAGAGATCTGCTTCAGTCCGCCGCCTTGACCCGAGAGCCAGCGTTGTCCTGTTGTGTCTTCCCATCCGTCCGTTTCGGCATCGCACCTTCTTTTCGGGGATATTGGGCGCCTTGAGCATGTGGACGGCGCCTATTTCTGGCTGAACCCAGGAGAGTTCGTTCTCTCCTCCCCGACTCTTGACAATGGCGTGCCTGACCTTTCCCTTCTCGATCTGCAATGTCTTTCTGCTCGGCTGCCGACTTTAGCCCTGACCTAAGTGTGTCTAAATCTGGAAAACGCCGGTGGATCCCTTATGCGCGGTGACACACGGATAAGCCACTGGGGGATTTACGGGCCGCATCGTTCCTCCGCCTCCCTCTTCCCACCTCTCTGGCATCCTGCATGCGCTGCTAAAGAGAAGCCAAAGAAACATCAGAGATAAGGGGAAAGAAGGATGGACTTTCAGCATCATCAGGAAAACCAATAGCTGGAATTATGTCGGTGCCTTACACCAGTATAAGTCTATTATTATTAAAGTGAGCCCTTGGCATCTGCTGGGGTCGGTTCCCGGACCCCTCATAGATACCGAAATCCGAAGATGCTCAAATCCCATTAATTACAACGGCGCAGTAAAACGGTATCCCGTATATTAAAGCTTTGCTTTTAGAAACGTCTATATTTTAAAAATTGTTTTCCAAACCGTGGACGCGTGGCAACGAATCCACGCCAGGTTCGATCGCCAGCTCCAAAGGATCCTCTCTGACGTCCGTTCCGAAACAGAACGATCCGTTAACGCCAGCAAAATCCGGGATGGATTCACCGCCCCGCCGACATGGAGTCACCGGAAGCCGGCGGATATTTTGAATCGAATTTCTGTATTATTATTTTTTTTTAAATCAAGAGGTGGGATGAAACCGTGGCAGAAACCCAGCTCAGACTTTTGTCGGCAGAGGAGTCTGGAATAAAATCCACATTTGGGGATTGAAGGGATGTCGCCGTTTGCGGTGAAAAACACAGTTTGCAACACAGAGGAGAAGCAAGGAGGGACATTGGCAACAGGGGAATCCAAGGAAATCTTTGCCGCTTTCAAGGAACTGGGGACTGACCGGTCGAATGGACGGGATCTCTGCTTTTGGATCTCTGTCCAGCCGCCGGCGGCGTGTCTCCTTTCACATTGATTGACAGCTGTCGCAGATTGACAGCTGTCGCTAAGCAACCCAGGTCTGGGTTCATCCGGTTCTCTCCAACTGGGCTTGGGAAGCCAAGGCGAGGAGCATCTTTTAGTGTGTGTTGTGTGCGTTGTGTGCGTTGTGTGCGCCTGCATTCCCTGGCCCAGCACCAAGGCTGCTGCTAAGCAACACGACTCCATCCTGACTTTTCTTTTGGGCTGAAGGAATGGAAATACATTTTGGGAAAGGGGAAGGGAGGGTATATATATATATATATATATATATCATTGAGGCGGAAGGAAAAGAAAAAGTGTTAAGTGGGGAAAAGGATTTCTCGACAATCGATCTGGAGACAGGGGACAGGTGGAACCCATTTAGAAAACATACAAGCCCTGAGATTTTAAGCGAAGGTGGCGGATAGGTCCAAATGAGAGCAAGGTGAGAATATGGGCCGCGATTCTATGCATTTATCTATCATTATTATTATTATTATTATTAATCATTATTTATCATTATTACGATTCTATGTCAAGTCCCCCGTTACGAAACTTTCAGAACCCGGTGCTACCTCTTTCGGAAGTGCAACGAAGTCCGGTTAGTGAATTGCAAAGACGCACTGGCAACGATAGAAACCCTGTTAGGGCTTATCAGATTTGTACTTTGATGTCGCTGCGTGCCTTCAAGTCATTTCTGACTTATGGCGGCCCCGAGTTTTGCCTTTGCCCCCGCCTGAGGCTGAGAGAGTGTGACTTGCGCAAGGTCACCCAGTGGGTTTCCGTGGCTGGCCTCCAGACCGGGTTCGAACCCTGGTCCCCAAAGTTGCAGTCCGACGCTCAAACTCAGGTTTGTACCCGACACCGAATTCGGATTAAAACAACCGTGAATTAAAATTAAAATTAGAATTAAAAAACGATTTCGACGGGATAAAAGAGTTGGGTCAAAACTAACAAAGGGAATGTCAACCGGGAGAAACGGAAAGACTCGGGGTGGGAGACACCTGGGTTGGAAACCAACGCGCGCGAAATGGATTTCGGCGTCTAAGTGGACCACAAGCTGAACGCGAGTGTGATGCTGCAGCTAAGAAAGCCAATATGATCCTAGGCTGTGCCGATAGGAGTATAGTGTCTAGACGGAGGAAAGTCATAGTACCACTCTATTCTGCTTTAGTCAGACCTGGAATAATACTGTGTCCAGTTCTGGACACCACAATTCAAAAATTGTGGAGAAACTGGAGCGTGTCAACCAAAACGGTGGAAGGTGGAGAAACCGTAAAGCCCTATGCGGAGAGACTTAGGGCGCTGGGGATGTTTAGCCTGGAGAAGAAAAAGTTAAGAGGCGGCACGTTTAAATATTTGACGGGGCGTCACGTTGAGCAAGGAGCAAGCTTGTTTTCTGATGCTCCAGAGAACAAGGCACTGAACAACGGATTCAAACCACAGGAAAAGAGATTCCACCTCAACGTCAGGAAGAACGTCTCGATGATGAGAGCTCTTTGATAGAAGATATAGCACGGGTGATGAATTATTATTATTTTTGCCATCGCCGGGTTCCTTCGGAGGTAGCGAAAATCCGGAAGCGGAGTCCTTGCCCCACCGAAGCGGGAGCCGGCATCCGACCCTATTCCATCCATTCATCCCTCCTTCTGGCCTCTTTCTCTCAAGGAGAAAGGATGCGATTGATCCTTTCCTTTCTCGGCGACTTTTTTATCCACTTTTAAGCGCTCTCTTGAATGCTGATAAATACCGACTCCGCAGCGGTAGCCCTCTGTAGGTCAGGTCTTTTTGCAAAGAGAGAGACACACACACAAGAGACGCTCACATTCCCTTAAAAACCCCTCACCTTTTATATAATACGCCGGCCTCTTATAATTCTGGCTGAAATCCCGCTTGTGTCATTTCCAGCGACGCGCTAAATCCCAGCTTACGGCATCTTTTCCCGGGGTTTCGTTTTTCGGACGCTGCCCCCCCCGTCTCCCCCCCCCCCCGGCATCCAGGGGCGGTTGTTAAAACCCACCCGACGTTCGAACCCGCTTCTCACCCGTTCGTCAGAAAGGAGGATGAGAAGCCGCAAAGCCGAAAGAGAAGTCCCGTGTGTTTTAAGGGGGAAAAAAGAGAAAGGGAGAGGATTTGGTCCTCCAACGCAGGTGCGAAATCTAGACATCTCTAGGTCCTTCGATGCAACTCCGTGGTCAACATCCCGGTAAAAATTGGCCATAAATTCGTGCTGGAGGGCATACTAATGCCTCGAGAAGTGTTTTCTTTAGGAATTTCTAGGTCCGCCAGCACGACTCGATGGCCAACCTTTGGCAGAGTCGCTTTGGAAAACTTACAGATCCCTAGAGAGAGAACGCATTAACCAAATCCGCAAATACGCTCCGTGTTTGCGGCTTTGATATTTGCGGATTTGATTCATACGTTCTCTCTCGGGATGTCTAGGTCCTCCGGTGCGACTCTATGGTCAATGTTAACCAAAAGTCACACTGGAAGACCTAGAGATTCCTAGGGAGGTGTCCTCTCGGGTAAAAACATGGTGTTTTTGTGGGTTTTTCCATGTCCACGGGGGGTCTTGTGCCCCAAACCCTGGCGAACGCGGAGGGGCAAGGGTAGTCAAATCTGCAAAAGTCAAAGCAAACCGTTGCAACATGCGCACCCCTGACTTTGCAATGCATGCCTATGGTGGAATCCGAAACGTAATCTACTATCAGATTTACACGCACCGAACCTGCCACCATCCCGTTGCCGTCTCAGCATTGTGCACAATCCAAGAGTGAGCTCTTTGACGCTCTTCGTTTTCTCTCCCTCCCCGGCATTGCTGTGTCAAACAGACACTTGCAACGACACAACGGCTCTCTCGGCTCGCCAGAATCCCCCAAAGGGAAACACGACAGCTGAATCTCCCCATGGTAACCAGGCTGCAGATATATCCACTGCCTCCAGTTTTCTTTCTTCAGGCTCACGCTAATATTCCTCGCATTGGGACGTTTCATCGCACCGGTGGCCGCCGGGGACTCCCATGTCAGTGGGGCAGGGAATCCATTTCGGGCTTTGGCTAACTTTAAAGGAGCTGTCCACGGTGCCGAATGCATTCATGGAAAGTTCACTTAAAGCCTGGAGCCGATTTCATAGAATCATGAAAGTCGGAAGAGACCCCAAGGGCCATCCAGTCCAACCCCCTGCCATGCAGGAACTCTCCATCAAAGCATCCCCGACAGATGGCCATCTACTGAAAGGCCTCCAAAGAAGGAGACTCCATAGCAGTCAAACAACCCTTACTGGCAAGAAGTCCTTCCTAACGTTGAGGTGGAATATCTTTTTCTGTAGCTTGCATCCATCGCTCCATGACTTAGTCTCTGGAGCAGCAGGAAACAAGCTTGCTCCCTCCTCCAAATTTCAGTTTCGCCCTTACAAGCGTGCTTTTTTCGGGCATCTAGGAATCACGAATTGGCTTGGAGGAGAAATATAGACCCCAGTGACTATGGAAAAACCGCAAATGACAAAAACGCCATGTTTTTACCTGAGAGGACACCTCTCTAGGAGTCTCTAGGTCCTCCAATGCAACTCTGTGGTCAACGTCCGACAGAGACTGACCATAGAAGTGCACCGGAGGAGCCACAAAGGCCTGGTAAAGGATTCTCTCTAGGAATCTCTAGGTCTTTCGGTGCAACTTTTAGTTAAAGTTGACCAAAGGGTTGCACTGGAGGACCCAGATATTCCTAGAGAGAACATATGAATCAAATCCGTGAATAATCAAATCCGCCAATAACAAAGCCGCAAATATGGAGGGATGAGTGTACAGTTGGCCCTCCTTATCCACTGATTTTTTTATATCCACGGATTTGAGCATACGCGGCTTGAAAATATTCCCCCAAAAGCCTAAATTCCAAAGAGCAAACCTTGATTTTCCAGTTTATATACGGGACACCATTTCGTTGTGCCGTTATATTTCACGGGACTTGAGCATCCACGGATTTTGTTATCCACGGAGGGTCCTGGATCCAAACCCCAGCGAATAACAAAGGGCCCACTGGACTCCAATTGATGCATTATCCCAGAATCGCATTTTTATGCCGCTGCATCACACCGTCGGCTCATCTTCCGCCCGTGATCCACTAAGACTCCTGTAGTGCAGGACTCGCTTAGGTCCACGCCACGAGGATTCAAAACCCGTTCTTCGGTTAGAGAGAAAAGGATATATTTCTGGGGCCGTTTAGAGCGGCAACACAATCCCTGGAGATCCCCGAAGGAGGGTTCGCCCATTACGGATCCCTTTGCCACATCTTATTAGAAGGTTTGTCTCCTATCTCTTATCTTTCATCAATGGGGATGCTTATATAAGAGAAGAGCAGCTATTCCTGTACTAATAGGATTATGTAAGTTTGCCTGCCACCTGTCCAGAGGATGCGGACAATGGGAAGAGAAGGAAGGGGAAAATATCGAGAGAGAAGGTATCTCTGGCCTTGTCTGCACCGATAAACAGCGGCCTTATTTACCGTCTCTCGGTGCCGTCGGCCGCAGCCTAGAACCAACGATCCCACCTATATGTTTTTCCCCTCTTGACAAAGAAATGAGAAAATGCCTTCCGAGATGACCCGACATGCCTCTCCGTCTCGGAAAGGGATTTCTCATCTCTTTGTCAGGAGGGGGGAAAAAATACAGGGTTTAAATCCGCCTTTTGGCCTTGGAAGAGCTGGGCACCATGTCAGAGGGACGGCGGGCCCGCTCCAGGTTTTCGAAGCACTCTCCGAGCTTGCCGAAAGCGAAGGGCCAAGGGATCGCTATCCAAAAACCTGGAAGGAATTTACTGCCCCGGAGACATGGAAGGCAACCAACTGGCCACGACTTGCTGGTTTTCTGACCCTAGGAATAGAAGTAGCATCATGCTTCAACCCAAGGGGCGCATGCAACCCCCGCAAAGGCTGTTTTGTAGCCCCCCCCCAGGGGTTCGTAACACAAAATTGTGCTTCAAAATGGCTTTCCGGGGACCGCGGAGGTCTTTCCTACCACATTTGGAGACCCTCGGTGCCAGGCTTGTCATCGCTGTGATTTCCAACCTCTGGTGGCCCTCTCATGGGGTTTTCTTGGCAAGGTTTTTCTGAGGCTGAGAGACCAGTGGGTTTTTATTGCTTGGTCAGGAAATCGAACCCTGGTCTCCAGAGCTACAGTCCAACTGCTCAAACCACAACATGCTTTCTAGGAGCAAGGGGGGAAAAAAACCAAACACTTTGCAAAACGTTGCAAGAAACGTTTTGCCCCCCCAAAGCCGTAAAGGGGGTACGGGGCAGTGCCACCATTTATTGGGGACCCAAACTAACTCAGAGCAAGATGATGATGATCATCATCATCACCAAATAGTATTGGTGAAAGCGGGCATCACCCTAAGTTTCCACGGCGCTTTAAAATACAATCAATCAAAACATTACATTTGAATCTTTACAACATTAAATCCAGAGGGGGGTCCAATGAAATCCAAAGGCGTACAATCTAAAATATAAAAATTTACAAAATTTGTAACAAATTAGGCAGGTGGAGTAGGGAAAGCGGAGGAGGAAGCAGAGTTAGGGGGAAAGGAGAAGGAAGGAAGGAAGGAAGGAAGGAGAAAAAAGAAGACTATAAAAGAAGAAGAGGAAGGACGATGAGAAGCAAGAAGGAGAAGAAGAAGGGGGAAAGATATCCACGGTTGGCATCAAACTGTAATTCTGCAACATCTCTTCCCTCTCCAAGAGTGGCTCTGCAGATATCACGGGCCAAGTTCACCCGCCGGGCATTTCTCTGCTTTAAAACCAGGATCAAATCCCAACCATCTGTTTTGTGGGATCGCCACTTTAAAAGGCTGACGTCTTTTGGGGGGTCTTTTATGGTCACCGAACGACTGGGCCTAGCAAGGAAACGTCTAATCCTTTGGAAAGCCTCTAACGCTCGCAGCCGGCCGGGGCTCCGACAGTGAATGATGCCTTTTCGGGTGCAGATAATAAGCGCTCCTTTTTTAATTCGTTGGCATCCCGATTGACTTCAAAGGGGCGGGATATTAATAATAATAATAATAATTATAATTATAATTATAATTATTATTATTATCAAACCTTCCCGTTCAAGAGCAACGGAGCTTCGGAAGTTGTCGCCTGTCACCCAGGTCTCTCTCGACGCAAAGTCTCACAACTTGCAAATATTAAAACTGGGACATATGCAACTTATGTTTTCAAAAAGGGTTATCGTTAAAACACAGCTAGACGGCTGCGAATTCAGAGGTGGAAAAGGAGTCTCCGGATATTTCGAACGACATCTCCCACAGAATACGGCGATGTGGGTTGAAGTTTATGGAGGTTGCGGTCCAAAACATATGGAGGGTACCAGGTCCCTTACATTATTGGGTCCAGAGTAGAGAGGAACAATGTCCTCTGGATGCTTTAGCAGAAAGATTGAAATATATATATATATATATATATATATATATATATATATAAGGAAATGTTCTCTGTTGCCCCCAAGGGGCCAGTTCAGATATTGCATTTTGGAAATTTTGGGGAAAATATAAAAGTTATTATTATTATTATTATTATTATTATTATTATTATTATTCCAACTGCAGCTGCCCATAGGACCCTTCTAGTTGCCCCCAATAATAACTTACTGCCAAACAATCTGTTCCCCAGAAAAGTAATGAATTTTAGGGATTTGAGGGTCGGACTATAACTTTAGAGATCAGGGTTCAAATCCTCACTCAGCTATGGAAACTCGCTGGGTGACCTTAGGCGAGTCACACGCTCTCAGCCTCAGAAAACCCCATGATAAGCCCACAATAATAATAATAATAATAATAATAATAATAATTATATCCCGCCTCTCCTTAGGGACCATGACCATAAGTCAGAAAACCGCCATCACAGGCCGCCATAAGTTGGAAATTAGTTAAAGGTACACAACAACGACAACGACAACAACGTTACAGGCAAAAAAGTAACTCCATTCTAGCTATAGTTTCTTGGCGAAGAACCCAGCGGAGCGTCGAAAGCTTGCAACAAGTATTTTGCACATTTCGGTTCTTCCAATAAAGGTATCACTGTTTTGTGGATTTGTGGGTTGTTATTGTCCTCCGTTCCAACTACTTCCTCATTAAGTAACTTATTATAACAAATGAGTTCCTTCTGACACCTGGGTTTACTGCTTTCTTTACGGGGCGGTTCCATTGAAATAGCAAAGCGGCCGTTCAAAAGCACCAGCAACTTCGCTGCGGCCAAGTAAGCATCATCCGTCTCAGCATCCTGGGCTCATGAATCCTGAACGGTGCTGATATTTGTCTGAAATTAAACGCGAATGTTCACCCAAAGCCAGAGGTATAATGCAGCCAGGGCTTATAGAGAGATGAAGGATGGCAGTGGCCGCTGGATCCCATGTCAGTGGGGTTTGGTGAACCCACTCCACGTTTTAATACATACTTTAAAGGGGTCTCCAAGAGTCTCTCGGTCAGTGGTTCCCAAACTTTGGTCCAACAGATGTTTTGGACTTCCCAGAATGCCCGAGAGTTGGCCAATTTGGCTGGAAGGCTTGGGAGCTGATGTCCAAAACACCCGGAGGACCCGAGTTTGGGAACCGCTCCTCTAAACGCTCGTCTCTTTTGCGAATCCGACGCTTGGGAGGGTCACGTTTTGGTAACGAAGAGCCATTGGCTTTGCAAAAGAGACACCCCCGGCGGAAACGGATATCGCCAGAAGCAGTTTGCGGATGCGACTCGACAACTCCGCGGACGTTACGCGACTCGCCCGGCAGCTCTGAGAAGTTAGTCCGGATGTGGATCCCATGTCAGAGGTGCAGCGGATCCAGTCCAGGTTTTATACTAAGCTTTCATGGCGCTATCCAAGACAAACCTGGAGTGGAATCGCTGCCCCACCGACATGGAAGCAAGAGCCTTGAGCACCCCAAAAATGTATTCTCCTTTTCTTTAAACATCATATTTGTTCTTAAATATAGTATTATGTTATTGCATGTATTGTGCATTTGTATTGTAAACCTGTTTTAATGATTTAACTATTTATTCTAATTAATTCTAATAAATATAATTATTCTAATTCCAATTAATATGCAATGCCGGGGGGACGTAAGGGGACAGCATTATGTTGTTATTGTTTGTATTATGTATTTTTATTTTGCGTTGTAATCCCGGCTCATAGGGAGAGGCAGGATATATAAATAATTCCCATCATCCTTATTATTATTACTATTATTATTATTATTAAATTCGAGGTTTCCACTAAATAAACTTGTGATGATTATTTACCCACCTCACGCAAGAAACTCTCTCCCCCGTGTCCAAAGGCAAAATAAATTAAAATATAAATTGACTGCTCAATCCAATCCAATGTTCGCGACTCTTTTAAAACAACCGGCACCACAATAATAATAATAATATGAAACGTACATAAATCATTCCATGCAGAGAGACCTGAAAATCACCGATTTTTAAAAATAAAAATGGCCCAACTGCTATCAATCCAGAGGGAATAACAGGAAAGATCATTGTCGATATTGCATTATCTTTTTAAAAAATAAACAGTGCTCAAATGATGTTGAAACAACTGGAAAAAGATTGGGAAACATGCGGGCAGATGTGCTTACATCACAAAGTCCTACCGGGGTGATCTAGCACAGCTCTTGGCGAAGAACGCTGGGAGTTGTAGTTTAACAATATCCGGATTTGGTGAGGTCTCATATAGTTCTCGTATAACTGGGGTGGCTAATAAACTCCAGGTTTGGGCTAGCAAGAAAAGGCGTCCTCCCAAGAGTCGCTTTCGAAGCACTTTGGAAAGCTCCCAATCTTGACCAAAACCTGGCGCAGGTGTCGGGAAATAAAATATAAACGCATCGATAACCGAGCGACAGAGCAATAAATATACGTTTATTGATACCGATCAATAAACGGATCTTTAAAAAACAACATTTTCTTGCTAAGAAAGGAAGACGTTTCCAAACAACAGCCGTCAACCTGGCTTGGCATCTGCCTTCCCCGGAGACCGAGAAGCAGCAAATCCGCACACATCGCACACACACAACACACACACACTCCACCTGCTCTTTGCAAAAAGGAGAGGACAGAAGGACCCAGGATAACACAGAGAGACACAACAGATGGGACCGCAGCCAAATCGCCTCCCGCCGCAAGATCAGAAAAAAATATAAAAGGCTTAGCAAGCTGTCCCCGTAACCCTCCAGGCGGCGGCGACGACAGCCACGACAATAGATCTTTTCAATATTGCAATAAAATTTTTGCAATAAAGAAGACCCCCCCGACACAACGCAACGCAACGCAACCCCACCCAATCCTTCCCTTACCTTGGAGAGATGCTCCAAGGCGCCGCGACGCTCCTCCGCCAACCTTGCTTTTTCGGCCTTCTCGTTTCCTTCCAGCCGTTGGGTTTCCGACTCCCTGCTCTCGGAAAGGGGGTCGGATCCAAATTATTGATCCCTCTCCCACCCCGACCCTGGATCTGTTCTCAATCCCAATCCCATTCCCAAAACCCCACCCTGTCTAGCCTTCTCTGTCCCCCCAGTTTTCCTCTCTCTTTGCTTCTTCCTTGGCTGCTTTGGCAGCCTCTGCCTGGTCTGCAGCTGCTGAAATGCTGGACAGCTCACGGGAGGACCATAGAGCCGGAGCTTTGGCGTTCGGGCCAGAGAGGCTCCCCCTGCCTTAGAGCGCCCCTCAGAGGCGAAAGAGAAGCGGGACAATTTTCAGGGAAACCCGTCTTAGATCCCGAAAAGCGGCAGGACGCGCTCAAGGGCATTCAATCCGAGGCTCCTCGGGCGTTATCAGACGGGGAGCGTTGTTCTCTCCGTCCCGAGCGGAGCCGGTTCGCGACGGACTCTTCAAGACGTGGGGGATTGGAAGTATAACCCAAGGGCGATCCGGACGCAATCGTGGGGTTTCGCGTTATTGCGTATTAAAGTATCTCACGCAATTTCGGGCAAAACTGAAGTCACTCCGAACGCAATCATGGGTTTTACGTTATTGCGAATTAAAGTATCTCACGCAATTTCGGGCAAAAGGGAAGTCACTCCGAATGCAATCATGGGTTTTACGTTATTGGGAATTAGAGCTTCTCGTGCAATTTCGGGCAAAAGGGAAGTCACTCCGAACGCAATCATGGGTTTTACGTTATTGCGAATTAAAGTATCTCACGCAATTTCGGGCAAAACTGAAGTCACTCCGAACGCAATCATGGGTTTTACGTTATTGCGAATTAGAGCTTCTCAGGCAATTTCGGGCAAAAGGGAAGTCACTCCGAACGCAATCATGGGTTTTACGTTATTGCGAATTAAAGTATCTCACGCAATTTCGGGCAAAAGGGAAGTCACTCCGAACGCAATCATGGGTTTTACGTTATTGTCAATTAAAGCTTCTCGCGCAATTTCGGGCAAAAGGGAAGTCACTCCGAACGCAATCATGGGTTTTACGTTATTGTCAATTAAAGCTTCTCACGCAATTTCGGGCAAAAGGGAAGTCACTCCGAACGCAATCATGGGTTTTACGTTATTGTCAATTAAAGCTTCTCGCGCAATTTCGGGCAAAAGGGAAGTCACTCCGAACGCAATCATGGGTTTTACGTTATTGTCAATTAAAGCTTCTCGCGCAATTTCGGGCAAAAGGGAAGTCACTCCGAACGCAATCATGGGTTTTACGTTATTGTCAATTAAAGCTTCTCGCGCAATTTCGGGCAAAAGGGAAGTCACTCCGAACGCAATCATGGGTTTTACGTTATTGTGAATTAAAGCATCTCACGCAATTTCGGGCAAAAGGGAAGTCACTCCGAACGCAATCATGGGGTTTCATGTTATTGCGAATTAAAGCATCTCACGCAATTTCGGGCAATCGGCAGTCATTTTCAGGTAATGGGGAGTCATTCCGAACGCCTTCCGAATGCAATGGGGATTCACGTGAATTCGCTAAACTAGCGAATTCACGTGAATCCACCTTGGCTCCATTCGAAGTTGGGAGAAATTCCTCCCGTGTGAAAGAGTCCAATGACGTGAATTCGCTAATTCACATGAATTCAAATTAACAACAGCAATAATAATAATAATAATAATATTTATTTCTAGCCCACCCCTCTGAACGAGCAATCGGGGCCGGGTACAGAAAAAGAGTTAAAACGACAGCAGTTCAAATATCCAATCCCACCCCCCAAAAAAGAATTAAATCAAACGACGAGTTCAAACATAGTATAAAATAATATTAACGGTATCAAGTCCCTGAGCTATATGGGTGGGCAGAGGCTGGAAAACGCTGCGACCAAAGTTTGGAGCCGGGAAGGGTTAAGCATCTTCCGGGAAGGCCTGCCGAAAGAGATGCCTCTTTTGGGCTTTTTTTGGAAGCCGTCAATGGATGAAATGAGACTTCCCATTTGCTCGAAATTGCATGAGATACTCTCGTACGCAATAACGCGAAACCCCACGATTGCGTTCAGATTCCCATCGGATTATACTTATACTTATAACGCCCCTAGAGATGGAACCAGCCCCAAGGGCCATACAGTCCAATTCCTTGCCATGCAGGAATACACCATCAAAACACCCCCGACAGATGGCCCTCTCTGTTTAAAGACCCCCCCAAACAAAGAGAATCCAAGGAAGCGTCTTTTACTGTCAAATAGCTCTTACGTCCCTCCTAATGTCGAGGCGGAATCTCTTTTTCCCTGCGGCTTGCACCCGTTGCTCTCTGTCTTTGTCTCTGGAGCAGCAGAAAACAAGCTTGCTCCCTCCTCGATATGACATTATGACGCCCCATCAAATACTTACACTCCTATTTTAAATTCGTTTTAATTTGGGTTTATGACGTTGGTATTTTAGTTAAGGTAAGGGATAAGGGGAGATGTAATTTTGAGTTGTGTAGGTGTTATGTGTGGTTTATGTATTTTCTTGTAAGCTGCCTGGATCCTTTTGGAAAGGTGGGATATAAATAAAATCTATTGTTGTTGTTGTCGTCATCATCATCATCATCATCTCTTAACCGTCTCTTCTCCGGGCCAAACATCCCCAGCTGCCTAAGTCTTTCCTCATAAGGCTTTATAGTTTCCAGACCCTTCACCATTTTAGTTGCCCTCCTTTGGACACATGGCTCCAGTTTCTCCGCATCCTTTTTGAATCAAAGTGCTATAGACTTATGTTCAACTTATGACTTACGTCTACTAGGACCCCTAGATCCCTTTCACACGTCGTCTTGCGAAGCCAGGTGTCCCCCATCCTATATCTCTGCATTGTGGATATGGGAATTTATGTCAGTTTTATGTCCTCGACAGAGAGGCGAGATATAAATAAAACGTTTTATTTTCTTGTTCGCAGCGAAGATGGAAAGAAGGGGTATTCATGTAGGCAAGGCCCTCGTCCTTCCGTCCGCGTCGGTCCTGGGACACAAAACCTATCAAAGTCGAGGAAGAACAACAGCAACAACCTCTGGACAAAATATAGTCCTCTGGTTACCCTTGTATGGTTTTGGACATCTTTGCCTGACGAAAAAGCCCGTGGAGCTTCAAAAGCTTGCAACATGCACAATATGTCGGCTTGAGAAAGGGATCACTGTTTTGAGGATTTGGGATGCATTTGTACGTAACACTATACAGGCCGAGTCTCCATAATCCTAAACGTTTGGGACCAGAGGTGTTGATTTTGGAATATTTGCCTATACGTCGACTACGGGCCATTCTCTTTTCTAGATCTATCCGTTCCCATTTCTACTCCAACTTCTCCAGGGATTGAGGGAGTGTGGGGGGGGGGGACCCTCGGCTCTTTGTTTTTATTTCATCCTAAAAGGAATTGCTTTAATTTAAGGAAACCGCCAGGGAGCTCGCATCTCTCCCTTTCCATGCAAAGAAATTGGGAAAACGGCACCGGAGCAGCGTCGGCGCGCGGCTGCCGAGTAAGGCGGCGGCAAATCCCAGGGGGATAAATGAAAATCCCTCAATAAACGGGTACGCAGCCATCATAAAGCCTGCAAACTCCTGGCATAAATCAGGAAAGGAGGTCTGTTTTTTCCGAGGGGGTGGAGGAGGGCCGAGGACTGCTCTTTCCTCTCGGGGAAACGGTGACCATTTCAAAACGGAAACATGTCAGGTTGTGGGGCTTGGATGCCCGTAAGGGGAGGTGACCACGAAAGGAAAAGGGGGATATGTCGGGTACTATACGTGGGTAGTAAAAAACGAAATGCAGAGGTACAAACGGGGGACACCTGACTTGATAGCATTACGTGGCAAAGGGACCACGGAGTCCTAGTAGGCCACAAGTTGAACATGAGTCAGGAGTGTGATGTGGCAGCTTAAAAAGCCAATGTGATCCTAGGAGGTACGCCTTTTCTAGACTGGTACGGATGTAATAATGAGTACCACGCTATTCTGTAAGTCAGGCCTTACCTGGAATAGTGAATATTGCCACAATTCAAGAAGGATATTGACAAGATGGAGCATGTCCAGAGGAGGGTGACTAAAAACGGCGAAGGGTCCGGAAACCACCAAACCCTGTGAGAAGCGGTTGAGGAAGCTGGGTATGTTTACCCTGGAAAATGAGAAGATTAAGGGATGATACGGAACCCACGTTTAAATATTTGAAAGGACGTCATGTCGAGGTTGGAACGAGCTTGTTCTCTGCTCCAGAAAACTGGACCTGAAACAATGGATCCAAGCTACAAGAAAAGGGACCGGTTATACCCCCGGCCGTTATTTTCTCCGTTCTCGCCTTTCCGCTCTTCTTCCGTTTTGCAAGTTGCGGAAAACCGTCAAAAGAAGGTGGAGGGGAGAGACCCAGACCTTTGGAAACTGAGCCACTGTCCTAAGAGGAGGGAAGAGAAAGAAGAGGCGGCGGAGTTAGGGGAAAATAAACCACCTGGAAACGGAGAATTGCGGATGCCGTCAGACGGCTGCACCAGACGAGACCAGCCGGGGCCAATTTCGAGCTGTCCTTTTCTTTCTGCCCATGAAAAATTCATGGGCCTTGGCAAGGAGCTGTGTGCAACGCCTGCTTGCTTGCTTGCTCTCCCTCCTGCTCTTTGCTAATGCTGTCCTTTAAAGGCCTGCGCGATCCCAGATGGCTCTGTAAGAAGAGCAAAAGGCGTCGTTCCTTCCCAACCGAGGGGCTTTGTTCCAGGTCCCAAGGGACTCCGTTTACGCACAATGGCATCTGTGACAAAAAGTGTGGCTGCTGCTGGTGGCCGGCTCCTTGTAAGCCGCCGCCACGATGGGTTGCAGAAGGATATAATCTAGGTCTTAAATATATAAATGCACTAGATCCTGCATGATCCTGGAAGCTAAGCGGGGTCAGCCCTGGTTAGTACTTGGGAGGGGAGACTGCATTTCGGAGGAAGGAACCGGCGAAACCAGCTCTGAGGATCGCTGGCCTATGAAAACCCTGCGAAATTGTATGGGCTCACCATAAGTCAACTTGAAGGCACATCCTGAGATGTAGTGGTTTTGGTGTTGGACTACGACTCCGGAGACCAGGGTTTGGTTCCCGGCTTGACCGTGAAACCCACCGGGTGACTTTAGGCAAGTTACACTCTCTCAGCCACAACAGGAGGCGAACCTCTTGTGAACAAACGTTGCCAAGAAAACCCCGTGGGAGGTTCGCCTTAAGGTTGCCGTAAGTCACACAACCACAACCAAACAAATGAAGTGCGTGTCCTCAAGGGGGACTAAAAAAATACACAAGGAGCAAAATGCTTCAGCATCCTTTGGGATCCAGGACAAGCTTGGAAATGACATGAAGGTACACAACAACAACAGGTATTATCGTCACAGTTACAGATACCCCAAAAGGCACCAGATCCCATCCGATCTTGGAAACGAAGCAGAGTCAGCCCTGGTCAGTACTTGGATAGGAGACCACCAATGGATACCGGTGGTGCTGTAGGCTATATTTCAGAGGAAGAAGCTGGTAAAACCACCCCTTGAGCCTTCCTTGCCTAAGAAAACCCTGTAAAACCCACGGGGTCGCCATGTCAAACAAGCCGTTCGCAGGCGTACGCACACGGACACATCCTAGTTTATAACATCACAGCTTCCAGCTCCTACTTTTAAGGGTGGGTTTGCTTACAGACATATTTCTCATTTTTGGAATACGGGCGGTCGATTTCAGAAGAAAGGGGAAGACACGGAGCGGGCTTTTAAGGCCCGCTGTAGGGAAACGTCTCCGCAAAAATTACGGGGCAAAGAACGGGGCAGGCCGCGAAGAAAACGGGTCGCGTTTTCTGGCCGCGTTTCTCGTTCGAAAACAAAGACGCTCTCGGTCTGGAGTCTTGCTCGGGGCTCGGCCAGCATCCAGTTAGTGACATTTGTGCGCATAAGTGTGGCTTGTATGGCTTATGCCCCTTTTGTGCTTTTACGCTCAGTCCCCAAACCTCCCCACGGAGGCTGACGCTTGCTTCTTATCGTGGGAAGGGGGGGAAAGGATGAGATATTACAGACCACGATGCTCTGGAGGAAGAAAAAGGAGTCTGGGTGGACTCCATCCCATTCCTTTCCGCACCAAGCGGTGTCCGGCAGCTACTATGCGGTGTGAACCAATCCCCCACATTACACACATTAGTAAGCAGCGACAACAAGGGTTTGCTATCTGCCGGGGATGGATGAAGAACAGGTACAGGTACGCTAAGGTGTCTTACCTGGAGCGTAGATCTGTTTTCGGGTTCGGCTCCAGGATCCCCCAGCCGCTATGGCCGAACCGGTCCCCGTTGTCATCTTCCGCGGCCCTTGAACCCAAGTTCTGAAAGAGGAGGAAAAGAATATGAAACCTTATAGTTATTATCATTATTTCAGTCTCGATCGGACCTTCGGGCCTGGATTCGACCCAGCACTCTAGGAAACAGTGGGATCATCAGGTTTTGGACCATGTCCCACGTTTTGTTGATATGTAGTCGTTTTATTTATACGTAGTCATTTTAATTGTTGTATTTGATGATAATATTAATTGATTTTTATCTGTAAGCCGGCTTGAGAAAGACAAGGTGAATAATAGCATCATAGAGTCATAGAGTTGGAAGGGACCACAAGGGTCATCCAGTCCAACCCCCTGCCATGCAGGAACTCCCAATCAAAGCATCCCCGAAATAATGATGATGATGATGATGATGATGATAATAATATAATTTAAAAATATATTCCACTCTCGCAATCCTACGTATGGCAATGTCATTCAGACATATCCACCTATTCATGGCAGTGGATTTTCATGCTCCGGCATTTATGGTTTTTCAAACTCCGGCAATAATAAATTCCTATCAAACCAACCTATATATTTTTTAAAATTGCTTACCCAGAGGGACGGGATATAAATAAATAATAATAATAATAATAATTAATAATTATTATTATTAATAATTATAATAATTATAATTATTAATTATTATTATTATTATTATTATTATTATTATTATTATTATAAGATTTTTAACCCACACTCTTACAGGCCTTGTTCATACCGGTCAGGCCAATCTGTTTCCTTTTAAAAATAAATAAATATTTTTTTAAAATTAAAACAAAAAAATGGGGATTATTATTATTATCATTTAAAAGATCTATCATCATCATCATCATCACCATTATTAATAAATATAATTATTATCACTCTATAATAATATTACTGTCATCATATCATAAAATTATATACGGTCCATAACATACTTCCTTATTCCTGTAATAATAAATGCCTTGTCCCCCCCCCCCGTAATTATAATTCAAAAGTCATATTTGATTGTGATTGTGATTGTGATTACAATAGAGTATCTCTCATCCCTATCCTATTTATCATACCGTTCCATACAAACGGGAACAAATTCTTAGTACATTTCGTCATCCGCTTATATTACGATCTTTTTTTTTTTACAATATATTTGAACTGGGGACCACACTTCATTTCCCTTATCAATAGACCTTATCAGACGTCGGAAATTGGAAGTTATAATCCAATGGCAATCCGAACGCAATCGTGGGGCTTCACGTTATTGCGAATTAAAGTATCTCACGCAATTTCGGGCAAAAGGGGAGTCATTCCAAACGCAATCGTGGCTTTTACGTTATTGTGAATTAAAGCATCTCGTGCAATTTCGGGCAATGGGGGGGGCTCATTTTTGGGTAACGGGAAGTCAATCGGAACGCATTCCGAACGCAATAGGAATTCACGTGAATTCTCTAAACTAGCGAATTCACGTGAATTCGAATTGGCTCCATTCGCAATAAAGAGAAATTCCTCCCGTCTGATAAGGTCCATAGTCACCTTGGTATCAGACCAATCTGCGGGCGAAGAAGAAAAAAGGGGAAAGGGAGGTGACAAGATATATTTCGATCCTATATCCAAAATATAGGATGCCGGACACCTGGCTCGGCAGCGACGCAAGGGACCAAATCCATCAGGTTTGGACCGAAATCTAGAACGGATACAGAGATGCTGACGTTGCTCATGAAACATTTGGAAAGCTTCGTTCCAACGGATGGATTAGCCGTGGCTTTGAACGAAGGCCATCGTGGTGCTTCCAGGACTCAGGGTCCCAGTATTCTGTTTTTAGGACTTTTAGGATTAAACGTCACCGTCAACTTTGCAAAGGACCGACGCTTCCTCGAAGCATATGCAACATTTCTCTTGCGACGTATGTTTGTATGAAAGGACGAATCGGGGACAGGGTTGCCCTTGGCCCAATGTTGCGACGGTTTCAGACTTGCACGGACCAGCGGCTGCTCAGGTGTGTAGGAAACGGCAAAGACCGGAAATATATTCAGCCGAGGGACTTGATCCTAACAGGATTTATTATTCATCTGATTTATATCTCACTCCAGATCTCATCGGGTTCAGAACGGCGTGCAGGAATTTTTTTATTTCATGTGCGGGGGGCACAAAATCCAATATTACAAAGGAAAGAATAAGTGGGGTGGTGAAGACTATTGGGTTGGATCCACATTTGTGCCCGTCGCTGTCGCTGTTGGGTACCTTCAAGTCATTTCTGATTTACGGCGGACCTATTATGAGTCTGCTGCTTGTCTTCTGAGGCTGAGAGAGTGTGACCAGTGGGCTTCCACAGCTGACCAGGGATTCGAACCCTAACCTCCAGGGTCATAGTCCAACACTCGACCCCACGGATTTGGTCGCCCTTGTTGGGAACCTTCAGCTCATTTCCACCTTACGGTGAACCTCTCAGAGGGTTTTCTCGGCAAGATTTATTCAGAGGGATTTTTCCTCCGAGGCTGAGAGAGTGTCACTTGCCCTCGGTGCCCAGAGGGTTCCCGTGACCGAGCTGGGATTTGAACCCTGCTCTCCAGAGTCGTCGTCCAAGGCTCAAACCACAACTGGATCCCCACGTTTATGCTTGGGGTTGTCGTGTCCGACTTACGGAGACCCTAAGGCGGATCTATCCTGGGGTTTTCTTGGCTAGATTCGTCCAGAGGACTTTTGCCGTGGCCTTTCCTGGACGCTGAGAGAGTGTGACTTGCCCAGGGTCGCTCGGTGGGCTTTGTGGCGGAGCGGAGAACCGAACCCTGGTCTCCAGGGACGTAGTCCAACGCTGAAGCCACTATGCCATGCCGGCTTGTCTTAGACTTCATCCCACCCTCCAAATGGAGTTGGACTATGTCTCATCAGATTATTCTACCGATAATCTTTTCAGGACTCCCTTTGCAAAAGACGTTCCTGATCCTTCAGAGCGAAGGAGGAGAGGTTGGCATCCTCCGAGGAGGAAAGGTGGCAGACTGGTTGGCATCTATCTTGGCATCTCAGTCGACATTTCACGGCAAGGACACACTTTTTCTCGCACAGACCCATATCCACGCTGTCAAGAAACGTCTGGATGATAAACGGCACCCAAGTCGCGATTAATGTAGGCACCGTCGCAAAGACTCAGGAATCAGGGGCAGAATAAAGATGGGCAGTTTGTTTTTGCAAAGATATTATTTTCATCGTGAAAACGTTTCTCACAAAAGCATCCTCGGAAGACGGACACTGGACCTCCAAATGCATCCGAGGAAGTAGACTTAAGTCTACAAAGCTCATGCTGCCAACGTCTTTCTTTCAAGTCTCAAAGGGGCTACAAGATATCTCCGTATACTGATCCCACAGACTAACACGGCTATATCTTTTGAACCGAACCTCTGTTGCCGTCATTGGTGGCCCCTTTCGCCCAATATTTTTTTACCCCGGTTGGTATTACGCTCCGAGTTTTTGAGCCGAGAGAGATCTTTCCTAGTCGTATTAGCCGGGGATCAAATCTGGGGACTTCTTCTAAAACTAAAACGCCGATGTCCCCCTCCCGCTTGGCGTTGCCGGGTTTGAAAGAGGGCTTCTCGAATCGCTTAAGCCTGGCAATCAAAAATTTCAAGGCAATAAGGCCGCGTGTTATTAGCAACCGCCAAAAATCCAATATTTCCTAAGCCGGCTCCCTAAGACCTCAAAATCCCCGCCGTGCGAGAAGGAAAATAACCCAAACGAAGGAGGCGGAAAGGTGCCGTTCTCTTTCCCTCCTCATCAAGTATAGATTTGCTTCGTCGTTTTCATCGTGGGGGGGAAAAATACACACAGAAAGCCTTCAAGTGTCCTCACAGCATACGGGAAGGTCCTTTGTTGAACTACGGTTCCCAGAATCCCCTGTCGAGAATGGGCCAAGACAGACTGCGTATCTGACTCTCTTTTCAGTGCCACGTTGGCACCGATGCGTTGCTCCATCCATCCATCCATCCAAGCACCTTCCTTTGACTTCCAGGATGAAAAGGGAAAGGCTGAACAATTCGCAATTCGCTTGAATATATTCCCAGGGCCTGCATCCGTTCCTGCATTTGACAAGGGATCATTATAGATCTTTCCCCGGATAGGCGAACTGGCCATTTTTGGACCGTAATGAAACCATCCTTCAAGCAGCCCCGGAGGAGTTGTCAGCTCTGTGCCGTCTCCGGATAGCTGCTAGTCGGATGCAGAATTGGAGTTCGGAGACTGGTTTGGAGGTTGGAAAGAATATAAGGAACAGCGGACGAACAACAAATCTGGGATCCCTGAGAAAGTCAGGACGGAGAAGAGGTTAAAGCACAAGGGGAACTGTGTGACTTTAAACAGAGGCTGGATGGTCATCCGTCGGGGACGCTTTGATGAAGAGTTCCTGCATGGCAGAATTGGGTTGGACTAGATGGCCCTTGGGGCCTCTTCCAACTCTATGGAGTTTATCAGACGACGGAAATTGGAAGTATAATCCAATGGCAATCCGAACGCAGTCATGGGGGTTTCACGTTATTGCGTATTAAAGTATCTCACGCAATTTCGGGCAAAAGGGAAGTCCTTCCGAACGCAATCATGGGTTTTACGTTATTGCGAATTAAAGCATCTCGTGCAATTTCGGGCAATGGTTAGTCATTTTCGGGTAATGGGAAGTCAATCCGAACGCATTCCAAACGCAATAGGAATTCACGTAAATTCACTAAACTAGCGAATTCAAGTGAATTTGAATTGGCTCCAATTGGCTTCATTCGAAATTCCTCCTGTCTGACAAACTCCTGTGACCCACAGTCCATGGACAGCCTCTGAGGATCTTTTTCAGATGTCCCAAAGGACCCCCCAAAGCCATATTTCAATGACAAATTGAGAAGCTATACACAATAGGTCTTTCTCGGTGGCCGCTCCTAGTCTCAAGAATTCCCCAAGGAGCTTAGAACAGTCCCTTTTGTACTGATCTTCAGCTATTTAAAGCCAAAGCTTTTAAGGTAGTTTGTTGTTGTCACTGCTGTTATTGTTGTGTGCCTTCGTGTCGTTTCCTATCATGGGGTTTTCATGGTAAGTTTCTTTGGAGAGGGGTTGCCACTGCCATCCGCTGAGACCGAGAGACTGCGACTTGCCCAGAGTCACTCATTGAGTTTTCAAGGAGGAACCAGGATTCAAACCCTGGTCTTCAGAGTCATAGTCCCAAGCTCAGGTGGCTGCATCACTGGCAAATGGGCATTGTGTCACCATGGTTAGGTCTGACATCTCATGGAACGTACCCAGTTGGTACCCAAGACTTAACTGTGGTTTGACGCCTCAGGTCTGACATTTCATGGAACGTACCCAGTTGGTACCCGAGTCTGACGCCTCAGGTCTGACATTTCATGGAACGTACCCAGTTGGTACCCGAGTCTGACGTCTCAGGTCTGACATTTCATGGAACGTACCCAGTTGGTACCCGAGTCTGACGCCTCAGGTCTGACATCTCATGGAACGTACCCAGTTGGTACCTAAGTCAGACGTCTCAGGTCTGACATCTCATGGAAGGTACCCAGTTGGTACCCAAGTCTGACGTCTCAGGTCTGACATCTCATGGAACGTATCCAGTTGGTACCCAAGTCTGACGCCTCAGGTCTGACATCTCACGGAACGTACCCAGTTGGTACCCAAGTCGGACGTCTCAGGTCTGACATCTCATGGAAGGTACCCAGTTGGTACCCAAGTTGGACGTCTCAGGTCTGGTATCTCATGGAAGGTACCCAGTTGGTACCCAAGTCGGACGTCTCAGGTCTGACATCTCATGGAACGTACCCAGTTGGTACCCAAGGCTTCACTGTGCCAATGTGAGCCTGCATTTTCAGGGGGGGGTCCCTCAAGGGCCGGAGAGTGTGCCTGGCAAAATCTTTCGTAGCCCCGAGAAAGTGGCCCAGATATTTCTGCAACTATAAATGCGGTTACACGTACTTTTACACACACACAGACACACCAGTCCTAATCAGTAGCTGAATCCCTCTGTCCTTCGTCTCCATCCATCTTGTAATTGAATTGTGTGGCATCGCCAGCCCCGAGCTCCAGCGGGTCAAATTGAGATAAATGGCTCCAGTCCGCTCGCCGGAGGAGACCCGGCTTGCTAGAGAGGAAGGAAGCAATTCTTTGGCCAAAAAAAGAAAGAAAGAAAAAGGGAGAAGGTTTGAAGACGAGTTAACGTAATAGCCAGGTCTTTTCGGATCAGTCGGTGTTGCATAAACATTAGAGCCAAGGCTCGCCGACGTGCCTCCGAGGTTACGATGCAAAGAGACGACAGAGACTGGAAAGGAAAAGGAAGGTTGCAACGCTTTGGTAAGTTTGGAAACCCCAAGCTAAAAGATTCGGGGCAAGGTGACCGGATGTCCGAACCACAAAGGAGGGCAAGGCCCAGCAAAATGTAGGACCTTTCAGAACAACGGAGTCCACTCCAACATGAACGCTAAAAACACTCATAGAAATGCAAGTTTGCGCTTCTTAGTCACGCTCAAAACGGCTCCATTTGCAAAATTTAGACAGGTCCCCGAATTCCGTTAGTATTTTTTCCAGGATGCAGAATTTTCTTTAGCTTTCCGCGCTTTGTCTTTTCAAGCTGTATTTTATTCTTTTAAGAAGCAACCTGTTTTTTTAAATATCGGAATAATGTAATTCCATTTCAACGGACCACTTTTTCTATGTTTTTTCGTTGCACCGTTCTTCTAATATCGAGAGCTGCTCTGAGTCCCAGCTCCGGGGCAAGAGCGGGATACAAATAAATATAATAATAAACGTAACAAGAACAACAACCCTCTCTCCGTTTGGTCCGCAAATGTTTCGGGACACCCACACCTTCGCTTGAAAAGGATGGAAACGTACGTATCTTGTTTGCCGGAAGAGACGTTACGGAAAGATCCCTTTCTCTGGAGGCAAGCAGCCTTTGTTCCTCCATCTCCATGGTATTTCATTTCACCCAAGGACATGCTTTCACGCCATACAATGCACAATGTGCCATTCGCTTTTCATTGCCAAAGGCCACTCTTCTTCCATCGATCGAGAGGCAAAGGCCTCCGCACGTGGGCAGAAATTGGCGCGGGGACGCTCGAGTGCCACGCTTTGCCACGTCGCCGATGGCGTTAGACCGAAAACCGACATCCCAACACAACCTAACAGGTTAGAAAACAAAGGAAACAACACGGAAACCGAATCCAGGCAACTGCGGCTCATTCAGTGGCCGATTTTCTGACTTGTTGAGGCTGCACAGCCTCCAAAAATGCCAACGCACATACGGTCCGGAGTTTAAAGGGTGAAGGGAAGACCGGTTTTGGAGACTTTCAGGCAATTTGTTCCCAAAAAACAGACGCAAGCTCAGATAGCTGAGCGTGGATTAAAGAATCCTAGAGTCGGAAGGGACCCCAAGAGCCATCCAAACCATCCCTATTCTGCCACGCAAGAAGGCACCGTCCATGCCGTCCCAACTGACGGCCATCCAGCCCCTGCTTAAAACCCCACAACGGATATCAAATGCAGAACTGGGTTCGGTACGAGGCTATCGTTCTTTTCCTTTTCAAAAAATAATTTTGGGTGGGTTTTTCGGGCTCGGTGGCCATGTTCTAGAAGAGTTTGTTCCTGACGTTTCGCCAGCAACTGTGGCTTTGGCATCAGAGAATGCTGGCATGGGAGAGGTGTGTGTGTGTGTATATATCTATATATATGTGTGTGTGTACAGATATACATACATAAATGTGTGTGTGTGTACAGATATACGTACACAGTGTGACCCCGGGTTGGTATATACCCAACTCTCTTCCATGCCAGCATTCTCTGAAGATGCCAAAACCACAGATGCTGGCGAAACGTCAGGAATAAACTCTTCCAGAACGTGGCCACAGAGCCCGAAAAACCCACAAAACGCAACGAAAACCTCCGACTTGACATTAGAAATAATTTTGCTTTTTCAAGCGCAATTCCAGTTTTGAGCCACAGAGCAAGTACAGAAGGGGAACGGTTTCACGGATCGGAGGACAAAGCGGCCAGTTATCAGAGAATCTGCAAAGACCAGTAGCTGCCAAAACCCATTATCATACAGACCCTCGACGCTCACCTTGAATCCGCCTGCCTTGGTCCACTTGCTCTCTCCCAAATGGCTTTATTAAGCAAACGCTCTTTGGATCGCATCCTCCGCCGGTTTCATGGGTTTTAAGATTTTGGTCTCGGACTCCCCCGGGAACGCTCCTTGTCAGCCAAGGAGGCAGTGATGGATGAGAATCCACTTCTCTTGCCCCGGGGAAGAAAGGATGCTCTTGAGTTGTTGACCTGCCGCCTACACGACTGACAAATGTCGAACCCAAGATACAAAAGGACAAAAAGCAATTGTCCTTTTCGAGCAATTGCCGTCCTGGTGGGGTTGTTGGGATGGCATCTTGGAGTAGAGGCATGTAGAGAGATCTCGTAGCACCTTTGAGACTAACCGAAAGGCAGACGTTGGCAGCATGGGCTTTCCTAGACTTAAGCCTATTTCCTCAGATCATAGAATCATAGGGTTGGAAGAGACCCCAAGGGCCATCCAGTCCAACCCCATTCTGCCATGCAGGAACTCCCAGTCAAAGCATCCCTAACAAATGGCCATCCAGCCTCTGCTTAAAGACCTCCAAAGAAGGAGACCCCACTACACTCCGAGGAAGGAGTGTGTTCCACCGTCGAATAGCCCTTACTGTCAGGAAGTTCCTCCTAATGTTGAGCTAGAATCCCTTTCCTTACAGTTTGTATCCATTGTTCCGAGTCCTGTTCTCTGGAGTGGCAGAAAACAAGCTTGCTCCCTCCTCAATGTGACATCCCTTCAAGTATTTAAACAGGGCTATCATATCACCTCTTAATCTTCTCTTCTCCAGGCTAAACATCCCCAGTTCCCTAAGACGGTCCTCATAGGGCATGGTTTCCAGTCCCTTCACCATCTTAGTTGCCCTCCTTTGGACATGCTCCAGTTTCTGCAAATCTTTTTTGAATTGTGGTGCCCAGAACTGGACACAGTATTCCAAGTGGTGTCTGACCAAAGCAGAATAGAGCAGCACTATGACTTCCCTTGATCTAGACACTACACTTCTATTGATGCAGCCTAGAATAGCATTGGTCTTTTTAGCTGCCGCATCGCACTGTTAACTCATGTTCAGCTTATGGTCTACTTGGACTCCTAGATCCCTTTCACACATATAAGTCTCATTCAGCCAGGTGTCCCCCATCCTATATCTGTGCATTTCATTTTTCTGCCCTAAGTGCAGTACCTTGCATTTCTCCGCATTGAATTTCATTTTGTTAGCATTGGCCCACCTTTCTAGTCTATTCAGGTCATTTTGAACTTTGATCCTGTCCTTTGGGGTATTAGCTACTCCTCCCAGTTTAGTGTCATCTGCAAATTTGATAACTAGGCTCTCAATACTGTCATCCAAGTCATTAATAAAGACATTGAATAGCACTGGGCCCAGGACAGAATCCTATGGGACCCCACTGGTCACTTCTCTCCAGGATGAAAAGGAGACATTGCTGAGCACCCTTTGGGTTCGGCCAGTCAACCAATTACAAATCCATGTAACAGTTACCTTGTCTATCCCACATTTTGCAAGCTTGTTTGCAAGAATGTCATGGGGAACCTTGTCAAAGGCCTTACTGAAATCGAGGTATACTATATCCACAGCATTCCCTATTACTACTACTACTACTAGCAGAAAACAGCATGGACTTGGAACAATCCAAGCTGAGGAAGGTCAAGGAAAAAAGTGCAAAGGCAGGTTTACAGCTGAACATAAAGAAAATAAAAAGAATGACCACGGGGGGCTTATATAAATGCAACCTAGACCGGATCCGACAACGGTGACACATAATAGTTTGGATTACTGTAACATACTCTTCTGCGGGGCTGCCCTTGGGCACCGTTTGGAAATTTCGGCAGCCAGGCTGGTTACAAGGACTGTGCGACTCCGTGGCAAAACAGGCTACTGGCCCATTTTTCTGGGAAAGATTCAAAGTGCTTTACCTTTAAAGCCCAACAGATCCAGACTATCTGGAAGATGGTTATCTCCTCATCCAAGCCAGTTTGAACTGCAATAATCTGCAGGGGAGACCTTTCTCTCGTTTCCATCATCCTCGCAGGAACGTTTGGTGAAGAAAACTTGGAAGAGATCCTTCTCACCGAAGTCCCTTCCAAGAGTTGGCTTTCTTTCTGCTGGCAGGTGAAGGCATTTATATTCAGGCAGGTGTTTGGATTTTTAATCCTGGAGCAGGTGTGTGTGGAGTGTGCTTTGAATGTATTTTAATCATGCTTTTTTTTTAAGGCATTTCTTTTTTAAAATTATTGGAATCTTATGTGTTAATCTTGTTGAAGTCATTATAAGCCACCTTGAATCCCATCTCAGGATATAAACTCAATCAATCAATCAATCAATCAATCACATTGCAGCAATGAAGGAGAGCCCACTCAACTTTAAAAATATTTGCCGGTTGCTTCGGGATTTTAAAACGCTCCTTTCCTCTTGTTTCCCCCCAAAATAAGACATCCCCATAAAATAAGACCTAATAGAGGTTTGGCTGAATTGTTAAATATAAGGCCTCCCCCGAAAGTAAGACCTAGCAAAGTCTTTGTATATAAATATACATACGGTATATAATAAATGTTCATTTTTTTTGTTCAATAATAAATGTGAATCTTCTTCTTCATGGCAAAAAAAGACATCCCCTAAAATAAGACCTAGCGTATCTTTGGGAACAAAAATTAATATAAGACTCTGTCTTATTTTCGGGGAAACACAGTATTCTGAATTACAAAATATTGCTTATATACATTCTTTGGGAGTGGTCCGTGCTTTTGCTGGTGGAAAATGAAAGGAAGGAGGAAAAAACCCCGCTAGCTCCATCTCTTGGTCTGTGCAGGAGTTAAATCTGCAAATTTGTACATACAAACAGACAAACGGACTTAAAGCCAAATTTGATCACTAATAGAAACAGCCCATGACCTTCGTTTTTTAAAAATGCTTTGTACCGAATCCATTTTATATTCCGGAAACGCCGCCCCTCACAAGTGGCCAAAGACTGGAAAATTTAAGATGAAAAATTAACGGCGGGGAAGGCTTACGTTGTGACTAATTTTCAGATTCCCCGACTGCCACATAAGGCGGATATATAGTTTTAAATCCTTAGAAGGGTTAAGACTACAGAGCTGCCTTTAAGTGACGTGCGCCAAGATGCCAAGATGATGTACGGTTCCTTACACCTGAAGATTTATGACTTCTAGCTCCTCGTCCTTTTCCTTAACCTTTTAAGAGAACTGCACTCTCCTTTAGAACAGGGCAAATTCGCTTAGGTTTGAAATTGACATTTTTATCTTCCAGTTTCCATATTCCTTTCCATGCGTGCATCTTTGGTATACCAACGAAAGGTTTCGGCTACGATGCACAAACCTCACAGGGCTGAAAGGACATTGAGTCAAACCCCAAACTATTGAGAGATGTCCATCCAGCCCGTTTAAAGACCCCTGAAAGAGAACCCACCACCCGAGGCAATCTATTCCAGCCGAACATCAAGGTTTTCTGGGGCTGAGAGGATGCGACTCGCTCCAAATCGCTCAGGATGTTTCCATGGCCGAGCGGAGAAACCGAACCCGGATCTCCGGTCACACTCCCAACACTCAACCCGCTACAATAGGATCTAACTCACCTCACCGTGGAGTAAACCATTTGCAGCAAGTCTGCTCCTCGCTTGACGCTACTAGTGCTCTTTTACAGGTTTAATACACCAGGCGTACTATGGGAGAAAAACGGCTTGTTGTTGCGAACAACTGTCAGGACGGAATTTGGTAACACAAGACACATTATGTAGAGAACTGGTCTTCTCCACGATCATTTCTTATCTTTTTTTTCATGTATATAAAGGAAAGTCTGGACTAGAGAAATGGTGACTCCATTTTGGGAGCGTTCTGGAGAAGCCATTCAACTCTTAAGCCTCTCCTAAATCAAAGGGTTGTTATTCGAACGAGAAGGAAATGAAATGGGATAAGACTTGATACCTTGAGTATCCCAAAAGACGAGAGGGAGAAAATATGATATCTATATTTGAGGCTTTTCAGTTACAGCGGAGCCTTGGTATCTATTGGGAGTTTGCTTCTAGGACCCTCCCGCGGATACCAAAATCCGTGGACGATCAAGTCCCATTATATACCATGGCCTAGTAAAATGGTGCCCCTTATATAAAACGGTAATATCAAGGTTTGCTTTTTGGAAATTATCTATTTTTCGAATATCCTCAAGCTGTGAGCGGCGGGCTGACTGTACAAGAGCAAGCTGAGAAGTACAAATCGGATACGTTGTACAGCAAGGGTTTGCTCCAAAATGTCAAAAAATGAAATCTCTTGGGAGGTGCGGAGTGAACTTCTGCCACATTTTTGGAGCCTTCCTCCACCAGGAGTCAGGACAGAGAAATATTTATGGTTGGGGGTCACCACAACATGAGGAACTTGTATTGAAGGATTGCGGCATTTGACAACCACTGGAGCCTTTGGATCAACGATATTTATCTGCCGACTCAAACATTTAATGGTGGTAGAAATTAAAGACTGTGTTAGCCTTGAAGCACCTCTGAGAAAAAACAACCTCTAGTAGACTAAGTCGTCCGATGAAGTAGGCTTAAGTCTATGAAGGCTTCTGCAACCAACTCCTTTCCCTCAAAGGTACTACAAGATCTTTTTGAATATTTATTCAAATGGGCTAACCAAGAGGACTCCAACTGACATGCGCTTTCAGCTCATGTGCAACTGTGCTTCCTGGTTCTTGACTTAAATTCTATGCGCTTTTGTCACCAGTGGCCACCTCTCCAGCTGTAACTAGAAGAGTTTAACCACTCTTTATCTCATATCAGGATGTGGATGGGTAGAAACTACAGCATCCCTTCAGGACGCTGGTAGCTACATGTTTAAAGAGTCGGTTGTATGCTTAAACGCTAGAAATAAAATCAATGTGCCTTGACGCAATCTGGCCAACCGTTATGCGCTGGTTTGTACAGCTTTGACTCACGCCAAGCTTCCCGTCCCATTCGCTGGGGTTACGTGGCGGAAATCCTACTAAGATCCTAATGGCATTCCCTTGAGGAAAAAGGTCTCAAATTGACCAGTGAACCCTTTTGGAAATCCCTCCCGATCCATCCTCTCTCACGTACACATACACTACGACTGCCACGCCAGTTCGCCAGGGCATACCCTGAAAAAATATAAGAACAGCTTTTAATTGAGGAACAGAATTCCAATCGACCGATTATAGGGCAGGTAATACTAAGGCCTTTCAAGGCAAAAAAACTCCCGTTTTTGCCTCCGGACACCGTTAAAGTGACATGATGCACCTTAAAATAAATTAAGGGGACTGCAGTTCGCTTTGGTCGCCGAGGGCCCTCACTTCATGCTCTTGGCAAAATCTTCGCCTTTCTTGATGGACGCTTTCAGCTCCGAAACCGCCTCGGCCACCATCTTCTCTTCGAAGGGAGAGATCTTGCCGATGCCCAGGTTCTTCTCGATGCCTTTTTTCTGGGGACAGAGAGAACCAAGGTTGAGGAGGAAGAGAACATTAAAACACTGGAATGAAACGATAAAAGATGAGCGCCGCTTTCGGGCGAAAGCTACCAGCTTCCCTAAATCGTACGGAGACAGCTCCCCGGGAGCCGGAAGGCAAACAAAGCTACGTTTCATACTTCTGAAAGTGTGCCAAATGAGCTTGTCGAGTCCAGATGAAAAGCCTCTTCCGTCTAAGCACTGGTTGACCAAGGAACTATCTATACGAACCCATCTGGATTTTAAGATCACAATCCCAGGCTTTGCTCTCTGTTCTCTCTTTAAATCAAATTAAATTGTTTTTAAGCAATTCTGATGTTTAATACTTACCGTATATACTCATATATCAGTCTAGAAATGTAGGTTTAAAAACTGACCCAAATAACCTGAGTCTACGTATTCACGGGTTAATATAAGTACTGCATATATCAGTCTAGAAATTGAGGTTTAAAAACTGACCCAAGTAACCTGAGTCTACGTATTCACAGGTTAATATAAGTACTGCATTTTAAAGCATACAAACACATATACGGTGAAAGGCAAGAGTTTAATCTGCCCTAAAAGTACTGACCCCCTTCTGCTCATTCATCTCTTTTGTATATGCACTAATAGTTACGTCTGCTGGGGTTATCTATATTCTTTGAAATTGTTTCTTTTACTTCATCCTTTATTATATGTACCTATGTTTTACCCTCTACTTATCCATGGTTCATATCAAAACCCACAATTTTGGCCCCCAAACATGCCTTCACCTTACCGTATATATGAGATCGACTTGGTATGTTTGAGCTGTTTTTGGTTTTGCCTGGAGTTGTTCCGAATCGTTTTATCCGAAGGCACCCCTGAAATCCTGTGTGAATTTGAATAAATACGTGAATTTAGTCATAAATCAGATCCCTTTGGCGAGTATGAAAGAGACGGCCTTTGTTGCAACTGCACCAAGACTACTGAATTCTCTTTCGTACTCACCAAAGGAATCTGATTTATTACTAAATTCACAGATTTATTCAAATTCACACAGGATTTCAGGGGTGCCTTCGGATAAAACGATGCCTGTCCTTTTCGTATCACTCGGTTACCTTTGCGTTCAGATACAAAATAATATAGGGTGGGATATTTAAAAAAATATTTACTCCGTCACCATTGCTTCTTTTATATGCAGCATTCAGCTCTGCGGCTTTACTTTTTGTCCGAATGCTGTTTTGCGTCTTAGGATTGTTTTAACTGGTGTTCGCCCCCGTTTTACGCTGAATGTTTTTTGTCAGAAGACAAGACTATACTATTATTAAATAAACGGTGTACTAGAAGACTCTCTAGATGTGTAGCATATTAAGTATAGCCCCTCCTGGGGCTCTAGTACCCCAAGTAGAAGCGGCGTGGAGAAATAAGTGCACTCCGTTTCCTCGGATCGGACGAAAGAGCACTCGATGACCCCTTCCTTCCCGTTCATGGCATCCAGGACCGAGAAGACAAACCGGGCACCGGCGTAGGCCATGGAAAGGGTGGCCGATCCTGTTGGAACAAAGGGGGGGAAGAGATGTAAAGGACTGTGGACACAAACGCTTGCCTTCCTTTGCCGTCGAGTCACTTCCAAATTATGGCGACCCTAAGGTAAAACTACCAGAGTGTTTTCTTGGCATGTTTCTTCATGTTTGCCACTGCCATCCTCCGAGGCTGAGAAAGCGTGACGTATCCGTTTAATAATAAATATTTGCGGTTACACGCTTGCGCCCCTGAGAAGGCCATAGAAGTCTTATTAGAGTCATTAAGTTTGGACCCAGGGGGCACGGGTTGGCATTAGTTACTGAAGGGTGGTCGCGTCTTGCGGGGGTATAATACAAATAAAGGCTTGTACAGGAATCAGGAAAACATTCTAGGTCTCCATATTCAATGCCACGACTGTGGAAGAGGAGGAGGTCTTCATACCGGGAAGCAGGGTGCGAGTGGACACCCGTCACCATTGGCGGGTAAAACAACAGTTGTGGTTAGTCTGTGCTATGCTTGTATGGGGCTCAAAGACTGCCCCAAACTCACCCGCGCCCGCTTTGGCTTTGACCACTTCTGTGCCAGCCTCCTGAATCCTTCCGGTGAGGGCCGTCAGCTGGTCCTGAGGGAACTCCACTTTGGGTGTACACTGGAGTAAGACAAAGAGGAGTGACCTTTAAACCCCTGGCGACTTTGACGTCAAAGTTTTGTAACATATGGCTTTCTCCCCAACCTTCTAGCAGCGGAGCGTGAGTGCTCTTTCCCCGGAAATCTACCCCTCGGCACCAGGTGCCACGGATGTGCATTTGCTCTAGAGAGTGCCCAAACTCTCTTTGGGCTCTCCATTTTCGTGTGCCTGAAAGTGCAGACTTCGTGAAGTGAGGTATCCTTGTTCCAGGATAAAGTTTGCTTAAAGCTTTTCCAGGCCAGTTTAAGGAGAGGGATTTTAAGCTTGGGGAAGGGAGAGCCCCGTCAAAAAGAAACTACTGCGCAACAGTGGCACAGAGAAGGGAGTTGTGGCTTTGTGGGGAATCCGAGAGATTCGGCCCAAGGTTCTCCGTCTCTTTGCTAGAAGCAACCAGAACGAAGGCCGTGACTGACCTCTACTACAGCGTTAGTATGTGATCTAGCAGAGATCCCTAACATCTGAGTGTGGCTGTGTGTCTCCATCCCGATTTCTACAGGATTTTAGGGGTGCCTTCAGATAAAACGATGCCTTTCCTTTTGTATCACTCAGTTAACTGTCCCATGTTGAAACCTGTGGTGGTTCTTCCTTACTATCTGAAAGCTGAGAAATCATTCCGCTTCCCAACTGGCCTTTCTTTCACGATTCCTGCCGAGTCTAAATTCTCCTCTCATGGGCTTTCCAGTTTAGCTTCCTACATGGCAATGCTGACAAAAGGCATCTTACTAATCTCTCTCATTCACCCCACCTTTTCAGACCCACAAATACTATCACGCTCCAGAGCCACGGGACGCTCCTCCAACACACACCTGAGAAATCAGCGGAATGATGGTCTTCCCCGCATGGCCGCCAATGACTGGGACGTTGACACGAGCTGGATCCAAGCCCTGCAGATGTAAGAGGCAGCTTTCAGGGCCAATTCAGAAATCAAGATCTGGAAGGAGCTGTGTAGCCCACTGGGGAGCAGACATTAGAAGGAACTGGGACTGGAGGAACCATGCAGCCAGCGCACATAGAATCGTGGAATCCTAGAGTTGGAAGAGACCCCAAGGGCCATCCAGTCCAACCCCGTTTCTGCCATGCAGGAACTCTCCATCAAAGCATCCCCCACAGATGGCCATCCAGCCTCTGCTTAAAGACCTCCAAGGACGGAGACTCCACTACACTCCAAAGCAACATATTCCACTCTCAAACTGCTCTTACTGTCAGGAAGTTCCTCCTAATGTTGAGGTGGAATCTCTTTTCCTGCAGCTTGCATCCATTGTTCTGCGTTCTAGTCTCTGGAGCAGCAGAAAACAAGCTTGCTCCCTCCTCAATATGACATCCCTTCACATATTTAAATAGGGCTATCTTCTAATATGTTATGAACTGAGGACAGGGCAAGAAGGAAATGGCACAAAATACTTCCAGCTCTAACCTGATTTTTAAAAAAATCTACTCATGTCCTCGCAGATTGTCATTGTTATCCCTTTGCTAGTATTGTTTCATCGTTTGAAACCGCTCTGGGTTTCTGAAACCGACTTCCGGAAATGCAGCTACAAGGAGGTCCAAGAGTGCGGTAAAATAACCGAGACTCTTGACGCTGCCCCCTCTTTAGTTTCTGAGAGCAAAGCTAATAATACAATTCTGGCTGAGGACCTGGCACCCAGTCAAAGTCCAAAAGAAGTAAGTCGAAACCACATCATGGGACGTCTATTTATGATCCCCGTGGCCCTTTGGTCAAGGTGACAATAATAATATTTATTTCTAGAGCGCAGGCTGCTTTGCAACACTGGAACAAGATCTGAAACTGGCTAGTGACCAGTTTTCCTGGTCTCTAGCCAGCTCCAATAGCTCAGGAGTATCCAAGAGAACCGATTAGGCCTTGTGTTTCTTTCACAAGGCCTAGCCGGCAAAAGGGATCACGAGGCAGCCAACGTCCAAATTCCTTCACAATTGGATGGACAAGGTCCAAAACCTACAACGCAAGAGATCAGAGCTCAGGTCGTCTCGCGCAACCGTAATGTAGTAGAGAGAACGCCAGCTTTTAATTCTTACACATCAGATTCTGTCCTCTGTCCTTGCCTTACAAAGGTCTGAACGTATCAGAAACGGCTCCAACCTACCTTCAGCTCGGCCACAAAAGTATTCGCTCGGACAATGTCCAGGGTTGTGACTCCAAAGATTTTGTTGGGGTTGTACACCCCGTGCTTCTTAAAAACCTCGGAAGTAATGGGGATGGTGGAGTTGACCTGAAAAGCGAGGAGAAATCGATCTCAGCTTAAGAAGGTGACGGGCCGCAGGAAAAGATTTTCGCCCAGTTGCAAAACACCCGCTTCAAGATCCCTCGCCGGGGTCGGCTTACCGGGTTTGCGATGACGCAGATCATGGCTTCGGGGCAGTGCTTGGCGCAGGCCGCCGCGAGGTTAGCGACGATGGTGGCGTTGGTGTTGAAAAGGTCGTCGCGGGTCATGCCTGCAAGACGGAGCATAGACGTTACTAACACTGTATTGCTCCCTATAGAAGTTATATCACACCCCGGGGGTCTTAAGACAGCAATGCCCCGTGCCTTTGCACATAACAGAACAAAGCGGACCAGGAAAAAGCGCAAGGTGTCCTTCCCATTCCTGTGCATTCGGGTCTCCAGTTACAAAGTGGCATCGTGGCACAGGAGTCCTCATTCACAGGGTGGCACCTCTCCCAATAAACTCCAGTCTACTAAAGGAGACCTTCTTGTGGATCCCGCGGTTTGGAGCAACACACGATGTGGAGACGCGGACTTTTTGGGCCGCGGCACCTTCAAAATACCTTTCCCTCGGAGGCTGTGTCAGTGCCAAGCTACAACTTGGGTGCTCAGTGAAACTTTAGAGGCTCTTTTGGAGGAGATGCCATAACCCCCCACCATTCACGATGCTGGCTGAATCTTTTTGGGACCAGGTCTCATCTGATCTTGGAAGCTAAGCAGGGCCATCTTAGTACTTGGGTGGGAGACCGGCAATGAATACCAATGAATACAGTAGGAGGAAAGAACGGGTAAAGTCACTCCTTGCCGAAGAAAACGCTACGAACAGAGGTTGGTTCACTGTCTCTCAGGCAGAAATAGCGATCAAGCTCAGCATTAACTGCGGAGGTACCTGCCCAGCCATCCCAAGCCAACTTGGTGCTCTTCGGTGCCAGCATTCTCTGAAGACGCCAGCCACAGATGCTGGTGAAACATCAGGAATAAACTCTTCTCGAACATGGCCACAGAGCCTGAAAAAAAAAAACCCACGTGGCAGATGACTTACCTGGTTTTCTAGGGACTCCGGCTGGAATTACTACAACTTCACAGCCTTTCAGGGACTCGGGCAGCTGCTCGGGTCCTAGGAAACCTGGAAGAGCGTGACAAAACGTTCAGGTTTGCAGCCGTCTGCAGACAAAGAGGATCCGCACACGAAACTGGCATAGCGAAGAACCGTTCTGTGTCGGTTAAGCAAGCCTTGGGGTCCGGACTACCAGGATGTTTCGTTTAATGCCAGCTCTTGGAAACCTACTTAATTCGCACGGGAACCAGGCAGATAAGACGTTTGTGCAGACATAGGTACAAAAGGCTGGCTTGGAAAAAGGGGCAAGGGTCCCCCAAATGGTCAAAGGTTACTTTTTTTTGGATGGCAACTCCCAGAATTTGCTCAAAGCTTGGAGCCACTTGTGAACCTTCGCAATCCGGTTAAACGGTCAACGGCACCCATGTGTACCGCATCTACTCGAATGTAAGTCGACCTCGTGCGTAAGCCGAGGGCAGGCTTTGGGGCCGAATTTTGAGACGACCCACGGATAAGTCAAGGGTAAAACTTAAGGGGCATGGAACGAAGGATGTAAAGGACAAAGAAAAGGATTAGTAAAGGCTGGATGGATGAGAGTGTAGGAGAGGATCAGTGCTTCCAGGGCAGATTAAACTTTTCTCATTCACCAGGGAATAGTTACATATACATATACTGTATGTATGTGTGTGTGTCTGTGTATATATATATATATATGTGTGTGTGTGTGTGTATATATATATATGTATATATACACACACTTATAAGTAGAGTACTTACACTGACCCGTGGATAGGTCGATTCAAGTTTTTTGGGTTAATTTTTAACCTAATTTTTTAGACTTATGTATAATATTATATCATACTATATCATACCATACTATATATACTCATGTATATATAGTAGTTTTAAACCGTACCGCTCTTACGGCGATCACTTTCTACCAACCGAACGTTTCCGACGGTTTTTTGAAATCAGCGTTCATGCCGACCTGTTGTGTATTTTTAACTAACCTGCCATCGTTTTCATTGATAAACCACCTTGCGTTATTATCTAAAGATAATATCTTCTTTATTATACAGCGGTCCCCCGGGATCCGAAGAAAACCCCAGGTTGCGAAAAAAAAATTCGCAACCCGGAAGCTTTGAAACAGCACGCTTCCGGCGCGCTGTGCATTGACGAAAGCGGTCCCCCGGGTAACGAATGACTTCCGGGATACGAAGGTAATCCTGGAACGGATTACCTTCGTAACCCGGGGGACCACTGTATAAAGAAGAAGAAGAGGAGGGTTCGCAAATTTTTGTGGGTTGGCAACGCGTGAGGCGACGGCGCATACCTTTCACTTCGGCTCTGGTTTCGATGTGGCTGAGATCGGCGGCGACGCCGGGGGTGTGGGCGATATCGTAGAGGTTGAGGCGGCTGACCAAGGGGCTGTTCTTCAGCAAGAGGGAAAGCGGCTGGCCGATCCCGCCGGAAGCCCCGAGAACGGCCACCTTCGCATGTTTCTAGGCGAAAAGAAATTTTAAAATATATAATACGTAAAATGGAGGCTTCTCCCAGGAGAAACGAAGGGGGCGGCTCTCAATCCAGGCCGCCGCGCCGTCGTAACGTCCGTCGAATTGAAACCGTTCAAAGACTCCTGGGATCCAAACTGTCTTACTTTTGTAAACGAAGGCTGCGTCCGCGCTAGAGAAATAACCCGGTTTGGGACCGCTTTAACTGCCCCGGCTGGACCCACAACAAACTCCAATCCCTAGAATCCCATAGCCTTCAGCCGGGGCAGTTAAAGCGGTCCCAAACCGGGTTATTTCTCTAGCGCGGACGCAGCCTTCGTTTACAAAAGTAAGACAGTTTGGATCCCAGGAGCGGGTCCAATATTTAATTCTCTGCGGTCTTTTCGCCGTTCGAAACGCAGGAAAAAGTCCCGGCTACATTTTTGTGGCCGTTTCCCCGGGTTTATTAACCTTATTATTATTAACCTTTATTTATATAGAGCTGTAGGTTTACACAAGTGCTGTACATATAAACTTATAATTAGACGGTTCCCTGCCCTCAGGCTTGCAATCTAAACACTTCTCTAATTTTTAGATGATTTCTCTAAGATTCTCTAAAAAAAAAATAATATTATAACATTATGACATGTATTGTGTATTATGATATATGTAAATTTACAGCACTATATAAATAAAGGTCAATAATAATAATTAATAATAATAATACTGTGTGACCCTGGTTGGGAATGAATATGTAATATAAGTATATTGTAATATATATTATAATATGTGTGCTATAATATTTTATTTTATATTATTTAGTATTATTTGATATTATATTATAATATGCCTCAATTTAATATTTTATTTAATGTTATTTAAAATTATATTATGCCTCAGTTTAATATTTTATATTATTTAATATTATATTATAATATGCCCATTTAATATTTTAACATATTATTATAATTTAATATTCTATTTATATTTTATTACATTATAATATGCCTCCATTTAATATATTATTATATTTTAATATTACATTTATATTTTATTATATTATAATATACCTCCATTTAATTATTATATTTTAATACTCTATTTATATTTTATTACATTATAATATGCCTCCATTTAATATATTATTACATTTTAATATTCTATTTGTATTTTATTACATTATAATATGCCTCCATTTAATATATTATTATATTTTAATATTACATTTATATTTTATTATATTATAATATACCTCCATTTAATTATTATATTTTAATACTCTATTTATATTTTATTACATTATAATATGCCTCCATTTAATATATTATATTTTAATATTCTATTTATATTTTATTACATTATAATATGCCTCCATTTAATATATTATTATATTTTAATATTACATTTATATTTTATTATATTATAATATACCTCCATTTAATTATTATATTTTAATACTCTATTTATATTTTATTACATTATAATATGCCTCCATTTAATATATTATTACATTTTAATATTCTATTTAAATTTTATTACATTATAATATGCCTCCATTTAATATATTATTATATTTTAATATTACATTTATATTTTATTTTATTATAATATTCCTCCATTTAATATATTATTATATTTTAATATTCTATTTATATTTTATTACATTATAATATGCCTCCATTTAATATATTATTATATTTTAATATTACATTTATATTTTATTATATTATAATATACCTCCATTTAATTATTATATTTTAATACTCTATTTATATTTTATTACATTATAATATGCCTCCATTTAATATATTATTATATTTTAATATTACATTTATATTTTATTATATTATAATATACCTCCATTTAATTATTATATTTTAGTACTCTATTTATATTTTATTACATTATAATATGCCTCCATTTAATATATTATTACATTTCAATATTCTATTTGTATTTTATTACATTATAATACGCCTCCATTTAATATATTATTATATTTTAATATTACATTAATTAATATTAATTTATATAATTAATAATATTAATATAATATTAATATAATATAATAATATATTAAATTGACGCATGTTATAATAAAATATAAATAGAATATTAAAATATAAGAATTGAGGCATATTATAATAAAATAAAATATAAATTATAATATGCCTCAATTATTATATTTTAAATATATAATAATTTATATTTTATTATAACATGCGTCGATTTAATATATTATTATATTATATTAATATTATATTAATATTATTAATTATATTGTTAGTATTAATATTGTTAATTATTAATATTGATAATATTAATATAACATTAATATTATTAATAATATAAATATAATATTAATATTATATTAACATTAATATTATATTTATATTTCAATATATTATAGTATAATATAATAATGAATAATATTATATTATATTAAATGTCCTGAAGGCCTCAAAGGTCAGCTCCAACTCTTCTGCGCATGCGCAGTCCTCCCCTGGCGCCGCCTGAGGCCTACTTTCCGGGCGCCTCGGGGCTCGTGTTTCTAACCTGAGCGGAGGACGCGAACCCTCTCCGGAGGGCGGCCGAGGCAGGGACGGTGAGCCGGGAGTACATGGCGACGGATTCAACCACTTTCTCCTTCAGGCGACGACCTCCACTCGGCGAGAATTGGGCCTTCTCGCGAGACTTTGGGACCTCCTTCTCGTCTTCTCTCGCGAGAACCTGCGTGGAAATGGCTGGGGGGGGGAGAGGCTCGGTTTAGTACCTCTCGCGAGAGTTTGGCCTCCTCTATAGGAAAGAACGAAACATCGCGAGATTTTTCCTCCTCTAGGCTAGGTGGCTGTGACGTCACAGTCAGGGTACCCAGGTGGTTCCAGGGTTGCCCTGGCAACGGTTTTCCCAAGGCGACGGTTGCCACGGCGACGGAGAAGAAAGGATCCCTGATGGGCCCTGAAGGTGGGATGGGCTTCCATCCTCCAGCTCTGGCTCTCCCTAGGAACACTTTCACAAATAATGGAAAATATATATATATATATATATATATATAAAATATCTTGATATATATATATTATTTATATATATATATATATATATATATAAAATATCTTTATATATATATAAAATTTATATATATACATATATATCTTTATATATATATATATATATATTTATAATATTAATATATATATAATATCTTTATATATATATATATATATATATATATAATATCTTTATATATATTATATGTTTTTTGTTTGCAAAGCCTAAATGAGGTTCTTAGACTCTTTAAATAAATAAATATATATATATATATATATATATAGTACATTATGGGTATTATATATATATATATATATGGTTCTTAAAACCCTTATTTAGGCTCTGCATATAAATAGATAATATATATATACAGTATATTGTACATTAGGTGTATTATTCTTAGAAACCGTATTTAGGCTCTGCAAATAAATTTTATATATATATATATATATATATTGTACATTATGTGTATCATATATGTGTGTATATATATATATATATATATATATGTGGTTCCTAAAACCCTTATTTAGGCTCTCTACATAAACAAATTTTATATATATATATATATATAGTAACATACGTATTATATATATATATATATATATATAGATGGTTCTTAATTAAAAAAACTTATTTAGGCTCTGCAAATAATTTATATATATATATATATATATATACATACACACATATATTGTACATTATATGTATCTTAAAAACCTTATTTAGACTGCAAATTCATATATATACATATATATATTGTACTATATATATATATATATATGGTTCTTAAAAACCTTATTAAGGTTCTGCAAATTAAATAAATAATACACACACACACACACATAGTACATTATATTATATATATATATTATACACACACACACACACACACATATATATGTATGGTTATTAAATCCTTACTTAGGCCCTGCAAATAAACAAATTGTGTGTGTGTGTGTTGTACATTATACGTATTGATTCTTGAAAACCTTATTTAGGCTCTGCAAATAAATAATATATATATATATATATATACACATATACACACAAACACATTATACATCTTATAGAGCATCACTCTCTAAACCAAAGCCGGAAAACCCTTTTCGGCCTCACATCCGAATCGGACGCCTCTTTCCAAGAAAGATCATTCAGATATTTCATGTAATTATTAATCTAAATAATGTAGTTATTTAGATATTTAACGCATTTGCTTATGTAAATCATTTATGTGTTTTGTGCATTTGTTTATCCACTTTTGTAAACCGCTTTGATCCTTTTTTGGAAAGGCGGTATATAAATAAATAAATTATTATTATTATTATTAATATTATAAAAGACGGCTCTTGCGGAAGGCAGTCTTCCTCCTCGGAAACCCCAGAGTCCCATCAAAAATCTCATTGATATTGTTATAACATTCCTATTTATATCTTTACATCCTTCTTTTCCCACCCGACTCTTCTTCTTCTCCTTTTAGGGTTTTGGGTTTTCCCGGCATCCCGATTCTTCCACGGAGCCTGTTTCCATTCCCGGACGATGACTCCTGCGTTTTCGGAGACGTTCGCCGCGTGAGGACGCGACAACCCCGTCGGATTTCGGGTTCCTCGCCGAGATGGCCGGGGTGTCGTTGTGCGAACCCACCGAACTCTACAATTTGTTGAACCAAGCGAACAGGGTCTCTCGGTTGGCGGAGCCCAACTATCTCTGTTTGCTGGGTAAGTCGACGGAAATTGCGGCGACATAAAACGGGATCCTCGTAAGTTGCAAAGAACGACCCGTCCCTCCGTTATCGGCGCCTTTGATATTGGTTATCAATTATTAGATTGATATGTTCTCTCTAGGGATACCTAGGTCCTCCTCCGGTGCGACTTTATGGTCAAATTTTTAACTCAAAGTCGCACTAAAAGACCTAGAGATTCCTAGAGAGAAGACTCTCCTAAGTCTTTGTCGCTCCTCCGGCGCAAATCTATGGTCGGCGTCTGTCGGACGTTGGCCACAAAAGGACCGAGAGATTCCTAGAGAGGTGTCCTCTCGGGTTAAAAATGTGTCGTTTTTGTTATTTGCGGGTTTTTCCATATCCACGGGGGTCTTGTGCCCCTAACCCTAACCAATACGGAGGGACAAGTGTCTGCAATAACTGAACCGTAGGTTGCAAGTTACGGAAAGTCGTGCCATATATTATGCACAAGTCAAACCAAATAATGCGTTCAGTTCAGGGTGCTTCATATTAAGACGTCGGAGCGGGTTCGGAGAAAAGCAACAAGGACGATAAGACGGACGGATAGGAAAACGTACCCTTGTTTCCCCAAAAATAAGACATTTCCCATAAAATAAGACCTAGGAGAGGTTTTGCTGCATTGCTAAATATAAGGCATCCCCCAAAAGTAAGACCTGGCAAAGTGTTTGCATATAAATATATATATATACAGTATATAATAAATGTTCGTTTTTTGGGTTCGACAATAAACGTGAGTATTCTTCTTCATTGAAAAAAGAAGACATCCCCTGAAAATAAGACCGAGCGCCTCTTTGGGAGCAAAAATTAATATAAGATAGTCTTATTTTCGGGGAAAGACGGGATGAGAAAAGATGGAGGGAACTAAGGGAAGACGGAAGATGGGTTACGGATGGCCCTCTTTAAATACCGCGAAGGGATGAACGAATGGTATACGTAAGATAAAATAGAAAGAACGGAGAAGATTTTAGAAATCTTAATTTAGGAGGGGAGGGGAAACTGAAAGATCTGTCTTTTTACTGTTTATTTTCAGATGCCCGGACCAAGAGAGAGTACAACGAAGACCACCTGATGACGGCGATACGAGCCAAAACGGCAAGTTACCCCCTTTTTGGGGGGATGCGTTGCCTCTCGGTTCCTTTTCTATTTCCCCGAACGTAAGACATCCCCCAAAAATAAGACCTGGTAAAGGTAAATCGATGCTGGCAAAACGTCAGGAATAAACCCTTCTAGGACATGGCCCCATTGCCCGAAAAACCCACAAAAAACTATGGATGCCGGCCACGAAAGCCTTCGACTTCACGTCGATGCAAGGCTTGAAAGTGTAGCTCAACTATATGAAGAGCAAGCTTTCGGCCTCAGAAAACCCAAAGTGGAAAGCATTTTCTTGGGATAAGGAACATGGCAAGGGCTCGTGTGGTCCATGGGCTATGTATATATGGAGCCCTAAAGCCGTTCCCCGTACCTCCGTTCCTCAGACCCAAAAGGAAACGAATGAGAAAAATTGCATTCGCCGCTCGTGGCGGAATACCGGCGGAGTGAGTTTGACCTTAAACGGGGCCGAGATCCCTCCAAGTGCCCTAAAAAAAACCCCCAAAATTAAAACCGGAAGTAGCCTCGGTCGCTTCCGGAGTTGGAAGAGACCCCAAGGGCCGTCCAGTCCGACCCCCCTGCCATGCAGGAACTCTCCGTCAAAGCATCCCCCTTGACAGATGGCCATCCAGCCTCTGAGCAACTGGTTCCAACTGGTTGAACTGGGTTCCTCCTTAGCAGGAATTTTCTCACTCTCTCTGCGCCATTGGACTCACCTCCCTTCTCCTTTATCCCCTTTTCTCCTCCTAAAGAATCCGTTGGGCAAATACTTGGTCCCCGAGTCGGTCAACCTCGAATGCGTCAGGCACTGCGTGGTGTACGACGGCGTCACCAGCTCCGTGGAGGCCGCCTTTGACATGGACTACGACTTGTACGAAGTGGACAAAGAGCTGAAACGTACGTCCGGACTCTTCGTTGCGTTCGTAATGCGTTTGGAATGACTTCCCGTTACCCGAAAATGACCCCCCGTTGCCCGAAATTGCATTAGATGCTTTAATACGGAATAACGTAAAACCCCACGATTGCGTTCGGAATGACTTCCCTTTTGCCCGAAATTGCGTGAGATGCTTTAATTCGCAATAACGCGAAACCCCACGATTGCGTTCGGATTGCCGTTGGATTATACTCCCAATTTCCGTCGTCTGATAAAACTCCCAAGGGGCACGTAATGAAGGACGTAAAGGACGAGCCAAAGAAACCGAAAACGGCGCCAAAGGACTTACAAAATTCGAGCGGACGTAACTATTTGTGCTCCTACTAAAAGCTGGAGAGAGTAGAAGGGGGTCAATGCTTCCAATGCATATGTACATATATACGACTTAAAATACATTACGTATATTGATCCACGGAGAAGTCGGCTCATTTCATTTCGGTCGATTTTTGGACCTAAATTTCTAGACTTATACATGAGTTTATACAGGGTACTTCCCGAGGTCTTCTGGTATCCTCCGAACGTCTCTATTCACGATCTTGTATAAATTTATGACTTTGTATAATTCATTTCTTTGGATGAAAACCCGGAGGATAGCGGCATAGGTACACAACGAACGGCTGGGATTCACAATTGCGGTTACAAATCCGTATTATTATTATTTGTATAGTGTGGTAGGCTTTCTGTAGCGCTTTACCAAGGAGAGACAACAACACAACAGAAACAAAAGCCTTCCGACGGCGCACCGTCTGAAACCACGAACGAGATTACAAAAACAAATACAATTATCACTATGTTATATTGCCGTAACAAAGTTCAAACGATACCGTAAAGGTGTAAACGGATGCAAATACCATCCAATTCGTACAAATATAATTAACGCAGATAATACGGGTCATAAAATCCGGGGAATTTGGGTCCGTCTTCCTCTCGATCGGGATGCAGCGAAGTGACGTTTCCGGTCCGCTCCACAAGCCGGAGATCAACGGAAATGCTACGTCTGTTGAATCCCGACCAAGAAGACTCTTTGTCGCTCGCAGATTTGGGGAGACATTATTAAAGATGACCAATAAATCCAGATTAGGGTCAGGAGTATGTTTATGTCCCTAAGTAGCTGTTAGCGGCCGACGTTTTCTTAGTTAAAGTTACTTTACGAAGGCATTTCCGGCAACGTTTGGAAAGGAACGAGGAGCTCCTCTCCGGTTGGTCCGTGAGCAAGTCAGCGAAGGGAGTTGGCAACCTCGGAGCATGGCCTTTTGAAATTAAAAATAAAATGTGTTACAGACAATAATATAATAATGATAATAAAATTATTTATACCCCGTCTCTCCTTACAGATCAAGGCAGGTTACGGAACGCAATTCAATAAATCTCCTTCTTCTCTTTTCTCCACTTAGCTTACGATGCGGGGACGGACATCAGGCAACTGAGAAACAAGCCACCCTCCGAGGAAAGTAAGTCCGATTTTTATCACGCTCGGGGCAGACTGTATTTACAGAAAACCCCACAAGGGTTTGTAGGGTATCGGGATAAACACGAGCGTGCCCTTTGCTGAGTAAAGGGCCTCGTCCGCAAAACGTTCGGAGCAAACTTACTGTGCTTTTCTCCAGCCTTGCGAGTACGGTACGTACTACGCTACTTGTGTTCCCAAATCCGAAATAGTCCGAAGGCTCAAAGCGTCTTGCCGACGCTCGGGAATTGTCTGGTTTTGGAGCGTTTGGGATCTTCAGATAAGGGAGACGTAAACCGGATACGGTTATATGCGTTTGGGTTGTACGGCGGGGGGCTCGAATCAATGTCTTTCCGCTTCTCCTTTCCCCCCTAGATGCCAAGGACGGATCCGCCGCCCGTTGCGCCCGGGTCGTGCAGCGCGTCACCCGCTTCCCCGTCTTGGTCCTTCGGGGCGGTTACCAACTGTTCACCCGATATTACCATTACCTCCGGACCCAGAAGATATTCTGGATGCCTCGGGTAAGAAAGGGGGTCGGGATGGTGAGGGGCCGTCTCCCGTGTCGGTGAGGCATTCGGTCCACGCTGGGCTTGAGCTCGAATTTTCCTCTCCGAAACTGGTTCACCGTCGTGTTAAACTAACCCGAGAACCCCGTAAAACGTTGCGAAACCCGCTTCCAAACCCAGCCTTTAGCGTAACGCCCACCAAATAAGGGTAGAAAACGCAGGGAATTAGAACCGCGAGGGGCTTTTGGTTACTTGTCAGATCCCCGCTCGGGTCGATATTTCGGAGGAAAATTTGGCACGTGGTTTACAAAGGTTGGGAGCCAAACGTGGGTCCCACGTGCGTTGTAGTTGCCCCCCGTGTCACCGAATTTATACCACAACGTCCGGCCGGATTGTGGGACTTTTTCTTTGCTTCGCCGTGCTGTAATATTTTTGTACCCTTTAGCCCCTCCGGAGATTCAGGGGCCACCTCTGCTCCCGCCTTTGGGGCCCGATGAGGATTTTACACTTTAGTCCCTTCTGGCACAAAAATAAAGGTGATTTTTCTCAGCAACGTCCGCTTAGGGACCAAGGAGGACACCGACAACGTTTCACCAATACGCCGTAATAACTTCTGGGGGATCGTTCTTACTTTACGACACAGACTTCTACAATATCAGGTATTCGGAGGGTCAAGATACGCTGGGAAAAAGGTATAAATCTAGATAGTGACTACATAGAGAGAAGTTAACAACGACAAATCAAAACAAACTTTCTGTAAATTTTTGTAAAAGGGGATCATCAAAACGTTACGATACGCAGCAATTCTCCCCCTTCGAAAGCCTTCGTCTCATTTGTCTCATCAAAACGTGTTATCTTCCTCTTTCTTTCTTTCTTTCTTTCTTTCTAATATACTAACAACGACCTTAGTTGTTTGCTTATACCTTCTCCGCCACACATCTGCTTTTTATCCAAGGCTGCAAATAATACACCGTCTTTTCTTTCCCCCCCCCCCCCCCGGCATCGCCAAGTCTTCTCCCCCTCCAAATTCCAAAAGGATCCTGTCATTTGAACGTCCGGACCAACCTGCCATTAAAAACCGCACAAAGCCACACCTGGATTGCCGCTTCTCTCGGCAGCTTCTCGTAGCGTTGCGTAGTTGCGACTTCCGGAACAGCCGACGTTCCTCGCGGCCCTTTCGTTGCAACCCTGTCGCAGGAAAACCATTCGTCGGAAGAACAGTGCTCAAAGACAACGCTCTGGCTGGCGTCCTATTAGTTGTATACCGACACAAAAGTTAACCGCACACCCCCATATGTCTATTTTGGCTCACGACAGAGTATTTGGCGCTCCTTTCCACCGTCTGTAGTGACCCAAGCCCTCCGTTTGGACCTTCGTCCGAACCGCCGAAGCTCCCCATCCACGGCTCGGAAGAGACCGAAGAGCGGGATCGTTGTCGGGAGGGTTTTTAGGTTTCCGCTTCGCGCCTCCGTCCTTTCACCTGGTCCTTTGGTTCTTCCTCTGCAGGAACTGGAAGCCTTTAAACCTTATCCGGTGGAGATTCTGCCCCAGAAGCTCTACATGGGAAACTACTCCCAAGCCTGCGACAGCCAGATCCAGAAAGATCTGAAAATCAAAGCCCACATCAACGTCTCTGAGGAGGATGGCACATTGTGAGTTGCGCCGTCCCGGGTAACAACGTGCTCGGTTCCCCTTCCGGCCTCCTTTGTGGGGCAGAGGATACACCTTTAGCACCTGAATAGGGACCTTATCAGACGTCGGAAATTGGGAGTATAATCCAATGGCAATCCGAACGCAATCGTGAGGTTTCGCGTTATTGCGAATTAAAGCGTCTCACGCAATTTCGGGCAAAAGGGGACTCATTCCGAACGCAATCGTGGGTTTAACGTTATTGCGAATTAAAGCGTCTCACGCAATTTCGGGCAACGGGGGGGTCATTTTTCGGGAAACGGGAAGTCACTCCGAACGCGTTCCGAACGCAATGCGAATTCACGTGAATTCGCTAAACTAGCATCCCCATCTGTCGGGGATGCTTTGATGGGGAGTTCGGGGTTGGACTGGATGGCCCTTCTTGGGGGGGGGGGTCTCTTCCAACTCTGTAATTTTATGAAATCTCCTCTTTGGCCTCCCCCAGTTTCGTCGGCGACAGCGACAGGCTCCTCCACATTTCCGTCCCGGATTCCCCGGAAGCGAACATCTTTCCTTACTTCAGCGACATCTGCCACTTCATCGGTGAGTGTCTCGGGACGGGTTTCCCCCCGTTGCCTTCCTGGTACGCACAGCCCCCTTTCGCAAGCGCAATCTCACACATCCGGCGGTTGTGGGTCCCCCGCCGAACGTATACGGATCATTGCGGGACCCGTGGGATGAGGAAAGTCGTAAATGATATCACCGTCGAAACAATAAAAACACACCTTTACAGAAAGCGGTGTCTCACTTAGGACCTTATCAGACGTCGGAAAATGGGAGTATAATCCAATGGCGATCCGAACGCAATCGTGGGGTTTTGCGTTATTGCGTATTAAAGCGTCTCACGCAATTTCGGGCAAAAGGGGAGTCGTTCCGAACGCAATCGTGGCTTTTATGTTATTGCGTATTAAAGCATCTCACGCAATTTCGGGCAACGGGGGGTCATTTTCGGGCAACGGGAAGCCGACGGGACCTTTTAAGTCTGGTTTTAGGTTTTAGGAACGGGACCAAACGCGTCCGTACTAGGTTTCCCTTTGGAACGCTAAGCTTTTAGGGCTAAAGACGGGTCCGACGTGACCGTAGACGATATATAGGTCGACCTCATATATAAGCCGAGGGGCCCAAATTACGGATTTTGACGCGAACCGTGGTCGGGTAAGTCGACTCGGGTTTTTCGGGTCCGTTTTCGGACCTAAATTCCTAGGTTTATCGATAAGTCCATGCAGTAAATTGACCTCGGAGTAAAAAGAGCTTCTCTGCTAGGGTCGGTTAGGATAGAAAGATAGAAAATAAAACTATTTCTCCCCGTTTTCAGACACTCGGATACACAGAGAAGCGGTCCTGGTTTTCTCTACGCTGGGCATCAGTCGGAGCAGCACGGCGGTCCTGGCTTACCTGATCCATTCCTGTCGGCTTTACTTAAAGGTAAGCCTGACCTAAACTAAGGACGGCCGCGGCTTCTTTTTGGTCCCTATCCCGGTTTTAATCCCCGTTGCGTCCGCACGGAGGGGCTGCGAAAGGCCCGGAGCCGACCCTTGCAAAACGACGGCCGGAGTCCTATACCGAAGATACCGTCGAGGGTAGATTTGGGTTGGGATTTTTACTTGGGTTGGGAAATTATAGTATTTAAATGTACCGAGTGCCAGATATATTTATATTTAAATATAATATACATATATTTAAATGCCAGGGAGATGGGATTCAGGCCGTGCCATAACTCAATAATAAATAATATCTAAATAAATAAGTAAATAAAATAAAATAATAATAATAATAATAAATAATAAAATAATAAATAAATAAATAATAAAAAATAATAAATAGTCTCGAATATCCGACTATTTTTTTATCCAATTTTTATCCAATATCCAATTTTTTTGCTCCCAAAGATGCTCTAGGTCTTATTTTCGGGGATGTCTTATTTTTCCATGAAGAAGAAGAATTCACATTTATTATTGAACCAAAAAAATGAACATTTATTATATACTGTATATATATATATTTATATACAAAAACTTTGCAAGGAGCTTTCGGAGGTTGAGCTCGCTCCTTCCAAAGGATAAGAAGATAAAGAAAAGGAATATAAATATAAAGAAAAAGGGATTTTTTTCCCCCATTGACTCGTCTTTTTCGCTTTGGTTTCCCAGAACGCATGGAGTTACGTCCAAAAATGCAAGAGCAACATGCGTCCCAACCGGGGCTTCGTGCGCCAGCTCTCCGAATGGGAAGAGCGCATCAATTTCACCCCCATCACCGACGTCTCCGAACCCAATTACTGAAATAATTTAACATTATTTTAATTGCTGGAATTTAATTTTTTTTAAATAAAATGAAACCTTAACTTTGTATATATAGCAGTGTTTATTATTATTATTTCTATATTATTATTATTATTATTATTATTACAGTATTATTATTATTATTATTGTTATTATTATTATTATTACCGGCTTTCCCCGAAAATAAGACATAATTTTTGCTTCCAAAGATGCGCTAGGTCTTATTTTAGGGGATGTCTTTTTCTTCCAGACAGGGAGGTGAGAAAATTGTACGTTCGTGTAAATAATAATAATAATAAATAATTGAGAATAAAATGGGACCAAAATTAATGTTTCTGGACCGAAGAGGCCAAGAAGGGCATATTTCCAAAGTTGGAAGTTGCGGATCTGCCGTTGCGAAATAATGCAGAGGTTGGGAAAGAGGCGACGCGAGTTCGAATCGTAGGAGCGGAGGAGAAGGAGAATTGAGTAATGGATTTGATGCAAAGATTCAGGTCCAGAGAATGAAGTTCGAATGGAGTCTCTTTTGGGCCATGTCTTTGTCGTTGGAGGAAATGCAGGGTGTGTTTGTTAAAATATAAATATATATATGTGTGTTAAAATATATTTAAAATATATTAAATGTTCATTAAAGAACAACATCATCATCATCAACAATAGTAATTATGATAATAATTATAATATATATAAGATATAAGATATAGGTTATATAATATAAAATATAATAATTATGATTAATAATAAAATGTATTAAGTTTATTAAAAATAATAATAAAAATAAAATAATAAAAATATTATAAATCATAAAATATATTAACCATAATAAATGAACTACATTAAAATTTATTAAAAATAATAAAAAATAAAATAATATAAATGATATAAATGAATAATAATATTAAATATTAATAATAATTGATCAATATAATAATAAATATTGATAATAATTATTAATAGAAATTAATAATAATAATAATAATCTAATTATAATAATAGCCCAAAGGTCTCAGACGTCCTATTTTCTTGTATAATAACACTAATATTAATATATCTATAATGTAATATATATATATTATAATATATAATATATAATTAATATATAATATTTAACATTATACAATATATATATATATATATAATATTAATATATAACATAATATATAATATACAATATATATATATATATTTATAATAAACATTAATAATAATTATTAATACAAATTAATAATAATAACAATAATAATAATAATAATAATAGCCTAAAGGTCTCAGAAGTCCTTTATTATTATTCTTGTATAATAATACTAATATTAATACATATATAATGTTTTATATATATATATATATATATACACACACATATATATATTTATATAATATAATTAACATATAACATATATATAAAATATTTTACAATCTATATATATATATATATTAATATATAACATAATATATCATATACAATTAATTAATAAATATCAATAAATATAATAATAAATAATTATTATTAATAGTAATAATTCATATATATCAATATATATTATATATTAATACATATATTACATTAATTAATATATATATATTAATATATATATATATATATATATATTATGTATAAATATATATCAATTAATATAATACTAAATATTAATAATTATTAATACTAAATAATAATAATAACAATAACAATAACAATAATAATATAAATTAATTATAGTAATAGCCTAAAGGTCTCACCCCTTTGTTCTCACCCCTTTAGCCTTCTAGGTCTTTTGGACTACGATTCCCAGAAGCCCCACTCATTCCCTTCCTTGCTCAGGAATTGTGGGAGTTGGAGTCATTGCTGCCATTGGTGGGATGAGCGTAGCCACGCCCACAAGGGGGCGTGGCTTGGGGGTGGGGCTGTGGAAAACAAAACAACAGAGGGACTCCCGTGGGCGTGGCTTATGCCCCCTGGCGCCTCCCGATTGGCTGAGGCGTCTCCGTGGTTGGCGCTGATTGGCTGAGGCGTTTCCTCTCCCGGAAGGGTCCCCTTCATTCTGTGAGCGGCCTCCGGAGGGGAGGCAGCGTCGGGCCGAGGCTCCGCCAGGATGAGGCGCCGGGACTCGGTCAGCGACTGCCTCCGAGACTGGGAGGAGCTCCAGGGAGGCTTCCACAGGGTCCAGGTGAGGGAGGGGGCGGAAGTGACGTCGCCGGGAGAGGAAGAAGGGGGGGCTCCGGGGGATGATGGGAGTTGTAGTCTCTCGGCCTCTGAGGCTGAGAGAGTGTGACCCCAAGGCTCAGACCTTTTTTTTCAAGAAATAGATTGAGAATGTGTGTATATATATATATATATATATAAAAATTAATAATATAATGTATTAAATATTATTAAAAATAAGAAAAATAAAATAAAATACAATAACATTTATTTAAAATTAATAATTATTATAATAAAATTGAAATAAAAATAATTAAATGTATTAAATATTGTATATAATATTTAAATATATCATTATATTTAAGGTATATATTGGTATAAATATATTCCACTGTATCTTTAACTACATGTTTCTATAAATATATTTAACTGTATATTGGTATAAACAGATTTAAATATATGTTTAAGTGTATAGTTGGACAAATATATTTAATTATATAATTTAAGTATATATTTGGATAGATTTATTTAATTATATAATTTAAGTTTATATTTGGATAGATTTATTTAATTATATACTTTTAATTATATATTTGGATAAATATATTTACTTATATATTTAAGTATATATTTGGATAAATATATTTAAATATTTATTTAAGTATATATTTGGATAAATATATTTAAATATATATTTAAGTATATATTTGGATAAATATATTTAAGTATATATTTAAATAAAGAATTACATAGATATATAGATAGATGCATAATATGTATACTTAAATATATATTCAAATATATATTTATACAATTATATTTGAATATATAATAACTAAATATATTTTAAGTATATATATATATATATATATATATGCTTATAATTGTATATATATAAATATATAAGTATAGATGTATATAATCATATTTAATATTAAGTATGTGTATACATATATATATATATATATATAATTATACTTAAATATATAATAAATATAATATTTGTATATTTAAATATATATTTAAGTATATATATAAAATCATATTTAAATATATAATAACTAAATATATATTTAAGTGTGTATATAACATAAATATATTAATAATATATAGTTTTGATATACACACACACACACACACAATATATATATATATATATATATATATAAATATTGCTAGGTCTTTCGGGTGAGTCCTTATATTTAGCAATTCAGCAAAACCTCTCCTAGGTCTTATTTTTTGGGGGACGTCTTATTATTTTTCGGGGAAACTCCAACTCCCATGATCCCATACCCTCGAACCAAGGCCATTAAAGCGGTGCCAAACTGGGTTATCCCTCCGGTGCGGATGCGGCTGAGCAACGAAGAAAAAGCTACAAAGAAAAGCAAACGCGACAACAACAACCCCACAAGCCGGGTGTGTATCGCGGAGGCGTTTTCCTCCCTTGTTATCACAACGCTTTATCAGAACCGCCCTTCGCTCTCTAGCCTTTCAAGTCCCAGATTCGAATCTTCCAATTCCCTTCTTGGCTGGGTTTTCTGATCCGGAAAAGGCAGAGATTTTGCTATTTTATTTAAGGGACGCCGTTTTAACTCCGCCGTTCCTCCTTTGGGACACCCCAAAAATGTGACGTCGAAGGCTTTCGTGGCCGGCGTCCATACTTTCTTGTGGGGTTTTTTCAGGGTACGTGGCCCTGTTTTTACTCTGGAGACAACGTCGGGAATAAACTTTTCTAGGACATGCCCACAGAGCCTCTGAAAAACCCACAGGAAAATCGAGAAATCTTTCCGACTCCTGTGGTTTTGGGGAGCGGATTCAAGCTCCCTTTGCAAAAAGGAAAAATCACAATTTTAGTGGTTTTTTGGGATGGTTCCTTAAGGCCTCGGGACCGACTTTGGGACCGAGGACCGGCCGTAGACCTCGTCCGCTTTGTTTTCAATTTGTACCCGTTAATTCATATATATTTGTCTAAAAACCACCTCAGCCTTGGCCATGTCACACTCTCTCAGCCTCTGGGAAAAGCCACGGCGAACCTCTCCCAGAGGGATTTCGCCCGAGACAACATTGAGATAAATTCACCTTCGGGTCGGCGTGAATGAGAAACGACTCGGAGGCACCAACCTGACCGATTTCAAACCGACGTAAGCGATATAAATTATTTCAAAATGCCGAAAACTACGGGTGCCACAGCAAAGAAGGCCCTGTTCCAGCTATACCTCAAACCTAGAAATATTGTAATATATTTTTAATTTTCTTTGGTGACTGGGAGCCGTCTGCCCCTTATAAATCCCAGACTTATGCTCTCCAAGGGTGGGAAAACAGCATTTCTTTTCCGCGCTTACCCAGGATGAAGTGCCGACGGACGGACGGATATACGCACATTTGGGTTTGTTTCTCTCATTTGCACGGTTATCTGATTCGCCCGAATGTCACAGGGATGTGCCTTTTGAAAGCAACCCTTGGCTAATGAAGGATTTGCGTCACGTTTCTCCGCTCGCCTTGGAAGTTGCCGGCGGTTGCCCTTCGCCGGGATGGGAAACGCTGCCGCGTTGGCCACCGTCCCAAGAGCGGGCGGCTCCGGACGCTTTCCGATCGAGCCATTTCGGTCGCAGTTGCGCAAACCTTCGCCGGAGACGAGGAGCGCCGGGAGTTGCGGTCTTATACGGCTGGAGGTCTGCGTAATTCCTGGCGTAAAAGGAGCCTTCCCGGGACTCTTCGTTGCCCTCTTTCTGCTGGCAAAGACCTTTTTTTAATGCATCGCAATAAGTCCTTTTCACTTAAACTTTTAAAAATTTAAATGGCGCTTTAACGGGATGGACGGTGCGACCGCGTTTTAGTAACAGGTTCTTGTTTTCAGCCTTCGTAAAAGCGCCGTGCGAAATAACAAATACGCGCGCGTCGCGGGTAAGACGGAGACTGTTTTTCTCCCCCTTTTCTGTTCTTAAAAACGGTCTTTATCTTTTCTTATTTGGCCAGGAAACTCACCGGCTCTACAAGCAGAAGTTGGAAGAGCTAACCAAGCTCCAGGACGGGATCTCCAGCTCCATCTCCCGGCAAAAGAAGCAGCTGAAGGAGCTCTCCCTCGCCCTCAAAAAGTACGTTTGGAGGTTTTGGGGTGGATTTCCGCAAACCCATTAGACGCTGCCTCTTAGGTTGTGTCGTTGTCGCTGTTGTGCGAGACTTATGGCGGCCCTAAGGCTAACCTATCATGAGGTTTTCATGGCACGTTTGTGCAGAGGTCCCACACTGGGTTATTTCTGTGGTGTGTTTCCGACCAAAGCATATTTTTTAAAAAATACTTTAAAGCTGTCAGTGGTTGAGCCCATAGATACGGAGGGTGAGCTGTACCCACCTTGAGCTTGTTGGGGGTAAAAACGGTGCCGCAAACGCAACCCTTGAACTGCGAGCGCTCTCTTGCCGTCCCGAACCCCGGCAGGTGCAAGATCTCTCTCTGCGACGAGGCGGCGAAAGAGGACGAGGAAACCATCCGGGAGCTCCAGAGCATGGTCAAAGACCGGCAGGACGTCTTCTTCGAAATGGAGGCCTACTTGCCGAAGAAGAACGGGTGAGGGGGCCGGGTCGGTTGGAAACGGGAGGAGCGCCGCGTCGCGTGGGCTCCCTTTGAATCCTCTCCTTTCTCTTTGCCGTCCAGGTTGTATCTGAGCCTCGTCTTGGGGAACGTGAACGTCACCCTTCTCAGCAAGCAGGCCAAGTAAGGGGCTTTACGTGTTTGTTTCATCGCTTTGCCCTCTTCGTAAAGCCTAGGGACTTATTTTATTTCTTCTTAAGAAAAAAGCACACGTTCTGAGTTCCTTCTAAAAGGTTTGGGTTTAAAATGGACCGGGGTTTCAACTCTTTCCCCCCAGCGATATTAGGAGGTAAACCCATTTCTTTTGGGTTTAAAAACTTGAAAATGAACCCAGAGCTACGTGTGAAGGTGGTGCTTTCCCTGGACTGTCTCCTTCTGCTTCATCACAAAAGCTCTCTCTGGTCTTTCAAGCCCCTTAAATGTTGTCATTTGAACGACTTAAACGTCTTTCGCAGCACCTTCGAGACTAAAATAGTGCAGAAGAAGTTGTAGCATGGGCTTTTGTGGACTTTAAATCTACGCAAGCTCACGCCACAACGTCTTTAGCCTCGACGGTGCTGCGAAATACGCTGAATTTAAGGGGCTGACATTGCAGACTGACACGGATACGACTCTGTGTTGAACGTATTTCCTTTATAATCCGATCTTAAGATCTTAAGCCTTGGAGGTTGGCCTTTGAAGGCCTGAGCCGTCCAGTCCTGGGGCGATACCTGGGGTCCAAGTTATCCGCAGAGCTCAAAAAGGGGGACTTTTCTCCCCACGTTCTCACATCTGATCCACGCCGCTTCTCAAACCTGTCCCTCGCTCAAAACAGGTTCGCGTACAAAGACGAGTACGAGAAGTTCAAGCTCTACCTCACCATCATCCTTCTCATCATCTCCTTCACCTGCCGGTTCCTCCTGAACTCCAGGTGAGTCTGCAGCCCCCTTTTTATTTTACAAGAAACATTTAAAAACAAGCGCCAGATATTTTTTTTAGACTACAGTCCCCGGAGTTACCCCCGGCCAGCCGGACTGTTGGGATTTGTGGTCTAAAAATACCCGCTTTCCCAAGCTCTGGCGTCCGTCGGTTCCTAATCGCCTCTTTCTCGCTGTTTGCCGAAGGGTGACGGACGCCGTCTTCAATTTCCTCCTGGTCTGGTATTATTGCACTCTGACGATCCGGGAGAGCATCTTGATCAACAACGGATCCAAGTAAGGGCAAGCTCCTGTCCGGATATCCTCCTTTCCTTTGAGAGCCTTCATCCTCAATAATTTCTTGGGCCGTCGCGGATATATAATATCAATCACGTGCCCAGTTGGGTTTGTCTGCCTCATGCCTTATCACTGAGCTGTCCGGCTCCAAGGTGGAAAGTTCAATATTGCGGAAGGGTATAGAGGCAAGCGTTAAAAGTGCCCTTGTTGGTGGGGCTTCGAGGCTAATAAAAGTTCCTTTTCCTTCCTTCCTCTTCCCGCTCCGCCGATGATGACTCCTGGTTCTCTTCCCCAGAATTAAAGGCTGGTGGGTTTTCCATCACTACGTCTCGACGTTCCTCTCGGGAGTCATGCTGACCTGGTGAGTTGGAAGCTTACGCTTCCCTTTTGTTCAATGGCTCTGGTTGGAAGAGTTGGAAGAGACCCCCAAGGGCCATCCCATCCAACCCCATTTTGCCATGCAGGAACTCTCCATCAAAGCATCCCCAATAGATGGCCATCCAACCTGTTTAAAGACCTCCAATGAAGGAGACTCCATCACTATCCAAGGCAGCCTCTTCCACTCTTACGGCCAGGAAGTTCCTCTTAATGTAGAGACGGAATCTCTTTTCCTGTAGTTTCCATCCATTGCTCCATGCCTTATTCTCTGGGGCTGCAGAAACAAAGCTTGCTCCCTCTTCAAATATTTAAAGAGGGCTGTCGTATCCCCTCTGAACTGCCTCTTCTCCGGGCTAAACACACCCAGCTCCCTAAAAGTCTCTCCTCATAAGGCATGGTTTCCAGACCCTTCACTCTTTCGGTTGCCCTCCTCCGGACACGCTTCAGCTTGGCAGCGTCCCTTTCGAACCGGGGTGCCCAGAATTGGGCTGGTTGGGAGGCTATGGGAGATGTCATCCCAAACAGCGGCCTTCCCAAGCTCCGAGCTAGCAGCTTATCCTCCTCTCACGTGGCACCGAATTTCCGACGTTTAAACGTTCATTCCTCTTTTCGCTCTTCTCTCCTTCCCTCAGGCCCGACGGACTCATGTACCACAAGTTCCGAAACCAGTTCCTCACCTTTTCCATGTACCAGAGTAAGTGGAGCGATTGCGGAACGAGCCGGCGTGAGACCTGTAGTCCTGCAAGACGGTTTGGACTTCCACTCCCATCGTCTCTGGTCACCGGACCCAACGATGGGATCGCAGTCCACAACCGTTTGGAGGGGGAGGATTTGGGATGACTTGGACCAAAGATCGCGGGATAAAACAAGCGTCTCGCCTTTCGCAGGTTTTGTCCAGTTTCTTCAGTATTACTACCAGAGCGGTTGCCTGTATAGACTGAGAGCCTTGGGTGAGCGGCACAATATGGATCTCACTGTGGGTAAGCGTTCGGTAACATACGACATCCCTTTAAATATTTAAACAATCGCGTCCCCCTTTCTTCTCCAGGCTAAACATACCCAAGTCCCTAAGCCACTCTTACTCCTGCTTTTTGGATTGTTGTCTCCTCTCCTTTGCAAAGCGCTATGTCAAGCCTCTGGCGCTTTTACAAATAAATGTAATAATAAGAATCATAATTGTGAATTGGAACACATGGGTGAGCAAGAGCTTGGGAAAGTTAATCCTTTTAGGAATATGACTCTCAGGCTTTTGGAGGCCCCAAACGTCTCTTTTTTTTCCAAGCTTTTTGTTGCTTCGCAAACCATCTCCGTTTCTGGCTTCTGTTTGGGAAGGTTACAAGATGGTTAAGACTAATACATCCCTCTTTTTCTCCAGAGGGTTTCCAGTCCTGGATGTGGAGAGGCCTCACCTTCCTACTTCCGTTCCTCTTCTTCGGCCAGGTAAGTGATCGGCAGGATATTTTTCTTTGGGTTGAGAGTGTCTCTAGCGCCAACAAGCAGGAATTAGAGGTTTTTGGGGAAAGCGGAATGATAAGAGAGTTGGAAACCAAGCTTGGAGAGGAGGAATAGAGCTTGGCAGGGGAAGGTTGGTCTTTTTCTGCTATATCACCAAGACTTTTGGAAAGATTAAAAGGAAGATGTTGGGGAAGAAAGGGACGGAAACATCCCGGAACGAGCCGAAGGATTTGGAGCCTCCTGTTTCGGACGGCCACAATGCAAGCAGTGACCAAATTTATCCCGTGTTTTGGAACGCTGCAGAAAAGGAAGGCGCCAGAAACTGGGGAAAACGTTGTTCGTAAGCAAGGATGTAAACCCAATGACCCATGCGCTCCGCCTGAAACGGTTCCCTCCCTTATTTCTCTCTAGTTCTGGCAGCTGTACAACGCCGTCACGCTTTTCCAACTCGCCCGACATCCAGAATGCAAAGAATGGCAGGTAAGGAAAGGAAGGAGGAGAGACAAACAGGGCCGGAGAAAGGCTGCCAAACCTTTTGGATGGAGCCATCCCCTCCCGCCGCTTCCCTTCTGTACATCCTTTGCCTCCGCGCATGAGATGCCACGTGTGTGACATTAACAGGATGCCAGATGTTGAGTTTTAACCTTTTTTTGTTGCCAAGTTCGTACCCTCTTCTTGGTTTTTGCTTTTATATAAGCTCCCATGCTGGAGCGGAGATGCAGGTTACAAATGATCCGATCTTAAGAAAGAAATCCAGGGAGGATTTGAATACAGAGTGGTCAGTATATAAAGGAGAAACAGGGGTAAGATAGTTGATGTAGAAGCTGATAGAGAAATATAGATAAGATATATTTAGAGTACTGGTTAAGGGGTATCGTCTTTATCGTGTCATTCTGAAATTTTTTAATTAAGCATGTTAAGGAAACTTATGCTGATTTAAAAAAGGATAGGTTTACGTAAAGAAGTAAGGATTTAAAAGATGGTTTAAGCTATCAATCCTAATCTTGAGTGTTTAATTAATACTTAGATAAGAAAAATGATTAGAAAAATAAGAAAGATGTTAAGAAAACAAAGAAAGACGTTAAGAAATAATATTAGGAATGGGAGGCTGGAAGTCTAAGGATGAGTGGTCAGGTTGAATGGAAAGAAATTAAAGTTGGATAGTTAGAGAATAGTCAATAATTAATATTAGGTATGTATGCGGATTAATATTTGGTAAAATTAATAAAAATTATTACAAAAATATTGTTTTATTGCCCAGGTGCTGATGTGTGGCCTCCCTTTCTTCATCCTCTTCGCCGGCAACTTCTTCACCACTTTGCGCGTCGTTCACCAGAAATTCCAAGACAAGGCCCAGAAGGCCGAGTGACGGGGCCCAGGGTTCGAGTGCCGCCCCCTGCGTCACTCCCTACATTCTCCCATTGGTTGTCTGACCCATCGTCCTTCGTCTTTTTTCGGGGGGGAGCGCTGGTCTTGCTCCCCCGAACAAGGTCTCTGCAGCGCCAGACCGACCGTCCCAGTCCCACCCTTTGCTGAACTGGTGCAAAGGAGGCTTTGTGCGGGTTCTCTCCGCCGCGTAATCGAGGATTGTGGGGAAACGCCGGCGACGCTCCTTGCGTGATCCCTCCCCGCCAAAACAAGGGGTGCCAATTCCACGCGCCGAACGGAGACAGGCGCATAGATCTGGGTTTTGGGATCTGAAAGCACTTGGGACCATTTGCCCGAACCGAACCGGCGCACACAAAAGGAATGTTTTCTCTCCTTAGGACCGTTTTCTCCGAGCCTTGGTCGCTTTCCTCCCAAAGCACGTCTCTTCCACTCCTGTCTGCGCAAACCTCCGAATGTGCAGAAGGACGGTCGCCTTCTCAGTGCGTATCCTGATGCTGTTGGGACTGCAACTGCCCTCGCTTTTGGATTGCAATTCTCAGCTCCGGTTGGGGACGATGGGAGTTGCAGTGCAGTCACATTTCGAGGACCACACTTCCCTCGCCCCTGTGTCTTTTCTTCTGACCAACTGACCATGCCAAGCGGGTGGCTATGTTCCCTGCCTACCCATGAGAAACACATCTGGTGTAAGGCTTCCACCATCGCAAACCATCAACCCCCTAAAATATGATGGTTGCGCGGGCAACACTTAAGGAGATGAGCACTTGATGGAGCTGAGCTGCTGCAGCGTCTCCCGTCCCATGCTGTTTTGGTATATCGTGTGTCTCGGGTGCGAAACCGCCATCTATGAATGTACTCTCTTTGTCATGAAATGTATGTTGGGAAAAAAATAAAGAAAAGGGAAATGCCTTCTTTGTAGCTTGCCCTGCTTTATAGACAAGGGTCGGGGTGGAAAGTTCTTCCTCCCTCGGGAGTACAAAGAGACTTTGCCAAGCGTGCCAGCGAGGCGGGCGCCCTTTTAAAACATTTCCATCCCATGGCAAGGGAGCTAAGGTGTTGTAGTTCAGGGTAGTCCGCCTTGGGGTTGGACTTCGGCTAGATGGCGAGGCAGGGGCCATTTTAAAAGTTTCTCCTCAGGAGTTAAAAGGGACTTTGCCAAGCGCACCAGCGAAGCGGGCGCCGTTTGAAGAAAAATTCTCCTCAGGAGCACAAAGGGACTTTGCGCCAGCGAAAGGGACGGCCGCTTAAAAAATTTCCCCTCAGGAGAACAAAGACAATTTCCCCTCAGGAAAATTTCCCCTCAGGAGAACAAAGACAAAAACTGAGGCGAGCGGCCGTTTAATTAAAAAAAAGTCTCCTCAGGAAAACACGAAGGCGAGGCAAGCTGCCGTTAAGGCAACTTCACCTCAGGATTTAAATTCACGTTTAAAGAGGCGATTCTCTTAAGAAACCGCGGCACTTCTTTCAAAGTATGAAGAACGGGGTTTTAAAAGAAAAACACGACCGCCGAAATGCAGATTTGGTCCTGTCAGACAGAATTTTTAAATTCTGACAGGGAAATGGCGGATAAAAGGGAACGAGGGTTTAGGCGGGAAACCGGCCGATAAAGCAGCGGCTACTGCCAAAATGCCTCTAATAGCTCTAAGATGGTTCAGAAGAACTTCACCGCGCAAGTGCGGAACGACCCATTTGTGTGATTCGCAGAGACCACAAATATATACATATATTTTTTTCCCCCCAAAAGCAAACCTTGATTTTGATGTTTGATTTAAGGGACACCATTTTACTAGGCCATTGTATTTAGTGGGACTTGAGCATCCATGGATTTTGGGTACCCACGGGGGGTTCCTGGACGCCAAGGGCTGGCAGTATCTCACGACTGGAATACTGTGTCCAGTTCTGGGCACCACAATTCAAAAAGGATGGGGAGAAACTGGAGCCATGTGTCCAAAGGAGGGCAACTAAGATGGTGAAAAGTCTGGAAACCATGCCCTACGAGGAACGACTTAGGGAGCTGGGGATGTTTAGCCTGGAGAAGAGGTTAAGAGGTGATATGATAGCCCTGTTTAAATATTTGAAGGGATGTCATATTGAGGAGGGAGCAAGCTTGTTTTCTGCTGCTGCAGAGACTAGGACGCGGAACAATAGATATAAATTGCAGGAAAAGAGATTCCACCTCAACATTAGGAGGAACTTCCTGACAGTAAGGGCTGTTCGACAGTGGAACACACTCCCTCGGAGTGTAGTGGAGTCTCCTTCCTTAGGGGTCTTTAAGCAGAGGCTGGATGGCCATCTGTCAGGGATGCTTTGACTGGGAGTTCCCGCATGGCAGGGGGTTGGACTGGATGGCCCTTGGGATCTTATCCAACTCTGTGATTCTAAGTGTGGAAGTTGAAGACCTGTAGAGCTAAAATGCTCCCGTCCAACTCTTTATTTTAGTTCAGTCTCCCTCCGCTTCCATCTCCCCACTCGCCCCCCTCCTCCCGCCCCAAACGCACGGCCAAGAAAGAGAACGGCGCGAAAGAATCATGGGTTATTTTATTTGAAGAGCGAGTCTCCCTAAAATTATGTACACGGAGCCGACAGCCTGCTCAACCCCCAAATGCACAGATACATGTTGACAGCAGCTTCAGAGTGGCCTGAGAGGCAAAATGGAAGTGAAGAGGAGCGGCGGGGCCAACGTGAGAAGGCACCGCTAGCCATACTCCCCGCCTCTGTTGGCCCAGTATTTTGACAATTTTCGTGGCGTGTCTCGCCACCTAAGGAAACAACCTGGCACTCGGCTGCTGGTCTAAACCAGAATGGGCTTCCCCGCCGAGTGGAAGAGCAAAAAGAGAAAACACAGTTCAATACAGAGAAGTCCTCCTCTGTCCAGGCAGAGAGATTCATTGCCCCGATCTATCCTCGCTGCCCCCAAAATGTTGTTCAGCAATCTGAGGGGAGCAAGAGGATAATTCCTCACTGGTTCCTTGTGCAAATCGTCGCTGCTGACCAGGTCCAAAGCTCCAAAAATCCTGGACAGGAATGCTAAAAAGAAGGAGCTGTTTGACTTTCCGCCCACCCTGCCCCTATTTAACCGCATGGCTGGACTTTAAATATGAGAAATGCAAAAGCCGCGCCTTCCCCGGGGTGCAGGTGGCCAAGCTCCTCCGAACAAGAAAGGCTTCCAGAACAGCCCAGGAAAAGATGCAGCCTGTTTAACAGGCAAAGACAGAAAGAGAGGAGGAGGAGGAGAGAATAGGGATGTTACATATTTTTTGAGCCGGCGGCATCCAAGCCTCACAGCCGTCGAAGCAAGAGAGACAAAGATGGAGTTTCATCTAGAGGAGAGGAAAAGACCGCATACCCCCTTTGGCACATCTGTGCCAAAGTTCCCTCAAGAGCAGCTGCTCCCAGGGGAAAGCGAAGAGAAAGAAAGAAGTACAGATATGTCAGGGTTTCGCTGGTGCTCCCGACTGCGCCCGGCTCGGCCTGGCCTAATGTCCCCCCCGAAGAACCCCACAGTCTAAGAAGGAATGCGTTGGAGACAGAGGAAGCCAAGCTACGGAGCCTCTTCTTTACCCTTCTACCAGCCACCTGAGAAGCGCCCCAGCGACGAGAGACCCCCCTTTAACTCCAGACGTCCAAGGAATAGCGGCCCTTGGTCATGAGTTTCTTGATGTAGTCCACCGCCTGCTGTTGGGTCATCTTTCCGTATTCTGCCACAATCTCGTAGAAGGCGTTCTGCACGTCCCGGGCCATGTTGCGGGCATCACTGGAAGGAGGGAAAGCCGAGATGAGTTCAAGGCAGTGACCAACCCACCAGCCGTCTCCATCCCCAACCGAACCCCGGAACATCCCAACCCCTTCGCTAAAAACAAAACAGAATCATATTCTTGGACTTTCCATAGTCTGCATGGTGCAAGCTGAGTCTTCCGATTTGGAATGCTTTCGATTTCAGATTATTTTGGATTTTAGAATGGCTAAATTTGCATCTACAACGGGTCCTCCACATTTGCTGGGAATAGGGAGGCAGGACCCCCCGAGAAAGAGGAAAACCTACAAATAAACACTATACTCATCCCTCCATATTTGCAGATTTGATTAACATGTTGTCCTCCAGTGCAGCTCTATGGTCAACTTTAACTAAAAGTTGCACTGAAAGACCGAGAGATTCCTAGAGAGGTGTCCTCTCAGGTAAAAACATGGTGGTTTTGTTATTTGCGTTTTTTCCTCCATATTCACGGGGTCTTGTGCCCCTAACCCTAGCGAATATGGAGGGACAAGTGTATATTTTTTTAACCTGAACACTTCTTTAGGAATCTCTAGGTCCTCCGGTGCAACTCTGTGATCACCATCTGCCAGAAGGTGACCACAGAATAGCACTGGGAGACCAAGAAATGCCTAGAGACGGGTTTTCTCTCTATCTCCTCCAGCGCGACTCTGTGGTAAGCTTTGGCAGAGATACACTGGAGGATCTAGAGATTCCTAGGGAGAACATATTAATCGATTCCATGAACAATCGCATTTGCAAACGTGGAGAGTAACTTGGAGACGGGAGCCAAGTCTAAACCCAAAATACATTTATGTCTCGTATACACCTTACACACATAGCTTTTTCAACTTAAAGCTCTTCCGGCCAGTAACTAAACCTTCGATGAGGCATTCCCACCTTTTAGAAGTGGACTCTTGGGTAAGACCCGGGAGCCCATAACCATGGCATCGTGGAGTAGGAGGCATACTCACCCACACACATAGATGTGGCCATTATCCTCGTGGATCAGCTTCCAAACGTTCTCCTTGTTCTTCTTCAGCAGGTGCTGAACGTAAATCTGGCGGGGAAGGGAATGGTTAGGACTACCGCTCGAGAGCTGTTTTGTGATACAGGCTACAGAACAAAATAAAGGCAAAGGATTCTGCCTCGCGCCAAAAAAAAAATTCTCCTTCATTCCTCCAATTTCTAGCCTTGCTGGAACTCAAAAATGTTGCTTGAGAGTTTAGAAATAAGAGTTTAGGTATCCAAAGGAAAGGGGCAGGCAAAGGGACCCCAGGGAATAAAAACAAAGTAATGAGAAGAGTTCCCAGGAGTAAAGGATTTTCAGCGCCTCGCTCTTTGCAATGCTAGAAATTTAGGACCAGAAGGCAAATTTCATTTGGGAAGGCAGAATTCTAATTGGGGGTGTCAATGCTTTCCTTTTGCCTTCATTGTCTGCTTACAAACCTAGAGAAGGCCTGGCAAGAAGTCTATGCCACGACGGCATGCTCTTTGGTTGCCCTGCCACTCCACACCCCCCCATTCCTACTCCTAAGAAACGTACCCAGAACAAATGTCACTCCCTTCTCCAGAACTGCCCATCTCCAAGCATTTAGGGGACCAAGTCAGACCGAGGGAAATGGAAGGGGCATTACCTTCTCAGCTTGATCCCGGGAGAAAGCCACGTTGAGCTGAGTGAGGGCCCCTTCCTTGAGGAACTGGGCCAGTTCGTCCTTGTAAAGGTAGTCCTCATTTGCGTGCCGGCAACCGTAGTAGAGCACCGTGTCGCCGACCTCCTTGCCTGGAAGGACAAAACACCCCCTCATGTTTACAACCCTGCTTTGAAGAGGCTCTGAGCATCAATTCTGCCCACTAGCCCAGCTGGCCAGAGCTCCGTCTCCGTGGCTGAAAAGCACCACTCACCTTGCTGCTTGAGCCAGCCCCGCTCCTGGATGAAACCCATGAAGGGGGCGATCCCCGTGCCAGGCCCGATCATGATGACGGGAGTGCACGATTTGAACGGCAGCCGGAACTGGGACTTGCGGACGTACATGGGCACCATGGACTTGTGGCCGTTGTCTATGGGCTGCTTGTTCTTCAGCCAGTTGGTGGCCACCCCTTTGTTCACCCGGCCCGTTTTCGTGGTGTACTCCACCACGACCGCGCAGATGTAGATGGAGTTGGGATGCACCTGGAGGGAGGCAGGAAAAAAGGGCAGTAAGTGGGGAGCATGCAGATGGGGGGCAAAACATGAAGAGGTCTAGCTAAGTGGTTTAGGGGGAAAATGAGGCCATTGCTCCCCCAAGTAAGAATTCTACAGGGAGAACCTCCCTTATCTCAAATCCTGAAATCCCAAATACTCCAAAATTTCCACATGGGTGGCTGAGACAGTAACACCTTTGCTTTCTGATGGTTCAATGCACACAAACTCTTCTAGAATATGACCACATAGCCTGAAAAACCCACAAAAAACTAAGGATGCTGGCCATGGAGGCCTTCGACTTCACAATGTACACAAACCTTTGTTTCAGGTAAAAAAAAATATATTAAAAATATTGTATATAAAATTTCCTCTAGGCTGTGTGTTTAAGGCGTAAAAGAAAGAAACAAATTTCATGTTTCGATTTGGGTCCCGTCTCCAAGATACCTCCTTATGTATATGCAAATATTCCGAAATCTCCCAAAATACAGACCCACATATTGCAGATAAAGGAGACTCAAGCTGTACAGCAGAGGTCCCCCCTTTTCTACCCCCAAACGCAACCAAGAAAATCAACCTTATAACATGGCCTCCTGCCTGATCACAGCCGCCACCAATTTTTTCGTTAAATGAAGGGTGGGTTCGCGCTCACCTTGGATGAAGAGGCGATGGAGTAGTAGCGAGCCTGGAGACGGGGCAAGAGCTCACAGAGGTGGTCGATGGGAGGCCGCAGGGAAGGCGTATCTTGCAAAATGGCCAAGATGTTCCTTCGGGATTCCACCACCCAGCTAAGGTACAGGGCCTGCACAGGTTAACCAAACGACGGGGGGAGAAAGAGAGACATTTCCAGTTAAGTCGTAGGCCTAGAAGTCCAGAAAGGAGGCTAAAAGAGTCCACTTGCAAGAGAAGGGACTTTTCAGTGGTGGCACCAGTTAAGCAAGATCCTCCTTCGATTACCTGACAGGTGAGAAGCTTCCGAGTTTGGGCAAGAAGCCGCCTATGGTACCCACCTTCCCTTCGGCAGAGGAGGAAGCCATCTTGCGGAGGTGCTCTTGCTCGGTGGGGTCGGTGGCATACTGGGCCAACTCATAGAGGACGTTGGTACGCGGTGGGTTGGTGATGTCCAGGTAGTAGGTCAGGGCAGTCCGGTAAGAGGTGGGGCAGGGGAACGGATGCTTCTTGTTGGACTCCTCTGCGGGAAGGAAGAAGCCCAAAGCAAAGAAGTCAGGAAAGAGGGTTTTTCTTTTTCATTCAAAGTGCCCCAACTCCAGAACTTGGGGGAAAGCCTGAGCCTTTTGGGACTACAGCTCCCAGAATCCCGCCTTCTAGCCACTGGGTTTACAAGCACGGTTGGTGGGGACATGAGAAAGGGTCTTCTCGGTGACTATCCTATAAGTTTTGGGATTCCCTTCCTGTTCTGGCCCTCTTCTTGTTGTCCTTCCATCAACAAGCTAAAAGCTTTTCATTCAGACGAACTGTTTCTAAAATACCTTTCAAATCTTTATCATCGCATTTTATTCTTTGATAGAAGCTGACTTGTTTTAACCCCGCAAGTACAACCGGCCCTCTGTATCCACGGATTCCTTATATCCACGGATTCCCACAGCTTGAAAATATTCCAAAAAAGTTATAAAATTCCAAAAAGGAAAGCTTGGTTTTGCCATTTCACAGAAGGGCCAGCATTCTACTATCCACTGTATTTAATGGGACTTGAACGTCCATGGATTTTGGTATCCGAAAGGGGTCCTGGAACCAAACCCCAGCGGATACCCAAGGGCCCACAGAAGTTTACTTCTATTTTAACGCTCTCTTTTTGTATGTTTTAATTGTATTCTTTTAAACTATGAGCCACTTTGAGTCCCAATTTTGGGGGAAAAGCAGGAAAGCAATAGTAGTAGTAGTCAGGAAGAGTAGCTCAAGGAGTCTCCTGCCTCAGTGTTGACTAGAACCCAGATTTTCCAAGGTCCAGTCCAACTCTAAATCGCTCCGGTTGTGAGCCTCCTCTGCAGGCAGGTTGTTGTTTGTGTCCCACAGCGCCACCCACTCAGCCTTCAGGGAATTCGACAGAGGTTTTGCATACGCTACAAACTGTAAGAAGGTTGCAGCCCTGCAGGTTTGTCAAGGAGGTTCCAGAAAGACAAGCAAAGGTTTGAGCCAGCGCAATAACTGTTGGAAATGAAAACCAGTTCTGCCAGAAAAAAACTTTTTGTTGTCCTTGCTGGCACGAAAGGGAGGGCACGGCTTGCCAAAAAGCTAAAACGCTGCCCCCTAAAACAAACCCAGAGGGATGCCACTCTGCCAAGATGGCCCCAGATTCCAAACTGTGGTTTTGCCCATTCCTTCCTATGAAAAACAGCCTAGCATCACCTGGTATTCCTTGGTGGTCTGCCAACCAAGTACTAACCAGGGCTGACCTTGCTTAGCTTCCAAGATCAAGCAGGATCAGGTGCCTTTAGGGGACGCAGGCCTCCAGAGCAATTTACAATAGCTTATTTTTACATAGTTTTTTTGTGGGTTTTTCGGGCTATGTGGCCACGTTCTAGAAGAGTTTATTCCTGACGTCTCACCACCATCTGTGGCTGGCATCTTCAGCCACTTAAGTCACAGAAGATGCCAGCCATCTTCTGTGGCTGGCATCTTCAAAAGATGCCAGCCGAGGAACAGGGCCACATAGCCTGAAAACCCATAAAAAGTTATAGTTAACGGCCACGAAAGCCTTTGACTTCACTTTTTTTTTTACCATTCCTTTCCTCCAATCTAAAGAGAGACAGAGAAAAAGAAAGAGGAAACAAAAGGATAAGGAGGGAAAAGGAAGAACGAGGCCATTGGGGACAAGTTCTTAACAGGGCAAGGTTCGTCGGAGTAAACCAATATCCCAGATTTCTAGAGCAGCCATTCTGGAAGCTGTATATCTTTGGCAAAAACAGGTAGTAGCACAATATCCACCACCAGAGATGCTTTGGGGGGTTGAGGGTGAGAGCGTGGTGGCAGAGGCGACTCACCATCCAAGTTGTTAAGGGAGATGACCGTGTCCAAATCGGCCCCCAAGATCTCTCCAAGCTGGTTCACTAACGCGGTGTCATTGGCTGGGTAGACAGCAACATGGTCTCCCGATTCATACCTGGGAAAGAGACCAAGCGACATGCAGGACTCCCCTAAGCCACACTTTTAAATAGTCAATGCTATAAGAAATCACTGGATAAAATAAAGTGTGGGGAACCTCTTCCAGCCCAAATGAGGGCTGCATTTCATTTCAGCAAAGTTCTTGAGCAACAGGTTTTGATAGCAAGTAGAGCCAAAAGCAAAAGGGTTAGGGCCAAGCCACTAGCATCGTTTTGTTTAAAGCAGTGTTTCCTAAACTTTGGTATTTCAGGTGTTTGGGGCATCCATCTCTCAAAAGCCCTATCCAGTTTGGCCAGCAATTAGGAATTCTGGGAGTCTAAAACATCTGGAGGACCAAAGTTTGGGAACCACTGGCTTAATGCTTCTCTCTGTGTAACTGAAGCCTGCAAGCTGCATATCTGTCAAATTCAAAACACTGAGTTAAAAAACCAGCCAAAAATTGACTGCCACAGGATGTGGCAAGGGTTATAAAGTAGAGAGGAGGATCTCGGCCCATTTTTGTAGGACGTTTGACAGTACTCAAACAAGCCATACGGTCAGAGGCAGCTTCTCTGCAAATGCACAAACGGCTGGGAAAGATGTCTAGTGGAGTCTCTGCCATAGGGACCGTGTATCCCCAAACCTATCTGGGGGTGTTCAGCACCTTTAAGTTCACACTGAGATCCAGTTTCCACTCCACCAAATGCATCTGAGGAGGGAGGCGAATGCTCATGCTACCAACCTCTTTCTTTCAGTTAGTCTCAAAGGTGCTGCAAGATCCCTTTGCACAATGATTTCCCAGAGTAACGTGGCCGGGGCTTTGAATTCTCCTGAAAGCTGAAGCGGATTAGCTACATAAAAACCCCTACGTAAAAGCTGTCAGCCATCTGGGGTTGTTGGTGAACCTGATCCATCACTGCAGGGCCAAAATTGGACCTTAGGTCAAGTTCTGAAAGGCTTTCCTTTGCATTCCCAAACCAGGCAGCCTTCTACCTGGGTTGACTACATCTCACATCCTGGAATGATGGACGGTATAGTCCAAAACCTTCAGAAGGAGAAGAAGGTGGTACCTACCTAATTTTGGAGCCGGTGATGTCCACCTCGAGGTGCATGAGATGCCTCTCCCCACCTTGGTTGAGCTTCCGGTTCGCCGTCACTGGAGCCAAGAAGGGGTTCTTCGCATCAAAAGGCCTGGAAGTAACAATGAGGCTTATTTTAGCAAAGGCTCTACAGAGCCAGGATCCACTCCTTGCCTCGTGCCGGCATCTTTCAAAAACGGTCCGCTTCCATTTGGTTGCCCTGTTACCCATTTGCCCTGGTCAACAATTAAACTTCCTCGCAAACCAATAATGAAGGTGATCTTAAGAGGCTTCTTCACAACGGAGGGCCAAATGTGATTCAAAGGAAGCGCTCCAAGTGGTGGGTGAACCCAAAGGCAAAAGGGGTGGGAGCAAAAGAATTACCTGACCAGCCCTATTTCTTACTATCAAGAACTCAGACTTAGGAGAGGCACTGGAGACTTGTGCAAAAATGTGCATTTTGGGCAGAAAATGTGTTTTTGAGGGTAGAAAATTCTCCCTCCAATCTACAAAAAACAAAAACACCCCACACTTCTTTCTTTCCGGAAACACTTCACAACATGCTCAAATGCAAAGGGTCTAAAGCATGGAAATGTTTGGGCTTTCTCTTCTTCCAGTGGGGGAATATTCCTAATGTAAAAATAATCTTGATAGGCCTGACAGAAGAGGGTGGTCTCTATTTTAAATTCAGACAGCCTATCCTGTTATAAAATCTCTTCTGGCAGGTCATTCCACAGCCTGGGGGCTACGACTCCCTCACATCCATTAAAAAGTGTGTCTTGGACTTAATTTGGTGCTCTAGAGAGTTCTTGGGATCCATATCTAACCTGTGCCACATTTGTTGTAAAAGTGTGGGGTTGAGGACATTTGTGTGTAAGTCCCCTGGAGATTGTATGTGTCCGCAGACCATATGGTTCTGTTGCCTTAAGGAAACTCACAGACTGTGAAGATGGCACCCAAGTGCTGCTTTTTTATACTCTGTCCTCCTCTTTGACCCCACATAATATAAGTCCCCCTTCAACTTACGGTTTCTGGTTCTCGTAGCTCTTCAGCCGGCCCATTTCTCCAGTGTAAACCTTGTTTGCGTTGATGTCTGTGTGGACAACCAGTTCATATTGGCGTATGCTGTGAAGGGGGGAAAGAGAACGAAGGGGAATAAAATTAGAGAAAAGGACAAAAAAAACCAAACAACAGCTAGTTTCAGATTCTTGAGAGGGCAAAAGGAGAGCAAACCAAACAGCATGATCCAGTGGTTAGGCTAGTTTTGGGATTGTTGTAGAAATCAACCTGGTAAAAGCCAAAGAGTCTTCTGGACACAGAAGTGCAAGGGAACAGGGGGAGAAGTGCATGGTTCCAAAAATTGGGTGGGTACAAAAACACAACCAAAAAAAGGGGCAGGTGAAAGGGTACCAAAAGGTGCAAGGGCACAGCAAAAATGCGTGCCATGAAAAATGGGAAAACGCAAAGTCACAGTAAAATAAGCGCATAGTTTTTTAAAAATGGGGAGGTGCGAGGGAACAATAAAAGCACTGCACAGTCGAAACAAAGGAACCCACCCGTGAACACGAAACACATTCACACTAGAGTCACTTCTGGTAGATCAGGGGCAGCAAACTGTTTTTTTTTTTCCGATTGAAGGAGGGGTACCTTCTTGCGGTAATCCTAAATCCATTACTTGTGGAAGGAGTCTGATGATCTGGACAGGGAATTGCATTGGACTGGTCTGAGAGCTACAGACTACCCTCCTGTCTCTTGCACTGACCTGGATTCATCTCCCGTAGCTTCCACACCAAAGTGCTCACACACAGCTGGCCAGAACTGCTCCCTCCATGTGATGAAATCTTCTTCCAGGCTGTTCGGAGCGACAAAGATGGAAGCAGGAGGAAAGAAGAGGAAGAAAATTCATGTAAAGCTAAGGGTACCAAGACTCCAGCAGGATCCTTCCATGCTGATCCTAGGCTTTGGAACTCCCTCCCTAGGAGGGTTAGGCGTCATTGCTTTCTTTCCACCAGGAAGAGAAAACCAAGCTTTAGGAAATTAGTACAATGGGCTTTTAAGGGTGTGACGCTTTGCTGATCTCTTAAAAAATGGTTTTCATTCAACAGATCCTATAACTGCATTAACAGCTGCTTCCCGACTGTCAACTATGCATGTGATAGCTTCTGACAGTCCTATATTGCCGTTTTGCAAATCTGGCAACACGTAGCTGGAGCAAATGGGAGTCCGAATCCAACTACACCGTGACTTTACACTCTTTGCTTTTTAACCCAGCCACTCACTTCCCATCGTCGTCTCCCAAGCCGAGCTCAAAGATCCGCTGGGCTCCCAGTTCTTCCAGGCGTTTGTCCACGTACTTGCCCATGGCGTTGAAGTGCTCATAGGTCTTGTTCCCGAGCCCAAACACCTAGAAAAGGATGAGGAGAGGGAAGTCGGAAGATGGGGCAGTGGAGCACTTGCAGCGCAAGACCCTGGCTTGGGAGCACTGCTGGTATGAGACTGGCAAAAATGACCATACAGCCCTGGTATTGAGAAAAGCTGTTTTATAAATATCTAAAAATCACTAAAATACAGACATTCTTGTTTAGCTATATTAAGACATAGTATTTATAGTGGTAGACATACATAAGCATACATTAAATGCGGAGCAGAGCAACCACTAGAGAGAAGAGTTAATGCGTTCTGTTTATTAAGATACAGGAGAAGCAAGAAGAAATCTAAAACAGTTTTTGCATATATTTCAGTAGATAAAGATGTATGAATGAAGTGTTTTTAAAAAGGATATCTAGTATTGAGTTATCTGAGGTGGAACAGACTAGAAAAACCCATTTCTAGATAGAAGGTTGAAGAATGGGAAGTGAAAAGAAGAAACTGGAAGTCAAATTAATTGTTTATCGAGCTGCGAAAATAGGTCTGATAACCAATTTTGCTGTTTATGGAAACTAAGAATAAAAATGTTTCCAAAAAAAGGAAGAAAGGCTGTTTTATTTAAACAAGTAGAATGCAAGAAAGACAAGGCATACATACATACTCTAGCTGCAAACAGATAGGCAAGAAAGAAGAAAAGAAGCCAAGTAAAACATACACAACTATGTGAGGTTGCAAGCAGCTGTGAAGCAAAAAGCCTTTGTGTAACAGAGTCTGATATATATATTTTTTCCTTCTACAGAAGCTTCTAAAAGGGTCCTGGCCTAAAGGGTCTTGGCCAAGCAGAAAACGGGAAACATTCCCGTGCCCTTTACTGAGATGTTTACCAGGCGCCAAGAGACGAAGATGCCTTATCTTTTCGGCATTGGGACAGCATTCCTCTACCTCTCTGTACTATCTCCAGATGCAAGGAGGACTTTCCCTTGACCCATTCCCTAACAAGGGAAACAAGGCCGACAAGGCTACGACGCAAAATGCGAAAACCCTAAGCTCCAGGCCCGACAACACGGGTGTTGTTCAGCGAGAAAGGCGTTCAAAAGAGAAGAGAGACACTTGACAGATTTATCACGGTGAATGTAAAGAGATGAAAATCTTCGCCTTTTCTCTCTTGGCACAGAAACTCAGATACGACGGGGAAACTCTCTGTAACGCTTTGCAAACCCAGGTGGGGATTCGGAGATGGAAATGAGGACGGAAAAAGGCCTTCAGCCCTCAAGGGCCACGGAGACATTCTCAGGCCATAGGTTTTTGTGGGTTTTTCAGGGCTCTGTGGCCACTTTCTAGAAGAGTTTATTCCTGACGTTTCGCTGCTGGTCGTGAAAGCCTTCGACTTCGCATCCTCGGGCCACATCCCACCCCGCGAAAGCGGCACAACCAACAAATACCCACATGCCTTTAGGTTAAAGCTCCAAGCCTTTTAACCTATGGGAATTTTAAAAAGCTAGGGAAGCACAAAATTAAAGATGTCGCAAAGAAGAGGTTTTTGGAAAACCCTTGGAGGGCAAGACCTGGACCCCACGAGGGCTGGATTCAGCCTCAGGGCCTGATGAAGTTGTCCCCGACTATCCTGGAAAGGAAAGGCACACTGTATATGCTCATGTATAAGTCTAGAAATTTAGGTTATAAAATTGACCCCAAAAAACCTGATTCGACTTATCCACAGGTCAATGTAAGTACTGTACTTTAAATCATATTACATATATATATATGTGTTTGTGTGTGAAACCATCCCCTGGTGAAAGGCAAGAGTTTAATCTGCCCTGGAAGCCCTGACCCCCTTCTACTCTCTCATCCATCCAGCCTTTAGTATGAGCACATATATAGTTATGCCTGCTGGAATTGTGCGCGTTTGTTGGCACTGTTTTCCTTTGCTTTGCCATTTACATCCTTCGTTACATTACATGTCACTATGTTTTACAATTGACTTATCCATGGGTTGTATCAAAAATCCATCTTTTTGGCCCCCAAACCTGACCTCGACTTATACACGAGGTGGACTTATAGTTGAGTATATATGGCAATCGTATGGGGTGGGTGGGAGAAGAGTAGGGCTGCTGCCTCCTCTGCCTTCCCTCCATCTGGAGCTCATCCATCCAGCACTGACGCCGTTCAAAGACCGCCAAGCCGTTCCTCGCCTCATTACTCCCGGCAATTAGATTTTAAGCACCGGAAAAGAGCAACTAAATTGGGACGGCTGATCAGATTTAGGAGGAGGGATGTCAGCAAAGGCTACCCAATTAGTTGGCAAGAGGAGGCCCGGGAGCGCATCTCGGCCGTCCAAAGAGCCCAGAGCGAGGCTAAAAATACACACGCAATTTTCCTCTGTGACGCATTAGTCAATGAATCAGATTTTCAAGTACCACTACAGCTGAGGCTGAGAAACCTTACTTTTCTGGACTAACGGGGGGGATCCTGGGAGTGGTAGTCCCCCAAAAGTAAACCTCCCGGAAATATAATGCCGCAGGGCTCCAGTGGAGTACTGTATCGTATCCTAGACAGGAAAAGACGAAAAAGGATACCGACAAGCTAGAAGTGTGTCCAGAGAAGAGCTGTCAAGATGACCAAAGGTCTGGAAACCGAGCCTCACGAGGAAGACTGAGGGAGCTGGAGATGCTTAGCTTGGAGAATAGAAGACCTCAGTGCATCTACACTGGAGAGATAATGCGGTTTGACATCACTTTTAACAGCCATAACCCCACCCTACGGAAACCACTGTGCAACAGAGGATAAGACCACCTTAAAAGGTAGTGGACTCTCCCTTCTTTGGAGGAATTCGAACAGAGGTGGGACGGGCATCTTTCAAGAAGGTTTTGGTTGTGTATTCCTGCATGGCAGAGCTGGACAGTTCCTACAGTCAATTCCGTGATTCTATTGACTTGTGAGATTTGTCTCTATTAGAGCTTTCTGGCAAACATCTCACAAAACTAGAAACCCCAGGGCCCCATAGGATGGACCCATGGCAGTTTTAAGTGGTGCTCTTTAAGTACAGTGTGAAAGAAACCGTCGAATTCAGATCCACTGGGTGCCAGCAACTAGATTTGGGGACAAAGAAGGCCCAGTTACTTCAACACACCTTTCCCTGCACCAAACCATTCCTCCGTCTCGGGCAAGCTCTCATTTTATCTGGAGAAAAGAGAGGAGAGGCGGAAAGGACTCACTGTGTATTTGAGGCCAGAAAGGTCAGTGTCTGTCTCCTGAAGCCAATCGTAGAAGTCCTGGGCATTGTCCGTGGGGTCCCCTTCACCGTAGGTGGCCATGCAAAAGACCGCCAGGGACTTGTCGATCTCCGAAAGGCGACTCAAGTCAGACTGGAAGGGAAAGACAGGCAGAAAGTAAGGGACTACCTCTGGTGAATGTCACAAGTTCTTTGTATCTAGAAGAACCGTGAAACTACGGCACAAGTGAAAGCGAGAGGTAGAAAATGGATGGGCTCACTTCATTTCAAAGGGGGGACAAGTGAACTAGGTCCATGCCATGATAACTCAACTAGTAGAGAACGTACCAAGTCGTACTCCTCCGGGTCGGCAGCCATGCCCCGCATCCCGTAACGATGGGCATCTTTGGCGAGGCGGTTGGCAAACTCTTCCGCTGTCCCCGTCTGAGAACCGTAGAAGACAACAATATTTCTTCCCTGGAATGGAGACAAAAAGGAAGAGGGTGTTATAGTCCCGAAGCTCTCCACTTTGTAATGGCTCACTAAGACAGAGAACGTGTCAAGTCACTTTGTAAAAGTAATTGCAGTTACAGAAACTCCCAGAGCTTGAAAATTTATTTTCCTCCTGGGTTACTGTCATAATTATTTCAAAGTTATTTCAAAGATTTGCATTGCCTTCTTCACAAATCATTTTTCCCTCCCCACTTTCTATGTATTTGTATAGCTCTGAATCTGGGATGGAAACCATGCAGCCATCCAGACGCTCTTGGATCACAGCTCCCAGCGCTCCGCAGGCAAAGCTTACCGGGAGCTGAGAAGGACTGCCGAAGAAAAGTGATATATTTGGTATTAGTGCAGAGTTCTTGGATGTACGGGGGTGGTTTGGAGGTGCTTTGTATCTTTGTTTGGGGACTTGTGTATGATTTGAAGGCAAAAACTGCCCTGAAATTATGCCCTGGGTTACGTATTTGAAGGTCTACCAGCCTAAACCGCAGGGAGAATTAAGCCGCACCTACCGTCTTTTTCATTTTCTCGATGAAGCTGCCCTCATTTGTCGACTGAGCTCTGGAAGAAAGGCGAAGAGAGAAATGTTAATGTCTACACCGGAGGACTACAACTCCCATTGCCCTACAAGCCAGCTTCTGGCTGGGGAACCGTGGGCACTGTAGTCCAGAGGAGACAAATGAGATCTTGGAAAGCATTACTTTTCTGGATTACAAATCCCCGTTTTCAGACCACTCCCTGATCTCCAGGCAGCATGCAACCAGCTGCTGCGGTAGTAATAATATAATATAATGATAAGAAATTGTTAATAAATATTAATAAAAAAATAAATTATTACAGTGGCCTTTCCACATTGCTGGGGTTAGGGGTGAAGGACTCCCGTGAATGTGGAAAAAATGAAAATTATTATGTATTGTGCCGCTTTTCAGCGACTCAACTCTCCCAGGGACTTGGGATAAGCGCTCCCAAAGCCGGAGAAGCAGAGACTTGGAAACTTTGTGGTCGCGGCTTGCGACGCGGGGCAGCTCCTCCTCTGGATCTCTCTTTGGATCCGAGCGAAACACATCTGGCAAAAAGCAAGACGCAGCCTCAAGAGGCACCGATGGGATGGAAGGAGAGGAGGAGGGGTGGTTTAATTGAATCCCACTGAACACCAGGGAGCTTTTGGAAAACAGAAGAGGAGGAGGAATTGGCCGCCTGCCTACCTGCTTGCCTGCCTTCCTCCTTCCAAGAGGATTCAAAGGCTGGGGATGGAGGGGCCAGTTCCCGTTTTCACTCGTTTTTCCACAATGGAAAAAAGAACGCAAGACCCGGGGGAGAAAGAGACCCAACGCAGAGGGATGCTGCACGCTGAAATACGCGTAAATGTGTATTTTTAACATTCGCGTTTTGATCGGATTGGTTGTTAGACGCTTTCAAAGCTTTTCTGCTGTGTATTGCTTTCGCTGTTTGGCTTGAGCTTAATACTGCTAGACGCTCCAAGTGGGAGAAAGGTATTGTAATCTGTCATCAGGTCGACTTGGGACTCATGGTGGCCTTCTCCTTGGGTTTTCTCGGAGTTCTTTGCCTTCCTCCGAGGCTGAGAGAGTATGACTTTCCAAGGTGACCCGTCCAGGTTCCATGGCTGAGCGATGATTCGAACCTTTGGCTTCCACAGTCCTAGTCCAACATACATACCACTACAGTGGGCCAATAAAATAACAGTACTACTACTACTACTACTAATAATAATAATAATAGATGACACGGACTCTGTCTGCTGTCCCAAGAATCTATAGCAACCTAGAAGAGTCTGGCAATCACCATGTCTGTTGAACTACAAAACCCATCATCCTGGTCATAGAATCCTAGAATCCTAGAGTTGGGAGAGACCCCAAAGGCCATCCAGTCCAACCCCCTGCCATGCAGGAACTCCCAGTCAAAGCATCCCCATTGACAGATGGCCATCCAGCCTCTGCTTAAAGACCTCCAAAGGTCGGGTGGTGGTCTTGTTTCATGCCTTCATTTATTTCTGTTTTACAGAAGCCCTAAGGCAAGCATATTGCAGGGTTTTTTGGGGTTTTTGGAAAGGTTTGTTTGAAGTACACTTCCTCTGAGGCTGAGAGAGTGTGACTTGCCCACGGTCACCCAGTCATCGAACCCCAATCTCCAGACTCCTTGTCCTGTGTGGAAACCACTCCCCCACGCTGGCACCTCCATACATTTCTCATGCCGTTTACAGAGCAATCCTATAGAATGTGAAGTCGAAGGCTTTCGTGACCGGCATCCATAGTTTTTGTGGGTTTTTTGTGGCCACGCTCTAGAAGAGTTTATTCCTGACGTTTCGCCAACATCTGCGGCTGGCATCTTCAGAGAAGATGCTGGCGAAACGTCAGGAATAAAACTCTTCATGGCCCCAGAGCCCGAAAAAACCCGCAACAAACAATCCCATATACTTTGCTCAAAGGTCCCATGTGTTCTGCAAAGGTGACTCCTTAGAAAGTGTCTTAGTGTGATACATGAAAGGCCCTGAAAGACGCTCACTTCCAAGCCAGGTCCAGCTTTTTGAAAGTTACGACAACACTCTGGGCCAGGACGGTGCGTTCGGAATAACTTACACTTCTGTTTCTCCAACCTCGTGGGTCTTCCTCCACAATGGTATTTATTAAGAACGAATTAGAGATCCTGGACCCTCTCCAAGGGCGGCCCCACATAAAGCACACTGCAGCAGTCAAGCCTGCAGGCCACCGCTGCTCTCCTCTAAACCTTTTTGACCCTTGGTCCTGCGGGAGAGGCGCGTGTCCTGAAACTTTTACTAGGCCCTGCCAAGTCCCGAATGAGTTTGCAAACGGCTCGCCCCTGACCTTTCGTTTCGTTTTCTGCCACCAGGATACACTCTCGGTGGAGTTTGGACAGAGGAAAAGAGGAACACGATGTCCCAAAGATTGCAACAGCGGCCACCCAGAAACCCGACGGCCTCACATGGCAGCGTCCGTGACCGTTTCTGGAACTGATTTCCCAGACGTTCCCCGTGCCAAGAAAGGAAACAACAAACCTCGGCATCCCATGTTCTCAACTCCGTGGGACGGGAATCAGTTACTTGGGGCCAGGACAGCGAGCGGTCATCCAAAAATGCGCCAAAGCGGTTGCCAAGGGATGCGAGGGTGACCGACTTACCTCCCGGAAGGCATCTCCTCTTGGAAGGAGGAATACCTGCAACCCATGACGGACTCGGAAGCGCAGATGGAGAGACCCAAGGAGGTTAAACTCGGCTTCGCGGCGGCGAGGACCCATCGGCAGCGCTTCTCATCCTGAGCCAGCCTCGGTTCTTTTCAGCCTACCGAGGCCGGCGGCCTCCTTTTGTTCAAGTGGCGCAAAGCGCGCATACCAACTCCCCCCCGTGCGCTGCGACGACACGGAGGCGCTGAGATCCTCTGCGATTTTTCTTCGTGCCGGACGCTTCCCGAGTTCCCCGGAGGGGTCCGGCACGAACCCAAGAACTGCAACATCTGGCGGAGGCAGTGAGGAATGAAGAAAAGGGGGGGAGAGAGTAAAGAAATAGAGCAAGGGGAGGGAGAGAAAGCTGCTGGAGGATGGAGGTTCCCAGGGTCTCTTCTTATCCCCCTCCACTTTGGCCATTCAAGGATGGGGGGCCAGATCCGCGTGGCAAGCGATTCCCACGTTTCCGGAGCAACTGGCAGAAGATCAGAGCCGTTTCGTAAAGAGAAAGGGTTTGGGGATTTCTTGTTTGAATTACGGGATACTTCCCTTACTCTGCTCAAGTGATTCTCTTTGCAAGTCCCCACCGCGGATGAATTCCCAAAATGAAGACGGACGAGAAAGGTCGAAGGAAAGCAAACTTTCCAGGGTTTACTCTGAGACTGGAGGGGAAAGTTAAAAAGGGATGGAGTGGGGTAGAGGTTTGAATGCTGTTCTCTGGGAGAACAGGGTTCGAATCCTCGCTTGGCGATGGACTCTGAGCCATTTCGCTCTTTCTCAGTTTTAGAGGAAAGCGATCTGCAACCTCCTTGGAACGAATCTTGCCAAAAGGAAACCGTCGCCATTAAGTCGGAATGACTTCAAGGCACAAAATACGCATATAAATATATATTTTTGGAACCAGTTTTCTTACAGCTTTGGGAGACCAATTCCTACCCAGCCGTCAGGTGACTTTGCGTAGGGTCACACTTTCGCAGCCTCGGGGGAAGGCCATGGCAAACCCGCGCCGAACAACTCTCGCAAAAAACAAAAGACGTCATAGGTTCGCCAAGGGTCGCTCTGAATTGGAAACAGCTTGCAGGAACACAAGAAGATCATTTCGGGAGCTCAAATCCCTACTCAGCCATGGGAACTCGCTTGGCGAGGCTGTCCAAGCCACACTCTCTCAGCCTCGGGGAAAGGCCAGGCAAATCTCCTCTATGAACAAATGTGACCAGGAAAACCCTGAGGCAAAGGTGACTGCAAGAATCCTATGTAAAATGACCTATCAAACACCTTAAACGTCAGACCCGGAGAACTTCTCTGCCCTGTTGAGAAACTGGAACAGCCAACAATTTGTTCCTCAATTATTTTTAAACCTGTTAAGAGTTAGCAATACAAGTTAAAGCCAAGACAACAACTCCTTCCATCTTTTGTATTCTTTGTACAGTCAAGCTAAACTTTGAAATGGGAAAACACCCAAAGTTGTAATCTTCACGTTTGGACGGGAACGTTTAAGCGTGAATCTAATTCTGGCATGCTTTTCTCTTTTAAATTCTGCCTGGAAATGCTCCCTTTTGGGGACGCCGACATCCAGAAACCCCTAGCCGAAAAAGGACAAATAAAAATAAGCTGAAGTTGGAAAACCCAGAATCCCATGCTGGCTCAGGGAGGTAGGCACTATTATCCATAAAAGTAGTCCAGGGTATCAAATCTTATTCCGCCCCATATATTCGGCCCCATGACCTCCTTTATAGCCTTTATGGCTGACATAGGAGCCACTCAGTTAGGGGCACAGCTGGGTTTCCATTCTCCCCCAGTCTTGCTCCTCATCCCTTCCCAAGCTTCAAAAACAACCACCGCCTCCATAATTATACAACCAAGTCATCCTTTGCCGGATCAGTTAGGCAAAGAGAGGTCATATGAGTTGGTTCAGAATCACCTCCCGCGTACGAGCCGGTTTTTCAGGTTCGGACCGCAGGGCAGAAGTTACCATCATCCACCCGGGGGAAGCCTGACAAGAAGCTGCTGCTGCTTTCAAAAGCAAACACTGAAAGGACAGGGCGACCTTCCAGAAGGGTATATTGCAGATTTCAGGAAACCTCCCCAAGGTTTGACGGCTTCCAGAGGTTCTTAGCTGGATATCTCAAGAGGTGGGACGCTCCTGATTTTCTGGAAATATTGAAACAGAAACTGGGCTGACTGGTCCATCTGTCCAGGTGGTCACAGTCATATGATTCCTGCAGCAAAGCAAAGGGCGCTGTACTATATAGCCTCTCACAATTCTACCAAAAGTGGCCTCCAGATACTGGGGGATGAGAAAACACTTTATCCTCTGCTTTTGCCCGTGCTGAGTCGGGCAGATGGGCATTGTAGGCCAAAAAATCTAAAGGCTCATAGTGTTCCCTGAATTTTTTTTTTTTTTTTTTTTAGTCACGTTGGGTCACCATGGCGTAGTGGTTTGAGCCCCGGACTATGACTCCGGAGATCAGGGATCAAATCCTGGGTCAGCCATGTAAACCCATTGGGTGACATTGGGCAAGTCACACTCTTGCAGCCTCACAGGATGCCAATGGCAAACCCCCTCTGAAGAAACATGCCAGGGAAACCCCAGGATAGGTTAACTTTAGGGTGGTCGTAAGTCAGGAACGACATGAAGACACACAACAACGACAACGTTCCCTCGTGTGAGATACCTTATACACTCTTGAGAGTTGGAAGAGACCACAAGAGCCATCCAGTCCAACCCGGAATCATGCAGGAATGGATAAGTAAAACACTCCTGAAAGATGCCCATCTAACCTCTGTTTAAAGCCCTCCAAAGATGGAGAGTCCACCACCTTCTGGGGCAATCCGTTCTTGTCAGTAAACATCTTCTTAACATTTAGGCAGAATCTCTTTTCTTGTCATCTGAAGCCACTGGTGGTTCTTTCTATTCTCTGGAGCAGCAAAAAAAATAAGCTTCCTCCATCTTCTACACAACATCCCTTCAGATCTTGAAAGATGGTTGCCATGCCAGTCTGATTTTCTCCAAGTTGAACATACCACTTTCCTTATATTTCTGGGAATATAACATCCAGCACAGCCAGCATCCCCAGTCAGCGTAAACGCTGGGAGTCATAACCCAAAAAAGAAAAAGATGAAGAACTTGACAGACTCTGAAAAGAAAGCCGAACAGGACCTGTCGCTCGTGGGCCTCTCTAGTTGGGCCTCTGTTGTCTTCCAACGGAGAGGTGTGTTGAGGTGCAAGCGTCTGTATGGGTTCTCATTCCAAACCGGAGATCTAGAAAGTGGAGCCAGTGTTTTCAGAGAAAAAGGGGCAGCAGCTGCGCGATGCTGCGAGTGTGCCCTTTGAGTGCGGCCCGTGTTTGGTTTGGGTTTCTGGCGAGGCTGAAAGGTCACAGTAAGACCTGCCGCGCTTGCAGATACGAAGTGAGGTTGGTGACGGCTGAAAGCGGGGGCACCGTGGGGAGGAATGCCCTTCCTTCAGAGTTAAACTCCTGCGGCCTTTCACACTCCACAGTTACAGCACTTTCATACCACTTTGACTGTCTGCAAGTTCATCTGCAAGTTCGCTAAGCATGCCTTTTAAGACGTACTGTTCTACTTAATGTTCTCTGAATGGAAATTAAATTGCATGGGAATTCTCTGTGTCCCTTTGATAAAAAAAAAAAATATAGCACAGTCCTCATCAGACACAACAGACAGGGAACATCTTCAGTCTTGACTGGAGAGAACAAAATGTCCAGGACTTACGGTGAGAGAGATAGTGAGAAAACACAATGCGTCGGGACCATGGTGTCTAAACACACATACACATGCACCAACAACTTACGTGTTTGGCGTCTGGATTTTGGCAAAATCTGGGACTTCTTCTTTCTTCTTGCGGAAGAAAAACCAGTATGTCAAGAGGCCGATGATGACGGAGAAAAGGAAGACATCCGTCAGGCTGAAGGGGACCGACGCCTCGGGGGTCTTTGCAGAAGCGGCGTCTTCCTTGGACGATGCTGTCCCCATGGTGACAGAAAAACTGCAAAAAGAGAGAAAAGACGGAGAATAAAGTTATGGCCAGAGATCTTGACCAAACGAGGGATTTTTAGGACCAAAACCTTCAAGGCAGGAAGAGCAAGCAGGCAAGCAGTGAGGGTTATCGCTCTAACAAAGGAATTGGCTCGTGTTCTTCTGGGGTGAGACGGCTGGTTTTCTCATTCCCAGTGATTTATCTTAGGTGTTTTTTCTTTAAACCAGTGCTTCCCAACATCAGGTTTTCCAGAGGTTTTGGACTTTAACTCCCGAGGCCCCATCCAGTTTGACCGACAGTCAGAAATTGGGGGAGCTCAAGTCCAAAGCACCCAAAGTTTGGGAAGAACTGCTTTAAACAAAGAAACGTCAACATACCATCAGATGCAAACTGTACAGAGACAGGGATGTTCGCGAGACATGACCCAGTTGTGTAAGAGGGTCACTAGGTAACTTAAAAGCTCAGATGAAATCCTAGGCAGGTCCAAAGGCCAGACCCATCCTCTGAGATCTCCTACTGTCACACTCTTTTCCCCCCAAACATTGCCCCGGAAGAGGAAAGAAAATTTGCACATTTTATTAACAAGGAGAACCAGGCAGAGTCGGAATGAATCAGCAGACCGGGTCGGCGAGAAAACCTGGAGCCAGCCATTCATTTCAACACGAAGCCTGGATGGAAAACACCGCAGTTGCCAACCCAAACAAGAACACCCCGAAACGGCCCGGGACGAGGCGAGAGGAGATGGTTTGACAAAAGCACACCGCCTTACACGGCCAAAGAGGATCGGTTCGTCGGTGGCCCTTAGCGTTCTTTATTCACTTACCGGAATGCAAAAGCCAGAAAGTCTCTTTGCATATAGACATGAGATTTTGGGAGAGGAGGGTTTGCAAACTTGGTGGGAGGAGGTCAACGCTTGGCAAAAACAGTTTGGCCCGGTACAGCGTTTCCCATCGTGTAAGTTTGGAGGGTATCTATGTGGGGGGGAGGAAGAAGAGTATTGCCTCGCCACAAATAAAAAGTCTGCCTCTGAAAGAAATGTTCCTTCAGTCTCTTTCTAGCACTGTAGAGAGCAAGACACTGAAAATGATTCGCATCGGGTCCTTTTTGGTGTGTTTGCATTCCCTGGTCCGTATGCCCTTTTCTTTGGATGTCTAAACTGCCTTTCTAAGTACTCAACTGAAGTTTCTAGTATCTATAATCCTAGAAACAAAGAGCTGGAAGGGACTCCCGGGGGTCATCTAGTCCAACCCGGTTTAGCCATGCAAGAAGACACAATCCAACCTCTGGTTGAAAGCCTCCAAAAGAGGCTCTACCGCCCTCCAAGGCGGCAAAATATTCCACTGTCGAACACCTCTCACTGTCAGGAAGTTCTTCCCAATGTTTAGAAGGAATCTCTTTTCCTGTCACTTGCATCCACTGCTTCATGTCCTATTCTCTGGCGTAGCAAGAAACAAGCTTGCTCCATCCTAAATATGCCGTCCCTTCAAATATTTAAGTACGCCTCTCATGCCACCCCTTCACCTTTCTCTTCTCCAGGCTAAACATACCCAGCTCTCTAAGCCGTTCCTCCTAAGGCAGGGCTTCCAGACCTTTCTCCATTTCGGTCCCCCTCATCCTTCTTAGATTGCGGTGCCGAGAACCGGACATAATGTTATTCCAAAGCAAAAGAGAGGGGGACTATTACTTCCCTCGATCGAGACACCACACTCCGACTGAAAACTGGGAACTGACGGATAAGTTCAATATGGGAGCATCATTCTCGTTGGTGGCACCGAGGCTCTCCTTTTGCCCCTCAACCGCTGTAAGTAAACCCTTAGAAGGGGTTCGAAGAGACACTAAAACTTTCTGGCGGAAATCTCTAAGTTCCGTTTATACTCGACCCTAAGTCCACCTCATGTTTAAGTCGAGGGCAAGTTTTGGATTTTGATATGACTCTTGGATAAGTCAAGGATAACATTTAGGGGCATGCAACAAAGGATGTAAAGGACGAAGTTTACTGTCTTCGTACAGAACTGTCCTATTCGGATCCTTCTAAGACCAGTTCCTCACGGCACTCTTTTGAATGGAAGCACCAAAGAGGTGCCACCGAGTGCCATCTTCCCACCAAAGCATTCAAAAAGGCCAGAAGCAGCATCGGGGTGGAAAGAGTAAATAAGGCTGGCGCTTCTTTCGGGCGCTCCCAGGATGAACTAAGCTCTTACCTTTTGCCACTTTACTCAGAGAAGGAGAAGAGTTAAAATACGCTACCTGCGCTGACCCGTGGATAAGTCGAGCCAGCTTTTGGGGGTCAAATTTTTGACCAAAAATTTCTAGACTTATATACGAGTATATATAGCACTCCTCCCTTAAACTGCAAATCCCAACATTCAACGGGATGCGAAGTAGAACTGAAGGGCTACCGTTGTGGAACATGAGACGGCCACAGGAGTGAAACCCTGGGATGCCCCAAACAGCAAGCCTTGCAATGACCTTTTAGCGTCCCCAGTTGCGCAAAAACAAAGCACTGACTAACTTGCTGGCAATGGACACGCTCTTATCGTACAGCCGCAGCCCGTTTCCCTCTCCAAAAACGCTGGTTCTGGAGTGAGAATCCGCAGATGCTTGCGCCTCCACGCGTGCCTCCCTCGGGACAAAAACACAGGCGCAACTAGAGAGGCCGCAAGCAGGGCCTGCTCAGTTTCCATTGCAGAGCCAGGAAGGTTCCCTTTGGAAGTGCAACTCCCGGCCTTTATGCCGACTGGGGTTGCAAGTTATAATCCCCAAAAACGTAGGGAACTGGGTATGTTTGGCCTGGAGGAGAGAAGACCTGAGAGGTAACGCTCTTTAAATATCTCAAGGGATGTCATGTTGAAGACGGAGGCAGCTTGTTTCCTGCGGCTCTGGAGACTAGAAGAGGAACGACAAGAAAAGATTCCTCCTAAACGTTCTTTACAGTAAGAATGGACTGCCTCGGAGGGTGATGGACTCTCCAACTTTGGAGATCTTTACATAGAGTTGAGATTGGGCATCTTTAGGAGGGAAATATTGTGTATTCCTACATGTCAGGGGTTTGAAGGAGGTGGCCGTCGGGGTCCCTTCCAATTCTGCGATTCTGTGACTTTCCCCAAGCTGTGACATCTGTTGGTTAAAAACAAAAATAAAATAAAAACTGCTGTGACATTATGGAAAGTTCAGGTCAAGAAGCCAGACCTGAGAATAGGGGTGGCCAAAGCAATGAGTGGAGGAAAAGAAGAAAAGGGAAAGTCGATGAACCGCGGAAGAGGCTGAAAGAAGGCATGGACAGAACTGATATGTTTAGCTTGGAGATAAGAGCTTGAGTGGAGATAAGAAGCGCCTTAGGCTGACCGTAAGTTGGAAACAACTTGAAAGCACACGGCAAGACCACTGGATTTAGGCCAGAAAACTCGACTAGAGAGGCATCGAGTCTGATCTGGTAGGGCTACCCTCTCGGTCTTTGGAGGACAGACACGAAGCCAACCTGTCTTTGTACAGAATCACAGTCGGAAGAGACCTCAAGGGGTCATCCAGTCCAACCCCCGTCTGCCGCGCGGGAACTCACAAGCAAAGGACCCCCAAAAGAGACAGCCACCCAGCCTCCGTTTAGAAACCTCCAAAGGTTATACAACGCCTCCCGCATCCACCCACGGCATTTCCGCAACCCGACGCTGGTTCAACAAGTGGATGGAGAAAGAAAGGCGATCCCTACGCTTCTTTGTTTGTGCAACCGTTGTGTGTGAAAGAGCAAAAGAATGGCTTTTTTCTTCCCTCCCTCCTCCCTAAAGAACATGCATCATTCAATGGAGGATTAACTGTAAACAGGCAGCAGCGTTGTTTGCTCAACTAAAAGGAAACCAAATCCCGTATGTGAAAACAAAAAACACCTTAGGACGATGAACAAGCGAGTTTGCGGCTGAGGTCTCCAGGTCGAGTATCCAAAAAGCCAAACTATTAAATGGCCGGCTGAGATAGTTTTCTTTGCTTTCCGACGGTTCAGTGTTCGTAAGCTTTGGTTTCGTGCACAAGTCCTTTTTAAAAACGTTGTGCATCGTATTACCTTCGGGGTATGTGCACGAAACAAGTTAAGTTCATGTTCAGACTTGAATCTGATCTCCAAGGTACCTCCTTAAGGATATGCAAACAGTCCAAAATCAAAAACCCAAACGCTTCTGGTCCCAAGCATTTCAGATAAAGAGATATGACCCTATACTTACAAAGTTAAAAGCTAGTTTCAATGGTTTGAGTGTTGGACTACGACTCCGAAGAGATCAGGGTTCGGTTCCCAGATCGGCCATGAAACCCACTGGCTGACCTTGGGCGAGTCACACTCTCTCAGCCTCGGGGGAAGGCAACGACAAACCTCCATTCACAAATCCCGCCAAGAAAACCCCACGATAGGTTGGGCCTTAGGGGTCCCCATAAGTCCGAAATGACTTGAAGACACACATCAGCCTTTCAAATTTGTGTTTGCGGGCTCAGACGTTTCACTGGGGTTACCGGTCCTCCCTCCCTGACACACAAACACACCCTTTATTTTGTTTTTGCGGCCCTTCGCACCACTCCTTACGAAAGACAGAACAACAGGCAACGGCCTTAATCTGCCTAACTCAAACAACCTTAAACAAAGAGTGCAATTGCCCAGGAATGCTCTTTTATTTGGTTTTATCCTTAGTGCCGCCACATTCGTGGCGAACTTCTGGGTCGGTCTGGTTTCACTGCCACCTGCCTTGAACTTTATCTTGAGGCGAAGCCAACACTGCATTCCTCAACGGCCCATTGGAGACTGGAGGCTAAACCTGATCCGTTCTGGTTCGATATACCCTTGTGCCATTCAAGTATTTATAAAGAATCAATACCCAGTTCGAGTTTAGTAATTCCCACCCAAACCTGTTCGGGTTTGTTTTAAAAACAGGGGCTGAAGACAACCCCTGACCCTCGAGATGATGTTGGACTGTAACATCCATCATTGGGTTCTGGATTTGGGTCTGAACTTTAACAGAGCCCGTGCCAGCGGGGCAGTGGATCCATTCCAGGTTTTAGCTAGCTTTAACCCACTTTTAATGGCACAGGAAAGACACTTTCCGGTTCCCAGTGCTTCCCATCGAGTTCTGCGAGACAAAGGGAACCAGGACTGGACTTGGACACGCTTGAACTGGGACGGGTCCAAGCCTCGGCTCGGAGGATGGCATTTGGATCAGGAGGTCCTGGGGACCTCCAACATTGTGTCCTCCCAGTGGGCACCTCCAAGAAAAAGGGCCAAGTGTGGTGCCGGGGTTTGAGGACTCTGGGGACCAGGGTTCGATTCCCCGCTTGAGAACAAAGTCAAAGGCTTTCATGGCCGACATCCATAGGGTTTTTTGGTGCTTTTTCGGGCTCTGTGGCCATGCTCTAGAAGAGTTTATTCCTGACGTTGTGCCAGCCTCTCTGCCTGGCATCTTCAGAGCATTCTCTGAAGATGCCAAAGCCGCAGACGCTGGCGAAACGTGAGGAATAAACTCTTCTAGAGCGTGGTCAGAGCCTGAAAAAACCACAAAAAACCACTGGTTGACCATAGGCAAGTCGCATACTCACAGAAGGATAGCAATGGCAAGGAAAATCTGGGGAAACTTGGCGACGATAGGTTCTCCTTAGTCAAAAATGACTTGGAGCCGCACAACAACAACATTGGTAGCAGTGCTTTGAATGTTGGAGAACAATCCCTGCTCCTCCTTGGGCAAGCCACACTCTCTCAGCCTCAAGGGAAGGCGATGCAAACCCGCTTCGGAAGAAATTTGGCCAAGAAAACCTCATGACCGGAGTGCCTTCGGGTCAGGATAGGTCAGGAATGGCTTGGAGGCATGGAGAGAAAAATCAGGTGGCCGTCTTTCCGGTGCGCTTTCACTGTGCATTCCTCGATCGTACTGGAGAGGCGGGATAGAAATAATAATAATAATAATTATTACTATAAAGGGGGGTTGAATGAGACGGCGTCCAACCCTATGGTTTTCTGGGACTTCCTCTAAACCCAACAGATCCGCTCCGGCTGGAAAGAAGAACCGGATCCAGGGCAGTATCTCGGATGCACGGGCCACACCTCGGCGACTACGCACCCTTCCCACACACGACAAGTGTCTCACGTCCGCCCCATAAAAGAGGGTTTAATGCAGCCGGCGCACCAAAATAAGCCCAGTGCTAATTAAACTTAATTAATATGGCGCTGAACGAACTTCCAAAACGAAATGCTCCTAGTGAGTCAGCAACTAAACAAGAGGTGGGAAGAAGATCCGGGCGCATGAGAGGCACATGCGCTTCTCCCATTTTCATACCAGGTTTGTCATGACTCCGGTGGCCAAGGATTGGTCCTTTTGCGAGTTAGTTTAGGCTCCAAAAATAACCTGGTTTGAGACTGCTTTGACTGCCACGGCTCCAGGCGATGGACTCCCTGGGATCTGTAGTGCTTGGTTATGGGCCCAGAGCTCTCCGACAGAGAAGGCCAAAGAGCTCGCAAAGCTACAAATCCCAGAATCCCACACCACTGACTGAGCCACGGCGGTTAAAAGTGGCGACGAACGGCGTTATTTCTGTAGCGAAGACGCATCTGCGTTGCATCTTCCCAGACTACGTCTCCCAAACTGAGCCGGAACGAAAATGGTATAAAATCGATGGCGGCCAGGCGGTGTGGACACATCCCTCTAGTTAAGCTCAGACGGTCTTTAAATTAATATTTATACTGCATTGTATATAAATGGACAGATAGATGATAACTAGATGGATGGATAGATAGATGGTCAGATGGATGGATGGATAAATAAATAGATAAGAGTGTATAAATATATATCGATGGGTTTTCTAGGAAAGCAACTGGCCAGTTCAGACCCCACACTAACCATAATTTAACACAACTTATCGGACGCCAGAGACTTCAATAGTGGGACTACAGCCTCCATCATCCCCAGGCTTTTTGAAGTAAGCCACCTCGATCTCGGTGGAGAGGCGAGGTAGATAATAATAATAATAATAATAATAATAATAATTATTATTATTATGGCCAACTGCCAAGGACGATGGTAGTCCTAATTCCACCCAGATCATTGGAAGCAATGCAATTACAAGTAACTGGCTACTTTTCAGGACGGGGAGAATATAACAAGGTACCTATTTTAAAGGAACAGGAGAGAAATTACTTCCTTTCTGCAAGAAGCGAAGCTTTCGGACATTTTAGGGCCATCTTCAAAGCGTATCCCTTTTGCCTCAAAACAAGCAACGGGAAGCCAACGTACCAATGTAAAAAAGCATCAGGAGTGTAACAACAAGTTATGGGGAAATTTTACTTTGAAAGCATTAACACTATTCTATGTAACGGGAACAAATCTTTAATACCGGCTTGCGATCGGCATCTCTTGCTCACTTTCTGCCAAATAGAAAAAGGCCATTTGCTCAAGCCTTGGACTATTAATGGCCAGCGCAGGGATGCTTCCTAAAAACCAACACGTGCCGTTATCTTTTATCATGACAGTATTATTTCAGGAGTGGCTTGGCGCGTCACAAATGGGCAACTGAGAGCCGTTAGTCCTACAAAAGACCCGGCCGTCGCCGGACGGAGACGCAAGCTGCTTGAACTGGTTTGTTCAGAGGGATCGACCCGGCTGTCGCAGGTTTCGTGAGGGTGAACGGCAAAGTTGTCGAAGGAGCGACGGAGGAGTCGGTTGGCACGGCCGGTCAAAACCGTGCGCGCCGCACCAGCTCACGCCCAAGTCCCGATTGAGAAATTCCACCCGGCGTTGGTGTGCAACGCACGGCTATGACACAACAGGAGCGTTACACAATGCTTTTTCTTCCCCTCCCAGAGACTTTATTCCGCCCCATTCGTGGTGACAGGAAGAAAAATCAATGCATTTGGAAATGTTGTGCCGTTCCAAGAAGAGTGGTTAGGATACTGCGGGCTGCCCCAACCGCAAAATGGATGGGGCTTAAACCACGCCAGACCCGAATTCTCCCTAAAAGCAGAGACTTTGATATTTAGGGTGTAACATGAGAAGACTGGATAAATTAGAAAAGACAAATGAGGCTTGGTAACGGAGAAGGCATGCCTAAAATACCCTAAAGGTACTAGATACCGTGGAAGCTAAGCAGGATCCGCCTTGGTAGAATTCAAAGATATAGCCACGTTCGTCTGTAGGAAGATCTTGCGGCACCTTTGAGGCTCACTGAAAGAAAGAAGTTGGCGGCGTGAGCTTTCCTAGACTTCGGTCTACCTCCTCAGATGCATTTATGGAACGTAAGGCAATGCCCAAATGTATATAGAGAGGTCTTGCGGCACCTTTGAGGCTCACTGAAAGAAAGAAGTTGGCGGCGTGAGCTTTCCTAGACTTCAGTCTACTTCCTCAGATGCATTTATGGAACGTAAGGCAATGCCCAAATGTATATAGAGAGGTCTTGCGGCACCTTTGAGGCTCACTGAAAGAAAGAAGTTGGCGGCGTGAGCTTTCCTAGACTTCAGTCTACTTCCTCAGATGCATTTATGGAACGTAAGGCAATGCCCAAATGTATATAGAGAGGTCTTGCGGCACCTTTGAGGCTCACTGAAAGAAAGAAGTTGGCGGCGTGAGCTTTCCTAGACTTCAGTCTACTTCCTCAGATGCATTTATGGAACGTAAGGCAATGCCCAAATGTATATAGAGAGGTCTTGCGGCACCTTTGAGGCTCACTGAAAGAAAGAAGTTGGCGGCGTGAGCTTTCCTAGACTTCAGTCTACCTCCTCAGATGCATTTATGGAACGTAAGGCAATGCCCAAATGTATATAGAGAGGTCTTGCGGCACCTTTGAGGCTCACTGAAAGAAAGAAGTTGGCGGCGTGAGCTTTCCTAGACTTCAGTCTACTTCCTCAGATGCATTTATGGAACGTAAGGCAATGCCCAAATGTATATAGAGAGGTCTTGCGGCACCTTTGAGGCTCACTGAAAGAAAGAAGTTGGCGGCGTGAGCTTTCCTAGACTTCAGTCTACTTCCTCAGATGCATTTATGGAACGTAAGGCAATGCCCAAATGTATATAGAGAGGTCTTGCGGCACCTTTGAGGCTCACTGAAAGAAAGAAGTTGGCAGCGTGAGCTTTCCTAGACTTCAGTCTACTTCCTCAGATGCATTTATGGAACGTAAGGCAATGCCCAAATGTATATAGAGAGGTCTTGCGGCACCTTTGAGGCTCACTGAAAGAAAGAAGTTGGCGGCGTGAGCTTTCCTAGACTTCAGTCTACTTCCTCAGATGCATTTATGGAACGTAAGGCAATGCCCAAATGTATATAGAGAGGTCTTGCGGCACCTTTGAGGCTCACTGAAAGAAAGAAGTTGGCAGCGTGAGCTTTCCTAGACTTCAGTCTACTTCCTCAGATGCATTTGGAAGTAGACTCTACGAAAGCTCATGCTGCCAACTTCTTTCTTTCAGTGAGTCTCAAAGGTGCTGCAAGATCTCTCGACGTAAGGATCAGCCCTGGCCATTCCTTGCCTAAGAAAACCCTATGAAATTCACGGAGAAAACAAGAGGAAACCTGGAGTAACACACAAGAAAATCCGATGAAAGGGTTGCCGCAAGTCGAAAGCACGCAACGACGACAACAAAAGGGCATAAATACCTGGAAGAGGTTACCTAATACACTCACAAGAGTGGCAGAAATGGATTTATTTGCTATGCCTACGTCTCTTTCTCTCTTCCACCGAACTCAAGGTACCTTTCCTCGGCTTCTCTTTCTGTAGCCTCACAACGATCCTGTCAGGAGGGAAGGAGAAATCCAGTCCGAAAACCACCAGGAAAATCATTCCCACTTACAGACGAATCAGTGTGCGATCCGAATCGAGGGATCGGCCCGACAGCGGAGCGTGGCTCCCGCTGCGTTTGCCCCGATCGCATTTCCCCTCCTTAAAATGACCCCCAAATAACTTGCGGTCCCCGTTCACGAAGGAATCGATTCCAAGTGATTCGGTTCCAGCCGGAACTGAAGAGCAAAAGGTTGTTATCCCGGGTCATGTCAAAGGCTCTGGAATGCGAACAATTTGGAAACTTTAAGAATTTAACCCAAATGAAAGGAAATTATGGCGTAAAGAGTTTGAGGAGAATGAAACAAAACATATAGATAAAAGACTAACCCACAAGGGACAGAGACGTACGTTCGTACGTCGAAGGAGTTGAAGCACGTGTTGAATCCCACGGAACCAATGAGATGTGAGTTGTAGTTTTCTTTGTTCAAAACGCTATAAAAACTGCTTTGAATTATTTGGATGAAATTTCCTACCGGGAACAACGCTGCAGCCACCCAATGTTAGGATGCTCGGCTCTGTCTCGGCTGGGAAATAAAGTGTTTCCTTTCCGATCGACTCCTTGTTGGTTCCTGGTTGAGATTCGGGGTTTAAAATAATCAATAATCCCTCTTTCCCAGCAACTTTTCCCCACAGGTAGACCGCCTCTAAATATGGGAGGTCCGCCACGTCCCTCCCTCGGAGACTCAAGACACCCGAAAACCTGTTAGGAACCTGTTAGGAAGATGGTCAAGCTTCCCACCGAGGGAAGAAGAGAAGGTGAAAAGGACAGTTCGAGAAAAAAGGTGAAGAAAGATGGAACCAGGCCCACAGACGGGCATGAGATGCTACGCTCACCTTGCAAGAAACCAACGTCTCTGCGAATGGACATCTGTCAACAAAAGCGGTGAAGAAATCCACCCTTTAAAAACCTTTTTGTTCGTCGATGTTGGCTCGGGTTACCTCCTGGGCTTGTCAAGCACTTTTATGTAAGAGTTGGACTCTTCAACTCTGGCAGAGAAAGGGAAAAAAGAAGGAAGGAAGGGCCGGGGCGGGGAGAGTCGGAACGAAGTTTACTTGAGGTGACTAAAGGGGGAAGAAAAAAGAGGGAGTGAAATGGTTTGTTTGAGCAAATCCGCTCCTTGTCGGCCAAAGTGTTCTCGAAAAGTAATTTTGGGGGAGGTCGAGGGGTGCTTTTCCGTGCCAAGCTGCATAGGAAAAGAACCAAAAAACCCAGACCCCAAGAGCAATCGCGGAGGCGTGCAATTTGGCGCCATTCATCATAATGGTCCTTGACGGAGAAGTGTCAAGGCAACCTCGAAAAGCGGCGGTTATCGCAAACACATTGGTCTGATTCTCTCTCTCTGGATAAAATTTAGAGACGTTCTCCGAGAAGCGTTTAGAAAATTCCAGCTGCGCAAAGAGAGGAAAATGAAAAGCGAATGCGTCTTTTCGGGGGAGAGATGTGGGTCTCGTAGAACTGGATGGGACCACGAGGGTCATCTCTTCTGAACCCCTTGCTATACAGGAATACACAACCTAAAGCACTCCTGGAAGAGTTCCTTTACCTGGTTGCCCTTATAGTCAAGAAGTTCCTTCAAAATCTAACAGCCCTTGACGTATCGAAAGAGTACGATCGTGTCGCCCTTCGGTCCTCCCTTCACCAGCTTCAACCTTTCCTCGTCGGTTTGCTTCTCCGTACCTCTTCACGTCCTTGTCCCCCTTCTCCGAACCTCCTTGTCTTATCTCCTTTTGGAAACAGGGTGCCCAGAACTCGGGACGAGAATATAGCAGGACTACATCTCCCCAATAGATCGAGCCAGAGCTCTCCCTGGAAAGCCAAGATGTTCAAATTGAGGCTGTTGTACTTTGGCCACATCGCGAGAAGACACTGGAAAAAGACGATAATGCTAGGAAAGATGGTCTTGGGTATGGGTTTGGACGACGGGGGCTTGGAGACGTCTCTTCCACGTGAGCCGAGGCCGACTTGAACACAGCTAAGGACGACGACAATGGCTTCCCTCACCTTGGAAACTATAGTTTGCTGCCCAGAAGGGTCACGTTCAACCTAAGATCGACCGTCATCCCACGGTCCCTTTATTGTGGGGACAAGAAACGTCTGAACGTTGGTGAGCTCTTACCCAAAACAGACGGAAACTGTCCCTCTCTGCAGCTCCCAGCATCCCTCACCGATGGGAATTGCACTCCTTCCAATGGTCTAAGCAGTACTAGCTTAACGGTATAACCTGGGCTTTATAGTTGTCCGAAGAAAATGTCCGTATTTCCGACCGGCCGCATGCTCTCAGCCTCTTGGAAAGTCAATGGCAAACCACCTCCGAACGACTCTTGCCGGGATAGGCTTGCTTTAGGGTTGCCGCAAGTCAGAAATAAGTTGCATTGTATATTTGGAATTGTTGCTGGTGCTATTTTGTTTAGACATGTGAACGTATACCTTTGGCATGTTTAATTAACTCTGCTGTATTTATTTTAGTCTGTTGTCATACGATGTTAATTTAATGGGTTACGGCGGATTACAAAACGGGTAAGATGAGTCTCGATTTGGAGGAAAGGGCAGAGTATGAAGATGATGCACGTGTGACACGACCTCCTCCGTGACGGATTGCTTTAATCCGGGCAACGCAAATGGGGTTCGATCTGGTTTCAATCTCATTTGGAAGGCTGCTACCCTACATTTACACATTCCTAAAACCTAAAAACAGGAGGGAACGAAATCCCCAGACCTCTCCAAGCGTCCTTAACTGTTTTGGTTTTTCACGCGGAAATGATATATACGAGTACAAGCTCAAAAGAGTCGAGAGTATGGTGTTGCCTAATACATCTCTCCAAGATCATATGACAAATGCCAAAGTCCATATTGGGACAACAACAACAACAAAAGGTTTTGTGGGCAAACTTCCAGGACGCACACTATGAGCCGTTCCAGTCCCACTTCGGTTTCATCCCGGGGAGCTGTAGTTTGGGGATCCCCAAATGCTATACATCTCCGAGTATCCCTCGCCTAAGAAAACCCTTCGAAATTAACACCCCAAAATCGACACACAACCCGAAGGCGCGTACCCTTGTCGCAGGCCTTACAAATCGTTTCTTATAGACGACCCTCGGGCCACGAGGTTTTTTCTTGGCAAGGTTTCTTCGGAGGATGTTTTGGGTTTTGCCTTCCCCCGAGGCTGAGAGCGTGTGACTTCCGCGGCTGAACCGGAATTCGAAGCTTGTTCTCCAGAGTCGTATAAACACTACACCGTGCCGGCTATCACCGAGGGATATTAAAGCCTCGGGTATAAAGCGTATTTATACAGTTGTGAGATTGGGAGGTAAGGCAGAACAGGGTCCAGAAAGTCGAAGATCCTCACCTTTATCCTTACGCTTTAAACCCGAAGTCCTAATCCCGCTCGGGGCCAAATGCAAAAATAAAAACCAGTCCGTCTTAAAGGGGCTGCCGCGATCCCTTCTTTTTCCTCCTCCTTTTTTTATTATTCCAGGCTGAGCCTCCCTCGCCCGGATTTCCGAAATGTTCCAAAATATTCAAAAAACGAAGAGAGCGAGGCCTTCGGGCGCGAAATCTGTGTCATGGGCGAAATCATTTTCAAATATTGCATATAATATCACCTTCGGGAGATGCCTACAAGGCGCATAGGAAGCTTAAACCATTTGTATATAAAATTACCCCCAGGATATGTCTATAAGGTGCCTACCAAACTTGGATATGTCTATAAGGCATACATGAAACTTAAGATAAATTTCACGTTTAGATTTGGGTGCCATCGTCAAGATAGCTCCTTATGTCTATGCTCCATAAAAACCCCAAACCCCAAAACGCTTTTGTCCCCAAGCGAGTCTATATCTGCCTATATTACGACTGTTAAGACAATTCCCAAACCTCTCACGAAGGTCTAAGACAGCCCTTCACAGGCGTTGCCCGTCGCCGTCGGAAAACACACATTTCCGACGGTCTCGGCGACCGAGACACCGCGATTTTACGGCCGGGGGGTTCGCCGCAAGGCGAAGAACCGCATTAAAGGGTCGAGGATCAACCTTCGCTCTGAAACCAAACCTTCTAAGGAAGGTCGGGAAGCAACCTTTGCTCCGAGACCAAACCCAAAAACGAGGTCTCCGTTAGCCTTCGGAGCGAAACTTTGGGAACGACAAAACAGTCCGCTCGGTTTCCGAAGGGGATTTTTCTGAACTTTAGCCACACCTGGGCCAGGCAGATAGCCGAGATTCCTCTCCAACCGACGCGCAAACGCACACTTGTCGTTCCAGGGGAAAGTTCGACGCACGCGAGCCAAGTCCATCCGCCGAGAGAGAGAGAGAAAAACGAGGCGCCGTGACCCTCCGCAAGCCTCCGCAAATCCAGGCCAAGGTTGCCGAGACGAAAAGGGAGAGCCCTTTCTCAGTCCTCAATTCAAGTTATCCGTTCGTTCGTCCGCTTTCCGACCCCGAGCCCTTCGAGGAGGGAGAAAGGAACGGCTTGCGATTCCGGCGTCCCGAGGTTTTGAAGGGAAAATTGTGTAACCGAGGGCATTATCTAACAGGGAAGGAGCTGCCAAAGAGGGCTGCGATATTGGATCAACAAATGAGGGAACAAATAAGGACTTGCCTGGCCGAGGAAATATAGTTTTGGGGAAAGCTGCTCTTCCAGGCTTTCCAAAGAGACGAAACGTCGTTCGAACCGTACCGGCTCCGTCTTTATTGTATATCAGTTAGTATTATTTTAGGGATGTTTTGTTCATGCAATGTTGTTGTTTTAGGTTCTAAAATATTTTTATTATACATTGTACATATTTACAAAATAATTACTTCCCTTTCCCTGTTTCCAGTTCCATATTGATTTCGACCTTTCTGGATCTCTATTATTATATATTAGACTCTTTTCTTTTAATCATGCTTTTCTAACAAACCTAATACTTTTTCCAGCTATAATATATTTTTCCTTTTGTAATCGCTCCCTTCCGCAAATTGGGTTTACTCAAAGATTTTTTCCAGTGTTAAGTCCCTTTCTCTAATTTTAAATAATTTATTTAAATAATTTATTCCACTCTTGTTCTAAGTCTTATTTACGGAACAAGTTGGACGATCCGTTTCTATGAAATCATACACCTTCAACAACTAATATTTGTTCTTTTTCCCCCCAAAAAGACGCTAATAATCGATGTTGTTGTTTCAGATTGGACGCCGCCTGCCAGGTTTATATTCCTTTTTAAAAATATATATTTTATTTGACCCCACTGCCCTGTTTAAGACATCCCTAAAAAATAAGACCTAGTAGAGGTTTTGCTGAATTGCTAAATATATAGCCTCCCCTGAAAGCAAGACCTTGCAAAGTTTTTGTATATAAATATATATATATATATATATAGTACATAATAAATGTTCATTTTTTAAAAAATTCAACCATAAATGTGAATTTTTCTTCATGGAAAAAAATAATAATAAATATTATTATTATTTATTATTTATTCATGGAAAAAATAATAATAAATATTATTATTTATTATTATTTATTCATGGAAAAAAATAATAATAAATATTATTATTATTATTATTTATTTATTCATGGAAAAAATAATAATAAGTATTATTATTATTTATTATTTATAATAATAAATATTATTATTTTATTATTATTATAAATAATAATAAAAATAAGACCTAGAGCATCTTTGGGGGCAAAAATTAATATAAGACGCTGCCTTATTTTTGGGGAAACACGGTATGTAGACTCGTGCCAACTTTACAACACTCTATAAATAAATGTTAATAATAATAATGATAATAATAATAATAATAATAATTGAAAGAGACAAGCTCAACAGTGTATTGGAAGAGGCCTGAATATACTCTTTGGAAAACAGGTTTACAAAGACCAAAAACACACCCCTCCGTATTTGCGGCTTTGGTATTTGCGGATTTGATTATTCGCGGATTTGATCAATATGTCCTCTCTAGGAACATCTAGGTCCTCCGGTGCAACTCTGTGGTCAAATTTAACTCAAAGTTGCCCTAAAAGACCTAGAGATCCCTAGAGAGAAGACTCTACTAGGCCTTTGTAGCTCCTCCAATGCAAATCTATGGCCCGCGTCTGTCGGACGTCGGCCACAGAGTTGCCCCGGAGGACCTAGAGATCCCTAGAGAGGCGTCCTTGTTGTGTGTGTTTGTGTTACGTGCGGTTTTTTCCATATCCACGGGGGTCCTGTGCCCCTAAACCTAGCGAATACGGAGGGACAAGTGCCATTTTTCCAAGCTTGACTAAGAGTAACTTATCACCATAGCACCCCGGACGAAGGCGCTCAGATCCCTTTAGCGAAGCGCATCCTGTTTCGGACCTATTCCTGCAAGAAAAGAACGACGACAAGACGCTGGGCCCGGTTCCCAACAAACCTGCTATCCGCACTATTGGCTTTAAGCCGGTCCATTCCAGGATTGATCCATATGCCTTTCCTTGAGCATCTCTACCTGTTTATCTGTCAAGTAAGATAGCAAGCTCGCCTCTCCTAAATCCAAACCATCCACGAAGAAAGGAGACTAAAGCTCAGGCAAGTTCTCCGGAAGAAAGGAGACTAAAGCTCAGGCAAGTTCTCCGGAAGAAAGGAGACTAAAGCTCAGGCAAGTTCTCCGGAAGAAAGGAGACTAAAGCTCAGGCAAGTTCTCCGGAAGCGGCTTTCCAAAGCCCTTCTGATAACAGACAACGAAGAAGAAGAGCGGGTTGACCATCCCTCCCTAGATTTAATTTAAAGAAGCACTATACCCTCCAAAGTAACTTGCCAAAACACCTTTGGTATTTTATTTTATTTTCTTTCCATATCCAGGTTACAAAACGGGTCGCTCCGCCTGCATTTATCCGGCGAAAAAGATCTCTCTCTTGAAACCGTCTCTCGGAAGACTGAGATTTTATCGATTAAGTTTCTGGACCGATGCGAGAAATATGAGATTTAAAAAAAAAGGGGGGGGGGATACGTAGTTAAAACGGACACGGAAAGAAATCTCTATAAAATGTTAAAATCTCCACAAGAGTCTATTGAAGTCCCTTTCCGACTTCTCGCTTCTTTTAAAAATAGCTGGAAAACCAAGGCGACCCGAAGGGTTGTAAAAGGCTCGGCTCCTTGATTTTGGGGCCGACGGGAACCACGATCCAAACCCATTCGGTTAAGGAAACCACAAACACCGGATTTGACCGCGTCCACACTGGGAGAATAACCCAGTTTGGCACCACTTTAATGGCCTGGGTTCAAGGCTATGGGATTCTGGGAGTTGGAGTTTGTTGTGGAGCCCAGAACGGAGCCCACTGTACAATGTATTGGTATATATACGATAATATTGTATATTATTATACAATATTTTAATTGTTTTAATCATTGTAATTGTTTATATAATGGTTATCGTATATTTTATATTATAATATTATGTTGTTATACAGTATCATAGATTATATATAATAATATTATGTTATTATAGAATATTATAATGTATTTTATATTATAATAATATTATATTATTTTGCAATATTTTAATGTATTTTATACAATGATATAATTATATAATGACATAAATATATTATTTTATAATATTATAATATATTATATAATATGATAGCACTGTATAACAATTATTATATATAATATATGATAATATTGTATAACAATATAATATTATACATTGTATAACAATTATTATATATAATATATGATAATATTGTATAACAATATAATATTATACATAATTTATAAAAATTGTATAACATAATATTATTACAATATATAATATATGATATTAATATAAAATAATATATCATAATATAAAATATATGATAATATTGTATTTTATCATAATAATATTATTATATATTATATTATAAAGTAACATAACATTTTTATATTATTATAATATTTAATATAATTATATTATATTATATATTATAATGTTGTATTATGTCATAATAATATTATTATATATAACATTATAAAGCAATATAACATTTTTATATTATTGCAATATTTAATATAATAATATAATATTATATTAAATATTATAATAGTATATTATTATAATATAAAATATATGATGTTGTATTATAATAATATTATTATACATAATACTATAAAGTAATATAACATTTTTATAACATATACTAGGTGATAATATTGTATAATTATATTATTGTAATATTTTAACATAATAATATAACATTATATATAATAATAATAATATTATAATATATTATTATAAAATAATATAAAATATAGTACAATATTGTATCATACTGTATTATTATAGTAATAACAACATTAATTATATTATAAATCTTATAAAGTAATATAACATAATATAAAATATATTATAATATTATAAAAATATATAATATTATATTACTATAACAACATACTAATAATATATTTATAATATTAAAATAAATATATAATATATTATAATATATAATATATTATATTATATTATATATTATAATGTTGTATTATGTCATAATAATATTATTATATATAACATTATAAAGCAATATAACATTTTTATATTATTGCAATATTTAATATAATAATATAATATTATATTAAATATTATAATAGTATATTATTATAATATAAAATATATGATGTTGTATTGTATCATAATAATATTATTATACATAATACTATAAAGTAATATAACATTTTTATAATATATACTAGGTGATAATATTGTATAATAGTATATTATTCTAATATTTTAACATAATAATATCACATTATATATAATAATAATAATATTACAATATATTATTATAAAATAATATAAAATAATATAAAATATAGTACAATATTGTATCATACTGTATTATTATAATAATAACAACATTAATTATATTATAAATCTTATAAAGTAATATAACATTATAATATAAAATATATTATAATATTATAAAAATATATAATATTATATTACTATAACAACATACTAATAATATATTTATAATATTAAAATAAATATATAATAATATTATAATATATAATATATTATAATAATATTATTATATAATATATTATAATAATATTATAATATATAATATATTATATATTATAATATTATTATAATATATTATATATTATAATATATTATAATAATATTATAATATATAATATATAATAATATTATAATATATAATATATTATTATAATATTAAAATGTATAATATATTATTATAATATTATAATATATATTATTATAATATTATAATATATAATATATTATTACATTATTATTATTATTATCATTATTATAAATAATTATTAAAACAATTATTATTAAATCATTCTTTCCAGGACCCCAGAAGGAAGGCAGTGACGTCACAGGAAGGACCCCTGACCTTTGACCCCGAGGTAGGCCGAAGCCTCTACTGAGAAAAGGTTCCCCCCGGAAAAGAGTCCCTTCTTCTCTCACCGTTCGAGGCTCCAAAGGAAGGAGGGAAGGAGTCCGTCTGCTGCTGCCGGAGGAAGCCTCGGACGGTTCTGAGGCGAACGGAGCGGCCTCCGCTTCCTTTTTCCCCTCAGAATCCAGAGAGAGAGCCAGAGGGGGCGTGGCTTGCGGCTCGGAAGGGACCATCGCGCCAAAAAGGGGGGGGAAAGCAAGAACGAAGCGAAGGGAGAAGGGATAAAACGTGACTCCTCCCCCCCGGCGCTGAGGGAGAATGGTACGCCCCAGCCTGTCAATCAAAGTTCAGGCTCCTCCCTCGGCTCCTGGTCCCGCGCATGCGCACAAGGGAGGCCGCAAGCTGTCACTCAAAAGGGAGGGAGGGGCCGCCGACGCCTCCCGATCCCGCGCATGCGCACAAAACAAAAGGGATTCATGGAGGAGGAAAGGGATGTTGGCTCCTCCTCCTCCCGCGCTCTAGGGATAATGGTACGCCCCGCCCCGCGGCTGTCACTCAAAGGAGGAAGCTCCGCCTCTAGGGCTGCCCGCCGCGCATGCGCACAAAAGGCGAAGGGAGAAATAAATAATAATAATAATAATAATAATAATATAATATAATATATTATAATAATATAATTTATTTATTTATACCATTTGTTAATATTTATTTATATTAATCAATATTATATATTATTTATTTATATTATTTATTTATATTATTTATCAATCTTTATTTATACAAATTAATTTTTAATATTATTTATCAATCTTTATTTATTTCTACAAATTTATTTATTTATTTATTTTATCAATCTGTATTTATTTCTACAAATTAATTTTATTTATTTATTTATATTATTTATCAATCTGTATTTATTTCTACAAATTAATTTTATTTATTTATTTATATTATTTTTCCATCTTTATCTATTTGTATAAAATCTATTTACTTTATTTATTTATATTTAAACATTGTTATTATTTATTATTAATTTATTTATGTTATTTATTCATACTTATTTATTTAATATAAATGAGTACTATTATTATTTTATTAATTTAAGGGTAGCTGAGAGTTGAGGTTAATTCGTAAACTGGAGAGATGTACAAAGGAAGCAATATACAGAAGGCGATATAAGAGCCATGTTAGAAAATAATATGTATAAAGCATATACCTATACAAAATAATATGTATATTAATGGTTTAGAAAATAATATGTATAAACATGAAGGATGTATGACATATCACAAAATGTTTTATTTTATATTATTTATATATATATAAATTTTATATATTTTATATGTATATATATATATATAATATATTATATATATATTATATATATTGTATATATTATATATATATATTTATATATAATATATATATATTATATTTATAATATTATATATATATTGTATATTATATATATATATATATAATATAAATATATAATATATATATAATGTATGTATATATATATATATATATATAATATATATATATATAATATATGTGTGTGTATATATTTATATGTGTGTGTGTGTCTTTTTAAAAAAAGAAAAGAAATGTTTTTTGGACATCTCTCCAGTTTACGAATTAATCTTAACTCTCAGCTACCCTTAAATCTTACATCCTTCCCTCGATGAAATAAAAGAATATAAAACGTCCAATAACCTTCTGTCTTATAGTATCGACCCTATATTTCACATTACGATGGCACTTAACCGTCCCTCGAACCCAATCGTTTTAAAATCCTTTTACCCATCCAACACGGTTGCTGTAGGGTCCCCCTTTTTAGCCTTCCTAAAACTCGCAAAAGGTTCCCGGGTTTTCAAGAAGTCGTCCCTAGATTTTCCCCCTTTTGTGAGCCAAGTTAAACGATCCGTTTCCAGAGTCCGAAAATGGCATTTCTATGGGACGCCGCGTGGGACGGGTATGGGACGAAGTTAAAGAGGAGGGTGGCACCGTGAGTTAACGCACCGAGCGATGCCAACCCCAGTGATGCCACCGCTCTCGGGTTAAGTATATTTGGGGCCGAAACGTGGCCACGTTTCGGCCCCAAATATACTTAACGGTGCCACGTTTTGGCCCCAAATATACTTAACCCGACAGCGGTGGCACCACTGGGGTTGGCATCGCTTGGTGCGTTAACCCACGGTGCCACGTTTTGGCCCCAAATATACTTAACGGTGCCACGTTTTGGCCCCAAATATACTTAACGGTGCCACGTTTCGGCCCCAAATATACTTAACCCGAGAGCGGTGGCACCACTGGGGTTGGCATCGCTCGGTGCATTAACTCACTGTGCCACGTTTTGGCCCCAAATATACTTAACGGTGCCACGTTTTGGCCCCAAATATACTTAACCCGAGAGCGGTGGCACCACTGGGGTTGGCATCGCTTGGTGCGTTAACCCACGGTGCCACGTTTTGGCCCCAAATATACTTAACGGTGCCACGTTTCGGCCCCAAATATACTTAACCCGAGAGCGGTGGCACCACTGGGGTTGGCATCGCTCGGTGCATTAACTCACTGTGCCACGTTTTGGCCCCAAATATACTTAACCCGAGAGCGGTGGCACCACTGGGGTTGGCATCGCTTGGTGCATTAACTCACTGTGCCACGTTTTGGCCCCAAATATACTTAACCCGAGAGCAGTGGCACCGCTGGGGTTGGCATCGCTCGGTGCGTTAACCCACGGTGCCACGTTTCGGCCGCAAATATACTTAACGGTGCCACGTTTCGGCCCCAAATATACTTAACCCGAGAGCGGTGGCACCACTGGGGTTGGCACCGCTCGGTGCATTAACCCACAGTGCCACCCTCCTCTTTAACTTGTTCCCACGCAGCGTCCCTTAGAAACAAAGAGAGGAAAACTACGTATCCCAACTCACCTTCTCCGGATGCCGTCGTCGTCGCCCCGTTCGAAAAGCTCCCTTCTCCCGACGGCTCTTTGCCTTGCGCAACGGGGCTGACGTCAGGGTGGCAAAGTCCACCACCGATGACCCGCTTCGGCCTGCGATGCCAACCTTGCTCTGGGGCACACCTTTGCCCCAGAAGCTTCTCTTATCTAACGTCGGACTCGTTCGGCCCGGATTCGGGCCGTGCCAGCTGTTGGGAAAGGGGAGGAGAGAGAGAGGGAGCCGAACGGGACGGACGGGGTGGCATTTCTACCAACGGAGCCCCTGAGTCGGGGAGACACGGGTTCGAATCCCCGGCCGACGGCGAGGCTCGGCGTCCTCGGGGCCTGGCCCGCCTCGCAGGGGCGTCGCGGGATGCGACTGGTTTGCCCGATTAATCCGTCGCAATCCCGCTTTACCAGCTGCTTTTAAAGCGTCCCGGTTTTCCCCGCTTTTATCCTCAGCGTCTTTCGATCGCCGCGAACGGAGCCGAAAAGGCAAAAAAGGAGTTTTGTCGTATCCCAAGTTGGCGCCGCGCAAAACTACAAATTCCGGGACTCCGTAGGAGGGAACCTTGGCGTTTAAAGTGGTGCCGAAAGGCATTATTTCCGGATACAAAGCGGGGAAGTTAATTCCGATTAATTCAAAAGCAAGGAAGGAGAAGAAGAAGTTAGTTTCAACGTCTTCTCCTTCCCAGCAAACTCCGGCAAAAGCAAACCGCTGCGGGGTTTTGTAATGTTTTGCCTCATTAATGGTTTTGGATAATCTCGACCTACTGATTTTTACTCCGAAACGTTGGAGGGGACGGGAAGAAGGGAACCGGATTAGAAATCCTATAATTTCCCCCATTGAAAGCGGCCGATTCCCCTTCGTCGGAAGTTTATAAACGGGGTCGGTGCCCATGGAACGTAGATTTGGATTCCTATGCTGGAAGGGGATTGAATTACGCCTAATTCCCGCTACCTTTTAAACCGGATCGTGACTCGATTGGGACCGGTTTCAAGGACCACGGTTCCCATTTAACACGCGTCTTTTTGACGGCGGTTTTCCCCGCTTCTTTTCATTGAAATCAGCGCAAGTGAATCGGAAACGAACTGGATCCAATTTCACAATTTCGGTCTTAAACGAACTGCTTCAGCGCAAATGTGAACCGGACGCGGGTCGGGATCGGCAAAGCGGAAACGGACGTCCTCCGCGGGAACCGATTCTATCCAAACCCATTCGTTTCCCAACAAAGTGGGTTACCTGCTTCAGGAACCGGTTTAAACGGAACCAGAATGGGAACCAGAAGTGGATTATTTCGATTGAAATTGCGATCGGGGCAGTGGGAACCACGATCCGAGGTCGAATCGATCCATCGATTCAGATCGGAGACTGGTTTAACCGTAAGGGCCTTATCAGACGGGAGGAATTTCCCTTTATTGCGAATGGAGCCAATTCGAATTCACGTGAATTCGCTAGTTTAGCGAATTTACGTGAATTCCCATTGCGTTCAGAGTGCGTTCAGAATGGCTTCCCGTTACCCGAAAATGACCCCGTTGCCCGAAATTGCGTGAGACGCTTTAATTCGCAATAACGTAAAACCCACGGTTGCGCCCGGAGTGACTTCCCTTTTGCCCGAAATGGCGTGAGACGCTTTAATTCGCAATAATGCGAAACCCCACGATTGCGTTCGGATTGCCGTCGGATTATACTCCCAATTTCCGACGTCTGATAAGGTCCGACGTGGAAAGCCAAGGTAAACCCATCTATGACCAAGAAAATCCTGCGACCGGTTCATCGCCGGTCGGGAACAACACGCGACAGCGCAGCTGACGAACCCGGTTTTCTCTTGGAAGGCGTCCGAGGTTTTCGGAAAGGTGGGGTGCCCACCTTTCGGGGGTCTTTCCTGTCGAGGGGCGGGAGGGTCGAACAAGAGGAACCCTTTTCTTGGAATCGTAACCCTTTAAAGTTTACGATCCCAAGAAAAAAAGCAGGAGGGTGACGAGGCAGTTCTCGGAAGCGGCGCGTGACGCCTTTCTCTGCCCCGTGCGCTCGCGCCTGGCGCAATTTTGGCACGCTGCCGACGTTCCTCTTTTTTTCCAAAGGCGGAGGCAGGTTTTCCTGCCGCTCCACGGTTGCATAACTTTGAGAAGACAGATTGTTCGGGGGCAGAATAAACTTTGATAAATAGATCACAGAGAGAGACAGAGAGAAAGGAAAAGGAGGAGACCCGAACTTGGAAAACAGGCTTCGTGGGATGATAAATCCCAGATTTTTCTTACATCTAGAGATGTAGTCGGGGCGGCAGGCATCTCCGTCTCCTCTTTATCTCTCTGTTTGCTCCAGTTTTTGTTCCGATCGGAGAGAGTGTGGCTTGCCCAGGGTCTCCGCGACCGAGCGGAGATTCGAACCCCGTTCTCCAGAATTGAAGTTCAACGTTCAAACCGCTACATTACGTTGGATAACACCATCCGAATCCAGGCTGCGACTCGGGTTCTTGGCTGGCAAAGAGGCCTCCGCTGCCATGACAGCTGCATCTTTTGGGAAACCGAACTTTTCCAAGATCGGACAAAGACGAAAGAAGAAAAAATAATCTCTGATTAATTTATCTTTATTTTATTTTATTCTCGCCTTTCTCCCAAAGTGGGACCCCAGGCGGCTAAGAACACGTATAAAACACATTAAAACAACAATGAACGTCCAGAATTAAAATTGGAGTTTTTTTTTTTAAAAATTACAAATATAAAATGTAAAACGTACAAAGTCAGAAACAGCGATCTAAAACCGATCCCAAAACGTTTTGTCTCTTGTGGGTCTTCTTGTAATAGGGACAGTGACATCTGTACTCAGTGTCCATCCAGAATAATAGAGTTGGTAGAGACCCCAAGGGTCATCCAATCCAACCCCATTCTGCCATGCAGGAACTCTCCATCAAAGCATTCCCGACAGATGGCCATCCAGCCTCTGCTTAAAGACCTCCAAGGAAGGAGACTCCACTACTCTCCAAAGCAACATATTCCACTGTCAAACAGCCCTTAATGTCAAGAAGTTCCTCCTAATGTTGAGGTGGAATCTCTTTTCCTGCAGTTTGCATCCATTGTTCTTGGTCCTGTTCTCTGGAGCAGCAGAAAACAAGCTTGCTCCCTCCTCAATATGGCATCCCTTCAGATATTTAAACAGGGCTATCAAATCACCTCTTAACCTTCTCTTCTCCAGGCTAAACTCTGCAGAGATGTGACGGTGTGCGGACGAACGGCTAACATCGCAGTGTTGTTGGTTGTGTGTGTGCGTGCGCATACATGCGTGTGTCGGCCGTGATCAAGCTCCCGATCCGTGTGACATCTTTGGAATTGTTCCCCTAAGGTGCAATGATGCCTCTCTCTATGGGACTAAGTGTGGCTCTGGGGCCATAATAAATGCCCCCGAAGGTTGTTTTGGGGCTTCCAGCTTCCCAGACTCCTTGGACTGTGCCTTTTCTAGCACAGTTTTTGTAGTTTTTAAAAATTGTACTGTGTTCTTAAGACTGTAAGGACCTTATCAGACGGGAGGAATTTCTCTCAATTGCAAAGGGGGCCAATTCGAATTCACGTGAATCGCTAGTTTAGCAAATTCACATGAATTCCCATTGCATTCAGAATGCATTCAGATTGACTTCCCATTACCCGAAAATGACCCCCCCCATTGCCTGAAATTACGTGAGATGCTTTAATTCGCAATAACGTAAAACCCATGATTGCATTCGGGATGACTTCCCTTTTGCCCGAAATTGCGTGAGATGCTTTAATTCGCAATAACGTAAAAGCCATGATTGCATTCGGGATGACTTCCCTTTCGCCCGAAATTGCGTGAGATGCTTTAATTCGCAATAACGTAAAAGCCATGATTGCATTCGGGATGACTTCCCTTTTGCCCGAAATTGCGTGAGATGCTTTAATTCGCAATAACGTGAAACCCCACGATTACGTTCGGATCGCCATCGGACTATACTTCCAATTTCCGACGTCTGATAAACTCCTAAGTCGCTTTGGGACCCAGGCTCGGGATGAAATAAATAAATATAACAACAAGAGCAATGTAAAAGGGAGCAAGGTTCAAATTGTTCAAACTGTGCTCAGCCACGGAAATCCACATTTGGGCAAGTCAGACTCTCTCGGGCTCAGAGGCGGGCGAGGGAAGAAACGGGTCAAGAAAACCCTGCGATAGGTTCACCTTAGGGTTGAAATGTGTGTGTGTTTTAAACGGGGGGTGAAAAAAAGATCCATTGAGAGCTTGCTTCCTAATCTGAAGTTGCCAACTGTCCCTCGGCTTGCGTGTAAACCTGGCACAGATTAACCAAGCTTGAGGCTCGGGCGTTGCAAAATCAGCGGATGGCAAATCTCCTCGCCTCGGAGCCGAGAGAGTTCGGGAAGGAAGGTGATTCACAACGCCAGGGTCAAGGGCTCCCCGTCACCGGGAATAAACTGGGCCTCCCAGTTGCGAAACCAGTTGGTTATATGGGCCGTGCTCCTTCTCAACAGAAGGCGACTCCAGACGTTGGCCACTCTGTAATGTTTCAAAAGGACTGTTGGAGTCTTACCTGCGCAAGTGGCGACAGATTCGAGTTGCCTTTCTAGTTTCTCTTCAAAGGGTTGGCGTCTTGCCCCGTCGCCTGGTGAAGGAAGAAGTAAAAAGAGTCATAAGCGTTGGAAGGGACCACCAAAATCCAAACCCCTGCCGTACAAGAATACACAACTCAAACGCTCCGGAAAGTTGTGGGACTGGCGTACGGGACAAAAGGGCATCAGAGATCTCTGCCGTGCGCCGGAACATCATCGAGCATTGCAGAGATCTTAGGGAGGAAGACGGACACCTTTATGTGCCAAGGTGCCCAGGGCAGCTTCCAAACGTGTATTTGGTGCATTTAGGTTGGCCATTGAAGGTTTCGCCGTTTTGCGATTCAACAAGGAGTAAAGAGAGGGGTGAAAATATCGCAAAGCCATAGGGTTGGGAGAGACCCCAAGGTCCAACCTTGTCGCTGCCAAATTTGTGGGGCAGTGAAGGCGTTCCACGTTTTAAGGCTGTAAAAGGATACTCCAAGATGCCGAACCAATCCTGTATCCTCCAAATAGGCTTTTTAAAGGCCATATAAAAGATCCAGAGTGGCTGACTGTCGGACTAGGACTCTGGAGACCGGGGTCTCATTCCCACTATCTTTTAAACCGGATCGCAAATCTGTTTGAACCGGTTTGTAGTTCGCACTTGAAAGTGATTCGGATGGGGGGGAAGTCATGCGCTGGACCCCTTTAACTTGCGTCTTTTTGACACTGATTTTTCCCCCCGCGTCTTTTTGGATTCTGATGTGGATCGGAATCGGTTTAAATTTGCCCTTCGGCCGGCCGGAGCGGTTCCATTTTGAACCGATTCGTTCGTGAATGTGAACCACAAGTGGGTTATTTTACAGGGGGGAAAAGGGGACAAATGTAGTGCGAACCACGCTCCGCTGCGTGGCATAGTGGTTTGAGCATTGGACTCCCAACTTCGGAGACCATAATGATAATAATTTTATTTATATCCCGCCTTTCTGTCCGTGACAATCGAGGCAGTTTACAGATTAAAAGCACATACAAATCCCACGTCTCAGTAGTTCCCACCCTCCCCTAAAGCATCAAATTCAACAATTAACTATTAAAACGTTCATTAAAATTAAACAAAGCAGGCAAATAGGGCTACTATATATTCAAAGGGACAATTCAGTTGATCGGTGGCCTGGTTTACTATTCAGGAAAGGTCTACCAGAAAGAGATGCATCGCAACGCCCAACTTGCAGGGGAGCCTTAGGCAAGTCTCATCCTCTCAGCCTCAGAAAAAGGCTCCTCCGAACAAGTAATGCCAAGAAAACCCTGTAACAGGTCCGTCTTAGGGTTGCCAGAAGTCAGAAATGACTCAAAGGTGTACAACGACAACAAAATTAGACAAAACCTGGAGGGAATTCACCGCCCGAATGACCTGGGAGTCACCAGCGGATGCATTTCTGAGCTCATATGGGGCATGTTTTCCTGGTTGCAGCCTAACACAAACTGCGTGTTTGGAAAACTGCCAGCGATGAATTATACATGTAGGTCGGTTCAATTACTTACGCGGCGCTCAACACGTCTTTAATCTACTCCTCCGGAAATGTTAATGAACGGCAATTGAAATGCGGCACATGCTTCGGAAGAGCAGGAAACCAGGAGGGACCGGAAGGCTCTTGCGTCGGCCCCTTTTCGTTTCCAACCGTAGGGTCGAATTGTTTGGGGCGAGTTATGTTTGGGGACGGTAACTCCCAGAATCGTCCCCGGCTAAAAACTCCGGCACCGAAGGCACCGCGCGGCCCTCCAAATCCCAAAAGCGGAGATCGTTCAGGGCTCTAGACGTTGTTGAACTCCAGCTCCCAGCATTCCCATGGGGATGCTGGGAGTTTGAGTCTGGCGGCATATGGAGGGCAGCGTGATTCCAATCCACATTGGAGAAACAATCCCGCTTTGACGCCGCTTTAACTGCCCTGGCTCCGTGCTTGGGAATGCTGGAAACCGTACCTTTATTGTGGCACCAGAGCTCTCTGACAAACTACACATGCCAGAATCCCCTAGCAATGAGCCAAGGCAGTTAAAGCGGTGTCGAGATGGATTATTTCTTCAGCGTGGACGAGATCTATAAACGTCTATAAATTTTAGTCAAAAAATTGACCTGAATCGATTTATCCACAGATCAGTGTAAGTTCTATACTTAACTCTTATTTAAAAAGGAACCGTCCCCTGGTGAAAAGCAAGAGCTTAACCTGTCTAGAAAGACCATCCTCGACTCTCTCATTCATCCAGGCTTTAGTGCGGACACAGTTCGGCTTGCTGGAATTTTGTAACTTATTTGGCATCGCTTTCCTTTGCTTCATCCTTCAGATCTTTTCTAGGTTTGACCCTCGACTTATCCACGGGTCGTATCAAAACCCACCATTTGGGCACCAAAACCTGCTTTTGGCTTATACACGAGGCCGACGTATAGTCGAGTATATACGGCAGGTCAGACAAAACCAAATTTTCGGGTCTTCGGACATGTCAGCTTCGACGCCTGAGAGCTCTGGTGCCACAATAAGTGGAGCCATGGCATCGAAGCGTGCCCAAACCAAGGTGGCAATAATGGAGATACGTTCTCCGACTACAACCCTTGGCCGTTGCGATCCCCCAAAAAAGTAACTTTTCCAAGCTCTGGTCGAGCCACAGTAAGGACAGGGAGTGTTTGACCTTCAGATAAATCGCAGGAACAAACCACGATGATCCCATACTTAGGTCCAGGCTGCATGTGACGATGGGGAGAGGTGGACTGACTAATAAATAATATCTCAGTTATTACAGATAATATCAATATCCTGGAGGTGAAGCAACCGCTTTTATGAGGTTGTTTATTCCAGGAAGGTGCGTTTTCTCCCCGTGTATACAACCCAGAGGCTGAATCACACAAAAGTGGCACTTCAAAAGAGGAATAAACCTATTACAAAAAGCAATCCGTCATAGATTTATTAAGGCCACGGGCTTTGCTTACGTAAATGCATCGAAAAACACAAAACGTAAACGCCAGATCCGGCACTGCTCCAATTTGAATCTCATTCCATTTGCCAGACGTAGCCCCCTTCCCAAAAACCATCAAGATGATACCTGCTAATTTTCATATATCAAGATGTATTTATTTATTATTAATAATTATTAACAATTTTATTTTTATCCCGCCTTTCTCCCAAAGCGGGACCCAAGGCGGCTAACCACATATATAAAACACATTAAAAGAGCGATTAAAATATTCCAAATTGGCTCCTCTTTGTCCGGAGCTCTGTATTATTTAGCGCAACACAAAAACCGCACCTGGGCAAACAGCGGAGCCACAAACGTGCAGGTGGCCTTTGCGATGAAAAGCATCTCACCTGGCTTTCGCCGACGGCTTGGACCAACCCCAAAATGAGGGACCGTCATCTATTATTATTATTCTGGGCGACGGTCCATACAAGAGACCTAGACTTCGTAGCGAAAGGTTTGGGATTGCGACTGCCTCTCTTTCGAGCATCCTTGGTAGACCTTGGCTAAATCCCGGCTTCGTCTGCAAAGGTAAGGCTTCCGCTTTCGTTCCCGCAATCTCTCCAAAGCGCTGGACACGTTTCGAGGGGGATGGGGCTCAGGTTCTTCCACCTCTTCTTTAAAATTGACACTGTAATCCAGAGCGTCGTACCAACTTGGGAGATCCCAACCGTTTCTAGATCTTCTTCCGCAGATCTTTAGTTGTACAGGTCGAGTCTCCCTTGTTTGGAGTTTCTGGAACATTTGCGTACGCAAAATGAAATATTCTTGGAGACGGGACCTGACTTTAAACATGAAATTCATTTATGTTTTGCATGCACACAGCCCGAAGATGATTTTATACACGATGTTTGTAATAATTGTGTGTATGTGAAACAAAGTTTGTGCACACCGAACCACCGAGAAGCCAAGGTGTGGCTATCTCAGCCATCCATGTGGACAATTTTGGGATTTCTCTTAGCCTCGAAGGAGGAAAAAGGCAAATCCCTGAACAAATCCGCAGGCGACCTGGAGGCACATATATACCCACACAACTAGTTGTCATCTCTCGTAATTTCATTTGGCGTTTTAACCGCCTCGCTTACGCCGGAGAAGGCCTTCTGATTCATACTGGATTGTTAAAAAACCTGTAACAGAAATGGTTGCTAACCTTCTCCTCTCCGGTGCCAAGACTCATAAAAAATATTACTCAGGCTCGGAAGCAACACCTAATGTTTTCTCTCCTCTTTCCAACGGTGCTATGTTGGTTGTAAGATGTCAAACAACTACGAAACCCTCCCTCCACGATCCATTTTAAAGTCGTGCGTATCTCAATATTTTGCCTTTCAGCGGCGTTTCGTCCCTGCAAAGTCTTTCTTCCGGACGGATCACCCGGCGCTGTCGGCTGCAGGACAACGTGACACAATGGGGCAGGTCCATTACCAAAAGGTGGTGCTGTTATCGTTATTATTAATATAACTTCTTATTATTGTTGTTGTTGATATTATTAATTATTGAATGAATTCTGGAAAGGGTATGTGGCTGGGAGCACGTACCTTCCATCCGTTCCAGTTGATCCTCTGCCTTCCTGCTTTAAAAACGTCCCGGTTTCTCTCTTCTTTAACTTTCCTTCTTCGTCCTCAGCCTACTTCAGTTACTGCAAACTGAATTCGAGTTTAAAAGTAGTTTGCGCTCCTTTAACTCCGCAGTGAAGAGAGTAGACGAAGGAACAGTATTTTGCATTTCCCAGGAGGCTGATGCAAAAGCAAACTGCTGCAACGTCTCCTAGTTTGTCTACTCTTCTTCATTATAAACCTTTGGACATCTTGACCACACGCTGATGTTGGTTTGGCCACGTTTCTGGTTTTCATCCATGACGTGGAGGGTTATGTTAGCTTGCAACCGAAGAACCTGATATCTCAGTAGACCCTCCATTCTGAGCGTTTATGGGCGAGGTAAGAACGAAACCAGATTTCGGACCTTTCTTTTTATGTCCCGCAGCCAAAGCGAAGGTCCCTGCGGTGTTGCTACTGCTGCGTCGAATGCCTGAGCGGGTTCCTCGTCTTGATGCTGGTGGCCACCGCGATCACGCTTCTGCGCTATTTCCTAGGTAAAACCTCGGCCAGAACCCGAACTCTGCACCCGGAGATGGAGCTGTTGAGGTTTAGGGATGTGTGAGAATGGCATTTCAGAACACGGTTGAGAAAAACGTATCAGAAAATGTGGACTTCACACATAGGGTTGCCAATTCTTTCCCCCTGGAAAGCTCCTCTCCTTTCGCGCACGCATGGTCGGCAACGACAACATCGTTTGCTCCAATACCTATGGATTCAGTATCCACAGTTTTGCTTATCCTCTTCTGAAATAACAACAATATTTATTTATATAGCGCCTTTCCGAAGGATCAAGGCGGTTTACAAAACCACATAAACAAATAATATGTTCTCTCTAGGCATTTCTAAGTCCTCCAATGTGATCCGATGGTACGCTTGGCCCAGAAGTTGTTTGTCTTGTTCAAAATAATAGTGTTCCCGTTTCAAGTACTGTACTGTATTCTACTTTAACTGCCAAGATGGTATCCTATGGATAGCTGGGATTATTGGGGAAGTGCCTTTATAATTCTCAGCCAGGGAGCTCCAGTGCCTTCCCAAACCTACAACTCCCAGGATGCAGCCAAGGGAATTAAAGGGGACCCTCCAGTGCAACGGTTCCCAAGCTTTGGTCCTCCAGGTGTTTTGGACGTCAACTCCCATCAACCCCAACAAGCTTGGCCAACGGACTCAGGGATGCTGGGAACCGGAGTCCAAAACATCTGGAGGACCACTGGTTGCTCCAGTGGAACTATGGAAAGCCATACTGGGGAGTTAAAAGTGGATTCATTCATTGTGGGTTCATGTTTTCCCCTCAACAGAGTTCTCCGGTCTTTCCTTCACAAGCGGCGGAAACCGAACTGAGGTCTCCTCAGACCTGGATCCAACCCAAGAGCCCACCAGACGCTTCCTTGAAACGGTTGTTCAAACCGAAGCCACGAACAAATCCGCTTCCCAGCAAATCTTGGAACATCTGACGTCGGCGTCCCCTCAATCTTCCCCTCAGAGGAAAACGGAGGCGCCTGAACCTTCGTCTCATCCAAGTGAGATGTTGCAACCAACGTCTCCAAACTCAACCTCAGCGTTGAGCCAACCTTCTCCGCCTTCCACTACCGAATGGAAACCATCTCTATTCTCCTCAGCTACGTCATCTTTTCCAACGCGGCCAACCGACATCGCGACCTCTCCGCCGCGGCTGACCGCGGACGCAAAGCAGACGTCTTCTGGTTGGGCAACTTTGGCCGTTAAACCGGGTCTTTCCTCCCATCCGCCTACAACGGTCAACTTGACCGACGCAAAGCCAAGCTCTCCAGAGAATCCTATAATGGGTTCTCCGTGGCCAAACGTAACTTCTCAGCAGCCCCCGTTTTCAGCTCATGAAGCGTCTTCTCCAGCCGATGGAAACGAAACCAACCAATATTTCCAGGGTTCCTTTCACCTTCCGAACGAAGTCTACCATCCAAGCTACAGCAACCACACTTCGGAGAGTTTCGGGAGGGAAGCGTTGAAGCTGGAAAACATGGTAAGCATAACTCTTGGATTTTATAGGCGAGGAGCGTCCTTGTCGCTGGGCCGGTGAGTCTGCTCCGGGGTTGTAGTCCAAACTTTAGAAAACTTCTCCGCTGTACAAACACAGCAAAGGTTCAGGATATATTGCGACCGGGGTGACCAGACATCACCTCCTTCTCCAGGACACGTCTTCCATTTCAACCTTCTGTCCAGGAAGAGTTTCAAAAAGTCCTCTATGTTGAGCCTGATGGAGAAGCGCGACTTTATAGTAGCGTCTCTGGCTTTGATTTGGTCCTACGTTTTTCTTGAACGTCCGACATTTCGTGGCACCTTTGCGGTTAGGGCCTCTGGTTCCCCCGACTATGATGCTTCAAGTCTGAAATTGAACATGCGTTACTTTTTAAAACGGAAAATAATAATATGGTGGCTTCTAAGATGGTGGCTTCCTTGTCAATGGAGGGGTAAATCTGTGCCGGGCGTTACTATAAACGTACACTATCCATGAATCCTAACCCTAACAACACCTTGGAAATCTCCAACAACGTTCAGAGTTAACCCTGAAGCGGGTTCACCGTGCCGTCGACACGGAAGCCATCAGTCCCTATTGCAAACTGGAGCTTTCTAAAGTTACTTTTGGGGACTATAGTCCCCTTGTGCCCATGTTGGCTGGAGGACGGAAGTAGCAGGGGTCATCTATGTTGTGCACCTTCAAGTCATTTCCCACTTATGGAGACCCGAAGGTGGGTTTTTCTTGTTTGGAACGGGTTTACTTTCGCCTCCCTCTGAGGCTGAGAGAGTGTGACTTGCTCAAGATGACCCAGTGGGTTTCACGGCTAAGCGGGGAATCGAACCCTGGTCTCCAGAGTCACAGTCCAACGCTCAAACCACTTTATAGGGTTCGGTCATTTATAGGGTCATCGTCACCTGAACCCGACTCGAATGATCCAAAAGGGTAATTTCTCTCAAGCTCCCTCCAAGCTTCCCTGCGTCAAAAACCAAGCCGCCGACGCGCTGCCTTTCTCCGATAATGTTTCGACCTGAACCCAGACCGAGGGATCCCACAAATATCTTTGGCTTAGAGGCAGGATTCAAGGCAGGAGAAACTCCCGTAACCGGTCAGGCGGCTGGATCTGTGGCGAGGCACCTGCGCATCGAGACAAAGGGTGGGTTTCAAGTGTCAACAGAGCAAGGTCTCTCATGTTTCATCCAGGCGCTGCCGAGAAAGAAGGTCTTTTGCTATTATTTATCCGGGAACAACATTGGGTCCCCTCGCGGCCAGCGGCGGAGCGGCGCATCGCGTATCCGTGGGGGGCCACGCTTTGCGGAGTGGCACAGCGGCCGGAGACCTTGGCATCCAACACGTTAATTTTTAATATCTTCAGTTTCTAATACGTTACGTGCAACTGGGTGTGCCTTGTCTGATCTTGGAAGGTAACCAGAGTCAGCTCTGGTTAGTCCTGGTTAGTTCGGTTTCGACACCGCGGTGGTTGTTAACTGCCCTTGAGTCGATCTCATGGATGAGACATCTCCAAAAAACGCTGTCCTCCGCTGCTTTGCTTAGTTTCCCGGAAATTCATATCCGCAGGATCTCCTTGGCCCGAGTCTATCCGTCTTGTGTGCGGTTCTCCTCTCTTTCTACTATCTTCTCTCTTTCCTAGCGTTATTGTCTTTCCCAATTTCTTCTCACAATGTGGCCAATGTACGACAGCCTCGGCTTGATCATCTTGGCTTCTAGGGAGATGTCGAGCTTGATCCCGGACCCCATTTGTTTGCCTTCTTGGCTGTCCGTGGGATCCTCAGCGCTCTTCTCCAGCACCACATCTCAAATTGCGTTGATCTCCTTCCTCTCTTTTTTTCCTTAATTTTCATAATAATAATAATTAAATAAATATAATTTCCCACCTCTTACATTTATACACGGTGATGGGGAATACCATGGCTTGTACAAATCTAACTTTAAATCTTTCTTCTTTAGGATTGTCTCTAGTTCTTTCAGAGCTGCCCTTCCCGGTCCTAGATTCCTGATTTCTTTGGCCACATTCTGATCAATGTTTGATCCAAGGAATGGGAACTCTTCAACTATTTCAATTGCCGTATGTTGAATGTATGTATAGTACATCCTTCAGGCTCATTATTTTTTCTTTTCCAAACCTGCCTTTGCCATTTCTTCTTTGACCTTCCTTCGGAACGGTTACAAAACTGGGATGTTTTCCGCTCGTAGCCTGGTGTCCTCATACTATATCGCTCCTCAAATACTGCCCCCCTTTAAAGTCTGGAATAAAACCTGGAGCGGATTCATTGCCCCACCGACTTGGAAGCCACCAGGAACGGCGGTTGCGAGTCGACCGCTTTCCCCCGTCGATTTTGCATTGGATTAAAAACCGGAGCCAGGAAAAGAAACAGGTCACAATGTTCCCCGTCTCATATTTCATCCGGAGGGAATAATCCAAGGGGATTATGAATCAATCGCAACCTATGAGCAGGTGATACATTAGATAAGCTGGAGTTTTCACTGTTTTGGTGAGCTCTCCGATTACAGACGGTGCCGCTTCCGCAAAAGGAGAAGGCGATCCAAAGTCACGCGGATTTAATAACCGCGTCCCAATGATTATTAGTTCCCTTGTTACGAAAACAGGCCATTAATAGCCCTTGCTTTCCCACACCGCCCCTTTTGCGGAGGGAAGATACACTTTGTACAGTAGAAAAATGGAGATCGAAGTTGCTTGAGATGATAGAGACGGATAAGCTGTTTGTGTATTAAAAAACGTCAAGACGGATCGAAACATAGCAATCAATTATTTCTGTAACATCCGGGGTCATTGGACTATTGGAAAACGTATTGATTAACGCAAGAAATGTGTAGAAATGGTTAAAGAGAATAAGCGTCTTTATGTTCAAAAAGGGACAGAATGAATGGACAGAATGAAGGAACGGTATACTTAGATTTTATGCTTTTCAAAAAATCCTTTAGTACGTTTTGTTTTGTTTGTTGTATATGTTTAGTTATGCATCCCATGATGACAGCGCTTCATAGAATATTTTGGCACGGTAAGAATGCAATAGAAATAATAAAATGTATTTTAAAAACTCACGTGGGTTTGTAACCTCATCCGAATTACGACTTCCCTTGTTACAAAACAGGTCACGGATATCCCTGTTTAGGTTGTGTATGTGTGTGTTGTTGTTGTTTTTTCAGGAGTGACTAAGACACGACAACCAACCAACCAAACAAACAACGTATCATTATCCGTTCTTGGAGGAAATTTTTTTAAAAAGCACAGAACGTATTTGCTTTTTTTCCTTTTGGCTCACAATACAATTCCAGATCTTTCATACTTCGAAACAGGTCTTTGCCGAAAACGTTGGCAAAGCTTTCCGGTCTTTGAACCTGAAACGGGTTTGGGTGCTTTTCATAAACTTGGGAGGGAAAACCTCAGCCATTCGTATGTTAATTTATTGGTGTACTTCAGGCACGAATACATGGAAATATCTCATTATTATTTATTATTTGTGTCATTTATACCCCGCTCTTCAGCCCTAAATGCTCTTGGATCTCTGACTATAGTGCAAGATTCTTTTGGAAAGTGCGCAGATCTGGACTGACCGCATGGGAATTTAATTTAAATCTTATCGGTCATCCCATCCACGGTAGATCCGTCGATCCGTTTTTACAGAACTTTTGAGTCAACGGAAACCAGGGTTTGATTCCCAGCTTCGTCGAGAAACCCATTGGGCAAGCCACACTCTCTCAGCCTCAGAGGACGGCGACGGCAAACCTCCTCCGAACCAATCTTACCAAGGAAGCCCCACAACGGGGTCGTCGTAAGTCGGAAACAACTTGGGACGCTGGCGCCGCAGGCGGTTAAAGCGGTGCCAAACCGAACCGTCTCTGCAGTACGGATGCACCCCAAAAAGGTTCCTCAGCCTTTGCGACAGGACTCACTTCAATCCCATTCTGGAGCTGGGGGGGAACGGAGGTTGTTTTATCTCTCCGCTGGTTGTCTACACACTCCACTCTTTCGCCCTGCGCCAGCAAAACCTCGCTTTCCTCCGTTTGCCGTAAACTCATCTGACCCAGGGAGCTAAATGGAGGAGCAGCCTTGGGAGAAAAGGCCCAAAGGTCCTTTTTTCACAACGCTTTCCTCCCCTGGAAGGGATTGTTTGTTCGTGCCCCAACGGGTCGGCCGGGTTTGCGTCGCTCGGGTCAGAAACTCGGCTTTCCAAGAAGCGAAACCCACAACAACGCACTCTGGACGGGCAGCGCCCGGCCCAGCAATGGATGGGGCGTGAATCCGCTCCATTTCCTAGCCTGAATTTGAAGATTATTGCTGGAAACCCTCTCCTAAAGATGCAGGATATTGGACAGAACTTTATTAAATGGTTTGTTTTGTAAAGGGAACTGCGTCTGTCGAGCGCCTCTGACTTGTGGAGACTCTAAAACAGTCTCATGGGGTTTCTTTGGCAAGTTTTCTTCAAAGGAAGGGTTTGTTCTTGCCTTCCTCTGAGGCTGAGAGAGTGCGACTTGCTCAAGGTTTTCCCAGCGGGCTTCCGTAAGCGGAGATTCGAGCCCTGGGAAACAACACCACTACCACTACTACAGTACTAGTAATAATAATTATAATAAAATTTACTTATATCCTGCCTCTCTGTGCAACACAATATACATATACATTCCCATATCCTAATATTCCCCCCCCAAATACAATTAAACGAATCACATTTTAAAACATACCTTAAAATAAGTGGTGGTCATTTTATGCCGTCAAGTCCGTCCCGAGCGATGGCGACCCTCTCCTAGGATTTCCTTGGCGAGATGCGTTCGGACGGGGTTTGCTTTCGTCTTCGTCCGAGGCTGAGAGAGTGGGATCAGGTCGAGGTTACCCAGATTTGAACCCTGGCCTCCTGGAGTCTTAGTCCAACACTGAAACCACTGCGTCCTAATGGATCTCAGGGACAGCGTAGTTGGTACAAAACCCTCCAAAGTGTCCTTTGGACTAAAACCCAGAACAGATTGCAATGAAGGGCAAGCCCCCGGCTATTGCTGCGGTCAAAGCCGATTTCCCAGAAGAAAATGCAAGAAGGAATTTTGGACGACTTTCCTCACTCTTGTTTTGTTTTGTCCCAGATTTGAATCCTGATCTAGGCCAAATCTAAATTATAACCGGGTTGGATTATAATGCCTCTTCAGATCCCGGCTCTTTTCTTCGTTCATTCGTAATGGCTAATTTTAAATCCAAAACCCACTGCGGAAATAATCCAGTTCGATACTGCCGTAACTGCCCTGGCTCAATGCTAGCCGATTCTGGGAGCTGTAGTTTTCGTGAGACATTTAAACCTTCTCGGTCAGAGAGCTCTGGTGCCACAATAAACTACAGTTCCCCGGATTCACTAGTAGTCAAAGCGGTCTCAAACTGGATTATTTCTGCAACGCGTTTTGGACTTTAGTCTTGCCGCACTGTGCTTTTTAATGGCTGGATCGCTGTCTCACCTGCCTTGGTTAAGCACCAATTTAAAAAGGGGAAATGCAGATTATTTTTTTATAACAAAATAAATAAAAATAATTGGCGGCATGATCTTCGACGCGTCTGTTCAAAGACAAACTGCGTTGGTTACATACGGATAGTACTGAAGTCTAAATAACCCTAAATAACACACCTCTTCTTCTTCTTTCTCCCCCAGATTGACAACATGTTTGCCAAGAGCGCCTTAAAACATCAGTACCGAAAATCATTTATACAGGGATTGGAGTAAGTATCATTATTTCTAATATATATATATATATTATACGGGGGGTGAATTTTAGAAACTTCTGGATGAGAGCTATTTTTAAATCTCCGGAGAGATCTCATGTAGAAGATGGGAGTCAGCTTGCTTTCGGCTGCTCCGAAAACCAGATTCCAATTCCAATTAAATCCAGACATAATTTAATGGGATTCCGGTTACAATTCAGACATAATGTCAGGGTTCAGATGTTTAAAATGGTTTTTTTTTAAGTAGATAAATAATAATATGTCAGTTGAATGAAACAAAGAGTGGACAGATGGACAAATAAACGTGCCAAAATTAAAAATTCAGCTACAGAGAACAAGGTATAAATGTGGTTCTGTTAATACAAACACGACGTTAAACGCAAACATGTAATACACACAAATTTGGACTGGAAACCATAATATATACATACATATATATTTAAAAGGTCTCCACAGTTGATGGCCATGACAACGGGACAGGATAATAATTATTTATTATTTTATTTTCTTATATCCTGCCATTTGCCCAAAACTCAAGGCGGCGAGAAGGTCCTCATACGGGCGGGAAAGGTGGAGATAGAGGGAAGCCCTTATTTTTGGTGAAATAAGTGGAAATCTTCATATTCGGTGGCAGAAGAGGGATGAGAAGAACTTCGTAGACGGTGCCCGAGATCTTTGTTTTCTTTTCAAGGCCTGGGCCGTTCCGAGCCAAATTCCTCCTGAAGTTCAGCGACGACATCCACGGGCCAAAACTTGACCCCGAGACCGTGGTGAGAGAAATGGTCCGGGGCTATAAGGAAACTCGAGACAAAGTCGAGGTGGACGTAAAGAGCATCCTGGTGGAAGGTGAGTTGGGTTGACCATCGGTGATCTTTTCTCGAGAAGCGACCTCTTCGTCTCGCCACGATTGGGCGACTCCACAATTTGGTGACTGCTCCGCAAAAAGTGGTTGTGGATGTCCACCTGCAGAAGCACTGCAAGATTTCACTGGTTTGGGATATGTTTATTAAGCAAAGCTTGGGGAACGTGCCATTTGGAAGGTTACCAAACCGAGTCCAGACATTTTGGGCGTTAACAGTCCCAAAATCTTACTTTCCCAAACACTTTTTCCAAAGGGTCCTCCAAATTCATACCCGTGACCTCCTTGATAGAGTCCATCCGTCTAGTATGTGGCTTTCCTCACTTTCTACTATCTTCTACCTTTCGTAGCATTATGGACTTCTCCAATGAATTGTGTCTTCTTGTGATGTGTCTGAAACATGACAGTCTCAGTTTGACAATCTTGACAGGGAGATTTCTGGCTTGCTGTGTTCAAAGACCCATTTATTTGTCTTCTCGACCATTCACGGTATCCTCTGAACTCTTTTCCAGCACCACATCATTGTCTTCTAATGATCTATGTCTTCTCATAATGTGGCCAAAGTACAAGACTCTCGACTTGGTCATCTTGGCCTCCAGGGAGAGTTCAGTCTTGATCCGTTCTAGGACCCTTTTGTTGGTCTTCTTGACCATTCATGGTATCCTCTAAACTCTTCTCCAACATCACATCTCAAATGAGTTTTTTTTCTTATTATCCGCTTCCTTCACTGTCCAGCTCTCACATCCGTACACGGTGACGGACCTTTCAGTTTAAACCTTCAAATAGCCATCTTTAAATATCTGAAGGAATCTCGGGTAGAAGATGAAGAAGTCAACATCCTTTCTCTGGCTCCAGAGACTAGGAAAAGGAACCAGTGGGTTCAAATTACAAGGAAAAGAGGTTCCCCCTAAGCATTAGGCAGAACTTCTTGAACCTAAGAGATGTTTAATAGTGGAACGGATTGCCTCGGAGGGTGGTGGACTTTCCATCTTCGGAGATCTTTAAACGGAGATTGGATGGGTATCTCTTGGGAATGTCGAAATGTGGGAATGTGAAAGGGCAGGGAGTTGGGACAAGATGACCTTTGCAAAGCCTTGCAATCCTACGACTTGGCGAGTGGGTGCTTCGATAGCTAGGCCAATGCAAAACTGGTTGCACAACCCTATGCGAAAGCTGCTCTGCCGGCCGAGTCGGTTAGGCAAAACGTCGCCAATATATTTTGCCAAACGAGAGGTGGCTGCGGACCAATGGATCTGCCTGAGATGGGAAGCCCAGATAGGCCTACTCAACTAGGAGGGACAAGGACCAAGATGCGATACTTGGGATGCCTCCAACTCTCCTCCGGGCATTCGATTCGGACGGTTTGTCCCCGGCGAGCATCAGGAATGTGCGGATCCTGCCATCCCACACCTGCGTGGCGTGCCAGGTGGAGAATTTGCCATCTTACGAATCTTCCCCTGTGTAATTTTAAACCATTTCAGCTCCTGTATAGATAGAATATATAATAAATAATAAAAATTAAAACCAAAAACCCCAATTTCTGCTTCTGCCAGGTCTAGGGGCAGCTGGCGGCTTCCATGCCAGGAAGGCAGTGACTCCTCTCCTGGGTTTGGGTTCGCTTTATTAAAGTAACTTTCCAATGCGCTGAACCTCTTTGGAGAGCCTGATTTAGCACCTGAAATGGCTCCTTTTTTTGTTTAACGCGTACGCCAAACGTATCATTGAGTATCACGGACGGTAGGAATTATTTGAGAGTTGTAGCCCCCTCTCCCAGAAGAATAACTCATTGGTAAAGGTAACTTTTTATACCACAGCTCCCAGGTCCTACCAGCCATGTTGGAGAGTTGTAGTCCCCAAAAAAGTCAAGAGAAATGGGGTTTGGGGACTACTTTTTGAGACTTCCCATGCTCTGCTATGCTACGGTGTGGACCAGAGTCCATCTTGGTCACGTTGGTGGCTCAGCAGAAGCACTGACGCTTGAATGTAATTCATGATCATTCGTCATTAGGTTACAAGGAACTGTGCCTGACAAAGCCGACGTCAGTACCGTCCCCGCTTCTTGGCGCCAACCACAAGCCGCACAGCCGCTGGGACGCCAAACGTCTCAGCGAGGCGGAGGACTGGCCTTGGGTCGCCAGCGTAATGGAAGAGGACATCTCCGTCTGTGACGGGACCCTCATCACAGACAACTGGGTGCTGACCGCCGGGAACTGTGTGGCATCTGGGTGAGTTTCCCCAATTGCCATATCCTCAAAGGCCCTTTCAAACGTCTTCATTTGTCAGGGAGACAATTTGTCGTCCCGTCTTTCTCGGCGGCTTTTAAAACGTCCTGGTTTCTGTCCCAGTTTCTCCCTTAGTCCCCAGCGTATTTCAGAGGCTGCAAACTGCGTTCGAAACGAAAACAGCAGCTTTTTAATTTTAATATATATATATTTTTGACAGTTAAGGATGAATATGCTGTTTCTTCTGCCCATTGCTTTCACTTTCTTTCCTCCCTTGCAGCCCCTCTTCCTTATACGCTGTGAAGCTTGCTCCGTACGCCAAACACGCTTCTTCTGAACGGCTGCGTGCGGTCGAGAGGATTGTCCGCCCCTCGGGAACGCCAAAGGATCTCGCGTTGATCCAACTGGCCAAACCTGCACCCGCCACTTCGTCGGCCCACCCCATTTGCCTTCCCGACCCTTCCTACGCCGCGCCTTCTGGGACCGAATGCTGGGCTCTCGGATCAAAGGAAAAACACGGTAAACAAGGAGGGATGGCTTTCCGTCACGAGAAGCTGCGGCTGGCGGCTCCCGTGTCAGTGAGGTGGCACGTCCATTACAGGTTTGGGCTAGCTTTAATTCAAGGAGCAATCCTATTTAGGACTATGGTTCCTAAAAACGAACCAAGGTCCAAGGTTCTTCAGAAGCACGAGCCAGGAATCGATAGACGAAAGTGTTGCTTCCTCCAAAACGGTCGGTTGTCAGCAAAAACCTCCCCAAGGAGTTGCTGGATTACTTATGGCCTAGCAGCCTCTCAGAGCTGTTGCCTGATTAATTAGCGTTTCCTATAGAAATGCTTTGAGCGTCTTAAATCCTTCCTTGTCTATGTTCCTACATATTAGTGTCTCCGTGTTGTGGATGCTGGGAAGTGTCCTTCTGTCCCTATCAGAGCCTGAACCTAGTTCCTGGGAACGAGGCACGGCAAAAGCTATCAGGGAATGCTAAGGGAGATCACAGACTCCTAGAATCGGAAGAGATCCCAAGAGCCGTCCAACTCCATTCTGCCATGCAGGAATATGCCATCCCTGTGAGAGATGGCTATCCAGCCTCTGTTTAAAAACCTCCAAAGGAGGAGACCCTTCCACTCTCTAAGGCAGCTCTTACCATTGGCATCTTTAAATCTCTCAAGGGTTGACCCAGAGAGAAGGGTGGGCAAGTTTGTCCTCTGCTGCCCCAGCAGTTAGGATCAGCTTTAATGGTCTGAAGCGACAGGAGGGCAGATTTTGACTGAATTTTAGAAGGAACGTGTCGTGTCGATAGCCAGAGAGATTCAGCAGTAGAAGAAATTGCTACGAGAGGTGGTGGCATCTCCTTCTCGGGACATCTTCCAAAAGATGCTTTAGCTGGAGCTTCTGCACTGAGCTGCGGGTTAGACTGGATGGCCTCCGGGACCCCTTCCGACTCTGTGATTCTATGACCCATTAACACGGGAGATATCCGCTGCAACTGAATAGGAGGAAAGGTTAGAAACCGTGGGTGAATAAAAACAGAGAAGGGGAGGTGCATATTTACACAAGTGTGTGATCTTCCCTTCCAGCCGATAAGACTGAAGTCCTTCGGTGGACAGTGACTTCCCAGACGGAGTGTCAACCCTCCTCTTCTTTGCACTCAATATGCGCAGAAACGACAGACCTCAAGAAACATCAGGTAATTTTCCGGCAGCCGCTCGGACATTAGCAATTCTGTTCCTAGCACTAGAGGCAATACTGTTGTGCCATCAAAAAACAGGATTACTGTGGGCTCTTGGTCTCCGCTGGGGTTTGGTTCCAGGGTCCGCCTTGGATACCAAAATCCGTGGATGCTCAAGTCCCATTAAATACAACTGGGGTGGTATTACTACTTAGAGAGCTGGGGATGTTTAGCCTGGAGAAGAGAAGGTTAAGAGGTGATATGAGAGCCCTGTTCAAATATTTGAAGGGATGTCATAGTGAATAGGGAGGAATTTATACATACATACGTACATACATACATATGTTTTCAAGCTGTGGATGGTGGAAACCGTGCAGACAGAAGGCCTACTGTATTATTACTTTTAAAGACCTCAAGTTCAAAACAAAAGCAAACAAAGACGTGTTGGTTCGCTCGTGGCACAAACCGGGGCCGAGGCCTTCGCCCAACCTTTTGGCTTGTGTAAAATGGCTTTGTAAAAAGAATAGCCAGTGTAGCATAATAGTTTCAGTGTTGGATTACAAGTCTGGAGAGGGAAATTCAATTCCAAGCTTAGCCATGAAACACACGGGGTGACCTTGGTCGAGTCACATTCTCTCAGCCGCCGGGGAAGGCAAAACCTCCTCTGAACAAATCCTGCCAGGACAGGGTTGCCTTAGGGTCGCCTTGAAGGCACACAACAACAACAAAAAGGAGACCTTTTTTGGCTAAAATTCTTAATAACTACAAATAAATTTTATTTATTTAGTATTATTATTATTAATAATAATATCCGTGCATCTGGTATTCTCCCCGAGCTTCTCTCAGGCATTGGAAAACTCATTTTTCAGCTTGGAAACGAATGACAGTAGGTGTTCTTTCTACCTCTACTTATACAATAACGGCAGCGAGCAACGCAGTAGTACTTAATTTTCTTCCCTTCCCTTTTTAAATTTGCTCTCTTGCCAGCTGAACCCAGGAGGTCCTTTTCTTTGTCTGGGAGAGAATCAACAGGTTTACCTGGAAGGGATCGTTCCGGTCTTTACCGAAAGCCAGGACAAGGGGAAAAAGAAGGAGCAGTTGGCGACTTTCCCCCGAACGGCGCCGTGGGTTTCCTGGATCAAGTCACAGCTTTTCCCCGATAAAGCGGCATAAGAGACAAAATGTCCTTATGGCATTTTGGGGCGGGTGGAGGGGAACCCTACAATCTCTTGGCTCTTCCCAAGAGGTTTTTACGGGGACTGTATCTGTCTATTTCTTGGTTTGTAAAGCAACTCCTATTTCCCTTTGGTGAGCTGAAGACCAGCTCTAGGCAACCAGAAAGGAAAGATTTTTGTAAACTATGCAAGATCCGGAGCAGTGTGGCCTTCCCTTTTGGGTGAAGAATACCACTTTTCACGGCGCATGCCCCAAAGTATCCCAGGAAATAATTCTGCAGAGAAATACGTATGTGTTTTCCAAAGTAAAAAATGTCATTCAAAGCATTCTATCGTAAAAGAATAGGTTAATGTGGGCAAAGTCTGGCTCCCAAAAAACCCCAACCCAATGGAGGCTGATGCCTGGGTTTTTTCTTTGCTGGAAAACTGGCCCAAAGCCACAAAAATGCACCTGAAGATGCACCAGTTTGCTCCAAAAACCAAAAAGCTATAAGTAGCCTTTTGGCTTCAGTCTTTACCGTCCTTTATCCCCTTCTCATGGCAATTCGTACAACGTGGATGGGATGTCATGGCTTCTACTATTCAGAAACTCTTTCCCAAAACAGCCTTTGAAACTACGTGCCACAGGATTTCCGGTGCAATGGATGCCTTCCTTTAGACATCGCTGGCCACAGAGCGACAACGCACGGCTTCGCTTTGCTCCCAAACTCAGTTTGGTGGCCACTCGAAGCCCTAAGAGTTCAGAGAGAGAAAGGTAAAGGGGAAACCCAAATAGAGGCAGAGGCCAAAATGCAAAGGAAAGCGCTCCGAGGAACAAAGTCTCAAAGAGAACCGTCAGTCTTCATGCAGCAGGGCAGCTTCTCAAGCATTTTGCACATTTTAAAAGGGGTGCATATGAAATAATGATATTAATAATCTACTCACATTGCCTTTCGAGGGGCCAGAAGCATTTCGTTCAAACCTTTCAAAACAGTTGCAGTCCAACGACATCAAGGAGGGCTCTGTGAGTCCCACCTCAATATAAAGACCGTCTAATAATTCTCTGTTTTTCATCAACAAAGGAGCCCATGAGTTTCACACAACGTTGGAGACAGTTCCGAGTTGGGCGAGAGACCTTTGTTTTTCGAAACGGGGGACCAAACTTTGCAGCACGCTTCTGACAAAGAGATCTGTGTGTTTCGAAAGACCGGGTATGTTTGCTTGCGCCTTTCTGGCTTGCCTCACAATTATTACGATCCAATGGGAGAGGGGGGAAATATAAATAAACTATTATTATTATTATTACCATATGAATTTCAGATTTGTTATATAGAAAGGCACAGTTAAAAAAAAAATTAACATATCAGTCACCTTCTGATCAGGAATCCTGACAGATAGTCCACCAAAAATGTCCACATTTCACGTGATTTTCTAACCTTGGGCTTTGGTAAAAAGGCAGGAGACCCTGTATAAGTTTTGGGAGAACGTCTCCCCATTTGGTCCACGTGAAGTAGGAGAAAACCTGGCTCTTCTGGTATGTTGGGTCCCAGCCATTTAGGACCTCAAAACCCTTTCACGCACCTAGAAACGGCCCGTTTCGGAGGAAATCCTCACCTGAATTCCAGCAGTCCCTCAACCTACGTGAACCCGGCAAAGCTCCGCCGATTCTGGGGCTGCCGCCGCAGTTACGAACCCAGGCGCCTGGCGGACGCTGGGGGCGTCTGTCCTCGCCGGCACCCATGAGAGAGATCCACCGAGATGCGGAGAAGAAAAGGACAAGGAGGAGGATCCTGGGGAAGCGTGGAAATGGTTCTGGGCGAGCGGCTCCACGAAGGCAGCGGCGGCTGGGTGTTGCGTAGGGCCTGGTGGGTGCTGGAGCCCTGAGGTTAAGGGGTGCGTGTTGGGGTGCGTGCCAGGGACAGCAAAGAAGGCGGCAGGAAGAGGAGGAGGCGGGCTGCGATAGCTCTGCGTCGGGTAAGAACCTGGCACTGGATTTATCCTGGAGAGAAGAGAGGAGGGATGTTAGTCCAGAGAGCGGTCACTTGGCCATGTGCCTTCCAGTCTTAGAACTATATTTTATGCGATAGGATCATCCCTCCATGTCTGCAGATTTGATTCATATGTTCTCTCTAGGAACATCTAGGTCCTCCTCCAGTGCAACTCTGTGGTCAACCTTAACTAAAAGTTTCACCGAAAGGCCTAGAGATTCCTAGAGAGGATACTCTACTAAGCCTTTGTAGCTCCTCCAACGCAGTCCTATGGTCAGTGTCTGTCGGACGTTGACCACAGAGTTGCCCTGGAGGACCTAGAGATTCCTAGAGAGGTGTCCTCTCAGGTAAAAACATAGTGTTTTTATTTGCGGTTTTTCCATATTCATGAGGGTCTTGTACACCTAACCGTATATTTTCCGGTATATATTTTATGTGACTTTATATACAGGTGTTTTGTTTGAATGTTATAACAGTTACATAGGTTTTATCAGTGAGCCGCCTTGGGTCCCTCCGGGGAGAAAGGTGGGATATCCATGAAATAAATAAACGCGTGCTGACTGATCGCAGGGTTTTCTTGGCGCGAGTCTACAACCCACGGCTCTCCAGATGCTGTTGGACTTCAATAGCTCCAGCTGGTACCGGGTTAAGGACGACGGGAGATGGGAGTCCAACGGCCAGAGGAGGCCGAGAGATAACACAACTCCCTTTAGCAGGGTTTGCGCACTTACTTCCGGCTCTGGGAGGCTCTCCGTTCCGCTAGGGATCCCGGAACGTACTGGAGGCCTGGGATTCTCTTCAGAAGTTGGAAAGGGAACGTTTGATCCAGACGAGCGGCGGTCGATTCAGGGAGGTCCACGCGGGAGCAGAAGCCGTAACCATCTTGAGGTCGGAAGCGGGATAAGGAGAACGAACGCGGCTACAAAGGTCCTAAACCAAGCTATCCTAAATACTCGACTTCATGTATAAGTCGAGGGCAGGTATTGGGGGCTATAATTATGGATTTTGATACGACCCATGGATAAGTCGAGGGTAAAACTTAGGGGCATGCAACAAAGGATGTAAAGAACGAAGGGAAGGAAAACTTTGCCAAAGAACTTACAAAATTCCAGCAGGCAGAACTGCATATATCTATATCCATCTTTCTCTCTATATATACAGATATATATGACTTACCCGTATAGACTCGACTATAAGTCGAACTCATGTATAAGTCCAGGGCTAGTTTTGAGGCCAAAATTATGGATTTTGCTATGACCCCTGGATAAGTCGAGGGTAAAATTTAGGGGCATATAGCCAAGGATCTAAAGGATGAAGCAAAACAACGTCAAAAGTCCATCAGACATAACTCTTTGTGCTTATTCTTAAGACTGGATGTCAGTGCTTCCAGGACACTTTATACTTTTCCTTTTCAGGGGATGGTTCCTTCTTTTAAATAAGAGTTAAGATACAGGACTTACATTGACCCGTGGATAAGTCGACTCAGTTTTTGGGGTCATTTTTTCAACCTAAATTCCTAGACTTATACATGAGTATATATATATATTTATATACAATACCAACCATATGTGCCCTCGCTGGCACAGAGTACCCGTTTTGTACTGGCTTTGTCAGTCTCCAGTATTTCTGCGCTGCGTTCAGCATTGACGCAAACCATTTAACACAGGGGTGGACAGGCCCAGGGACTAAATCTAGCTCACAAATGACAAATTTTGGCTCTCCCAGGCTTCCAGAAAGGGCTGTGCCCCCTATTCCCTGGCACCGTTGGAGACTTTGAAACCGAGACTCGACGGCCGTCCGTCGCGGGTGCTTCGAGCATGTGTTCCCGCATGGGGTTGGAGGTCTCTCCCAACTCTAGGACGCTACGTTTCGAACTCCGAAGAGGCCTGAATCGACACCCAGCCCTGCCTTGTGAGATACGATGGTAAAGGATACAGAGGTTCCCGATCACGAGGCCGCAAAGGTTCGCGAGGGAGGAGGAGACCGGCGCGAACCATGCCGCGCAGAGCAGGAGCCAGGGGACCAGCGCCACCCGGAGGCGGACTCCCAAAACCGGCGTCCGTCTCATCGGGGAGCGGGCGACGGACGCGGCCAGCATGGCGAAGGCCACGGGCGCGAACCCCTTGGCGTCTTCCGCCTCCGACGCGCCGACGAAGGCGGCCGCCGCCAACCGGAGCAGGAGGTAGAGAAGGCCTGAGGCGACGGCGAAGGCCAAGGTGAGGAAGCCGTGCTTCGCGGTGCCCACCGTCTTCTCGAAGCCGCCGGCGAAGTACCAGGCGACGACGGCGCCGCAGACCCAGGAGATGGGGTCGTCGTAGATGAAGACGTAGGTCGCCAGCCGATAAACTGAGGGACAAAAAACAAACAAACAGATTATTTTAGAGAAAGAAGCGGTGGCAAGCTTGGGATGGGGTTAAGGTAGGGAAATTTGGCAATAACGCGTCCTAGGAGCCTCGGGGAACCTGTAGCGCGTCCTCAGCAGATGACCAAGGCTTGGCATTAAGTGGAAATAAAGTATTTTTGATGTAAATATATTGCTCAACGAATCATTCTTTTGAAGACTTCCAGGATGTCTATTCACCAAGATATAGGGTCAGAGACCCTACGGACAAACTTAGGGTCCGGTTCCGGTGGGACAGTGTCTCCACTCCAGGTTTTAGGCCTGATTCCCAAACTTTGGTCCTCCGTTCGCTTCGGACATCGAATCCCAGAAGCTTCAACGTCTGGGAGGTAAAGTCCCCAACATCCGGAGGACCGAAGTTTGGGACTCTGTGCTTCGAAAGATCTCTCCAAAGCGGTGAAATCGAGAATCATAGAGTCGGAAGAGACCCCAAGGGCCATCCAGTCCAACCCCCCCCCCTGACGTGCAGGAACTCCCCGTCAAAGCATCCCCGAAAAGCATCCTGAATGGGACGAGTGCCACAGAGACCTCTGTTAAATACAGAAAATATGAAAAAGGAGTCACCAAGGTTGTCCGGTTCAGGCAACGAGAGGGATATTCAGGGTCGGATGTAACGCCGAAAGCGGAAGAGAAACCCCGTTCCCTTATCAGAGCTTGAAAGATGAATTGTGTGGATGCGTATACAACACACACACAGACGGACGAGAAAACCCCTCTATTTAAAAGAGAGCGGTCCCAATGAGCGAACCAAACGTGCTTCTTTGGGCCTGGTTTCAGGGTCCGTCCCATTGTATTGTATTGGGAAAGGAAGGCTTAGGTTTTCCTTTTTTAAACATCAAATCACTTGCAGCAATGGGCAAGATTTAAACAAATAAACCCAAGCAAAGCAGACGGTACACTCGTCCCTCCGTATTTGTGGCTCTAATGTTTGTGGATTTGATAATAATACAGTGTTTTTTTTTATTTATCTTTCCTGCCTCTCCCTGCGGATCGAAGCGGGATCAGATCAATAAAATTGTAAAATACAATTATAAAATTATAAAATATAAAATTTATTTTTATTATCATTATATAATAATAATTATATGCATTGTTATAAAATAAAGGTTTTTATTATTAAATTATTATATGCATTTTTATAAAGTAAAAGTATTTTTATTATTATTAAATTATACATATATTTATAAAATAAAATTTATTATTATATAATAATTATCATATAATAATAATTATGATTGTATATACTTTTATAAAATAAATTTTATTTTATTAAATTATTATTGTTATATATCTTTTTATAAAGTACAATTTATTTTTATTATTCTTAAATTTTATATATATATAAATATATATATATTTATAAAATAAAAATTTATTTATTATGATTATTGTATAACAATAATAAAATTAATTTTATTATTACTATATAATAATACATTATTATTATTATTTTAATTTATAATTAAAATAAAATATTATAATATAAAATTTTATAAAAATATATTATTATTATTATTATCATATAATAATAAATTTTTATTTTATAATATATTATTAAATAATTATAAATAAATTATAAATACATAGGTTGTTATAAATATTATTGTTATATAATAATAATAAATTTCTATTTTATAAAAACTTGTAAAAAATTATGATGATGATGATTATAATTGATTTATCGCTTTTAATCCTGGTTTAATCCTTGCTTTCACCCTGACCTTGGAGCCCCTGCAAGGCCTGAGGCCCCAGAGAGAAGGCAGAGCCCCCTTCCTCGGGCTCCTTCCCTCCGACCCTCCACCGAAGCAGCCTCGGCCCGGAGACCAGCAGCGAGACCAGCAAAGTCAAGGCAACCCCCGCAGGGAACCTCCTCTCCATCTTTTTCTCTCCTCAGAGCATCACTTCCGGCATTTTGGAGCCTACTTCCGGTTTTTTGGGGTGCCCACTTCCGGTTTAAAATGGCGCCGCTGTGGCCAAGAGTCTGAAGAACCGGAAATCGCTCCTGGCAGCGTGGCCACGCCCCTTTATAGACGAGGGGGCGTGGCTAAGGGCGTCGCTGAAGCTCTGATAGGCTGGTAGTTCCTTTCCCGGGACCTATCAGAGCTTAGGGGCGTGGTTAAGTCGTTCAGCAGAAGAGACCAATCAGGAGCTGCTACGTCACCACAGCGCGGCAGGACTACGTTTCCCGTGATCCTCCCCTTGGCAAAATGGAGTCCCCGGGCTACTTTTTGTAGTCCAAGGGCTTTTATTTCCTGGATTTCTTTTCCATCTTGCTCTGCTAGGAATCTGGAAGGGATCAGAGCTCTCCTGGGTCTTCTTTGGCCCTCAGTTCGACCCTAGAGCACCCTGGGATTTGTAGTTCGCTGGACCAAGTTGCCTCAGTGTTGAATTAAATAGGGTTGCCCTTGGCTCTAATGCTAGGGAATTCTGGGAACTGAGATTTTGTGAGGCATTGAACCTTCTCTAAGGTGGAATAAGAACCCCGGTTTGGTACCGCTTTAACTGCCTTGGCTTCAAGGCTATGGAATTCTGGGAGTTGGAGTTTGTTGTGGGCCCATATATTATAATAATAATACTTATTATTATTATTATTATTATTTAAAAATAAAATAAATTATTTATTATTATTCTTACTATAAAAATAAATTTTATTTTATAAATATATAATAATAATTTAATAATAATAAAAATAAAATTTACTTTCTATATATATAATTATAATGTAATTATAAAAATATAATTTATTTTATAAAAATGTATATAATAATAATTATATAATAATAATAATAAATTTTATTTTATTACATTATAATTATTATATATTTTTATAAAGTAAGATTTATTTTTATTATTAAATAATTATATATTTATAAAATAAAATTTAATAATATAAAATATATAATAATTATAATGTAATAAAAATAAAATTTATTTTATAAAAATGTATATAATAATAATTATATAAATAATAATAATAAAAAAAAATTATTTTATATATATATATATATAATAATTTAATAATAAAAATAAATTTTACTTTATAAATATATATATAAAGTAATTATAATTTAATAATAAAAATAAAATTTATTTTATAAAAATGTATATAATAATAATTTAATTATAATAATAAAATTTTATTTTATAAAAACATATAATAATTATAATTATAATATAATAATAATTATAATAATTATTATTATATAATAATAATTAAAACAAAATTTATTTTATAAATAAATATTTTATATATATATATATATATATATAGGGATATATGCATATATATATATATATATATACATATATGGGGCTCCGCTCTGGGCCCCACAACAAACTCCAACTCCCAAAATTCCATAGCCTTGAGCCAAGGCAGTGAAAGCGGGTGCCAAACCGGGTCATATTTCCCCAGTGTGTCTGCAGCCACGATAAACTACAATTCCCAGGATTCCCTAGCACTGATCCAGCCCCGCAATACCGCTTCAGAATGATACACCTCTAGGCGGGGCTGCCCCGAGTTACGGTGACTCTAAAGGCAAACCTATCGCAGGGTTTCCTTGCCAAGATTCGTTCATGTCGCCATCCCCCCTGAGGCTGAGAGAGTGTGACCCGTTCGTTGGTTTTCCGTGGCCGAGGCGGAAATCGAACCCTGGTCTCCGCCCGAACCTGGTACCCGAGCGTCGTGCGGACCCGGCGAAGGTGAGGCGGGCAAAAGATAGCGCCCAAGAAGTTCCCAAATTGGTCCTCCAGGAGTTTCGGACTTCAGTTCTAGCCCAGGTCGGGAATTCTGGGAGCTGAAGTCCAAAAAATCTGGACCAGGATCGAATCCTGTTCCGGTCTGTTCTCTCCAGAAAGGCTTGCTTTGGAAAATTATAATGAATGAATAAATAATAAAATGAATGAATGAAAAAATAATAAAATTAATAATAAAATTAATAATAATAATAATAAAATTAATATTAATAATACTAATAAATTATAAATAATAATAATTATTATTTATTCTTATAATCCCCTCCTCCCTTGCCTCTCACCCCAGACAGAGTCTCTCAGCCACCTTCTTATTTGAAATACTTTTTTTTTTTAATTTTTAAAAAATATTCTCTTCAGTGCTAAAATATCTCTTTTCCTTCCCCGGGCGGCCAAGCGTCCCTCGACATCGTCGCCGTCGCAGGACTCGCACCCCCAACTTCCGAGAAATCTTGAGCAACGCTAGCCGGCTCCCAGGTCGGTCGGGCGACGGATCTGCTCCGGGTTTTTTCCTTTAAAGGAGTTTCCCAAGGGATCCCCGAACGCCTCCGAAACCCCGCAGAACCCCCTTTGTGGCCACAGAGTGCCGAACGCCGTCCCTGTGCATGGTTTCGGGGTCTTGGGACGCTCCTTTAAAGCGAGCCGAACCCTGGCGCGGATTTGCCGCCCCGGAGGAGCGGACTGACCCGGCGCGAATGGCTTCACCCCACAACTATTGCACTGCATCCCAGCTGGACCTTTATCAGGTCCCCACTGTGCCCTAAAAAGAGGTAAGAAATACAGGCGGAGGGGGGGTGTGCATGGAGATTTGGGGTGCCCATTAAGTGCTATCGTACCCCGTCTTCCTTAGGAGGACCCCCATCTCACACACGCACCCCCCCCAGGGAAAAGAAACAGCAAGACGAGAGAGACCGCGAAGCCTCCTTCCTCGGGCGTGCAAGGATAGGGGGCAGGCGAATGGGGCACCCGGGAGATTATTGCACAGGCCACGGAGGGAAATGAGGGGGCCGTATCTAGGAGGAGAAGACCGCCTTTCCATAAAAAGGGTCGGCGTTCGGGGACGGGGACGAGAATGGGGCAGGCCCCACCTCGAGGGAGAGAAGCCGGGGGGCCGGCTAGCTTTCGGAGGCCGCTTGGCACGTGGCGTTCTGTTCGGGGCGAAACCTCTTGAGCGGCGGGGCTCCCGTGTCCTCCTCCCCTCCGCCGGGTGCCTGCGGGGGAAAAAGGGGGAGAACGGTCACATCGAGGAGGGAGCGAGCTTGTTTTCTGCTGCTGTAGAGACTAGAACCTGGAACGACGGATGCAAACTGCAGGGAAAGAGATTCCACCTCAACGTTAGGAGGAACTTCCTTACAGTAGCCTTGGAGAGATGAGAATCAGAAAAGTGTAGTGGAACACGCTCCCTTGAGTCCAACCCCATTTTGCCATGCAGGAACTCTCCCTCAAAGCATCCCCATTGACAGATATGGGCCATCCAGCCTCTGCTTAAAGGCCTCCAAGGAAGGAGACTCCACTACTCTTCATTGAGGGAGTGTGTTCCACTTACCCTTTTCTGATTAAAAAGGAAAAGGTGAATCCTGGAAATATTCGGGAGCGGCAATTCGCCTTTTCGGTGGGCTCCCGGACTGTACCGTCAGAGGCGAGCGGCGGACATTTCCTAAGTCTCCAAAGGCTGGAGATCGAAAGGAAAGCGTTTTGGAAGCTTGCGCTCGCCGCTGATTTTGAGGACTGTGGCTGTGGCCACCGACACGGATGGGCCACAAACACGGTGGCTGGTGGCTCCAAGGTCTCCAAGTTTAAATAGGACTGCGCGCTTTGGAAAGCCCCTTTGAAGCCAGCCCAAATCCGCAGTGGGTCCGCTGCCCCGATCGCACGGGACTCAAGAGTCTGAAGGAGATGCCCAACTCCGCAAGGCTTGCTTTCCTCACCTGTTTCTCAGGCGGAACCGGCTCTTCCTTGGTGAGGGTCGGCGGCTCATCGGCTACCTCCGAGGAAGGGAGGGCAGGCTCTGGAAAAGGAGGGAAGGTTTGGGGTTATGGGGCTGCTGCTAGCCTTTATCTATCCATTAGCCCTTTCCACTGCCCACGCCAAGGACATGGGTCAGACTTCAATGCACCAGTACTGAGCCCATCCTTCCAGTCAGAGGAGTCCCAGAAGCCCCCCGCTCCTGCCCCAAACTGGCCGAAATGGATAGAGTTTCCCACCAGAAGAGACAGGGATCCCCAAAGATCTTAGGCTCCCCTGGGCAGGTTCCCATAGGACCGCACGCACGGCAAAGGTCCCTCCTTACCTTCCAGGGGCTCCTGGCCGAGGGTGGGGGGCTGCGAGTCGTCCGTCCGGAAGTCCGAGGCGTGGCTGGGGCTCATGGACTCGCTCTGCTGAAGGCTGGGGCTGGAAGCGGGGCTGCTGTCCGCCTTCAGCTGGTAGGTGTCCGAGAGGGAGCTCTGGTTGCTGTTTTCGTCTGGAACGGCAAAGGGGAGAGGGGTACCGAGGGCGGGCCGACGCCGGCCAAAATACTCTGGGCTGCTTCCGGAGTAGCCTGGACCCCAAAGGTGCCCTGAATTCCTTGTTACCCGGGAACTCCGGAGCAACGTCGGGGGGCTGTTTAAAAAGCTTCCGTGGCCGGCACCCGTAGTCTTTTGTGGGTTTTTCGGGCTCCGTGGCCATGTTCGGGATGATTTTGTTCCTGATGTTTCACCGGCATCTGCGGCTGATGTCTTCAGAGAATGCCAGCCACAGATGCCGGCGAAACATCAGGAACAAACTCTTCTAAAACATGGCCACGGAGCCCGAAAAACCCACAAACACACACAAAAACACACCCCGCTGTGTTGTCCACTGCCAGGAGTCACTCTTTCTAAGGCTGGAAACAAGGTGCCCAGTGATATCGCATGGATGGGCACCTTGTTGTGACCTCTGATGGGCAGCACAGTGGGCAACCGTGTAACCGGCCACCTAGCATTGCTCCAGATTTCTCGGAAAGATCTGGAGCAAATAGTGCGATTTTTAAAAACCCGGTTAAGAAAGGGGTGGCTTGGGTTTTCCGCCGAATTTGGAAAGCGGCCGAGAAGGCTCAGACTCAAGGTTCAGGTCTAACTCCTTGTCCTCAAAGTCCTCAACCTGGATGGCCACGATAACTGCCCTTCCAATATGAAAGTCTGCAGACCTTTGGCCCTACCTCATGATGCCAGGGAAGGGGGGGACCAATGTCTATGGCCCACGCAGACGTGGGAGAAGGACCCTTCTGGAAGCCACTGAGATGGACGCGTTCTCGACAATCTGAAGGGTAGCGTGCCAGTTCTGGAAGGTGGGCACCACTGCTTCCCAAGGCATCCTATTCCAGGTGGGTTCAACTCCCACCAACCGGGGAGGAAAAAAACCCACTCACCTTGGAACTCCAAGAGGAGAGAAGAGTTGGCCGTGGCTTCGGATGGAAAGCCGTTGGCCTCCCGGGCGGCGCTCCCGCCGGACTTGGATTTCTCTTTCTTGAGAAAAAGGGAGAGAAGGGAGCCGGTGAGTTTGGCTGCCGACTGGAGGAAAAAGGGGACGCCTCTCCTAGCGCCCCGTCCCCAAAGGGATACGCCTTTCCGGCCAAGTTCGGAGAGGGATTGCCAGACAGGGATCCAGGGTCACATCCTTTTGGAGGAAAAGGACTATAACGGCCGAAATGGGAGCTATAAGGTGGAGAAATAGTCCTCGGCGGGGTTTGGGAGAGACAAAGAGGCAATAATAATAATAATAAATCATAGAATTATAGAATTTGAAAAGACCCCACATGGCCAATCACTTTCTGTTTAAAGACCTTCAGAGATGGAGACTTTTACATTCTCCGAGGGAGTTTGTTCCACTGTCGAACAGCTCTTACTATCAAGAAGTTCCTCCTAATGTTGAGGTGGAATCTCTTTTCCTGCAATTTGTATCCATTGTTCCAGGTCCTGTTCTCTGGAGCAGCAGAAAACAAGCTTGCTCCCTCCTCAATATGACATCCATTCAGGTATTTAAACAGGGCTTTCATATCACCTCTTAACCGTCTCTTCTCCAGGCTAAACGTCCCCAGTTACAACATCGAGGAATGTTTGGCTCTCTCTATATCTGGCCCTCCAAAGGGTCCGATGGGGGTCCCAAGCCCCTAAATGTCGCCCAACCTTTCCTTTCGAGGGTCCATCTCACCTCTTTGCTGTCAGTCACCGGCACCCACTTGAATATCCGCAGGGAAGTATCTCCCACCGTCACCCACTTCTTCTCCCTGGAAAGAGAAGAAAGAGGAGGCCCATAGAGAATCATTGGGAATATTGGCCCATAGAGAATCATTGAGAATAGAGGCCCATAGAGAATCATTGGGAATAATGGCCCATAGAGAATCATTGGGAATAATGGCCCATAGAGAATCATTGGGAATATTGGCCCATAGAGAATCATTGGGAATATTGGCCCATAGAGAATCATTGGGAATAAAGGCCCATAGAGAATCATTGGGAATAAAGGCCCATAGAGAATCATTGAGAATAAAGGCCCATAGAGAATCATTGAGAATAGAGGCCCATAGAGAATCATTGGGAATAAAGGCCCATAGAGAATCATTGAGAATAGAGGCCCATAAAGAATCATTGGGAATATTGGCCCATAGAGAATCATTGGGAATATTGGCCCATAGAGAATCATTGGGAATAGTGGCCCATAGAGAATCATTGGGAATAATGGCCCATAGAGAATCATTGAGAATAAAGGCCCATAGAGAATCATTGAGAATAAAGGCCCATAGAGAATCATTGGGAATAATGGCCCATAGAGAATCATTGGGAATATTGGCCCATAGAGAATCATTGGGAATAAAGGCCCATAGAGAATCATTGGGAATAGAGAATCATTGAGAATAAAGGCCCATAGAGAATCATTGAGAATAGAGGCCCATAGAGAATCATTGGGAATAATGGCCCATAGAGAATCATTGAGAATAGAGGCCCATAGAGAATCATTGGGAATAAAGGCCCATAGAGAATCATTGAGAATAGAGGCCCATAGAGAATCATTGAGAATAGAGGCCCATAGAGAATCATTGGGAATAAAGGCCCATAGAGAATCATTGGGAATATTGGCCCATAGAGAATCATTGAGAATAAAGGCCCATAGAGAATCATTGAGAATAGAGGCCCATAGAGAATCATTGGGAATATTGGCCCATAGAGAATCATTGGGAATATTGGCCCATAGAGAATCATTGGGAATATTGGCCCATAGAGAATCATTGAGAATAAAGGCCCATAGAGAATCATTGAGAATAGAGGCCCATAGAGAATCATTGGGAATAATGGCCCATAGAGAATCATTGGGAATATTGGCCCATAGAGAATCATTGGGAATATTGGCCCATAGAGAATCATTGAGAATAGAGGCCCATAGAGAATCATTGGGAATAATGGCCCATAGAGAATCATTGGGAATAATGGCCCATAGAGAATCATTGGGAATATTGGCCCATAGAGAATCATTGGGAATATTGGCCCATAGAGAATCATTGAGAATAAAGGCCCATAGAGAATCATTGAGAATAAAGGCCCATAGAGAATCATTGGGAATAAAGGCCCATAGAGAATCATTGAGAATAGAGGCCCATAGAGAATCATTGGGAATAATGGCCCATAGAGAATCATTGAGAATAGAGGCCCATAGAGAATCATTGGGAATAAAGGCCCATAGAGAATCATTGAGAATAGAGGCCCATAGAGAATCATTGGGAATATTGGCCCATAGAGAATCATTGAGAATAAAGGCCCATAGAGAATCATTGAGAATAGAGGCCCATAGAGAATCATTGGGAATATTGGCCCATAGAGAATCATTGGGAATATTGGCCCATAGAGAATCATTGGGAATATTGGCCCATAGAGAATCATTGGGAATATTGGCCCATAGAGAATCATTGAGAATAAAGGCCCATAGAGAATCATTGAGAATAGAGGCCCATAGAGAATCATTGGGAATATTGGCCCATAGAGAATCATTGGGAATATTGGCCCATAGAGAATCATTGGGAATAGTGGCCCATAGAGAATCATTGGGAATAGTGGCCCATAGAGAATCATTGGGAATAGTGGCCCATAGAGAATCATTGGGAATATTGGCCCATAGAGAATCATTGGGAATATTGGCCCATAGAGAATCATTGGGAATAAAGGCCCATAGAGAATCATTGGGAATAGTGGCCCATAGAGAATCATTGGGAATATTGGCCCATAGAGAATCATTGGGGAATATTGGCCCATAGAGAATCATTGGGAATATTGGCCCATAGAGAATCATTGGGAATAGTGGCCCATAGAGAATCATTGGGAATAAAGGCCCATAGAGAATCATTGGGAATAGTGGCCCATAGAGAATCATTGGGAATAGTGGCCCATAGAGAATCATTGGGAATAGTGGCCCATAGAGAATCATTGGGAATAGTGGCCCATAGAGAATCATTGGGAATAAAGGCCCATAGAGAATCATTGGGAATATTGGCCCATAGAGAATCATTGGGAATAGTGGCCCATAGAGAATCATTGGGAATAGTGGCCCATAGAGAATCATTGGGAATAGTGGCCCATAGAGAATCATTGGGAATATTGGCCCATAGAGAATCATTGGGAATAGTGGCCCATAGAGAATCATTGGGAATAAAGGCCCATAGAGAATCATTGGGAATATTGGCCCATAGAGAATCATTGGGAATAGTGGCCCATAGAGAATCATTGGGAATAGTGGCCCATAGAGAATCATTGGGAATAGTGGCCCATAGAGAATCATTGGGAATATTGGCCCATAGAGAATCATTGGGAATATTGGCCCATAGAGAATCATTGGGAATAGTGGCCCATAGAGAATCATTGGGAATAGTGGCCCATAGAGAATCATTGGGAATAGTGGCCCATAGAGAATCATTGGGAATATTGGCCCATAGAGAATCATTGGGAATAGTGGCCCATAGAGAATCATTGGGAATATTGGCCCATAGAGAATCATTGGGAATATTGGCCCATAGAGAATCATTGGGAATATTGGCCCATAGAGAATCATTGGGAATAGTGGCCCATAGAGAATCATTGGGAATAGTGGCCCATAGAGAATCATTGGGAATAGTGGCCCATAGAGAATCATTGGGAATAATGGCCCATAGAGAATCATTGGGAATAGTGGCCCATAGAGAATCATTGGGAATATTGGCCCATAGAGAATCATTGGGGAATATTGGCCCATAGAGAATCATTGAGAATAAAGGCCCATAGAGAATCATTGAGAATAGAGGCCCATAGAGAATCATTGGGAATATTGGCCCATAGAGAATCATTGGGAATATTGGCCCATAGAGAATCATTGGGAATATTGGCCCATAGAGAATCATTGGGAATATTGGCCCATAGAGAATCATTGAGAATAAAGGCCCATAGAGAATCATTGAGAATAGAGGCCCATAGAGAATCATTGGGAATATTGGCCCATAGAGAATCATTGGGAATATTGGCCCATAGAGAATCATTGGGAATAGTGGCCCATAGAGAATCATTGGGAATAGTGGCCCATAGAGAATCATTGGGAATAGTGGCCCATAGAGAATCATTGGGAATATTGGCCCATAGAGAATCATTGGGAATATTGGCCCATAGAGAATCATTGGGAATAAAGGCCCATAGAGAATCATTGGGAATAGTGGCCCATAGAGAATCATTGGGAATGTTGGCCCATAGAGAATCATTGGGGAATATTGGCCCATAGAGAATCATTGGGAATATTGGCCCATAGAGAATCATTGGGAATAGTGGCCCATAGAGAATCATTGGGAATAAAGGCCCATAGAGAATCATTGGGAATAGTGGCCCATAGAGAATCATTGGGAATAGTGGCCCATAGAGAATCATTGGGAATAGTGGCCCATAGAGAATCATTGGGAATAGTGGCCCATAGAGAATCATTGGGAATAAAGGCCCATAGAGAATCATTGGGAATATTGGCCCATAGAGAATCATTGGGAATAGTGGCCCATAGAGAATCATTGGGAATAGTGGCCCATAGAGAATCATTGGGAATATTGGCCCATAGAGAATCATTGGGAATATTGGCCCATAGAGAATCATTGGGAATAGTGGCCCATAGAGAATCATTGGGAATAAAGGCCCATAGAGAATCATTGGGAATAGTGGCCCATAGAGAATCATTGGGAATAGTGGCCCATAGAGAATCATTGGGAATAGTGGCCCATAGAGAATCATTGGGAATAGTGGCCCATAGAGAATCATTGGGAATATTGGCCCATAGAGAATCATTGGGAATATTGGCCCATAGAGAATCATTGGGAATAGTGGCCCATAGAGAATCATTGGGAATAGTGGCCCATAGAGAATCATTGGGAATAGTGGCCCATAGAGAATCATTGGGAATAGTGGCCCATAGAGAATCATTGGGAATATTGGCCCATAGAGAATCATTGGGAATAGTGGCCCATAGAGAATCATTGGGAATATTGGCCCATAGAGAATCATTGGGAATATTGGCCCATAGAGAATCATTGGGAATAGTGGCCCATAGAGAATCATTGGGAATAGTGGCCCATAGAGAATCATTGGGAATAGTGGCCCATAGAGAATCATTGGGAATAGTGGCCCATAGAGAATCATTGGGAATAATGGCCCATAGAGAATCATTGGGAATAGTGGCCCATAGAGAATCATTGGGAATATTGGCCCATAGAGAATCATTGGGAATAGTGGCCCATAGAGAATCATTGGGAATAATGGCCCATAGAGAATCATTGGGAATAATGGCCCATAGAGAATCATTGGGAATATTGGCCCATAGAGAATCATTGGGAATAATGGCCCATAGAGAATCATTGGGAATAATGGCCCATAGAGAATCATTGGGAATAATGGCCCATAGAGAATCATTGGGAATAGTGGCCCATAGAGAATCATTGGGAATAATGGCCCATAGAGAATCATTGGGAATAATGGCCCATAGAGAATCATTGGGAATAGTGGCCCATAGAGAATCATTGGGAATAATGGCCCATAGAGAATCATTGGGAATAATGGCCCATAGAGAATCATTGGGAATAGTGGCCCATAGAGAATCATTGGGAATAAAGGCCCATAGAGAATCATTGGGAATAGTGGCCCATAGAGAATCATTGGGAATAGTGGCCCATAGAGAATCATTGGGAATAAAGGCCCATAGAGAATCATTGGGAATAGTGGCCCATAGAGAATCATTGGGAATAATGGCCCATAGAGAATCATTGGGAATAATGGCCCATAGAGAATCATTGGGAATAATGGCCCATAGAGAATCATTGGGAATAATGGCCCATAGAGAATCATTGGGAATAGTGGCCCATAGAGAATCATTGGGAATAATGGCCCATAGAGAATCATTGGGAATAATGGCCCATAGAGAATCATTGGGAATAGTGGCCCATAGAGAATCATTGGGAATAATGGCCCATAGAGAATCATTGGGAATAATGGCCCATAGAGAATCATTGGGAATAGTGGCCCATAGAGAATCATTGGGAATAAAGGCCCATAGAGAATCATTGGGAATAGTGGCCCATAGAGAATCATTGGGAATATTGGCCCATAGAGAATCATTGGGGAATATTGGCCCATAGAGAATCATTGGGAATAGTGGCCCATAGAGAATCATTGGGAATAGTGGCCCATAGAGAATCATTGGGAATAATGGGCCATAGGGAATCATTGGGAATAATGGCCCATAGAGAATCATTGGGAATAATGTCCCATAGAGAATCATTGGGAATAGTGGCCCATAGAGAATCATTGGCAATAAAGGCCCATAGAGAATCATTGGGAATAGTGGCCCATAGAGAATCATTGGGAATATTGGCCCATAGAGAATCATTGGGGAATATTGGCCCATAGAGAATCATTGGGAATAGTGGCCCATAGAGAATCATTGGGAATAAAGGCCCATAGAGAATCATTGGGAATAGTGGCCCATAGAGAATCATTGGGAATAAAGGCCCATAGAGAATCATTGGGAATAGTGGCCCATAGAGAATCATTGGGAATAAAGGCCCATAGAGAATCATTGGGAATAGTGGCCCATAGAGAATCATTGGGAATAAAGGCCCATAGAGAATCATTGGGAATAGTGGCCCATAGAGAATCATTGGGAATATTGGCCCATAGAGAATCATTGGGAATATTGGCCCATAGAGAATCATTGGGAATAAAGGCCCATAGAGAATCATTGGGAATAGAGGCCCATAGAGAATCATTGGGAATAGTGGCCCATAGAGAATCATTGGGAATAAAGGCCCATAGAGAATCATTGGGAATAAAGGCCCATAGAGAATCATTGGGAATAGTGGCCCATAGAGAATCATTGGGAATATTGGCCCATAGAGAATCATTGGGAATATTGGCCCATAGAGAATCATTGGGAATATTGGCCCATAGAGAATCATTGGGAATAGTGGCCCATAGGGAATCATTGGGAATAGAGGCCCATAGAGAATCATTGGGAATATTGGCCCATAGAGAATCATTGGGAATAAAGGCCCATAGGGAATCATTGGGAATAAAGGCCCATAGAGAATCATTGGGAATAGTGGCCCATAGAGAATCATTGGGAATAGAGGCCCATAGAGAATCATTGGGAATAGAGGCCCATAGAGAATCATTGGGAATAGAGGCCCATAGAGAATCATTGGGAATAGTGGCCCATAGAGAATCATTGGGAATATTGGCCCATAGAGAATCATTGGGGAATAATGGCCCATAGAGAATCATTGGGAATATTGGCCCATAGAGAATCATTGGGGAATAATGGCCCATAGAGAATCATTGGGGAATAATGGCCCATAGAGAATCATTGGGAATAGAGGCCCATAGAGAATCATTGGGAATATTGGCCCATAGAGAATCATTGGGAATGGTGGCCCATAGGGAATCATTGGGAATAAAGGCCCATAGAGAATCATTGGGAATAGTGGCCCATAGAGAATCATTGGGAATAGTGGCCCATAGAGAATCATTGGGAATATTGGCCCATAGAGAATCATTGGGGAATAATGGCCCATAGAGAATCATTGGGAATATTGGCCCATAGAGAATCATTGGGAATAATGGCCCATAGAGAATCATTGGGAATATTGGCCCATAGAGAATCATTGGGAATAATGGCCCATAGAGAATCATTGGGAATAGTGGCCCATAGAGAATCATTGGGAATATTGGCCCATAGAGAATCATTGGGGAATAATGGCCCATAGAGAATCATTGGGAATAGTGGCCCATAGAGAATCATTGGGAATAGTGGCCCATAGGGAATCATTGGGAATAGTGGCCCATAGGGAATCATTGGGAATAAAGGCCCATAGAGAATCATTGGGAATAGTGGCCCATAGAGAATCATTGGGAATAGTGGCCCATAGAGAATCATTGGGAATATTGGCCCATAGAGAATCATTGGGGAATAATGGCCCATAGAGAATCATTGGGAATAGTGGCCCATAGAGAATCATTGGGAATAGTGGCCCATAGAGAATCATTGGGGAATAATGGCCCATAGAGAATCATTGGGAATAGTGGCCCATAGAGAATCATTGGGGAATAATGGCCCATAGAGAATCATTGGGAATAGTGGCCCATAGAGAATCATTGGGAATATTGGCCCATAGAGAATCATTGGGAATATTGGCCCATAGAGAATCATTGGGGAATAATGGCCCATAGAGAATCATTGGGAATATTGGCCCATAGAGAATCATTGGGGAATAATGGCCCATAGAGAATCATTGGGGAATAATGGCCCATAGAGAATCATTGGGAATAGTGGCCCATAGAGAATCATTGGGAATAGTGGCCCATAGAGAATCATTGGGAATATTGGCCCATAGAGAATCATTGGGAATAGTGGCCCATAGAGAATCATTGGGAATAGTGGCCCATAGAGAATCATTGGGAATATTGGCCCATAGAGAATCATTGAGAATAGAGGCCCATAGAGAATCATTGGGAATAGTGGCCCATAGAGAATCATTGGGAATATTGGCCCATAGAGAATCATTGGGAATAGTGGCCCATAGAGAATCATTGGGAATAGTGGCCCATAGAGAATCATTGGGAATAGTGGCCCATAGAGAATCATTGGGAATATTGGCCCATAGAGAATCATTGGGAATATTGGCCCATAGAGAATCATTGGGAATAGTGGCCCATAGAGAATCATTGGGAATAGTGGCCCATAGAGAATCATTGGGAATAGTGGCCCATAGAGAATCATTGGGAATATTGGCCCATAGAGAATCATTGGGAATAGTGGCCCATAGAGAATCATTGGGAATAAAGGCCCATAGAGAATCATTGGGAATATTGGCCCATAGAGAATCATTGGGAATAGTGGCCCATAGAGAATCATTGGGAATAGTGGCCCATAGAGAATCATTGGGAATAATGGGCCATAGGGAATCATTCGGAATAATGGCCCATAGAGAATCATTGGGAATAATGGCCCATAGAGAATCATTGGGAATAGTGGCCCATAGAGAATCATTGGGAATAAAGGCCCATAGAGAATCATTGGGAATAGTGGCCCATAGAGAATCATTGGGAATATTGGCCCATAGAGAATCATTGGGGAATATTGGCCCATAGAGAATCATTGGGAATAGTGGCCCATAGAGAATCATTGGGAATAAAGGCCCATAGAGAATCATTGGGAATAGTGGCCCATAGAGAATCATTGGGAATAAAGGCCCATAGAGAATCATTGGGAATATTGGCCCATAGAGAATCATTGGGAATAGTGGCCCATAGAGAATCATTGGGAATAGTGGCCCATAGAGAATCATTGGGAATAATGGGCCATAGGGAATCATTGGGAATAATGGCCCATAGAGAATCATTGGGAATAATGGCCCATAGAGAATCATTGGGAATAGTGGCCCATAGAGAATCATTGGGAATAAAGGCCCATAGAGAATCATTGGGAATAGTGGCCCATAGAGAATCATTGGGAATATTGGCCCATAGAGAATCATTGGGGAATATTGGCCCATAGAGAATCATTGGGAATAGTGGCCCATAGAGAATCATTGGGAATAAAGGCCCATAGAGAATCATTGGGAATAGTGGCCCATAGAGAATCATTGGGAATAGTGGCCCATAGAGAATCATTGGGAATAGAGGCCCATAGAGAATCATTGGGAATATTGGCCCATAGAGAATCATTGGGAATAGTGGCCCATAGAGAATCATTGGGAATAGTGGCCCATAGAGAATCATTGGGAATAGAGGCCCATAGAGAATCATTGGGAATAGTGGCCCATAGAGAATCATTGGGAATAGTGGCCCATAGAGAATCATTGGGAATAGTGGCCCATAGAGAATCATTGGGAATAGTGGCCCATAGAGAATCATTGGGAATAAAGGCCCATAGAGAATCATTGGGAATAGTGGCCCATAGAGAATCATTGGGAATAGTGGCCCATAGAGAATCATTGGGAATAGTGGCCCATAGAGAATCATTGGGAATAAAGGCCCATAGAGAATCATTGGGAATAGTGGCCCATAGAGAATCATTGGGAATAAAGGCCCATAGAGAATCATTGGGAATAGTGGCCCATAGAGAATCATTGGGAATAGTGGCCCATAGAGAATCATTGGGAATTGTGGCCCATAGAGAATCATTGGGAATATTGGCCCATAGAGAATCATTGGGAATAAAGGCCCATAGAGAATCATTGGGAATAGTGGCCCATAGAGAATAATTGGGAATAAAGGCCCATAGAGAATCATTGGGAATAAAGGCCCATAGAGAATCATTGGGAATAAAGGCCCATAGAGAATCATTGGGAATAAAGGCCCATAGAGAATCATTGGGAATAATGGCCCATAGAGAATCATTGGGAATAAAGGCCCATAGAGAATCATTGGGAATAAAGGCCCATAGAGAATCATTGGGAATAAAGGCCCTTAGAGAATCATTGGGAATAATGGCCCATAGAGAATCATTGGGAATAGAGGCCCATAGAGAATCATTGGGAATAGTGGCCCATAGAGAATCATTGGGAATAGTGGCCCATAGAGAATCATTGGGAATAGTGGCCCATAGAGAATCATTGGGAATAATGGCCCATAGAGAATCATTGGGAATAGTGGCCCATAGAGAATCATTGGGAATAGAGGCCCATAGAGAATCATTGGGAATAGTGGCCCATAGAGAATCATTGGGAATATTGGCCCATAGAGAATCATTGGGAATAAAGGCCCATAGAGAATCATTGGGAATAGTGGCCCATAGAGAATCATTGGGAATAGAGGCCCATAGAGAATCATTGGGAATAGTGGCCCATAGAGAATCATTGGGAATAGTGGCCCATAGAGAATCATTGGGAATAATGGCCCATAGAGAATCATTGGGAATAGAGGCCCATAGAGAATCATTGGGAATAATGGCCCATAGAGAATCATTGGGAATAGAGGCCCATAGAGAATCATTGGGAATAGTGGCCCATAGAGAATCATTGGGAATAAAGGCCCATAGAGAATCATTGGGAATAGTGGCCCATAGAGAATCATTGGGAATAGAGGCCCATAGAGAATCATTGGGAATAGTGGCCCATAGAGAATCATTGGGAATATTGGCCCATAGAGAATCATTGGGAATAAAGGCCCATAGAGAATCATTGGGAATAGTGGCCCATAGAGAATCATTGGGAATAGAGGCCCATAGAGAATCATTGGGAATAGTGGCCCATAGAGAATCATTGGGAATAGTGGCCCATAGAGAATCATTGGGAATAATGGCCCATAGAGAATCATTGGGAATAGAGGCCCATAGAGAATCATTGAGAATAGAGGCCCATAGAGAATCATTGGGAATAGAGGCCCATAGAGAACCATTGGGAATAGTGGCCCATAGAGAATCATTGGGAATAGTGGCCCATAGAGAATCATTGGGAATAGTGGCCCATAGAGAATCATTGGGAATAATGGCCCATAGAGAATCATTGGGAATAGAGGCCCATAGAGAATCATTGGGAATAGTGGCCCATAGAGAATCATTGGGAATAGTGGCCCATAGAGAATCATTGGGAATAATGGCCCATAGAGAATCATTGGGAATAGAGGCCCATAGAGAATCATTGAGAATAGAGGCCCATAGAGAATCATTGGGAATAGAGGCCCATAGAGAATCATTGGGAATAGTGGCCCATAGAGAATCATTGGGAATAGTGGCCCATAGAGAATCATTGGGAATAGTGGCCCATAGAGAATCATTGGGAATAGAGGCACATAGAGAATCATTGGGAATAATGGCCCATAGAGAATCATTGAGAATAGAGGCCCATAGAGAATCATTGGGAATAGTGGCCCATAGAGAATCATTGGGAATAGTGGCCCATAGAGAATCATTGGGGAATAATGGCCCATAGAGAATCATTGGGAATAGTGGCCCATAGGGAATCATTGGGAATATTGGCCCATAGAGAATCATTGGGAATAGTGGCCCATAGAGAATCATTGGGAATATTGGCCCATAGAGAATCATTGGGAATATTGGCCCATAGAGAATCATTGGGAATATTGGCCCATAGAGAATCATTGGGAATAGTGGCCCATAGAGAATCATTGGGAATATTGGCCCATAGGGAATCATTGGGAAGATTGGCCCATAGGGAATCATTGGGAAGATTGGCCCATAGAGAATCATTGGGAATATTGGCCCATAGAGAATCATTGGGAATAGAGGCCCATAGAGAATCATTGAGAATAGTGGCCCATAGAGAATCATTGGGAATATTGGCCCATAGAGAATCATTGGGAATAAAGGCCCATAGAGAATCATTGAGAATAGTGGCCCATAGAGAATCATTGGGAATATTGGCCCATAGAGAATCATTGGGAATAGAGGCCCATAGAGAATCATTGAGAATAGTGGCCCATAGAGAATCATTGGGAATAAAGGCCCATAGAGAATCATTGAGAATAGTGGCCCATAGAGAATCATTGGGAATATTGGCCCATAGAGAATCATTGGGAATAAAGGCCCATAGAGAATCATTGGGAATAAAGGCCCATAGAGAATCATTGGGAATAGTGGCCCATAGAGAATCATTGGGAATATTGGCCCATAGAGAATCATTGGGGAATAATGGCCCATAGAGAATCATTGGGAATATTGGCCCATAGAGAATCATTGGGGAATAATGGCCCATAGAGAATCATTGGGGAATAATGGCCCATAGAGAATCATTGGGAATAGAGGCCCATAGAGAATCATTGGGAATATTGGCCCATAGAGAATCATTGGGAATAGTGGCCCATAGGGAATCATTGGGAATAAAGGCCCATAGAGAATCATTGGGAATAGTGGCCCATAGAGAATCATTGGGAATAGTGGCCCATAGAGAATCATTGGGAATATTGGCCCATAGAGAATCATTGGGGAATAATGGCCCATAGAGAATCATTGGGAATATTGGCCCATAGAGAATCATTGGGAATAATGGCCCATAGAGAATCATTGGGAATATTGGCCCATAGAGAATCATTGGGAATAATGGCCCATAGAGAATCATTGGGAATAGTGGCCCATAGAGAATCATTGGGAATATTGGCCCATAGAGAATCATTGGGGAATAATGGCCCATAGAGAATCATTGGGAATAGTGGCCCATAGAGAATCATTGGGAATAGTGGCCCATAGGGAATCATTGGGAATAGTGGCCCATAGGGAATCATTGGGAATATTGGCCCATAGAGAATCATTGGGGAATAATGGCCCATAGAGAATCATTGGGAATAGTGGCCCATAGAGAATCATTGGGGAATAATGGCCCATAGAGAATCATTGGGAATATTGGCCCATAGAGAATCATTGGGGAATAATGGCCCATAGAGAATCATTGGGAATAGTGGCCCATAGAGAATCATTGGGAATAGTGGCCCATAGAGAATCATTGGGAATAGTGGCCCATAGAGAATCATTGGGAATATTGGCCCATAGAGAATCATTGGGGAATAATGGCCCATAGAGAATCATTGGGAATAGTGGCCCATAGAGAATCATTGGGAATAGTGGCCCATAGAGAATCATTGGGGAATAATGGCCCATAGAGAATCATTGGGAATAGTGGCCCATAGAGAATCATTGGGGAATAATGGCCCATAGAGAATCATTGGGAATAGTGGCCCATAGAGAATCATTGGGAATATTGGCCCATAGAGAATCATTGGGAATATTGGCCCATAGAGAATCATTGGGGAATAATGGCCCATAGAGAATCATTGGGAATATTGGCCCATAGAGAATCATTGGGGAATAATGGCCCATAGAGAATCATTGGGGAATAATGGCCCATAGAGAATCATTGGGAATAGTGGCCCATAGAGAATCATTGGGAATAGTGGCCCATAGAGAATCATTGGGAATATTGGCCCATAGAGAATCATTGGGAATAGTGGCCCATAGAGAATCATTGGGAATAGTGGCCCATAGAGAATCATTGGGAATATTGGCCCATAGAGAATCATTGAGAATAGAGGCCCATAGAGAATCATTGGGAATAGTGGCCCATAGAGAATCATTGGGAATATTGGCCCATAGAGAATCATTGGGAATAGTGGCCCATAGAGAATCATTGGGAATAGTGGCCCATAGAGAATCATTGGGAATAGTGGCCCATAGAGAATCATTGGGAATATTGGCCCATAGAGAATCATTGGGAATATTGGCCCATAGAGAATCATTGGGAATAGTGGCCCATAGAGAATCATTGGGAATAGTGGCCCATAGAGAATCATTGGGAATAGTGGCCCATAGAGAATCATTGGGAATATTGGCCCATAGAGAATCATTGGGAATAGTGGCCCATAGAGAATCATTGGGAATAAAGGCCCATAGAGAATCATTGGGAATATTGGCCCATAGAGAATCATTGGGAATAGTGGCCCATAGAGAATCATTGGGAATAGTGGCCCATAGAGAATCATTGGGAATAATGGGCCATAGGGAATCATTCGGAATAATGGCCCATAGAGAATCATTGGGAATAATGGCCCATAGAGAATCATTGGGAATAGTGGCCCATAGAGAATCATTGGGAATAAAGGCCCATAGAGAATCATTGGGAATAGTGGCCCATAGAGAATCATTGGGAATATTGGCCCATAGAGAATCATTGGGGAATATTGGCCCATAGAGAATCATTGGGAATAGTGGCCCATAGAGAATCATTGGGAATAAAGGCCCATAGAGAATCATTGGGAATAGTGGCCCATAGAGAATCATTGGGAATAAAGGCCCATAGAGAATCATTGGGAATATTGGCCCATAGAGAATCATTGGGAATAGTGGCCCATAGAGAATCATTGGGAATAGTGGCCCATAGAGAATCATTGGGAATAATGGGCCATAGGGAATCATTGGGAATAATGGCCCATAGAGAATCATTGGGAATAATGGCCCATAGAGAATCATTGGGAATAGTGGCCCATAGAGAATCATTGGGAATAAAGGCCCATAGAGAATCATTGGGAATAGTGGCCCATAGAGAATCATTGGGAATATTGGCCCATAGAGAATCATTGGGGAATATTGGCCCATAGAGAATCATTGGGAATAGTGGCCCATAGAGAATCATTGGGAATAGTGGCCCATAGAGAATCATTGGGAATAATGGGCCATAGGGAATCATTGGGAATAATGGCCCATAGAGAATCATTGGGAATAATGGCCCATAGAGAATCATTGGGAATAGTGGCCCATAGAGAATCATTGGGAATAAAGGCCCATAGAGAATCATTGGGAATAGTGGCCCATAGAGAATCATTGGGAATAGTGGCCCATAGAGAATCATTGGGAATAGAGGCCCATAGAGAATCATTGGGAATATTGGCCCATAGAGAATCATTGGGAATAGTGGCCCATAGAGAATCATTGGGAATAGTGGCCCATAGAGAATCATTGGGAATAGAGGCCCATAGAGAATCATTGGGAATAGTGGCCCATAGAGAATCATTGGGAATAGTGGCCCATAGAGAATCATTGGGAATAGTGGCCCATAGAGAATCATTGGGAATAGTGGCCCATAGAGAATCATTGGGAATAAAGGCCCATAGAGAATCATTGGGAATAGTGGCCCATAGAGAATCATTGGGAATAGTGGCCCATAGAGAATCATTGGGAATAGTGGCCCATAGAGAATCATTGGGAATAAAGGCCCATAGAGAATCATTGGGAATAGTGGCCCATAGAGAATCATTGGGAATAAAGGCCCATAGAGAATCATTGGGAATAGTGGCCCATAGAGAATCATTGGGAATAGTGGCCCATAGAGAATCATTGGGAATTGTGGCCCATAGAGAATCATTGGGAATATTGGCCCATAGAGAATCATTGGGAATAAAGGCCCATAGAGAATCATTGGGAATAGTGGCCCATAGAGAATAATTGGGAATAAAGGCCCATAGAGAATCATTGGGAATAAAGGCCCATAGAGAATCATTGGGAATAAAGGCCCATAGAGAATCATTGGGAATAAAGGCCCATAGAGAATCATTGGGAATAATGGCCCATAGAGAATCATTGGGAATAAAGGCCCATAGAGAATCATTGGGAATAAAGGCCCATAGAGAATCATTGGGAATAAAGGCCCTTAGAGAATCATTGGGAATAATGGCCCATAGAGAATCATTGGGAATAGAGGCCCATAGAGAATCATTGGGAATAGTGGCCCATAGAGAATCATTGGGAATAGTGGCCCATAGAGAATCATTGGGAATAGTGGCCCATAGAGAATCATTGGGAATAATGGCCCATAGAGAATCATTGGGAATAGTGGCCCATAGAGAATCATTGGGAATAGAGGCCCATAGAGAATCATTGGGAATAGTGGCCCATAGAGAATCATTGGGAATATTGGCCCATAGAGAATCATTGGGAATAAAGGCCCATAGAGAATCATTGGGAATAGTGGCCCATAGAGAATCATTGGGAATAGAGGCCCATAGAGAATCATTGGGAATAGTGGCCCATAGAGAATCATTGGGAATAGTGGCCCATAGAGAATCATTGGGAATAATGGCCCATAGAGAATCATTGGGAATAGAGGCCCATAGAGAATCATTGGGAATAATGGCCCATAGAGAATCATTGGGAATAGAGGCCCATAGAGAATCATTGGGAATAGTGGCCCATAGAGAATCATTGGGAATAATGGCCCATAGAGAATCATTGGGAATAAAGGCCCATAGAGAATCATTGGGAATAAAGGCCCATAGAGAATCATTGGGAATAGTGGCCCATAGAGAATCATTGGGAATAGTGGCCCATAGAGAATCATTGGGAATAGTGGCCCATAGAGAATCATTGGGAATAATGGCCCATAGAGAATCATTGGGAATAGTGGCCCATAGAGAATCATTGGGAATAGAGGCCCATAGAGAATCATTGGGAATAGTGGCCCATAGAGAATCATTGGGAATATTGGCCCATAGAGAATCATTGGGAATAAAGGCCCATAGAGAATCATTGGGAATAGTGGCCCATAGAGAATCATTGGGAATAGAGGCCCATAGAGAATCATTGGGAATAGTGGCCCATAGAGAATCATTGGGAATATTGGCCCATAGAGAATCATTGGGAATAAAGGCCCATAGAGAATCATTGGGAATAGTGGCCCATAGAGAATCATTGGGAATAGAGGCCCATAGAGAATCATTGGGAATAGTGGCCCATAGAGAATCATTGGGAATAGTGGCCCATAGAGAATCATTGGGAATAATGGCCCATAGAGAATCATTGGGAATAGAGGCCCATAGAGAATCATTGAGAATAGAGGCCCATAGAGAATCATTGGGAATAGAGGCCCATAGAGAACCATTGGGAATAGTGGCCCATAGAGAATCATTGGGAATAGTGGCCCATAGAGAATCATTGGGAATAGTGGCCCATAGAGAATCATTGGGAATAATGGCCCATAGAGAATCATTGGGAATAGAGGCCCATAGAGAATCATTGGGAATAGTGGCCCATAGAGAATCATTGGGAATAGTGGCCCATAGAGAATCATTGGGAATAATGGCCCATAGAGAATCATTGGGAATAGAGGCCCATAGAGAATCATTGAGAATAGAGGCCCATAGAGAATCATTGGGAATAGAGGCCCATAGAGAATCATTGGGAATAGTGGCCCATAGAGAATCATTGGGAATAGTGGCCCATAGAGAATCATTGGGAATAGTGGCCCATAGAGAATCATTGGGAATAGAGGCACATAGAGAATCATTGGGAATAATGGCCCATAGAGAATCATTGAGAATAGAGGCCCATAGAGAATCATTGGGAATAGTGGCCCATAGAGAATCATTGGGAATAGTGGCCCATAGAGAATCATTGGGGAATAATGGCCCATAGAGAATCATTGGGAATAGTGGCCCATAGGGAATCATTGGGAATATTGGCCCATAGAGAATCATTGGGAATAGTGGCCCATAGAGAATCATTGGGAATATTGGCCCATAGAGAATCATTGGGAATATTGGCCCATAGAGAATCATTGGGAATATTGGCCCATAGAGAATCATTGGGAATAGTGGCCCATAGAGAATCATTGGGAATATTGGCCCATAGGGAATCATTGGGAAGATTGGCCCATAGAGAATCATTGGGAATATTGGCCCATAGAGAATCATTGGGAATAGAGGCCCATAGAGAATCATTGGGAATAGTGGCCCATAGAGAATCATTGAGAATAGTGGCCCATAGAGAATCATTGGGAATATTGGCCCATAGAGAATCATTGGGAATAGAGGCCCATAGAGAATCATTGAGAATAGTGGCCCATAGAGAATCATTGGGAATATTGGCCCATAGAGAATCATTGGGAATAAAGGCCCATAGAGAATCATTGAGAATAGTGGCCCATAGAGAATCATTGGGAATATTGGCCCATAGAGAATCATTGGGAATAGAGGCCCATAGAGAATCATTGAGAATAGTGGCCCATAGAGAATCATTGGGAATAAAGGCCCATAGAGAATCATTGAGAATAGTGGCCCATAGAGAATCATTGGGAATATTGGCCCATAGAGAATCATTGGGAATAAAGGCCCATAGAGAATCATTGGGAATAAAGGCCCATAGAGAATCATTGGGAATAATGGCCCATAGAGAATCATTGGGAATAGAGGCCCATAGAGAATCATTGGGAATAGTGGCCCATAGAGAATCATTGGGAATAGTGGCCCATAGAGAATCATTGGGAATAGTGGCCCATAGAGAATCATTGGGAATAATGGCCCATAGAGAATCATTGGGAATAGTGGCCCATAGAGAATCATTGGGAATAGAGGCCCATAGAGAATCATTGGGAATAGAGGCCCATAGAGAATCATTGAGAATAGTGGCCCATAGAGAATCATTGGGAATAGAGGCCCATAGAGAATCATTGAGAATAGTGGCCCATAGAGAATCATTGGGAATATTGGCCCATAGAGAATCATTGGGAATATTGGCCCATAGAGAATCATTGGGAATAATGGCCCATAGAGAATCATTGGGAATAATGGCCCATAGAGAATCATTGGGAATAGAGGCCCATAGAGAATCATTGAGAATAGTGGCCCATAGAGAATCATTGGGAATAAAGGCCCATAGAGAATCATTGAGAATAGTGGCCCATAGAGAATCATTGGGAATATTGGCCCATAGAGAATCATTGGGAATAAAGGCCCATAGAGAATCATTGGGAATAAAGGCCCATAGAGAATCATTGGGAATAATGGCCCATAGAGAATCATTGGGAATAGAGGCCCATAGAGAATCATTGGGAATAGTGGCCCATAGAGAATCATTGGGAATAGTGGCCCATAGAGAATCATTGGGAATAGTGGCCCATAGAGAATCATTGGGAATATTGGCCCATAGGGAATCATTGGGGAATAATGGCCCATAGAGAATCATTGGGAATATTGGCCCATAGAGAATCATTGGGAATATTGGCCCATAGAGAATCATTGGGAATAATGGCCCATAGAGAATCATTGGGAATAGAGGCCCATAGAGAATCATTGGGAATAGAGGCCCATAGAGAATCATTGGGAATAGTGGCCCATAGAGAATCATTGGGAATAGTGGCCCATAGAGAATCATTGGGAATAATGGCCCATAGAGAATCATTGGGAATAAAGGCCCATAGAGAATCATTGGGAATAAAGGCCCATAGAGAATCATTGGGAATATTGGCCCATAGAGAATCATTGGGAATAGAGGCCCATAGAGAATCATTGGGAATAATGGCCCATAGAGAATCATTGAGAATAGAGGCCCATAGAGAATCATTGGGAATAGTGGCCCATAGAGAATCATTGGGAATAGTGGCCCATAGAGAATCATTGGGGAATAATGGCCCATAGAGAATCATTGGGAATAGTGGCCCATAGGGAATCATTGGGAATAAAGGCCCATAGAGAATCATTGGGAATAGTGGCCCATAGAGAATCATTGGGAATAGAGGCCCATAGAGAATCATTGGGAATAGTGGCCCATAGAGAATCATTGGGAATATTGGCCCATAGAGAATCATTGGGAATAAAGGCCCATAGAGAATCATTGGGAATAGTGGCCCATAGAGAATCATTGGGAATAGAGGCCCATAGAGAATCATTGGGAATAGTGGCCCATAGAGAATCATTGGGAATAGTGGCCCATAGAGAATCATTGGGAATAGTGGCCCATAGAGAATCATTGGGAATAATGGCCCATAGAGAATCATTGGGAATAAAGGCCCATAGAGAATCATTGGGAATAAAGGCCCATAGAGAATCATTGGGAATATTGGCCCATAGAGAATCATTGGGAATAGAGGCCCATAGAGAATCATTGGGAATAATGGCCCATAGAGAATCATTGAGAATAGAGGCCCATAGAGAATCATTGGGAATAGTGGCCCATAGAGAATCATTGGGAATAGTGGCCCATAGAGAATCATTGGGGAATAATGGCCCATAGAGAATCATTGGGAATAGTGGCCCATAGGGAATCATTGGGAATAAAGGCCCATAGAGAATCATTGGGAATAGTGGCCCATAGAGAATCATTGGGAATAATGGCCCATAGAGAATCATTGGGAATAATGGCCCATAGAGAATCATTGGGAATAAAGGCCCATAGAGAATCATTGGGAATAGTGGCCCATAGAGAATCATTGAGAATAGAGGCCCATAGAGAATCATTGGGAATAATGGCCCATAGAGAATCATTGGGAATAGTGGCCCATAGAGAATCATTGGGAATAGTGGCCCATAGAGAATCATTGGGAATAGTGGCCCATAGAGAATCATTGGGAATAATGGCCCATAGAGAATCATTGGGAATAAAGGCCCATAGAGAATCATTGGGAATAATGGCCCATAGAGAATCATTGAGAATAGAGGCCCATAGAGAATCATTGGGAATAATGGCCCATAGAGAATCATTGGGAATAGTGGCCCATAGAGAATCATTGGGAATAGTGGCCCATAGAGAATCATTGGGAATAGTGGCCCATAGAGAATCATTGGGAATAGTGGCCCATAGAGAATCATTGGGAATAATGGCCCATAGAGAATCATTGAGAATAGAGGCCCATAGAGAATCATTGGGAATAATGGCCCATAGAGAATCATTGAGAATAGAGGCCCATAGAGAATCATTGGGAATAGTGGCCCATAGAGAATCATTGGGAATAAAGGCCCATAGAGAATCATTGGGAATAGTGGCCCATAGAGAATCATTGGGAATAAAGGCCCATAGAGAATCATTGGGAATAGTGGCCCATAGAGAATCATTGGGAATAGTGGCCCATAGAGAATCATTGGGAATATTGGCCCATAGAGAATCATTGGGAATATTGGCCCATAGAGAATCATTGGGAATAAAGGCCCATAGAGAATCATTGGGAATAGTGGCCCATAGAGAATCATTGGGAATAAAGGCCCATAGAGAATCATTGGGAATAAAGGCCCATAGAGAATCATTGGGAATAGTGGCCCATAGAGAATCATTGGGAATATTGGCCCATAGAGAATCATTGGGAATATTGGCCCATAGAGAATCATTGGGAATATTGGCCCATAGAGAATCATTGGGAATAGTGGCCCATAGGGAATCATTGGGAATAGAGGCCCATAGAGAATCATTGGGAATATTGGCCCATAGAGAATCATTGGGAATAAAGGCCCATAGGGAATCATTGGGAATAAAGGCCCATAGAGAATCATTGGGAATAGTGGCCCATAGAGAATCATTGGGAATAGAGGCCCATAGAGAATCATTGGGAATAGAGGCCCATAGAGAATCATTGGGAATAGAGGCCCATAGAGAATCATTGGGAATAGTGGCCCATAGGGAATCATTGGGAATAGAGGCCCATAGAGAATCATTGGGAATATTGGCCCATAGAGAATCATTGGGAATAGTGGCCCATAGGGAATCATTGGGAATAAAGGCCCATAGAGAATCATTGGGAATAGTGGCCCATAGAGAATCATTGGGAATAGTGGCCCATAGAGAATCATTGGGAATATTGGCCCATAGAGAATCATTGGGGAATAATGGCCCATAGAGAATCATTGGGAATAGTGGCCCATAGAGAATCATTGGGAATAGTGGCCCATAGGGAATCATTGGGAATAGTGGCCCATAGAGAATCATTGGGAATAGTGGCCCATAGGGAATCATTGGGAATAGTGGCCCATAGGGAATCATTGGGAATAAAGGCCCATAGAGAATCATTGGGAATAGTGGCCCATAGAGAATCATTGGGAATAGTGGCCCATAGAGAATCATTGGGAATATTGGCCCATAGAGAATCATTGGGGAATAATGGCCCATAGAGAATCATTGGGAATAGTGGCCCATAGAGAATCATTGGGGAATAATGGCCCATAGAGAATCATTGGGAATAGTGGCCCATAGAGAATCATTGGGGAATAATGGCCCATAGAGAATCATTGGGAATAGTGGCCCATAGAGAATCATTGGGAATATTGGCCCATAGAGAATCATTGGGAATATTGGCCCATAGAGAATCATTGGGAATATTGGCCCATAGAGAATCATTGGGAATAGTGGCCCATAGAGAATCATTGGGGAATAATGGCCCATAGAGAATCATTGGGAATAGTGGCCCATAGAGAATCATTGGGAATATTGGCCCATAGAGAATCATTGGGAATAGTGGCCCATAGAGAATCATTGGGAATATTGGCCCATAGAGAATCATTGGGAATAGTGGCCCATAGAGAATCATTGGGAATAGTGGCCCATAGAGAATCATTGGGAATAGTGGCCCATAGAGAATCATTGGGAATATTGGCCCATAGAGAATCATTGGGAATATTGGCCCATAGAGAATCATTGGGAATAGTGGCCCATAGAGAATCATTGGGAATAGTGGCCCATAGAGAATCATTGGGAATAGTGGCCCATAGAGAATCATTGGGAATATTGGCCCATAGAGAATCATTGGGAATAGTGGCCCATAGAGAATCATTGGGAATAAAGGCCCATAGAGAATCATTGGGAATATTGGCCCATAGAGAATCATTGGGAATATTGGCCCATAGAGAATCATTGGGAATATTGGCCCATAGAGAATCATTGGGAATAATGGCCCATAGAGAATCATTGGGAATAATGGCCCATAGAGAATCATTGGGAATATTGGCCCATAGAGAATCATTGGGAATAATGGCCCATAGAGAATCATTGGGAATAATGGCCCATAGAGAATCATTGGGAATATTGGCCCATAGAGAATCATTGGGAATATTGGCCCATAGAGAATCATTGGGAATATTGGCCCATAGAGAATCATTGGGAATAGTGGCCCATAGAGAATCATTGGGAATAATGGCCCATAGAGAATCATTGGGAATAGTGGCCCATAGAGAATCATTGGGAATAATGGCCCATAGAGAATCATTGGGAATAGTGGCCCATAGAGAATCATTGGGAATATTGGCCCATAGAGAATCATTGGGGAATATTGGCCCATAGAGAATCATTGGGAATAGTGGCCCATAGAGAATCATTGGGAATAATGGCCCATAGAGAATCATTGGGAATAGTGGCCCATAGAGAATCATTGGGAATAAAGGCCCATAGAGAATCATTGGGAATAGTGGCCCATAGAGAATCATTGGGAATATTGGCCCATAGAGAATCATTGGGGAATATTGGCCCATAGAGAATCATTGGGAATAGTGGCCCATAGAGAATCATTGGGAATAGTGGCCCATAGAGAATCATTGGGAATAATGGGCCATAGGGAATCATTGGGAATAATGGCCCATAGAGAATCATTGGGGAATACTGGCCCATAGAGAATCATTGGGAATAGTGGCCCATAGAGAATCATTGGGAATAAAGGCCCATAGAGAATCATTGGGAATATTGGCCCATAGAGAATCATTGGGAATATTGGCCCATAGAGAATCATTGGGAATAGTGGCCCATAGAGAATCATTGGGAATAGTGGCCCATAGAGAATCATTGGGAATATTGGCCCATAGAGAATCATTGGGAATAGTGGCCCATAGAGAATCATTGGGAATATTGGCCCATAGAGAATCATTGGGGAATACTGGCCCATAGAGAATCATTGGGAATAGTGGCCCATAGAGAATCATTGGGAATAAAGGCCCATAGAGAATCATTGGGAATAGTGGCCCATAGAGAATCATTGGGAATAGTGGCCCATAGAGAATCATTGGGAATAATGGCCCATAGAGAATCATTGGGAATATTGGCCCATAGAGAATCATTGGGAATAAAGGCCCATAGAGAATCATTGGGAATAAAGGCCCATAGAGAATCATTGGGAATAAAGGCCCATAGAGAATCATTGGGAATAAAGGCCCATAGAGAATCATTGAGAATAGAGGCCCATAGAGAATCATTGGGAATAATGGCCCATAGAGAATCATTGGGAATAATGGCCCATAGAGAATCATTGGGAATAAAGGCCCATAGAGAATCATTGGGAATAAAGGCCCATAGAGAATCATTGGGAATAAAGGCCCATAGAGAATCATTGGGAATATTGGCCCATAGAGAATCATTGGGAATAAAGGCCCATAGAGAATCATTGGGAATAAAGGCCCATAGAGAATCATTGGGAATAATGGCCCATAGAGAATCATTGGGAATAAAGGCCCATAGAGAATCATTGGGAATAAAGGCCCATAGAGAATCATTGAGAATAGAGGCCCATAGAGAATCATTGGGAATAATGGCCCATAGAGAATCATTGGGAATAGAGGCCCATAGAGAATCATTGGGAATAGAGGCCCATAGAGAATCATTGGGAATAATGGCCCATAGAGAATCATTGGGAATAAAGGCCCATAGAGAATCATTGGGAATATTGGCCCATAGAGAATCATTGGGAATAAAGGCCCATAGAGAATCATTGGGGAATAATGGCCCATAGAGAATCATTGTGAATAAAGGCCCATAGAGAATCATTGGGGAATACTGGCCCATAGAGAATCATTGGGAATAAAGGCCCATAGAGAATCATTGGGAATATTGGCCCATAGAGAATCATTGTGAATAAAGGCCCATAGAGAATCATTGGGGAATACTGGCCCATAGAGAATCATTGGGAATAGAGGCCCATAGAGAATCATTGGGAATAGAGGCCCATAGAGAATCATTGGGAATAATGGCCCATAGAGAATCATTGGGAATAAAGGCCCATAGAGAATCATTGGGAATATTGGCCCATAGAGAATCATTGGGAATAAAGGCCCATAGAGAATCATTGGGGAATAATGGCCCATAGAGAATCATTGGGAATAATGGCCCATAGAGAATCATTGGGAATATTGGCCCATAGAGAATCATTGGGAATAAAGGCCCATAGAGAATCATTGGGAATAAAGGCCCATAGAGAATCATTGGGAATAATGGCCCATAGAGAATCATTGGGAATAATGGCCCATAGAGAATCATTGGGAATAGAGGCCCATAGAGAATCATTGGGAATAATGGCCCATAGAGAATCATTGGGAATAAAGGCCCATAGAGAATCATTGGGAATATTGGCCCATAGAGAATCATTGGGAATAAAGGCCCATAGAGAATCATTGGGGAATAATGGCCCATAGAGAATCATTGGGAATAATGGCCCATAGAGAATCATTGGGAATATTGGCCCATAGAGAATCATTGGGAATAAAGGCCCATAGAGAATCATTGGGAATAAAGGCCCATAGAGAATCATTGGGAATAATGGCCCATAGAGAATCATTGGGAATAGAGGCCCATAGAGAATCATTGGGAATAGAGGCCCATAGAGAATCATTGGGAATAATGGCCCATAGAGAATCATTGGGAATAAAGGCCCATAGAGAATCATTGGGAATAAAGGCCCATAGAGAATCATTGGGAATAATGGCCCATAGAGAATCATTGGGAATAGAGGCCCATAGAGAATCATTGGGAATAGAGGCCCATAGAGAATCATTGAGAATAGTGGCCCATAGAGAATCATTGGGAATAATGGCCCATAGAGAATCATTGGGAATAAAGGCCCATAGAGAATCATTGAGAATAGTGGCCCATAGAGAATCATTGGGAATATTGGCCCATAGAGAATCATTGAGAATAGTGGCCCATAGAGAATCATTGGGAATAAAGGCCCATAGAGAATCATTGGGAATAGAGGCCCATAGAGAATCATTGGGAATAGAGGCCCATAGAGAATCATTGGGGAAACCCTATTGGGCCCCTGAGACGCCAATCTCCTATTTCCCCGCCCTTTGAACCCTGATTGGTTTTCCCCGCCATCAATCTCCTTTTGCAGCGACATGATTGGTGGCTGAGGAAAGGCTCCACCCCCTCGCCAAACGGACGCCGTTGACTGGCCCGCTCGTTGTCAATTAGTGCCGGGTCGGGCTGTGATTGGCCGCGGCGCTCCCTGGCTCCTCCCCCTCGCCCCCTCTCCTTCTCTTTCTCTCTCCCTCACCATTTTCGGACGCGCTCGATGGCGGCCATGACCTTCTTAATGTCATCCTTGGCCCGGCTCCGGGTCTCGGCCCGCACAGACCGGCCCGACATGGCGCCGCTCTCAGGCCTCGGCCACTACTACTAGCCGCCTCTCTGCCGCCACCGTCGCCGCTTTGGCGCCGGGGTGTTTACTGCGCATGCGCGCGCATGGCCCCGCCCTCCTCCCGGTGACGTCACGCGTAGCGCCGAAGGGAGGGGGAGAGGCGGCGGAGTGCGCATGCGCAGAGAGCTCCCATCTCTTTCTATGTTCCCCCATTTCTTCAATATTCTTCTTTTCAATTTTATTAATTTTTAACTTATTATAATTTTTATTTTGAATTTTATTCTTTTTCTGAATATTATCATTTCATTTATTTTTAAATTATTATTATCATGAATTTTATTATTATTATTAATTTTTTATTATTCAGAATATTATTTTATTTTTAAATTATTATTTTGAAATTTATTATGATTATTATTATTCAGAATATTATTTTATTTATTTTTAAATTATTATTATTAATTTATTATTATTATGAATATTATTATTATATTATTATTACTCTCAATATTATTTTATTTATTTTCATATTATTATTATTCTGAATTTTATTATTATTATTTACTATGATTATTCAGAATATTATTACTTTATTTTTAAATTATTCTTCTTAATTTTACTGTTATTACTATTATTAATTCATTATTATTATCATTCCGAATATTATTTTTGCAAATTTTATTTTCATATAAATTAACATCAACAAACTGATATAACATCTTGACGTAACAAAAAAAAACAAAGCCATGAATACAATTATAGACATATCTAAAAAATCTAAACATTTGAATCAAATTCATAATATTAATAAAATTCAGAATAATAATAATAATAATAATCTAAAATAAATAGAATAATATTTACTAATATTTAAATTATTATTATTACAGTATTCTGAATATTATTACTATCATTCTGAAGTTTTTTTATTACGAATATTATTATTATTATTATTATTATTATGAATTTTATTATTAAAATATTTCAAAATTATTATCCTTACTCTGTACATTATTATTCTGAATTTTATTATATGTGTGTGTGTTTCATATATATATATATATATATATATATGAAAAATCCCACCAACCCATCTTTTTATATATGGGCTTCCCCTGCGCTGGTGCCATTTCAACTGTCTTGGATTAAAAAATCCCATAATCCTACCCAGCTATGGAATTATGGGAGCTGTAGTCCAGCCATTTTCAACCTCTTGGTCACGATCCTTTGGGGTTGCTGAAGACCACCAGAAAACACTTATTTCTTTAATTACAGTGATGAAGTAGCAACAATAATAATAATAATAATTATTTATTATTATTATTATTATGAAGTAGCAACGAAAACAACTTTATGGTTGGGGATCACCAAAAAATGAAGAACCGTATTAAAGGATCACCGCATTATAGGACGTCTGAGAACCAGAGATGTATTCAAAGGCATCCAAAAAGCACCAAGTCGAGGAAGCCTGGCGCATATTTGGCTATGGGACCCTGAAAAAGTGCCTTTTCCCATTCACCGTCTCAGCATTTCCATCTCTGAATCCAAGGAGAGCATGAAATAGAAACCGCAGAACGGCCAGAACTGCGATATCCTTCCTTCAATCCCGATCTTGGCAAACATCAAAAGACACGAACAAAGATCTGGACGTTTACGTACGGAGCCACCGGGAGGAAACAAAGGGGTCTTTTCTTGCCCAGGAGACGCAGGGACCTTTCTTGGCTTTGGATCTTCCCTTCCAGAAAAGGAGCAAGATCGGTCTTTGCCGAAACCGAATCCGACGTCTCTCCGAAACGACAAAGGAAAGCCCTGAGGTGGTCGAGAGCTGTGCAAAAAGATTTTTATTACCATTTTCAAACCGCCTCTCCCCCTCCCTCGGCTCCTCGTTCGCGCTTCCCGTAGATGCTGTCCAGGGCGCTCCGGGCGCCGGCGATCTGCTGCCGCAGCCTCTCCTTGGTCGACTCGTTGGCGGCCCTTTTCAGCATGGCCTCCGCCTCCTCCGCCGCCGCCCGGTACCCGACGGTGTTGTGGAAGAGGCGGACGGCGCGGTCCCCGGCGGAGGCCAGGAAGCGTCCGCTCGCGTCGAAGGCCAAGTCCGCGACGGGCTCCCCGTGGACCCCTTCGAAGCGCTCCTCCTCCTCGCCCCGCCGGGCGTTGTACACCGCGATGTCGGCCCGGCTGGAGACGGCCACGGCCCGGGCGTCGGGCGAGAGGGCGATGCGGCACGGGTGCGCCGCCTCGCACTTCCCCGTCAGCAGGAGGTATGGGTCCTGCTGCTTCTTGTACTCGACGTCCGTGTCCCACAGCTTCCATGTCCCGTCTTTCGAAACCGTGGCCATCCTGGGGGGGGGGGGAAGCGAGAAAACATGGGCCGTTAGCGCCTTCGGTTGCGGTCGGAAAATATTCAGGTACAGAATTGAGGGATCTGTCGGGGACGCTTTGATTGGGAGTTCCTGCATGTCAGTTCCTGCATGCCGTGGATGGCCCTTGGGGTCTCTTCCAACTCTATGATTATTATTAGAACGTAAGCCTGAGGGCAGGGAACCGTCTAATTAAAAATAATTAATAATTTAAAAGCCGTCTAATTAAAAATAATAATTGTAAGCCGCTCTGATAGCCATTTTGGCTCTAACTTGCTAATAATAATAATAATAATAATAATAATAATAATAATATATTTATTTATATATAATATAATATATAATATAATATATTATATATATATATAATATAATATATTATAATATATATAATATAATAAATATTTATTTATTTATACCCCGCTCTTCAGCCCTAAAGGCTATCAGAGCGGCTTACAATTATTATTTTTAATAATAATAATATTATTATAATAATAAAACTTTTATTTATACCCCGCCTACTCCGATTGGGACCGAGGCGGCTTACGGTAAAATAAGTCAAAACGTAGTAAAATAACAATATACAATAGTCCCAAGTTTTATCCTTTCCCCCCCCATTTAAAGTAATTTTTGTTAAAATGTTTTTAATGCCCTGAAGCCGCTCTGAGTCCTGGGAACAGAGCGGGAAGCGAATAAATGTAATAAATAATGTGCCGTAATAAATATGTGTATGTGTGTGTAATAAATAAATATAATAAATATATATAATAAATACATATATTTATAATATTATATATATATATATATATATATATATAACAACAGTTATATTATAAATTCATTCAAGATTAATTAAATAAAAGCAAATAAACCGGAGGATGAGGGGTGAGAAGATTAATAGGGTAAATAATGGTTACCTACCCAAAGTGTTTGGGAAAGGGAAGGCCATAAAGCTCTCCAACCAACCCGGAAGGAAGAGCGCGCAAACCCCTGATATATAGAATCATAGAAATTTAGAGTTGGAAGAGACCCCAAGAAGGGCCATCCAGTCCAACCCCCTTCTGCCATGCAGGAACTCTCCATCAAAGCATCCCAAAGAGATGGCCATCCAGCCTCTGCTTAAAGACCTCCAAGGAAGGAGACTCCCCTACACAAGCGTGGCATGGAAAAGGCTCTGGCCCAAAAAAAAGGACGTTCGCTCTGAATCAGTGGCAATATAAATGTTCCTCACCGTCTGGAGTCGTTGGAGAAAGAGAAGGAGTAGACGCCGGCCGTGTGGCCCTTCAGCTCAAAGGCCCTGGCCACCTCCCGGAAGTCTCCGCTCTTGCTGAAGCACACCTCCCACACCTTCACGTCCGGGGTGAAGCCGCACGAGGCGACAAACCTGGAAGAAATGCAGGAACTCTCCATCAAAGCATCCCCAAAGCCAGATGGCCATCCAGCCTCTGCTTAAAGACCTCCAAGGAAGGAGACTCCATCACTCTCCAAGGAAGCTTCTTCCACTCTTACTGTCAGGAAGTTCCTCCTAATGTTGAGCTGGAATCTCTTTTCCTGCAGTTTGGATCCATCGTTCCGAGTCCTAGTCTCTGGAGCAGCAGAAAACAAGCTTGCTCCCTCCTCAATGCGACATCCCTTCAAGTACCATATATACTCATGTATAAGTCGAGGGAAGGTTTCAGGGTCAAAATCCTGGATTTTGATATGACCCGTGGATACGTCGAGGGTAAAACTTCTACAAGGAAGGACGGAAAGGCGGAAAACACCACTTACGTCCTTCCTTCGCTGGACCTCTCCCAACCGATTTAAAACGTTGGACTGAATCATAGAATCATAGAAATTTAGAGTTGGAAGAGACCACAAGGGCCATCCAGTCCAACTCCATTCTGCCATGCAGGAACTCCCAATCAAAGCATCCCCAACAGATGGACTGAGAAAGGAAGCAAATGGATTTTTTCCCGGGGAAGCTAGGTCTTGCAAAAAAACAAGTGGATTTAAATGGAGAGACTTTTCCTGGGGATGTCAGGTCTTGCAAAAAAGCAAATGGATTTGAATAGAGAGATTTTTCTGGGAAGCCAGACCTTGGAAAAGGGAAGCAAGTGGATTTGAATGGAGAGTTTTGTTTTGTTTTTTCCTGGGGAAAGCAAAGCTTGCAGAACGGACCAAGAGAGAAGGAAGTGTTTTTAAATGGGGGATTTTTTCCTCTTTTAAGGGAAAGGCTTGCTGTTAAACGGAGCAGAGAGAGGGAAGTGCTTTTAAACGGGGAGTTTTTCTGCTAGGAAGCCAAAGGCTTGGAAAACGGACCGGAGGGGGAAGGAATTGGTGCCCAAGGGAGATTGGGGCGGCTCAGGCCGGCTTGCTTTGGGACCCCACTAAGCACTGCTCTTTAGCTGACCCTTCTATAAGTCTACCCCAAGATTTTAGGGGCAATTTTGGGGCATTGACTTATAGTCAAGTATATACGGTATTTAAACAGGGCTATCGTATCACCTCTTAACCTTCTCTTCTCCAGGCTAAACATCCCCAGCTCTTTAAGTTGTTCCTCATAGGGCCTGGTTTCCAGACCCTTCACCATCTTAGTTGCCCTCCTTTGGACCCGCTCCAGTTTCTTCACATCCTTCTTGAATTGTGGTGCCCAGAACTGGACACAGGATTATTCCAAAGCAGAATAGAGTGGCACTATTACTTCCCTGGATCTAGACGCTATACTTCTATTGATGCAGCCTAAAATTGCATTGGCTGCATTAGCTTAGCTTAGCGACGGCTGGACGCCTCGCCAGCTTGACCACAGTGCTTCCATCTTAATTTGGAGCCGAAGACATTGGGAACATAATGGACTCCGTTGCCCTGAAGGTGATGGGGCAAGGAGAGTCAAGCGACCCGACGCTTTACCTTCCGCACGGTGAGACAGCAGCAAAGGTGTTGTTCATCTGGTTGGTGTTGATGGTGGCCAAGACTTCCCCCTTCAGGTCCCAGATCAGGATGGTGGTGTCGCTGGAAGCAGTCATGATGAATTTTCCTAGCGGTTGAAGAAGGGAGAGGGACAAATCAAAGAATCATAGAGTCGGAAGAGACCCCAAGGGCCATCCAGTCCAACCCCCTGCCGTGCAGGAACTCTCCATCAAAGCATCCCCGACAGATGGCCATCTGCTTAAAGACCTCCAAGGAAGGAGACTCCACTACGCTCCGAGGGAGTTTGTTCCACTGTCGAACAGCTCTTACTCTCAGGAAGGTCCTCCTAATGTCAAGGTGGAATCTCTTTTCCTGCAGTTTGCATCCATTGTTCCGCGTCCTAGTCTCTGCAGCAGCAGAAAACAAGCTTGCTCCCTCCTCAATACAACATTCTTTCAAATATTTAAGCAGAGGCTGGATGGCCATCTGTCGGGGATGCTTTGACTGCATTTTTTAATCGAATGGGTTTGCTCATCTCACCGACGCATAACATTTGTATTCCCGCCTGTGCAATTTAGTAGATTTAATTGATAAATAGTTGTTCCTGACTTACGGAGACCCCCCCACCAAGGCAAGCCTGTCATGGGGTTTTCTTGGCAAGGTTTGTTCAGAGGGCATTTGCTGACCCAAGCTCACCCAAGTGGGTTTCCACGGCTGGGCAGGGATTTTAAATCCCGGTCTACAGAGTAGCCGTCCGACACTCGAACCACTACACCATGCTGGGTATCTGTATCAATAAACATGTTTCCAAGGAATCGGATCAGTCTTTGGTTTTTCGCTGAAATTGAACCGCGGTCCCTCCTACCCGTGTCGGCGACTCCGATGTTGATGACCGGGGCCTTGTGATGCTTTGGGAAGTCCTCCGGGACAGCGACGTACGTGAAGCTGCCGTCCTCTTTCTTGGTCATTTTGAAGAGACGGAGGGTGTCCCCGTTGGCCAGCCAGACTATGAAAGCTCTGGGAGAAAAGAGAAGAAGTTCGGGTTGTAAGCGGCAGAAACAACAGACCTCTTGGTGCTGGAAACCAGATACCCTCGACCCGCGAAGCGTTGCCGGCTGGGTGCAAAAGCGTCCGGATTTGCATCCGTTTTGCATCCGTTTACCCCTCTTTCTCCAGCTTGATCTTCATATCCTCTTGGTTAGGGCAGAAAGGAGCTTACGTGACTCCTAACCCAAATTTCTATTCCTTTCCTATGACTTATCCCCCCAATGCGGGGGTCTCGGAGTGTCATTGGATCTATAGCAAACCGCAATGAGTCTGTGGGTCGAATCTTCTGCACAGACGGCCAAAAATGCAGAAGAAACAAGGGCCTAAAACTAGTGCCAGAAACCCGCGTCTGGTTTTTGGAAAGTACTTTAGGTTTTAAAGGAGGTCAGGAACTTATTTACAAATGTTTCCAACTGCGATGAAACTGACCCAGGCGAGATTGCGGGAAGGAACCCCCCATTCTGCCTAATAGTAATAATAATTATTATTATTAGGCAGAATGGGGGGTTCCTCCCTGCAAGCTCGCCTGGGTCAGTTCCATTAATTATTCATTCACAATAATTATTATTATTATTATTATCCCGCCCCTCTACGCAACGCTTACAATATAGAAAGATGAGTTCCAACCGAAATACATTCCACGTCCCACAATCCCAACCCTTTAAAATACTATTAGTTTAAAACATCGTTTAAAACAATCGAGCAATAAGGGCAGCGGAGTCGGGGTAAATAGACTGGGCTTCCTTTTGGTGGCCGGGCATCTATTATGGAAAAGGCTTGCCGAAAGGGCTCCGTCTGGGCAGCTTTTTAAAAGATGTTTAGGGCGGCGATGGGACGGATTTCATCCGTTCCATAATTTGGTAGCCAAATAGGTTCCATAATTTAGCCCGTTCCATAATTTGGTAGCCAAATAGGTTGCCGCAAATTCCTCCCAGAGGACCTGAGCCAAACCGCTGTCTTGGTGCCCTCCTCGGCACCCTCCAAAGTCCGCTCGCTTCCCCCGTTTTGACTCTTAACGTGGGAGGGATCCACCCTACCTGGCGTCCGGGTAGAAGCGGACGAAGGTGGCGTGGTCCAGTTCGACGTTGGCGCGGATGTAGCGGTGCTCCCGCTCGAGGAAGTCTTTGGTGCTCCAGATGCGCACCGTCCGGTCGTCGGAGCAGGAGGCCAGGTACTTGCCGTTGCTGCTGAAGTCCAGGCAGGTGACGCTCCCGCTGTGGCCCTGAAGGGGAGCGGGATCGGAGAAGTTATCTCAGCATGTCTGAAGGGGGCGGCTGTCGAGCCTCTCCTGAAGAAACCCTCCCTTGATCCCCTGAACAACTACAGACCAGTCTCCTTGCTCCCATTTCTGAGCGAGGTGATCGAAAGAGCCGTCGCCTCCCAACTCCAAGCTGTCTTGGATGAAACCGATTATCTCGATCCATTTCAAACCGGCTTCAGGGCAGGACATGGAGTGGAGACTGCCATGGTCGCTCTAACCGACAACCTTCGCTTGAGGATCGACAGGGGCAGTGTGACCCTGTTGGTGCTCTTGGATCTCTCCGCGGCTTTTGACACTATAGACCACTTTTGGATCGGCTGAGGGAGGTAGGGATCGGGGGCACCGCTCTTCGGTGGCTCCGGTCCTTCCTCTCCGGCAGATCCCAAAGGGTGAGGCTCGGGGACAGTTGCTCTTCCAAAATCGAGCTTAATTGTGGCGTCCCTCAGGGCGCCATCCTGTCCCCGATGCTATTTAACATTTATATGAAGCCGCTGGGTGAGATCATTCGGAGGCATGGAGCTCAGTGTCTTCAGTACGCTGATGACACTCAGATATACCTCTCCATGTCCAGATCGTCAGCACAGACTTCAGATGGCGTCTCTCCTCTTAATGACTGTCTTGCGGCGGTAATGGATTGGATGAGGAAAAACAGATTGAAACTGAATCCAGACAAAACAGAGGTACTGACAGTCACCGGCCCGAAACCAGGTCTGGGAATACAACTCCCGGTCCTAGATGGAGTCACACTCTCCTCAAAGAACTTTGTTCGCAGTCTGGGGGTACTCCTAGATTCGTCGCTCCACATGACTTGTCAGGTGAATGCGACGGTCAGGAGTGCCTGTTATCAGCTCCGGCTGATACGCCAGCTGCGCCCTTTCCTGGATACGAAAGACCTGGAGACTGTGGTACATGCTCTGGTCACCTCACGCCTGGATTTCTGTAATGCGCTCTACATGGGGCTACCCTTGTGCTTAACCCGGAAACTTCAACTGGTCCAAAATATGGCAGCCAGGCTTGTAACTGGAACATCGAGGAGAGAGCACATAACACCGGTGCTCAAGGCTCTCCACTGGCTGCCAATTAGTTTCCGGGCGCAGTACAAGGTGCTGGTTTTAACCTTTAAAGCCCTACATGGCTCGGGTCCATCTTATCTCAGGGACCTCCTCTCTCCGTACGAACCCCCCTGTGAAAACTCGGCTGTCGCAGACCTCCCAGAGGACTTTTTCCGCGACCGCTCCCAAACTTTGGAACGGTCTGCCGGATGAGATGCGCCTTATAACATCTCTCGATTGCTTTAAAGAAGCTCTGAAGACGCATCTCTTCCGGCAGGCCTTCCCTGACACCTCTTAGATCCCGGCTCCGAACGGGACCTATAAATTGAATTCGACCCCTTCCCTGGTGCTATTTTTCTCCTCAATCTAAGAACTCTGGAGGACGAATCATGTTTTTAATGTTGTTGGTTTTAAACGATTGTTAATTTAATTTATTTTTAAGGGGAGGGTGGGCTGGAAATGGGTCAATGAAGTGTTTTAATTTGTAGGTTTTAATCTTGTTGTACCCGGCTCCGATTGTACTCACAGAGGAGCGGGCTAGAAATAAAGATGATGATGATGATGATGATGATGATGATAATTATTATCGCGCGGAAGTTATTATGGCATATTGATGAAATACCTGATATTGTAGAAGCCTGCAGATTGCTCCTTACGAGGATTTCACACTTTAGTCCCTTCCGGCACAAAAATAAAGGTGATTTTTCTCCGCAACGTCCGCTTAGGGACCAAGGATGACCCCGACAACGTTTCACCAATACGCCGTAATAACGTCCGGGCGATCGTTCTTACTTTGCGACGCAGACTTCTACAATATCAGGTATCCGGAGGGTCAAGATACGATCTTCAAAGTATAGTGTTACTATAGATCATGTCTATGGGGCGGGAGAGGATCAAGGTTGGCACAGAAAGGTGGCAACGCCGCGGATGCCAACCGAGCGTGGCAAGGACTTGCCTTCAGCGCGGCCGCCAGGAGCGGATGGGCAAAGCTGTGCTGCTGAGGCCTCTCTTTCCGAAGACGCGGCTGATGCTTTTGCTTCTTTAGGAGTGACGCTTTGGCGGCCGCTTCGCCGTTCGCATCTGGAAAAACACAACGGAAACGGGACTTTTGTTAAAAAAAGAAGTACGCCGTCCGTCCGAGAGCGGGATGCGGCGGCTCACTAGAGGTCCGTGCTTCCGGTTTGCAAACTAAATTTGATCGGCGACAAACTCGGAAAAGTCGAAGGCGTTCACGGCCGGCATCCGTGGTTTTTTGTGGGTTTTTCGGGGCTCCGTGGCCATGTTCGAGAAGAGTTTGTTCCTGACGTTTCGGCAGCATCCGTGGCTTTGGCGTCTTCGGAGAACGCTGGCACGGAAGAGAGTGGTATATATATACACTCATCCCTCCGTATTTTCGGTTTGGATATTTGCGGATTGGATTATTGATGGATTGGATTGATATATTCTCTCTAGGGATATCTAGCATTCTCCGAAGATGCCATCTGCCGCAGATGCTGGCCGAACTGGCCACGTCGCCCCCAAAAACCCGCAAAAAGGCTCTTTGGGAGGCAGCGGACTGAGCTTAGTTACCAGAGACGACAACGACGACAACGGTGGCAGTACTTATATTGTCAAGCAATGATAGCAACGGCCTCCGTCCTCTATGTGTGTGTGTGTCTGTGAACACCAGCACTCCAAACAGAAAGGATGCACAATCTGCCATGCAGGAATACAGAATCTGCCATGCAGGGATGCACAATCTGTCACACAGGGATGCACAATCTGGCATGCAGGAATACACAATCTGCCATGCAGGGATGCACAATTTGTCACACAGAGATACACAATCTGCCATGCAGGAATACACAATCTACCCTGCAGGGATGCACAAAAATGAAAACAATTAAACAAATAATAATAAATTATTATAACATTATTATTAATATATTATTTTATTATATTAATTAATAATATATATGTGACATTAATAATGATTAGTAACTAATGATAATTGATATATTTTACATTACATTAATAATATGTAATATATCATTATTATATTAATTATTATTACATTGATATTTTAATATGTTATGATTATATTATTTAATACTATATATATTACACTAATAATGATTAGGAATTAATAATATATTTTTCATTGTATTAATAATATACACATATTATTATTATTATATTACAGTAATATTATTAATATATTATTATATTATTTAATAATATATATATTACATTAATTATGATTAGTAATTAATCATTAATATATTTTACATTATATTACTAATATATATATATATATTATATTAATTATTATTACATTAATATTTTATTATTGTACTATTTAATAATATATATTACATTAAGTATTATATTATTTAGTAATATATATTACATTAATAATTAGTAATTATCAGTAATATATTTTACATTATATTACTATATAATATTATATATATACACATTATATTAATTATTATTACATTAATATTTTTATTATTATACTATTTAATAATATATATATTACATTAACTATTATTATATTATTTAGTAATATATATTACATTAATAATTAGTAATTAATCATTAATATATTTTACATTATATTACTAGTATATAATATAATTATTATTTTTATTATTATTACTTCAATATTTTTATTATTATATTTAATTATATATATATATATATTACATTAACTATTATATTATTTAGTAATATATATTACATGAATAATTAATAATTAATAATTCATATGTTTTACATTACATTACTAGTATATAATATAATATATAAATTATATTAATTATTATTATTACACTAATATTTTTATAATGATATTATTTAATAATAATATATATCGCATTAACAATGAATTAATTAATAATAATTATTATTAATAATAAATAAATTCGGAAATAAACCTAATTCACCCTTGCACCCATTTTACAGGGAACAACCGAGGAGGGGGAGGAGCCACTCAGGCCCCGCCCACAAAGGCGTGGCTAAGGCGAGCGGGCGTGGTTATGTCTCCAGAGACCACGCCCCCTAATTGGCTCAGAAGCCCCGCCCACTCACCGCTTCCGGGTGCGGTGGGCTCCGCCTCCTGTCCCCGCCCCTTGCCGTTTGGCTCCGCCCCTTTCCCTCCTCGGCTCCGCCCCCATTTGAGGAGGAAGAGGAGGACGAGGAGGCCCCCGAGGAGGAGAGAGAGGCCCCACAGCGGCAACGCTTCCATTCTCGACGTGGAGGAGATGATGGGAGGGGGCGGGGCCTGGGCGGCGCATGCGCACACGCCGAACGGCCCAGCAGCCAATCGCGAGCGGCCTCTCGCGTGACGTCGGGTCCAGCGTACTGCGCATGCGCGCCCACTCTGCCGTCGCGGAGCGTCGCGGCTCTCTGACGTCATCACCGCGCGCCCAAGGAGATGGCGGCTTCCGGGAAGAGGCCTGAGCACCGAGGACCCCCGGAAATGGTTCGTTTATATATTGGTTTATATTATATTATATTATACAGTATTATTATATTATATTATAATATATTATGTTATATACTGTTATATTATATTATAATACATTATATTATGTTATTATATGTTATAATATATTGTGGTATTATATTATATAATAATACATTATATATTAAATTAAATTATTATATTATATTATATTACTATATATTATATTATATATGGTTGTATTATATTATATTATTATTTTATATTATTATATATTATATTATATTGTAACCAAAATATCCCCAAAAAATATAAACCCATCTATCCCTATTACAATAGGCTTTCTAGGTTTTTATATAATATATATAAAATATTATAATATATATGATATTATATATTATAACATTATATTATAATATTTTTATTATTTATTATTATTATAAATTATAAATAAATATTATTATTATATATTATTATAATATTATATTATTTAGTATTATAACATTATATTATTTTATATATTTTATGCATTATATATAATATTTTACGTAATATGTATAATATATATTATGAAGTCATATTATATATTATATATTATTTCATATAACATATATAATATATATTAAATAATAATTACATTATAATATATAATATAATATAATGTATATATTGTTTTATATAATATAATATAGGATATAAAATATTTTATATAATATATAAAACATTTCATAAAAATATATATTACATTATATATATTATATTATAAAATATATAATATGTGTTATAGTATATATTATGTTATATTATATTATAGAATAGTATATTATTAATATATTATTTAATATATAATATAGTATTGTATATAATATGATATTATAATATATAATATATGTTATGGAAACTAATATGTTATGTAATCCTATAGTATATATTTTATAATATTACATAATATTATTTAATATATAACATAGTATATTTTTACTATGTTATATTTTATATAGTATATTCTACAGGATATAATATATATTATATATTATATCCTGTAGAATATACTATATAAAATTACATATTATTTAATACATAAATTAATACTTTAATATAATGCAATATTATATAATACATAATATAATAGGATATTATAGTATATAAGATAATATATTATAAAAATATTATAATATATTATAACATAGTAATATATTATTATTATTTCTAATAAATAATCCAGTGGGTCAAGGCAGCTTACACAAATACAATACGTAACACAATAAACCACAACATAACAACAACAACAACATACCTATCTATTAGGTATTATAATTTTACCTATATCTCAGGTATTATAATAAAAATTATTATTATAATTTTTAACGTATGTGTTATGTACCTTTCAATCCCTGGTCTTTATAGTCATAGTCTAATGCTGAAAGCACTAGGCCATGTTGGCTCTCGTTTTTTATTATTATTTATTTTCTATAAATTTATTATTAGTCTTATTATTAAATTTATTTTTATTTATTTTATTATTGATTATTCTTCGGACTACAGTTCCCAGAATCCTCCAGGTAGCTTTAGAAACCCCAAGAGTTGTCTTCCAAGGATATAATTTTTTTCCAAGTTCAGTACAGGACGGACTGGCTGGACAATTATAATAATAATAATATAATAATTATAATTATAATAATTAAATGTATTTTAATAATAATAATAATAATAAATGTATTTATATCCCGCCTTTTGCTGAAGGAATCGAGGCCGGTTACGGAGGCTAATTTTTCTAGTAAGCTCGCAAAATAAAAAGGGGAGCCTCCTTGAAGAATCGCCTTTTCCAGGGTTTTTCTCTCAATGTTTTTTGTGGGATTTTCGGGCCATGTTCTCGAAGAGTTTATTCCTGACGTTTCGCCGGCATCGGTGGCTGAGACGTTCCCCGAAGACCTCGGAGGATAAACTCTTCCAGACCGTGGCCCGGAAAACCCACAAAGGGCTACGAAAGCCTTCGACCCCAAATTGCCTTTATGGCTTTCCTAGAAGCGTCCCAGCGGGGTTGGTCTTGCGGAAGGAGAACGCCGGGTCTTTCGATGCTTCAATTGCGGTAACCCTTTTCTGTTTTCTCCCCAGTTCTACGACGAGGCCGAAGCTCGGAAATACACGCACAAGTAAGGCAGGCTTCTTTCTTCGTTTTGCTTGCTTTTGTGTTAGTGGACACTTGTCCCTCCGTATCCGCTAGGGTTAGGGGCACAAGACCCCCGTGAATATGGACAAACCGCAAATAACACCATATTTTTACCAGAGGGGACACCTCTCTAGGGATCTCTAGGTCCTCCAATGCAACTCTGTGGCCAACGTCCGACAAACACTGACCATAAAACTGCACCGGAGGAGCTACAAAGTCCTAGTAGAGTCTTCTCTCTATGAATCTCTAGGTCTTTCGGTGCAACTTTTAGTTAAAGTTGACCATATAGTTGCACTGAAAGACCTAGAGATTCCTAGAGAGAACATATGAACCAAATCCGTGAATAATCAAAGCCGCAGATATCGGAGCCGCAAATATGGAGTGTAGTTATTGCCACTGGCAAACCTATAGCGGAGTTTTCCGAGGCTGGGAGCATGTGGTTCATTGGGGCAGGTTGCCGGCTCAACCTCTTTCCCCTTGAAAGCTTGCCTTGACTAACAAAACCATCCAGCCGTCGGAGACGCGTCCGTTCGCTGCCCGTTCTGATGCCCGCCTTCCCTCTTCCAGCTCTCGGATGATCGAGATCCAGTCGCGGATGTCCGAAAGGGCCGTGGAGCTGTTGGGTCTCCCGGAGGACCGGCCGTCGTTCTTGCTGGATGTGGGGTGAGCTTGCTTCAATGTGGAGTTGCCTTCAATTACAGGGTATCCCAGAATAAAACAAGTCACCTAGTACGCCGTCCCTAACCTAAGTACAGCAGAGCCTCGATATGTGATGTATAGGTTCCTTACATAATCTTCCGTAAAGTTCCCGTTCGTGTAACCAGCCCAAGAGATTTTGACTTAAGATACCCCTTTTGAATGAGAGGTCCCTTTGCAAGTTTCCTTGCAAATTCAGGGGAATTTGATGGAACCAATCCTCCCGTATTGCGGTCTTTTCCTATCACCGAACCGTCCGCTTTCCCGAGAATTATAATCTTACAATCCAAGGAGCCGCATCTTCTCACGATCTGTCCTGAAACGGCAGCCTCGGTTTAGCCGTCCCCAGAAGTTGTGGGACTCTAAATCTCACCAGCCCTTTTATTTTCTGGTTTCTAACCGTGTTTTTCTTCCGTCCAGTTGCGGCTCTGGTTTGAGCGGCGACTATATTACCGAGGAAGGCCACTTTTGGGTCGGCATGGACATCAGCTCCGCGATGCTGGGTGAGTAGTCTTGGACGCTCAAGAAAAGGGCGGAAACGGCAACTCTTGGTTGTTTGAATGATTATAATTGAGAATTGAGATCTGCCAAGAAGGGACCTTCTCTCCGTCCCGGGATCAACACACTTTGCGAAGACGTGGGAAGAAATGCCATTGGTTTCATTCTGGCACCAAGTCGGGGGGATTATCCAAAGCTTGCCCAGAGACATTACAATATTTTATCTTGTACGTATTTTAATTAAACAAAGAAATGTATTCTTTGGAGCAGATGTGGCCGTGGAGAGAGAAGTGGAAGGAGACTTGATGCTTGCGGACATGGGGCAAGGGGTTCCCTTTCGGCCTGGGACGTTCGACGGATGCGTCAGGTATTTCGCGCCAACGTTATCGTTTCTTGGCATTTTTCTCAGCTTGGTTTTGAGACCGTTTTGTATTCACTGTTGTCCTTGTTCGCTGTATATCCGTTTCTTTTTACGGCCCTGTTCCTGCATATATTTTGACTGCATAACATTTATACATCTACCATCTTTTTTGTCTTTTTCGGTGCTATGCATGTACCTTGCAAGTCAGGTATAGCTGTTACATTTTCTCCGGCCGCCCCCAGATTGTGGGATGACCAGCCGAAAAAGAGCTATCGTTCGGAGATGCCGTCTGCGTTTTAAAAACAGCAGTACAGACCAGTCTCTTCCAGCATTAGGAGTTTTAGAGCATTGATCGATTTTAATATGTACTGGTTCTATACCATCTTTTTAACTGTTGCTATATGTTGTGTTGTTACCTGTTGTTGTTCCTCACCGTAAGGAGAGGCGAACAACGACATGAGATTGTACCTGGAGACCGATATTCATTGACAGATTATCTGAAGTACCGTTTTTCCCCCTTTCCACAGCATTTCTGCGGTGCAGTGGCTCTGTAACGCCGATAAGAAGACCCACAGCCCTCCCAAGAGACTGTACCGTTTCTTTTCTACTCTCTATACAGCATTGGTAAGGGCTACATTCGAGATTTTCCTTCTCGTGTCCTATCAAAATCGACTTTCCTGTGCAACGCAGCCTTGCCAGACCCCCTTCTCAATTGGAAACCTTATGCCGAGTACAGCTTACGCATCAGGACCATCAAATGTTGTGATGCACCCATTTCCAATCTGTAAAGAAATATATAAAGCGCATGTAAATCTTCTGAAATTCTTTGGTGCGCTCCATCCCTCACCCGTTTTTTCCTCCCGCAGGCCCGAGGGGCCCGTGCCGTCCTACAGCTCTACCCTGAAAACTCTCAGCAGGTAAGACGGAGAGGCTGCCAACCTCTGAGGTCGGTCCGTTCTGAACCAAGGGGGACCCTTTTGTCTTACCGCTGGTGCCCGGAGCCATGGCACCCGATGAGAAGTCTCTTGTAATGAAAGGCGCTGAGTCTAAAAGGGACCTCGGCAAGCGGAGGAGAGCTGGCTTGGAAGTGGCCGGTCGAGGGCAGGGTCCACTGTTTGCTTCGGTCTCATCTGGGCTCTTTTCTCTCCTGCCAGCTGGAGCTCATCACCAGCCAGGCCATGAAGGCGGGCTTCACTGGCGGCATGGTGGTGGACTACCCCAACAGTGCCAAAGCCAAGAAGTGAGTACCTTTCCATCTGGAGAACGGAAACTGGGTTGGGCAGATGCTTTTGGGCAACTGTTTGGGGGGCACATTGTTTCCCAGGGCTAATGGTGGGAGCTGCCTCTTTGGTGCCCCTGAAAACAAACAAATTCACCTGGATACCTCGCCGATAGTCCCTAGGAACCCCACAAAACCATTTTGCCTTGGGCTTTTTCACGTCAAGGAGATGCCGCCTCCTTGAAAGTGTGTGATATTCAGTCCTCGTTCATCTCTCTCTCTCTCTCTCTCTCTCTCTCTGTTTTCCAGGTTCTTCCTCTGCCTCTTCGTTGGCACAAGCGATGTGTTGCCAAAGGTAACAAAACCCAGTTTGGGGCAGTGGACGTTGTTGTAGGCGTCCCCCCCAGTATGCCCAGTCGCCTAGAAATGGTGGAGACCTGGCAGGTTGACCTACTCCTTTAGTCGCCTTCTGTAGTGAGAGGCAAAAGGGAGAGTTCAGATTGCAGTTGTTCCATAATTTGGGGATCATAACTTTCTCGGAGGCTTTACGTTGGCGCAACCGTAGCAGGTGATGGTCTCACTTGACGCTGCTGATTAAAAATCTGAAATTCCCTCCAAGAAAGACAGAAAGGAAAACTACAGTCGGCGGTCCCCCAATTCCCACTTTCTTTGGTGTTATTCAGATGTGACATTTGATTTGCCTGGGATCCAGAGATGAAGAAACAGCAGCGGTGTAGTTCTGTAAAGCAGTTTTTGCAGTACAGTCTATCAAATCATCCCCTGATAACTCCACATGCTGAGATTGCTAGACGTTATTTAAATGGTCACGGGTGCACCTGGTTTGAAAGGAAAATCGTCAGGTCACCATTGCTTTCTGTCTCTCGTCTTCTTGTACAGTAATGACGATTGCTTCAATCTCCTGGCAGTTGTCGTTCCCTGAACGTGAATGACTGTTGTGCTCTCTTTTGTAGGGTCTTGGAGCAGAATGCGGCGAGGAAGAGACCACACGGGCCAAGTTCACCCACGAAAGGTACCGAGGGCCGAAGTTGCAAGCCATAGCAAGTTGGACTTAGCAGGGCATTGGATAAGAAGGAAAACAGGGAGGCGAAGTTAGCTGAAAGCTTAACTTCGCAAAATGCAATGTGACTTTTAAACGATTGTGACACATAACAGGCAGCTTTTCAACACACGTTGTCAAAGCAGGACGGAAAGCCTGTTCTGGCTGAGCGAAGTTTCCAGACTCTGGAAATCGTGACGCTTGAGACTTTAGGGATCTGAATTCAGTTCAGGAGTCATTTGCTGGATTGCCGGTGCCGAAGAAGATCGCCAAACTCTTCCTTGAGTCCCTGTAAGGGAGAGTGGGTTTGGTGGATGCTGGTTTGGTAGATCTGGGCAGCCCCTGGCCTCACTTTTCCCCAGTTGTAAAATGGGAATAATGACAGCTTGGTCGCTGATTTTGAACTAGGTGCCTAAAGCAGATACTGCTTTACTTTGAGCCATCCCTGCAGTCTGCTGGCCATGTCTCTTCCCTCCTACTAGCCACCAAGGGCAAGATCACCCCCTTCATGGTTTGTGGGAGAGACAAACAGCAATTGGCAGAGGCCCAATCGTCGTGGTGCCTTTCAGCTCTGGGTTGCCACGTTTTCCTGCCTCTGACAACCTGCCGAGCGGTGAAGCCGCTCAGCGGGAATCCAGATCTCGGTGCCCAAGATGGAGATGAGGCTTGGATGTAATTCTGGCTGCTGTGTCCAGCGCTGGAAGGCCTGGCTACCGCACTGACCTTCGGCTAGACCTGAGCATAATGGGAATTACAGTCCACCGAGATCTGGAGGACTACATCAAAGCTCACCTCTGGCTTGGGCTACTCTTATGCAGTGCTGCCCAGGAGATAGCATAGAAACATAAACCAAGTGGCTGCAGGGTTTTCTTGTTTTATCCCCTTTCCGTGCATTGGAGTCTCTTCCCGGACTCCGCACAAAATGTTGTTTGCGCCCTGATTTTTCTCTCCCTGCTCTTGCTCCTCCGAAGGGCCAGGTTTCGAAACGCCAAAGGGAAGTCGGCGAAGAAGAGCCGGGACTGGGTGTTAGAGAAGAAAGAACGACGGCGGCGGCAGGGCAAGTAAGTTTGGCTCCCTCTTTGCCTCTGTATCTCCAGTCGTCCTTTTGAGAGGGGTCGGGGAGGAAAACGGGAAGCCTTCGGGGGATAGAGGAGCATGTCACGGAAACTGTACGGGTGATGTGGGAGTGTTTCCATCCGTTGGAACTTTCTGAACAGTTTTCAGGTGAAAAGGGCACACAAATTTCATTATTTTAAAAGCTGAGGGTTACTTGGGGGGGCTTGGCAAGTGTCATCGGCCACAAAATAGGGCCACATGTGGCCAATGGGCCTCACTGTCCCTACTCTTAGATTATGGGGAACAGGGGCATGCAAGGCTTCCTCAACTTTGGATAAAATGCTGCCGGAAACTAAGGTGGCTATGGTCTTCTGGACACATACCAGCCCATACCTCTGGAGGTGCCAGGTTGAGGGAGGCTGCCCATGGCTTTATCCAATAGATTTTTTGGCTACGCTACCCCTTTTCTTTTCCTAAAGATGTCTCTGCCTTCTCCCCCATCCCCTGCTCCCTTTCTTTTCCCCGACTGCAGAGAGGTGCGGGCAGACACGAAATACACGGCTCGGAAACGACGGCCTCATTTCTGACGCCGCCCTGGAAGTCTTTGCAGCCGGGAAAGCCATTTGGGCCGGCCCTACCGTCCTCTTGGACCCTGGACGAGAACAACCCAGGACCTGGCGCAAAGAGGAGGAACTCCTTTTCAGCTGGCCCAGTCTCTCTTGGATCGGATTTGAAGAAACAGTGTGGTACCTGCCTTTGCAGGTTGTGTGTTGAGTGGGACTCAATAAAGTTTTTCTCTTGGAAAGCCAGTTTACCTATTAAATGAGGTCTCGGACACGAACGCTGTGCCGTTGCGGCTTTGTTCTGGGTGTTGCGTGGAAGGCTCCAGGAGGGGAACGTAGAGCCTTATTTATTTACTACAATGTATGTGTTTGTGTGTGCTGTGTGCTTTCAGATCATTTCTGATTTATGAGGATCCCAATACAAACTCAACACAGAGTTGTTCTGGGTGTGTTTGCCTTTGCACTGAGAAGAGTATGTCTTGGAGGTATAACTACAAATGAGTTGGGAATTTTAATGAATGTAGTTATACTGAATTAATGTTGAATTGTTGCCATCTTCCTCCTGTTGTCAAGTTGACTCTTGACTTGTGGCAACCCAATCATACGGATTTTTTGGCCGGATTTCTTTGGAGGGGGTTTGCCATTGCCTTCCTCTGAGGATGACAGTCGGTGATGTGTTCAAAATTACCCAGTGGGTTTCCATGGCCGAGTGCGGATTTGAACCCTGATCTTTTGGGAGTCCCAGTTCCACACGTCCAACCAGTACACCACACTGGAGCTGAAACTGGGATGTCCAAGTCGAAAGAGCAACCGCTCTTTCCCCCGCGGCTGGCGCAGCCCATGGAAGAGTCAGCAGACGCTTCACGGATATAAATACTTCTTTATTCTACATAAAATCCCATCCGGAAAGGGAAGCCGTTTTGTTTCGTCCCAACTCCCTTGAAATGTTGGGAGACGGGACTTGAGTCCAAGTGAGTGAAGGAGGGGGGGAAAAGGCAACAGACAAGACATTTCAAAATCCACCATTGGATTGAAAAAAGCAAGGCAGGTTTGAAGGGCTACAAGAGAAAGACAAGGACACTTGGGTTACACTTTTACAGCGGTGTTACAGCTCTGGAGAAAGGCCTCCGAAAAGACACATTGAATGTTTTTTCTTGTAAATGCCTCCAAGGATGCCAAGTATGGCAGCAGGACGGGGGTTCGTGGCAGTGGTGGCCCCGCCAGAGCTCCCTTTCCCAAAGAAAGAGACGGCAAGACGCATTGTGGCGGACCCGATTTGGAGAGCGAAACAGCTTCCTGACGACACAGACACACCACCGACGGCTCGGTTTGGACATGCAACGAAGGCAGGTGTGAGCGGACGGAGGTGGAAGACCCCAAGGGTGTGTGGGCAAGGGGTGCCAGGCATGTGGGGTCGCTCGCCCCCATATGCTGGTGGTTTCCGAAGAAATCGAGGTCCCAGAGGGAAGACAAAGCTCGTGGGCCCAGCAGCTCCGAGGAGAGCGGAACCGCGCGGCCGCACGAGAAAAGCGCGGCAAGGGATCGCGCAAGAAAAGGCTAAATTGAAAGTCTGATACAAAGGGCGCACTGCGTGTGACCCAAATGCACTGCCATGCGAATCCATGCAAATTGTTCATTTATGGGGCGTGTTAGGCATAAACTCCCTTCAGCTCCTTTACGTCTGAAGGCCACATTGCCATTGTGCAAGGGAAGGTCTTTTGTACGCCACAGCTCCACCACTACTAGATTTGGGATAGAAATATTTGGCAATTCCGTTCTCACACGCAAGGATCGACCGTTTCTGCCGTTTTCTCCCTGCCGCGGGTGAAAACAAAACGCTTCTGCGCACCTCTTGACCTGGTACTATTTCAAGAAATGATGCTGTGCAGAAATATTTGTGATTCTTTTTTGGCATGATGAAAATATAGGGGGGGAGTATGCACAACACACATTTTGGTATCTCAAGATCACTTTCCACATGTCCAAAACGGCTAGGGTTTTGTTTCGTTTCCGCATACACACACACATACACACCCCAGCGATTTTGCACAAGTAAAAGCCCACGCATAAGAAAGATTGGTTGGCATCCTGTTCGGTAGCGATGAGATTGTAATCTGGACTTGTATATCTTGGGTGCCTTCAAGTCATTTCCGACTCGTGGCGACCCTAAGGCAACCCTATCATGGGGTTTGCTTGGCAAGATTTGTTCAGAGGGGTGTTTTTTGGGGGTTTTTTTCCTTCCCCTGAGGCTGAGAGAGTGTGACTTGTCCAAGATCACCCAGTGGGTTTCATTGCTGAGCTGGGAATTGAATGAACCCTGATCTCCAGAGTAGTACTCCAATGCACAAACCGCTGTGCCACCCTGGCATAGTTGAATTGTGTTTTTCAAGGGTCATAGGAATAGGGCCGCTGCTGGGCTGAATTGAAACAGAGAGGTGGAAACTGGGAAGGGAAAATGGCTGAACTTTGGGATCAGAAGAGGGGTCCAAAGACAGTGAAAGGCGGCAAAGAGGGACTCTGCTCCCCTGCGCCAGCCCCATGTGCCGTCTCACATGCAGCCCGCCTCCCCCCCCCGAACGCACATACCCCCCCCCGTACTTGACACGCAGCATTAACACGAAAGATCATGCATTAGAGACAGAAGTGCTGAGCTGCCCATGTTGTGCCCGCTTCCCCAGCTGCTATAGGGCAGAGGATGGGCGGCGGGCCCCAGTCGCTCCAGCGTGCCCCTCTCTTCCGCCTTGATGTTGTCAAAAGACTACACAGTCCCGGCTGTGGGCCACCCTAGCCAAAAATCCCTCCGACCGTGGAGGCGATGACAACGCCCAGCACCACGCAGCAGATGATGATCATGATCTTCTTCTGCAAAGAGAGGAAGGAGAGGTAAGGGTGGGCATTGCAACCTACGGAGGCCCAGGTCACTGAAAGGATGCCAAAACTATGAACCCAGAGACAAGTGACCCGGAAAACAGAAGGTTAAGGGAGGACACGATATCCATAGATAAACATTTGAAGGGATGTCAAATTGAGGATGTGGAGCAAGCTTGTTTTATGCTGCTCTGGAGACTAGGACATGGAGCAACGGAAGCCGACTACAGGTGAAGGGTCTGGAAACCATGCCCTATGAGGAACGCTTTAGGGAGCTGGGGATGTTTAGCCTGGCGAAGACAAGGTTCAGAGGTGATATGGGAGCCCTCTTTATGTATTTGAAGGGGTGTCCTATTCAGGATGGAGCAAGCTTCTTTTCTGCCGCTCTGGAGACTAGGACATGGAGCAACAGATGCAAACTACAGGAAAAGAGATTCCACCTAAAACTTAGGAAGAACTTCCTGACAGCAAGAAGATACTGCTGCCTCGGAGGGTGGTGAAGACTCCTTCTTTGGAGGTTTTTAAGCAGAGGCTGGATGGCCATCTGTCACAGAAACATCTTGGATTGTGTTTTCCTGCATGGCAGAAAAGGGTTGCATTGGATGGCCCTTGGGATCCCTTTCATCTCTAGGATTCTATGATTTTTTGACCTGTGGCATAATATTCCTCTCATGGGCCAAGTGTTGGGAATATATGGTGGCTTCGTAGCTCCAGAGGTTCCTGGATGAGATGGGTTATTTAGATCCATAAGGGAAAGTAAAGCACAACGACATCCACAATCCATAAAACAGTGCTACCTTTCGTCGGCCGGGCAAAATGGATGAAAAACAGGATGCAAGCTTTCTAAGCTTCACTTACATCACACACGCATAAACACAAATGCACACAGCTCACCCGTCTGGCTTTGCTCTGGTACTTGACGGCCTTTTTCGTATCCGACACGGCCCTTTCCACGTAATCGACGGCATGCTCCACGTTGTATTCAATCCGGTCGATCATCTCGCCCTGGAGGGAAGAGGGACGCAGAGATCTCCTTTTTTAAAAATAATACATCTCCAGAAAAGGTGCCGGTGCCCATTACCCATTTGCTCAGACCTGTTGCAAAAGAAAGAGACAAGAAGAACTGGGTGAGAAACTTTCCGTTTCCCAATCTGTGCAGTTTGCAATTGGAAAGGTTGAAAATCCTGAGGGCAAGGGGCGCAGTTTGTTTCCAAAAATCTGCATTCAGAATTTGTCCTAAACTCCCTGCCGGAAAATTATTTTTCTTGATGGGGAAGGAAGGCAAAACCCCTGCACTGCTCACGATAATAAATGATAATAAAATTTATTTCTGTGCCGCCTCTCCAATAAGATCGAGGCAGCTTACTTCAAATCATGTACTTCCCCAAATCAGTGAATCCATGCCAGGTTTCAAGCCAGCTTTTAAGGTCCCGTGTATAGTTTTATCTCTATTGTTTTAATGTGTTTTAACTTGTTTTAACATTAAGGTTTTTAAGTGCTTTTATCCTTTTGAGTGCATTTTAGTCTTTCAACGAGTGACATGCTTTCATACTGTAATACTTCGACTCTATTCAAATGCTCAGTTGTGTATGTTTTTGGCTGTTTTGTTCTTTTGAACGGCAAGCTGCCTTTGTGTCCCAGTTTTGGGGAGAAAGTGGGATGACGACAACGAGGATCATAATATTAATAAGTACTGCAGCCACAACATTGCGAGTTCGATCCCAGGGCTCCAAGGTCGACTCCTTCCATCCCAATTTTATTATTAATGTTGTTGAACAGTGGGATTTATTTATATCGTATGAATTTTATTATGGTTGCAAGCCGCCTCGATCCTATTGGAGAGGTGGGATAGAAAGAAAATTGTATATTATTATTATTTAGGTCAGTAAAATGAGCACGCAGGTTATTGGGGGCAATTGGTTTACACGTTGTAAAATGCTTAGAGGGTGCTGGGTTCGCTATGAAGCGGTGTGGAAATGTACATGCTCTTGCTATGCTTGCTACTACTACTACTATTAATAAAAATAATAATAATAATGCTGTCTATGGGACTGAACCATTTGCCCATACAGGTTCAGAACCTCAGGCAGCGCCTTAAAGCTATCCAAAACCTGGCATTGATTCACTACTCCCTGCGCTATATAAATAAAGGTTCATAATAATATTAATAATGATAATGATCAGCCACTATTTCCAGCAATGAGGAATTTGGTCTTCCTTACAGACAGTGATAGCAAAGGAAGCACATTACAATACTCCATCCAAGTCACCCAGCGCCACAGAGCTTTCTGCGCCACGCCACCAAAAGGACCACAAAAATGCATGCAGGACCCTTCCTATGTCGCATTTCTCAGAAAGACGTTTGCAATGTCCAGCGTTCGGTGTGGAATACGACTGGACTCTCTTCCCTCTCCTCTGCTTTCTGGGCGCAAAAGCAAAGCTCTTTGACACTGACTAGAAACTCGCTGAGCCTTTTACTCCCTCTATCTCCTCCAGCGGATTTTGTGAATTTTAGTCGTCTTGATGTTTTGGACTTCAGCTTCCACAATTCCTGGCTGTTGATCGGCTTCTGGAAACTGAATTCCCAAACACTCGGAGGAGTTTAGGAACCCCTGCTCCAGATCATTTGCATTTTGGTTGGCCAAGAAAAGTATTGCTGTTTTGTGGATTTGGCATTTTGCTATATTGAACCGAATACACTCTCTTCTTTTAGTTGAGCACCATTATAGCCTGGTCTAAAACCCGGGATGAATATCCTGCTCTGTGGACACGGAAGCCACAGGTTGGTCCTGCTTCTTTGCCTTGTCTTGCCAAACTCTCTAGCAGGGCCTGTGATACCCAAACCAACTGTTTCTATGGCATTCCCATTTGGCACCGTGATGCCAAGGATGGTGGCGCCCGCCCGACTGGTGGCAGAGGCCACGCTCATCGCAGGGCCATGCAGAATCACAGACAGCCATGCAACACAGAACATGCAGTGGTCCCAGTACGAGAAGACTGGGAACGGCATTACCTGACGGTTCCCGAACGCCCTTTCTCCAAGTTTGCATGGGGGGACAGAAAGAGGAAGGGTCAGAGAGGGAACCAAGCAAGGCCAGCTCAGGCCTCCGCTTACAAGGGGCATTTCTTTTTAAGGCAACAGAGATCTGGATGAGATCCTGTGCCAGCTACGATATGGAAGTTTGTTGTGGCATCTCCTGTTGCAGCCGGCACAAAACCCATCCCCAAAGCAGGGCGCTACCACCAACGTAGGGATTTCCGAGGTCTTGGGAGCTTGACAGTGAATGAAGATGCGTCAAAAAGCTGTGTCAAAAAATGTTTAGATCAAGGGAAGGACTCTACCTATCCTTAAATAGTACGCAAAGGGATCTTGAGACTAACAGAAATAGAGAACAGTAGCTAACTGAAAGGTAGCATGAGCCTACGAAAGTCTACAAGTCTATGAAAGTTCATGCTACCAACTTCTGTCTTTCCGTGAGTCTCAAAGGTGCTGTAAGATCCCTTTGCAGATTGGTTTTACAGACAATTTCCACGACTGTGTCTTTGAATTCTACCCTTAAATGGGCTCCGCGCCAAGCAGAAAGCCAGCCAACAGGCGTAAAAACTGGGACTTACCAAAATCAATAACAAATACAGACAAAAGAACGAACCAAGGCTTTGGCTGCATCCGCACTTGCAGAAATAATGCAATTTGGACGCTGCTTTAACTGCCGCTGCTTGAAATGGCATGGAGCCACAGCAGCTAAAGAGGTGTCAAAATGGATTATTTCTGAGGTGCAGATTCGGACTTGAGTAAAAATGGAGAACAGCGAAAGCCAACGTATCCTGGGAGATGCAGTCTAGCCACAACCAGAGACCCTAGTTTTGCCCGATGACTATAACCATCCAGTTCTCAGATGCCATGTGCCCTCCTTGCGCCTCTCAGCCTACGCATGTGAGGGATGGAGCTGTTCGTCTATTCCCTTTTCCAGCTCTCACCTGGCTCTCCACCAGCATGGCCATGTCCATGAACATGTCGTGCAGCTCCCGGATGCTGTTCTCCAGCTTGATGATCTCGCTGTGCCGCGTCTCGATCTCGTTCAGCGCCTGCTTGGTGATGTTGGAGTCCATGATGATCTGGGGAGACAAAGCGGGTGGCAACCGTACGGCAGGCATGCCTGCCAAGGGCAATGTGGGGAAGGAGACAGGCGCCCCCTCATTGGGACACCAAGAGCCTCTCCTTTTTTGGCTTCTTTACCAACAAAATTGCACAGACAAGGGAGGGAAGTGTTACCCCAGAGGAGAAAATGGCCGGGTTGCCGCTCTCCAGCATATCTTCCAGTTCCTCGCTGGTGGTGGTCCTGCCGGCTGTAAAGGACCCCAAGAAGTTAATGGTTAGCAAAAAGAGAACATTGAGACAGATCCCTTTTTCTTCCCAACATCCCACATTTTCCCAACATCCTCACTTCCTTCACTACCTCCGTCCTTTTCTGCTGGTTTTCAAAGGCTTTGGCTCAGCCAAAGGCATACGGTGCAACCAATAATAATGAATAACCAATAACCAATACTAATCAAAACCAATAACAAGAACAAAGGTGATGATGATAGGCGTTATTGTTCTTCTTGTTAAAAAAACGGCTTTGTTTTTCATGTTAAAAAACCGTCAAAGTGCTGAACAACTGAAAAAAAGGAATCGGCTTCCATCCCCTCTTCTCTCAGAATGGAAAGAATATTTGAAAATATATGACCAATGTTTGGGGAAATGTCTTTTTTGAGTGTGAGAAACCCAAAGGGACGTATCCGGGACTTTTTAGTTTGGAACTTATTCTGAACAAAAGTTGCCTGTGTTTTGTGTGGAAAGCAGCCTTTTCTTTGCAGAAAGCACATTTCTTTTTCTGTACATAATATTATTTCCTGTGTAGAAACTGTGGTTTCCTGTGCAGAAAATGCTATACTTGGGGACTTGTGGTTTTTGTTGTGTGTCTTCAAGTCCTTTCCGACGTATGGCGGCCCTAAGGCAAATCTATCCTGGGGTTTTCTTGGCAAGATTTGTCCGGAGGAGGTTTGCCATGGCCTTCCCCTGAGGCTGAGAGTGTGCGACCTGCTCCGGGTCATCCAGTGGTTGAGCAGGGAATTGAACCCAGGTCCCGGATTCATAGTCTGACGCCTCAAACCGCTACGACGCAGTGGCTCTCAATCCAGGACTTACTCTGTACAAAATGTGCACGGGGTTTGGGTTGCGTAGGAAATGCCGTTTCCTGCAGAGAAAATGCCATTTTTTCTCGGCAAAGCAACTTGTGTAGGAAAGTCCTGAATTGCAAACTGCTTCACCGCCCCCCCCCCCCCAAAATGGCTAAATTTTAATCGTTGCTTCATTCGAGAAGAAAACGAGTGAAAAAATTACATCCTAACTCCAATCTCTCCAAGCCACCTAACCGGACTGGGGTGTGTTCTCCGATCCGTTTGTCCAGCCGTCTTTCCTCCCTCTTCTCTTCCGTCTTCCCTTTCCTTCGGACTCCCACACAATCCTTCTATTTTCATCTCTCCCATCCTCACCGCCCCCTTACCTGTTCTGCCTGCTATTTTCACACTCCCACCATGCAGAAGTAACTTTCCCAAGCTCCCGATCTCCTGTGACATATTTTTTTCCCCTTATAAGTAATATCCGTGTCATTGTTTCCTGTTCATTATCCTTTTTTTGGGGGGGGGGGGGGAAGGTAGTGGATGATTGTGAAACATCCCTTAATTTTTTTGTGTTTTTTTAGGGGGGGTCTATGTGGCCATGTTCTTATTCCTGACATTTCACCAGCATCTGTGGCTGGCACCTTCTTACTCCGAAGGAGAAACGTCAGGAATAAACTCTTCTAGAACACGGTCACACAGCTGGAAAACCCCACAAAAAGCTATGAATGCCGGCCACGAAAGCCTTCGACTTCACCACTTAATCTGTCAGCGAGTTCATCTAGATTGTAGAAATGATGCAGTTTGACACCCATTTTAAGCGCTGTAGCTCCATCCTAAGGAATCCTGAGATTTGTAGTTTTACAAGTCTTTCGCCTTCTCTGCTTTGCTGAATTAACGTCCGCATCTGCACTACAGAAATAGTCCAGGTTTAAAAAAATATTATTAAAAGATCATACCAAAAACAGAACAATAAAGGATGGCTTAAAACCCTACAAAATCTTACCATTATAAAATAAACTTTCAAAAGCATCACACACACACATATATATATAGTCCGATACAGTTTTAAGTTGTTTGAAAAAGTTCGGACCATAGTGACCACCGGCAAGTTGGAAATTGGACAATTATGAAATTTGGATTAACAAAATCATAGAATCATTAGAATTGCTGTTCTATGATTATAAATCAATAAAATCAATAAAGGTAAGCCATTTTTTTCATAGAAATAGTCCAGTTTGCAACCCCATTAGCTGCCATGCAAGTCTGGGAATTGCAGTTTTGCAAGTCGTCGAGCCTTCTCTGTCAGAGGGTGCTGGTGCCCCGACAAACTACAGTTCCCAGAATTCCACAGCACTGAGCTGTGGCAGTTAATGTGGTGTCAAACCGGATTATTTCTGTAGCGCAGATGAAGCCTACGAATCTGAAGGTTCTGCGGGATGGAGCCATGGCAGCTAATGTGGTGCCATGCTGCGTTATTTCTGTGTATTGGTTTTATTGTTGTAACCTGCTTCGATCCTATTGGAGAGGCGGGATAAAAATAAATTTTATTATTTTTCTTTATTATTATTATTACAGTCGAGGGTAAAACTTAGGGCCATGTAACAAAGGAGGTAAAAGATGAAGCAAAGGAAAATGATGCCAAAGACCTTACAAAATTCTGGCGGGCATAACTTTTGAGATAGTGGCACCTTTGCTTTTTGATGGTTCAGTCTATACAAACTTTGTTTCATGCACAATATTATGTTTAAAATATTGTATAAAGGCTGGATGCATATGAGAGTAGAGATGGTTGGGGCTCCTTTTTATGTGCTCCGAGGATGGACAAAGCGCTTGCATTTTGCCTTTCTACTCAGAAAAAGAATATATACGTACAGGATTTACATTGACCCATGGATAAGTCGATTCATGTTTTTTGGGTCAATTTTTTGACCAAAATTTCTAGACTTATACATGAGTATATACAGTAAGCCACCAGTAACCCCACCATCTGTGCAGAAGAGGAAGATTTTAAGTGAAGTCCCAGGAACTCCAGAAAGTCTCAACATTGCTCTAACCTCTCCCCGGAACTGCAATTTAGAAACCGTGACAAACTCATCTTATAAAACAGAAAGGTGTCCAAGAAGGCATCAGCTTCAGAGAAAAAGGTGCATGGAAAAACACTCACTTATCTCTAGTTGCCTCTGGATGCGTCCCTTGCAGCGTTCCCGATAATCGGACTGGGTTGCGTTGTACTCGGACATGACCTCCACGAATTTCCGAGACAAGGTTGAATGCTGGAGAGGAAAGGAGGGAAAGAAACGCCAGTCGGCTCAACTGCGGATCATTCGACCAGTCCTCCGTCCAGCCGTAACAGGACTACCAAGTTTAAAACCGGGCTGGGAAAACCTTGACTAGTTTCTCACTTGGTCCTCAACCCAAATTGGCTTTGGACAAGCCAACAGATATTAGAAATGGGAATAAAGTCATTCCTCCATATTTGCGGCTTTGATATTTGCGGATGTGATTATTCACGGATTTGATTAATATGTTCTCTCTAGGGATATCTAGGTCCTCCAGTGCAACTCTGCGGCCAACTTTAACTAAAAGTTGCACTAAAAGACCTAGAGAGAATACTCTACTAGGCCTTTGTAGCTCCTCCTGCGCAGTTCTATGGTCAGTGTCTCTCGGACATTGACCAGAGAGTTGCACCAAAAGAGATTCCTAAGAGGTGTCCTCTCAGGTAAAAACATGGTGGTTTTATTATTTGCGGCTTTTCCATATTCACGGGGGTCTTGTGCCCCTAACCCTGGCGAATATCGGGGGACAAGCGTACACAAGAAACAGTTGCTGAACACTTCGATCTTTTGGGCGTTCCATTTCAGACTTCAAAACAGCGGTCCTCGAACAACGACGACAACAAAACTATGAAGGAAAACTGGAAAGAACAACCGCAGAATTGGCATACAGCGTTCCCTCCCCATTCAGTGGGGTTGGGGCACAGGACCTCATGATAGTGGGAAAACTTCAACTAAAAAACCATTGAAAGCATAATCCTTCCCGCTCCTTCCCTCCCTGCTGTATTTGGCGCACGCATTTCGGCTCTTCGCACTTGATTAAGGAACGCGCTGTTGTGTGTCTATAATTTCCCCGGTTGCTTCTCTCTGTGTGCATCGTCCATCTGCTCTGTTTCGGAAAGGGAGAGATTGAGAGAGAGAGAGAAAGGTGCCGTGTCTTTTTCAAATCAGCCCTTGGCTTCCAGTTGGGGGACTTGGATCCAGTTTTGTTTGTTGTGAAGGCAAAGCTGCTTGGCTCCCCTTTGCAGCGGTGGATGGTGGCGTCCCTGTCAGCGGGGAGGCGAATCCACTTCAGGTTTTCATTTAGGGTTTCGAGGAGCAATCTAAGGTGCTGCAACTATTTGGGACAGATAGTTCGGCACCTTGGATAGCAATTTCCAACGAACACTGGGCACTTCTGATGTGCACTGGGCATGTTCGATGGGCACTGGGCATTTCTCATGAGCACAGGGCACGTTTGATGGGCATTGAAAACTTCTGTTGTGCACTGGGCACATTTGCTGGGTGCACTTCTGGTGCACACTGGACATGTGAAGCCAAAGGCTTTCATGGCTAGCATCCATAGTTTTTTGTGTGTATTTTTCAGGCTATGTGTCCATGTTCTAGAAGAGTTTATTCCTGACGTTTCACCAGCATCTGTGGCTGGTGTCTTCAGAGAACGCTGGCATGGAAGAAAGTTGGGTACATTCTCTGAAGACGCCAGCCACAGATGCTGGCGAAACATCAGGAATAAACTGTTCTAGAACATGGCCACAGAGCCCAAAAAACCCCACTGGGCATGTTTGATGGTTACAGGGGACTGGGAGAGATCTGCTCTGCTCCTCACCTGTGTTTTCCTTATTCGCAGGTCCGCCGAGGATCTGTTCAGCCCTTCCTCTTGTTCAATACTCTGTTCGATACCTGAGAAGAAACAGAAAAAGTAGAGCCTATTTGGAAAGGTTTTTAGAGGTAAGCGAGCGCGTGTTGTGGGCGGCTGTGAGGAACAGATGGGCCTCTTTCTTTCCTTCCTCGGCCCCCATATCTTCAGTGCCAAATATCCATTTCAGGATAGCCTAAAAATAGATCCACAGAACATAGGAGTCCAACTACAAACAGCCCTTTATTAAAAGCAAAAAAAAATTTTCCTTGGGGGGGGGGGGGGACACTAATGTTACAAACAAGGAACTGAGATGCCAAGAAAGTGAATTCTGGGTCATCAAGGATACAAGAATGGCAGAATACTCCATGCTACATGGAGACTCCCAGTCCTGCAAACATGCAAATTAACATGCAAAGTTGCATTCGCAGATAATAAAATACGATCCGTGTATCTGCAGGACTGGGACCCATGGTTTCACTTACCCACATCTGGAAAAACATGGTCTCTCTGGGCATTTTATAGGTCCTCTGACATGTTTCTATTCTATGCTTCTGGTGGAAGTTAAACATAGAGTCACACTATAGGACCTAGAAATGCCTAGAGAGGTGTTATCGCTAGGAATATCTAGGTCCCCAGAGCAACTCTATGGTCACCTTCCACTGGAAGTCATTCATTTCAATGGGGTTTACTATTATCCACGGTTTTGTGTTTGCATAGTAAGTCCGGGAATGTATCTCCTCAAGATATGGACGTTGTACTATATAACCAAATCTCACCGTGACGATTTTACGTAAGACCGTTTTTGACTCCGTTTCGCTTCGCTCCATCTTGCCCGAAGTTGGAGAGAAGTCGAGCTGAATCCCCTGAGCCAGTGGCACCTACCCACCCTTTCCATGTAACTCACTTCTTAGCCCACCGCCAGGTGGCAGATACTCACTTTTTAGCTTGGAGCGGACTTTGTTGGCTGTCTTTTTGATGTCCGACATCAGCTCTTCCAGTTCCTCTTTGGTTTCTGAAAAGGAGATCGGCACAAGAAGGGGATGAGATCGGCACCCTGGGCAGGCATTTTGGCCCCTTCCCTGGCATTGGCACCTTCTGAAGAAGATCAGGAGACAGGGAACAGAATCCCGTTGATGTCTCACTCATTATTTGAAAATTCCCTTACAGAATTTGTGGGACATTTTTGGCTGATCTGGGAATATCTGTATTCAGTCAGTGCAAGGCTGCAGAGGTGGAATTGTTCCTCCGACGCAACAAATGAATTAATAACTCACCTTTGTCCCAATAGAAGACTCAGAGTAAAATGGCTTGCAACATAAACCTAAAACAGCTAAAGCTATGCAATGCAAAAGCTTTTAGAAAGCATTAAACAATCAGCCCCATTAAAAGATTATCTTTAAGAAGCAATTAAAAAGCATATATTACATGTTACAGAAGCATATGAGGTGCGCACATGACTGGGCCACATGCCATTCGATGCAAAAGTGTGCAGGAGATCAACACATGAGATTTTTGCAAAGCGATACAAGAATTACAACGCAACTGGAATTCCCTTAGGGAACTAAACGCACATGCCATGCTGCGTATGTGGGGTCACAAAGCCACCAATGCACAACTGATTTATTTCGGTGGTAGTGGCAGAAGCGGAGTTGGCACAGGCAGCGTTTTTCTCCGTCCCTTGCCTTGGCAAATTGTGCGCTGCGGTTGTGCATCTTATACTTGGCATTGTACTTGTACTTCCAACGCTTTGCATTTGGGTTGCGCCTCCTGTTCTTTGGATTGCGGTTTCACACCAAAGCTGTGCGTTCTATACTTTGCATTGTGTTTGGGCAACATGCATTGCGTATCGAGCAAACGGAAACCTGGTCTCCAGAGTCGTAGTCCAACGCTAAAACCACGACACCGTGCTGGATCTATATCACTGGCTACCATTATACAACGGACGCCAAGCATTGAAGGAGATGTCTGGGGTGATGAACCATCTCCCTGTTTAGATATTGCATTAAACATAAGTATAACCACACTCACTTTTTATTGTTGCTGTTTGCCTTCAGGTCATTTCTGACTTACGGCGACCCTGTTGTGGGGTTTTCTTTTCGAGTTTCTTCAGAGGGGGTTTGCTCTTGCCGTCTTTTGAGGCTGAGAGTGTATGACTATATACCCAAAAGGCACACACGGACATGACAAAACCACAAACCCAACCATGCCCAAAACCAAACAGCAACCACACCTACGCTACTGGCTCCCTTGATATAATATTACATATATTTATGCTTATACTCCATTCAGACTCTGTTCCATTTAGAAAAATAATGGATAATAAAGATAATAATTCAGTAGTGATTTGCAGGTTTCCCTTGACGGAATTAGACCAGATTCCTCCCACAGACACCTGCGTATTCTCCATCCAAGCAATTACTTTTCCCCAGAAAAAAAACACTGCAACTCCCATCAGATGAACGACCAAGCTTCTGTTATAGGACAGCCTCATGTACCGTTATTTTAAACAGGTCGGGGTATACTTTGATAGATTCGATATGAGAGCCATAGTGGCTTGAGACTACGACTCTGGAGACCAAGGTTTGACTCCCGGCTTGGCCATCAAACCCTTTGGGGGGGACCTTGGGCAAGTCACATTCTCTCAGCCTCAGGGAACGGCGAGAGCGAACCTCCTCTGAACAAATCTAGCCAAGAAAACGCCACGATAGGGTCGCCTTTGGATTGCCCTAAGTTGGAAATGACTTGACGGCACGCGGCAACAACAGCGTGAAATAACAAAACGATGCCAATATGAACAATATGAAAGCACAATAAACTATTACTTGCGATAGGATCTCCAGAATCCTGACATCAGTTGGACGACAGCTCACACCATCTCCCAACTAGCGTGGGCAGTGTTTTAATGGTTTAAAGCGTATTTTAGTATTATGGGTGTGTGTGTGTAAGGAAGGAGAGGAGAGTGGGATTTATATATTATATTGTATGAATTGTATGTTTTTTATATTCTAAAAATTTTATTATTGTTGCAAGCTGCCTTGATGCTACTGGAGAGGCGGGATAGTAATTAAATTATTATCATTATTACTATCTTTAAACGTAGCGTGTCCAATAGTCGGATAGAGAAAGATGCCAGGGGTTTTACCTATAAGACAAGGCACCCCCAGGGACAGTTGGTGGCTCCCCTGTCGGTGGGGCAGTGATCCATTCCTGGTTTTCAATACAATTTTATAATAGCAGACGTGCTGAACCTGTCTGGATTGGACTCACTGCTCTGCCGAGACGCAAGCCGTCGTAGCCCTTCCCAACTCGGGCAATCTTGAGCCGTTTTTATCGGTTGTCGGCATCACCCGCTTGCTCAAAAGCTGCCCGGTTCTTTGGCGGCTACCGGACGTACTTAATGAATTTCAGGTTGCAAAGAGTGATGGCAAGCCCTGATTTCCCAGACCGAGTTTCATAGCTGCGGCAAACACTGAGAGAGAGAGAGAAAATTGCCCCCCGGAGATGCTTTTGTGTTTGCGAACCCAGAGACAGATTCTTATTATATAAGGGACAGACACGTTTTTAAAAATAAAACAGAAAGGAAGGTTTGGGAAAGGGAAGGCTAGAAATGTTTTCAACCTGAATATAGAGCTTCATTTGGAGGCATTTGGGGTTGTGCTTTTGCGATGTTTTTTGCAAAAGGCCTGCATTATTATACCGCACAGAAAATGGATGCTTCCTAAGGAAGTTCCCCCAGATAGGAGCTGAATAGTCTAAAATGCCAATGTGGTCTAGTGGTTAGAGCTGGTATTCTAAGCATCTACTCTACTGAGGCAGGCTTTTTAAAAAAAAAACAAGACCAAGGTCTACCGTATATACTCGACTATAAGTAGACCTCATGTATAAGTCGAGGGCAAGTTTTGGGGTCGAAATGATGGGTTTTGATATGACCCATATGATATGATAAAATTTAGGGGCATCTAGGAAAGGATCTAAAGGATGAAGCCAAGCAAAACAGTGTCAAATAACTTCCAAAAGTCCATCAGACATACCTCTTTGTGCTTATTCTTAAGACTGGATGGATGAGAGAGTAAAGGGGGGGGGGGGTCAGTACTTTTAGGACAGATTATACTCTTGCTTTTCACCAGGGGATGGTTCCTTCTTTTAAATAAAAATTAATATACAATACTTACATTGACCCGTGGATAGGTCGACGCAGTTTTTTGGGGGGTCAACTTTTTGACCTAAATTTCTATACTTATACATGAGTATATACAGTAATCTACACCGCAGAAATGATGCAGTTTGGCTCCGCTTTAACTGTCGTGCCATGGAATCCTAGGTTTGTAGTTTCGTGAGATAGTTCAACTTCTTTGTCAGAGAGCTCTGGTGCCACAATGAACTACAAATTCCACAGGACGGAGCCACGGAGGTTAAAGCATGTCAAAGTGCTTTCTTTCTGCAGCGCAGATGAGACCCAAGTCTGACAGATCAGGAATATCTCTATCTCTCTCTGTTTTAATATACACTCATCCTCCCCTATGTACACCTTTGATATTTGTGGATTTGATCATTCACAGATTCGATTCATATGTTGTCTCTAGAATATCCAGGTCCTCCTGTGCAACTCCTGTGCACCACCCTTGATGGCCATATAAATATCCATATTTATATGGATATCGATATATCACCTTGACGGCAGGTTCGCAATTGGGTACTGCCCGCTTTGGATCTGGATGGATGCTGAGCTAGGACTAAAAATGTGCAATTGTACGTGGGAGCGCAGACCTCCAAACTGGGCATGCTTTGGGCGCAGCTGTGGGGCCACCCAGAGTCCTCTGTTGCTCTGCCACGTTTGCTTGGTTACCTGGGGAACATTTGGCGTTCCAGGCGAGGACCATTATCTCTGCCCCGGGGTGAGGTTTGCAGAGCGGGCAGGGAACACAGCCACACACCTGCCGCCTCCGGTGCCAGGTGGCATGGAAAAGTCTGGATGGTGACGGGGGGGGGGGGGGGGATCAATGGGAAGTGGCAGAAAAGGACAAAAGGATCCAGTGGCTGCCTGCAACCTTTCCTGTCGTCCGTTTCTCCTTCAGCATTAAAAATGTCATCGCTGTGATCTCGGTGACATTGTTCGCGACGATGACATTTCCTTTAAAAATGGGAAAGAGCAGAGAAAGGACGGAGGGGTGGAAAAGGACACAAAACAACTGCGTCACGGTTAAAGCCTGACTGTTGGCAGAAGGCAGCGCACTTCCAAAACGCAGAGAAAAAGCAGTTGCATCACGGTTAAAGTCCAATTTGGGCGGAAGGCTGTCCCTCGGAGAGTGGTGGAGTCTCCTTCCTTGGAGGGCTTTAAGCAGAGGCTGGATGGCCATCTGTCAATGGGGATGCTTGGATTGGGAGTTCCTGCATGGCAGGGGGTTGGACTGGATGGCTCTTGTGGTCTCTTCCAACTCTGTGATTCTATGATTCTATGATTTCCAAAACCTAGGCTGGAATCAGTATGGGGGGCATATCTTTGTAAGTGGATTTAGATGTGTCGGATATGGAAGTGAGCTCTCTCGCAGTCTCCATGCTCATCTAGGACTCCAATCCTGGAGTGGATCGACTGCCCCACTGACATGGAAACCTCCCCGTATGGGAGGCAGGGGATGAGATTCAGCAACCCCATTCCCCGTCTGCATGGAGGAATCGGGTCTTCAAAGCTTCAGAGCGGTGGAATATATAGGAGTCGAGTTCAGCAGGCAGAAAACAGACTGTGTGTTGTCAGTGACACAACAGCAGCAGGAAAACAGCGAAGAGGAGCAATCTCTTTAGCAGGCTGGAGGCGGAGGGAATGAAAAACGGTAGGAAGAGGTTGGGCAGCGAGCCAGAGAGTGTGGGACGGTGCAGAGCAGCTGCCTTGGAGAAAGTGGCTTCACGCTTACAGAAGGGCTGTGGGCTTCTCTGGTGGGAGAAAAGTGGGGATGTACTCTCCCTAAGCCAGGGAATAGCAATTTGAGCATTGGATTACAACTCCGGAGAGCAGAGTTCAAATCTCTGCTCATGCACAAAGACCCGCTGGGTGATTTTGGCCAAGCCATACTGTCTCAGCCTCCGAGGATGGCCATGGCAAACATTTGCAAGAAAACTTGCCAAGAAACCCCTATGATAGGTTCGCCTTAGGGTTGCCGTAAATGACTTATGGCACGCAACAACAATAAGGGGGCCACACTGGTGGCCTGGTGCACATCACCCGCTAGAGGACACTCCCAATTTTTCTCATTTTGGGCAAGATAGGACGACATCCAGACATCCCATCAAGAAAAACCATAAACTGCCATGAGATTTTTCATTTCAGGGAGTTTCAGGTGTGGAAAGAATGGCAACAAATATATACTGGGTGCAAAAAGTCCCAAATCCTCAGTGTGCAAAAAAGGAAGGAGAAGAAAGAGGAGGAGGAGGAGGAGGAGGAGGAGGAGGAGGAGGAGGGGGGAGAGGAGGAAAGATGGATGGAAAGAAGGAAGGAAAATACCCTGTATTGCAGTTGTGCATTTTAAATTATACAGAGAGGTCACGCATCCTAAGCTGTAGTTGTGCATCCTACACTATGCACCCTGGCTGTGCAGTGCGCATTGTGTATTGCAGTTGCATGTCCTACGCCTTGCTCTGCTGTTGTGCATTGTGTTTTGCGCACTGAGTAAAGGCACTAGCCATTGATATGTGTTGCACACTGTGGCTCTCTTGCATGGGGGTTGTGTAGCTCTCATGTGGGGTATCTCCATGCGTGCGTGGTGGAATTGCTGCCACTGAGTGTTAAAGATTTCCGCACCCCTATTTAAAATGAATGCGGTTGCTATTCCACCAGGTCTTTAGCAGGAAAGGGGACGTGTTTGGATGCCAACCCCTTGTGGCGCCAGCACAATATTTCACATGGGCGTCTCCATCCCAGTTAGAAAGGAGAGGCGAGGTGGCCTTACTCACTCTCGTCGGGGTTCGGGGAGGCCAGGATGGCACTGTGCTTCCTCTTCACCTCTTCCACATTCTCAGCGATCTTCTCTATGAATCCCCGAATCTCTTCCACCTGTAGAGAGGAAGCCAGAAGTGAACAGAGAGGAGAGACTAAATGTCTTCTTCACCACAGCTGCCCGCCGCAGCACAGATCGGCTGCTTGTTATTTTTTATTGCGGTGAAATGATTTGTTGTTTCATGCTGTCTAGTCAGCTTGGACCTACGGTGAGCCTATGAATGAGAGACCTCGAAGAGACCCTGTTATGACAAGCATCACAGTTTCCTCATTAGACGGTTATAATCTTACAATAATCGTCCTCCTCTTTTCCTAGTGCCTCCACATTTTCCCAGCATTAGCTGATTTTCCAGCGCATCACGTCTTCTTATACTACGTCCAAAATTTGACAGCTTCTGCTTAAACGGATTGGTTTCTAATGACAATTCATTTCAGTGGAGGCTGATGGCTCCCATGTCAGCGGGGCAATGAATCCATGACAGGTTTACTGACATAGAGTTCCTTGACTCCTATGTCAGTGGGGCAGTGACTCTATGGATCTTATCAGACGTTGGAAATTGGAAGTATAATCCAATGGCAATCCGAACGCAATCATGGGGTTTCACGTTATTGCGAATTAGAGCTTCTCATGCAATTTCGGGCAAAAGGGAAGTCATTCCAAATGCAATAATGGGTTTTACGTTGTTGCGAATTAAAGCATCTCATGCAATTTCGGGCAATGGTTGGGTCATTTTCGGGTAAGGGGAAGTCAATCTGAACGCATTCTGAACACAATGGGAATTCGAATTGGCTCCATTCGCAATAAAGAGAAATTCCTCCCGTCTGATAAGGTCCTATGAGAGGTTTTCAAAGGCTTCAAAGATCTCCAAGGAGCTGACCATATTGAGGATTTGTGCTCAGCACCCTGGGCAATCCCTTCAGAGCTTGGATTCAACTAACATAGGAACTAACATAGATTAGATTCCGACTAACATAGGAACCATCAGCCACTACTGGTTCAAAGAGCATCAGATGCGTATCCATCCCTATGTTAAAACCATAGACTAGGCAAGAACAGCAAATAAATGTCCAGCACATTATGCAAGTCTTTTTAAAAATTATCAGTTGTCAAAGACCTGCCAGAATGAAAAGGACTTCACCTCCCTGTCCATTGTCAGCAAGGAGGGAGCCAGTCTAGCTTTTCCCGGAAGGATTTCCAGCACATGGGAGCAACCACCGAGAAGGCCCTGTCTCCTGCGTTCCTACCAGATGTATCCACGAAGCTGGTAGGACACAGAGAAGAGCCTCCTGAGAAGATCTGAAAACATGGGCAGGCTCATATGGGAGACTACAGTCCTGGACCAAGCAAGTAATGGAAGCGGATGGATCGCCAACATATTCCAGAAGTGGAAGGGTTTCTTTTTGTTAACTCACCTGCTCGAAAAACTCATCCATAAAACGGTCTCGATCCACTCCCACCGCAACCTCGTCATCTTCGTCACTGTCTTTGGCCTGAAAAATACAAGGAACGGAGTGAACAAGACCATGCCGACTGTCGCGACTAAAGACTCCCGTGTCGGTGGGACGGCGAATCCACCTGGGTTTTTAAACTCAGGCTTCCTTCAAAGCCAAAACCTGGAATGGCCTCGCTGTTCCACCAATGTGAATTTCTAACATCTGAAAGCCCCCCGAGGCGGTCTTTGGAGACAGAAAAAGCAAAAGTGGGTCTCCTGGACTTTAAATTCGAGAGCGTTACACAACAAGTGCCTGTGGGGCAACACTTGTGGCGTCTCTTTGTGAGAACGACCCATCTAGAAACCAACCTTCATGCCAACCCTTTTGTGGTTGCCATTCACTGCTTCATTCCATTCACCCATCCGTTCAGTTCAACTTAATTCGTCCAATATATTTCCAGCCATCCACTTTAAGAAAATGTTTGGACATATGAGCCTCCTCTGAGTCCCAACTACAGCAGACCCATTTAAAAAATCAATAGGTATTTACATAAGTGCTGATGCAATATCCATCAGTGGATTCAATAGGATCATATTACAAATAGGATGCAGGCTATTGTCAGCTTAAATTAATTTATTAAATTTATTTATTAATATATATATATATATATTCTTTTATCCTGTATCACAAGACCTCAGGGTGAAAGCATATGCCTCCCTAGGTACTTTCCACGTATATTCTTTTTTCTTGGGATATATGGCCTCCTATCCATGGGGAATAAATTCCTGAACTTACCACGGAACCATGGAATTGTGGATAATACCAAACCCTATTGGAATGAACCACTTCCAAAGGAGGCTGACCCTAAAAATGGGCTGGAGGACCATGAGATTCTTAGACAGAACATTTTGATAGTCAACCTCTATCAAAATTGTGTTGGAGGACCTAGAAAATGCCTAGAGAGAGCATATTCTTTTGGACCTGGGTAAGTGAAACCGCAGATCCTGAGCCCACAGATATGAGGGCTGTACTGGATTTTTACTTTGGAAACGTCCATTTGACATTTGAAAAAAACCGAGGCATTCAATGAATTGTGAAGTCGAAGGCTTTCACGGCCGGCATTCATAGTTTTTTGTGGGTTTTCCAGGCTATGAGGCCACGTTCTAGAACAGTTTATTCCTGACGTTTCGCCCTCGTCTGTGAATTTTTCTGAAGATGCCAGCCACAGCATTTCTCTGAAGGTGCCAGCCACAGATGCTGGTGAAACGTCAGGAATAAACTCTTCCAGAACATGGCCACGTAACCTGAAAAACCCACAAAAAACCATTGAATTCCTTCCTTCCCAAATTCTCTATGCCGCACTTCCAGACAGACAGCTCCGATCGGTAAGAAATCATTTCTTTTCTGTTCTAAGCTACAAGTAAAATGACGGTTCAGTTTGGACTATGGCAGTCGCGGGGCAAGGCAGGAGGAAGGATGTTGCCCAAAGCTAAGGTGAATGGATCACCGTACGAATGCGTATTGGGATGTGTAGTGTAGGAACCTAAAAGAGGATGAGATGAACTGGCCAAGAGAGCCCACATGAGGCTAGGACATTGGTTAGTGTTGTAAGGTGTGTTGTGTGCACACTGTCTTACCATCCAGGCTCATGGGGACTCTCTTGCAAAGTTCATCACATCTTCCGTTTGGTCCCCATGCTACATCCCAATACTCATTCCTCTGGTTATCTACTCACCTTGGCTTTAGGCAACATCCTTCCTCCTAAGTGTAAGGTTAAAACCAGGCACTATGTACTGCATGCGGTGGAAATGCAAAAGGGTTAAACATTTTGGGAAAGCGTACACAAAATTGTAGTAGAAACTTTACCGAAAAATATACCACTAAAACCTGAATTGTTTCTCTGTAATGGAAGGAAAGCTGAGCCAAGATGAATCAGTTTAATTTTATATACGATTACTGCTGCGCGGATGGTATGTGCAATGCAATGGAAAACCGACATCGTACCATCATTGATTGAATGGAAAATAAAGTTAAATGAATTAGCGGTTATGGATAAATTGACGCAGGGAAAACAACTCAACAATACGAAAAGAAATGGGCGGAGGTAGTAAAAATATGGGATTTGTAGAAAAAGGTAATTGTATAAAACGGACATTAAGTATGAATTGCAAATACTATACGGACAAGAGATAAGAAGATTGATGATCTCTCCTTCAAAGAAGCGTCAGCTTTATGATTACTTTTACTTGTTTGTGTTATGTTTTATTTTTACGTGTCTATTTGTATATAATAAGAAAGTATAATAAAAATTATAATATAAAAAACAACATCCTTCCTCCTGCCTTCCTACTCCCAAGGACCATGAACCTGTCGCCTTGTCTCCACACCCACAAAGTTTTGCATTTCTACGGATCTACAGAAACCATGCCCTATGAGGAACGCCTTAGGGAGCTGGGGACGTTTAGCTTGGAGAAGAGAAGGTTAAGAGGTGATATGATCGCCCTGTTTAAATATACTGTATGAAGGGATGTCATATTGAGGAGGGAGAAAGCTTGTTTTCTGCTGCTCCGGAGAACAGGACTCGGAACAATGGATGCAAGGAAAAGAGATTCCACCTCAACATTAGGAGGAACTTCCTGACAGTAAGGGCTGTTCGACAGTGGAACACACTCCATCAGAGTATAGTGGAGTCTCCTTCCTTGGAGGTCTTTAAGCAGAGGCTGGATGGCCATCTGTCGGGTACGCTTTGACTGGGAGTTCCTGCATGGCAGGATGGGGTTGGACTGGATGGCCCTTGGGGTCTCTTCCAACTCTGTGATTCTATGATCTTCTCACACTCAACAGGATTGTGTAGTTCTGTCTCCAGACTTTCCATTCCACTCCAAGGAGGTAGGCTCAAGTCTACCAAATCTCACGCGAATCAGTGAGTCTCAAAGGTGCGACGAGATCCCTTTGCAGAGAGCAAACCAAACCAACCCAGCCCTACCCTGGCTTTTGTGTGACCGCTACGCCGTCTTGCCTCTCCCCCAATGGTTGCATTGCGACATCTCTGGCTTCAGGATCTCCCTCTTAACTCTCCTTGGACCGGTGCTTCTCTGAGCTCAATCCTCTCTTGGCACTTGCATGCAACAGGCTCAGCTAGAGCAATGATCTCATATTGTGCTGATCCGCAGGGAGGGAAGGAAGGCGAGGAAGGAAGAGACTGGCGGCCACGGCTCCTCCTTCCTTGGCAAACAGTTGCTATGGTGCGTCTCAGCCATCCTGATCCCCAGGGCCGGGAGGTAGCCACAGAGCATCCCCAAGTGCTCTTCTATTTGGAGAAAGGAGAGAAGCGGTGGAGACGGCAGACACAACTGGGAACGCTAGGGAAGCCACGGTTGGACAGGGACCACTGGGAGCATTTGGCAGCGGCTGGCTCTCACACTGGCGAGCCTGAGAATCGCCTTCCCCAGAAACAGGGATCTATGTCCAGTCTACCAGGCCGCATCAATAGAAGTATAGTGTCTAGGTCAAGGGAAGTAATAGTGCCGCTCTATTCTGCTTTGGTCAGGCCCCACCTGGAATAATCCTGTGTCCAGTTCTGGGCGTCTCTTCCGACGCTGCGCTTGACCCTATAAACCCCTAAATGGCTTGGGACCATTACCCTAGGAAGCCAATCTGGATACCTTTGGTGCGATCACATCTCCAGGGATAGCCGGCCATATAGCAAAGTACAATAACCTCCCAAAACCCACAAAACGGCGATCCCTTTATCGGGCCGAGCAAGATGCACAACGTACATGTTGCAAGCTTTCAAAACTTGCTGGCTAAAAGCAAGTTAACATCATACAAGAAAGAAAAATGGATGATATTAGTCACAGGCCTGGATTTTGTCAAGGTGCTTTTGTTGTTGTCGTCCTCAGTTCAGATGGTCGTTGTTGTTGTTGCGTGCCTTCAAGTCATTTTCGACTTATGGCTACCCTAAGGTGACTATCATGGGGTTTTCTTGGCGAGATTTGTTCAGAGTACGTTTGCCATCGCCTTCCCCTGAGGCTGAGAGAGTGTGACTTGCCCATGGGCTTCATGGCTAAGCTGGGAATCGAACCCTAGTCTCCAGAGTCGTAATCCAGCACCCGAACCCAACAGAGGTCATGCCATCTCCATTTCTTCTGCATTTCTGGTGGACAGCTTTTTTGCTCATCCTTTGGTTCGTAAAATTTAGGGGCGGTCGCTTTAGCCACTTAACCATCTGCGGATTGGAAACCCTTTTTTAAAGAGGGATATTTGGGTCTGTTTTTCCATGTTTCTATTCACGCATGCCATGTTTTAAATACACATCTCGGCACTTGAACAAGACATGTTGGCTTTCACCTCCTTCGGCTGCTCAGAATAAAAAGGGAGTTGCGTATCCTCAAAGAAAGCAGAAGAAGGAGTGTTACCAAAAGCGAATTATCCTCCAGGTTGGGGCTAAGATCTGAAGGCTGTGAACCCCTCTTTTCTTGAAAGTGCCTGTAAAGTACATGAGACATGGCATTTCTCATGGCTATTCACGGCCATGAAAGCAGAATGAGGAAGAAAGCTGTCTGATGGAGGAGAGGAACGGTGTAAAAGGCAAACGAACGAGTCTGCATTGAAGAAGTAATGCAGTTTGACACCACTTTAACTGCTACGGTTCCGTTGGATGGAGCTACGGCACTTAAAGTGGAATCAAACCGCATCATTTCTAGATGCACTCCAAAAGAAAATTAGGTTTGATCTCTCAACAGGATCCGGAACGACTCCTGGAAACGACATCAACAACATCTTGGCAAAATGCAGACTTAACATCATCACGTTTTTCTTTCTCCTGTATTATTTTTTAAGGTGAGCTAGCATGGCGCAGTGGTTTGAGCGTTGGACTATAACCCTGGAGACCAGGTTCGAATCTGGGCTCTGCCATGAAACCCACTGGGTGACCTGGGCAAAGTCACATTGTCTCAGCCTCAAGGGAAGGCAATGGCAAACCTCCTCGGAACAAATCTTGCCCTGCGATAGGTATGCCCCAGGGTTGCCGTAAGTCAGAAACAACTTCAAGGCACACAACAACACGATTTTTAACAGCTTTCCCTGACGAAAAAGCCAACTGAGCTTCGAAAGCTTGCAACTTGTATTTTGAGCATTTTGTTTGCCCACTGCTTTGTGGGCTTTAAACGGAAGCTGTCCAACTACAGGCATTACACCGAATGCAGCAGCTCACTTGGAAAATGATTTGAAGCCGGCACACAGCAGCAACAACCAATTCTTTTTAGGAGTTGACTTCTTCAAATGCACCTGAGAGAGCAGACTTACGTCTACGAAGGGCTTTATGCTGCCAACTTCTTTCTTTAGTTAGCCTCAAAGGTGCTACAAGCTCTCTCTACACCCTGATTCCTCAGACGAATACAGCTACCTTTCCATCTATCGATCTATCTGTTGCTCAGGAAATCAGACAACAATCCGATTCGCGTCGGTTCCCATGGAAAATGCACCTGCTTTCTCCCTCTCCGCCTCCTTCCGCTTCTCTTCCATTCTGAGCCGCTATTGTTTCAGTCCAGGGCTATAATCACATCTGTGAAGTCTCTCCTTTGTGTACCCAGGCAACCAGACAAAAGGTAGGGCAGGAGTCCCAGTTCGCAGCCTGGAAGAGGCGACAACAGTTCGATATCGGCAGCGTCCGTCCAGAAAGCAACAATAAGGAGAGCAAGTCTCCGATAATGCAAGAGAGCTCCCGAGACCTTTCTCTCGTCGTCCGTCCTGGAAGACAGAAGTCCTTTTAAATCTTATACAGACATATACCTTATACACAAAGCCTGAAGGTAGTTTAATCTAATATTTTAGTCTGAGTGCGCCAAACCATCAGAAAACCAAGCTGTCACTATCGGAGCCACCTATGAAAAACCTTTTGGGTTTTGGAGTATTCTGGAGTTTGGATAAGAGAGAATCCACCTGTAATTTTATGGAAACTGTTCAATCGACATATTAATTCACAAAGTCTCTGAGCAAGAAGAAGAAGAAGAAGAAGAAGAGCAAAGAGAATATGAGCACTAAAGATAGGTAAAAGTATATCGGGTGGGCAGCGAAGGGATGTTTCTTTGCAAGTCAGCAAAATGAACGGCCACCGAGTTTTATGAGCGGTTTCTCTGCACTGAATTTTCACCCCGTCGTCCGCTGGCTTTGTTTCTCTACTATAAAAATACAGCCAGCCCTCTGTGTCCATGGATTCTTTATCCATCCCGACCCTTCTACAGCTTGAAAATATTTTAAAAATAGATATAAATCCCCAAAAGCAAAACCTGTTTTTGCCGTTTTACTACAGCACTGTATTTTAATGGGACTGGAACATCTTCAGATTTTGGTATCCAACCCTTTGGTATATACCAAGGGCCCGCTTTGTCAACGAAATCCACCTCATTGTCTTGTTTATTTCTTGAATTCCCTCCCCGCTTCTCAATATGACATTCCCCCCCAATTATAAAGAGAAACGGAAAGAAGGAAAACATTTCCAGTATTAGTTTGCGTCCCATTAGACTCTCCACGTAGGCCTGGATCTTACTGGTTAGTCCCCAATTGCGGCAGACGCGCTGAATCAATTCCGAGCGGCGTGTCAACAAATCGTATTAATTTCTATTCTGGTCGGGACAAACAACGGGATTCAGGCCGTAATTGAGACAAAGCAGCCCTGGTTTAATTGGGAACGCTGGCTGAGACGAAGGAGGGAAAGGATGGAACTGACTGGTTGTAAACTCAGAGCTGCTTTGAAAGTGGATGTTTTGCACGGAGAAGGAAGAAGCTCTGAGGATGATGGTCTTTGGAGTTAAGTAGCCAGGTGACCCCCATTCATTTCAATGGGGCTGATCTTATTCTTTGGCCATTAACGGCAGAGAGAGGGAAAGAAGGTGAAAAAGGATCTCAGTAGTCACGGCTGATGAATCCCATGTCAGTGGGGCAATGAATCCACTCCATGTTTTAGGGTGCTCTCCTTAGGGCTGAATCTCGCTAGGAAGAGGTTTCCATACCTTGGAGAGACGGCTTCCTATTCAACGCACCCGGTTTTTTGGCCATCATACATCAGACGTTATGTGCCATAGTTTGGCTGTGGCCTCCGTGAAGAGATACATCTTTTTGTCTGTCCACCATCTCCTACAGTTCTGGGGATGGCTGATGGGCGACTGGGGAGAGAAGGGAAACGTTAACTCTTTCAAACATGCCCAAGAAAAGGGAAACCATGCCCGATATTAGGGAACTGGATGTATTTAGCCTCGAGAAGAGAAGGTTAAGAGGTGACACGATAGCCATGTCTGAATATCTGAGGATGGAGCAAGCTTGTTTTCTGCTGCTCCAGAGAACAGAACCCGGAGCAATGGATGCAAACTACAGGAAAAGAGATTCCACCTCAACATTAGGAAGAACTTCTAGATAGTAATTGCTGTTCGACAGTGGAATACGCTGCTTCAGAGCGAGGTGGAGTCTCTCTCTTTGGAGGTTTTTCATCCGAAACTGGATGATGGCCCTGGTTGAGAGGGCTTTGAGTGGGTCTTCCTGCAAGAGGGTCAGGCTGGATGGCCCTTGGAGGCTCTCTTTCCAGGGACAGACATTCAATCTTCGCGGCAGCATCTCCTCCAAGAAAGAAGATCCGTGGCCTTTTGCTCTGCCCCTAATTGGACCAAGGTGCCTTGTTTGAAAACCCATTAAGTCGCCTAATTAGCCAGGCCTGCCTTCCCTTCGGCGGCAGTGCTATTCTTAGCCCCGGCAAACGCAGCCGGCATGTTTTGGCAACCACTGTGCTTTAGGTTTCCCTCTTTCTCTCCCTCCCTAACATATGAAACTGGGTGGGAAAATTAGATAAAACAGCAATTCCTGAAAATTTCGCATTTGCTGTGCTGGTGCACATCTGGAAGCCGATGATTCTCGGTGAATCCGTGGCGGCTGCAAAAGTCTAAAGAGACGATGTTTGAGTTTCTGCATATTCTTTGATTTTGGAATTATTGTCCTCTTGCCCTTCTTTGCTTCCCTCTCCAAAAAGGCAGACGCAACTCCTCCCTTGGACCTGAGCGCCCATTCCTCAGTTCTCTTCATTGGGGCCGCTGGGAAGCCACGACAGATGGGCCTGTTTCAAACTGTTTGGCAATCTGCTGCGCAGACGGCAAACCGAAGGGGTGCAGATTCAAATGAAACCCAGGTTCGACCATCTGTTCATCTCCAACAAGGATGAGATGCAGAGATAGATGCTCAAGGAGCCGTCGCCTGGTGGCTCCCATGCCAGTGGGGCAAACAATCTGCTCCAGGTTTTAAACCAGGCGGTAAAGAAGTGATCCAAGGGGCTGACCTCTATTCCTAGATGAATCCACCACCTTGGATAAGGCCTTTAAAGTTGTTGAAAACATGGACTCGCCAATCCCCTGACATGGCAACTGTGCAAACGTGTCGCTGTCTCCTCACTTGGAAACCAGATACTTCTGGGCACATTCTCTCCTGAAGGGTTATGGAAGTGTTTTCTGTGCAAAAAGACATCCAGGGAAGGGGTGGGTGCTGAAACTGTGTTTTGCGCATGCATAATGTGGTTCCTTGCATAACTTGCTCCACAGAAAAATCATCAGGAACACTTTGGGATATTCAAGAACTAACAGGGGGGAAAAAAATTCCACCAAGCCTTGCCGCTCTGTTACTTTTTGCAACGGGGTTTCCCCAACTATTGGCAAACCATTTTTTTCGACCAAGATATAAATAACCGAGAATATTCTTTTTTATTCCTATGGTATACGCTTAAGTTTCTCTTTTGGAAAGGCTGAGCTTGGATTCCCTGAAGCTCCGGAATTTGCTCACTGACAGACGGGTTTTGGAAATGTGAAACTGCACTTTGCTACAAAAACCTCCTCCTCTTCTTCCCCAGATGAAGAATATTCTAGGTGAGCGGAGACAGAGGAAAAGGTTGCTCCAGATTGAAAAGGTTAAATGCTTCCTTACTCAGATGGAGAGGCTATTCCCTTCCCACAGAGATAAATAAGAGCCTGGATGTTGTTGCTGGAAAGGAAAGACAAAAGATGGAAAGAAAGAAAGAGACAGAAAGGGGAAAGCGGACAACACCTGTTAAGAGTTCCAGAGGCCAGGCTCTCGACAACTGCCAAGAGAGCGTTTTCTGTATCTGCTCCGAGCCTCTGGAACTCACTACCTACTGAGCTCCGCCTGACCGCTTCCCTCCCCCAATTTAAAAAGGAGTTAAAAACGCACCTATTTAATCAGGCTTATCTTTGATTGTTACTGATATCGCCATCTTCCCCCCAGATAAGCCGTTGGAATAAGCCATTCTATATCGCATTGGGGAGGATAATGTTTTTTACCTGTTTTTATTTCTTGTGTTATTGTAAATTTTTATTGTATTGTTCGAAGTGTTTTAACTGTAGATGTCGTGCACCGCCCTGATCGCAGGAAGGGCGGTATACAAATAAAAGCTATTATTATTATTATTATTATTATTATTAAAGCATGGATGGAGGCCACATCCCAGACAGGCATATATCAGAAGAACCAATGTTTAAGCTTGCCGCTCAAAGAAGAAATCAAGGGGGAAGAAAAATCCCATGCAACTTATTTGAATTTTTGATTGCAAAATGCAAACTTTTCCTGATTAAAAGAGGTGGCTTTTAGTCTGGGGGAAAAAAAAAGATGACAGCTGAGCAACAGATGAAAGAGAGGCTTAGAAAATTATTCATGGAGAGGGGAAAGTGCCTTCCAATATTATAGCTCAGTATCTGACTAGTAGTCAATAGGAGATGAAGCAGAGCAAGCGCTTTCTACAGACAAAGCAGCGGCCGCCGATGGCTCCCATGTCGGCGGGGCAGTGAATCCGTTCCAGGTTTTCGCCCAGGCTTTAAAGGAGCTCTTCAAGGTGCAGGGCCCAGTTGTGAAGAATGGCGAGGTCCTTTACAAGCCGTGAAATCCCATTGACATGGGAGCCATCAGCCAGGCAACTCTTCAAGGTACTGAAGATGATGCTTATATGGGTTCAGCATTTTGGAAAGCACCTTTAAAGCCAGCCAAAACCCGCAGTGGATTCACTACCCCGCTGACATGGGGAGCGCTCAGCCACCACGATTCAGCCTCAGTTTCCAGAGCGTTCGCTCATCTGAAGACACCTGCCAAGAAAACACTGTGATACGAGTTTGCCTTAGGGTCGCCGTAAGTCAGAAACGACTCAAAGGCACAGAGAAAGCCACATTTGGCTTCTTGGCATGGTGCGTTATTGCAGATGGAGGGTTGACGTAGTGTAGCGGCTTGAATGTTCGACTCAAAACTATGCGACACTCACATGTGCATTTCTGCTCAGCCGTGGAAACCCACTGGGCAGCGTTGGACGGGTCACGCTCTCTCAGCCTCGAAGGATGGCCATGGCAAACCCCCTCTGAAGAATGCGTTCAGAATGGGAATTCAGAATGCGTTCAGAATGACTTCCCATTTCCCGAAAATGACTTCCCATTGCCCGAAATTGCGTGAGATACTCTAATACGCACTTACGTGAAACCCCACGATTGCGTTCGGAATGATTTCCCATTGCCCAAAATTGCATGAGATACACTCATTCGTAATAACGTGAAACCCCATGATTGCGTTCGGATTGCCATTGGATTATATTTCCAATTTCCGACGTCTGATAAGGTCCATTATTAGAAAGAACGCATCGGTCAAAGCTCCTCTAAAGAAAACACCTTTGCAATTGGCCAAAATGTGGATTGACATAAGAGCCAGCAGCCGGTATTTGTTGATGGACAGAAGGAACCCAAGTCGAGAAGTTACTAGGGGAGATTCTCCAAATATCTGTCCCAGTTATCCCAGTTTTGCCAGCTTAGAGGCTCGTGGATGAATATTCAACAGCAAGGAGAAGAGCTTTGGCAAGGAAATCCATTCCAGCTCATTTGCAAACGCGCCACCCTTTCTCAGCACAGCCGAGGATTAAAGAGTTTAAATTTTAAACATGGAGCATCCATTAAGAGAGCTTCGCTCCTTGGAGGCCGAGGGAACAACAGGCGGTGCCTTCCTTTCGCTTCGGCTCAGCACCAGCTTGCTCCCCGCAGGCTTGGTTTTCTAATAAAGCAGACCTTCGAGAGAGAGGGAAACCGAGCCTGGAAGGGACTGAAATCTTTCTGCTCACAAAAAGAAATGTTTTCTTCCAAATATGCAGAAATCAGAAGAAGTCAGAAGACAAGGGCTTGGAAGGGCAGCTTTGAAGGAACAAAACAGAATCCTCGAGCATAAAGATAAAGTTAGAATTGTTCAGGCTATTGTGTTTCCAATGTGTGGCCGAGAAAGATGGACAGGGAAGAAAACAGATAGGAGGAAAATATTCCAAATATGTATATATGCTATATATATATGCGCAAAAAGCCAAGCTTGATTTTGCCATTTTATATAAGGGACACCATTTTACTATGCCACTGTATATAAAGCGACTTTTTGGTGAGATTAGGTGCTGCAGAAGAATTCTGCAGATACCATCAACTTCCAAAAAGGCAAATATAAACCAAAATGGGGTTTGGTTCCAGGATTTCCCCCATGGATACCAAGTTCTATGGATGCTCAAGTCCCATTAAATACAGTGGTGTGGTAAAATGGCGCCCCTTGTCTAAAACAGCAAAATCACGGTTGGCTTTTTTGATATGTGTGTGTCACTTGTCTCTCCATATCCGACAGGGTTAGGGGCACAAGACCCCCGTGAATATGGAAAAACCGCAAATAACAAAAACACCATGTTTTTACCTGAGATTCTCTGGGAATCTCTAGGTCCTCCAGGGCAACTCTGTGGTCAACGTCCGACAGACACTGACCATAGAACTGCGCTGGAGGAGTTACAAAGGCCTAGTAGAGTAGTCTCTCTAGGAATCTCTAGGTCTTTCAGTGCAACTTTGAGTTAAGGTTAACCACAGAGTTGCACTGGAGGACCTAGATATCCCTAAAGAGAACATATGAATCAAACCCAGGAATAATCAAAGCCACAAATATCAAAGCCGCAGATAGGGAGGGATGAGTGTATATTTGGAATATTTTCGAGGTGTGAATGGATGAATCGACGGATGCAGAATCAGTGGATATGGAGAGATGGCCCTTGTGGTCTCTTCCAACTCTATGATTCTATAATTCTAGGATTTAGAAGTGTCTCATTCATAGGGTCAACTCGGATGGCAGTTAATAAAACAAAGCATCCTCTCAATAGGGGACAGTGGTGAAACCTCCAAACATGGCATTGTCCCATTTTTTTATCCACAGCATCCCTTATTCAGGGATACGTTACCTCTAATACAGGGACTCTGTTTAGCGATCACACCCCTTAAAGCCATTTAATTCTTTCAAACAAACACATTCCTTTATTGCGGGAACAATTTTAGTGGCTCCTGTCCTGGAGACCATGATGGAGAAAGGTTTAGACACCATGAAGTCCTACCAGGAGTGGCTTAGGGAGCTGGGGATGTTTAACCCGGGGAAGAGAAGGTGACGTGAGAGCCATGTTTACATATTTGAAGGGGTGTCTTACTGAGGATGGAGCAAGCTTGTTTTCTGTTGAGGCTAGGATATGGAGCAATGGATGCAAGCAACAGGAAAAGAGATGCCACCTAAACATTAGGAAGATGTTTGATGTATCTGTTTGATACTGGAATGTGTCGCCTTCGAGTGTGGTGGAGTCTCCTTCTTTGGAGGTTTTTGGATGGCCATCTCTTGGGGGTGTTTCGATGGTATCTTCCTGCATGGCAGAAGCGGGTTGGGTTGGATGACCCTTGGGGTCTCTTCCAACTCTAGGATGCTACGGTCTTTCCAGGTTTCCAGACCTTTCTTTTGGCTTCTCTCATCCTTTGCTTCTCTTCTCCGTTCTTCTCCACAAAGCTTCCTCATTGCTTCTCCCACAAACTCCCTCCGAGGCAAGACGGTCTTTCATTTCCACCGTCTCTCAGGACCAGAGGAGGGTGGCAACTCTTTGGCGATCCTCCTCTTCCTCCCATCCCTTTGGGGTGAAATCTGGAGTTTCGACTCCCAACGTCAGACACTCATTACTTTGGCTCCAACCGTTGCCTGGGGCTGTACACGGCAGGCTTGCTCATCCGACGGCTTTCACATCCGAGTTTGCTGTGTTTCGAAAAATTTGCAGCCCCTTTCGGAGAGAGCAGCAAAATATATAAAAACCCTGCCTGCGTGTGCACTCGACACACAGCGGGGAAGTCAGGGCTTATTTAGCTCTTAATTGAGAAATGTAATTTCTTATTTTGTGTGTGTTGTTTTCAATAACCCCAAGGCTGAACGTTTCTGCTTGCCAAGTGGAGAGAAAGAAGCAATAATCGTGTAGCCAGAGCCAGGAAGACTAGCGACGTGTCCTGGTTTAGCCTGCGATTGCTCTTCGTGGGGATGAGGTTCTGCTCATTTTAGATAGTTTGGTCTGAAACCCAGAGCGGATTCACCGTCCAGCTCGGTATAACTTGGTGAGGAGCAAGTCGGAGTCGTTCAAGCTCTAGTTTTCCCCATCTGTATGGATGGATGCGAGAGCTGGAGAGTTAAAAAAGCAGACCGGAAGAAAAGCAACTCATGGGAGATGTGGTGTTGGAGAAGATGGCTGAGGATACCACGGACGACCAAAGAAGACAAACAAATGTGGTTTGTGAAATCGCAGGCTTTCACGGCCAGCATCCATAGTTTTTTGTGGGTTTATCGGGCGATGTGGCCATGTTCTAGAAGAGTTTATTCTCAACGTTTCGCCTGCCTCTGTGGCTGGCATCTTCAGAGAATCGATCAAGCCTGAACTCTCCCTGGAAGCATGAATTTCAGGCTTGCGTTGGGCGCGTTGGTCCCGCCGGGTTCAACAAATCCCACTGTGTACCGTCTCTCTTACATAATAACGCAACAGCCACCTCTTGCTGAATACAGATGTTGAGAAACCGCTCCGTTCGGTTGCTCACAGCAGAAGCACGTTCGCTTACGTACGTCCCCAGGTGAATTCTGCCCTGGAAGTATACTGAAGAAACCGCAACTGCCACTCACGTTATTGTTATCCATTTCATTTTGCATAGTGAACGACTGGGTTGTTTCCAGCTCTTAGTGGTACCTTCTACACACTTAAGCTCTCTGAGTAGCTCTGTTTGCATTCCATCTTTTGTTTTATTCAGACGCTTCATCATCGATCCTGTTATTACATGTGTTAACCTGTCTCCTAGCTTTACTCATCTGTAGCAGAACGGCTATTACCGCCGCCTCTTCTTCTATGTCTGTTTATTTTTAATGATGCCATCTTCCCAGACTTAACACCACTTTAAATAATAATAATAATTTATATCCCGATTACCTCCCGGTTCAAGGACTCAAAGTGGCTTCAAAGAGATACAAAAGGGAAGCCTTGGACTTCCAAGGGCAGCTATAAAGGAACTAGACAAGATCCTGAAGTGGAACAATATTATCATTGAATACCCAAGTCAGGATTGTCCATGCCATTGTATTTCCTATTTCTACGTATGGCTGCAAGAGGCGGATTGTGAAGAAAGCAGACAGGAAGACAATCCAGCTCATCTGAAACGTGGTGCTGGAGAAAAATCCTGCCAATACAACGGGTTGCAAAAAGATCCGTCGATGGGTCCGAGAGCAAATCAGGCCAGAACTCTTCCCTAGATGTCAAGATGACTAAATCCTTCAGACACATCATGGGAAGACAGGACTCACTAGAAAAGGTAATAATGCTTTGGTAAGGCAGAAGGCAATAAGAAAAGAGGAGGACCGCAGTCCAGATGGATAGATTAAATCAAGGAAGCCACAGCTCTGAATTTGCAACACCTTCACATCGCCGGGACCCTAGCCTCATAGGGCTTTGTAACCAGCACTTGTTGTTGTTGTGTGCCTTCAAGTTGCGTCCGGCTTTTGGCGATCCTAAGGCAACCTTATCCTGGGGTTTTCTTCGCAAGATCTGTTCAAAGGAGGTTTGCCGTTGTTCCCTTTGCTCCCCAGCTCACGCCAAGACCTTGAGGGAAACCATCCCTCTATCGCTAAGGACCATTTCGGAGGTGCAGCAGCATCATGAAATTCTTGTCGCCGAAGTCTCTGCAAGGTTTTAATCCGTAAATTTGGAGGTTTTAAAAAGAGTGACCGGAGGAACCTTGGGCATTTTGTGTTATCGCTGTTGCCGTCACAGACCACTCGCTGGCCACTGTAGTTAGGGATGCTAGGAATTACACTGCCGAAACCTCTGGAGGGACCATGGTTTCTTTCCCAATGGGAGGCCCTGGTGAGAAATGTGACAAATTGTTGGCACCCAGCTCATTTATATAGCGCTGTAAATTTACACAGCACTGTACATACAGTGATTTAATCAGACGGTTCCCTGCCTTCATGCTTACAATCTAAAGAGACACGGCACAGAAGGAGAAGAGAATGGTGGAGGGGAAAGGGAATCAAACCCAGGATTTCTTTGCTCCCTCTGAGGCCTGGACCAAGGCGGATGGACTGGAGGGAGGGCTTGGCTTCTTAATACATAGTTAGGGCGCAGCATCCTGGGGCAGAGAAGAGCACTCGCAAGGGGACGCTTCCCTAAACAATATTGTCTTTAACTCAATTTTGAAACAGGTTAGAGAAGTGATGAGGCACGCATGTGGGGGAAGAAGGTTCCAGGAGTGAGGGACAGCAAGTGAGAAGGGACGAATCCGGGACGGGGCAGTGGAAATCCTCGGCTGAGACAGGAGACCTTGACTGCCAGAGCGAAGGGTATGAGAAAGAGTGTGAGAAAGAAGTTCAAACAAGTAAGGAGGAGCCAGTCCGTGGAGGGCTTTGAAAGTCAATAACAAAAGCTTGTACTGGATGCGGAAGGGGAAGGGGAGCCAGCGAAGGGAGGATAAAAGAGGAGAGACATGGTCAAAGCGGCGAGCGGATGTGATAATAATAAGTTTTATTTTATTTTTTTTTATAACACGTGCAGCTGAGTTCTGGACAGAGATTAAAGGATGGAGGTGAGAGAGAGGAAGCCCTGCCAGAAGAAGGTTACAATAGTCAAGTCGCGAGACCACCAGAGTCTTGGCAGTGGAGGCTGAGAGGAATGGACGGGTTTTAGCAATGTTGTAAAGAGAGAATCTACAGGCCTTGGCGGTGGCCTGGATATGGGGAATAAATGACAAATCCAAAATGAAACCAAGACTGCAGGCTCGCCGAACCGGTTGAATAGAAAGTGTCATCAACAGAGACAGAGAAGGAGCATTGGAGAGTGGGCTTCGGTGGAAAGACAAGCAGCTCTGTCTTAGACATGTTGAGCTTCAAGCGCCGATGCCACATCCACTGAGAGATAGCAGTTAGTGATGAATCCATTAATCCAGGCAGATAGAGTTGCAATCCGGCAATTTGGAGTGGATTCACTGATACGGGAGCAGTCAATCTCCGGTTTTCCCTGTCCACCGCAAAGTGTTTTGAGCCATCCGTAGCTGTCTAGATGTGCCTGCACTACAAAACCCGGTAGCCCCGATAGGACTCCCCCAAAGTCTCAGGATTTTCAAGATGGATCTAATGTGGTTGTTGTTGTGGTTGTTGAGTGACTTCAAGTTGTCTCTGTCTCATGGTGAAACCCTAAAGCAAATCTATCATGGGGTTTTCTTGGCACAATACGTTCAGAGGAGGTTTGTCGTTGCTTCCCCCCCCCCAAGGCTGAGAAAGTGTGACTCGCCCAGGGTCACCCAAGCTGGGAATCTACAGAGTCGTAGTGCAATGCTCAAACCACTACTGACCCCCCTTGAAAGTCAACCAGGGCTGCATCCGCACTGGAGAAATGATCCAGTTTGGCACCACTTTAACTGCCCCGGCTCAATGCTATGGAATCATGAGAATTGTAGTTTGTGGCGACACCAGAGCTTGTTCACAGGGAAGGCTAAATGTCTCACAAAACGACAAACGCTTTCTCTAGGATTGAGCCATGGCAGTTAAAGTCGTCTCAAACTGGATTACTCCCGCAGTGTGTTTTGGACCTATGCCGCCTTGAGCCGTCCTTCTCTTTTGTAGAGTGAAAAGGAGGCCTAAAAGTGGGGAAATAACTCGAATAAATAAGCGGTCTTTTTCTTATTTTCGGTCGCAGCACCGGGCGTGAATGTGGCATCAGATGAGGGCATCGCACGGTATTGCGTCCCCTGAAATTGCGGCACAAAAGCCACTAAAAGCAGGGCCTCCAGCCAAGAATTTGCAGTGGAAGAAAGGAGGAAAGCGTTGGATAACGCAAGATATTTTGCTGCCCAACTCGGCCACCTGTGCCAACCTTGTGCCCAGCCAATCCTAACTCACAATAAGTAGAGTCCGTTTCTAGAAAGACTTGCCAACTTATTACAAGATAAAACACAGTCAGCGTAAAGGGAAAGGGGGGGAACAGAGAAAGGAGTGCACTCTGCACATGCTCTCGTGGCTGAGAGGCAAAACCCAGCTCTGGTTTGCCAAAGCTTTTTAATTTTGTACACGGTTTGTAACAAGCGCCAGGAACGTTTATTGATCCGTCCTCTGGCACGGTGGCCAAGAAATAATAATAATAATAAAAATACATCCACCCAATTGTATACCCCTTTTCATTCAAAACCAAAGTTATGGCTCTCCCAGAAATCAATGGAGAAGCCACTTTGCCTTTAAATTGTTTAAATCGACAAAGAGGAAACCCCATGGATCCTTGTCCTCAAGGATGTCCCGCCTCAACCGGTGCACTTTGTCTGTTCTCAGAGGCCCCCTTGCCATTGTAGGGCCACCTCTTCCAGAGATCCCAGCCTCTCCCCAAAACAGAAAAGGTGGTGGGTTGATCCTTTCTTTCCAGAATGGGTCACCTCCACCACCTTCACCATCATCCTCACCTTCACTACCACCACTATCACCCCCACCATCGTAACCATCATCACCAACATCATCAACATCAACCGTCCTCCTCCTTCACACCTCATCCCTCCCTCACTATAATCACCATCATCATCATAATCTTCACCATTACCACCACCACCACCACCACCATCATCACTCTTCATCACCACCATCCTCACTACCATCATAACCCTCATCTCCATCTCCATCTTCATCTCCCCTCTCATCATCATTAGCACCATGACCATGATGATTTTCACAATCATCACCACCATTGTAGCCATCACCTTCACCATCACGATCATCATCTTCATCACCATCATAACCACCATCCTCATTACCATCATCATCTCCCCTCTCATCCTTATTACCACATCCTCTACCATTCCCATCATCATCATCCCCATCCCTAATCTTCATTGCCACCATCCTCACTATCATCATCATCATCACCTTCCTCCCTACCATCGTAACCATCATCTCCATCCCCATCTTCATCTCCCCTCTCATCATCACCACCATTATAACCATCATCATCACTATTATCACAGCCATCACCAGCACAATCCCCATCATCTCCATCTCCCCTCGCCCTCACTACCACATCCTCTCTACCATCCCCATCATCATCATCATCATCATCATCAGTCTTCATCACTACCACCCCTATCATCATAACCATAATCTCCATAGCCACCTCCCCTCTCATCATCATCATCACTACCATCATCCCCACCATCACCATCAGTCTTCATCACTGCCATCCTCCCTACCATCTTAACCCTCATCTCCATCTCCCCTATCATCATCATCATCATCATCATCATGATGTCTTCATCACTATCATCATACCTACCATCCTAACCATCATCTCCATCTCCCCTCTCATCATCATCATCATCATCATCATCATCATGTTTTCTTCACTACCATCCTCCCTACCATCCCAATCATCACCATCCCCATCTCCCCTCTCATCATCATCACCACCACCACCATCATCCCCATCATCATCATCATCATCATCATGTCTTCATCACTACCATCCTCCCTACCATCCTAACCATCATCTCCATCCCCATCTCCATCTCCCTTCTCATCATCATCATCACCACCACCACCATCATCATCAGTCTTCATCACTACTATCCTTCCTACTATCATAACCATCATCTCCATCATCTGTATCTCCCCTCTCATTATCATCATCATCATCACCACCATCTCCATCCCCATCTCATCATCATCATCATCACCACCACCTCCATCCCCATCTCCCCTCTCATCACCACCACCACCATCTCCCCTCATCATCATCATCATCATCACCACCATCACCATCCTCATCTCCCCTCTCATCATCATCATCATCATCATCTCCATCCCCCCTCTCATCATCATCATCACCACCATCACCTCCATCCCCTCCCATCATCATCATCATCATCATCATCACCACCACCTCCATCTCCCCTCTCATCATCACCATCATCACCTCCATCCCTCCTCTCATCATCATCATCACCACCACCTCTATCCCCCTCCCATCATCATCATCATCATCATCACTACCACCCTCCCTAGTACCATCCCCATCCTCCTCATCCTGATCCCCCTCCTGCCCACCCTTGACCGAGGCCAAGGCTCCAGAGGAAGAGGCTCACCGTCCTGAGCTCCTGGGTGCGATCCTTCATGGCCAGGGAAGAAGGAGGAAGAGGAGGAGGAGGAGGCAGCTCTTGTTCTTGCAGGCAGATGCTTGCTGCACATGCGCCCAAGAAGAAAGAGAGGCAAGGCAAGAAGGCAAGGCACTAGCAGAGCCCACGCCCCACACCGCCTCTCCTCCTCCCTAGCCTTTCCCTTTCTCTCCTCTGCACGTGCTCAGAGGCACAGCCCCTTCTCTGCCATGCAGGAACTTGCTCCATCTCCGTCTATTAGTCTCTGGAACAAGCAGAACATGAGTCCACAGTGCGATGCAGCAGCTAAAAAGGCCAATGGTATTTTAGGCTGCATCCATAGAAGTATAGATCAAGGGAAGTCATAGTGCCACTCTCTTTTGCTTTGGTCAGGCCTCACCTGGAATAATACTGGGTCCAGTTCTGGGCCCCACAATTCAAAAAGGATATTGAGAAACTGGAGTATGTCCAAAGGAGGGCAACTAAGATGGTGAAGGGCCTGGAAACCATGCCCTATGAGGAACGCCTTAGGGAACTGGGGATGTTCAGCCTGGAGAAGAGACGGTTAAGAGGTGATATGATAGCCCTGTTTAAGTATCTGAAGGGATGTCATATTGAGGAGGGAGCAAGCTTGTTTTCTGCTGCTTCAGAGACTAGGATGCGGAACAATGCATGCAAGTTGCAGGAAAAGAGATTCCACCTCAACATTAGGAGGAACTTTCTTACAGTAAGGGCTGTTCGACAGTGGAACAAACTCCCTCGGAGGGTGGTGGAGTCTCCTTCCTTGGAGGTTTTTAAGCAGAGGCTGGATGGCCATCTGTCGGGGATGCTTTGATTGGGAGTTCCTGCATGGCAGGGGGTTGGACTGGATGGCCCTTGGGGTCTCTTCCGATTCTATGATTCTATGAGAAGACAAGCTTCCTCCATCTCCATCTATTAGTCTCTCTGGAAAAGCAGAAAACAAGCTCGCTCCATCTCCATCTATTAGTCTCTGGAGCAGCAGAAAACAAGCTTCCTCCATCTCCATTTATTAGTCTCTGGAGCAGCAGAAGACAAGCTTGCTTCCTCCTCAATGGGACATCCCTTCAGATATTTAATAATGGCTCTCATATCACCTCTGAACCTTCTCTTCTCCAGGCTAAACAGACCCAGCATCATGCTAAGTCTCTCCGCATAAAGCATGGGTTTTGGACCCTTCACCATTTTAGTTGCTCTCCTTTGGACCCGCTTGTTTCTCAGCATCCTTTTTGAATTGTGGGGCCCAGAACTGGACACAGTATTCCAGGTGGGGCCTGACCAAAAGCGGACTAGAGTGGCGCTATGACTTCCTTTGATCTAGACACTCTATTTCTATTGATGCAGCCTAGAATCGCATTGGCCTTTTTAGCTGCTGCATCGCACTGTGGATTGCTGCTCTATGGACCATCCCCAGCATGGATTGGGCAAGCTTTTTTGGTATTCTCTTCATGCCCAGAAGATGGCACACTTGTTCTCTCTCAGCATATCCAGCATCCATGAACTCCCATCCAGGCATGTCAGGCTGGGTTGCCAAATTCTCAACCCAGCTGTCGCAGCTGTGCTTTAAGCAGAAGAGCAACCCCGTGAAAGGCTGTGTGCCTACTAATCTCAAGAGTCTGGTCTCCTAGAGTGCATCCACACTGTAGAAACAATGCAATTCGACACTACTTTAAGTGCTTTAGCTCTTTCTATGAAGTCCCGGGATTTGCTGCTTTGCAAGGTCTTTGGCCTTCTCTGCCAAAGAGTGCTGGTGCCTCGCTAAACTACAGATCCCGGGATTCTCTTGAATGCAATTGTTCCGAATTCTGAACGCATTCCAAATGCAATCAGATTTCACGTAAATTTGCTAAACTAGCGAATTCACGTAATTGAGAATTGGCTCCGTTCGCAATTGTAGAGAAATTCCTCCCGTGTGATAAACTCCTTGGTGTGCTGCACTTACCGACAGAGGCCCCATGGCAGTTAGAATCACCCTTCCTGTCACTACCTTCAAGTATGGTTTTCTCAGCCATTCCCACCCTCTGGACAAGAACTAATCTGAATTTTAAAAAGTCTTCATCTTTGTATAAGCAGCATCTGTGAAGAATGCGGTTCCTGTCATCTATGGCCTTACTCTGGAGCTAATCTCTCTCAACGGATGGCTCAGATCCTAACTGTACAAGAATAAAGCTGGAAGGGACCTCAGAGATCCCTTAGACCAGCCCTGACAGAGAGTCCAGGAATCCACATTAAAGGACTCCTGATTGTGATGAATCTGCTTTGAATCTGGAGTGAAGGCAAGTCCAGTGGTGGGCCTTAGCTCAGACTAACTGTCTTTTATGTTTCTGCTAGTCTTGGACCATAATAAAGATTCTGCTCTAGTATAATTCATACGCTCTTCCTCTCATATTCAGAATCTCTGAGGGTACAGTCAGAGAGCTTTACATTAATATGTGATCCAAGTGTGGAGAGGCCACCTCCCTTCATTTTTTCCTGGGTCTCTTTTACTATTTTTCTTTTCCTTTTAGGATGATTTCTCCCAGTAGAGAGAAACCTTCTTATTGCCTCAGCTAAGAAGAGGCCTTTGCAATTGCCAATGTTTTGCCACTCCATTAGCTATATTTTTTTTTCAATTCTGGTTTTTCTGTTGAGTTTTGAGAGTTCTTATTCTAGGAGGGGCACTGGAAATTTTCAGTTTTCCATTGCCAAGCAGGGAGGTCTTCAAGGCTGCAATCTCGATTTAAGGTGCAGGACGGAAACTGAGGCTGTCTACGCTATTACTCTTTACCTGCTCAGTGGCACCTAAACACAAGCTAAAACTGTAGCAGAATCTAGCAGTGGCTCCTTGCAAACTCTTTCCAAGAACCCCACAGTGGTTCAAGGCATTTTTAAAACAGATCCTTGGAGTTTGATCTAACCTACATCTAATCTTGGATGAGAATCGCTGTGTCTATTTGTGTGTATGTGTACACGCAGTATTATCTTTCACAGTGTCTTCACTGAGTTGGCTTCAATTCATCCGCACCTTAGCATTGCTTTGCCTTCCTTTTCTTTCTTCCTTCGCTTCTTCCTTCCTTCTCTCTTCCTTTCCTTTCATCTCTTGCGTCTTTTGTTCTTCCTTCCTTCCTTCCTTCCTTCTCTCTTCTTCACTCTCCAAACACCTTCAGGTTTTATTTCTGCTTCAAGTCCTGCATTGAGAGAAAAGTAGAGTACAAATTAAATAAACACAAACAAACAAACAAAACACATTGATTTGTTTGTTTATTTCATTTCTCCTTTCATTTTTTGCTTCCCTCAAAAAGCTACAGACGTATTTCTTAGGAGTTTATCAGATGACTGAAATTGGAAGTACTGTATAATCCAATGGCAATCCGAACGCAATCCTGGGGTTTCACGTTATTGCAAATTAATGCATCTCACGCAATTTCGGGCAAAAGGGAAGTCATTCCGAACGCAATCATGGGTTTTACGTTTACGTTATTTCGCATTAAAGCATCTCACGCAATTTCGGGTAATGGGAAATCATTTTCGGGTAATGGGAACTCAATCTGAACTCATTCCGAACGCAATTGGAATTCACGTAAATTCGCTAAACTAGCGAATTCACGCGAATTCGAATTGCCTCCAATTGGCTCCATTCGAAATAAAGAGAAATTCCTCCCGTCTGATAAACTCCTTAAATGTAGTATCTAAACAAAAGATATTACCTAAATTTACAAAATAAAAATGCATTCTCCTCATATACTAGCTCTGCTGCTGCTTCCATTTTTACTTAAGTGTTGCTTTCCATCTTTCTTCTAAAATAATAATAATAAATTTAGGCAAAGGGGGAGGGGGATATAAATATAAATATTATTATTAATATTATTGTTACCACCCCGTTTCCCCAAACTAGGACTCTGAGCAGCTCAAAAACATTAAGAAACGGCACAATTAAAAAGCAGTACCTTGAAAGAGCATTAACTTCTTACAATATTAAAACAAGCTGCATGTTAAAAGAATACAATTAAAGAGATAAAAATGGTTAAAATACTTTTAAAACAATACAACACCCCGTTCCCACACTTTAAAAGCTTTGTGCATTAAAGAACCCACATTTGTTTGTTTATTTCTCTTTGTTACTTTCCTTGTTTCATCCCCTTTTTGCCTCCCTCACAAAACCTTTCATATTAGATACATTCTCCAAATAAACAGAATAAGGAGTTTATCATACGACGGAATTTGGGGGTATAATCTAATGGCAATCCGAACGCAATCATGGGGTTTCACGTAATTGCGAATGAGTGTATCTCACGCAATTTCGGTCAAAAGGGAAGTCATTCCGAACACAATCATGGGGTTTCACGTAATTGCGTATTAGAGTATCTCACGCAATTTCGGGCAATGGGGGCTCATTTTCGGGTAATGGGAAGTCATTCTGAACGCATTCCGAACGCAATCAGATTTCACGTAAATTCGCTAAACGAGCCAATTCACGTAATTGCAAATTGGCTCCATTCGCAATTGAGAGAAATTCCTCCCGTGTGATAAACTCCTTTCTCAAGTCCTGGAAGTCCTTCAGTCTCCATTCATGAGTCTTTCCCTGATGTAAAAGCATGGCATGAAGTAAATAAACACAAAAACCACATTTTATTTGTTTATTTGTTTACTTCTTCCCTTCTTTCTTCTCTCTCTCCCTTCAAGGGAAACAAATTCCCTTTCTTTTTCCTCAGAGGAGTCTCTTTTTCCTCAGAGGTGCCTGCTTCCTTTTCCTTCCCTCACTTTCTGCCTCTTATATCCCTCCATTCCTGAACCTTCTCCCTTTTCCCTCAGAGAGACACTTCTGCCGCCATTTTGTCTCAGCGAAGCGGCCCTTTTATACTGCCCCGCCCCTTCTCCGCTCCCATTGGCCCCGAGGGCTGCCCTTCACGCGGCGACAGCCAATCAGGAAAAAAAGCGGGAAAAGAGCCTGCTCTTATTTCACTCAAACAGCCCTGAGGGGCTTTTTCCCTCAGGTGGGACAAAAAGGCGGGAAAAGAGGCATGTTCCAGAGAAGTTTACCTCATAACGACCGCCATTTGTCCAAAGTGTGAAGATAATAATACTGTAATAATAATTAATAATAATAATGGTGACCAAAGCACATATCTCTTTTCCCCATCCCTAGCAGTAAACAGCCAGCCCAATTCTTCTGACCCCAATTCTGCAAAGCCTTGTCAAAGATGGCTGCCAGGTGCAAGCAAAACACTTTCCAAAAGGCAAAATGGAGAGGGATTTCAGGGTCGCACTGGTCATTTAGGGGAAACCCTTCTTATGAAACTTCCTTCGCCGCCATCAACGGCGGGTCACACTCTCTCAGCCTTAGTTTGGCCAACAGTTAGGAATGATGGGAACTGAAGCCCAAAACAAATGGAGGTTGTGAACCATTGCCGTTCATAAACCAATATCCCTCCTTTTTTGGGGGGGAAAGGGAAGCCATAATACTCCCAAATGTGTTCCCTGAGGCTGAAGTATTGCTCTTTGGTGGCGTTTGTTGTGTAATGTTTGACCTCTTTCTGTTTTTCTTTTGCTCCTCTGTTTATTTTTTTTGTTTCCATTTGGTTCATGGTGCTTGCTTTCTCTTCCTATTGTTTGTCTCTCTTTGGTTTGTTTCTTCCCGTTTCCGTTATTATTCTTACACACATGGCTTCCCCCTTTCCCTGCCTCTTTCCCATGTTTCCCAGTTTCTGGAGGCAATCTCTGTAATGGGGGCGCTTCTCGAACCCAGGACCCTCTCGCATCCTTCCCTCACACTCTTTATTTTTTCTCTCTCCCCATAGGGTCCAAAATGCTCCAAGATGGAGTCTCTCTTGCTCGCTGCTTGGCCAACATGGCCAAAATGGCCGCCGTGGCCCTTTCTTCTCCCTGAGGAGATTAAAAAATGGCAGGCCTCATGCTCTTTCTCTGTAGTAAGAGTGAGAAATTAAGAAAATTAGTATTTTTATTTGTTTTAAAGCACCACAGAGACACGAAAACCGGTGACATGTTGTTGTTGTGTGACTCCAAGCCATTATGGCAACCCTATCAGAGGGTTTTTCTTCATAGATTTCTTCAGAAAGGGTTGTGCTATTGCCATCCTCTGAGGCTGAGAGAATGTGACTTTCTTGGTCAAGGTCAACCGATGGGCTTTTTTGTGCTCAAACCCTGGTCTCCAGAGTCATGCCATATGTTTTTTTTTCCGGTTCCTCGAATTTGAATTCACTTTTCTGTTTATCCTCATTAATCAAAATTATAACAAATTTGTTTTTATGTTAAAAAATGAATGCTGTATCCATAGTCCGTTGCCACACAGACATTATCAACCTTTAAACTTTGCATTTTATCTCCTCATATTTAGTTCATATTTAGAGACGTAATTCCCCAATCGTGGTTGCATTCAAGAGAATCCTGGGATCTGTAGTTTGCAGAGAGGGCCAAAGACCTTGCAAAGTGACAAATCCTGGGATTTCATAGGATGAGCTAACACACTTAAAGCAGCATTGAACTGCATTATTTCTACCCTAGGAGACCAGATTCTTGTGATTAGTAAACAAAAAGCTTTTCACAGCGTTGCTCCTCTGCTTAAAGTTTCGCCCCAAAAGGCACAGCTGCAGCAGTGGGGTTAAGAATTTGGCAACCGAGCACATGCCTGGTGGAGTTCATGGATGCTGAATGTGCTCAGAATAAGGATTCAAGGGTGCCATCTTCTGGGCCTGGAGAGAATACCAAGCAAGCCTGCCCAATCCAAGCTTTGAATGGTCCATGGAGCAGCGACTGGGTTGATCCACAGTGCGATGCAGCAGCTAAAAAGGCCGATACGATTCTAGGCTGCGTCAATAGAAGTATAGTCTCTAGATCAAGGGGAGTCATAGCGCCGCACTACTCCACTTTGGTCAAGCCTCATCTCAAATGATCCAGTTCTGGGCCCCATAATTCAAAAAGGATGAACACAAAATGGCGAAGGGTCCGAAACCCATGCTTTATGCAGAGAGACTTAGCGTAATGCTGGGTTTGTTTAGCCTGGAGAAGAGACGGTTCAGAGGTGACATGAGAGCCATTACTAAATATTTGAAGGGATGTCCCATTGAGATGGGAACAAGCTTGTCTTCTGCTGCTCCAGAGACTAATAGATGGAGATGGAGCAAGCTTGTTTTCTGCTGCTCCAGAGACCAATAGAAGGAGATGGAAGAAGCTGCTCCAGAGACTAATAGATGGAGTTTTAGTGAGCTTGTCTTCTGCTGCTCCAGAGACTAATAATGGAGATGGAGCAAGCTAGTTTTCTGCTGCTCCAGAGACTAACAGATGGAGATGGAGGAAGCTTGTCTTCTGCTGCTCCAGAGACTAATAGATGGAGATGGAGCAAGCTTGTTTTCTGCTGCTCCAGAGACCAATAGAAGGAGATGGAAGAAGCTGCTCCAGAGACTAATAGATGGAGATGTAGTGAGCTTGTCTTCTGCTGCTCCAGAGACTAATAATGGAGATGGAGCAAGCTAGTTTTCTGCTGCTCCAGAGACTAATAGATGGAGATGGAGGAAGCTTGTCTTCTGCTGCTCCAGAGTCTAATAGATGGATATGGAGCAAGCTTGTTTTCTGCTGCTCCAGAGAATAGGACACAATGGAGCGATGGATGCAAAGAGGTTCCAACTCAACATTAGGAAGAACTGCTTGACATTAAGAGCTGTTCAACAGAGAATAGAGGAGTGTGGTGGAGGTGATAGGGTAGCCGTGTTTAAATATTTGAAGGGGTGTCACGTTGAGGAGGGAGCAAGCTTGTTTCCTGCTGCTCCAGAGAAAAGGACACAGAGCAATGGAGGCAAACTACAGGAAAAGAGGTTCTGCTTTAACATTGGGAAGAACTTCCTGAGAGTGGACAGAGTTCGACAGTGGAACACACTCCCTCTTTGGAGGCCTTTAAATAGAGACTGGATAGCTTGGATGGGGAATTCCTGCATGGCAGGGTATTGCACTGGATGGCCCTTGGGATCTCTATAAATTCTGTGATTGAGGGCGGCTAAGAACAACAGCCCCTTTGCCAAGGCAGGCTTCAACGAGCAAGTGCATGAACGTCTCCTTTTCTGTGGGATGCCTAGCAAACACACCCCACACGATGAGAGCATCCGGCCACCTGGAGCGTGGCCCATTTTGGGGTGACAGGGCCATTGTGCCTCCGTGACAAAAGGCGCGCCCTCCCTCCACCTCCTCTCCTCCGCTTCCCTTTGTGCCTTTTTCTTTGCGCCATCTGTTTTTCCTCTCTTTCTCTACACGTATCTTTGAATGGCCCACCTTCCCTATCCAGCAAATACAGGACAGATGGGGGGAGCAAAAATATATTTTTTTTCCTTTCCACTTGACTCATCCTTGTTTTTGTGCAGAGAACGCCTCCGCCCTGATCCTCTTGGTACAAATACTCCCTCCTTGATCATTTGGCAGCAAAAATCTAGCCTCGGAGGCTCACGCAGGCTCGATGTAACTCCCCAGGATGCCCTTTTGCACGCCAAATAAAAAGGCGGATTGCCCCTTTTGCAGTGGCTCCTGTCTCAGTGGGGCGGCAAATCCGTGCCGGGCTTTTGTTCGGTTTTATAGGAACGCTCCAAGGCGCTAAAGCCATTGAAGAACTGGGCTTAGTACCTTGGAGAGTTCATCCAAAGCTTAGTTTGAAACCAGGAGTGGATTTATTTCCCCACTGACACGGAAGCCACTTGAAGCGTCTAGTCGGGGCAATCCAGCTTTTAGGCTCTAGATCGGATTACAAGTAAAAAGTATCCAATAATAATAATAATACAGTCGAGTCTCGATTATCCATCCTTCGGTTATCCAACGTTCCGGATTATCCGACGTCGCGGCTGCTGTGATTTCTTTAAATTTTCCGTGATTTCTTTAAATTTCCAGAGGGCTGAACTGTTCATATTGTACATCACAACGTTGATCAATCATTTCTTTACATTTACTTTTACTGTGACTGCAATAAAAGCTTCAATACATTTGCAATTCATAGCGATTTCAAGGCCTTTTCTTGGACCTTCCGGATTATCCGACATTTTCAGTTATCCGAATATCAGCCGGTCCAGTTTATTTCGGATAATCGAGACTCTACTGTAACAACAACAACAACAACCTCACAGATGTGGGCTTCCAGTTTTCTATTTTGATTTTTTCGGGGGAGACATTTTTGAGCACCTTTGTGGCCCGTGGAAGATCCTGGGGCAGAAAATCATCTCCAGAATCAAAGTCCAATGCTTAAACCACTACACACCATTGGCTTGCTTTACAATATTATTATTATTATCATTATGACCTTAAAGAGCACCTTTAAAAATCCCGTAGGACCTCAAAGAATCTATCTACCTATCCATCCATCTATGCATCTTTCTATGTCGTGTGCCTTCAAGTCACATCCAATTTATGGCAACTTTACAGTGAACCTATAACCCTTGTCCTACCAATACACCCCAAATAGAATAATCCAAATCTTTGTCTGCCTCCCATTAGAATTGAAGTTGGGTATCTATCTATCTATCTATCTATCCATCCATCTATCCATGTTATGTGCCATCAAGTCATTTCCGACTTATGGCAACCCTATAGTGAACCTATAATGGGGTGTTGTGAAGCTGAGAGTGTGTGACTTAGAGTTTCCATGGCCAAGCAGGGATTTGAACCTAGACCTCTCTGTCCTCATCCAAAACTCAAACTGCGATACTGGGATTTTTGAGTTTTCTTGGCAAGATTCATCTGGCGAGGGTTTGCCATTGCCTCCCTTGTCTTCTGAGAGCGTGACTTGGCCAAGGCTGAGTGGGAATTCGAACCCAGCGTCCTTGTCCAATACTCGAACCAAATACTCCAAGCCTGACGCGGGCCTGTTGTGTTCTCGAACCCGCTTCTCCCAAAGGCCGGCGTGTGTTGTGCTTTAGCGGGACTGCTTTTGATGTCATTTCACGCTGCGCCGCACACAGGTTGCTATACAATCTCGCTTATTTTTGGCCCCTTAATCTATATTTGCTTGCTTTGTGTGCAGGGAGAAGACGGTTTGTACATTAGCGGTAAGCAAACACGGTACAGAATGCGCTCTCTCTCTCTCTTTCGCACTCGCTCCCGGCAGCCTCTAGCCAAAGCAAACAAAATCTGTTTGGCCAGGGCCTTGGTGGCAGTGCGGATGTGCGGTTGTGCGGTTGTGTTGAAGGGTCTCCCTGCCTTCCTCCCCTTCCACCGAGGAGCGAAAGTGAACACAATCGTTTGTTGTCTTGCGACAGGTTGCCATTTTGTTGGGAAGGCCCTGCGGAGACCGCTAGGCCGTGCTTTCTCTTGGCACGGCACAAAAGGCAACACAATGGCTCAGGAGGTTCGGCTGTTTTTTCTTTCGTCTTTGAACTTTATTTCTTAATATAAGCACCATCTATTAACTTCCATCATGTGCAGTCTCTTTTTGTCACCATTGAACACAGTTGGTTTCAGCGCCGAGTTTTCTTTTCTTAAGCGGATTCACATAATGAGTGAGATTTTTAAAAAGAGAGAGGAAAAAATAAGCATATCATCATCATCATCATCGATAGCCTTTTGACTGAAGAACAGGGTATAAATAATTATAATTATAATTATTATTATTATTTGTATCCCGTTTCTCCAAATGATCGAAGCAGCTTACACTAAAAAATACCCATAAAATACAATAACTCCATGTTTCCTTATATCCCCAACCCTCCCATCCACAATAAAATGCAATTAAAAATTATTAGACGACTGTATTTTATTGTGGATTGGAGGGTTATTGAGGGCGTATACACACACAAACACACACACATACATTGTATACACATACATATATACGCATACACACATTTATCTCTCTTTTCCCCTCTCTTCTTTTCTCCTTTCTTTTCACTTGTGTGAATTCTATATGTGTATTGTTTAACTTTTCTATGTCTTTCTGATGGGAGTGAAATATTTTTTCCCCGAACGTCGTCTACTTCTATTTCTGGTTTGTTTGCCTTTTATTTTTATTTGCCTTTTGTTACTTCAGTATACACCAAGGTTTATTCGTTTTCTTTGGACTTTCTTTTATGGATCGTAACTGCTTTTTTTTTGTATTTTATTTTTTTGCCACCGTTTAGCTCCATTTCTTTCTGCAAAACGCTAGGATTGCATCCCGTTCTTCCTTTTCTATTTTCTCCATCGAGGCAACTTTTCAGAGCCGGAGAAGAACCCAAGATTTGGCAAAGATGGACCAAAACAAAAATTCTTTTTCACACTGTAATCTTTTTATTTATCGTATTAAACAACCATAGAGACAATAAAATAATCCAAACTAACAACACATTTGTTCCTTTTTCTCCTTCTTAATTATTACTATCTTCATCTTCTTCATCCATCTTCCGGCTTCCATCTTCTTCTCTCTTTCTTTCACCTTTCTCTCTTTCACACTTTTCTTTCTTTCTCCTTTCTCTCTTTCACACTTTTGGCAGACTATCGGCTCCCAAAGATGGTCCAAACAATTCTAGGATTGCACTTCATCCTTTTTTCTGTTTCCTCCGACGGCTTTGTCTGGCTACTTTTCAGCGGCCAGAGGTTTGGCAACGATGGTCCGATAAATTCTGAGAAACCATGACCTTTTTCCCCTTTTGGGATCTGCCCATTTCTGTGCCCTCCTCTCCTGCCCGCATGGGGTTAAATCCCTTTACAAGGCCCTTTGGGTACCCACCCACTAAGGAGGCAGAGCCATACCAGGCTATAAATGCAGCTGTTTGGTGCCCAAGAAGAGCAAGAGAGAAGGCGAAGGAGGAAGGCTGGGCACTTGGGGGACTGTGCCAAAAAAGGTGGAGCCGAGTGGCAAGGCTGGCACACCTGGGCATGGAAAGCTAGCCCCATTGGCACGGATAGCTGTCTCGCAACCTGCCATGGCTGCCATCCAACCTGGCATACCCGGTCCTTTCCTACAACCGCAGATCGTCCCGAGGCCGGACTCCGAGTCCGACTCGGATTCGGACAGCCCGGTTTCCGTCGGCGTCCTGCCCGACGCCAGGTACCCGGCCTCTTCCCAAGTGATCCACAGCGGGCACTTCATGGTGTCGTCTCCGCACTGCGACGCCGTGCCCCGTCGGCGTCACCACCGGGCCCACCCGAGGGACCCCGACCCCCCGAGCATCGACCCCACCTTGACGCGCCTCTTTGAGTGCATGAGTTTGGCTTACAGGTGAGCCTTCTTTTGTGCAGTTGGCAGGGAGAGGGGCAAAGGCAGGAAAACGCCAGGGTCAAGATGCCAAGATGTAAGAACACCACTTGGACCCATAACGTTCTGGTTGTGGCAAGCTTAAAAAAAGGAATTTTACTGAAACTCTGCCTTGGGATGGCACTATATATCTCGCAACATCACACCGCCTTTTCATTGCAGCAGTCTTAACCAGGCATAATTTTCCACTGTCTTTTTTCCTCTTTCTGTTGGATTGTGTTGTTCTTCTCTGTCCGCATCTCTCCAAAAACCAAGGGAAAGGTTGAAGATGATGCAGAGGGACTCTGCCGGGGATAAATATGCTTTGGTCCTCCGGGGCTGCATCCGCACTGCAGTAACGATCCAGTTTGACGCCACTTTAACTGCCATGGCTCAGTGCTATGGAATTTGAGGAGCTGTCGTTTATCGGTTTTGGTGGGTTTTTCGGGCTGCGTGGCCACGTCCTTGGCACAGCTGCTGGCAAAACGTCAGGAATAAACTCTTCTAGAACATGGCCACGTCGCCCGAAAGACCCACAAAAATCTACGGATGCCAGGCACGAAAGCCTTTGAGTTCACAGATCTGTAGTTAGTTTTGGCAACAGAGACGACAGAGGGGGCTAAATGCCCCACAAAACTACATTTCCAATTTTCCAATGGTGGTTTAAAGTGGTATCAGACTGGGTTATTACCGCCGTGCGGATGCCGCCCAGATGGTCTCAGGTTTCAAATCCCGGGAGTCTCATAGCCAGTATGGGAATTGAAAACGTACGGACAGCCAAGAGTTCCCTTCTCATCCAGAAGCCTAAAATTGGATGGTCCAAAGATGGGTAGGGGCATATTTTGGGCAACCAAAGGGCTTAAGGTTTCTCAGGATTGAGTGGATAGGACCTTAAGGAAACTGTGCCGCTCTGGGCCCCACAACAAACTACAATTCCCAGAATTTCACAGCATTGAGCCATGGCACTTAAACCGGTTTATTTCTCCACTGTGAACGCAACCAAATAAGTATCTCCAACATACACATAGATATACACAATAAAACAACACAAAAAAACCCCAAACCAGCATGCTTTTTATTCCACACCGGACAGACCAAGCGCTTCTCGTGAAGCCCAAGAACTGGGGCATAGAAAAATATAGATATTTTCTGGAATTTGACAACTCACGTCTTCCAGGATTTTGTTATTCAAACATATATCGAGCAGGCCTGAGATGTACGTTTTTAAATAATTACTTCTTTTTAACTTGTTATATTAACGTTATGTTTTAATGCCGTTCCTAAAGCTATACTGTTTTTGGAAGCGTCTTTTGCAAGCTGTCTTAGGCTTTAGGGAAAAGGCGACATACAAACCAAGTGCTTAAATGCAACGAAAGGCATGCAAAAACGGGGTGACCGGATATACCATGATTCACCCAAATACTTTGGAACCACGTTTAAGCCCTTGCTGACCGCTTCCAAAGCTTTTAACAGGCAGTCCTTGAATCGCAGAGTGGGAAGGGACCTCCAAGGGTCATCTAGTCCAAACCTTTGCCAAGGCAGAGCTGATGCATTTGTTAACAAGGCGACCCTTGGACCTCTGTTTAAAAACCTCCAAACCCGCCACTTTTCAAGCAAGTTGCTTTTTGGGGAGGTTAGGAATGGGAGCAATGAGGCCCATGGAGTTTTCAATGCTCTGAATAGTGTGTTGTTGTTGACATTTGAAACCCCTAAAGATGGAATGACCTAAGGAAGTGGTAGGATCTCTTTCTCGTGGCACCCAGGTCCTTGGGTAACCTTGGCCCCATGGGTCAGTTGGCGAGATGCCCGGGAGCCAATGCTTCCCTGGACAAGTTGGCTCACCCCACAGTTGGCATTGGGGCAGGCCGTGTTTGCTCTGCGGATGGGCCTCAAAGAGACCCAATTCGTCCAAAGGCAGAAGAGAAGGTGGGGTCCCCGGAGATGGATGTTGGGTCCTTGCTCCATCTTCAATAGGACATCCCTTCAAATACTTAAACAGGGCTCTCGTATCACCTCTTAACTTTCTTTTCTCCAGGCGAAACATCCCCAGCATCCTAATAAGGCCTCATTCCCACTTACAGTTAAATCGGTCTCCGATCCGAATCGATGGATTAATTCGACGTGGGGTTGTGGTTCCCGCTACGTTTGCTCCGATCGCATTTTCTGCCATGGAATCGCATCGCAAGAACCCACTTGCGGTTCCCACATTCCCAAACGAATCGATTGAAAATGAATCGGTTCCCGCCAGCCGAAGGGGAAATTTGAAGCGATTTCCGACCCGCTTGCGGTTCACGTTTGCGCGGAATTGATTTATTGAAAAAGAAGCGGGGGGAAAAATCAGCATGAAAAAGATGCGGGTTAAACGGGTCTGGAGCATGGCCCCCCCTTTTGAAATGGCTTTAGCGATTCGGATTAAGTGGGAACCACAGTTGTTTAAACCAAACCGGTTTAAAAGGTAGTGGGAATGAGGCCTAAGATGCCCAGCATGATGGTTTCTAGACGTGGTTTATCGCATAGCGACGACAAGAGCACTCGTAAGCATGTGCAGAGTGCCCTTAGCTTCACCAAGGAATGGGACGCAGCCCATCCTTTCCACTTGCAAAAATGCATCCGATTTCTGGATGTTGAAAATTATGTTTATTATTATTATTTTACTTCTAACCCACCTCTCCCATAGGATTGAGACGGCTTACAACAATGATATAATATACTACGTTTCCCAGAATTAACTAGCATTGAGCCATGGCAGTTAAAGCAGTCTCAAATTGGATGATTTCTGCAGTATGGATGCTGCCTAAAGAAAAGGTTTTGGAGCCAGGTGCCCAGATTGTAGCGGAGGGAGAATACATTACCGAGTGGAAAGCCTCTTTCCTTCTCCCACCTGGCCTACTCTGCAATGGCTGCGGTTGTCGTTTTTAAGGACACGACGGGTGTGAAACAGCCGTGGCTTTGCTCGCTGCAGATCCTTGGAGGGAACAGAACAGATGAAGGTGATAAAACAGGCCAGATAAATACGATAATACGCGCAAGCAACGCAGGGAATAATAAAACCATAATCTCAAACGCTTCCTGGCTGCGACCCTGACTTTTGCACCGGGGACTTTAGAACCTGGTCCCGATCCAGCGTCGTATAGCGATTTGAGCGTTGGACTCTGGAGACCAAGATTCGAATCCTGGCTCGGCCAAATAAACCCAGTGGGGGAGCTTAGGCGAGTCACACTCTCTCAGCCGCAGAGGATAGCAATGGCAAACCCTCTCTGGAGAAACGTGCCACGAAAACCCCAGGATAGGTTTTCCGTTAGGGTCGCCGTAAGTCGGAAGTGACTTGAAGGCACACAACGACAACCCTCTCAAACAAGGGCAACAGCCACAACATCTTCACATAACGCAGGCCTATGACTGATATTACCAATTGATTTCAAACACCTTTTGCTGGATGAGGAAAGCTTGCAACGTGTGTAACCTGTTTCCCCGAAAATAAGACATCCCCTGAAAATAAGACCTTTGGGAGCAAAAATTAATATAAGACACTGTCTTATTTTCGGGGGAAACGCGGGTATATTGTGCCTTTTGGTTGGTCCAAGAAAGAGATATGCTGTTTGGTGGATGTTGGGTGCTATTGTACTTCGCTCTATGCCAAGGGCAAAGCTACTCCTGGAAATATTATCTCACCAAACGTATTTGGATCAGTGACAGTCTATATGCTAGAGCTCCACAAATATCTCTTTTTATTAATATTAAGCGCAGAGGGGCCTCCGTTCAGCGGTTTCCTCCATCGCACACGATCCTCTGCAGTTGCCTAGCTGTTGTCTTTTTTTGGGATCTTTCCATCCCCAGCTGGCTTTTGCTTGTTTTCCCCATCCGGCTCTGAGTGCGGGTCTCTCTCACGCTTGGCGCACCCGATTAAGGGAAATGTGCCCGCAAATGTGCGATTAGGGCACAATGCGGGGCTCTCCGGGAACTCGGGTGCAATGAGGACGGAGGAGGGGGGCGGAAAAAACAACATAACCGCCTGTTACTGTTTTTCTGGTTCCTTCGGTCAACATTGGCTTATGTTTGGTTTGAAGGAAAAAACGAAATGTGCCGGGGAACTCCTCATTCTAATAAACATGGAAGGAGTCCTGGCTGTGGGGGGGATCTGGATTCAAATCCTCACATCTGTCACCTACGTTCGTAGAACAGAATCCGAGAAATCCTAGAGATGGAAGGGAACCCCAAAGGGCATCCAATCCAACCCCATTGTGCCATGCAGGAACTCATGGGCATCCGACCTTGGTTTTAAATTCCTTCAACGAAGGAAAACATGGAAGAATGGTTCAGGGAAATAATAGATGATGATAGATTGCCGGCATTCGTTCATAATAAGTCAAAGGAAAGGATAGGCAAAGAATGGGAACTGATTCAAACATATCGGATTAAGAGATCTAATATAGAAGAAGAATAAGGAATTAGAGGGAGATACAAAACAGAAATAAAAAGAGATGTAAGCCAAAAGATGAGTAGAACTAAATTAAGGTTGAATAACAAAAAGGGGGATACCTTCCAACGAAATATTAAGGGATTTTAAAGACAATAAAGCAGGGGATATCAAAAATGAGAAGGTAATGATTGTTATTACGATTATAGAAAATCAATGCCTTGGTAGACCTTATACGAAAATGTTGACGTTAGTATCATTTCGGAATCACTGTTTTTACTTAATATGTGTGCATCGATGAAATATTTAACTATTACATCTTGGAATGGAACAATTTTATTTACAATTTAATAAAGAGAATTTAAAAGAAAACCAAAGAAGGAAAAAACCTCCAAGGAATCTCCCGGCAACATTTCCTGAATTAAACTGGGTACCGAGCGGCTGAAAAACCGGAGTGGGTTCAAGACGGCAAAAGTTTTGGGGAGGAATTTAAAAACACAGGAGCTGAGCATTGAAAAATGTTTGGAGGCATAGAAAAGCGCAGGAGTCTGGCAACGAAAAATGTTGGGAGGCAAAGAAAAGCGTAGGAGCATGGTTATGGAAAAAACTTGGCACCTTGGCTTGCTTATCTCTTGTCTCATATCCTCTGGTTTGATATTTCAGCGGGAAACTGGTGTCCCCCAAATGGAAGAATTTCAAGGGACTGCGTCTGCTTTGCCGGGACAAGATCCGCCTGAACAATGCTATCTGGAGAGCCTGGTACATCCAATGTGAGTCTTGGGGCTGGGGGGACGGTGTGGCTGGATACCCCCAAAGTCATGGAGATCAAAGGCAGGGATACAAGTGTGTGTGTGTGTGTTTGTGTATTTTTCATTGCAACCTGATCCCATGGCCTTGTGGACTTTGAATTGCAACTTGGCAGAGTGGAGTGTCCCCCGCCATCCTCAGTTGCTTTCAAAAAACAAAACAAGTTTGCAAAAGTTCACTTTCTGCAACACAGAAAGTTGGTTTCGCAATCCGGATTTCGACATGTGCCTTTTTTTCGGGGGGGGGGGGGGGGAAGAGAGTGGCACTTCCACAGGGAGGCAAGAGTGCGGCTTTCACCAAAATTAATCCCAAATATATATTTTTTCCGACGGAGGAGGAGAATGATGCCCTTCTTTTTTGGTACTGGGGTTCCCAGCATCCTGCCCCCGGCCTGGCCACAAGGATTGAGAAACCTGATCCTTGTTCTTCTCTGCTACAGACGTGGAACGCCGGAAGAGCCCCGTGTGTGGATTTGTCACCCCTTTGGATGGCTCCGAGGCTGATGCCCACCGGAAACCTGAAGTGAGTGTTGCTCTGAACCTTTTTTCACATTCAGCTGGAAGTCTGATGTGGCCCTAGGTTGTGTGCTCTATACACTCACACACCACAATGCTCATGAGTTGGCTTCTGCTATTTTGAGTTGCTTCCTGGCATTAAGTGGAGAGTGTCAAGGCCTTGGCCAACTCACAGTCCTGTGGCCAACCAAAGATCCCGTGGCCAGCCAAAGATTCCTTGGCCAACCAAAGGTCCCTCAATCAACCAAAGGTCCCTTGGCCAACCCAAGGCCCCTTGGTCAACCAAAGGTTTCTTGGCCAACCAATGATCCATTAGCCAACCCAATGCCCCTTGGTCAACCAAAGGTTCCTTGGCCAACCAAAAGTCCTTTGGGTAACCAAAGATTCCTTGGCCAACCCAAAGGTCCCTCAGTCAACCAAAGGTCCCTTGGCCAACCCAAGGCCCCTTGGTCAACCAAAGGTTTCTTGGCCAACCAATGATCCATTAGCCAACCCAATGCCCCTTGGTCAACCAAAAGTTCCTTGGTCAACCAAAAGTCCTTTGGGTAACCAAAGGTTCCTTGGCCAACCCAAAGGTCCCTTGGTCAACCAAAGGTCCTTGGCCAACCCAAGGCCCCTTGGTCAACCAAAGGTTCCTTGGCCAACCGAAAGTCCTTTGGGTAACCAAAAGTCTCTTGGTCAACCAAATATCCCTTGGCCAGCCCAAGGGCCCTTGGTCAACCAAAGGTCCCTTGGTCAACCAAAATTCCCTTGGTCAACCAAAGATCCCTTGGTCAACCAAAGTTCCCTTGGTCAACCCAAGGTCCCTTGGCCAGCCCAAGGCCCCTTGGTCAATCCAAGGTCCTTTGGTCAACCAAAAATTTCTTGGCCAACCAAGGATCCATTAGCCAACCCAATGTCCCTTGTCCAACCAAAGATTTCTTGGCCACCCATAGATTCCATGGTCAACCAAAGGTCCCTTAACCAACCAAAGGTCTTTGGCTTTCCAAAGCAAAGATATGGGGTGGAGAGGAGAAGGACAAGAGAACCCTTAAATATCTGCTTAACACCCATTTGCACACACTCACGGAAAACACAGACATTTTTTTACTCACTAACTTGCCCCTTATTAAGCCAACCTTCTTATAAGTCTGATGGTAACATATGGCCTTCCTTGTCAGGCGGTTGTGCTGGAGGGCAACTACTGGAAGCGACGGATCGAGGTGGTGATGAAGGAGTATCACAAGTGGCGGATCTACTACAAGAAGAGGGTCAGTTTCCTCCCCACCCACAACTTCTTTTGGGCTCAAGAGAACCGGCCATACTTTTCCTGGGAACGGTTGCCAGCGATCCTCTGTGTCTGTGTGGGACTCAGCAGGCCCCGTGTGTCTGCATGCTCATGGATCTTCCATGCTCCAAGGCAGTCTATCTCTGGGTACCAGAAACGAATGACGAAGGAGGGGAGCTACTGGTCATGAGTTTAGGGCTGTACATTGTCTCAGGGAGTGTCAGGATTTGTGGGGGCATGAGAAAGCTACTTTTGCGGACTACAACTCCCACACTTCTCCTCACCATGACCATTGTTATCCTAAAATGTCATTTTTTCCTAGCCCTGTGCAAGAGACCCTAAAAAGAGAGTGAGTGAAAAAAAGAATTAAATCAAGTCTCCAAATTTTGTGATGGGCAGCAGCTCCACTTAGTGGAGGTTCTTGTCTTTGCACCAGTCTGCCTGTTTTCCTTTTTTTCCTTTGCAATTGTCCCCCTTTTGTACAGCACCTAACACACTTTTTGACTTCATAAAAAATAACCTGCCACCTTTGGCTTTATTTTGTGTCCCAGCCATGGGGAGGATGTGAAATACACTCATCCCTCCATATTTGTGGCTTTGATATTTGCAGATTTGATTATTCACGGATTTGACTAATATGTTCTCTCTAGGAATATCTGGGTCCTACAGTGCAACTCTGTGGTCAACTTTAACGAAAAGTTGCACTGAAAGACCTAGAGATTCCTAGAGAGAATACTCCACTAGGCTTTTGTAGCTCCTCCAGTGCAATTCGATGGTCGGCGTCTGTCGGACGTTGACCACAGAGTTGCCCTGGAGGACCTAGAGATTCCTAGAGAGGTGTCCTCTCAGGTAAAAACATGGTGTTTTTGTTATTTGTGCTTTTTCCATATTCATGGGGGTCTTGTGCCCCCAACCTTAGTGAATATGGAGGGACACGTATAGTATCAGGGGAGTGGGATGGGGAAGGGTCTGGTTTGGCGTGCCCACCTAAAGTGCCCACCTAGATTTCATCCCTGCCAATTGTGTGTGTCGCCTTCACGCTACGTTTCTCTTGCAGCTCCGCAGGTTCAGCCGAGAAGGGGAAGGACCTTGCCCCAAACCGGTGAGTGAGGATCCGAAGGGCACAGGAGGGCAGGACTGGGTTCCAGGCCTCCTTGGTGGTGACCCCTTTCTTGATGACCCTCAACCAGGGTGACGAGGCATGGAAACCAACCAACAGCTGGTGCGACCAGCTCTTTTCCAACGTGGTCCCAATGCTGTTGAGAGACAAGGCGGAGGAGGAGGACGCAGAAGGAAGGCAGCTCTTCGATCTGGACAGCTTCCTCTCGGACATCTCGGACACCCTCTTCACCATGACCCAGCCCGGCTGCCCACCTCAACCGTTGCCCGACGAAGGTAGAGTCTCTTGGGCCATACCATTGTGGCGTTTTGGCTCATTGGTTTGTCTTCAGACTGTAGCAAAGGAGACCATGCCAAGAAATCCACAGTCAAGGTGTGATGGATGTAGGGAGGACTTAAGTGGAGACTTGAGACCGACTTTGTCCGTGGCGCTGAACCCCAACCCCAAATACACCCATCCCTCCATATTTGCGGCTTTGATTATTCATGGATTTGAATAATATGTTCTCTCTAAGAATATCTAGGTCCGCCAGTGCAACTCTATGGTCAACTTTAAATAAAGGTTGCCCTGAAAGACCTAGAGATTCCTAGAGAGAACACTCTACTAGGCCTTTGTAGCTCCTCCAGCGCAGTTCTATGGTCAGTGTCTGTCGGACGTTGACCACAGAGTTGCGCTGGAGGACCTAGAGATCCCTAGAGAGGTGTCCTCTCGTGGTGCTTTTCTTATTGGCGGTTTTCCCATATTCACGGGGGTCTTGTGCCCCTAACCCTAGCGAATATGCAAGGGCAAGTGTACATTCAGCATCATGCACAAGAAAGAGAATTGTTTCAGCAAACCCACCCTGACTTTTTGCTTTGCAGCCTACATTGGCAATGCGGACATGATCCAGCCGGACCTGGCCCCGCTGCAGCCGAACCTGGATGACTTCATGGAGATCTCTGGTAGGATCAGGCTTATTCTGAGGTGATAAAAAGTTATGGAAGGTGTGGGGGATTGGTCATCTTGACCATGATCGTGGTGGAGCAAAGGGGAGAGAAACACGTTGAAACCAGTCTTAACGTTTGGACCACGGGTTCTGCCAAAGTTGCTTCCACACTTGGGAGCTTTGGCACACCTGCGGTGCTGCTTTGCGCATTTGTGTGTGCATACTGCGTGTGCTCAAGTCACTCACCAACTTATGGTGCCCCCGTGGATTTTATAGGGTTTTCTTACACAAGGTATCCTCAGAGGTGGTTTTGCTGGGTCCTTCCACCGAAAGGGAGCCTCCAGCACCTGATATTCCTCTCTGTTCTCCTATCCAACTCTGCTTAGCTTCCAGAATCAGATGGGATCTGGTGCCTTTAGGATATTTAGACCATTTCGGTCACGATACGTGTGTGTTTGTGTATGTCCCTTCAAGTTGCCTGTTGTCTTCTGGCAACCCCCCCGAATTTCATAAAGTTTTCTTAGGCAAAGAATGCTTTGCCATAGGTTTTGTTTTTGTGGGTTTTTCGGGCTCTGTGGCCATGTTCTAGAAGAGTTTATTCCCGAGACGTTTCGCCAGCATCTGTGGCTTTGGCATCTTCATCTCTGAAGATGCCGAAGCCACAGATGCTGGCGAAACGTCAGGAACAAACTCTTCTAGAACATGGCCACAGAGCCCGAAAATCCCAGAAAAAAAGTCCACAAAAGCCTTCGACTTCACAATACTTTGCCAGTTCCTTCCTCTGAAGGAGAGCCTGCAGCAGTGCAAGCCGAACGAAACGAAATAAAAATAAAAACCAGAGACACCCCAGAAGACTTTAATAGCGCACGATATTATCCAGTATAAGGCAGCAGAGAACAAAAGCTGTCTCCGAGAGCCCTCGAGGTGTTTAAAGGTATCGTTGTCCTGGTACGGAGGCAATGAATTTGGGACGTGAACCAGGACACCGGGCATCTTTTAATTCAAAGCACAAAAGCTTTTCAGGATGGGTGGAACGCTTTTCCGCTGGGTACTAAGTCCTAAGTGCTCTAAAACAAAGCCTAAATGGTCTAAAACAGACAACGGCAGTCTGTTTTCAGGTTGCGTTGTGTATCATATAGGACTGTGGAAAGATCGGAACTTGGAAAATACGGCAACGTGTTACCGGAAATTTAGCAACTGGGGAAGAGGGGCAGAAAGGAGAGGCGCATGTGTCTACGTGTGTGTGAGAGAAATAACAATAGTTGTTTACCGAGTGTGAGAGTAACTTTCATGGACTATAGCTCCCAGCATCCCCTGGTTGGGCTGTTTAGCAACTGGAAGAGAATGACAGGCTCGGTGTGTGTATATGTAAGGCGAGGGAAGAAAAAGAGTGTCGTTTCCAGAGTGTTGAAAAGTTATTTTTTTTTTAGACTATAGTTCCCAGAATCCCCTGGGACTGGCTCTTTGGCTATTGAGGGACACTGACATCAAGGCATGTGTGTGTGAAGGAAAAAGAGAAAAAGAGTAAGTGTTGCATCCAAAGCCTTTTTTGGGTCTTTGTTGTTGTTAAGTCCACTTTGGTCCGATCTGAATTAATGCAGCTTGACACAACTTTAACCACCATGGAGTCCTGGGATGTGTAGTTTGTTGCGGCACCGGTGTTCTCTGACAGAGCAGGCTAAATGTTCCACCAAACTACAAATCCCAGGATTTCATAGGACGGAGGCACGGTAGTTAAAGCGGTGTCAAAGCTGCATTATTTCTGCAGTGCGGGTGACAGCTTTGACATATGTCTGCCCTCTGAATCAGAACCCATCAATATCTCCCTGTTATCAACTTTAACTATTCACTTGAACGACCATTGCTTCATGCTATGGGATCCTGGGATTTGCAGTTTAGAATCCTCAGCCTAGTCAAACGGCAACTCCCAGGACGCCATTGCAAACCCTGCCAACATTTCACAGATGAAAATTGGGATTCTTCCAGCAAAGTTGGTCCAAGTTAATGAAGATAAACCCACAAGCTAGGAGAGGCTGTAGTGGTTTGCTTTTGCCCGAGCCTTCTGGGAAGGGCAAAAAAATATCTCTCTCCTCTTCCTCCTGCTGACTTGAATGCAAAACTCCTTTTGCAATTTGGACTCGGTTTGCAGCCAAAGGTCGAGGACGGAGGAGGAAAGTGGGAGGCCGAGAAAGAAACCAGGAGAGCCGAAAAAGTCGGACGGCAGAGGAATAATCAGAATTCGTCCTTGGCAAATTGGGGGCAGTCGGAGGGTATGCTGTAGGATGTGGTTTGAAAGCAGAAATGCCACAGTGGTTGTGGCGCCGCAATTGAAGAAGGATGTGGCCAAGCTGGAACGTGTCCAGAGGAAGGCGACCAAAATGGCGAAAGGCCTGGAAACCACCAAGCCCTATGAGGAGCATTATTTTAGGGAGCTGGATATGTTTGGCCTGGAGAAGAGAAGTTTAAGAGGGGACATGATAAGCCGTGTTTAAATAGCTGAAGAGAAGTCATCTTGAGGATGGACCAAGCTTGGGTTCTACTGCTCCAAAGACTAGGACTTGGAGCAATGGGTTCACAATGCAGGAAAAGAGATTGCACCTAAACATTAGGAAAAAAAAACATCCCAGCAGAGAAGGTAAAAGACCTTTTTGTAAAACTACAGATCCCAGGATACCATCGGATGGTGCCACAGCACTCCAAAGTGGCATAAAACTGCATTATTTTTACAAGGTAGATGCACGCTTGTGTCTGTACTCAAGCTGGAGGATCAGTTAATGTAATTTAAATTTAAAAAGAAAAATAAATGCAGTGACCATTAACCCTGAGCACTGTTTCCAGTGTAGGGGGAAAGAGGAGAGAATGGATCCCCGGGCAGGGAAGCATAGAAAGAAAAAGGTCTGCCTCTGAGCATGGGGAAAGTGCATTTCACCACAACCTGCTCCTATGTGGACTTCAGAGCTTTTCCAGCCTTCGCTCTTTCTCTGTCTGAACTCAAAGATTTGCTCTAACTTCAATAGAGTTTATCAGATGACGGAAATTGGAAGTATAATCCAATGGCAATCCGAATGCAATCATGGGGTTTCACGTTATTGCGTATTAAAGTATCTCACATAATTTCAGGCAAAAGGGAAGTCATTCCGAACGCAATCATGGGTTTTACGTTATTGCGAATTAAAGCATCTCACACAATTTCGGGCAATGGGGGGTCATTTTCGGGTAATGGGAAGTCATTCTGAACGCATTCCAAACGCAATGGGAATTCACGTACATTCGCTAAACTAGCAAATTCACGTGAGTTTGAATTGGCTCCAATTGGCTTCGATCGAAATAAAGAGAAATTCCTCCCGTCTGATAAAACAGCAAGTTCCAACCCTCCTGCGCAGTAAGATCCCAAACCCGCCGTGCGTATCGGACAACCGAAATGCACAACGCACGTTTTCGAAGCTCCCCTGCCTTCTTCGTCTTCCCAAAGGCTGGATGGAGATGGTGGTGGTGGTTGGGAGGGTTTCAGTTAGGGGCGAACCAGCCTCTCAGGGTTGGAAATGGCCTCCTGGCCATTCCCTTCCAGATCTGCGGGGTGGTTCTTTGCTACACGGAAAGCGAGCTACACGGGTCAGCCCTATGGAGAAGATGTTGCAACCGGGTGGGGGGTAAGGTCACCACCACACCTCCATCCCTGGCCCTCTCTCTGTGCCTGTTGTCAGTCAAAGGACGGAGGCTGCTTTGTGAATGAGGAACCAGCTACCACCCTCAGTCTGCCCTGCGAGGCTGGAGAAGAGAAGAAAAGAGAGCCGTCCTAAGCCAGATGGAGAAGGAGGTCCTGATGGCAGGACCAAGGCAGACCTTGGGGTTGGGGACCGACCACGGCTGGCCCTACGTCGCAGGTAGGAGAAGGTGGAGAGGGGACAGAAGGAAGCTCTTCTCCTAGTGCGGAGGTTCTCAACCTATGGGTCGCAACCCCTTTGGGGGTCAAACGACCCTTAGGATTACCTATGACATATTTCCGATTGTCTTAGGAACCGAGACACCACAGTTTTATGGCTGTGGGTCACCACAACATGAGAATCTGTATGAAAGGGTCACGGCATTAGGAAGGTTGACAGCCACTGTCCTAGTGCTTGGGCAGCTTCCTAGTGGGAAGGACGAAATAATAATAATATCATGATCACGACCACCATCGTCATCTTCATTTTGTTGTCGTTGTTGTGTGCTTTCCAACTTATGAAGGAGAACCTGTCCTTGGGTTTTCTTGGCACGTTGGCTGACAACAACAACAACGACGACAACATTTCTTCAGAGGGGGTTTGCCATTGCCATCCTCGGGGGATGAGAGAGTGTGACTCGGCCAAGGTTACCTATTGGGTTTCCGATGGCTGAGCAGGGAATCAAACCCTGATCTCCTGGTCCAACACTCAAACCGTAAACCACACTGGCTTAACAACAGCAACAACAACAACAGTAATACCAGAGCTTCCGAGAAAAGGAAACAATAGAGTTTATCAGACGATGGAAATTGGAAGTATAATCTAATGGCAATCTGAACACAATCGTGGGGTTTCACGTTATTGCGTATTAAAGTATCTCACGCAATTTTGGGCAAAAGGGAAGTCATTCCGAACGCAATCATGGGTTTTACGTTATTGCGAATTAAAGCATCTCACGCAAATTTGGGCAATCGGCAGTCATTTTCGGGTAATGGGAAGTCATTCTAAATGCATTCCAAACACAATTGGAATTCACGTAAATTCACGAAACTAGTGAATTCACGTGAATTCAAACTGGCTCCAATTGGCTCCATTCGAAATAAAGAGAAATTCCTCCCGTCTGATAAACTCCATAGGCGTTTCCAGTCTGTTCCAAAGAGACTGACAAAATGTCCAGAGAAAAGTGTCCAAGACAGGATCACATTAGCGCAATTTTTATAAGCGATGCCACTTGGAACATGTCTGGACGGGAGTTCAAATCTTTGATGGTCTGAAGATCCAGTCAGAATGATGATGCTGATGCTGATGCTGACAATATTATAGGTTGAATCTCCCTTATCCAAAATTCTTGGGACCAGAGGCAAGCCCCTGCCTACTTGGCTTTATTCTCTATTTTGTGCTGGAACAACAAGCAAAATAAACCCGAACTCTTAAACAATGTCCCCCATCTTGGTTTGGATTTGGATTTTTGTTTTGATTTTGGAATACAGTATCTATATTCGCATACATGTACATGATGAAGTGATCCAAGTCTGTACATAAAAATCATTCCTGTTCATTTTATACAGTATTTTGAATAACCCTCTCCATGGAACAAAGTTTGCGTACATTGAACCATCCAAAAGCAAAGGTGACTATCTCAGTCACCAATAAAAACGGTTTTGCTTTTTGGAGGATTTCGGATTTCGGAATCCCAGATAAGGGGGGGCTCCACCCGTATCATCTTCAATAATAATATTGTTGACATCTCAAAAAACGAGGATTCAAGTTGTCTTACAAGTGTAAGCAAGCTTAATACAACTGGTGCATGCAACTGATAAATGTTAAACGTCCACGAAGATGTTAATAATGTTGTTGTTTTTTTAATTAAATGTTATTAAGAAAAAATAAGAAGGGGGAAAGGTACTCTGCCTTGCAAAGGGCCGAGTCCTGCCTTCCTCTGAATCCCAGAGTTTAGCAATGAAGGAAACAGGCCAACCCGATTGGTCATAAGCCAAGAAGGAGAGCTGGTGTTGGTGTCTATGGATCTCAGTTTGGGTAAATTTGGGTCCGGGATAGCTTTGCTCAGAGGTGACCTGTTTTGTTGGTGTCCGGCTCCTGCACTCCTGTCCTCCACTGCTGTTGCTTGAATATGGAACTCCTCAGGTGCCGGACGATTGCCATTGAAAATGTCTGTTTCTAAGAAATAAGATTCCCAGATCCCATCTGACTTTGGAAGCCAAGCAGAGTTAGCGCTGGTTAGCGCTTGGACGGGAGACAGTGAATCTCAGGTGCTGGAGACTCGGTTTCAGAGACAAAACCACCTGTGAGAACTCCTTGCCTACGAAACTGTGAAATTCGTGGGATTGCAATAAGGTGATTTGAATATATGTACACACACATGGCACCAGGTGCCATCTGATCTTGGAAGCTAAGCAAGGTCAGCCCTGGTTGGTAACTGCATGGGAGGCTGCCAAAGAACCGTGGGTTTCGGAGGCTATATATCCAAGGAACCACCTCTGAGTCTTCCTTGCATAAGAAAACCCTATGACCGTTGCCATAAGTTGACAGGTGATTTGAACCCACGTACGCAATGGCTCCATCCCATGGAGATTTGCAGTTTGGTGTGACACCAGAGCTCTCTCTGACACCAAACTCCAAAGGCACTGAACCATGGCAGTGAAAGCGGTGTCGAACTGCATTGGTTCTGCAGTGTAGATGCAGCCTCCCAAGTGCCCTCCAAACTCTTTGCTGGGCTTCTGGAGCTTTCTGGATGCCCTGCAATGGTTGCGGGTTCGACAGCCACATACTGGCACGCAGCTTTCTGCGTACTGGTGTTCGGTTCACTTGAATTTGGGAGTTAAAATACAGACGTGTGTCCTGTCCACCCACCCCATGTCTCTCTCCTTTTTTTCAAAAAAGAAAGATCTTGGGCAACTGCTGACAAGGTTTGGCTGATGCAAGAGCTTTAGCGCATGACCTGAATGGAAACTGGGAAAGGCAGACGCTGGCCCCATTTTAAAAAATATTTATATCTTCTAGTGTCTGGTGCAATGTAGACTCGGATGCTGGAAAGTTGGGGGGAGAGATATAGAAATCTTTGCCCTGCACTGAGAAATAGAGAGTTTTTCTCATTTTTCACTCAATTTGGGCTGGATTTCTGCTCCGCTTGGTCAAATCGGATGACCGACGGCGCAACTAAAGCGACTTAGGAAGCCGTTGTTAAGGTGCGCCAGGGGCCCGACCATTTTAATCTGGCATCGTGTTCACGATCATCATCATCATCTTTTTTTTTTTAAATTAAAAATTTAATAATAAAATTCACACAGTACAAAAACATCCATAAACAAGTTACACAAATAAGTACGTAACATAAAATGACTTCCTTTCCCTTGTTTTGCACATTTACTTTAGACTCTCTTTCTTGACTCTCTATATTTTACCATGAAATCCTTGGATTTTTTTTGTGTTGTAGAATTTTCTACAAATAATACAGGTTAAACAATAATGAAATTTCATTTTTAATATATTCAATAGACATTGTTTTCTACCGTAATTGTTCCTTATTCATAGCTCCTTCACTTTCTTTCAGCACATTTTAAGACGATGTTAATGTTACATTGCTATACGTTCAGATCTTTCCCAAATTCATTCAACTTTATTCCGTTAGTACGATAACACTATTCCCCCCCATCTTTGTGTGAGAGAGATATTTATTCATTAATGACCAATCTTTATAACATTTACTGTTTCTTCCATCTCTCAGTCTAGATGTTAATTTGTCTGACTCCATTAAATCATATTACTTCAACACCGAACCATTTACATTAAGTTCGTCATCTTTTTTGACATCCTGCCCTTTCCCTGCGACTTGGACCCGACAGTTTGTTGTTGGGCCTTTGAGTCATTTCTGACTTGTAAAAAACCCTAAGGGGACCCCCATTATGGGGTTTTCTTGGCACGAATGCTTTGCCTTTGCCTTCCTTTGAGGCTGAAAGGATATGACTTGCCCAAGATCATTGGTTTCCATGTCCAAGCAAGGATTTGAACCCTGGTCTTCCCAGTGTCTTAGTCCAGAGGGATCTCTTTCTGTTTCTATGTGTGAGCGATAATAACATTACACTCATCCCTCCGTATTTGCGGATTTGATATTTGTGGATTTGATTATCCACGGATGTGATTCATATGTTCTCTCTAGGAATCTCTAGGTCCCTCCAGTGCAACTGTAGGGTCAACTTTAACTAAAAGTTGCACCGAAAGACCTAGGAGTTGATCAGACGACAGAAATTGGGAGCATAATCCAATGGCGGTCCAATGGGTTTTTCACGTTATTGGTTGGAAAACTACCACGCAATGGGAAGTCCTTCCAAACGCAACCGTGGGGTTTCACATTATTGCGTGAGAAACTATTACACGCAAATTTCGGCAATTTCGGGCAACGGGATGTCATTCCGAACGCGATGCGGCGTCGATACGCAATCACGTAAATGGGCTGAACTAGCGAATTCACTCATTTTTGAACTGGCCCCACTTTCATTTTTTTTCGAAATTGAGAAAAATTCCTCCCGTATGATAAACTCCCTAGAGATTCTTAGAGAGAAGACTCTTCTAGGCATTTGTAGCTCCTCCGGCGCAGCTCTATGGTCCGTGTCTGTCGGACGTTGACCACAGAGTTGCGCTGGAGGACCTAGAGATTCCTAGAGAGGTGTCCTCTCCGGTAAAAACACGGTGTTTTTGTTATTTGCGGTTTTTCCATATTCGCCGGGCCCCTAACCCTAACCAATATGAAGGGACAAGTGTATATCATAATGTTATATGATCTGAGCTCATCTAAACTAGACTAAGGATGGAAAGAATATTTGGAAATATATTCAAAACGTGGTCCAAAAAAACGTGTTTTTGGCTGCTGACGACAACAATCCTGTACTTCCAAGAAGCTTTACAGCCCAAGACTTATTCTATGCAAAATTTGCATGGGTTTGTTTTAAGCTGGGAGGGGAAAAAAAACACCCTTTTTTGCACAGAAAACATGATTTTTCTGTGCAGGGATTCCTGTTTGTGGGCATGCGCAGCCGTCCAACGTATATGGTGCCTAACCCATCACTGGCGCACTTCAGGCCCTATGAAGGGCAGCTTAGGAAACTGGGTATCTTTAGCCTGGAGAAGAGAAGGTTAAGAGGTGACATTATAGCCATATTTAAATATCTGAAGGGATGTCATATTGAGGAGGGAGCATCTTGTTTCTCGCTGCTCCAGGGAACAGGACACGGAGCGATGGATGCAAGCTACAGGAAAAGAGATTCCACCTCAACATTGGGAAGAACCTCCTGACAGAAGGAGCTGTTCGACAGTGAAATATTTCGCTGCCTCTGAGAGCAGTGGAGTCTCCTTCTTTGGAGGTTTTTAAGCAGAGGCTGGATGGCCATCTGTCCCAAAGAAGGCTTGTTTTTGGTGGGTTTTTTGGACTCTGTGGCCATGTCCCAGAAGAGTTTATTCCTGACGTTTCGCCGGCATCTGTGGCTTCGGCGTCTTCAGAGAATGTACCCCGCTCTCTTCCATGCCAGCGTTCTCTGAAGATGCCAAAGCCACAAATGCTGGCAAAACATCAGGAATAAACTCTTCTGGAACATGGCCACATAGTCCGAAAAACCCACACACAAAAAAACTATGGAAGCCTTCGACTTCCCAAGATTGTGTCTTCCTGCATGGCAGATGGGGGTTGGACTGGATAGCCCTTGGGGTCTCTTCCACGATTCTATGAAAGATATTGCAAAGTGGGTTTTCCCCCCGCTTCCTTATTTTTGGACCATTAAAGCCATCATACCCATATACACACCAGACACCCGACGAGGATGCAAATGAGCTGGGGTTTTGCAATGCCGAAGAGAAGTTGCAGCATCGGGAAAATGAGAACCTTTCTATAGACTTTTTTGGGTGTGTGTGTGTGTGTGTGTTTAGTGGGGGTAGGAAGCAGCGTGGGTTTGTTTGCAAGTAAAAAGGCCTTGCCATGCTCTCTTTGTGAAAGAGGAGGAGGGCTGGGGTTGTGTGTTGACGGGTTTCCAAAAGTCGGAAATGGCTAAGGGAGAACGAGAGTTGTGTCCGTATGTCGAGCTTTGCGTTGCAGAAGAGAAAAATACAACATGGGGATTATTTTTTGGTGGGGGGTCAGGAGATCCGGCTGCGTCTTGAGGGTGTTGTACAGTTTCTCCGAAACCAAGGTTGCCAAGAAGGAAGGGATCCGACGGCCGCAGGCACGGAAAGGGCCATCTCCAAAGCGGTCTCTTTTCTCTGTGGCAAATGCGTGGCTGCATCTGCACTGCCAAAACAATACGCTTTGACCCCACCGTGCAACCCATGCATCCCATGCATCATTCTCTTTCACAAAAGTCAGGATTGGGGTGTGAGGTTGAAGGCTTTCGCGGCCGGCATCCGTAGTTTTTTGTGGATTTTTCAAGCTCGGTGGCCATGTTCAAGAATAGTTTATTCCCAACGTTTCGCCAGCATCTGTGGCTGGCATCTTCTCCGAAGATGCCAGCCACAGATGCTGGCGAAACGTCGGGAATAAACTATTCTTGAACATGGCCACTGAGCTTGAAAAATCCACAAAAAACTAAGAATTGGGGTGTTTTATCAAAAACAAAACCAAAAAGCCACCTATAAAAAGCACCCCTCCACACGCAACGTTTTGATATTTAACATTGCATACATCCAACCCCCATTCTGTCCATGGATTCAACCAGCCACGGCTTCAAAATACTCCAAATATATATATAAATTCCCCAAGGCAAACCTTGGTTTTGCTGGTTTATATTAAGGGACGCCATTTGACTGTGCAAATCTATATAATGTGACTTGAACATCCACAGATTTTGGGACCCCATCAGATGCACCAAGGTCCCACTGCATTTCAGCTGTTGTTTATGTATATATTACTATCCATTTACATTCTTGGATTTGGAGTTTGTTGCTTCAATTGGCGCAGCTGGCAAGTACATTTTTCAAACCTTTTAATCCAGGATTTTCCTGGTTTCCGGGACACATGGCAAGCCTATGGATGCAGAACCTGTTGCTATGAAGGGCCAACTGTATCCTTTCCATCCCTAACCTAAAGTCATAAAGTCCATGTCAAATGAAATTACGAGGTTGTAAGCCTTGAGCACCGATCCATCTGAATGTAAGGCCGCTGCCTCTCTTGTCGTGGAAACTTCTCCAGTGGTGAGGTTGCGGTTTGCAAAGTTTCCATGCAAGACCCGAGGAAGAAAACAAGCTTGCGACGAGTGTGCGCGCCGTACCCGAAAGTGCCAGAGCAGCACTTTGCGCCGTCTGAGCCCGCGGAAGCGAGGGAAGGGTTGCGCCGCGAGGGCAGGAAGGGAGAGGAACCCATGGCCGGGTCACGGGGCTTGGCTTCGGGAAGGCCATGGGATGTGGTTAGCCGCAGGCCGCACGCAAGGCAAGCGCAAGGCCAGCGCAAAGGAGTGGGACCCCAAAGGGAAGAAACCACACCAAGGGCTTGGCCCATGCGGGCCTCTGGATTGGTGGCGAGGCTTAAGTTCGTATGTTCGGTGCTCAAAACATCACCCATGTTTGGAAATACAGTGGGCCCTTGGTATCCGCTGGGTTTGGTTCCATCAGTGGATTCTCAAGTCCCATTAAATACAATGGCACAGTAAACGGGTGTCCCTTATATATAACGGCAAAATCAAGGTCTGCTTTTTTGGAACATTTCCATGCTTGAATCCGTGGACAAAGGATCTGTGGATACGGAGGGCCAGCTGTTACGCTTTCCTTTTCGAGCCACGGATTGAAAATCCGTCCTGTTCAATATCTACAAGATTGCTAATAATAATAATAATAATAATAATAATAATAATAATAAACTATTTATATCCCGCCTCTCCATACAGATCGAAGCCGATTACAATACACTTCGATACCGCTTTTAATGCCCATGTCTCCATCCTATGGGATTCCGGGGATTTGTAGTTTCTTGTGGCACCAGTGCTCTTTGCCAGAGAAGGCTGAATAACTCCCCAAACTGCATATCCCAGAACTCCATAGCATTGAGCCATGGCAGTTAAAGTAGTTGCATTATTAATAGTCAATTATAATTATAATTATAATTATAATCAAGCTGCATTATTTCAGCAGTGCAGATCGGACCTAGGTCAACTCATTACACCAGATGACATTTTTAATGTTAACTCAGTTCAGTGAGTCTTGTCTACTCAGCTTGGGACTCAAAAATGATGCCAGTGGGACATTGAGTCTGCTCCGGGGTGTTAGTCCAAACTTTAAAGGACTCCAAAATAGGCACCACGGAGAGCTCCTTTAAAGTTCAGACTTAAACCCAGAGTGGATCTGCTGCCACCAGGGCCCACACTTTGGCATTTTGATTTCTTGATTTGGAGCGTTTGGTGCCAGCAACGCCACCCACCCTGCCCAGACGGACATCTCTTCTTCCCTTTATAGATTTCTTCTCCAGTCCTCGTCCGATGCCTGCTCAGACCCCCCTTGCCTACCAGGACCAAAACTGCTTTGGACCCATCCCAGAGCCGCTCTGCGTCGGCAGCAATAGCGGAGGCGGCCCTGGCACTGCCAACCTCCTCCCTGCCGCCAGTCCTGCGGACGCCTTGCTCCCGCCAGACCCTGCCAGCTCTCCTCGCCTGTCCAGCCCTCGTCCCCAGGTGTGTATCCACTCATACGGCCACCTGTTTTTCACATCCTAGGTGTGTGTTTGTGTGTGTGTTCTCAGTAGGGAAAGCTACAGCATGAATGGGGCGTGTTTGTCCATGTGTAAACCTGGTCTGCGTTCCAGTCTGAACTTCGCACATTGCATTGGAATTTAATTTTAGTACTGCTTAATATATATTTTGATTACATCTATTACTGTACATACTCATGTATATGTCTAGAAATTTAGGTCAAAAAACTGACCCAAAAAAACCTGAGTCGACTTATCCTCGGAGTACTGTATTTTAAGTCTTGTTTAAAAGACGGAACCATCACCTGATGAACAGCAAGAGTATAATCTGTCCTGGAAGCACTGACCCCACTTTACTCTCTCATCCATCCAGTCTTAAGAATAAGCACAAAGAGTTATGTTTGATGGACTTTTGGAAGTTCTTTGACATTGTTTTGCTTTGCGTCATCCTTTAGTTAAGCCGTCCTCAAACTGTGCCCTTTAAGAGATTTTGGACATCAGCTCCCAGAAGCTTCAGCTTCTGAGATTCTGAAGTCTAAAATCCCTTAAAGTGCACAGTTTGGGGACCGCTGCTTTAGATCCTTTGCTATATGCCCCTAAGTTTTACCCTCGACATATCCGCGGGTCATAGCCAAATCCATCATTTTGGCCCCCAAACCGGCCCTTGACTTATACCTGAGGTCGACTTATAGTCGACTATATACGGGTATATGATATTGCAGTGGTTTGTGTCTTTCTATCTGGATAACTTTTGGAACTGGGCTCTCCAGAGTCTCAAACCACTACACCATGCTGGCTCTTCGTATCCTTCCTTCTCTCCATGAACTCAAGAGCATAAACCTCTTTCCTCCCTCGAAGCTTCTAGTCCTTGGTGATGCAGGGATGCCTGACCTTTTCCTTTTCTCTCTTCCAGCTTCCGGGGAGCTGCTCAGCTCAGCTTGGTTCGCCGGGGGTCTTCCTCAGCCCTGACCTCCAACCGGCCCCTCTGCCCTCGACGTTGCCCAACAGCCTGGCACCGGGTCTCAGGCCCAAGCCCCCGCTGGCCTACGGCTTGCCTGGCAAGTGGCCATACCTGGATACTTATACCTCTTACTGCTCCGCCAGTGCCTCTCTGCCTACCTCCCCGCCACTTTTAGGGCAGGAGCCTGTGTGCCCCCGTTCTAAGCTTCACTACCCACCCTCTGCCCTCTTCTCCCGCTCGCCCCCTTCCAATCCCTGCTTCCCCCAAAACACGCCCGTCTATGAGCTGCCTTCTGGGTACCACCATCCTCCTTTCAGTGCCACCCACTTGCACCCAGGGATGCCAGGCGGACCAGTTTTGGGGATGGCCAGAGGGCAGCCGCAGCAGCCTGGCAGAGGCGACGAGAGGTCCAAGGCGAAGGGGGCAAGTGCCAAGGCCAAGAGATCCGGCAGACCTCCGGCAGGAAATCCATCCGTTGCTGTGCCCAACCCATGCCTTACACAACTGCTGACCACAGGTAGGACCCCAGAGAAACATTGGAGTTTATCATACAACAGAATTTGGGGTTATAAAGCAATGGCAATCCGAACGCAATCATGGGGTTTCACGTTATTGCGTATTAAAGTATCTCACGCAATTTCAGGCAAAAGGGAAGTCATTCCGAACGCAATCGTGGGTTTTACGTTATTGCGAATTAAAGCATCTCACGCAATTTCGGGCAATGGAGGGGTCATTTTCGGGTAATGGGAAGTCATTCTGAACGCATTCCGAACGCAATGGGAATTCACGTAAATTCGCGAAACGAGCGAATTCACGTGAATCCGAATTGGCTCCAGTTGGCTCCATTCGCAATAAAGAGAAATTCCTCCCGTCTGCTAAACTTCCAAGGCTCCTTCCCTGGGATACATAATGATTTTGTTCATTTTGCTCAAACTGGAAGTCCCAGAATTGCTTAGGAAGGGGCTTTAAAGAGCTATCGCTTGCGCGGTGCAGACACATTCTGGGCCTCTGCCTGGAAGCAGATCCCGAAGCTTTGTAACTCTGCTGATTTCTCACACTTTTCTCTTTTTGTTGCAGCTAAGCCAGAGCCCAACCTAGAGGCTCTACCCACTCCTCCTCCCAGCCAAACCTTGCTCCCCGCGGCACCTGAACCTCTGGTAAGAAATCAGAGATGGAAGGAGTGGAGAGGTTAAAAAGTTGGGGATTTCTTCTCTCTATCCCAAATGGAGTTGGAAGGGTTCCCTAAAGGCTATCTAATCCATCCTGATGCCAGTCAGGACATCTTGGGAAGGTGATGCCCAAGACTCGTCATTTCACGAGGGGCTGCAAGAAACATCAGAAATGACGTTTTCCGAGTTCTGCTTCCCATTCCTGACTTTGAAAAGAAAGACCAATTTAAAACAGTACAAATTGGAAACAATGCAAAGTAAACGGTTCTAAAAAAACAATGTTAAAAGTTTTATTTTTTAAAAAAAATTACGCAAAAAATATTTAAAGGTATCAAAAAGTACCCGTATATACTCGACTATAAGTCAACCTCATGTATAAACCGAGGACAGGTTTTGGGGCCAAAATTGTGAATTTTGATATGACCCATGGATAAGTCGAGGGTAAAACTTAGGGGCATGCAACAAAGGATGTAAAGAATGAAGGAAAATGTTCCCAAAGAATGCTGCTATTTTCCTATCCAAGCATTTAAAAAGGCCAGAAGCAGCAACGCAGCGGGGAGAATAGAGGAGGCTGCTGCTTCTTTTAGGTTCTTCTGGGATGGACTAAGCTCTTACTTTTTGCAATTCTACCCAGAGAAGGAGATGGATCCTATTTTGAATTAAGATACAGCACTTGCATTGACCCGTGGATAAGTCGACCCAGGTTTTTGTGGTCAATTTTTTGACTCAAATTTCTAGACTTATACATGAGTATATAGTACGTACAAACCTTGACGTCTGTATTGCACAGCCTTTAGGGGCTCGATCCTCGTCAGTTTGAAGCGGCACAAAAATGTTACTGTCAGGAGGTTCTTTCTAATGTTTTCTGTGGTCCAAAACTGAAATAAAATTCCAGAATCCTGACATTAACCGTCTTGTGTTTGAAAGCTTGGCTGGTACATCTGCCATAAAACCAGAGGTGCTACGGTGCTGATGCCATGCCTTTCTCCTCTCCCTTTTCCGCAGCAAAACATGTTTTGTGAAGAACCCATTGGCTACTTGCCCCGGATGAGCCAGCCAAGCCCTCGACTCTCCCCGACCTCCAGCCCTTCTCCATCTATCCCTGCAGCACCCTCGACTGGAGCCTTGCTGGTCCCCAAGACGGAGCGCCTCTCCCCAATCCCGGTCTGCGGTGAGCATCCGTATCACGACTTAGGCTAAGCTGTCGCTTTGGCTTCTGCGTTGTGTCGGCACTCAGCGCATGCTCAGAGACAATGCATAACAACCATGTCTTCTTCATCCCCCTCCATCCAGCCAGTACCCGGAGGAGGTCAGGACAGGGATCTCCGGTCTCCATGGAGGGGATGATTTTACCTTCCCAATACTCAAGCGCCCGGAGTAGGACCGAGCCAAACAAGGTAAGGATAGAAAAGAGAGGAAGGTATATTAATAGGAAGCAGCATGTGAGCCGGTGTGGTGCAATGGTTTGAGCATTGGCCGAGGAGACCAGGGTTCAAATCCCCGCTTGGCCATGGAAACCCATCTGACTTGATGGCACAGAACAACAACAAGTTAGAGACTGGAGAGAACTGAGTTCTAATCCTCACTTAGATACTAAGTCCTCTTGGGTCGGTCTCAGCCTGCTTGCCCTCCGAGGATTTATGGAAAATAGAAGAGACTTGGCACCAAAAAGACCCTTCCTCTCCCACAGACCGAAAGCCGCCGCATCACTCACATTTCTGCCGAGCAGAAGCGCCGGTTCAACATCAAGCTGGGTTTCGACATGCTGCACAGTTTGGTGAGCACTCTCAGTGCCCAGCCCAGCCTCAAGGTGAGTAATAATAATAATGATAATGATAATAATAATGATAATTTATATCCCGCCTTTTCCCGAAGGATCAAGACAGGTTCAATAAAATACTGGAGTAGGGCAGGAGAAAGCAATGGCTCCTCTTCGTCTTGGAGAGAAGCAACTAGTGGAGTGCCACAGAGTTCTATCTTTCCATTGGCAAACCTGAAATTGGATATTGGCATACCTGTAAAGCCGCTTTAGGAGCCCCTTTGAAACAGGTAGCTAAGGTTGAAACAACGAACAACGCACTTTCTTCACCTCTGCAGGTGAGCAAAGCCACCACGCTGCAGAAGACGGCAGAATACATCTGCAAGCTGCAGCAAGAGCGAGCGGCCCTGCAGGACGAGGCCCAGCGCCTGCGGGATCAGATCGAGGAACTGAACGCCGCCATCAAGTAGGGGAGCCCGGACTTTCCCCGAGCGCCCTTCTTCCGCTGTCCCCTCCACGCAATCTCAACTTATCTCCCTTCTTCTTCTCCCCCCTGCCCTAGTCTGTGCCAGCAGCAGTTGCCTGCCACCGGGGTGCCCATCACCCGCCAGCGCTTCGACCAGATGCGGGACATGTTTGACGAATACGTCCGCTCCTGCACCTTGCAGAACTGGAAGTTCTGGGTTGTATCCTTTGTGGCAATGCTGAATCTAAGATCCTGTCTATTCGAGGAAGTAGGGTCAACCTGGTTAGTGCCAACGAATACCAAGTGCTGTAGGCTACATTTCAGAGGAAGGGACTGGCAAAACCACCTCTGAGGATTCCCGGCCCAAGCAAACCGTAGGAAATTCATGGGGTCGCCATAAAGGCACATATACATGCACACGTGGCCAAAAAACCTTAAAGGCACCCAATGCTGCCTGACCTTAGAAGCTAAGCATGCTCATCCCTGGTTTGTACTTGGATGAAAGATCACAAAGGCCAGGTGCCGTAGGCTCGATTTCAGAGGAAGGAACTGGAGAAACCACTTCTTAGGATTCCTTAGGAAATCCCTATAAGTCGCCAGGAGACTTGAAGGTACACACAGACACACACAAATTTCCCTTGTCTACCTTGGAGAGGTAAGTGGGTGAATCCGCTCTAAAGGAATTCTCCAAGATGCTGATCCCTGTCCCTAAACCACTTCAGCGCCTTGGAGCATTCTTCGAAAGCCATCCTTGGAGAAGCCTCCTTGTCCCAATGATCTGAAAAAACGTACCTAGTTTGGGGTCGCAGTATTCGCAAGACTTTTGGCACCGAGGAAGGAGTTTTCCGTAGAAGCTAGAGAGGAAATGAGAAAGAGCTGAGCGGAGGGAATCCCAGGTCTGAGACACAGGTGGTGAACGGAGTTTTTTCCCCCTTAGCGTCTCTTCCTTTGCCAGTTCAGCATCATCATGCGCCCGCTCTTTGAGTCCTTCAATGGGATGGTGTCCACCACCAGCATCGAGAGCCTCAGTCAGACGTCCCTGGCTTGGTTGGATCAATACTGTTCGCTCCCGGCTCTGCGACCCAGTGAGTACCTCTTCTCCTCCTTGGCTACTATAAGGTGGTTTTGCTTTGGCTTTATCCCCACAGTATAGCATAGAGATCCTCGGAAAACGTGGAAAAGCGACCTCTATGTTTGGTTGGACTCCAGTTCACAGACTCCACCAGCCAATGGGAAGATTTGCAGTCCCAAAGACGGAGATGGCTGGGGAATTTATGGGAGCTGGAGTCCAATTGGTGTCCCGTGTGCGAAACGTAGGACCAAGTTAAACCAGAGACGTTTCGACGCTAAACGAAGCGTGGGGGAAAATGTGGCAGCGAGTGGCGAGGAGTCCAATAAAACCCGGGAGGCTGCCACTTGTGCTTTAAAAGGTTTCCATGTTTCAGTTTGTCCATATATGTTTCCGAAAATGAGACTTGAATCTCAGTATGCGAATGGTTTCTTTTGAGAGGCGCACATCCCAGAAATGGCAGACTTGCATGTGTCAACTCAGTGCCTGGACATTTCCCCTTTTGGACTACAACTCTCCAAGGTACAATGGTTGCAGCATTTTGGAAAGCCCCGCTAAAGCTAGAGAAACCCTGAGAATAGATCCATTGGCCCGCTCACATTGGACTTCGCACTTGCCACTGGTGCTTCCTTTCCCCCAAAATTCAACTAGCACCCCCTTTTTCTCCTTCAGCCCTCTGCCAGAGTCATAAACCCCCAAAAGTAAAGTTTCAAAACTTGGTGCCAGCCAGCAATACCTTCTGCTCCAGCTCCGTTTTCTTTAATACTTTCCTAGGGCAGCATCTGCACTGCAGAATTGATGCAGCTTGACGCTGCTTTAACTGCCATGGCTGGGTTTTGTAGTTTTGTGTGAGAGAGTTAGCCTTCTGTCGGAGAGCTCCGGTGCCACAACAAACTACGCTTGTCCCACCTTATTTGCAATGGTTAGGGGCACAAAGACCCCCGTGAAGATGGAAAAACTGCAAATAACAAAAACACAATGTTTTTACCCGAGGGGACACCTCTCTAGGGATCTCTAGGTCCTCCAGGGCAACTCTGTGGTCAACGTTCGACAGACACAGACCACAGAACGGCGTTGGAAGAGCTACAAAGGCCTAGTAGAGTCTTCTCTCTAGGAATATCTAGGGAGTTTATCAGACGTTGGAAATTGGAAGTATAATCCAATGGCCATCCGAACGCAATCATGGGGTTTCACGTTATTGCGTATTAAAGCATCTCACGCAATTTCGGGCAAAAGGGAAGTCATTCCGAACGCAATCATGGGTTTTACGTTATTTCGTATTAAAGCATCTCACGCAATTTCGGGCAATGGGAGGGCCATTTTCGGGTAATGGGAAGTCATTCTGAACGCATTCCGAACGCAATTGGAATTCACGTGAATTCGAATTGGCTCCAGTTGGCTCCATTCGAAATAAAGAGAAATTCCTCCCATCCGATAAACTCCATAGTCTTTCAGTGCAACTTTTGGTGAAAGTTGACCACAGAGTTGCACTGGAGGAGCGAGATATTCCTAGAGAGAACATATTAATCCAATCCGCGAACGATCAAATCCGCAAATATGGAGGGATGAGTGTACAACTCCCCGGATTCTGTACCATGGAGCCATGGCAGTTAAAGCGGCATTAATCCTTCAGTGCAGATGCAACTAAGACATTTCTGTTTTCGTCTCCGCAGCGGTCCTGAGCTCCCTCCGCCAGCTGAGCGTCTCCACGTCCATCTTGACCAACCCGGCGGGCATCCCAGAACAGGCCGCCCAAGCGGTGATGGGCACGGCGCCCCACAATGGCTCCTCCTAGCCAAAAAAGGAAGCCCACCCGGCAGGGCAGAAGTGCGAATCGCAGCAAGAAGAGGGATGGCTTATTCCAAAAAACCATGGAAGAGGATTCAGAGTTGCCTTGGAGGAGGCTTCCTCATCTCTGCAGCTCCTCTTATTGCCTGCCTTCCCCTGATTTTCTCAAAAGGGAGCCTTCCTCGTTGCCAAGCCTTTTGCAAAGCGGACGGATCTTCGTTGTACTTTCAAGGCATCGCTATATATATATATATATACGACCATCGTAGCAAACTCTCTTCGTCTTGACTCAAGCCGATGCGGCCGAAATAATCGCAAAAGCCATCAGAACTGGCCGAGGCAATCGATTTTCCCTTTGCTAAGACCCTCCGTTCCAGTCATTTGTATAAATCTTGCCCAAAGTCGGCTCGCATCCGGCTAGGGACACGAACCCGCGTCTTGTCTCCCTTCGGGCCCAGTTTGCAGCTCGACTCCGTTTCGGGAACGTTTGGCCAGAGACGGGCCTCGTTCCCGATGGGATATCCCATCGCGCCTTGCTTTTTTCCCCTCGCTTTGTTGTACGTTTAGGTCAGCCGGTTATATTTCCTTTTCAATGAAGCAGCGGTACGTCACAAAGTGCTGGCACTCTTTGTACAAAGCCTACCCCCAGCTATACATTTGAGGGAAAAAAACCCCTAAATGTCCCATTCCGCGCCAACGACAAACCCGCTCTAGTAATTTTCCATGGATTTTCGGGGCTATATGGCTGTGTTCGGGAAGGTGCATTTCGCATTGGCATGGAAGTGAGTGGGGTATATATACACCTTTGGGACTGTTGGTTGGGAGGAAGAGGTTCGCATGTTAATGGTGGGAATAAATCCTTCCCGAACATGGCCACGTAGCCCGAAAGCCCCACTAAGGACCTTATCAGACGGGAGGGATTTCTCTTTATTGCGAATGGAGCCAATTCGAAGTCACATGAATTCGCTAGTTTAGCGAATTCATGTGAATTCCCATTGCGTTCCGAATGAGTTCAGAATGACTTCCCGTTAGCCGAAAATGACTAACCGTTGCCCGAAATTGCGTGAGACGCTTTAATACGCAATAACGTAAAACCCACGATTGCGTTCGGAACGACGTCCCTTTTGCCCGAAATTGCGTGAGATGCTTTAATCCGCAATAACGGGAAACCCCACGATTGCGTTCGGATTGCCGTTGGATTATACTCCCAATTTCCGTCGTCTGAAGAGCTGCCGGTTATCTTTCAGAGGAAGGCAATGGCAAGTTGTTACCCCAAATGCTGGGCTCCCAGGAAAATTTTAAAAAATATATATTTTAGGGGATTGTTATTCGCTCGATGTGTTTTGGCCGGGGGCAACGGACGGCTTTGGGATCGCAACCCTACGTATAACGGTTCCTTCCAAAGGACACGGTCTTCCTGGCTCAAGAAAACCCCAAGAAATTTGTTGTGAACAAGGCACTTGGAAGCATGCACAGACACATATTATGATGCTCAAAGCGTCACCCATCCACCGCCATACAAATGGGTACGGGGTTTTGGCAGATACAGCCGCGTTCGCCTGTAGGATCGATACGCAAAGAGACCTTGCAGCACCGTTGAGACTCACTGAAAGAAAGACGTTGGCAGCCTGAGCTTTCCTAGACTTCGGTCTACTTCCTCGGATGCAATAATAAGTGGAGAGATCTTGTAGCACCTCTGAGACTCACCGAAAGAAAGAAGTTGGCAGCATGAGCTTTCCTAGACTTAAATCTACTTCCTCAGATGCATTTGGGAGAAGACTGAAGTCTAGGGAAGCTCATGCTGCCAACTTCTTCCTTTCGGTGAGTCTCAAAGGTGCTGCAAGATCTCTCTACAGACGATTTTACTCGTAGGTTTCGGCATTTCCATTATGGTTTCTTGAAGTCCTCGTTGCAACCAAAGGCCGTTTCAGCAATTGAGGCAAAAGCCATTCCTTGGTAGCCGAAAATGGGACACGGAAGCCGGGCTTTGGAGAACTATAACTCCCCAAAATAGCCATTAAAAACATTGGGAAAAGGCTTGCTTTTGAAGCCCCTCGTAACCGTTCTGGTCAAGTACAGTAACATCCAAAAGCCACCAAACAGTGGATGACCAAAACACACACAATATATATATATATATATATATATATATAGGCTGGATATAAATAGATAGATAGATAGATAGATGTAAATTAAAAAAAATAAAAGTCTGGAAATATAGATAGATAGATATGATAAATCTGGAGATATAGATAGATAGATAGATAGATATGATAAAAAAGGCTAGCTATATTTGATAAAAGGCTAGATAGATAGATAGATAGATAAAAGATAGATAGATGTAAATAAAAAAAGGCTGGAAAGATAGATAGATAGATATGATAAATCTGAAGATATAGATAGATATGATAAAAAGGCTAATTATATTTAATAAAAGGCTAGATAGATAGATAAAAGGCAATAGATAGATAGATGTAAATAAAAAAATAAAAGGCTGGAAATATAGATAGATAGCTATGATAAATCTGGAGATATAGATAGATAGATATGATAAAAGGCTGGAGATAGATAGATATGATAAAAAAAGGCTAACTGTATTTAATAAAAGTCTATATAGATAGATAGATAGATAAAAGGCGATAGATAGATAGATAGATAGATGTAAATAAAAAAATAAAAGGCTGGAAATATAGATAGATAGATATGATAAATCTGGAGATATAGATAGATAGATAGATAGATATGATAAAAAAGGCTAGCTATATTTGATAAAAGGCTGTATATATAGATAAAGGACTATAGATAGATAGATAGATAGATAGATAAAAGGCCAGCTCTCTCTCTCTCTCTCTCTCTCTCTCTCTATATATATATATATATGATAAAAGGCTAGCTATATATATATAAAGATAAAAGGCTATATATATATATATATAAAGACAAAAGGCGATAGATAGATAGAAGGCCAGCTATATATATATATATAGACAAAAGGCTGTATATAGATAGAAGGATATATATGTAAAGAGAAAAGGCTATATATATATATATATATATGAAAAAGGCTATACAGTATAAAGATAAAAGGCTATCTATATATATGTTTATGATAAAAGGCAAAGGTAAAAGGCTAGGAATCTATCTATCTATCTATCTATCAGGCTGAATATATATATATGACAAAAAGTTGTGTGTGTGTATATATATATATATATATGATAAAAGGCTGGAGATATATACTATATATATATATATATATGTATATATGGCTGGAGAGAGAGAGAGAGCGCCTTTTATTTTTATTTTTATCTCTCTCTCTCTCTCTCTCACAGACAGTTTTAGTATGGAATTCTGGGACTTGTAGTTCCCCTTTAAACAACCCCACCAATCCCGTCCAAGGACGCCACGGAAGACCCACCCCTTTTAACCTCCCCGTTCCCTTATTGGCCGAGGCGCCCGTCCATCACCTCCCCCCTCCTCCCCCTTCGAGGCCGCCTTTCCCTATTGGCCGTTGTGACGTCACTCCCTCACCCCCCTCTCCCTCTGTAACACCCCTTCCCTGGCTTCCGAGAAGAACCCTCCCTCTTCATTCCCATTGGCTGAGCCGTACGTCCGTTTAGGGACGGACCAATAGCGTCTCGGAGTTGGGCTCCTTCTAAACCAGGAAGCGGGCTCCTATTGGCCGCTTCGAGTAAGGGCATGAAGTCGGATGGGGCAACACAAAATGGCGGAGGTCAGAGTACCAGAGTCCTGAAATGAGGCTTTAGGACTCTCTATATGGCTTTTCCTGGGGCCTTGAGGAAGGCCTCCCATCCCTTTGGGGCCAGGGCTCCTTGGCCAGCCTTGGGCCTCCATTGGGGGCCTGGGGGGCTCTCTAGGGCCAGCCAGGGAGGCCCAGGGACCCCAGAGAGCGGCCGCCCGGCTTCCCCAAGGGGCCTCTATGAGATCCTGGGGGTCTCCCCTTCAGCCACCCAGGCCCAGATCAAGACCGCTTACTACAAGCAATCCTTCCTCTATCATCCCGACCGCAACGCCGGGAGCGAGGAGGCCGCCCGCCATTTCACCCGCCTCAACCAGGCCTACCTGGTCCTGGGCAGCGTCAGCCTACGCAAGAAGTACGACCGGGGGCTCCTCAGCCACGAGGACCTACGCGGCGGCGCCAAGGAGGAAAAAGGGGACCGGACCCCTCCGCCGAGGCGGACCCAGACCTTCAGCGCCGGCCAGGCCCCCGCCAAGCCCGTCTTCGACTTCGACGCCTTCTACCGGGCGCATTACGGGGAGCAGCTGGAGCGGGAGCGGTTCCTGAGGGAGCGGCGGAGGGAGCGCCGGCACCGCGAGGAGGAGGCGGAGAAGAGGTGGCAGATGGACGGCCTGCGCGAGCTGGGGGTCGCCGTCCTCTTCGCCGCCGCCGTGGCCCTCCTCCTGAGCCTCAAGTGAGGGAGGGAAGAGGAGACGGCGGCGCCGGATGTTTGGGGGTCGCCGTGCTCTTCGTCTCGGCCATGGCCCTCCTCTTGAGCCTCAAGTGAGGAAGAAAAGAGATGACAGCATTGCCAAATGTTTGGGGGTCGCCGTCTTCTTCGTCTCCACCTTGAGCCTCAAGTGAGGAAGAAAAGAGAAGACGGCGTTGCCAGATGTTTTGGGGTCATCGTGTTCTTCACTGCCGCCATGGCCCTCCTCTTGAGCCTCAAGTGAGGAACGAAAGAGGAGACGGCGTTGCCGAATGTTTGGGGGGTCGCTGTCCTCTTCGTCGCCACCATGGCTCTCCTCCTGAGCCTCAAGTGAGGAAGAAAAGAGGAGAAGGCGTTCCTGGATGTTTGAAGATCACAGTCCTCTTAGTCGCCGCTATGGCCCTCATCCTGAGGCTCAAGTGAGGAAGAAAAGAGAAGACAGCATTGCCCAATGTTTGGGGGGTGCCATCTTCTTCGCCGCTGCCGTGGCCCTCCTCTTGAAATTCAAGTGAGGAAGAAAAGAGAAGATGGCATTCCCAGATGTTTGGTGGTCGCCGTCTTCTTCGCCACCACCATGGCCCTCCTCTTGAGCCTCAAGTGAGAAAGAAAGAAGGAGAAGACGGCATTACCAGATGTTTTTGGGGTTGCTGTCCTCTTCATCACCGCCATGGCTCTCCTCCTGAGCCTCAAGTGAGGAAGAAAAGAGAAGACAGCATTGCCAGATGTTTGGTGGTCACCGTCTTCTTCGTCTCCACCATGGCCCTCCTCTTGAACCTCAAGTGAGAAAGAAAGAAGGAGAAGACAGCATTATCAGATATTTGGGGGTCACCTTCCTCTTCATCACCGCCATGGCCCTCATCTTGAGCCTCAAGTGAGGAAGAAAAGAGAAGACAGCGTTGCCAAATGTTTGGGGGTCACCATCTTTGCCGCCGCCGCCGCCATGGCCCTCCTCTTGAGCTTCAAGTGAGGGATAAAGAAGGAGAAGACGGCATTAACAGATGTTTGGGACTCATCATTCTCTTCGTCGCCGCCATGGCCCTCATCTTGAGCCTCAAGTGAGAGATAAGGAGAAGACGGTGTTTCCAGATGTTTGGGGGTCGCCGTCCTCTTCGTTGCCGCCATGGACCTCCTCCTGAACCTCAACGGAGAAAGAAGGAGAAGACGGTTTTACCAGATATCTCCCTCTTGCCCCAGAAGCCTTGGACCAGCCATAGCACTGAGAGGAACTCTCTCTCTCTCTCTCATTCACAGTCTCCAGGACCTCTCTCTAAATGGCTGCTGCCCCAACTAGGGGCATATGGGGTGGTCTCCGTGTGCCCCGTAGGCATTGCCTGTGCTTATCGATCCCTCACAGGACGCAACTCACAACTTAGGAAATATTCTGAAGGTTGGCTCCAATTGAAAGCCTCCAGGTGTCGGTTCCGATTAAAAAGGAAACAAAACAGACTTCACTTTGCCTTAATTCCCCTTGTCTTGCCATCCTTTACTGTTTTGCCTTGGATTTGGGTTGCCTCACCTGTTTTGTTTGCGGGGAGGTTTGAATGGGTTTCTATACCTAATTGCACTTTGAGAAGCGAATGATAGCCCGAAAAACCCACAAAAAAAACCAAACACCACCAAATGAGATTTGTCACTGTTTGGGCTGAGCCTGGTGCTTTGGTCAGCCGACTGCCACAGCTGTAAGCTTGGAAAGTCTCCCTTTATCTGTGTCCGTTTCTAAGCTGAGAGTGGGATGGCAGTGATTTCGGGGTGCTCTTTTTTCTTCTTAAACAGATGAAGTTATCTGCCTTTATCCAGGTCGGTTAGCTTTGTCCTCGAGGCCGGTTCCTGTGTGTTTGGGCCTGGCGTACAAAAATGCAGAATTTGGATGCAGTTTACAAATTTGTGAAGTCGAAGGCTTTCACGGCCAGCATCCGTAATTTTTTTGTGGGTTTTTGGGGGGGCTATGTGGCCATGTTCTAGAAGAGTTTATTCCTGACGTTTCACCAGCATCTGTGGCTTTGGCATCCTCAGAGAATTCAGAGAAGATGCCAAAGCCACAGATGCTGGTGAAACATTGGGAATAAACTCTTCTAGAACATGGTCACAGAGCCTGAAAAACCCACAAAAATTATCTACAAATTGTTCACTATTTATGATGGGTAACAATGACTGTCCAGATGATTTTGACCTACAGCTCCCAGCAGCCCCAGAAGCTCATGGTAGTGAGGAATGATGGGAGCTGTGGTCCAAAATTACTTGGAGGGCTACATATTTCCCAAATGCAACAGAAGAGATATGACTTCTTAGCTGCTGAGTTTGGGGGGGCAATGTCCAAGAAAGCTGTTTCAGGAGTTGCCCTCTCCAGAGATTTCTTTTATGGGATAATTTACTGCTGATTTTGCCCGCAGGGATCTTGGGCTCTGGAATGTAAATCGAGGGAGTGCGATGCTTTAATCTGTGTGGGTACCAGGGGTTTAAAGAAATAATGTATATGAGCTTTATTTTTAATTTATAAAGACACGTGGAATGAGGTTAGACCTGTCTCCTCGTCCTTCAGCGTTGGGGATGCTTGACTCTTAACGGTGTGGAGCATTGGGTTTACGTTCTCATTGGGGACAAGTTCATTTTTTTATTTCCGACAAAGGTAAAAATCCTCATTTGTTAATGGTAATCTGTAAGCCCTCCATTTTCTTTTATAACAAACAATTGTAGCATTTAATCTTACTTTGGACTCTTTCATATGAGGCTAAATTGGAAGTATAATTTAAGGTCAATTCGAATGCAATCATGGGTTTTACGTTATTGTGAATTAACTCTTCGCACGCAAATTTGGGCAAGAGGGAAGCCAATTCGAATGCAATCATGGGTTTTACGTTATTGCGAATTAAAGCTTTGCATGCAAATTCGGGCAGGAGGGGGTTATTTTCAGGTAATGGGAAGTAATTCCGAACGGAGCAGGGGTTCTTCCGAACGGAGCAGGGGTTCATGTAAATTCGCTAAACTAGCGAATTTACATGAATCCGCATTGGCTCCATTCGAAGTTGGGAGAAATTCCTCCCGTTTGAAAGAGTGGTGAGACTGCTATGACTGTATCCTAAGGAATCTTGAGATTTGTAGTTTTATAGTCGAGAATTCCCTACCGGAGCACGGTGGTGGCTCACCAAACTACAGATCCAGAGATTTCATGAGCAGTTCTGTAGCCATGGCAGTTAAAACGTGGCGCCAAAGTGCTATAACCGTGTTGTTTGAAATGGATGTCCGAGGCCGCGTTCTGCTAGATGCAGCCCCTAAAAAAGGTGCCGATCCCATTCTTCTTTCTCTGGCTTTCATTCCCACCAACCACACTTTGAACTGATCCCTCGCACTCTTTTCTCTCCTTCCTTTCACTTCCATTCTCTGATTCTGTCTACTATATATACTCATGTATAAGTCTAGGAATTTAGGTTAAAAAATTGACCCAGAAAACCTGAGTCGACTTATCCACGCTTCAGTGTAAGTACTGTATCTCAACTCTAATTTAAAAGAAGGAACCATCCCCTGAAAAGCAAAAGTATAAAGTGTCCTGGAAGCACTGACTCTCTTTTCTCTCTCATCCATCCAATCTTAAGAGTAAGCACAAAGTTTTATGGCTGCTGGAATTTTGTACGTTCTTTGACACTGTTTTGTTTTGCTTCATCCTTTGTTACATGCCCCTAAGTTTTACCCTCAATTTATCCACGCGTCATAGCAAAATGCATAATTTTGGTCCTAAAACTCACCCTTGACTTATACACATGGTCAACTTATAGTCAAATATATACAGTAGTTTAGGCTTTTCCTCTTCCCTCCCTCCTTTCCTTTATTTCAGTTCACACCACAAGCCTAAAAGCAGGCCAAGAACTTGCACTTCTCTGCCTCTGGCAGCCCAGGACACAAACCTGGCATTTCTCTTTCTCCTCAAGAGCTGAGTCCAGAGCAAAGATGGGCAACTCTCTTTTTGGTGGGCTGCACTTGGCACCCCCCACTGCGCTGCCATTGCAAAAATAACCAACCTAAGCCCTGCAGTTTAAGAAGGTTATTGACAAAACTGTAGTATATCCAAAGAAGACCAACCAAGATGGTCAAAAGGTCTGGAAGCAAAGCCCTATGAGGAGTGATTTCCGGAGCTGGGTACGTTTAGCTGGGTGAAGAGAAGGCACAGAAGTGACACGATAGCCGTCTTTATCCAAAGATGTAGAAGATAGTGTGAGCTTGCTTTCTGCCACTCTAGAGTCCAGTGGATTCAAATTGCAAAGAAAAGTGATCCTACCTAAACACTAGGAACACAGAATCATAAAATAGAATAACAGAATCACAGAGTTGGAAGAGACCTCAAAGGCCATGAAGTTATTTAGAAGTTATTTAGAAGGCAAAGAGAGGCCAGGGGTGCTTGTTGTTGTTGTTGTTGTTGTTGTGCACCTTCAAGTAATTTCTGGCTTATGACAACCCTAAGGTGACCCTATCACAGGGTTTTCTTGGCAAGTTTTCATCAGAAGCTTTTTGCTCTTGCCTTCCTCCGAGGCTCAGAGACGGTGGGTTTCCATGGCCAAGTGGGGATTTGAACCCGTGTCCTAGTCCAACGCTCCAACCGTTACACCACAGTGGCTCTCTGAAGGTGTTGCAAAGGGACAAACGTGGGCAAGGGCGATCTCGCGTACACAATTTGCCTTCCACCAAATTCGACTTTGTTGAGAAAGGGCTTCCTCTAACTCAGCGCTTCTCAACCTGTGGGTCGCAACCCCTTTGTGGGTCGAACGACCCTTTCACGGGGGTCGCCTAAGACCACCGGAAAACACATATTTCCGATGGTCTTAGGAACCGAGACCATCGGTTGGTATTAAAGGAGGTTGAGAACCACTGCCCTAACTGGTGAGTTTTTGTAGGACGAACTGGAAAGATGGAAGAGAAAGGGAAGCGGCTCCTTCTTCCTTCCATCCATCCTTCCTTCCTTCCCATCATTCTTTGAAAAGCTGAAGTCAGAAAAGGGGAGAAAATGGGGGAAGAGAAAACGCCCCAAGCTGTGGTTGGTCCGGCTTAGGAACTCCTCCTGTGTTGAAATCTTCCTTTGTTTTCAGGCTCTTGGCTGCCGTTCCCGAATCCGGACTGCAGAGGGACGCCTTGCCCTGTTCTACGGGCGTCTGATGAAATCACTCCTTGGATTTGCAGTCAGGAAGGACACACAGAACGGGATTGTTTGTTCTAGTATGCTCTTGGCCTACCTGCGTTCAGGACAAGAGCAGGGGGGGAACGCCCGCTAGCGGTTGGAAAACAAGCGTCTGCTTCGGTTACGGCTGGCACGGAGCCGCCGGCTGGAAAACGGCAGCGGTAGGGCCAGAGATAGGCAACACCGGTGGGTCTGGCGTAGGCACGTTTCCGCTCCGGGACCTTAGAAGGACCACGGAGACGGCCAAAAATAAATTAAAAAGCGTGGCCAAGAAACCCCCCAGAAATGTTCAGAGCTTTACTTTTGTATATAACAAACATCCCGTTTCAAATATAAGTGCTAAGGTGACTTGGCACCACACCAAGGGAAGCGACCCATCCGCTTTGGCAGACCAGATTGTTGGCTGTAAAACAATCTCGGGGTCACATTTGTGGTAGGGTCCCCGGGTGGCCAAAGCGTCAAGGAGTGATGAAAGACGGAAAACACAAAAACCAAAGGGAATTTAATCCGTTAATGTTTATGTATCCGCCGCCTTTCTCCTGGAGTGGGAGCCAAGGTGGCTCGCGGATAAAATCGGTTCAAAACTTACCAATATCACTCGCCTTCCTAGACGGTGTTGAAAGTTCTCACAGAAGTCCTCCGACGCCACCTTCGGAGTTCACCCCTCCAAGAAAGACGTGAACCACTGCATGAGAGCCCAGAAGGATACCATGTTTGATGGCATCAAAAGCTGTTGCGAGGTCCAGTAGGAATCAACAAGGACACACTCCCCTTGTCCATTTCCATGCATAGGTCATCCACCATGGCAACCAAAGCTGTCTTGGTCCTATAACCAGGTCTGCAACCAGATCGAAATATTAAAAAGGAATCCAGTTAAAAATATTAAAAAGGAAGCCTTTCAAACCAACTGTTTGCTGCCTTAAAGTGGTTTTCTGACATGGCAAAACCCTATCCTAGGATTTTCTTGGCCAGACTTTTTCTTCAGAGGAGATTTGCCATTGCCTTCCTCTGAGGCTTAGAGAGTGTGATTCGTCCAGTGGGTTACTAGGCCCGAGTGGAGATTTGAATCCAGCTCTCCTTGAATCCCAGTACAATACTCAAACTGTTGCAACTTGCTTGGTTTTTGAAATTAACAAGAAAGAAGTAGTTTCTGGCATTGGTTTTCATGGACACTTCATCAGCCGCATGGGAACTGTTGTCCATGGAAGCTGATGCTAGAAATTTCTTTATCCTAGTTAGCCATAAAGGCGCCACTGGGTTTCTTTATCTGCTAACAGAGAAATGCAGCTATTTCTTTGAATACTTTGAACATCTGAAGATGTTGCCTACCAAATGTCTTGTCTCACCATTGGAGGATCTGCCTCTGATCTTGGATTAACGCTCTCTTGCCATTTGCCTACTCAGGGTCTTCTCTTTGGTTCTTTCGTGCTTTGGAAGAGCTTCCTTCCTTCTCCTTCTCCATGCTTTTCAGCCACGAAGACCTCCTGCTATACCTTCTGCTACAAATGTGGGACCATTCCCCAACTCCAAACCTAAGACCTCAAAAGTAGTCTGATGCCAGTTTGCCCCTTTGCAAGGAACGATGTCCGGAAGCACATCGCTAAGAAGCAGGAAAGCCAGGTATTGTGGAAAGAGTCACATAGGAACTGAAGAACCACTCCAAGCTCCAGGAGCAAGGTACATTTTTTATCTTCCTTGCACACCTTAGAGCTCGGCTCACTTATCCGAACCGCCTGCAGATAGATGTGGACACCTTGCTTTCAGGCATGACCGTGCCCCCATTTTTGGGTCCTCTCCTCCCCACCCTTTCAATCGTGAGCTCCCCATCCGTCGGTTCCAAATACTCCTCCTTGGAAGCCATAGTCTCTCTGCGTGTGCCTTCAAGTCACCTGAATCTTAGGCCAGAAATCTTCAAAGACGCTTTGGCCTGTTCCTTCCTCAGAAACGTTAGCCTACAGCATTAGTTGCGGCCTCCCATCTCAGTGCTATCCAGGAATGACCCTGCTTGGCTTCCCTGATCAGAGGGGAATCTGGTCCCTTTAGGGTCTTTAGTATTTGTATGCTCCTTAAAGTCTCTTGCTGACATTTGGTGACCCCATGGATTTCATAAGAGTTTTCTTAGGCCAGGAATCAGAGGCAGTTTTGCTTATTCCTTCCTATGAAATATTATTGCCTGCAACACCTGGGATTTGTCGATGGTCTCCCCCCCAAGTACTACCTGGGACTGACCTTGCTTAGCTTCCAAGATCATATGGGATTTTAGATGATAGTGCAGCCGGTGTGGTCCTGAGGAAGGGTGGGAAGGAGGGGAGCACTTTGCATGTGCTCTGGAGAGCTCTTTTTTTTAAAGTGCATGCTTTGCAACAGAGCTTGCAAAGAGGTTTGGCCAGCCCCGAAAACCAAATGCGGGGTAAGCAGGCCTTGCGACAGGGTCCGCATCGTAGGCCTGGTTTTTGCACGCGTTGCATCCTTTGCAAAAATTCTCCCCCATCCCTTCTCCCCCCCTGGTTAACTTCTCATTTGTTTTATGTCTCGCTTTTGGACAGAGTGGCTCGGATCGGGGAAGGCAACGATGCTGGAAGAGCGGTGAGACCCCTCTCTTTGTGTGTGTGTCTCTAGTCTCTCTGGCTGCCTCTTTGGTCCTCTCTCGCCTTTTGCAGGATGCTGGGGATGCTGCTGTTACCAAGGCAACGGGCGGCCCATCATGGTGGCTGCTGCCTGGTCCTTTCCGCCAATCGCCGAGCCTGCCTGGCATCCCAGAGACAGCAGCTTCTGCCTTGTAACCAAGGGCTACCCACTGGCAAATGGGAAGTGGATCCTTCTCGCTCTCTCTTTCCCCCCCTACCCTTCCCGTATTCCACTCTCAACCTCAGCAGCTGTGAGGATGGAAAGGGGGGAGGAAAGAGAGAGCGAAGAGGCCTGCTTTCCTTCCAGCCCCCACCCATCAGCAATGACTGAACATCCAGTAACACACCAGCCATCACCAACCTGTCCCTAGGGCCCCCCTTGCTTCGCCCTCTCTGGTCCTGAGATGCAAACTTGCATTGGGTTTCTGGGCTTGGAGAGAGAGGCGAGGAGGCCGGGAAGGCCAGATGTGGCCCCCCTGGTTTTGCTTTCTGAGCCAGAGTTGTGTGATGCAAGAACCCTAGGAAGGGATGAAAGGGTGACTGGTATCCAGTTAGGGCCCTAGGGTTTGGTTGTGGGATCCGCCGTGAATGCCAGAATCCATTATATACCAAAACCCATGGAGGCTCAAGTCCCATTATATACAAAGGCTTGGATACCAAAACCTGTGGAGGCTCGAGCCCCATTATATACAAAGGCTTGGGTACCAAAACTTATGGAGGCTCAAGTCCCATTATATACGATGGCCTGGGTACCAAAACCCATGGGAGCTCAAGTCCCATTATATACAAAGGCTTGGATACCAAAACCCACAGATGCTCAAATCCCATTATATACGAAGGCCTGAATGCCAAAACCCACGGAGGCTCAAGTCCCATTATATCCAAAGGCTTGGATACCAAACCCTATGGAGGTTCAGGTCCCATTATATACAAAGGCCTGGGTACCAAAACCTATGGAGGCTCAAGTCCCGTTGTATACAAAGGCCTGGATACTAAACCCCATGGTGGCTCTAGTCCCATTATATACAAAGGCCTGGGTACCAAAACCCATGGAGGCTCAAGTCCCATTATATACAAAGGCTTGGATACCAAAACCCACGGAGGCTCAAGTCCCATTATATGCAAAGGCCTGGGTACCGAATCTGGTCCTTGGATGGCCTGTGTTTGCCCACGCCAGCCTTAATGTCTTTTCCACCCTGCCAACCTCTTCCTCTCTTTCTCTGCCTGCCAGCTGCTGTTGGTCTGATCCTTGCAGAGCATTGCCAATATTTTGTCTGGTGCTTCCCACCAAACAGCCCTGGCAGCTGCGCCAAGGGAAATCACTGCCAACGGCACCCATTATTATCGTTGCACGGCGAGGCCTCCCTTCCAATGCAGATTCTCTCTGCCGCCGAACAGTCTGTTCCCCTTCACCCTCCGAGGGCTTTGGGCCCCGAGTCCAAAACGTTCCCGCTTAAAGCACCGAACCTGTGCAGAATTAATGCCTTTCGACGCCCTGCAATCTGGCGACTTGCTCTTTCGATGCTTGCGGACGAAGGACAAACTCCATCCGTCGGACGAGGGATCTGCTCTCATGTCAGTTTGTCTTGACTCGCTTGCTTGGAATGGCTGCTTCGCAAAGCAAGCGGAGAGGCGGAAGGCCACCCAGCCGACTGCGAGACTTTGCAAGCGGACCCAAACAAGCCCCCATAATCCCTTCATGCTCCCTACACAGGTCCTGCTTTTCGACCGGTTCCAGTTTCTGACGGTGCTGCAGTCCCTAATCCGCCAGATACGCAGGGACTTTCTGGAGGTGGTTTGTCGCTTCCATGTCAGCGGGGCGTTGAACCCATTCCAGGGTTTGGTTCGGTTCCTCCTGCCTCAACCGGCTTGTCCCCACGGATCTATCTCTGGAAAGCTACCCCTGATAGGTACGGAAAGTTTTCCTAGGTGGACTGGCACCTCTCAGGGCTCATCTCAGGTGGATAAATACGTAATATTCTATATTTAACGTTTCCACACTGAAGTTTCCAAAAAAAGGTATTCTGGCCCCAAAGTCCCGCAACCTCCCCCTCAATCTGATGTGGGTTTTTGGCCAACAATGGGCATCTTCCATGCGGTCAATGTGAACTCGGTGATGCCACTGTTGCGGGCGGGCGAATAACTTGGCAGCATTGCATTGCATGGGAAAGGAGCCGGCCATCGTCACCAAAAGCCCACTTCGGGAGTGGTGCTTCGTGTTTGTTCATCAGATAACCTTTAAATAAATGGAAAAGGACACCCAGCGGTCTCCATTTCTGTGTCAATTGGTGACTCCTAGGTCTGTGGGGCAATGAATCCAGCCCAGGTTTTTGACTGCATTGAACCCTATTCGTAAATGCATAAAACTGATGTTGTGCCAAATCTACTGGAGTAAATGGCTGGTGTTCCCCATGTCAGTGGGTTGGCGGATCCACTCCCAAGTTTTTAACCCATGTTTTAAAGGAGTTGCCCGATGTTCGGAAGCATAATTTGTCTGTCCAGCATCACGGAGAGACCCTTTAAATCTAGCCAAAAACCTGCAGTCGCTTCACTGCTCCGCTGACGTGGGCATCGCCAGCCGTCTCTGGTTAGAAATACAAAGTCGCAAAGTCCACATTTGTGACTTTGACTTCTGCAGATTTGATGGTTCACGGATTTGATCAAGACGTTCTCTCTAGGGACCTCTAGGTCCTCCGTCACAATTCTGCCAGAAGCTGACCATAGAGTTACACTGGAGGACCTAGAGATTCCTAGAGAATTATCTCGCCGTTGGTAGAGAAGGAAGAGACCTCAAAAAGGCCCATCCAGTCCAACCCCATCCTGCCATGCAGGAACTCCCAATCAAAGCATCCCTGAGAGATGGCCATCCAGCCTCTGCTTAAAGACCTCTAAGGAAGGAGACTCCACTACACTCCGAGGGAGTGTGTTCCACTGTCAAACAGCCCTTACTGTCAGGAAGTTCCTCCTAATGTTGAGGTGGAATCTCTTTTCCTGCAGTTTGCATCCATTGTTCCGCGTCCTAGTCTCTGGAGCAGAAAACAAGCTTGCTCCCACTTCAATATGACATCCCTTCAAATATTTGAACAGGGCGATCATATCACCTCTTAACCTTCTCTTCTCCAGGCTAAACATCCCTAGCTCCCTAAGTCGCTCCTCATAGGGCTTTATTGTTTCCAGACCCTTCACCATCTTAGTTGCCCTCCTTTGGACACGCTCCAGTTTCTCCACATCCTTTTCAAATTGTGGTGCCCAGAACTGGACCCAGTATTATTCCAGGTGGGGCCTGACCAAAGCAGAAGAGAGTGGCACTATTACTTCCCTTGATCTAGACACTATACTTCTATTGATGCAGCCTAAAATAGCATTGGCCTTTTTAGCTGCCGCATTGCACTGTTGACTCATGTTCAACTTGTGGTCTACTTGGACTCCTAGATCTCTTTCACACATATAAGTCTTGTTCAGCCAGGTGTTTTCCATCCTATATCTGTGCATTTCATTTTTCCACCCAAAGTGCAGTACCTTACATTTCTCCGTGTTGTATTTCATTTTGTTAGCTTTGGCCCAGCTTTCTAGTCTTTTATCACACTAGGGAGAAAACCGGATTTAAACGAGAATTAAACAGGAAAGAGAAAGAAATGCATTACTTAAATTTATTCCAAAGAATATTATATATAGGTCGGTTTTATATATATAATATTCCACACTTAAATGTTTCCACACTGAAAGTTTCCAAAAAAGGTTACATGGGCAAGGAGGAAGGAAAGGGAAGGAAGGGAAGGGGGGGAATAAAGAAACCATTCACAAAAAGACAGCATGAGGCCTATCTTGAAGCTGCCGGGAGACCCTGGGAAAAGACCCCGCCGCAACACACCAACGCTCGCACTCGCATACACACTCGGTACGTTTCGAGATCGGAAAAGAAAGTGAGTTCTGGCTTTGTGCGTTTCATGAAGCGGGTCGGAGGAGAGCGGAGCTGCCTCCATCTCAATCCTTTTAAATCTTCAAGGGAAGAAAAATCGATGGTGGCCAAATGCACATTCTGACAAGCAACCGTTTGCTTGGGAAACGGAGGGCTTTGGAGTTTGGGAAGAGAGAAATGGGAAAGGTTGCTTCTTCCTATTCATGGGACAGGGATGGGAAGCGTATCCGAAAAGAAATCCGAAACGTGCTTTCTCAAGCGTCGGGAAGAAATTTTGGACGGATAAGGATCTTTGCCGTTTGAGACTTTGCAGAATCTCTGCATTTTCAGGCTTCTTCTAGGAAAACGAAAAAAACCGTCATGCCGTCGTTTTGGGCAGAAAAACAGCGTTTCTCTGCACGGCAAAGGTTTTCTTTCCTGCGCAGAAGTAATTTTCCTGACATGTTTTTCTATGCGGAAAGCAGCGTTTTTGTCCTGCGCGATTTTGTTCCACGCAGAACAGGCGCCGTTTCTGCGCAGAAAATTCGGCTTTCCTTGCACAAGTGACCGCGTGCCATGTTTTTGCACGGAACCACAAACACTCTTCGAAAAGCGCACCGTTGCCGAAGGCTTCCGCGAGACAACGGCTAAATGACATCTTCCTTCCTCTGAGTAAAATAATAATAATAATAATAATGATAATATTGGAATTGCTTCCCTGCTGTGGTCTTTCCAACCCGAAAGAAAATGAGATGGATATCTCCCAGGTTTCAAACCAGGTTGTTGATATGCACCTTTTTTCTTAAAGCAAAAATAAAATATCCTGGTCATCAAAAATGGAAAAATAAAAGCGGTCGGACTTTGGTGGGACTTATTTCGGAAATGATGGCACGGTCCCAAACGAAACCCTTTGTTCGAAAAATGCAACAAGACACGCACACACCCTTTAAAGTTCCCTAAATCCGTTCTCTAGTATCTGCAACGCACACAGCTTTGCCTTGGGCAGGGAAAGGATGGCATCGACTCTATTATTCGCAGAGCGAAGCATCTTAAAAAGGTCAAAAACTTGCGTCGGTGTGTTTGCTCGTGTGTCGTTTGCACGGAAAGCCACCTTGAGTCCATCTGGACTTTCACCGGGGCCAGAATAACCTAGTTCTAATATGACTAAATATACTGGATCATGTAAAATGCCCCGACAACAGTGCCTCTCTCTGAGCATACACAAATGTCACTCCCGTCCCCATAACTTTGCCATATAACGGCCCTATTCCCATCGTGATTTCGACCGCAGTTGTGCGCATCCTATCCCTTGGAAATCTTTGCTCCTTTGCAGAGTATAGATTACGCAGACAGAAAAAGCAGAGTCTGGGGTAAAGATGGGGTTTTTTTTTGGAGAGGGGGAAAAGAGTATTATTTCCAGTGGCTTCCATGTCAGAGGGACAGTGAATCTATTTCGGGCTTAAAAGATAGGTTTAAAGCAGTGATTTCCGATCTTGGTCCTCCAAACTTGGATTTCCAGCCCTACCCAGCTTAACCAACATTCAGGAATCCTGAGCGCTGAAGTCCAAAATATCCAGAGGACCAAAGTTTGGGAAGCAAAGGTTTAAAGGAACCCCGATACGTTCAATTCCTGGAAATCAAAACCTGGAATGGATTCACTGCCCCATGGACCTGGGAGCCCGCCGCCACCGCCGTTTTTTCCCCCCCAACTGGATTGCAGACTTTTCTTTAGAAATTCTACCCCGACGGAGCAATTTGGGAGTTGTGTCCTTCACGGCCAGGGAAATGTCTGCTCCGTAGATGATCTTCAGGGGTTTAGCTGCCAATGGATGGAACGGGATATCAAGAGATGCCACAGAGCTCTTTTGCAGCTAGGCCACATCCGGCATCCGGAGTGGACTTGCCACCCCACTGACACGGAGCCTAGCCGGAGTGGACTCGCCACCCCATTGACACGGTGAGATCTCTCGACAACGGCACAGCTCTGGATCTGGGGAGAGACCATAACGCAGGCTCTCCTGCGCATATTTTGCTGTCTGAGCAACCGGCAGTCGACGGACCTACTTTCTGCCTTCCCTCCCCATAGTGGGCTCGGTTGCAGAAACGTCACACCCCACGGAAAAGGGGAGAACACGTCTCTTGTGTAATGCACCATCTATAGCCCATGTTCTAGTCCCCATTTGGAGGAGTAAAGTCAGGGGTGCAACAAACAGGTCCCCTCATCCCCCTTGTCACCCCAGAGCCTTGGAAACCTTGTGGCTTTGGATATGAACGCGATACGACGCTTGCCAAGCCTTTTGCCATGCATTCGGCGCACAGAGACTTGGAATTTGGCTAAGGTTGGACCGGATAGCCCTTGGGGTCCCTTTGGACTCTAGGATCCCACCGTATTTGAGGGGGAAGCAAAATCCCATGCAAAACGTAAGGAACTGTTGACACTGGGATGCAACATTTTGTAAGATCTGGAATTTGGGGCATGACGTGAAATATAATGCACTGCGGGGGAGGCAGAAGAAGAGAGAAACAGAGGAAGGGAGGATATTTTCTGATGGATTCTAAGCTTGTCTTGTCTGGGAAATGACGCTTTTGCAAGCCGTGGATATACCAGGAGCCACTACCAGGTACAAGGCAAGCCCCATCTTTCAGGACACAATGGGTCCCTTGGTGGCTCACTCAGTTGTCGCTTTTCGCGGGACTTCATCATGGTCTGGATGGGAACGTCCAAATTGCACAGTATGTACAACAACGGTAACACGCATGTGTGTATGTGTGTGATGCATTTCGGGAGAAAATAGTTCCCCCCCTTCAGTTCCGAATCTCCCCCTTTCCCCGTTAAAAAATAGAATCCAAAATTGGCTAGGGGACTCAAGCTCAAGGAAAACTTTGAAGGCCTGCCCTCCCGCTTTCAACCGCGCTCTCCCAACCCGACGGGTTTCCAGGCATGACAACAGCCGTACCTGGATTTGGCGACGACCGGTGGCTCCCATGTCAGCGGGGCGGTAAATCCAGGCCGGGTTGGAAGCGCTGAAGCAATTTAGGAACAGGTTTCAATGCCTTGGAAAGCTCCTGAAAAGTCTGGATGAGCCTAGTCGCCGGCTGCCGCCGGAGCCAGCTATGGTTTTCGGGGAGGGAGCTGACCTTTTGGGAATTGTAGTCCGAACTTTGGACTGGGAGGGCGCGAGGAAAGGGGTAGTTGTGTCCTCTCCCCCCGTGGATATACCCTGTGGAGACCGTGTCCCTGTGCTGGTACAAACTCCGTTCTGTCGCCTTTGCAGAACGTGAAGCTGAATGCTCTACCCTGTGCTTCGCAACGCCAATCCCACCCCGACCCCCTAACCCCGACCCCACAAAAACAGAGCCCTCTTCCCATCATGGAAGACCTTCCCCCCCTCCAAAAAAGACCTTCCACTTTCAACAGATAGACTGAACGATAGGGAAGCGGGAGGGGAAACAGGTCAACCATGAGCCAAGTCCCCCTTCCCTCCGCAGGCCGTGCCAACATGTGCCGTGCGCCGTTTCCCAACGCCGCGTCCCTAACACACACCCACACTCAGGCTCACATTCGCACACCCCTCGGTCGCCGTCCCGCTGGCATGTGCCAGAGGACAGGCCCAATTCCCATGCCAGCGGGGTAGGGGGACACTACAGACAACAGCAGGAGGTGGTCTTCTTCCCGGACTGGGAAAAAATCCAGGTAGGCAGCCTGTATGGTTTTCTCTCTCCAGATCAATGGAATGGGCACATGAAGAACGTCAGTCGCCCCCGCAAAAGGAGGGCCTGGGGATGTGGAGTAAGAGACAGAGGGCGAAGATGGCACTAAAGTAGACTTCCCTTATTTCTAAAAATGGTGGCGAGGGGTAGGCGACGTCCCCCGTTCCGGCTCGTCCGCAGTCTCGTCCCCTATCACTACAATAACTTGGTTTAAATAGCCGCCTCCCCTTAACTGGGGGGGGACAGCGGGGCAGGAGCAGAGGGAGCAGTCAAAATCGGAAAAGATTTGGTGCCGAGAGACAGTCGGGAACGGGTTGGCTGTCCGCCCCCTCCCCCTTGGCGTCCTTCGTCCCGCCCGCAACTTTCCAGCAAGTCTGGGGGAAGAGGAGCCGTCGGTGGCTCCGGCGTCTCGCACCTCGGATCCTGCCGCACGCCAGGGTCCGGTCCAAAAAAAAAATAGTCTCGTGGTCGGGGCCTTCCTCTCCGGCGGCTACCGATGGGGCGGCTCTTTCTTCTTCGGCTGGTGGGGCAGGTGGGCTTGCGGCAAGTGGATGTGTCCGATCAGGCTGAGCGGAGAGCTGACGAAAGGCGCCGCCGGGTGCGAGGCAGACAGGGTAGGCAGGCAGCACTTCTGGGAGCCGCCAGCCGCCACGGGGATGGGGAGCACGGCCTCCGAGGGGATCAGGAACGCCGGCGCCAAGCGGAGCTGGAAGAGCTTAGGCGGGGGCCCGTTCTGCGCCGGCGCAGCCAGAGCCAAGGTGGTCGGGGCCGGGGGAGCCGGGGAAGTGGCGGGAGGGTCCTCGACGCTGGGACTGGGCTTCTCCCCCGGGGTCTTGTCCTTCTCCAGCTTCAGGATCTCCTGGAGTTTCTCCAGCTGGGTGCGGCGGAGGTGGGAGAGCATGCGGGTGTGTTGGAAGGTCTCCACGAAAGACTCGATGGGAAGGTCCCAGCAGAGGAATTGCTCCATCTGTTCCTGGAGGAAGCGGGAAAAAGGTTGGAAGGAGAAGGTGAGCGGTTGGGAATGGGACCCACGCGGGCAAGAAGAAATCGTTTGACCTCCTTATAGAATCGTAGAGTTGGAAGAGACCCCAAGGGCCATCCAGTCCAACCCCCTGCCATGCAGGAACTCCCAATCCAAGCATCCCCGACAGATGGCCATCCAGCCTCTGCTTAAAGACCTCCAAGGACGGAGACTCTACCACCCTCCGAGGGAGTATGTTCCATGTTGAACAGCCCTTATTGTAAGGAAGTTCCTCCTAATGTTGAGGTGGAATCTCTTTTCCCGTAGCTTGCATCCATTGTTCTACGTTCTAGTCTCTGGAGCAGCAGAAAACAAGCTTGCTCCCCCCTTCAAATATTTAAACAGGGCTATCATATCACCTCTTAACCTTCTCTTCTCCAGGCCGAACATCCCCAGCGACTAAACATTGCTGCAAGAAGGTTGTGTCAGAAAACTCGGTAGTTTTCAAAAGCTTTCTGAGCCAATTTAGTTCGGATTATTTTTGTGCGTTTTTTTCCGCAGAGTTTTCCGCACAGAAAACTCGATTTCTCCACCAGAAACGTGTTTCTTGATATTCCTCCACAGAAGACGACGTTTTCTGCTGAGAAACGTTTTCTGGGTTTGGTGCAGAAAATGCTGTTTTCCGCAAAGAAAACAACCTTTCTGAACAGAAAATGTCATTTTCTGGAACACACGTGCGTTTTCCCCACCATCTACCTTGTTTGTTTGTTTTTTCTGCACAGTTTAAGTTCTGAACTGCAACAATTCTTCGCTCTCTAGGAGTGTATCCACATTGCATAGTTATAGCGGTTTGATATCACTTTTACTGCCATGGTTCCATCATATTCAGTGCTGGGGTTTGATGTTTGGTGAAAGACTAATAACCTTATCAGACGTCGGAAATTGGGAGTATAATCTAATGGCAATCCGAACGCAATCGTGAGGTTTCACGTTATTGTGAATTAAAGCATCTCACGCAATTTCGGGCAAAAGGGAACTCATTCCGAACGCAAGCGTGGGTTTTACGTTATTGCGAATTAAAGCATCTCACGCAATTTGGGGCAACGGGGGGTCATTTTCGGGCAATGGGAAGTCATTCTGAACGCATTCCGAACGCAATGGGAATTGACGTGAATTCGAATTGGCTCCATTCGCAATAAAGAGAAATTCCTCCCGTCTGATAAGGTCCTAAGCATTTCCCTAAACAGCAGCATTATATTTGTGGCACCCGAGCTCTCTGCAGAGAAGGCGAAAAGTCTCACAAAACTACAGATTCCATGATCCCAAAGTGTTGAGCCATGGCAATTAAAGTGATGCCAAAGTGCATTAATTCTGCAGTGCAGATGCAGCCCCCTTTTTAAAAAATTCTAACTTTTAAATCTGGTTAAATTGCTTTCATTTCCATGCCACCCCAAGACGGAGCAGAACAGGAAAGTTTTCACTTGCTGGAGAAGGAGAGCTTGGTGGAAACCTAGTTTCCAAGTCTGACGGCGACCACAAATAATCGGTTATCAATAATCTTTTTATTGATTAAAACTTTATCGAACCCACCTTTTCGTATCCACCCGACTCACCTCGACTTTGGACTCCACGCTGTCCAGCTCAGCTTGCAGTCTGCTCATGGCGTTTTCGGGAGTCCATTTGGCCATGCACGCTCCTGCGGGGGAAAACGGAAACTACAGCGTCAGATACCATTCCCCCCCAATTTTTTGCCCTAGGAAGGGGGTGCCAACCTGGTACGCGACCCTCTCTCCCTAGGCACTGGCATTCTTTGCAAAAACAGAGCGGTTTGACGCCAACGGGACGGGGACTCCGCTCCAGGCTTTCGCCCAAAGGACCTCTCCATGGTGTCGAATGCCTTTTCCGACAACGCGTCCAGAACGTTGGAGAGCTCCTCCAAAGTTAACCATAGCTGCCCCGGAGATGGGAGTCGTTGGCCGCCACCAAAAAACCCAGCTTTGGGGGGCATGCGCGTACGCTTCCCCCCCCCGCACACGCTCTCTCTCTCTCTCGCACCCGCAACCCCTGCTCACCCAGGCGTTGTTGTTTGTCTCGGCAGGTCTCCCTCAGCTCCCGCAACTCTTGGTACTTGATGGCCAGGGAGGCCTTGCCGTTCTCCAGCCGCGGCTGCAGGGCCAGGTTCTGCCTGGCCAAGGTGTAGTTGGAGGCCAGGCGCATCTCCCGCTCCAGCTGCAGGTTCTGGAACTGCAACGACACACAGACAAGGTAGGTCACTTCTGGCCGGGCATTGCAAGCGGACAGCACCCTTTGACGGTGGGAAGAGAAATGCACGGGAACGGCAAAAAAGCGGAGACAGAGAGTTGTCCCCCTGCCCCCCCAAAATCTCTTACAAGTGCCAACTCCTTTTCACTCGGCAGCTTGACTTACTCACTCGAGATACTCATTTGCTCCCTTTTTGCCACTCCTTAGCCCCTTGCGTTGGACCTTATCAGACGTCGGGAATTGGGAGTGTAACCCAACGGCCATCCGAACGCAATCGTGGGGTTTCACGTTATTGCGGATTAAAGCATCTCACGCAATTTCGGGCGAAAGGGGAGTCGTTCCGAACGCAATCGTGGGTTTTACGTTATTGCGTATTAAAGCGTCTCACGCAATTTCGGGCAATGGGGTGTCATTTTCGGGTAACGGGAAGTCATTCCGAACGCATTCCGAACGCAACGGGAATTCACGTGAATTCGCTAAACTAGCGAGAGAGTGTGACTTGCCCAAAGTCACCCCGCTGAGCCAAGGTTCGAATCCTGGTCTCCAGAGTCATGGCCCAACTCTCAAACCCATTCAACCGTACAGAATTACAGGGGCTGCGCGCCGTTTGTGAGTTGCTTGTCTGCGCTCAGGGCAATTGTCCGCGCACAATTGTTTGTGCGATTTTTCACCGCGTACCTCCCATCCGTAACATCCTAAAAAGTACAACTCGCCCACGCACAAAACAACAACAGCACCAACCACAACGAAAGCCATTTCTACGGACGGAGGGGATAACGGGACTGTTTTTTCACTTGTATTTTACAGCCGCCTCGATCCTGTTGGAGAGGCGGGATAAAAAAATTAATTATTATTATCATTACTGTTATTATTACTCATATCAGGTTTTAAAACTTAACCCAAAAATGCCACATAAAAGCAAACAAAATCTTTTCCGAGAGCGGCGCGCAATATTCACCCAAAATACTCTCCGAAACCATCGGTACGTTTTCTATCCGAAGCCGGACGGATCCAAACCGATTTAAAGCCGTTGGCCAAAAAACAAAAGGGAAGGTAATCTGGGTTTGGGTGGGTGAACTACAATTCCCAACATCCCGACTGCGGGCCAACGGCGATGGGAACTGGAGTCCGGCAATCTCCAAATGGGTCGAACGTCCCCAACAATATTTTGGAGTCCTGGATTTATCTCTCCGAATCCAATCCTCTTCTCCCTCGGACCCATCTGCGCTTTCTGGTTAATACAATACCAGCCTACCTTGCAAGAAGGTTGTAAGCTTGAGAAAGTTTAGGAGAAGATGATGATGATAATGATAATAATGATGGCATTTATTTGTATAAATGCCGGCTTTACAGAGAAAACGGCTTTACGGAGAAAACAACTATCCGAAGCAGAAACGAAAGCCTGCCTGCGGTGCACCATCCAAAACCGCAAAGAAGGTTATGAAATTAATAAAAGATTACTATAACAAAGTCCAAACCGTGCTATAAAAAGTGTAAAATTAACACAAATAATATGTCCTGAAATATATACAATCTTAAAATCAAGACAAAAGTGGGAAAGCTTCCCTGAATAGATGGAAGAGAGTCTGAAAGTTATAATCCAAAAAACGACAAAGTTCCCACCGAAAAGAAAACAAGTGTCGCTGTTATATATAGTAATAATAATAATGATGGTGATAATAATAAGAAGAATATTAATAATATTATTTGTTTATTGGTATCCTGCCTTTTTGAGGATCAAGGCGGCTAACAGCAAAATTCAAATACAAATTATATAATCAATGAATATATATATATATAATATATACCCAGCGCTTCCGTGACTGTTGGATCTCGGTTTGGACAAATCCCCAAGAAATATTTTGGAAATATGTTTCGGGGTTAATTTCTCCGCTGAGGTTCGGGGTGTTTTTTGGGACTGGAGCACCCCAATAATGGAAAGAGGGGTCCTTCGTTGTTGGCGAATCTTTTCTGGGTTGAAATCGGAGCTCTCCAAGGTTCGGAGTCCTCTGTTTCCTCCGAGAGGCTCAGCCTCGGATCCTATAAAAGTCGGACTGAAACCCAGAGCGGGTTCAGGGCCCAACGCCTCGACCTTATTGAAGAGGCCGGATAGAAACAATATTATTATTGATAATAATAACAATCCCAAAAAAACCCCAAATGGGACCCTCTCCTTCCTTTCCAAGTTTATAGGACGGGTGTGTTTCTCGGTCACTTGGGGCGGAAAATAACACAACAAAACAACACAATTGGAGAAAAAGGAAACACTGCATCATATAACCCTCTTTCTCCATTCGGTCATTGGGGGCCTTGGGTTCGAGTCGAGTCTCGAAGTGGCTTTTTGGGGCAATATATGCCAAACCCGGGTTCAGGCCGATTTTTATCCCGAACGCCAAAAGACGTCGCACTGTATTTCGGTGCCCGAAGGTCGCCAAGGCCTTGAAAGTTTGGGCTAGAGCCCTGAGCCAAAGGTGCCAACCGTGCCGACCCAGAAACCGGGCACCTTCTTGGCACCGTGTGCCACGCTAAGACCATGTGCCTTTCCAGGTGTGCATTGCGCACACTTGCGCACACCGTGTGCCTTTCCCGGTTATTCCTGACCGCCGGAAACCTGGCTCCAGCCACGGATCAGTTAACCCGGGATAACAACCACAACCACCACAAGCACCACAACCCAAAGGAAAACCCATAGGGCACGGTTTCTTGTGCACTGTTGTGCAAGGAGTGTGCCACGGCCGCCGTCACAGACCCCAACCCAGAAGGATGGATGACACAAGCGTGTGACGTGTGCAAAGGGGTGTGTGTGTGTGTCTGTGTCTGTGTGTGTAAGGGACAGGTTTTAGGGGGACTTTTTAAGGGGTTTTGGGAAGGAAAGAAAGGGGGCAAGGAAAATATTGGGAAGAAAAGGATGCAGAAAACGAAATGAAATAATATATATTATTAGAGAGGAAGCTCGGCTTGGGCCGAGAAGGCAAAGATCAATCAAAATCGATTGGCTATCGATTTATATTGGAGGTAACGCACACACACATTATACACTATAAATAATAAATAATAAATAAAATATTTTATAATTAAGACCAATTGGCTATCTATTTATATTGGAGATAACGCACACACACACATTATACACTATATATATATATATATATATATATATATCCAATATAGATAAATAAATACTTAAGTAGCCAATTGATTTTAATTTATTTGCCTATATATATATATATATATATATATAATTTATTTATTTCCAGGTGGGCGGAAAGAAAGCTTGGCTTGGCCGAGAAGGCAAAGAAATTAAAATCGATTGGCGATCTATTTATCTATCTATATTGGAAATTAAAATTAATTGGCTATCTATTTATCTATCTATATTGGAGGTAACACACACACATTTCAATATCTATATATCTATATATATCCAGGAAGGTGGAAAGAAGGCTTGGCTTGGCTGAGAAGGCAAAGAAATTAAAATTAATTGGCTACTTATGTATTTATCTATCTATATTGGATATATATATATATATATATATATAAATTTTATTCGGTCATTGACCAGTATATATATATATATACACACACACATACATATATAGACAATTATAGATAGATATCCAATTATGTAGATATAGATATAGATATAGATATATAGTCTATCTCTCTTTATATATATATAAATCAAAAGCTTGGCCCTAAATACACACAACATTTATATTATATACATTTTTTACTGGTGGAAAGCAAGCTTTGGCTTGGCCAAGAAGGCAAAGAAATTAAAATTAATTGTTTATCTATCTATTTATCTATCTATATGGGGTATATAGATATAGACAGATATCTATAACCAGTTATAGATAGATTAATAAATAAATAGGTAGCTATCCAATTATGTAGATACACATATAAAAATATATAGTCTATATCCAAAGCTTGGCCCTACACACAGATATATTTATATTAAATACAATTTTTATCCAGGAGGGTGGAAAGAAAGCTTTGGCACAGAAATCACAATTAACCGGATATATTGATTAATTGGATATTGATACGCCCAATTAATTAATTGGATACACACGTACACATACATATATGGGTATATATATACAATATATACAATAAATTTATTTATATACAATAATATAAATAAAATTATTCATATACAATAAATAAAATGTATATATTATTTATTAATTTTAATTTATTTGCCTTCTCTGCCAAAGCTTTCTCCCCAGCCTCCTGGAAATATAGATATATAGAATAAATATATAAATATATAAATATAAATATAGGTAATATATTTGCAAGTGCAAATATTTTCCAATGGTAAAAATGGTTAAAAATTGCCATTTGTAAGTGGAGGGGAGAGCATTTCTAAAAAGTGGGCTCCTTTTATTAAAATTAATAATACAAATAATATTAAATACTAATACTAATACTAATACTAATAATAATAAAATAATAATAATACTAATAATAATAAAATAATAATAAAATAATAATACTAATACTAATAATAATATAATAATAAAATAAAATAATAATAATAAAATAATAAAATAATAATAATAATAATAATAAAATAATAATATAATAAAATAATAATATAATAAAATAATAATAATAATAATAATAATATAATAATAATAATAATAATAATAATAATAATGATAAGTGGGTAATTGGGGCTCCCTTGTGCCAGCTGGATATCTTTTTGGGGGGCATGGGTGGGTCTTATTTTTGGGGGGGGGGGATGACCTCCCTCCTCTGTTTTTTTGGATGCACCAAGAGAACAAAAACAAGAGAGGGGTGTGTGTATGTGTGTGTTTGTGTCTCTGTTGTGTTGTGTGTTTGTGTGTGCCCAGATTGCCAACTGGTTGTGATGAAGGTTGGCACAGGAGGGAAAGAGGAACAAAAGGCATCAGGGGGGAGGCCTTGCCAACCAAGATAGAGGAAGGGAGGGGGGGCACACATGATGATGATGATGATGATGATGATGATGATGATGATGATGCAGCTATCCAAAGGGATGGCCACCCACACAACACACAAAGAGACACACACACACACAAAGCAATGTGATGGATGCTCCATAGAGATGACAAAGGAGGGTCTCTTTCAACAAGGGAAGGGGGCATTTTTGGGGGGTCTTTGAGTGACACCCCCCTAGAATGAATATATATATATATATATATACACACACACACACATATTGTGTGTATATATATATATATATATATAATGTGTGTGTATGTGTGTGTGTATGTATATATATATATAGAGAGAGAGCCATAACAATGGAGCCAGGATGCCTTGTTTCCTTGGCACCCCCTAAATTCACTAAGGCACCCCCTATATATATATGTGTGTGTGTATATATATATATATATATATATAAAATAGTGGGTGAATTTAGGGGGTGCCAAGGGAACAAGGCACCCAGGAGATAGATAGATAGATAGATAGATAGATAGATAGATAGATAGATAGTCTTAGTGGATTTAGGGGGTGCCAAGGAAACAAGGCATATATATATATATATGGGGTGTCTTAGTGGATTTAGGGGGTGCCAAGGCAAAAAAAAAGGGCACCCTTCCTCCCTTGTTTTTCCTCCCTTTGGCAGCAAGGGCACCTTTGCCAAGGCTTTTTTTGGGGTGCTCTTTGGCTTTGAGGTGGGCAAAGGAAGGGGGTGGCATAAAGGGGACCCCCAGCCCCCTATTTTCTCCCATCATGGCCAATGCTGGGCATTGTCTCCAGGTACCCAGGCCTTGGATGGATGGGACCCCCTTCTTACACACCCACCAGAAAATAATAATAAATACTAATAATAATAATAGGATCCTGGGGTTTTTTTTTTTTTAGGGGGATTGCTTGGCATCAGAAGGCATTTTTGGGGGGCTGCTTCCTTTCCCCCCCCCCATTTTAAAGGGGGCAGCACAATGATGCACAATGGCACCCATTGGGATTGCATTGTGTTGCATGGCATGGCATGATGTGGCACTGCAACAGAGTGCCCTGTTATTGCGTTGCATTGCATTGCATTGCATTTATTCTTGCATGGGGTGGCATGGCATGGCATGGCATTTATTATTGCATGGGGTGGCATGGCATGGCATGACATTTATTCTTGCATGGGGTGGCATGGCATGGCATTTATTCTTGCATGGCATTGCATTTATTATTGCATGGGGTGGCATTGCATGGCATCACATTTATTCTTGCATGGGGTGGCATTGCATGGCATGGCATTTATTGCATGGCATTGCATTTATTCTTGCATGGGGTGGCATTGCATGGGATTGTATTTATTCTTGCATGGGGGTGGCATGGCATGGCATTGCATTTATTCTTGCATGGCATTGCATTTATTATTGCATGGTGTGGCATTGCATGGGATTGTATTTATTATTGCATGGGGTGGCATGGCATGGCATTGCATTTATTCTTGCATGGCATGGCATGGCATTTATTCTTGCATGGCATGGCATTTATTCTTGCATGGCATTGCATTTATTCTTGCATGGGGGGTGGCATGGCATGGCAAGGGGAATGGAGGCAGGATGAGACCCCCCTCTTCCATCCATCCATCCATCCATCCTTTCTTTCTTTCTTTCTTTCTTTCCTTTCCTTTCTTTCCCTCCCAAGGGGCCCGATCCTCCCACCCAAGGGGGCCCGATCCTGAGCCTTTTTTTTTTCCCTTACCTTCCTGCTGAGCTTGACGATCCGCACCAGCCAGGTCTCATCCCGCATCAGGGCCCGGAGCTGGGGGGTGCTGAGGGCCCCGAAGCCGAGGTCCACGGGGCCTTGGCCTCCCCTGGGGCCCCGGTCGCGCTCCATGATGGAGCCAGGGCAGACCCAGCTTGCAGGAGCAGCAACCAAAGCACCAGCGCTGTCCACCAGCACCACCTGCGACACCCGCAACGCCCCGCAGCGCCGGCAGAGGGCGCCCGAGAGACGGCCCTTAAAGGCGACGCTGGCAGAGGAGGAAAAAAAGGCAGACGAAGCTCGAACGCCTCCTGCTGGAAAGAGGAGGAGGAGGAGGAGCTCCCTCTCTCTCCTTGCCCTGTTTTGCAAATAAAGGGGATACCAGGGTGAAGCAGGTCTCTCAGGCAAAGGAGGGCCCACCCCCCCCAGGAGTGTCTGAGCATGAATTGCATCGGAGCATGTGCAAAGGGGCGTCTGAGCATATGCATGAGTGTCTGAGCATGTGCAAAGGGTTGTCTGAGCATGCATGAGTTTCTGGGCATGCATGAGTTTCTGAGCATGTTGATTCTATGTGCAGAGGAGTTTCTGAGCATGTGCAAAGGGGTGTCTGAGCATATGCATGAGTGTCTGAGCATGTGCAAAGGGGTGCCTGAGCATGCATGAGTTTCTGGGCATGCATGAGTGTCTGAGCATGTGCAAAGGGGTGTCTGAGCATGCATGAGTGTCTGAGCATGCATGAGTTTCTGGGCATGTTGATTCTATGTGCAGAGGAGTTTCTGAGCATGTGCAAAGGGGTGTCTGAGCATATGCATGAGTGTCTGAGCATGTGCAAAGGGGTGCCTGAGCATGCATGAGTTTCTGGGCATGCATGAGTTTCTGAGCATGTTGATTCTATGTGCAGAGGAGTTTCTGAGCATGTGCAAAGGGGTGTCTGAGCATATGCATGAGTGTCTGAGCATGTGCAAAGGGGTGCCTGAGCATGCATGAGTGTCTGAGCATGCATGAGTTTCTGGGCATGTTGATTCTATGTGCAGAGGAGTTTCTGAGCATGTGCAAAGGGGTGTCTGAGCATGCATGAGTTTCTGGGCATGCATGAGTGTCTGAGCATGTGCAAAGGGGTGCCTGAGCATGCATGAGTTTCTGGGCATGCATGAGTTTCTGAGCATGTTGATTCTATGTGCAGAGGAGTTTCTGAGCATGTGCAAAGGGGTGTCTGAGCATATGCATGAGTGTCTGAGCATGTGCAAAGGGGTGCCTGAGCATGCATGAGTTTCTGGGCATGCATGAGTGTCTGAGCATGTGCAAAGGGGTGTCTGAGCATGCATGAGTGTCTGAGCATGCATGAGTTTCTGGGCATGTTGATTCTATGTGCAGAGGAGTTTCTGAGCATGTGCAAAGGGGTGTCTGAGCATGCATGAGTTTCTGGGCATGCATGAGTGTCTGAGCATGTGCAAAGGGGTGCCTGAGCATGCATGAGTTTCTGGGCATGCATGAGTTTCTGAGCATGTTGATTCTATGTGCAGAGGAGTTTCTGAGCATGTGCAAAGGGGTGTCTGAGCATATGCATGAGTGTCTGAGCATGTGCAAAGGGGTGCCTGAGCATGCATGAGTTTCTGGGCATGCATGAGTGTCTGAGCATGTGCAAAGGGGTGTCTGAGCATGCATGAGTGTCTGAGCATGCATGAGTTTCTGGGCATGTTGATTCTATGTGCAGAGGAGTTTCTGAGCATGTGCAAAGGGGTGTCTGAGCATGCATGAGTTTCTGGGCATGCATGAGTGTCTGAGCATGTGCAAAGGGGTGCCTGAGCATGCATGAGTTTCTGGGCATGCATGAGTTTCTGAGCATGTTGATTCTATGTGCAGAGGAGTTTCTGAGCATGTGCAAAGGGGTGTCTGAGCATGCATGGGTTTCTGGGCATGCATGAGTTTCTGAGCATGTGCAAAGAGTGTCTGAGTATGCATGAGTTTCTGGGCACGTATGAGTGAGCATGTCTGAGCATGCATGGGTTTCTGGGCATGCATGAGAGTCTGAGCATGTGCAAAGGAGCATCTGAGCATGCATGAGTGTTTCAGCATGTGCAAAGGGGTGCCTGAGCATGCACAAAGGGGTGTCTGAGCATCCATGAGTTTCTGGGCATGAATGAGTGTCTGAGCATGTGCAAAGAGTGTCTAAGCATGCATGAGTTTCTGGGCATGAGGAGTTTCTGAGCATGTTGATTCTATGTGCAGAGGAGTTTCTGAGCATGTGCAAAGGGGTGTCTGAGCATGCATGAGTTTCTGGGCATGCATGAGTGTCTGAGCATGTGCAAAGGGGTGCCTGAGCATGCATGAGTTTCTGGGCATGCATGAGTTTCTGAGCATGTTGATTCTATGTGCAGAGGAGTTTCTGAGCATGTGCAAAGGGGTGTCTGAGCATGCATGAGTTTCTAGGCATGCATGAGTGTCTGAGCATGTGCAAAGGAGTGTCTATGAGGAGTGTCTGAGCATGAGGAGTTTCTGAGCATGCGCAGAGGGTCCTCCTCACCCATCCTTCCTCCCCATCTCTCAGGCAGGCTATATATAGCCATTAGGGTGTCCATATATTGGAAACGAAGAAGGCACCCTATATATATAGGGTGAGGAGGACCCTTGCACAGAAACTCCTCATGCTCCGCTCAGTTTCTGTGGTTCAAACAAGGCTCTGAAAACATTGAAAATCCCTTCCTTGTCCGCTTAGAGAGCAATTTGGGTCAATTAAACAATTAATTTAATTTTTTTTGCTCAGGTATATTTCGCACCGATCAATATGTCCTCTCTAGAAACCGCTAGGTCCTCCAAGCGCAACTCTGCCAGAAGTCGATCACAGAGTCGTGCTGGAGGTTCCTACAGAAAAGCCCTTCTCGAGGCATTTGTAGGTCCACTTCTAGCCCCATAGAGTTGTGTGCCGCAAGACCTGGAGACGCACGGAGAGGTACGGGTAAAAAGAATAGCGTTGTTGGGTTTTTTATTTGGGGGTTTGTCGCAAGGGTCCTTCGCCCCCTAACCCCAGCGAATGTGGAGGGACCGCTGCCCCGGGGACACGCGAAGTGGACAAGGAGCACTGCCTCAGAGTCAAGGGACCAAGTCCCTCTGTGTGCAGTGTGTCCACGATGTCACAGTCTCCAGGAGTGAGGTCACGGCTTGGACCACCTTGAGCTCAAGAAACCCCCACAAGGAAAACAACCGGGGTCAGCTCGGCGAAGAAGAAGAAGAAGAACCGGGGACAGGAGCGCCGTTCGGCAGCAGAACATCGACCTTCTGTCTCTTCCGGGGCCGGAAGGTGGCCAGGCCAAGATGTCCCGCGTCGTCCCGGCTTGCGACGCCATCCCGAGAGAGGCATCGCCTCCCCAGGAATGGTTCCCCGGCGTCTATCAAACCCGACGGGGGAGCAGCCCTCCGGTGCCCGCCAGCGTACTGAGGACGGCCACCGACTTCCCCAGGGCGGCCTCCCCCCATAGGGCAAGCGACGCCGTGCCGAGAGGAAGCGATTCCCCGCGACGAGGGAGCGAGCCTCCGCCGGGGGTCTCCGGCCAGAGCGCTTCCCCTACCCGAGGGAGTCGGGGCGAGGCTCCCCGGAGAGCCTCCCTGGCAGCGTCTTCGCGGAGAGGGAGCGAGTTGTCTCAAGGCGGCGGGTCCCCGCAGCGAGGGACCGAAGCCCCCCGAAGGACCTCCGTCCCAAGGGGCATCCCTCTCCCGCCGACCCCGGGCCCCTCATCGCGGAGAGGGAGCGAGCTTTCTCAGGCCGTCCGGCAACCCAGCGACTCTTTCAGGAACCCGTCTCCGCCTTGGAGGAGCGAGGACTTCCAAGGCGCCCTGGCGCCCAGAGTGTCAGAGTTGACCCCGAGCGCCTCTCCGCGTCGCGGGAGCGAGATTTCCCAGGCGTCCTCCTTGCGCCACGGAGGCGTCCTCTGCCAAGACGCCGACGCCACCGACTACGGGGGTCCCGCCCGGCAAGGGAGGCCTCCGGTGCGGACCCTTTCGCCGCAGGCCTTGGTGGACTACTGGGGCGGGAGATGTGCCATCCAACAGGGACAGTTTAGCATGACCGCCAGCCAGATGCTCCTGTCGATGCAGCAGGGGCTGAACGCGCAACGGGAAGAGCTGCTGTGCCAGAGGCCCCGTCCCGTTCTAGAAACGGACCTGAGTTCGGGGAGATCCCTCACGCCTCCCAGCTGCCTGATGCCAAGCGAAACCCCTCTGCCGGTGACCAAATATTTGGCGAGGCTCAACAGCAGCCTGAGGGACGAAACCACCCAAACGACGCTGCCGAGGAGAGAGCCGGTGCAGGTGTACCGCGTGCCGCCTCGCTTGGCGAGCGAACCGGGGCCGTGCGATCCCTCCCCGCCGCCCAAGAAACTCATCCGCAAACACGTCCCCAACCCCAAGGACGTGTGGACTCAAACAGAACCGGCCTACAGGATCTCTGTCTTTCCCAAGAGCGACGTCCCTCAGGTCGAGGTGTGGACGATGGTCCCCGAAAGCAGGGTGACCACGTCCCCGGTGCCCACAGCTGCTACTGGCACGTCCAGTGAATGGGACTCTAGACCGAGCTGGAAGCCCACTTGCCATTCGGTGAATCCGTCGGATTACCTGTGCTCCCTCCATCGGGAGATGGAAGCGGCCCAGAAGCGCATCCTCTCCCTGGGCTCAGAGCTGGCCCCCCCGGGAACCTCTCTCCGGAGAAGCTGAGCGGAGACGGAGTTCCCTTCAAGCCAGGCCCCAAGTGCCCCAGCCACTTCGGCCTGTTATCCATCCGGAAAGCGAATCCGAGTATCGGTGCCAACTCCACCAAGAGCTAGAAACGGCGGCCCAGAACCGCTTGCCCTCTCCGGAGGCTCACCAGACCCTTCTTTCTCAGGAGGCGGATGAGAGAAAGCATTCCCTCCAAGCGGGGCCCGACGAAGATCCCAAACTCCTTCCAGAGACAGAGGTCAACCAAAAACCGAAAACATCTCGCAGGACCTCCTTGCTCAAAGAAGCGGAGCGAAGGAGGACGCTCCTGACGGTGCCGGAATCGGACCACCAAGTCACCCTCCGGACCGAGTCGCCCCCAAATCTCCTCCATCATTTGGAGAGGCCCGTCTTGTACCCTGAGAGCGAGTTGCCGTATCGGTGCCTTCTTCACCAGGAGGCCAAACACAGGCGTTTGTTGACCCCGGAGACCAAAGACACGCCTCCGATTTCGCCCACGTCCCGGGAGGGCAGCCGTAGCCCTTCTTGGATACCCGCCATGAACACGGGGACTCAGACAGAGCCTTTCCGAGACGCCAAGCGGACTCCCAAAGCTACCCCGGACCGGAGGGCCTTGCCATATCCAGCCACCACCGTGGCCGCCGAATCGTTGCCGCCAAGGGGCTTGGCAAAGTTTGGGCCGCAGTCGCCTTGGTGGCCCTTGCTCCAAGGAGACGCCAGGTCACCGTCTCCGGAGGGGCCAGAGAAGCGCAGGAGCGTCCAGGGACAGGATTGGATGGAGAGGTATGGCGACTTCTTGGCTTCGGAGTGGACAGAGAGGAGCCAGGGTCAGCCAAGCCCCGACTGGAGGGAGAGCGGCAAGAGCGAACCCGCTTCCGAGCGGGCAGAGAAACGCACCGGTTTTCCAGCCGCGGACTGGATGAAGACGGAGAGTCCCACGCCGGATTGGACCAAGAAGCGTACCGACTTGCTGTCTCCGGACGACACGGAGGACACCTTGGCCTCCCTCGTGGAATCGGAGATGGCCTTGGACCCGTCCGCGTTGTCCGCGCAGCCTACACTTCCCTCCGTCCGCTCGGAAAGGACGGAGGCGCGCAAGGACCGGAGGCCAGAATGCGAGGGTCCCAGCCGCGAAGCCGAAGACGTCGTCAAGCCACAGAAGATGAAGCTGGCCCATAGATTTAGCGCTTTCTTTGTGGGTACGTTCCGAGCTCTTCCGTTTCCGGGTCTCCTCCGAAAAGGTTTTTACTCTCCGAGTTGCTCCCAACCGAGTTGTTTCCCAAATCCCATAAGTTTGGGGATGCCAATTGGGAAGATTGGAAGCGAAGTGGACCTACAACCTACGATTCCTCTCCTTTCCGCACGACGTCCGTTGCCGATTTGTTGTTATATGCCATTATTATCATTATTATTACAGTATCATGTAGTTTGCGTACATTTCTCTGGAGCCGTGGAAAGCAAACTTGCTCCGTCTTTAGCAAGGCATCCCTTCCGATATTTAAACAGGGCTCTCCGATCACCTCTTAACCATCTCTTCTCCCGACTAAACCGTATCCGTAATTCAATTTTATTATAATAATAAAAAAAATACAACAGGACAAATATAGACAAACCAACAAACACGCAAGAGACACAACATGACTTCTCAAAGACCCGTTCTGTTACTTTATTCTCTATCCGATTCAGTCTTATCTATCGTCTTACTTTGTTACTTTAAATTATATTATATATAAGCTTCCTTACCAGTGAACTATAAAGCTCCTTCTTTAACTAAATTCAAAAGGAATCTCCTGATCTACTATTTGATCTACTATATACTGTACAAAGTAATTAAGTAATTAAAGTAATTAAATTAAACTACAGCCAATGGTACCCTATTTTCCTTTCCGTATTGTCGTTCTTCTGTATTTGCTTTTCCTCTTAATTTCATTGTAAGCAAATCCATATTTATTGCCTCTTAACTAACTAATCTTAACTATCCATTCCTCTTGTATCGGTATAATATTATATATATATATATATATATATGAGATAGATAGATAGATTAGATATCTATATCTATATCTAATAGATAGATAGAAAGATTAGATATCTATGTCTATATCTAATAGATAGATAGATTAGATATCTATATCTATAATAGATAGATAGATAGATAGATAGATAGGATATCTATATCTAATAGATAGATAGATTAGATATAGATAGATTAGATATCTATATCTATATCTAATAGATAGATAGATTAGATATCTATATCTATATCTAATAGATAGATAGATTAGATATCTATATCTAATATATAGACAGATTAGATATCTATATCTAATAGACAGATAGATTAGATATCTATATCTATAATAGATAGATAGATAGATTAGATATCTATATCTAATAGATAGATACATAGATTAGATATCTATATTTATATCTAATAGATAGATAGATTAGATATCTATATCTAATAGACAGATAGATTAGATATCTATATCTATAACAGATAGATATATAGATTAGATATCTATATCTATATCTAATAGATAGATTAGATATCTATATCTATAATAGATAGATAGATAGGATAGCTATATCTATATCTAATAGATAGATAGATAGATAGATTAGATATCTATATCTATATCTATATTTTTTTAAAATATAGATATTTTTTAAAAATTCCAAAATATAAACACAATCACTAATATTACAACCGCCAAATTATTTCCAATAAAAACATTACAGGTGCTGCAATAATAAATGCCGCCTTTGCCTATAATTTGAAATCAATTCTTATTTGGTAATAGTAATATTGTATCTCCTTTTAACGACTTTCTCTTTTTCGTTAAATCCATCAAGAAAGAATAAATAAAAAGGAAAAAATTCCCCTCCAAGATTCCTTTTAGGAATCTTTTTATACATTTCGACAGACGATTATTCATGAACCTTGTCTATGTCTCGGTCCAACTCTTCTATATCGGTATAATATTGACTTTCCAATATTGTGCATATAGCATCCTTGCTGCTGTAATCCTATATAAAATTCCCCGGCCATATTTTTATTTTTCCTGTCCTCTCATCTAGTCTATTCATCCATGTTTAATACCCCCCAAAAAAGTCGTGTTTATGGAACAATTTCAATTCGGAGTTCCTCGTTCATTAAACCTTATAGAGTCTCGATTATCCGACCTTCGGCTATCCAACGTTTCGGATTATCCGACGTCGCGGCTGCTGCGATTTCTTTAAATTTTCTGTGATTTCTTTAAATTTTCTGCGATTTCTTTAAATTTCCAGAGGACTGAACCGTTTATAATACATCGCAACGTCGATCGGTGATTTCTTTACATTTACTTTTACTGTTATTGCAATAAAAACTTCAATACATTTGCAATTCGTAGCGATTCCAAGGCTTTCCTTGGACCTTCCGGATTATCCGACGTTTCCGGCTATCCGACTATCAGCCGGTCCAGTTTATGTCGGATAATCGAGACTCTACTATATATATATATATATATATATATGATTCTGGCCTTCCAGGTGTTTTGGGTTTTCCGAGACGGGACCGAAGTCCAAAACACTTGGAGGACCAGAGTTCGGGAACCGTTTTGCTCGGAGATCAAGGTGGACCCCGTTGTTCCCTTTTCCTCCGTCGCTCGCGGACGGAGACGATCCTTTCCTTCTCCCGAAAGACCCAAACCTGTTCCCTAAGGCGGACCCATCTGTTATTGTTATTATTAACCCAGTTACTCGGTCCATCTCCTCCATATCGGTATAATACGGACCTTCCAATATTGTGCGTATCGCATCCTTGCTGCTATATAGGATTACAGCAGCAAGGATGCTATATGCACAATATTGGAAGGTCCCTATTATACCGATATGGAGGAGATGGACCGACTAACTGTGTTGGTTATATAATATTATGTAATATCATATTATATCATATTATATCATCCAGTCTATTAGTCATGTTTAATACTTTTTGTCGATCCCAGAGAAACCGTCGGTTTCATTCTCTCTCTCCGTCTTTTTCCCTTCTTCCCAGACGTCTCCGAAAAGATGACGGCCGACATCCTTTGGTGGCTGAAAGGTGGGTATTTTGGAGGCGATCGTCGACGAGGTTTATCACACAAGGGGGGCAAACAGGACTTAAACGAGAGTTAAACAGGAATTAAACAGGAGATGCCTTATGTTTAACATGGGACATTTCCTGTTTAAGTCCTGTTTGCCCCCTAGTGTGATAAACGCCTTTAAAAAGCAACAACAAACGACAACCACAACTATTTTTAACTATTGATTGTTTTAATTCTGTTGTACGCCGCCCTGATTGCTTTGCGGAGCGGTGGGTTAGAAATAATAATAATAATTATTAATATCAATTATTATTATTATTATTTTTATTATTACTATTATTAGCCGCCCCTGTTGTGTAACCCATTGTTGTGTCTCCCATTGGAGAGGCGGGATGTAAAATAATAATAATAATAATAATAATAATAATAATAAAATTTCATGTTGCCCCATCCAAGGTGGTTTCCCTACAGACCTATTAATATTATTAACGCATATTTTAGAGGGGAAAGGGATTGTGGGGTATGGGAATGAATGTTTTAATCTTGTGTTGTGTTGCACAGAGGGGCGGGATAAAAATAAATTTCATCTTTATTATTATTATTGCTATATATTATTTTATTATATATTATTTATTATATATTATTATTATTATTATTTATTTTATATTATTATTTTACATTATATTATTAATATATATATATTATACATTTATTATATTATTATTATTATATATTATTATATTTTATTATTATAATTATTTATTTTATTATTTATTATTTTATTATATTATATTACTAATATTTATAATATTTATACCCTGCTCTTCAGCCAAGGCTATCAGTAATATAATATAATATATTATAAATATTAGTAATATAATAATATAATATTACTGTATACTATATGCTATAATATAATAATAATAATAATAATAATAATAATATAGTAATATAACATAATAAAATAATAAATAATAAAATAAATAATAAATAATGAAATAAAATAAAATAATAAAATAAAAAAACAAATTTATTATTATTATTAATTTTATATATAGTATATAATATATATAAAAATAATATTATAATAATTTATTATAATAATAAAATATATTATTATTAATATTATTAATATTAATATATAATTATTAATAATATTATTATAATATAATATATTATTATTATTATTATTATTATTATTATTTATTGTTGTTATTATTATTAAACCATCTTTTCCTAATATCTGATCCTAACCTGATCTCTTTCTTTTTTGTAATTCGTACCATGTCCCTGGGTGATCATTCTCTTTGGAAATGGACTCTTCTCTTCCTGGCTTCCAGATGACGAGGTGAGTTGAGGAATGCAACCCATTTTCCGCACCGTTTTTAAAAATATTTATTATTATAATTATTATAATTTATAATAATTAATTCTGTGCAGCGGTTTGAACGCCGGACTAAGAGTGTTTTCTTGGATTAGTGCAAGACTGGGCTGGAAAGCAACCCGGACTCAGATGGAAACTTATAGCCAGACTGAAGGGAAAGAAGAAGGTTAGGACTTGCAAATTTGCAAATTAATATTTCCAAATTAAAATTTGCAAATTAATATTTCATTTAAAAATATGAAAAATGGCTTCGTTTTGGGCAGCGCACGTACCTACGGTACAATAAAAGCAAAGTACAGTACGTTAAAAATCAAAGTACGGCACGTTAAAAATTACGGATCGTTATACATTTCGCCGTCCACGTTTGCGGCTTTGGTTTTGCAGCTTTGATTATTTCCCCCACATTCTTCATCCTTAACCCCGTTTAGCAAACCCAATTTTAATGTTTTTAATATTGTTTATTGATATCGTTCATTTTGGCATTGGGATAGTGGTGGTGGTGGGGTTGGGGAAGGGATTATTTTGAATTTTGTTGTATTTTTAATGTATTTTTTTATTATCGTTGTTACTTGCTTGTGACTGGGTGGAATAATAATAATAATAATAATAATAATAATTTATTTATAGCCTGCTCCTTTGTCAGCCAATTGGTTACAGCAATTAAAAATACAAGATAAAATATTTTTATATTTTAATAAAAAAATCATTTATTATTTATATTATTATTATTATTATTATTATTATTATTAACCCCAGGCCATGTGTGGAGGGATATTATTATTATTATTGTTATTATTATTATTTGCTTGGATTCCTTGTGATTGGGTGGGATATAAATAAATAATTTATTATTATTATGAATAATAATAATAATAATTTTAATAATAAAATAATAATTTTAATAATTAATTAATAATTAATTAATAATTAATAATTATTTTAATAATAATAATAATAATAATAATAATAAACAACTCCAGGGAATCTGGAGGGACCATTTGCATTTATTTGGGAACAACCATCTTGATAAATTTTTTTGTATTTATTTGGGAACAAACCATTTATTTGGGCTAGAAATAATAATAATATAATAATAATAATAAAATAAATAATAATAATAATAATAATAATAATAATAATAAAACAATAATAATAATAATAAAAAAATTTCTAACCCAATATTTAATTATTTAACCCAATATTAATATTAATATTAATAATAATAATAATCTTAATAAATTTTTAAGTAACATGGATTTCTTGGTCCACTAGATGGCAGTGTTGGCTTATCAATGAGATCTCAACTCACCTTTTTCCAAAAAAAGAAAAGGCCAGGTGTGTTGGACTACAAATCCCATCATCCCCTCCTGCAAACAGGCAGCCTGGGGATGATGGGAGCAAGGACCCTGAGTTTGGGATGGGGGTCATTTGGGGGAGCTTGGGCCAGCCCCACTTTTTCGGGTCTGATAACTTCACCTTAGAGTTGCCATAATTCAGAAATAATAATATTAATATTATTGGAGCTTGCACTTTGCCCATGCTCAGAGGCCCCCTCTGTCCCCATTGCTCCCATTGGAGCTTGCACTTTGCCCATGCTCAGAGGCCCCCTCTGTCCCCATTGCTCCCATTGGAGCTTGCACTTTGCCCATGCTCAGAGGCCCCCTCTGTCCCCATTGCTCCCATTGGAGCTTGCACTTTGCCCATGCTCAGAGGCCCCCTCTGTCCCCATTGCTCCCATTGGAGCTTGCACTTTGCCCATGCTCAGAGGCCCCCTCTGTCCCCATTGCTCCCATTGGAGCTTGCACTTTGCCCATGCCCAGAGGCCCTCTCTGTCCCCATTGCTCCCATTGGAGCTTGCACTTTGCCCATGCCCAGAGGCCCTCTCTGTCCCCATTGCTCCCAATGGAGCTTGCACTTTGCCCATGCCCAGAGGCCCCCTCTGTCCCCATTGCTCCCATTGGAGCTTGCACTTTGCCCATGCCCAGAGGCCCTCTCTGTCCCCATTGCTCCCATTGGAGCTTGCACTTTGCCCATGCCCAGAGGCCCCCTCTGTCCCCATTGCTCCCATTGGAGCTTGCACTTTGCCCATGCCCAGAGGCCCTCTCTGTCCCCATTGCTCCCATTGGAGCTTGCACTTTGCCCATGCCCAGAGGCCCCCTCTGTCCCCATTGCTCCCATTGGAGCTTGCACTTTGCCCATGCCCAGAGGCCCTCTCTGTCCCCATTGCTCCCAATGGAGCTTGCACTTTGCCCATGCCCAGAGGCCCTCTCTGTCCCCATTGCTCCCATTGGAGCTTGCACTTTGCCCATGCCCAGAGGCCCTCTCTGTCCCCATTGCTCCCAATGGAGCTTGCAGCCTCCGGAGCTGTCCAGGGCCTTTGGTGCTGAAGCAGTGGCTCCCTCCTTGCTGGGCTTCTGCTATTGCAACTGCAGCAGCTTTGGGTCCTCCTCCCTTTCTCCGGATCACATGCTCCTCTTGGCTTAATCCGGTGCAAGGAGAGCAGCAGGAGGCCTCCTCCTTCCTCCTCCTGGGATGGTAAGCTGTTTGGAAGCGGAGTCACTCCGCTTCCAATCCCACCCCCATCCCATTTGCACCCATTGCAATCCCTCCTCATTTCAGATCCTTTCCCCCCCTCCTTCTGTTGCACTTTGCAACCTCCTCTTCCTCCTTGGATCCGGTTCGGATCCGGATTGCATAAGGGCTGGGGCTGGTGGGCAGCCTTGGCATTGCAGGGAGGGCATCTGTAGCCCCCCTTCCAGGGTTTGGGTATGGCACTGAGGGCATGCATGGCCCCCTTATAGGGTCTGGGCATTGCATAGATGGCACCTATAGCCCCCTTCCAGGGTCTGAGCATGGCACAAAGGGTATGCATGGCACCCTTCCAGGGTCTGGGCTTGGCAATGAAGGCATCTATAGCCCCCTTCCATGGTCTGGGCATTGCATAGAGGGCATGCATGCCCCCCTTCCAGGGTCTGGGCATTGCATAGAGGGCATGTATGGCTTTCTATGGTCTGGGCATGGCATATAGGGTCTGGGCATGGCATAGAGGGCACCCATGCCCCCCTTATAGGGTCTGGGCATTGCACTGAGGGCACCTATAGCCCCCTTCTATGGACTGGGTATTGCATAGAGGGCACCTATAGCCCCCTTCCAAGGTCTGGGCATGGCGCAGAGGGTATGCATGGCCCCCTTATAGGGTCTGGGCATTGTACTGAGGGCACCTATAGCCCACTTCTATGGTCTGGGTATTGCATAGAGGGCATCTATAGCCCCCTTCCAAGGTCTGGGCATGGCATATAGGGCATGCATGACCCTCTTCCAGGGTCTGGGCATTGCATTGAGGGCACCTATAGTACCCCCCTTCCAAGGTCTGGGCATGGCACAGTGGGCACGCAGTTCCCAGGATCCCCCCCCCCCTTGCCCCAGCCCTGAGCCAATCCAGTTCAAAAGCAGTGTCAAGCTGGATTATATCTGCAGTGCAGATGCAGCCTTAGTAAAGTTTCTTGCTTTAAACTAATGGTGCCACGTCCGCACTGCAGAACGAATGCAGATTGGCACCACTTTGACCGCCATGGCTCAGCGCTATCAGATTGGTCATTTAGCGGGATATACAACCTTAACTGTCAGATAATAATAATAATAATAAATAATTAATAATCCGGGCAATGAAGCTATTCCAGCTTTTGCTTAGTTTAAATGGAGCACCTTGGACAGCTCCTATAAAGCTAAGCGAAAGCTGGAATAATTAATAATATTAATAATATTAATAATATTAATACGCTTTCTTTGTGCTGGCCGTCTGCATTAATAATAAATTTTGTTGTTTTGTTGTTGGTGGTGTTATTGGAAAAGGCCAAGAAATAGCCACGGTCCTATAATAATCCAGTTTGAGACCGCTTTAACAGCCCTGCCTCAATGCTAAGGGAAATCTGGCATTTGTGAGTTTTGTGAGACACCGAGAAAGCTCTGGGGCCCCAATGAACTACAATTCCCAGCATTCCCTAGCACTTAGAGTGGTCTCAAACTGGATTAGTTTTGCGGTGGGTTTCGGAACTGGTTTGCAAAGGGATCTTGGAGATTCGCTGAAAGGCAAAGCTTGGGCGCACGAGCTTTGCTGGACGTGAGCCTACTTCCTCAGATGCATGTCTGGAGGGGAGAATCCAAAGGCAGGGTCGCATCAAGTGGGTCTGTGTGCGAAAGTCAATGGAAACGCATAAGTGTGGCAACTGGGGGACAACTGGGGGACAAAGGCAGGAGGACGGAGGTTGCCTAAAGCCAAGGAAAGTGGAGAACCAGAGGAAGGAGTATCGGGATGTAGTTCGGGGACCAAATTGGAGGTGCGGATGGACAGGGTTTCGATAGGGTTGAAACGTGCGCAGTGCGCTGCGAAACCATTATCTGTATTGAACCCACTGCTGATGGGCTGGAGTCGGCTTATGTAAAAATAATGCAGATTGAAAACGACCAAAACGTTAATAATTATTATTTATAGGCTAACTTGAGTATTGGGAGAAAGGTGGGATGTAAGTAGTAGTCGTCGCGTGGCGTCATGGTTTCAGGGCTGGACTATGACTCCGGAGACCGGGGTTCGAATCCCGACTCAGCCGTGGAAACCCACTCGATTCAATTTTGTATGGTGAGAGCCATAGCGGTTTGAGCGTTGGACAGTGTCTCCGGAGACTAGGGTTCGATTCCCAGCTTGGCCCTAAAACCCATTGGGTGGCCTTAGGCACGTCACACACTCTCAGCCTCGGAGGAGGGCAATGACAAAGATCCTTTGAACAAATCTTGCCATGGAGACCCCATGATAGGGCTGCCTTTGGGTCGCCGTAAGTCGGAAAGGACTTGGAAGGCACACAACCACAACCATGAAAGCATTATTTGTGGATTTTGCATGCGATAGAAAAGTAGTTTGATAGTGGCTAGATAGAAAGTAGTTTGTCATCTCTAACCAGTTGCTCCAATGGTTTTGGGACGACTCCGCTGGAAATGGACGCCTGCGCAAAACACCGATAAAGAGTTTGGCCGATACCCGTCAAGTTTTCTAATTAAAAAGGCCCAGGATTTCGATCCGGGGACGGCTATCTCCGCTAGATTCTGTTTCGAAGCAGCCGCCTCGAGGCAGGTCTGTGGCGTCGCTGAGATGTGGATGTGGCGACGCACGCCGCCGACCGTCCCCTTTGCATTCCCTTTCGTTTGCAAGCCATTTGCTGTCTGGTTCCCGCATCAGAAAATGGCTTCGTCCCTCTCTGAGCCGCCGAAGGAAGAGCAAAAGGTACTGTCCGGAAGCATCGGGAAAGGATGCCATGGATGGATTTGGGGCCTTTACCAAAACAACTGTTTCTTTAAAAGGGCGGTGGGATTCCTTTTTCTGTTTTTGGTATTTCAAATCAAACGAGGATAGGTTCAGAAGGAGATTTCGTAAAGCACTGGGTTGTCTTTTCTATCGCTTCTTGACTTATTGTACGAGGCTGCTTGGTCTTCTGTTGGGGCTGTGTTTGCGCTGCCAAATTGATCCGGTTTGACACCACTTTAAGTGCCGTGGCTCCATGCAAAGGGATTTTTGGGATATGTTGTTTGGAGAGGTCCCAGAAGTGTTTTGGATTTTGGAATACAGTATTTGTACAGAGATAATGAGATCTCTTGAGCTGCTCAGGTCTTGCAAATGCTTGCCCGGTGCACATTGGAGGTTTCCTATAAATATCGGAAGTGTGCGACGCACATTGAAGTGTTCTTGCCGGCGCCTGGGTGTGCGTCTTCGCCATTCACTAACAGTGTTTCGCCACATCGCTTCAATGCAGCTACGGATTGTGAAGTTACAAAGTATAGGTTAAGGGGGGTGACACATTCAGAAAAAAAGCTGCGTTTTTTCTAATATTTTAACTCCTTTAGATAAAACAATTAGACATCATTGGCTCAGCGAGCAACAGACAAGAAAAAACCCACGAAACTATCCTATACATCTACATTGAACTCAAAGACCAAACTTAACTAACCACATATCCATTAAAAAAAGAAAAAAGAGGACTTCCAAAATCCAAAATGAAGCCTATCCATGTTCTTATAGTTCTCTTCTGCCAATGCTCCAATAAACGATAACTTTATTGTTGTCAGACTAAGTATATTACCAATTATTAAGTTTTTAAAAAATATATATTGCCCTCTTTCTTAACCTAAACACTTTTCTATCATAGGTTAATATACAAATATTATTACCTACATCTTTGCATTCATTGATATGGTCAGATGACTAATCAATAAAGTAAAGAGTAAAGGGAGGTGGAGGCACTTTAATAGGGAGGACTAGAAACTCGATGGGTTCTCACCTTGGTCCTGTTCTGTGACAGCGGAATGACAGAGGCCTCATTCCTATTTACAAATAAATCGGTTCGTGATCCGAATCGATGGATCGATTCGACAGCGGAGCGTGATTCCCACTACATTTGCCCCGATCGCATTTTCCCCCCTGTAAAATAATCCACTTGTGGTTCACATTCGCGAATGAATCGATTCCAAATGGACCTGAGCTCCAGCCGGTCGAAGGGCAGATTTAAATCGATTCCGATCCGCATCTGGTTCACACACTTGCATGGAATCGATTTATCCAAAAAGATGCGGAAAGAATAGCGTCAAAAAGACGCAGGTTAAAAGGGTCTAGCGCATGCCCCCCCCCTCTCCGAATGGCTTCAGCGATTCGGTTCAAGTGGGAACCAGGGTCATTTGAAGCAGTCCAAACCAATTTGCGATCCGGTTTAAAAGGTAATGGGAATCAGGCCAGAATCTGGGCGGACGTGGCTGCGTTTGGCTTCAAGCATTGACCGACCCGGCACACTTCTCCAAGGTCAGAGTCACTTTGAGCATGACAGAACGGGGCTGGAACAATTATGTTGATGTAATGAATGGTATTGATTTGGCCCGAGAAGCAAAGCCCTGCTCCGTATGGGGCCGAATCGCTCGCCCAGGTGCGGGAAGGGAAGGATTTGGTCCGTTTTCTGGCCTTCGTTCCCCGATTCCACAACAGCCACAGTGGCCTCGATCCCCACGAAAAGACTAAGAACAACCACCAGCTGCCTTTTGGGATGTGAGCGGGTGGATAACATGCCAAGACCAGACTCATGGTCCATGCGTTTGGCCTTGGATATGTCTTCGCTACTCAAGGTAGAAGAGTCTCGTTTCCTTTTGGAAAGTCCCATCTGAACAGGAGCAATCGGGGTGACGCAGCAGCAAAAAGACTAAGACCAAGCGTCCAGGGAAAGAATTGGTTTTGTCTAGGTCAAATATGTGCGGCTTTGATATTTGCAGATTTGATTATTCCCGGATTTGATTAATAGGTTCCCTTTGGGAATATCTAGGTCCTCCTCCGGTGCATCTCTATGGTCAACTTTAACTCAAAGTTGCCCCGAAAGACCTAGAGAGAAGACTCTACTAGACCTTTGTAGCTCCTCCGGCGCAGGTTTTTGGTCCGTTGGACACAGTTGCCCCGGAGGACATAGCGATCCCTAGAGAGGGGTCCTCTCGGGTAAAAACATGGCGTTTTTGTTATTGGCGTTTTTTCCCATATTCACGGGGGTCTTGTGCCCCTAACCCTAGCGAATACGGAGGGACAAGTGTACTTTTTGTCTGGATCCGAGGAAGCGATAGTTTCATCCGCATCAGAGGAAGAAATAGTTTCATCCAGGCCATATGGAAAGTAATAGTTGGGTATATATATATATATATATATATATACCTCATTTTCTTCCATGCCAGCATTCTCTGAAGATGCCAGCCACAGATGCTGGCGAAACGTCAGGAATAAACTCTTCCCAAACATGGAAGAGGTCATGAGAAATCAGGTAATAAAAAGTAATAGGGTTTTTTGTGGGTTTTGGGAGCTATGTGGCCATGTTCTAGAAGAGTTTATTCCTGACGTTTCGCCATCATCTGTGGCTGGCATCTTCAGAGAACGCTGGCATGGAAGAAAATGATATATATATATATATATATATATATACCCGACTCTCTTCCATGCCAGCATTCTCCGAAGATGCCAAAGCCACAGATGCTGGCGAAACGTCAGGAATAAACTCTCTCCAGAACGTGGCCACATCGTCCGAAAAATCCACAAAAATAAAAAACGATGGATGCAGGCAGTAATAACTCGTTCCGGGTTGTGTGGAAAGTTATATTTTCATCCAGGTCAAAAAAGAAATAATATTTGCCCCCAGGTTGTAATAGGTCTGTCCAGTTTGTGCGGTAAGAGTTTTGTCGAGGTTAATCGGGGCTTTCCCTGCCCGATTTGGGACAGTTGTTAGGTATTTTGATGCGTAATAATAATAATAATAATTATTATTATTACTATGAATTACTATGAATCAAGGCGGGGGACAACGACAATTAACAAACGAACAACCTCAGTTAAAACACATTGTCAATTTTAAAGGACAAACACATATTAGTCTCTTCCACCTCTTACGAGTCCATCGTTCCATATTAAAACAGTCCACATCTAAAATGCGTCATTTAAAATTCAACATTAAAAAAATAAATCATCGGGAAAAGCGGCACGCAACAACACACATCCCAAACCTATAACCAATATATCTATATCCCAACCTATATCTTCTCATCAATGTTTCCGGATAGGTCCTTGGATCTAAGTGTGAAAACGCGTGGGTTTGGGGGCTCCTGCTTTTGTGGGTACTTTGCATTGTGGAGTATTTTCACCGCGGAACTGTGCTTTATTTGTCTTTCTTCTGTTTTCTTTGGCTCCATGGTTTTTCCATCATCCCCTTCTCCGATATATTCCCTTATATTCTCCGATCGCGCAACCCAACCTGTGTCTTGTCCCCTCCGACTTTTGGACTCAGGCGGCGGAGTTGGAGGGGACCTTGGCACCCCCGGAAGATTTCAGAGAGAGCCCACCGTCGGCTCGTGCCCACCCTGGTCGTCCAGAAGAGCCCCCCGAAATGCCAAGGGAGCACACAGTAAGGCTTGCCATACACCGACCCAGGTTTCCCTTCGACTATCCCGACCCCAAATGCCGCCCCACAGTTTTGGTGTTTTCTCCGTGCTCCGTTCCTTTCAAATTTCCCCGTAGCATATCCTCTTGCCTCTAACAGACGGAAACCCAACAAGCAAACAGCAGTAGTATTAGTAGTAGTAATAATAGTAATAATAATAATAATAATAATAATAATATTAATACATTGGGCTCTTGTTATCCGCTAGGGTTTGGCTCCAGGACCCTCCGTGGATAACAAAATCCATGGATGCTCAAGTCCCATTAAATACAACGGCGGAGCAAAATGGTGTCCCTTATATATAAAATGAAAAATCAAGGTTTGCTATCAGGAATTTATATATATATATATATATATATATGTGTGTGTGTGTGTGTGTGTGTGTGTATGTATATGTATGTATATATATATATATATATATTGGAATATTTTCAAGCTGTTGGGTCTTTGAATCTGTGGATAAGAAATCCGTGTATAAGGAGGGCTGACTGTAGTAGTAGTAGTAATAATAATAATAATAATAATAATAATATAATAATAATAATAATATAATAATAATCCAGAAGTTATATACAATTGAAACAAATCATTTCCGAAAACACCCTGGAACAGACACAGGAATATTTCGAAATATTCCGAAATAACTTGGTTATTTCTTATCTCCGTTGAATCTCCTTTTGTTGGCAAAGCGTTCGCGCGTTTTTCGGATGCAAGGTTGAGGATTGTCATTTACAAACCGAAGCTTTTTTTTGGGGGGGGGGCCTAATATTCTTACCCCGAGGTTTTGTAACATATCTGTTCATTTTTGTGCTGGCTTTGTGCTGTCATAAATCATTTCATTCATTTCATTCATTGCCACATTGGTCTTTTCTGCTGCTTTTCTATCCACGCTTTGTTTCTTCTCGCTTCGGTCTCCTCCTCCGACGCGCAGATAAAGCGCTTTCTGAAGGAAGATTCGGAAGAGGCAGAGCTGGTCCAGTTCCTCGGAGACTATTCGGCGGAGGACACTTTCCGCCGCTTGGAGCCGGAGGAGAAGGAGAACCAAAGCCCTGGCCGCGAGCCCCCCGAGATGTTCGCCGGCGTGACGGCGGCCAGGACCCTCGGGCAGGAGGACGCCACGGAAGAGACGGAGCCCAAAGCCTTCCACCGACCCCGGCCTCTGGACCTGAAGCAGCCGCCTCAGCACATGGCCGCCCCGACGCCCCCCAGCCCTTCGCGGCCCAGGAGCCCCTGGGGCAGGCTGGATCCCTACGAGTCGGATGAGGTACCGCAACACCCCCCTTTGCTTGCCCATCCTCAGTTCGGATCCAGCAACGTCGCTTGTCGTCGCGTGCCTTCAACTCATTTTACAGCTATAGCAATAGCATTATATTTGTAACCCGCCTCGACCCGTAGGGAGAGGCTGGAAATAAATAAATGCATAAATAAATATTATTATTACTATGTACATTTCTATACCGCTTCGTAATAAACTCGGCACTCTCGGAGCGGTTTACGATATGTGCAAGCCAATTGCCCCCCAAAAGCTGGGGACTCCTTTGACGAAAAGGAGCGATGTCCAAAATCTGGCCCTCCGGACGTTTCGGACTTCAGCTCCCAGAAAGCCCAAACCGTTAGCCAAGACGGCCGAGGCTTCTGGGAGCTGAAGTCCAAAACATTAAAAAAAAAATCATTACAAACATTACTAAAAAAAAATTACAAAAATAGGATGGAAGGCTGAGTACACCTCGGAGCCCTGCCTGGGATCGAACTCACAACCCTGTGACTCCTGCGCTGAACCGCGGGGGTTTCTTGGCACGATTTTGTTGGAGGAGGTTGGCCACGGCCTTCCTCTTTGGCCGAGAGAGTGTGACTTGCCCAAGGGCAACGTAGTTAAGCCTCGCAAAGTCCCTGGAGTTAGTATATATAGGATTGAGCCAGGGCAGTTAAAGTGGTGCCCACCTGGCATATACTCAACCTCATGTATAAGTCGAGGGCACGTTTTGGGGCCAAAATTATGGATTTTGCTAAGTCGAGGGTAAAACTTAGGGGCACGTAGCAAAGGATCTAAAGGATGAAGCAAAGCAAAACAACGTCAAAGAACTTATACACTTCCAGCAGACATAACTCTTTTGTGCTTAGTATTAAAACTGGATGGACGAGAGAGTAAAGGGGTCGGTGCTATTATACTATGACTTTTCACCAGGAGATGGTTCCTTCTTTTAAATAAAAGTTAAGATACTGTACTTATATTGGTCCAGGGATGAGTCGACTTAGGTTTTTGGGGTCAATTTTTTGACCTAAAATTCTAGACTTATACATGAGTATATACAAGATTTCTATAGTTGAGATGCAGCCTCGGTCTCCTCTGAGTCAAATCTTTCCTCCTGAAAGAGAAGAGGATTTTGCAAAGGGTCTGCGACGGTTGCAAATCCCATTGCTTTCCTCACTGACATTTCCCTCTTTCTTTTTTATTTTCTCTCCATCCAGGACGATAAGGAATACGTCGGCTTTGCCACGCTTCCCAACCAGGTCCACCGGAAATCGGTGAAAAGGGGTTTCGACTTCACCCTCATGGTGGCAGGTATCCGAAAGGCGGCAAGCTGTTTTTTGGGGGGACATTTACAGTGGGTTTCCATGGGATTCGAACCTTGGTTTCCCCGAGTCGAAGCCCAACGTTCAACCCATGCTGAGTGTCATATATACGAATGCAAAACAAGGTGCAGTCGAAGGCTTTCACGGCCGGCATCCATCGATTTTTGTCAGTTTATCGGGGCTCTGTGGCCATGTTCTAGAAGAGTTTCTTCCGGACGTTTCGGCGGCGTCTGCGTCTGGCGTCTCCAGAGAAAGATTAACGCTTCCTCTCCTCCTCTGTTGCTCTTCTCAGGAGAAGCCGGGCTGGGAAAATCGACTTTGGTGAACAGCCTCTTTCTGACGGATCTCTACAAGGACCGGAAACTCTTAAATGCAGAAGGTAAGGTGCGTTTCTGAACCGTCTTCTTCCTGGAAGAATTGGTCTGGTCTCCTTTTTTCCCCTTGCATACGATGATACCTGCAAAGCAATGACCTTTGCAAAAATTACAATTGCGGAAGAATTACACTTGCAAAACTGAGGTCTAATCTCCTTCTCCTTCCCCTTCCTTCCTTCCTTCCTTCCTTTTCCTTCCTTCCTTCCTTTTCCTTCTTCTCTCTCCCTTCCTTCTCTCTCCTTCCTTCCTTCCTTCCTTCCTTCCTTCCTTCCTTCCTTCCTTTTCCTTCTTCGCTCTCCCTTCTCCTTCCTTCCTTCCTTCCTTCCTTCCCCCTTTCCTTTTCCTTCTTCTCTCTCCTTCCTTCCTTCCTTCCTTTCCTATTTGTACTTTTATCTATGTAAGCCACTTTGATTGTTCTCACAAAAAGTGGGGTATAAATAAAAGTTTTATTTATTTTATTGTTATTATTCCTTCCTTCCTTCCTTCCTTCCTTCCTTCCTTCCCTCTTCTCTTCCCTTCCCTTCCCTTCTCCTTCCTTCTTCCCTGTCTGTCCTTTTCTTCCTTCCTTCCTTCCTTCCTTCCTTCCTTCCTTCCTTCTTCCCCTTCTCCTCTCTTCTTCCCCTTCTTTCCTTTTCTTCCTTCCTTCCTTCCTTCCTTCCTTCCTTCCTTCCTTTTGTTGAGGGAGGCAACTGAATGTATTTTAGTACATGTTGTATCTTATTTTATTCGATATTGTAAGCCGTCTCGATCCTGCAGGAGAGGCGGCATATCAATAAAAGTACATCATCATCATCATTATCATTATTATTATTATCCTTCCTTCCTTCCTTCCTTCCTTCCTTCCTTCCTTCCGCCTTTCAGAACGGATCCTCCAGACGGTGGAGATCACCAAGCATGTGGTGGACATCGAGGAGAAAGGGGTGAAGCTCCGCTTGACCATCGTGGACACGCCAGGCTTTGGGGATGCCGTCAACAACACCGAATGGTTACGTATACAATCCATATAGGTCTCCGCCAGCCCTGGGGAAAGGAGGCAGGAGGAATTAGCCTGGGCAGATTTGCGGCAGAGCGAACCGGGTGGAGAAACGGCGAGAAGGGAATCCCATTAAGGCCTCCATCTCTTCTGGCGTGACCTTTGGGTGGAAGCCAGGAGCGAGGATAAAAATAATGTACAACACCTCCCTGGATCCTGAGCACCAGGGAAGTCTTTTTTTGCAAAGAGTTTCTTCTCGCTCTCCTTTTTCCATGCTGGCTATTTGCCGTAATAAACGGTTGTAGTATTGCCTTGCTCCCCTTTTTCCCAAATTACTTGGAGAAAGAAGAGACTGACCCACAGTTGCCTTCCCCCTCCTTCCCTCTTTCCTTGTATTTATCTTCCTTAAATACAGTCCAGTTAAATATTTGAAACACCCCAGTTTTTAAAATGAAAGGTTAAAATTAAAAATTCTCAGCTTTCAACGGTCCTGCTGTCCCCCCTTTTTAAAGCCGGAGACTCCAAATTTGAATTTCACGCAACGTATTCCTCGCCTTTTGCAAACTTCTTATTTAGGAATTGCCCTTCGACTGCACCAAGATGCCTCGCTTCAATTTACGTCTATTTTAATCCATTTCAATCTGTATTCGATAAGGTTGTTGTTTTAGTTACGTTAGGAGGATAAGGGGAGTATGTAATTTTTTAAATTTATATTTGTATCCGAATATTTTATTACGTATTTTTATAGTTGTGACCCGCTTCGATCCTTTTGGAAGAGGCGATATATAAATCAGGGCCTTCCGTTCTTGTTGAAAATCTCCTCCAATGCTGCTGGATTTTTAAACATTTTAAATTTTAAATGCTTTTTTCCCTCCCATTCCCAGCTGGAAGCCCGTGGCCGACTACATAGACCAGCAGTTTGAGCAATACTTCCGCGACGAAAGCGGACTCAACCGGAAGAACATCCAGGACAACCGGGTCCATTGCTGCCTCTACTTCATCTCCCCCTTTGGACACGGGTACGAATCCAGCTGGATCTCGGTTCATTTCGAGTCATTTCCAATTTTTACGGCGAACCCGTCGCGGGGTTTTCTTGGCACGATTTGTTCGGAGGGGAGGTTGCCCTTTGACTTCCTCTGGGATGCTATGATTTTGTGAAATCCTAAACTGGGAGTGTTTGCTTTATATATTCGACTATAAGTCGAGGGCAAGTTTGGGGGCAAAAATTATGGATTTTGCTACAACCCACGGATAAGTCGAGGGTTAAACTTAGGCACATATAATAAAGGATGTAAAGGATGAAGTAAAGGAAAACAATTTCAAAGAACTTACAAAATCCAAGCAGACATATTAGTGCATATACTAAAGGTTGGATGGATGAGAGAGTAAAAGGGAGTCGGTGCTTTTAGGGCAGATTAAACTCTTGCCTTTCACTATATATATATATATATATGCGTTAAAATGCAGTACTTACATTGACCCATGCATAAGTCGACTCAGGTTTTTGGGGTCATTTTTGGACCCAATTTTTTAGACTTCAACATGAGTATATACATTATATTGTGTGCGTCCAAGTTGCTTCCAACTTAGGGTGAGACGAAGGCAACGTTGCAGTTTCTGGGGACTGTCTCACAAAGAGAAGCAACGTATCGAAAAATTACGCCTTGTTGCCTACAAGGATGAAATCTACAAAGATGAACCTTTCTCTCTCGATTTTCTTTTCTCAGGTTGCGGCCGCTGGATGTGGAGTTCATGAAAGCGCTCCATCAGCGGGTGAACATTGTACCCGTCTTGGCCAAAGCTGATACCCTCATGCCCTCGGAGGTGGAGCGGATGAAAAACAAGGTGAAGTCGAAGGCTTTCATGGCTGGCATCCAGAGTATTTTGGTGGGTTTTTCAGGCTATGGGGCCATGTTCTAGAAGAGTTTATTCCTGACGTTTCGCCAGCATCTGTGGCTTTGGCATCTTCAGAGAATTCTGGCACGGAAGAAAGTGGGGTACGTTCTCTGAAGACGCCAGCCACAGATGCTGGCGAAACGTCAGGAATAAACCCTTCTAGAACATGGCCACATATCCCTGAAAACCCCCCAAAAAAACAAGGTGAAGTCATTGAGAGTTGGAGGGAAGGGAGACCAAAGTCAAAGCAAGCCAGATGCACGATTCCCAGTTTCTTAGGGTTATTGTGGGATGGGTATAATGTGTAATGTTGGCCATGTGTAGCCCCAGACTCCATTGCTGTGGTCCTCAAAGTCCAGCAAAACTAAAAATAGTGGAAGCATCCCAAGGATAAGAAAACGTTCCACATAATAAGTGCCACCACTGGATAGGCCCTGTGTTAGATGACTGGAAGAAGGCACCTTAGGCGCATCCGATCTTTCCAAATGACCTCGAAAACCAAATAAGACTAGAAAGGTGAAGGCTGTTTCACAAGGAGACTTTATTTCGCTATGCGACCAATTTCCACCAGCTTCTATGTCCACGATGGGACTCCTTTCCCCTTTCTGTAGATCCGAGATGAGATTGAACAGTTCGGGATCCGGATCTACCAGTTCCCAGATTGCGATTCGGATGAAGACGACGATTTCAAGCTTCAGGACCAGGCCCTCAAGGTGAGTTTGGAGAAGAAGCGGAGGAGGAGGAGGAAGAGACAGGGATTCTGGCGTGGAAGGCTTAGGATCAAGATCCCATTTAATGTGAAGTCGAAGGATTTCATGGCCAGCAACCATAGTATTTTTGTGGGTTTTTCGGGCTCGGTGGCCAAGTTCTAGAAGAGTTTATTCCTGACGTTTCGCCAGCATCTGTGGCTGGCGTCTTCGGAGAATGCTGGCACGGAAGAGAGTTGGGTATATATATATACCACTCTCTTCCGTGCCAGCATTCTCCGAAGATGCCAAAGCCACAGATGCCGGCGAAACGTCAGGAATAAACGCTTCTAGAACATGGCCACGTAGTCCAAAAAACTTGGCACCCATCGCAGTTTGTTGCTGTGTGCCTTCAAGTCATTTCAGATTTATAGTGACCCTAAGGTGAAGCTATCATGGGGTTTTCTTGGAGCAGAAGAGTGTGCCAATGAAAACAACAGGGAGCGAGGAATCCAAGTCTCAGGGCTTGGATCCTCATCTCTGGTCCTTTTGAGGAGAGGGAGGAATCCCAGGGTGGGAGCACTGCCTTGGAAGACATCTGCGCATGCCCACACGTCCCACATTTTCTACACGTCAGAGATGATCACGCTTGGGCCGATTTCAGCATTGAAGGGAGATTAGAGTGCATTTAAAGCATCCTGCGAACAGAGCGGAAATGGCGAGTTAAGGGCACAAATGATTATCGCACGCAATTGCGCAAAGAAAGCGATGTCAGAAACGCATGGGCGTTCAAATCCCGAAAGTAAAAAGATGCGCATTAATGCTTCTTTGTGACCACTTTAACGGCGGGTTTTGTGCAATGTCGTGTGAAATCATTGCGTGTAATTACACGTTTTTTTCTGGGATATTCACGGGATGAATTCCCGATCTCCTTCGTGTGACGAACTCCTTTGTCTTCTGCATTTGTTTTCTATTGTGGAAGTGTGGTTGATGCCCACGCTCTTCTTGCTAATGACTTTGCCAAAGAGTGCCACTGGCAAGGTCGGCATCGACTACAGCGTCCCAACCTCCTCTCGTTTTCCGTCGCGTTGTCCTATTCATCGGCCAAGGAACTGGTTCAGCGCAAGACAGCTTTCTCCTCTCCGAATGTTTGCAAATGTTCCAATATGCTCCAGATTAAGTTGGCATATATATAGCTCACAAACACACACTTCAGGGCTGGGCACCAAGCCCTAGCAGCAAACAGTGGCAGCTGGTGGGTTGGGGAATCTATTTCTAGGTTTGATTTTGCTTAAAAAGAGCAGTCCGACGTGCGCAACCGAGTTCAGAACAGTGTTCAGCACATTGCATACACACACACACACACACACACACACATATATATGTATACATATAAAATAACAACTTTTTGCAGGCATCCAAGGAGCTGTCCAGTGTGTCGAACACTGTTCCGAAATAGGTTCAGAGCATTGGACAGCTCCTTGGATCCTTGCAATAAGTTCTTTTTTAAAATAATATTTTATTTATGTTGTCTATGTGATTACTTTTTACTTAATAAAATCAAATAAAAAATAATAATATTTTATTTTATAACATTTATAACACAAAACTGAAACACTGATAATGTCTAATTTATATACTAGTCGTCCCTAGGAGTTATAGCCTTATGAATGATAACCTTCTGCGTTCTTCGCCGTTGACAACCTGTTTCTTCATTTTAACTCTTAACTTGGTTATTTTTTTTTACCTTAAGCAGTATTTAAATTGTACTATCGACCACCTTCTTAAAATTATGAAGGATTCTCCGTGGATCGGCTTATTACGAAGCTACAAAATGTCCAAAATAAACATATGACCATCAAGGGATAGATCGATAGAAAACCAAATAGGGTCCTTCTATTGAATTTGCAGCCATATTTACATCAATAAGTTATTGTATCCCTAGGTCTTCAGTAAGCCAGCCGGTCCTGTGCAAAAGACTTGTCTCCTCCTTTGATACGACACATTTTGGCACTCTGTTCCAGACCTATAGTATTTGGGGAGCAAAGGAATACAAAGACTTCCAAATAAGAGAGAGTGCGATCAAGGCTACCATACAAATGCCGAAGACCCTTATTCCCTTTTGCAGGAGAGCATCCCTTTTGCCGTGATCGGCAGCAACACGGTGGTGGAGGCCAAAGGCAGGAGGATCCGGGGACGTCTCTATCCGTGGGGCGTTGTGGAAGGTAACTCCCGAATTGTATCCTTATGGTTTTGTGCCTCTGTGCTGGTGACCCAAGCAAACAGGGCCATGTCCCCGTGAGCTGCAGATCAGTTAGTGGTGTAAAGGTCTTTAACTTTAGTTTTCTGTGGGTTTTTCGGGCTTTGTGGCCATGTTCTAGAAGAGTTTATTCCTGACGTTTCGCCAGCATCTGTGGCTTTGGCATCTTCAGAGAATGCTGGCATGGAAGAGAGCGGGGTATATATATAATGTGTGACCCTGGGTTGGGAATATATATATACAGGAGGTCCTTGTTATCCGCTGGGGTTTGGTTCCAGGACCCTCCGTGGATAACAAAATCCATGGATGCTCAAGTCCCATTAAATATAATGGCACAACAAAATGGTGTCCCATATATAAAATGGAAAATCAAGGTTTGCTATTTGGAATTTATACTTTTGGGGAAAATTTTCAAGCCGTGTATGCTCAAATCCATGGATAAAAAATCCGTGAATAAGGAGGGCCAACTGTATTATATACACACACACACATACAACTCTCTTCCATGCCAGCATTCTCTGAAGATGCCAGCCGCAGATGCTGGCGAAACATCAGGAATAAACTCTTTGAGGACATGGCTGCATAGTCTGAAAAACCCACAGAAAACTATGGATGCTCGCCATGAAAACTTCATTGTTAACTTTGGCCTGGTATAATCCTGCCGTGGTGGCAGCAATTCCAGGGCTCGGAGTGCACACCAACCGCATGCCCCTGAACCCTAGGACATACGGGCGCCGCCATGAATTCATGACGCAAGCGTTGCGCAGCATCCACACGTTGCTGCACCGTGCTTATGTCATGGATGTGCAACAGACACAGTCATAGTGTGTGGACCGTGCCACAAAAAGAACTTGCTTTTAGCAGGTTCTTTTTACTCTGGAGGGACGCTGTGCCGTTTGACTGCTGTGGCGTCCCTCCGGAAGAAAAACGGGCGCCTCCAGCTCGCCATTTTGGGGTGGTTTGTTTTGTCCCTTTATTGAATTTATCCCCCGCCTTTCTCCCGGGATGGGATCCGAGGTGGCTTACAATAATCTAAATCAAGACAAAGTTAAAATTTTATTGTACAAAAGTGAGAAAAGAATTAAATAGCAGTGCGGTCAGCCCTCCGTATCCACCGATTTTTTTTATCAATGGATTCAAGCAGCCACCGCTTGAACATATTTTACATATTAAATCACTTGGATGGGTTACCGCCGAAGAATCCCAGGTGGAAGCAAAGCAGGCTAAGCCCTGGTTACTCCTTACCATATATATATCCCGTGGAAAAGTTGAGGATAAAACTTAGGAGCATGTAGCAAAGGATCTAAAGGATGACGCAAAGTAAAACAGGGTCAAAGAACTTACAAAATCCCAGCAGACGTAACTCTTTGCGCTTACTCTTAAGGTTGGATGGATGAGAAAGCAAAGGGGGTTGATGTTTCTAGGACAGATTATACTCCATCTTTTCACCAGGGGATGGTTCCTTCTTTTAAATAAGAGTTAAAATACCGTACTTACATTGACCCGTGGATAAGTCGACTCAGGTTTTTTGGGTCAATTTGTTGACCTAAATTTCTAGACTTATACATGAGTATAAATGGGATCGCTGGTGGTGTAGGTTGTATTCTAGAGGAAGGAACTGGCAAAGCCACCTCTGAGTATTTCTGGCCTAAGAAATCCCTATGAAATTAAGTCGTCTTGACTTGAAGGCACATGAATGCTTACCAAAGGAGCAGTCCATGGTTCGGCAAAACTAGGTCCGGCATCTTGGAAAGCTCCATGAAAAATAGCCAGAACTTGGAGCGGATTTACTCCTTCCTGGGAGTTGAATGCCCTTTGCCCTTGGTTAAAATGTTGTGTTTTTTCCCCTTCTTCCAGTGGAAAACCCCGCGCACTGTGACTTTGTCAAGCTGCGCACCATGCTGGTGAGGACGCACATGCAGGACCTGAAGGATGTGACTCGGGAGACGCACTACGAAAACTACCGGGCCCAATGCATCCAAAGCATGACGCGGATGGTGGTCAAGGAGCGCAACCGGAAGTGAGTTGGGGGAAATGCGTAGATGGAAAGGCGGCGGGGGGGGGGATATGCGCAACATGTGCATGGGTGCGAAAGGTGGCATTGGGGAGGGAAGAGCAGCTGTGGTCCAGGACGGAGGAGTTTTTAACCATTTTATCGCCTCCTCCGAACCGCAGGCATGAGGAGGGAAGGCGGATAAAGTGCTCTTAAGGGACCGTCCGGAGGGTGAGGTGGCAGCGCAGAAACATCCGAAAGGAAGGTTAGCACAGACAACTCCCAGATTGTTTTTCTTTTTTTGTAAAACAAAAAAATCCACAAATAATGAAGCATTTACGGCCCTCTTTCCAAAGCGAGACGCTGCGCCCCGGCAAAGTAACCCGTTTGCAAGTGGAATAAATTACGGAGAAGCGGAATCTGTTAGCTGTATGTGACGCATGCCTTGGCAAAGGGATCGGGGGAGGAAGGGCACCGTGAAAGAAAAAGGTTTTGTGGAATTAAAAGAAGGCGCATGCAGTGTTAAGGTGCATTAAAATTAAAAGAAGGTGCATGCAGACGCACCCTCTAAAAATACACACACGAGTCGAACACAGTCAGTTGCGGCTGGCGTTTCCGAAGCCTGAATCCCCTGGGAGTGAACAGTAGATGGACGTTTGGTTAATTTCGGCCAAACGTGCACGATTCCATCTATCCTTAGTCTTCATCATTTTGTAAATGACAAAGTGGTGTCAAACTGCACTAAGGGGCTGTATAGGTTGGGATGAAGGGATGGCGGGACGCTGCCCCCTTTTTGCCCCAGATCAGGGCCGTGCCAACTGCACTCTTCCGACTTTCGGAGGACGTTAAAAAAAGGACCCCCGAGCAGCTCCTTTTTGTGCCATAGCGGCAACGGGGCGGTGTGATGCCACCATTTGGGCACTGCGCCGGAGGTGCGTCCATCACGGCACGTGCGGTGTGGACCATCGCACACCAAAATGGTGCCATGGTGACGGCGTAATGTCGCTCAGCCCTGAGTCCACCCGAAGGCTGGCGCTTTCCGCCGGTTTGTAAAGGGCCTAAGTCTGCAAAAGCCTTTGAGTTCTCCTCTTACAGGGAGAGGTTTTCTTCCAATAGCTCTCCGTCCGCTGGGCAGCGGCGCACCGACTCCGGGTTTTAGTCTGAACTTGAAAAAGCACTGCCCACGGTGCTAAAATAGCGTCAGAGCACCTCGGCGTGGGCGGCCAAAGTTCGGGCTAAAATCTGGAGCAGATGGCCCATCCTTTCCGACGTGGGATGTCAATGGAGAGGTGTGTGCGGGACAAGTTTGGGAAGGTCTTGGTGGGACACGCTTTCTCTGTCTCTGCCGTTGACTCTGGGTTACCTGGCGTCGAATCTAAGCTCGGTGTCTCCGTTCCCTTGTTTGCTCCGCTTGCCGCCTCCGCCGCCGCCTCCGAAAATGGCCTTTACGGGGGAGAAGGAGAGACTCCTCGTCCTTAAGGCTCTGCTGCAGCGACTGTTCGATGGAGTGAGTCCTTCTTTCCGAGCAACGGATGCTATATTAAAGATACTATGAAAGAGCAGCGTCCCACCTTCCCCATTTCCAAAGCTGCTGCGTCTTGTAAACGGCTTCTGTGCATTTACATAAAAGCCTTTTATTCCCAAACATGACGCCAGTCGTTCTTTTCGGTCCCGTCTTTTTTCGTCGGTGGGCGAGAGGGGTGCAAACGGAGTCAGGGCTTTCATATTTCCAGACGTGGGAAGAAGAAGAAGAAGAAGCCAGGGCTATAGTACGTTTAATAGTAATTTTGGGTCCCTTGCTTCCCCGAGAATAAGGCCTCCCCATAAAATAAGCCGTCGCAGGATTTCGAAGCATTGGCGCAATACGAAGCGCAAATGAGACATAGCGATAGGCGCACCGGCGCGGAGCGGTAAAGAAGACGAATTAACCGTACTTAATAAAAAAGGAGACATCCCCTGAAAATAAACCTTAGTGTGCCTTACTGAGGAAAAATAAATATAAGGCCGTGACTTCTTTTTGGAGAAATTATAAGGAATTATAGCTAGCGTTGCAAAATGGAAACTCAATGGGTTACTTTGGGCAAGTCGCACTCTCTCAGCCTCAAGGGAAGGCAATGGCCAACCTCCTCTGGGTAAATCTTGCCAAGAAAAACCCAGGATAGGTTTGCCATAACTTGGAAAATATTTGCCGGCACGCGACGACAAAATAATAACAAAGTCACGCTGGCGGAAATTTTCTTCTGCGCACGGTATTGCTAAAACCTTGTAAAGAGACTATTTAAAAAACCCTATTAATGGTAACAAGAGCCTTTCGAAGGTATTGGGGAAAAAAATATTAATTTTTGCTCCCAAAGTTGCACTAAAATAGTCTTATTTTCAGAGGAGGTCTTATTGTTCCATGAAGAAGAATACTCACATTTATTGTTCAACAAAGAGATGAACATTTATTATATACTATATATATATATAGGTCTTACTTTCGGGGGAGGCCTTATATTTAGCAATTCAGCAAAACCTCTACTAGGTCTTATTTTTTTGGGGATGTCTTATTTTCGGGGAAAAAGGGTTGCCTAGCTCTGCATCAGAGAGATTGGTCAACCAAGGAGGTATACACACACCTATATATGCGTACATATATACATATATATGCATACATACTGGTGTATGGAAATACAGGTATTTGCAGGTATTTGTACAGCCGCACATATGTACGTATATGCAAATACAGGTATTCCAAAATTGGAGGGGAAATCCAAATGGTCCCAAGCGTTTTAGATAAGGGAGACTCAACCTGTCTTGGAAAGGGGCTATTAAAGGTACAGGAGTGAATGGTAGCGACTGCTCTTTATTAATTTCATTTATATTAAACCTTTCCACCCTTATGTTGCATGCAACGCTCTCTTCAGGTGGTTGTGTGGAGGCGCATGATCAGGAACACCATCGCAGGGACATAAATGCATTATTTCTCTTACAACGGTTCCTCTTTACTGTATGTATGTATGTATGTATGTATATATAGGTGTATATATAGCTGTGTGTGTGTGTATGTATATATATATATATATATATATATATGTATATGTTTGTATATGTTGTACACCGCCCTGATCACTGGAAGGGCGGTATAGAAATAAATATTATTATTATTATTATTATTATTATTATCTCCTTGGTCGACTCATCTCTCTGATGAAGAGCTGGACTATGTATGTATGTATGTATATGTATATATGTGTGTGTGTGTGTATATATATATATATATATATCTCCTTGGTTGACCAATATCTCAGTATATATAGGAAATACATACAGAGGTGGACTATATATATATATATATATATATATATATCTCCTTGGTCAACCAATCTCTCTGATGCAGAGCTAGACTATGTATGTCTGTATGTGTATGTATGTGTGTGTGTATGTATATATAGATAGATAGATAGATAGATATCATATACATACATAGTCTAGCTCTGCATCAGAGAGATTAGTCGACCAAGGAGAGAGATATATGTATATATATATATATATACACATACATACCCTGTTTCCCTGAAAATAAGACATTTCCAAAAAATAAGTAAGTAAAAATATCCTAGTAAAGGTTTTGCTGAATTGCTAAATACAAGTCCTCCCCTGAAAGTAAGACCTTGCAAAGTTTTTGTATATAAATATATATACAGTAAATAATAAATGTGAGTACTGTATTCTTCTTCATGGAAAAAGAAGACATTCCCTGAAAATAAGACCTGGTGCATCTTTGGGAGCAAAAATTAATATAAGACGCCGTCTTATTTTCGGGGAAACACGGCATCTTGGAGAGAAGTGACTATCGGGGCGCCAAAGGGAGCATCTTCACGGTGGAATAGAAAGCGTGCGCGTCAAACGTGCAAGATTTGCACGTGGCAGCAAATACTGCAAATGTGCAAAATAGATCCAGCACTGTGGTTTCCCTTTAAGCTAGCCAAAGCATGCAATGGATGCGCCACCCCGCCGACATGGGATCCCATAAACATTGCGACGCCGCAACAACTCGCCAATCCCATTTCCCGTTTCGGACGGCGGTCTTCCATCATCCACTTTGTTTTTCATACACTGATATATATTTGCAAAGGACCCCAGCTGCGCGGAAAAGTGTTTCCCTGTGCGAAGAACGACATCTCTATAGATTTTTGTGGGTTTTTCGGACTTTGTGGCCATGATCTGGAAGAGTTTATTCCTAAGGTTTCGCCAGCGTCGGCTTTGGCATCTTCAGAGAATGATGGCACGGGAAAGAGTTGGGATACTTTCCCTGAAAATGTGTGCGTGAGATATATATATATATAGGGTCACACAGTGTGTATATATACGCACATATACACATACACCATTCGTTCCCGTGCCAGCATTCTCCGAAGATGCCAAACCCACCGATGCCGGCGAAACATCAGGAATAAACTCTTCCAGAACATGGCCACGGAGTCCGAAATATAACCCACAAAAGTCTATGGGCGCCGGCCATGAAAGCCTCCGACTTCACAACGTATCTGTATTACGTTTTCTTTTGCCACAAAACGGTCCCAAAATGAACAAAAATCATTCCGATATTTATGAGCCATTTAAAACTATACCTTTAAGTTCCAATATCGTGCGCACAGCCTAAATGTATTCCCATGTCCATTACTGTCTATACTCATGTATAAGTCTAGAAATTTTAGTCAAAAAATTAACCAGTGGGTCGACTTATCCGTGGGTCAATGTAAGAGCTTGGTCCATCCGGGGAGCACCAAAAAGAAACACGGATCCCCTTTACTCTCTCGTCCATCCAGTCTTTAGGATGAGCAAAAACAATTACGTCTGCCAGAATTTTGTAAGTTCTTTGAAACCATTTCCCTTTGCGTCGTCCTTTCCATCCTTTGTTACATACCCCTAAGTTTTACCCTTACCTTATCATATCAAAATCCATAATTTTGGCCCCAAAATGCCCTCGACTTATACATGAGTATACGCTATACATTCATCCCGAATATTTCCCTCTAGTTTTCTTTGCTGCACCGATACCATCCTTTCTTACCATCGTCGGTTATAGGAGACCGTTCCCCGTCGATTTTCTTCGGATCCTTCGGATTTAACATAGCTGTCGGTCTATCCGTTTCTTTCGTTCCCAGCCTTTTGCAGTTTTCCAAGGGTTTGGGGTGGCAGGGGTCCATTTTTCTGTGGTCCCAAAGTGCTGGAGATCTGACCCGGGGCCCAATGTCACAACTTCTGTTAACTGAACGCACGCTTTCCGTGCCAGCGACGGTAGCAAATCTGCTTTGGGTTTTATTCTGAACCAAAGCTATAGAAGGTTTTGGATCCCTGGCACCATGGGCTTCTCGGTCTAAAACCCAGAGCGGATTCTCTCCGGCTCCCGTCCCACCGATTTGTCACTTCCGTCCCGGTTTGGTCGCCGCTCGGACTTTGCTCTCTTGGGAACGTAAGACAACGGCCTCGCCGGATCGGGAACCCATAGAAGAGTCAGACAAGAAATCCATAGGAGGCCCTCCTTATGTAGGTAAGCACTCCTGGGTTGGGTTTAGATATTTGGAAGCAGCGCAAGACGCGTCTTCCGCAAGACGTGCGAAATTTTCTATTTCTTGAGTAGACCCGGCCACCTTTACGCATTTAGGACTGTGTCGGACGTCCCTTGGGGATTCTGGAACGGGCCGAGACAGTATTGCCATTTTTGGACAACCTTAATGAAACTAAATGCGGCAATGTGGCATTTGGAAGCGCACTGATGTGCTATGTGTATGCTGTGTGAGCCTGGGTACTTTGCAAAAAGCTGATAGGTGCCTTGCAAAATGTGTTTTGCTGCAAAAAACAAAAAAAAAAAAGGGGGGGGAAGAATTTCTCCATCGCTACGGATGGCGTCATTGGTTTTGTGGCATGGATGCCTGTGGAACATGCTTTCACATGATGATAGGAAAAAGTGGAATTCCAAAAAATGGCTGTCGATTTTTGGTCTGCATCTCCTGTAATGCTCCAAACAGAATGAGCAGTGGATGCGAAGAGCTGTAGTAAAAAATAGAAACTTTCCCAAACTCTAGAAACTTAATGGGAGAGGAGACCTCACTAGCACCATGTTACCTATCATTCATCATCACCACCATCATTTTAAAAATAATTTTATTAATTACAACTGGCAATAATGGTGGCTTATACTGGTTGCAAGAAGTGCAAAACTCCAACTGAAAACGCAGCAGGACAAAAGCCATCCTCCGAAGTTAGAATGTTATTGAATAATCGGTCCAAATAAAACCATCCCTTTCTCTCTTTATCTCTCTCTCTCTCTCCTTCGTTTTATTTTGAAAACAGCAAACTAACCAGAGAAAGTGGGACAGACTTCCCCATCCCGGCCATCCCTCCGGTACCGGATTCGGAGACGGAGAAGCTGATCCGGGAAAAGGACGAAGAGGTGAGCGTGAGATGTATTTGTCAAGGGAAAAAATTCCAATGGGAACCAACGGCGCTTCCCATATCAGCGGGTGGGATATTGGGATACGGGATTGTATGGTTTAATGTATGGGTTGTGTTACACGGAGGGGCGGGATACGATTATTATTATTAGTGGATCGGTCGACCGACTCCAAGTTGGAGAGCTGTCCTGGAATGGATTCGGTACCCAACAGAAATGAAAGACGTTGTCCAGGTTGGGACAGTGAGAAATCTAAACAATTGTTCTGGGTGGGATGGCGAGAAATCCACATCGTTGCTTCAACAGATAGCTAATAATAATAATAATAGTTATTATTATTATTCAGTTAGGTGGACCCTGGGGATGGGACCAGAGCTCTGACTTGAAGCCCCAGGTTCAACGGGTGCCAAGTCCTTCAATGCGGTCCCTCTCAGCTGTTCCTTTCCCTTTTTCCAGTTGCGACGGATGCAGGAGATGTTGCAGAAGATCCAGCAGCAGATGGAAGACACGCACTAGCCCTCCCTTGCCTTCCCGTCCTTTAAACCACCCTCCATTCCTCGCCCCCTTTTCTCACCCGGGAGACGCAAGATGTTTACATTTTTCACCCAAGCCATCCAACCCCGGCGCTCCAGAACTTGTTTTTCCCTCCTGCACCTTAAAGCTAGATATTTATATAGAGAGAGACGTATTATATGCTCACCTACATTGCTGCAACCATTGCCTTATAACCAAAGTTTTGCCGTGCTTGACCGAAGAAACGTGAGAAGCTCACCCAGGCACCAAAGATGCGACCCGCGTCCTTTGGCGTGCGAGAACGTTGTCTTTCCCCGCATCTCCAGCTACCCGAAAACATCGCGGTGACTTCTCTGAAGACACGAATAAAGACACGTCAGGAATAAAATCTTCTGGAACGTGGCCACATAAGCCCGAAAGGCCCACAAAAATCTATTGCCGAGACTTGGTGAAGCTTTCGGTCTGCAAAGACGGAGGATTCCTGAAAACGCGTAGGAAAGCGTTGTGCCAAGGTGGCAGAAGTATCTGGCTACGTTCCTATGGCCAAGCGCCAAATGATGACCCCGGCGCCGGAGGACCCCAATGGATCTCAATGCAGACGTCGCCGTTTTGTGTCTGGTTATGGGGAGACCCTTCAGTGATCCCCAAAAAGCAGAGAATAGACATGCAGGGGACTTCAGAAACTTGCATGAAGGGAATACCAACTTCTGCAGCTCCCAAAAGTGCATATGTAACAGTTCCTAAAAGGATGCCAGCTTGTCTCTAACAGGATGCCAGTCGTCTGTCCCTCTCCTTTCGGGACAGATCGGCAGGTAACTCTCAAATCTGGACCTGTCGCATATATGGACATCTTCCTCGAGTCCTAGGAACCCAAGCCAAGAAGTTCCCTGATCTCATTGCATGATGCCTCCACGCTTAGGGCCCCGATCTTGAGCTTGCTGAGGCTTTTATCTCCCGCTTCATCGAGTGCGCATGCGGACGATGCCCAACGCATGGAACCCACGCTGCTTCTCGTTCCCCAAACACCACGTCCCTGTGCGATCGGTGATTTGCGCTCATTTAAAAACGCACCGGCGTCAAAGAAGGAAAACAGATGTTGCCGGCCGTGGCATGTGAGGTCCAGAGAATTGGGACTAAGACGATCAAAGGTCCAGGATAGCTCTCCAATTTGGAGTTGGTCGACCGAAAAAGAGCTCAGGGAGATGGAAATGTTTCGGAGAACTGAAGACTGAAAGGGTGACGTGAAAACCACCTTTAAGTAAGCTTGTTTCCTGCTATTCCAGAGACTAGAACACGAACCAATGGATTCAAATTAGAAGAAAAAGCGATGCCGCCTAAACGTTTGGAGGGACGTCTTTCCCATAAGAGCTGTACGGACTGCCTCAAAGGATGGTGGGCCCTCTTTCCACTTTCAACAGAGGTTGGATGACCATCTTTCAGAAATGCTTTCACCGTACGGACGTGCCCGAGGGTCGGACTGGGATGACCCTTGTAGTCCCTTCTATGGTTCCCGGTGGAGCGGGACCATTGCCTTAGGAAGCGAGCGTTGGGTGACGGCACCAAGGAGCTGGCGGAGAGAACCGAGCGGAGAGCAACCATCCCACCGCCAGGGTTCAAGGAAGACTTAGCCTCCAGCTTTTTGCACATGGAATGGGAAAACAAGGAGTGTATGTCGGTGTGTGCCATCCTGGTTTTTGCCAGTGTCTTGGCACAGCTCGGAGATGTGCCCACTCTGCACCTCCTTTTCTCCAGCATCCAGGGACGTCCCCGCAATCCAAGCCAATGTGGATCCAGGTGTAACGACAGTATGTCATCGTTCAAGGATTCGGCAACGTCTGCCGGACGTTGGCCATAGAATTGCACTAGAGGACCTACAAATTTCTAGGTATTTGTTGGTCCTCCGGTGCGATTCTATGGTCAACGTCCGGCAGATGCATGGTGACATACTGTCATTGCACCTGAATTCACATTGACTTCTCACATCGACATCTTTCTCTCTAGGAATCTCTATGTCCTTCAGCGTGGTGGAAGGACGTCTGGTGGAAGTGAACCCTAAAGTTGTGTTGGGAGGACTGGAGATGAAGAGCGAGAACGTATTCACCAAAACCATGAACAACCAAATCTGCAAAAGTCAAAGTGCAAATGCGGAGGGCCGACTGTGGTTCGTCGTCTTCTACTTGTTGAGAAAGTGCGATCCTGAAGAATGCCAGCGTGTTCCTATGTATTATTATTATTATTATTATTATTATTAATTAATTAATGTCCAGGAGCGTCAATGGATTGGAGAGGACGAACCCTCTCCCATCATATTAGCATAGCTTGCCTTTAAAAGACACCTTTTTTAAAATTCTTCCAAGTCACCTAGGCTGGTTATTGCCTCCTCCTCCTTCTTATTCCTTGGTCATTTGATATATTTATTATTGATATATTTATTAACGATTAGTTCGTATACTGTTGTCGTCTCGATTCTTTATTATTTCAATTATTTGCAGTTCAGGAGCGGCATTTCTGAGTGCCTGATTTCTCACTCATTTGTAGCTGCTGCTGCTATTATTATTATTATTATTATTATTATTATTAATTATTAATTATTGTTATTTATTATTAAGTTTCACAGTTGAGCAGGTATTACTGACTGGGGTTTGGGTCCGTCGATGTTTTGGAAGTATCTAAATATCTGTCAGGTATCATCTGATAATGTAGCACAACCCCAAGTGTTGCCAGTGTGTGTATATATATATGTGTGTGTGTGTACTGATGTGGTTTGAACTAGGACTCTGGAAGATAAGGGTACGAATACCTGCACAGTTGTGGAAAACACTGTGACCTTGGGTAAGTCACATACTCTCAGCCTTAGGAGACGGCCGTGGCAAACCCCTTCCGAGTAAACCCTAGGATAGGATCGCCATTAGTCGGAGTTGACTTGAAGACACGTTAACCGAGTTTCCCAGAGAAAAGAGAGAGAGAGATCTAGTTCTGCTTAATTCTGTATAGGGAAGGAAGCCCTAGAAATGTGCAATTCGAATAGAGTCCATGTCAGTAGGGCAGATAATCCATTCCAGGGTTTAAGGGTAACCTTCAGGAAATTGGAAAGCTCCGTGAAATCCTGGAGCGGATTCGCCAAATGCAGCGGAAGCATTTCACAAGTTTCTAGTCCTCATCTTGGTAAAGGTGGGTCTGAAAAGCATGAGCTGGCAATCCTCGGAGTTGAATGGAGTCCGTTGTTTAGAAACCCCAAAGGAAGGCTTCAGGGTTTTATTGCAAATCTTGCTATTTTCTTACTAAATCGACCTTATTTTGCACGGCTGTCGGAAACCGAGAAAAAATGTATTTCTTGCCAAGGCTGTAAAAGAAGTATATATATGTTTCTACGTCGGGAGGGCTCCAGTAGAAAAATTATTTTTTAACCTGCCAATAAAACATTGCTAATTTCAAGGAACGCGTTTGGGTTTCCATTATTCGAGCTCACTCGGAATGGATGAATTTGAAGTCGAAGGCTTTCATGGCCGGCATCATTGTGGTTTTTTCGGAGTACGTGACCATATTCTGGATAAATTTGTTCCTGACGTTTCGCCGGCACCTTTCTCCGAAGATGCCGGCGAAACGTCAGGAACAAACTCTTCCAGAACGCGGCCGCAGAAAAACCCACGAAAAACTGAAGTTGTGAATTGATTGTTCCAGGTTGGTGTAAAAAGAGCTTGTTCGTAACAGAGCGAAGGTGGGGAATCTCAAACCCTGGGTCAAATTTCCCCTTCCTTAGCATTGTAGAACTATTTTTATTCACTCTCGTGAAATTTATCGCAGTCGGTACCAACACTGACCGCAGAGCCAGCCCGAGCAATCTTGCCGCCTGAGGTCCGAGGCAAGATGGGATTCGCACCCAACCCTCACGCCATGAAATGGGAGCAAACTCAGAGCAAGGAATGGCTTGGGAGATATTTTGCAGCCCGTCAAAACCGTAAATGGACAGTCTCCGGCTCCGCTCCCCTATTTCAAAGAAGGTCCCATACCCAAAAACGTCATAAACCCATTGAGTTGGATGGTGATCCCGGGGCTGGAGGGGAAAGTCTATCTGGTTCTGTTGGAACGTTTTAAACCTCAAGTTCTTCGTATCTCGAATATGAAGAAACGTGCAGGTTTTCGAGATTCATCAAGCTTGCTCCATCCTCAATACGACTTCCCTTCAAATACAGCGGGTCCTATTAAATATAATGGCACAACAAAATGGTGTCCCATATATAAAATGGAAAAAAAAATCAAGGTTTGCTATTTGGAATTTTAGACTTTTGGGGAATATATTTCGAGCCGTGTATGCTCAAATCCGCGGATAAGGAGGGCCAATTGTACTTAAACATATCAGCTCTTAACTTTCTCTTCTCCAGGCTAAACATACCCAACTCCGCATAAGGCACGGTTTTCAGAACCGGCACCATTTTCGTCACCCTCCTTTGGACATGCTCAAGTGTGTCCGCATCTTTCTTAAATAGTCCAGAACTGGACATAATATTCCAACGGAGGTCTTACCAAAGCCGGATAGACCTCAACCGAGGAACTAGATGGTTTTCGTGACGTCGGAAGAACCAGTGAGATGGGCCGACGCCATTCGGTCAATGCTCCGTCGAGTTGCTCTTTTGGACCCAACCATCAAAACCCTTCGAAGAAACACCTCCCTGCCCAAATTCTCTGCTCCTTTCCAGAGGAATTGCACAAAAGGGAGGCATTGCATCGGGTGGAAGGACTTTTTTTATTATTTCCGTGTGATTTCGTTTTACATCACAGCTTGTTTTCGTACATTCGCCTTCCCGCTGCCTCCGGAGAGGTCCGCATCGCTGCGTCTCACTTCCAAAAAGTGCGTAGAGATGCTTCACAGTCTTCATCTATTATTATTATTATTTCCCATTTTCTCTCCCCTTCCCCACCCTCCCTTCTTGAATATTCCCCATAAGCAGAACTGAGGCAGAGTGTGAGAACAACCGCAAAAGAGTCCCTGACCTCTATGAAAAAATAATACAAACTCTTCTTTTCAACTATGTTACAGAGGGGGGGAAAAAAACAAATGCACGGATGTGTGGGTGCGGAGGGTTTGGGGGGATCCCTCAAACGCTGGGAGAAGGACCTGCAGCACCCGAGGAGCTGAAAAACGCACATCTGAGAAGAACGGCACGGAAAAGGGAAAAAACAAAACAACACACAACAGGGACAGGACTCCGGTTGGCTCTACTTTGACCCCTTGCAAGGCAAAGCAGACTCAAGAAATTCCCCGAACCATAGGTTTTTGAGGGTTTTTCGGGCTCTGTGGCCATGTTCTAGAAGAGTTTATTCCTGACGTCTTGCCTGCATCTGTTGCTGGCATCTTCAGAGAATGCTGGCATGGAAGAGACTGGGGTACATTCTCTGGAGATGCCAAAGCCACAGATGCAGGCGAAACGTCAGGAAAAAACTCTTCTAGAACATGGCCACAGAGCCCAAAAAACCCCACAAAAAACTATGTTCAAATCTCTGTTAAGCGATGGAAACCCACTGGGTGATCTGGGGCAAGTCACTCTCTCAGCCTCAGAAGGCAGCAAGGGCAACTCCCCGCCGAACAAAGCTTGCCAAGAAAGCCCCATGATAGGTTTACTAAGCTTAGGGTTGTCATAAGCTGGAAATGCCTTGAAGGCCCCCCAAAACAGTTTATGATTCTCCGCCAAAGGACTTTACGGTCTCTCCTAGGATTCCTACGGGACGTAGCCACGGCAGTTAAAATAAGAGTCATAGCGCAATAATTGCGTAGTGTGAAGAAAGCTCCGAACCCCATTCCGCCTTTGGAACATTGCAGGGGGAGAAAGCAGTTTGGAAAGGAGAAGCAATGGGCAGGGAAAGGGGTCTCCACTGCAACGGAGCAATCCAGATATTGCTACACCTTTCACAAAACAGTGGCAGCAGCGGCCAGCTTGTGTTGTTCCACCCCATTGCAAACCACAAAGAAGGCAAAATGCTCAGCCGCCCACCTGCCCACGAAACGCACAGAGAGACACTCAAGACAGATGGGCACAGAGTGACAGATGCACAGTGCACAGGTCATGCACGCACACATGTACACACACGCACACCAACACACACGGAGGTGTTTTGTGCCTCGCAGGCGCGACCGACATGGAAAAGGACAACACGGAGCCCGACAAAAGTGTGTGCAAAATTCCTGTGAACCCAAGGCACCGCTTTGGAGGACGAGGGTCTATACAGGACGGGGAGGTGTCTGTTGTGTGTGTGTGTGTTTTTTATGGGAGTGGGAAAGGAGAAACCCTCCCGGCGATGCCGGCTTGCGAGCAGCAGAAGCGGACGTGCTCAGCAAAGCGTGCAAAAGGCGTTTTGCGACCACAAGAAGTACCAGAGAGGAGTCGGAGGCGTCGAAGGGCGCAGGACGAAACGCCTGGCAGGATTCTCATGGGAAGGAAGGAAGGGGAGACGGGCATCTATTCACAAAGGAGTATTTACACGAGCTGGGAATGTGTTGCCTCCCTGAAATCCCTTTGCAATTCCTGTGCATGCCAGGCACAGGACCCTCCCATCCCTCTTTGGAGCCAGAGACCAGCTCCGGCAGGTGAGCTACGTGCAGCTTTTCAGGAAGGGAAAGGATGCGCCTCGACTCCGTGCGGCAGGGATGCGCATGGCCCCAGGTCCGGGTCCTTGCCAGCCGCCGCAGCTCTCATTCGGACACTTCTGGGTGGACGCTCAGCCCTCCCTCTGACTGTCGGTGGGTCTCCCAGAAGGCTTGGTCCAGCTGCTCCAGTTGGGGGCTGAGAGGGAGCTGCATGGCGAGGTGCATCCGGAGGGCTTCCAGCCACTGCTCCAGGCGGCTGAAGGAAGGGCTGAAATGGGAGAAAAGGAGCCTAGGACCCGAGAGTTGGAAGAGACCCCAAGGGTGATCCGGTCCAATCCTTTTCTGCCATGCAGGAGGACACCGTCAAAGCACTCCATGACAGATGGCCATCCAGACTCTGCTTAAAACTCCCCGAAGAAGGAATAACCGAATCCATGCTGGACGACAACCCTCCGAGCCCTCCCTGTGGCTGATGGTAATCCAGCCCAAGGACCAAAGGAGATGGCCCAGGTCCTGCAATTCCAGGCCAGCCCCGGAGACCTGGGGACCCACCTTTGCTTACCGTTTCTCGTGATCCAAATCGCAACACCGGACGGCAATCGGGAAGAAGCTGGGGGGACAACTGGGAGGGCAGTAGCGGTCCAGGAAACCTCGGACGTTGAGGCCAAAGTCCAGGGTGCGAGGAAGGTAGTCGGGGTCAGCGCTCACTCGCCCAATGATCTGTTGAGTAGGAGAGACCTGTTAGGAGCCCCCTTAGGTTTTGCCAAGGTATGATCCACATCAGGGAAGCATGGCGAATCCGCTTTGTTTTTGAGTTCGAACTTCAGAAGAACTTTTGTTTGCACCTAAGCAAGGGGTGTAAGAGTGACTTGACTATGGAAGAGTGGGTTTCCATAGCTGGGCAGGGATTTGAACCTTGGCGTCCAGTGTCCTAGTTCAATGTTGAAACCACAACGGCTCCCTGGCATTAAATTAAACCAGGATCCTCTGAAGCGGATGGCAGAGAAAGGAGGGAAAAACCAACCCTCCCAATTTTTTATAGTGCAGCTTTGCTCAGAGGCCCATCAGGCAAGATGACTGCATCCAGCATCTGTCCTTTCTTCCTTGCATTTCCCCATATTACCTCGCAGAGGATGATGCCGAAGGAGAAGACATCCACTTTCTCGTCGTAGCTCCTGCCTGAAAGAGAGAAAGGAACTCCATCATCCACGCAGAAGACTGAACGCTCCAAGCACTGCTAAGTCCTACTAAGTCTTATTGCTACATCCTTGGTTTGCTTTTGTAGTACATAGATGGTCCTGGGATGCCATGCGCCCCCCAAGGGCTGGGTTTCTGGGTTTCTCCAAATTGTCTGGAAGGCTCTTTCTCTGGCCAAAAGGAAAGGAAAGGAAAAAAGAAATAGACGTTCTTTCCTAGAAGCCTAGCCTCTCTAAACTTTGCCCGCATCTCACCATTGATCATCTCCGGAGCCATCCAGTAAGGGTTGCCGACCACCGTGTAGCGTTTCCTACGGTCCGGTTTCTTCAAGCTGGCCAGCTGGTTCTTCTCGTCCACCATGAGCCGGGCGAGGCCAAAATCTGCGACAACAACGCTTTTGTTCTGCGCAACCAAGAGGACAGATCCTTGTTACTCTCATGGAAAAGCGTCGAGCGCTGACCCACCAGATGCAGAGGCGGCAGAGTCCAGAATCCCATTCAAACACGGTGAGCCAACACGGAGGTCAGCCCCGATGCTTGAACGGGTCTACTCTAGTTGGGGATAAGAGTGGGATCTAGCTCAGGTTAGTAGCAGCGGATTGCTCCCACATCAATGAGGTACGTCTAATTTTATTCTAGGATGGGTTCTAAGGTGGGATACAGATGGGTGGCTCAATGGTGCCCATCATTGGTGCCACGCCAGACGCATGGCACGGCACCTAGAGCGGCTTCTTTTTAGAGGCGTCTTAAGTGCTGCGACACGGCGTCATGACGCCTCTTCCAGTGAGTGCCGTTTGGGCACTCAGACGCCAGCGCATCACAATGCTGTGATGGTGCACAGCAAGATGGCGCACGGACGCCGATTGTAGGGCCGGTCATGTATGGACGCCCAGCCCTACAAAGCCCTAATATTGGTCCCAGGCAAAGCACCAAGTCTGTACTGGGCTTAAGGCCTCCAATGATCCACGAAAACGCATTGGGTGATCTGCGGGTCACTGGTTCCTGGGACTGACCCACCTCACAGGGTTGCAGTGATGGTTAAAGCGGGAAGGAGAAGAGCCGCGCACTGCACTACCTTGCGCTCGGTGGAGGAAAGGAGGGATCTACGTTATAAAACAAAGACCTCCCGGCCACGTACCTCTCGCACAAGGCAGTTGTGAGTGTTGAGATCCCTGTGGATAATGTTCATGGAGTGGAGGTAAGCCTAGACGCGAGGCGGAAGGAAGAGAAAAGATGGTTAGGCATGACGGCTGGAATCCTATATGGTCTTTATTGATGTATAACTGCCATTGGTGTGGCGCTGTGCGCTGACTCCCAACAAAACCACCCGAAATCCCACTTCTCCGGCAGCAACTGCTGGGATTGGTGGAGGGATCTGTTCCCCGGTCACTTGGCAAGCACCGGGCTGTCATTTTCTCCCCTATAAGAGTGACCCCCCATTGCGAGAAGCACTCCATGGCAGTGATGGATGATGGTTCCTAAGTCAGTAACTACACTGACTTAGGCAACGGAGGTAGAAAAAGAAAGTTCCACTAAGGACGTAAAGGCACTGGAGGAATGGACCATTCAGAGCTGGCCTAGGTTGCAAGCCAATATCCGACTGTGGCGATATGCCATACCGTCCCTATGGAACCACCATGCAGGGTAGCAACGTGGCACAACATTATGTCAGTTGTGGGATTCCTGTTGCGTGATCTGCTATGTACAGGTGCAATGTGCAGCGTTGTTATATGCACAACTCTGCTGCCAGCAGAAGAACTCTAATTTGCCCTGGTTTGCCAGCCAGAATCCAGCATTGCTATAGGACCCTTGAAAACCGGGCAACAACTATACTATACAGTGGGTCCTCCACATTCATTGAGGTTAGGGGCACAGGACTCCTATGGAAGTGGGGAAAAATAAATAAAAAAATACCTTTTTTGTCAGGGAAAACACCTCTCTAGGAACTCTTTCACACGGGAGGAATTTCTCCCAACTTCGAACGGAGCCAATGCGAATTCAGGTGAATTCGGAGTGCGTTCGGAGTAATGTCCCATTTCCCGAAAATGACCCCCCATTGCCCGAAATTGCGTGTGAAGCTTTAATGTGCAATAACGTGAAACCCCACGATTGCGTTCGGAATGACTTCCCTTTTGCCCGAAATTGTGCTGCGAAGATTTAATTCGCAATAACACGAAACCCCACGATTGCGTTTGGATTGCCCTTGGGTTATACTTCCAATTTCCCACGTCTGAAAGAGTCCTAGGAATCCCTTGGTCCTCCAGAATAAGTCTAAGGCCATCGTCTGGGAGACGTCGATCACAGAATTTTACCGGAGGACCTACAAATGCCTAGAAAGACGTTTCCGCTAGGAATCTCAAGGTCCTCCAAAGTGACTCTGTGATCAACGTCTGGCACGGTCGCGCTGGGGGACCTAGAAATTTCCAGAAAGGACATGAATCTGAGTTGCAAATGTCAAAGCTGCAAATGCGGAGGGCCAACTGTGTTTTACTATGCCATACAGTAAAGTCAGCAACCAGATTCTAGCTCCGGGCTGGTTTTGGGGTAAGACTTACCATCCCTGACGCGATGTCTTTGGCGAAGCTGACCCTCTGACTCCAAGGGTACTGGCTGTCCTGCAGGTAGAAATGCTCTTGGTGAGCGACAAGATGCTGAGAAAATCCAAAAACCTACCAGGTCCCAAGGCCCTGAGATTTCGGGGACAATATCTGAGACCCTGGGGATGCCATGGGGTCAGATCAGACTGTGGCCATGTCAAAAAGCAAACCCGAATGTCGGTCCCCCGGATATTTTTGGACTTTGGCTTCCAGAATTCTTGGCCGTTGGCCAAACTGGTTAGAACTTTTTGGGAGCTGAAGTCTAGAACCCCCGGAGGACCAAAGTCGGGGAATCATTGTCATAAAACATGATGTATTAAGCATCGGATTCAGCTGCATAGTTTTTGCCACGGAAATAAACCAAGGCCAAGTCTAATAAAAGAGGGAAAGATGGAGATGTAATTTTCAAGGTAGTGTTCTCACTCTGAGATTTCTCCTCCTCGCCTTGAGTCTAACAGCTAAGTCTTGAAATCCTGGAGATAGAAGCTTTCATAGAATCATAGAATCGCAGAGTTGGAAGAGACCCTTTAGGCCATCCAGTCCAGCCCCATTTCTGCCATGCAGGAACTCTCAAAGCATCCCCAACAGATGGCCATCCAGCCTCTGCTTAAAGACCTCCAAGGAAAGAGACTCCATTACTCTCCAAGGCAGCTTCTTCCACTCTTACTGTCAGGAAGTTCCTCCGAATGTTGAGCTGGAATCTCTTTTCCTGGAGCTTGCATCCATTGTTCCTGGTCCTGTTCTCTGGAGCAGCAGAAAACAAGCTCGCTCCCTCCTCAATGTGAAATCCCTTCAGATATTTAAACAGGGCTCTCATATCACCTCTTAACCTGCTCTTCTCCAGGCTAAACATCCCCAGCTCCCTAAGTGTTTCCTCATAAGGCATGGTTTCCAGACCCTCCTTTGGACACGCTCCAGTTTCTCCGCATCCTTTTTAAATTGTGATGCCCAGAACTGGACACAATATTATTCCAGGTGGGGCCTGACCAAAGCAGAATAGAGTGGCACTATTACTTCCCTTGATCTAGACACTATACTTTTATTGATGCAGCCTAAAATTGCATTGGCCTTTTTAGCTGCCGCATCGCACTGTTGACTCATGTTCAACTTGTGGTCTACTTAAGACTCCTAGATCCCTTTCACACGTACTTTCATTCAGCCAGGCGTCCCCCATCCTAGATCTGTGCATTTCATTTTTCCACCCTAAGTGCAGAACCGTACGTTTCTCCAGGTCCGGGGGCACATGAAAGACCTGGGCTGTTGGGTGAATGAGGCTCTCAAGCAGTGGTGGCCCCCAAGTCGACAGGATGGTGAATTTATTCCAGGGCTTTAAAGCCCCAAATAGGTTTAGGTACCTTGGGACAGACCCCTTAAAGTGTGACGTAACTCTTGGGAGTGGATTCGCAAGCCGACTGAAATGGGAGCCACCGACGACCAACAAAGTAACTTCACCCTTCCCTGTCGCGACGGTTTTGAAATGTGATGCATCTATGCGCTCACCATGTTCTTGATGATCCCCCGGAGCGTGCCCCCTTTGATGTACTCCGTGATGAAGTTCAGCCGCTTGTCCTTGTAGAGAACCCCGATGAACTTCAGCACATTGGGATGCTCCAGGCAACGCATCACTTTCACCTGGGAACGTCAAAAGCACCGCACATGCGCACGGTCAGCCAGTGCGTCATGGCCACGAGGATATGGCGGCATTTAGTCAATGGCTACCCATAGCTGGCAATAAATCCCAAAGTCAAAAACAGTGAAGGAATGGGAGGGAGAACCTGTTACCCTTCGGCAAATGAGTGACTTCCACCATTCGTAACATTTTAAAGTAGAAGAAAATACTGGAAAACAATACATTCAATCATGTCCCAGATTACAGGGAAATGTATCCCTATGCGACCTGAATTATTTCGGCTTAACACGACCTCGGTTTTAGAGAAAGCAGATGGAAAAGAAATTAATTTTATGTACAGCGACGGCTGCACGTTTTCTTTTAGCCAAATATCGGAAAGGGAAAAAAAAGAACCCCTTTCAATTGAAGAGTGGCTCATAAAACGGATGGATACGATTGAATTAGATAAATTAAATCTGTCGTTTAAATAATAAGCCATTTCCCGAAGTTGAAAAAGTATGGTCACCGGTGATAAAATACTGGAAGGAGAGTTGGCAAGATCTGATAATATAGTGCCTTGCAACTGAAATGGGAAGTGAACGTATTTAAGAGGACTGTAAACCCCGTATAAGAATCGTACTTTATTTTCTATGAATCTTTCCTTCGGTTATCGTATTTTTTTTGTCCCCTTTGGAATTTTTTGTAGTTTTTTAATAGGCAGATCCACAGAGAATCTTCCATAATTTTAAAAATGCTGTTGTTGATAGGACGATTTAAACATTACTGAAGGTAAAAAAACACAACAACAAAGTTAAGAGTTAAAAGGAAAAAAGAGGTTTTCAACAGTTAAGAAAAGTGGAAGGTTATTATTTCATAAGGCTGTAACCGTTTACTAGGAACGACTAGTATGTAAACAATGCATATAATATATATATAATATATTATATTATTATTATAATATATGTATATGCATATATTATATGCATATAATATAATAAATGAATGAAAGAAAAAGCACAGAAAGACTAGCCATAGACTGCTAGTAGTATTACAAATTCTGTAAGGCGTCCTACAAGATCCAGGAACGTCGGAAGCCATGCGTTTCTAAGAAAGAGGGCCAGAGTTGGTTCAAAGTAACCAAGATTAATCCTTGAGAAGTGGAAAAGGAAAAGGAGCAAATGGAGGAAGGATTATAAGGGAAGACGGAGGGACGGTAAGGTGCAAGTTGTGTACCTCCTTGAGGAACGTCCTTTGGGTTTCCTCATCGAAGCGGATGAGCTCCTTCATGACCATGACCTCTCCGGTTTCTCGATGGGTCACCTGGAGAAGGAAGGAAAGATGACCATCAGGACCAGAAAGAGAGAAAGAGATGAAGATGATGAAGAAGGAGGAAGAGATGAGGAGGAGGAAGACGTGGAGGAGGAAGAGATGAAGATGACGATAAAGCAGGAACACATGAGTGTGAGACGTTGCGATGGGTTGTGTAACCACAGAACAACACCAGAGCAACATTTGCACCCACTAGCTCTGTGTCGCTGCTAAATAGGGTCTTGCCATCCGCCCCAAATAACTTTCCCACCTCGAGGCGGGTTACAAAGAAATACGTAGCATAACATAATCAAAATCACACAACCCCAACCCTCCACCAACATAAAAAAAAAGCCCCAACCGATTGCAAAATTTGACATTAAAAGTAATTATTAAAACAGTTTAAAAAATGAGTGAATGGAGTAGAACAACTAGGGACGGACGGGGTAATGGGAACAACTAGGGACGGACGGGGTTATCTTTTAAAGTCTGGGAAGACCTGCCGAAAGAGATCCACCTTGACAGCCTTTTGAAAGATGACGGATCTCCTCCGGCGGGTCGTTCCACAGTTTAGTCATGTACCCCCTTTTATCAGATACAGAACTTGCTTCGCCATTTGCTGTTCCCCATTAAAACAAAGAATCAATGAGTTTCTTCGGTCTCGGAGCCATTCCTAGCCACCTCTCATTGGCCTGAGCGGCTGTGGTGTCCGCCAACAAACCGGTCAACGTGGAACGATCAAGCAAGAGGTGGCCAACATCAACTCGGAGGTACCTTAATGGCTTGCCCAAAGCATCCCTTGCCCAAGACTTCGCCGTGGATGAGATCGGAAGGGCGGAAGATGCGGTGAGGGCGGGAGACGACCCGGAGCGATTCGGAGCGGCCGATGTCCTTCCGTTGGGAGGCCGGAGAACCCAGGTTGCTGGAGCAAGGAGACTTGTCGATGCTGCAACTCCTCCTGGGAGGAGGAAAGAGAGACGGGAAGGGACATCAGACAAGGATAGAGACAGACGTGTAGAAAGCTGGACTCAGACCCAAGGGGAAACGTAATCCCGCAACACGGATTCGGAAGGGAGAATCTGAGAATGTCTATGTGAGTGGATCACGTATCAAAGGTCTAGCGTTGGAGAACGTGAGAGTGGGTGTTGTATTTCTGAGTTCTGGGTATGGTTGTGAAAGCTGGACAGATGAGAATGGGCTCCTTTGAAATGCGTTGCTAGAGTTTCTACCTCCAGACTACAATAAAGAGAGACCGATGCCTTGGAGAGCAAACCAAGCCTGAAATTTCCCTATAAGCCACCGTGACTTAACTCAGTCTGTCATACTTTGGACGCGAGAAGACACAAAGTCAAAGCCGGAGCTTACGGTGAGTGTGCTTGACTTCTTGAAGTCAGCCAATCTTCAGATGTTGGATGCTGACATTAATAAATAATCCATGCATAGATAAATACAGGCCTGGTTGGATTTGGGTTGAGTCAATGGAAATCCATTGGGTGACCTTGGAGTAACCACACTCTCTCAGCCTCCGAGGAAGGCCACTGCAACCAACCGTGCCCAGAAAACCCATCCCAAGTTTGCCTTAGAGTCTCTATGAAATGGTGTTGCCCTTCGCATCCCGCTCAACCCGGATCCTTACATGATGGTGCGCTGTCGGATGGCCGCTGGTTCTGGGCACGGCGTCCGGCTTGGCGAGCGGAGAGGACTCCGCAGCTCCGACAGCGGGCTGTTCTCCAGCATTTCGTGCGGATCGTGCTCAATGGTCAGCTGCAGGAGGCGGCTGGTCTCCTGGATCAGAAGGTCGATCTGTCGGGGATGGAGAGGGCAGGTTAGATGAGATGGGGATCATGTCACAAGAGACTGGAAATAAAAATTTTGGGAGGACGAAAGCTCCACATAGGTGGCGACGGGAAGATTTTGAAAGTTTTCATCCCCAAAGGTAACTTTTCCAAGCTCTCACCACAACCTTGTTGCAGAAGCAGCAGGTGGCTCCCAGGTCAGTGGGGTGGTGACTCCATCCCAGGTTTTCTCCCCAAAGTGTGGACTCCTATCCAAGGTTCAGCACCTTGGAACGCTCCTTTAGATCCGGCAGTGAACCCTGGAATGGATTTACCCGCCGCACTGGCCATGGGAGCCGCCGAACACCAATGCCCCGTACGGACTTTGGAACGAAAAACCAATCAAAAGGAGAGAGACGGGGATGACGTTGGAGACCGAACCGAAGAAACCTCACCTCATCTAGGGGGACGTGCCGGATCGGGGTGCCGTTGATCTCCAAGATGCGGTCGCCGATGTGGATGGAGTTCTTCATGTCGGGGCTGATGCAGTCTGGGTCCAATCTATGTGCGAGACGATGGAGAAGGAGGTGATAAAGGTAGTCAGGAGCTTATTCCCCCTTGGAGTACAAGGGCACCCTATTCCGAGACTTTGTTTGGGACCCATCATTGCTATAAGATCAGCAGCAGATGGTCTAAAGCTTCACGGCCCCTTTAGCTGAAGTGTTCCAGTATCCCCATTGTACCGAGTGGTTGAATTGGGTATCTAAGCAATTTATTTGACCCCAAAAAATCCCATGGTCAACCTTTTGCATCTCACAGAATCCCAGATTTCGGTGGCCCTATCCCAGGGCCAAGCCGGTGGTAGATAAACCCCCCAGACTTATACAGAGCAGAGGCAAAGAAAGGAAACCAAAATAGGCAAGCGTGACCCATCTCCCTCCAATGACCATACAAGCAGGTTCATTCTTGTTCTTTAGGAAATTGAATTTTCCCAGTCTGAGCCCAGTTACTATTCTGTTCTCAGCCTCGAACTACCCTGAACCACTAGGAGCTGAAGTTCAAAAGTCTCCAGAAAGCCAGAGAAAGGCCACTGGTGTTTAGATGGGAGCTGGAGAAAAAGGCAGTCCCCGCTTTCTTCCTGCGGCAAAAGTCTTTGAAAACCGCTCTTTTCGAACGCTACCCATATCCCATTCGTGCACGGGATTATTTTTGCGCAGACGACATTTTCTGTGTGTAGATGTTTCAATGCAGGAATAGGCATTCTGGCACGGAAAAGGTCGTCTGCGATGCAGGAAATGCGGCTTGCTGTACAAAAATGTGCGAATTTGGCACAGAATATGTCCTGGACTGTAAAGACTTTGGTCCGTCTACGACTCTTCTTGTCAGGGTTTCTCAATATGTGAAAAATAAATTTTTCTACCATTTTGAAGACTCTTTCCATGCCTGCAACTGTATCTCTAAATGCTCCAACGAAGCACGAAGTTGTCGCAGTGCTAGAAATTTGCAGGTTGCGGCAACGTTTCACGCGCGGGAAGAGAATCCTTAACGGTGGAGGGAACGCCTTCGCTTCGCCCCGATTGTGGCTACACCCCATTGATGCCCATCTTACCCATAAAAAGACCCCGTCGCCCAACCCCTTGCACTTACTCCCGGACGCGCACGGTATGGGGGTGCTCCGAACCGCCGTGTTGGTCAATGGAGATGGAGAAGCCCCGCTTGCCCTCGGAACAAGCCGGGATGGAAACCAGGGTGACGGTGTGGGGTATCCGGGTGCCAGGAGACTCGGGAAGCAACTGGTCCATCACTGGCGTGACCACCATCTGGTAATAGCAGCGGCCGCTGTGGCGGGGAGGAGGAAGAACGCAAGCGAGGACACTCATATAGCCAACCCATAGAAGGACATATCGCAAGTGCCGTGAATTGTGAACATTATGTTGCCTGGGACGGATTATGGGGTCACACAGAAGTCCTTCCGAGGCTAAACCCACCCTTGGTTCAGATCAGGGCATTTTGGTGGCATCCAGAGTCCCAAAAACCTTTCCGGAAAAGGAATAGCAACATCTATTTCCCCCCCAGCGTATCCAAAGACTCTGTAAGGGGTACGGAATGGCAAGTTCTTGTATTACTCATGTATAAGTCTAGAAATTTAGCTTAAAAATTGTCCCAAAAAACCTGAGTCGACTTATCCATGGGTCAATGTAAGTACTGTACTTTAAATCATATCTATCTATCTATATATAGATATAGATATCCATCCATTCCCTGGTGAAAAGCAAGAGTTTAATCTGCCCTGGAAGCCCTGATCCCCTTCTACTCTCTCATCCATCCAGCCTTTTGTATGAGCTCAAATAGTTGTTCTTGTTGCAATTTTGCAAGTTCTTTGTTTTCCTTTTCCTTCATCCTTTCCATCCTTCATTACAGGTCCCTAACTTTGACCCTCTGCTTACCCATGGGTCCTATCAAAATCCATCATTTTGGCCCCCAAACCTGCCTTCGACTCATACGTGAGGTCGACTTATAGTCGAGTATGTACGGTACGCAACCGAAACGCCTTTCTTTCTAACAAGACGTGGAAGCCGACTTCCGCTGTTGAGAGCAAAGGCCTCCCAGCTTTCTTTTCGCATGTGTGCCGAAGCAGAAGTGGCTCTCGGTGGGCCATGAGGTGCCCCCAAAACTCTGACGGTTGCCCACTTTAGGTTTATAGGATACAGGACTCAACCCTCTTTCAAAAGTCTTGGGACGAAAGCCGCTGCTACCAACCCTGTAGCGTTTGCCACCCAGGGCACGTTGCCTTGTTCTGCCAGGGGGTCCCAAGAGGAACCTCCCCGAAGTCTTTACCCATCCTAGCTTTCCTTTTCCACTCACCAGTAAAGCTTGGACCGTTCCACCAGAGCGTACGTATCTCCGTCGCCGATGAACGCGCGGCAATTGAGGCAGCTGAAACATTCAGGGTGGTACTTCTGCTCTCCGGCCACCTGGAACCGAGAGAAGGGGAAAGGTTGGAGTTGCACACATGTCCGAGGATATTGCATTCCCCGCTTCCGTATTTCCCGGAGGTCTCCAAATCTAGTAACACGCAATAATAATAATGATAATAGATTTATTCCTGATGTTTCGCCAGCATCTGTGGCTGGCGTCTTTGGAGAACGTACCCCACTCTCTTCCATGCCAGCATTCTCTAAAGATGCCAAAGCCACAGATGCTGGCGAAACGTCAGGAATAAACCCTTCTAGAACATGGACACAGAGCCCCAAAAACTCACAAAAATCTATGAATGTTGGCCATGAAAGCCTTCGACTTCACAATAACAGTAATACCTTTGAGACTCACGGAAAGAAAGAAAGCAGCATGAGCTTTCGTAGACATAACACAAATGCATCTGAGGGAGTAGACTTGAATCTACAAAAACTCACGCTGCCAACTTCTTTCTTTCAGTGAGTCTCAAAGGTGCTGCAAGATCTCTCTACGTACTGATGCTACAGACTAACATGGCTATGTCTTTGAATAATACTAATACTAATAATAATACCAGATGATGCAGGTGATATTTCAGAGGAAGGACCTGGCAAAACCACCCCAGAGGAGTCGTTGCTTAAGAAAACCCGGAGAAACGCACGGGGTGGCCATAAGTTAACACGCATCGGGCAGACAGCGAAACTGGAAATTTATTCAATTATACCCTGCTTCCCCCATAAAAAGAAAACTGGGATGCAAGTCAGTTTATACAAACAAAAAATAAGTATGGATGAACCTATATGCAAAGGCATGAGCAAACCCACGGCGCAAGGGATTGTTAACATTAAACCGTCCATAGGTTTGCAGCCGTCGAAACCAAACGGCGTCTCTCTCTCTCTGGCCCTGCAATTCTGGAATAAATCCTCCTCTTTGGTCTGTCCGCTACCATCCGCTAAAGATCTCTGTCCCGTTTTCCTTCTCGTTTTCTGGTAAAGCCATCGCTTCCCGTTGGCTTAAAAAACGGTCTCATTAAGATCTCGGCTTTCCGCCTCCCAGGCACTGCGTGCAACCGAAGCGTCGGCTAAAGTGTTGCTTTTCATTCAGAAAAATGCCCTTCGCTGCTCCGTCCTTTCCTTTGGAAAGATCCCCTGGTGTCAACGGCGAGGCCGATCCACTCTGGGTTTTAGTCTGAACTTTAAATTAAGTGTCGAACCCGTCCCAGAGACGCCGGCGTGAACGTTAAAGGACTTCCCGAAAGGAGACGAATCTCTTTCCGAGAAAAGATTTGACATATGGGTATCTCTTGGACTTAAGTCCAAAGTTGTTGCTGTTGTTGTTATTATTTGTATAAATAAAAAGGAACATAACAAAAAAAACCCGGACAACAATCACTAAGAACAACAACATAACACCATCGCTTTGCAACATCGACAAAACTACAAGTTACATACAGTTACTAGATAATATAAAACATAAAACTTCATTAAAAATTGCCAATAAAGACTTCCTATCCTTTACCGTGAATATAAATTATGCATCGTCACCTATTTCTCCAATAAGTTTATTCCGTTTTGTCGTTCTTTTTAAACGTACGTTCCCGCAATCCATAATTATTTGTTAAATTATTCTCCCCTTCATAAAATTGGTTGAGACGAATTCATTTCTTCTGTTTTCCGTTACTCCCACCCCTATGTTCCCCATCTTTTACATTTAATTATATTTTGTTTGACTTCCAGTGACAGACATAAAATGTCCGTCAGACGTTTACATGATTTTTGGAATGAAAAATTTACCCTTCAAAGGCTATGGCACCATTTCCCCCTCGTATTGGACCGAAGTCCAAAGTTTGGACTGAAATCCCAAGCCACGAAATTCCCAAATGGGAAATGGGACCGGCGCAAGAGGACGGTCTTCCTTACCATGACCAGTCCTTTGGTGATCTGCTCGGAGCAGCCGTGGCACATCTCCCCGAAATGCGCCCAGTAGTCCTTCTTGCAATAGAGGCGCCCATCTTTCTCGTAATACTGGTGGGAGAGCGAAGCCCCGCACTCGCTGCACCTGCGGGAGGAAAGGAGAAAAACGGACGTCAACCCACGTGCGTCTTCACATGGAAGGACTGCTTCCCTGACTCCCATTAGCACATTATTTATAACGCGAAGTCGAAGGCTATCGTGGCCGGCATCCATAGTTTTTTGTGGGTCTTTCGGGCGGTGTGGCCGTGTTCGAGAAGAGTTTATTCACGACGTTTCGGCAGCATCTGTGTCTTTGGCATCTTCGGAGAATGCTGGCACGGAAGAGAGGGGTATATATATACCCAACTCTCTTCCGTGCCAGCGTTCTCCGAAGATGCCAAAGCCACAGATGCTGGCGAAACGTCAGGAATAAACTCTTCTCGAACATGGCCACGTAGCCCAAAAAAACCCACAAAAAATTATTTATACATTGGTTGCATATCGCTTCCTCCCCCATGTCCCGAATACCTCCCCGGATTTTAGAGTTGGGGTAGTTCACCAAACCCACCGCAAATGTGATTTAGAAAACCCCAAGCCCTATAAGGAACGGCTTCGGGAGCTGGGAATATTTAGTCTGGGAAAGAGACGGTTAAGAGGGGAATATGATAGCCCTGTTTTAAGTATTTGAAGGGGTGTTATATTGAGGAGGGAGCAAGCTTGTTTTCTGCTGCTCCAGAGAATAGGACCCAGAGCAATGGATGCAAATTATAGAAAAAGGGAGTCCACCTAAACACTAGGAAGAATGTCTTGATGGTAAAAGATGTTCAACAGTGGAATAAATAAAAGATGTTCAACAGTGGAATTAAATTAAGTTTTTAAATTAAGACTTAAGTCTTGGATTTTGTATTCCTCCATAGCATAAAGGGTCCAGCTGGATGACCCTTCGGGGTCTCTTCCAACTTTAGGTTTCTACAAAAGCCTTTTTAAAATTTTTCATTCTACGGACTGAAACGTATGAAAGACTAAAAGGAAGCGATGGCTGGAAATGAAATCCAAGAAGAAATCCGACGACGTTAAAAGGCAAAGAAATATCGATTCCAAAGAGCCACGGCGGTTAAAGCAGTGTCAAACCGCATTGATCCTGCAATGTAGATGCAGCCGTGTGTTCATTGTAATTTAATGCTCTTTTAGTGTTGATAGCCGCCTCGATCGAATTGGAGAGGCAGGGTATATATAAATGTATTATTGCTGTTATTATTATTAATAATTATCCACCACCGGCTTTTGAGAAAGAGAGGTTTTGCCGCCCCAAAAGGGAACTTTCTCCCAGTTCCCGGCAATAATTTTAGCAGGAGGAACAAATTGCAATATCTCTCCAAAACGGAAGAGGATGTTCTCCGAGACCAAAAGTTTCAAGGAAAGTAAAAACGACAACAACGGCGTTCAACAAGGTTCATTCCTTGTCTTGCAAAAGCAGATCCTCATTTCGGGTTGAGTTCTCCAAAAAATGAGAACTCAATGGTTTCTCCCAAATGGGGAATTTAGGGGGAAATGCAGAGAAAAGTCCCACCGAGCTCAAAGGGTTTGAGCCTGTTTGGGAACGAGAAACGAATCCAAAAGCCGCTCTGATAGCCTTTAGGGCTGAAGAGCGGTGTATAAATAAATTGAAAGGAGACATTGCTACACTTTGCCTCTGCTTCCCTGCCATTAACAAAAGGCTTTTTATAATAATAATAATAATAATAATAATAATAATAATAATAATATAAAAAGCCTTTTGTTGATGGCGGGGAAGGAGAGGCGAAGTGTAGCAAAGTCTCCTTCTTTCAAGGTTTTCAAGCAGAGGATGGATGGATAGGCTGAATGGGGTACCTTCAGCAATAATAATAATAATAATAATAATAATAAAATAATAATATCTTTATTTTTATCCCGCCTCTCCATGAGAATGTGGAGGGACCACTGTGTATATGTGTGTGTATGTGTATATACATATACATATATATACATGCATATACACACACACACATATATATGCATATATGAATGTATATATGGAATATATACATTCATCTGTCTATCTATCTATCTATCTATCTATCCATCCATCTGAACGTATATATTCCAAACACCAAACCTTGATTTTCCATTATTTGTCAAGCCATGGATAAAGCATCCATACAGGGCTAACCGTAATCTTTTATGGCTTGTCTTGTCGATCCTACTGGAGAGGCGAGATAGAAATAATAATAATAATAATAATATATAATTTAATCGGAGTTTTAAAGGAGCGATCCAAAGGGATTTGCCACTCTCTCCAGAGACTGGCGCACAAAGCGACGGATTCAAATGATAAGAAAAGCCATTCGGGCTCAACATTTAGGGAGAAGATCCTCACTATGATGAGAACTGTTTCACAACATCACTAAGGCATTATCCCTATATTTGGGCCCTCTGTTCACACACGGATTAGTTTACTTTGTTCTGCTTTATGCTACAAATGCTATTGAGCCGGGCAATGGTTCTTTCAGTCTTAAACGGGGACGATCCCCGTCTAAATTCGTTCCGACTAGGCCTGTTGGCTAAGTGCGATTCCATTTTCAAGAGGAGCGTAGATAACCGGGGGAAAAAACCAAAGGCGTTCGAACGTCACGCTTGCACAACCCTGGATCTTTTCCCCAAGAGGAACAAGCCAGGTCTTAGCAAACGGAGGAGAAGTGATTCACTTCCCATCTGGGTCCGGCGGTGGCCTCTTGCGAAGCCGCGTCGCCCGCTGTCTTCCCACGCCGCATCAGGGTCATGCTCTGGATGCGGCGCACGTGGTCCAAGCTCCGTTACTGGCAACGAAAGTTGCGATATCTAGGAGGAGAAAGTCCGAAACCAAGCCCCGGAGGAGGAGGACAGGTCCGTCCACTTTCCAAACGGAGCTCGGCATCGCCATTTTGCATCCCAACCGTATTTTAACCCATGTTGGATACTCATCCCATGTCAGAGGGGCAACGAATCCATTCCGGGTTTTGAACCCAGGGATGTCTCTGCGCAGCATCAATAACATCACTTTAATGGCCACGACTCAATATATAAAATTCTGGGAATTTGGGGGGGCAGCAATGTCCCCATTTCTCTCCCCTCCATAGATGACGATGAGGACGACGACGGCAAAGATGACGGTTTATTTCTTATCGGCCTCTCCCCAAAGTTCAAGGTGGGATACAGCATAGATGAAAACACGTAAAACAATTTAAACACATAGGTTAAAACAGAAAAGCACACAGTGGGACCTTGCTATTTGCTGGAGTTTGGTTCCAGGATCCTCCGCGGATAACAAAATCCATGGATGCTCAAGTCCCATTAAATATAATGGCAGAGCAACATGGTGTCCCTTATATAAAATGGAAAATCAAGGTTTGCTATTTAAAACAAAATTCCCCCAAGCCATGGATGCTTGAATCCGTGGATAAAAATCCATGGATAAGGAGGGTTGACTGTATATTGTTGTTTGTTATCATGTTGTCTCTGACTTATGGCGACCTTCTCCTATCCGGAGTCATAGTCCGACACGCAAACCACAACGTCATGCTGGCTTTCATAAACATAAAACGCATTGGAATTATCCGACATAAAATTCAGAATATACTTCCTGCATATAAGGGTTCATAAGCCATAGCCATCAACCACGAGGCCAAAACAAGTCCTGATTTCTGGATTGCAGTGCTTCTGCTCTTAACTACGCATTTGGGCCGTCCATCACGATACCGATGCTGTTTTTAAATGCGTCACCTTGTCTGCTTTTGGAAATCCAAGTCTGCAAAGTGCCCTGAGAAAAACGTTTTCCGCTGCTCCTTCCCGCAAGAGCAAAACGGCACAAAGGGTGTCCTCTTATCCTCACAAAAGCACCCCTTTTGCAAGGCACCCCAAGAAGGGTCAGAAAATGTCTACGCGAGATTTAATAACTTCCGTACAGACAGACCTCCGTATCCACAACTTCTGTATCCGCGGATTCAACCAGCCAATGCTTGGAAAAAGAAAACCACTCCAATTTTTTCCCCCTAAAAGCAAACCTTGGTTTGGCCATTTTGTTAAAATACGGGACACCATTTTACTACCCCGCTGTATATAATGGGACTTGAACATCTATGAATTTCGGTATCCAAACCTCATTAGAAACCATGGGCCAGATGTATCTTTGTTCCTCTTTCATGATCCCACGTAAGAAAACTTTGCAACCAAGATGGTCCTGGAAATACAGGACTGGGAATGCCGCCGCCAAATATCTGCAAACCCTTCGGCACCAGCTAAAAAAGCATTGCGGGTTATTCTCCGACCCAATCCAAATTCTCTCACTTGTTCTGCCGCGCCGAAGCCAGAGACATCTCCAGATTTGGGGTTTTCTTTCCCGATCCAAAGAGGTCCCGAGGCACGCAGTTCTTTTGCACGTGCCCTTACTTGTCGTCTTTTTTGTTTTGCAAGCTCTCCGGTTTGCATTCTCAAGTGTCCGCCTCTCTCTCTGTTTTGAGACCACCAGCAAAGACATCCTTTGCGTTGGGTTTCGCGATGTCCTTCCCTTTGTCCTGGAAGCTCTGTTTCCGTTCCGGGTGTCGAATGGCATGTCCAGTGCTTTGAATGGTTCGCAAGACACACGGCGGTTAAAAAAAGGACTCCCTCGGCAGTGGCTATTTGACCGTTCCAACCACTACCCCATCCTGCCTCTATGCGTGGTTATTCAAAGGTACGTCCCCCTGCGTTGGATGGGATTCTTCACTCGGGTGGATCCGCCGGACACAACTATCTGGGACGAGACGAAACATATCTACAGTTGGCCCTCCTTATCCACGGATTTTTTCATCCGCGGATTCAAGCATCTGCGGCTTGAAAATATTCCCCCAAAAAGTACACATTCCAAATAGCCAACCTTGATTTTCCATTTTATATTAGAGGCACCCTTTTCCTTTTCCATTATATTTAATGGGACTTGAGCATCCACGGCTTTTGTTATCCACGGGGGATCCTGGAACCAAACCCCAGCGGATAAGAAGGACCCACTGTATATCTAAAGTTTTAGATATAGATACAGATATATGACAGCCACGGTTTGAGCATTGGACTATGATTCTGGAGATGACAGTGTGACTCCCCGCATGAGCATAAAAGCCCAGCGGGTGCCCGTCTCGGGCGCAAACGGATGGTCTCTGAACCAACCTTGCCAAGAAAACCCTTTAGGGTCGTCGTATGTTGGAAACGGCTTGAAAGGCACACAAGGCACACGTGGACGCGCCAGGACCCCTTGCGTCTCACCAACCCTGGCCTCTGTGCCGCGCCTGGGCTGACTTTGCGGCACCGTGCCCAAATGCGACCCATGTGCGCGCGCGTTGAACAGATTGCACATGCAACGCAGCCGCCGTCGCATGCAGCGCAGGGCCAGGAAGCTGAGGACGAGCCACCCGGGGGGGAGCTTTCCGAATAAATTTCTTTGGCAGGTGGCGAAAAAGGCGGCTGAGGGCCTTTTTGTCATGCGGAGCCTCACTTCCCCCGGACGGCCTCCTGCCTGTCACGCATAAAGCCACTGCAGCAGACGCAGTGGCTGAGTCACGCCACAGATACCTCCACGATGCTTCCCTCCTCCTGCGGCCTGGCGCCTTCCCAGGGTTGCTTTTTGGCTGGCCGGAAAATCCAAGAAAAGGGTCTGCAGACAATGGGAATATCCCACCCACCCCCCTCCTTGGTCCTACAGTGAACCCCAATACAATGGGGGAATGGGGAGGAATACAGCAAATGTGCAGACATCCCATTCTTTCTCTTTCTGTCTGGGATTCTGCCGAATTTCCCTTCAAACCTGCCAGGCATGGTTTTGTTTTTAAAGGACTGCAGAGATTTATTAGTTTTGCCTAGACTGTCCTGAGTTCAACTCCAGGGACGCATACGTCTATTGTCGTTTCTGACTTATGATGGACATATTGTAGGGTTTTTCTTGGTAAGATTTGTTCATCTGGGTGTGAGAAAGTGCGACTTCCCGACGGTCACCCACTAGGTTTCCCTGCCCCGAGCCAGGATTCGAACCCAGAGTCATAACCCAACACTCGAAGCATTGCACCACTACAAGGGGGAAATGAACGCAATGGGGTTTTCCACGTCTGGGGGAGGAGAGACCCACAGGCGCAGAGAGAATGAACCAAACAGCCTCGGATAAGATGTCCACATTGCGTGGCGCATGCGGCGCGGGCCTCTCTCGCATGATGCTCAGCTGCATCCGGCTTCCCCTCCCCTTCCTAGAGGGAGGTGGGGAGGGGAAATGCCAGAGAGGGGCGATGACATCACCAACGCCCCCCCTGCGGGGAAGGCCCCCTTCCCATGACATCACCTCTGCGGAACTTCCCTCTCAACCCATTAACCCTTGCAGGGCTGGAGGACGGGGTGGGCTGCCCCCTGAATGACGATTCCAGGCCGGCGGAAGGGATTATCCACCGATCAATTGATTTTGATGCATCCGCGTCCCATTTCTTTGCAGGGATGGAAGCACACTTGCATTAAAAAGAGGCAGACGGATGCCATCGATTGCGTCAGAATATCGATCCCATCTAGGATGGGCCAGATGTGGACTTGGGGGCCATATCCGGCCTGTCACAACTGGGTTATTTTTTTAGCGGGGGTAGCATGACCTTTCCCGACTCCTGTTTTTGGACAGGAGGAAAGAGTGAACTGCTAGGCTTGGAAACCTCCAGAAGCATCCATTCACTGTGAAGACGAAGGCTTTCATGGCATCCATATTTTTTGTGGGTTTTTCGGGCTCTGGGGCCATGTTCGGGAAGAGTTTATCCCTGACGTTTCACCAGCATCTGTGGCTGGCGTCTTCAGAGAATGCTGGCATGGAAGAGAGTTGGGTATATAGATATATATTATATATATATTCCCAACCCAGGGTCACACAGTAATATATACACCCCACTCTCTTCCATGCCAACATTCTCTGAAGATGCCAGCCACAGATGCCGGCGAAACATCAGGAATAAACTCTTCTAGAACATGGCCACAGAGCCCGAAAAACCTACCAAAAATATCAATTCACTGTTTACAATTGGCCGTCCACATCCGCAGTTTTGACTGTTTCGGAGAGTGGTGGAGTCTCCTTCTTTGGAGGTCTTTAAGCAGAGGCTGGATGGCCATCTGTCGGGGATGCTTTGATGGAGAGTTCCTGCATGGCAGAAGAATGGGGTTGGACTGGATGGCCCTTGGGGTCTCTTCCAACTTTTTGATTCTATGATTATTCACGTATTTCATTAACGTGTTCTCTTTGGGAATCTCTCATTCCTCCAGCACAAATCTATGGTCAATGTCTGCCAGATGTTGCACTGGAGGACCCAGCGAGAGAAGACATCTCTTGCCGTTTGTAGGTTCACCAATAATAATTTATTTATATCCCGCCTCTCTGTGCAACACAACCGGGGCAGCTTACACATTAAAACAATACAGACCCATATCTCAAAATCCCCAAATACAACGTATACAGATGTTGACCACAGAGTTGCGCTGGAGGACCTAGAGATACCCAGAGAGAAAACATCTCTAGGTATTTTTAGGTTCACCAATGCAATTCTATGGTCATTTTCTGGCAGATGTTGAACACAGATCTCTGTTGGAAGACCTGGAGATTCCCAAAGAAGAGTTCTTTCAGGTTAATTCTTTTTTTTTTATTTGCAGTTTTCCCACTTTCACAGGGATCCTGCACCCCAATCCCAGTAAATATGGGCCAGTAAATAGTGTTTTTCAAACATTCTTTGAGAAACACTATTTTTCCTTCCCGATGCAGAAGTGGGTTTCTGATCATGTCTGGGTCTGCCTTTCTTGCATTTCTGGCCATTCCCAGGAGCAGAAACTTAGCTCCAACGCAGTCGCCCACCCGAAATCTAGCATCTCTGCATCTCCATTGAAGGTGTGTTTGGATAAACCAAGATGTTTGTCCTGATGGAAACCATCCCGTTAAATCAACGAAAGCTTGGTACGCCACGCATTTCAGTCCCATTGATTCAACCATTCCCCTCCAGTTGGTCTTAGGATGACTCCTACGATCTCCCAGTTGGCACAATGCTGTAGTTAAATTAAAATCCTCCAAACACCATCCACAAGTTCTGGGGGACTACCAAGTTTTTTCGGGGGACTACCAAGTCTGCATGATGGAGGTTCTAGTAACCATCATCCCTAAACAAAAGGTAGCATGCATCCACTCCATCCCTTCATTTATCTCCCAGGCTGGGATTGCCCAAAAAGACAGAAAACGCCATTAAAAACACATATAGCTAAAAACATCTACAAGGTGAGATTAAAGCAGCATTAAACCAATAGCGGAATTAAAACAATTTAAAAGATTACTTAAAAACAACAACAACACAGACACACGCAAAGGCAAAGCTCTTCGGAAGAAACCATATAGGGTTTGCCGTCGGGTTGCCGTGAGTCGGAAATGACTTGAAGGCACACAACAACAACACAATAAAAAGCCCTTCTCTTGCCGTTCCCAAAGGCTTGCTGGAATAGAAAAGCCTGAACCTGCGGCTGCAAAGACAACAAAGAAGAAGCCTTCTTAGTTTCTCTTGGACGGAGTACTAGAGTCTTGGAGCAGCCACCAAGAAGGCCCTGTCTCCCGTTTTCTCACCATTTATGCTGACAGAGATGGGCCCTTCTTGAAGATCTCAAAGCTTGGACAGGCTTGCAAGGGAAGATATGAACTTCAGATCATTCAACTTGCCATGGTAGGAAACGGAGAACTAGGTCGATGCAAGCTTTGCTCCGATCCAGCCCAGCAAGAGTTCAAAAAATCCTGGTCAGATGTCAACTCGATCCATTCCCATCTATCGGGGGTCCTTTAAGGTGTCTTCCTGCACGGAAGAAGGGTTGGACTGGATGACCCTTGGGGTCTCTTCCAACTCTATGGTTCGATGATCTGCAGACGTTCAGACGTTCAGAGGATCAGCTTTAAATTACAATCAAGTAATTTTCAATGGAATCTTAGAAGTATCTTACCAATCGTCAGAGAGGTTCAACAATGGAACCAATGGCCAAGAGAGAGATGTCCATCTCTGGACATCTTAAGAAAAGAGCCTGGACATCTCCTTGCTGGGAAAGTTTTAGATGGAGACTCTACACTAAGCAGGTTAGATGCCCCCTAGGACCCCTTCCTATGATTTTACGATTCCATGATTCTGGAAACCGTTGCCAAGAAAACCTGCGACAGTGTCACCTCGGAGCAGAGATCCCCAAACTTTGGTCGTCCGGGTATTTTGGACTTCAGCTCCCAGGAGCCCCAACGACTTTGACCAAGAGGTCTGGGAGCTGAAGTCTAAAAACTTGGGGGGGCCAAAGTTTGGGAATCACCGTGAAATGACTCGAAGGCACGCTGCAGCAATGGCGGCGACATCCCAGAAGACAGACGTAAGTTTGTTCTCTGCTGCCCCAGAGATTCTAAGGGTCTGAAGTTAGACCCGTAGTACCAAAGAGATGGAAGAGACCCCAAGAAGGGCCATCCAGTCCAACCCTATTCTGCCATGCAGGAACTCTCCCTCAAAGCACCCCCGACAGATGGGTAGATTTCGAGAGAAAGTTAGAAAGAAATTGACGATAAGAGTGGTGCAGCGACGAGACTTACTTGACTCCCGCCGTCCGGAAGCGGCTGCCTTTGAGCACAGCGGCCAGCATGGTTGCCCCACCTGGCCAACGGTGGCCCCAAATGCCTCCCAAGGGGTCCCTGAAACCAAGACCCCAATGGTCCCGTTTGCCTCGAAGTGCAGAGGATGGAGGACTAATAAGCAACGGAAGGAGGACTTAATGCTTTGGCCTCCTTTCTCCCTCCCTGGCCCAGTTTGTGCTACAGCTCCCAGCGCAGGCTGAGCGAAGTCTGCCTCCGCCAGACAGGAAGGAGCTCTGTAATCACAATGGGACAGCACTTCCTCTGTGAACACAAACACACACACAAACCCACACGCACACAACAGCGGGGCTGGTTCAATGCTCTCCCGGGGGTTCCCAGCAGCGATCTTGCTCTCCGGAAACAGAATCGTAGAATCATATAGTTGGAAGAGACCCCAAGGGCCATGCAGTCCAACCCCTGCCATGCAAGAACTCACAAAGCACCTCCGACAGATGTCCATCCAGCCTCTGTTTAAAAAACCTCCGACCCCACCACTCTCCAAGGCAGCGCCTTCCACCGTCGAACCGCTTTTACTGTCAGGAAGTTCTCCCTGACCTTTATGAGGAATCTCTTTTTCTTGTACTTCGAATCCATTGCTCCATCTCCTCATCTCTGGAGCAGCAGAAAACAAGCTCGCTCCAACCCCAACATGACACCCCTTCCAATACTGAAGCATGTCGTGCCACCTCTTAACCTTCTCTTCTAAAAGCTCTTTCCATCACGAAGCTGCTCCTAATGTTCAGGTGGAATCTTTTTTTCTGTAGCTTCCGTCCATTCGCTCTGTGTCCTGTTCCTTGGAGCAGCAGAAAACAAGCTTGCTCCCTCCTCAACATGACAATATTTAAAACAGGGCTACCATATCACCTCTTAACCATTTCTTTTATATAAGCAAACCCAGCTCCCTAAGTCTCTCTCCATAAAGCATGGCTTCTAGACCCTTCACCTTCTCCGGACACGGTCCAGCTTCTCAACACACTTTTTCAACTGTGGTGCCCAGAACTGGACACATTATTATTCCAAGTGAAGCCTGACCAAAGCAAAATAGTGGCGCCGTTACTTCCCTTGATCTAGGCACTATATTTCCACAGATGCAACCTAGACCATTGGCCTTTTTAGCTGCCACGTCACACTGTTGGCGCGTGTTCAACTTGTGGTCTCCTAGGACTCCTATCCTATACCTGCGCATTTCATTTTTACATTCGTGCAGACAGCGGAGCAGGCTGGAACGCACACCGACAGCACCGATGACAGCACAAGCGCACCGCCAAGTGAGAGCACCCTTGGCACATTGGCTTTCCGACATGAAAACCTGGGCCGTCGGGCAACAGAGTTGGTAGAAGCCCTAGAGGCCACGGAGTCCAACTCCTTGCTCAGTGCAAGTAATCCGGCTTGCAATAATTCCCAAACTCTGGCATTCCGGTTGCGCTGGACATCCAGAAGCTTCTGCCATTTGGGCCAACGGTCTGGGCTCCTACCTGAAGCAGTCGGCATGCCAGTCGGCGTTCAAGGCCTGCAAGTACTGGCCGTCGTAGATGCTGTGGCTGCAGCTGGCACATATGGGCAGGTCGCTCCCTGCAAGAGGAGGAAGAAGACAAAAGTTAGGATCAATGGTAGAGGCTCACTCTCCGTTAGATGAGTCTCCTTCCAAAAGAGGACCAACCATCCAAGGTTGCTCTTCATCTGAAAGAGCCTCTTTCTAGAAGAAGACCAATCTTGCAAGATTGCTCTCCACTGGCAGAGTAGAAGAGAACGAAGCACGCAAGGTTGCTCTCCATTGGCACATCCCTTTCCATGAGAAGAAGACAAACCCTACAAGATTGCTCTCTATTGGACGGTCCTCTCTCAAGAGGCCCAACCCTCCGTTCGTTGGAAGAGCATTTCTCCAAAAAAAAAAAGACCAACCATGCAAGGTTGCTCTCCATTGTCACAGACCCTCTCCAGAAGAGGACCAGCCATCCAAGGTTGCTCTTCATTGGAAGAGCCTTTCTCCAGAAGAAGACCAACCATCCAAGGTTGCTTTGCAACGTCAGAGACTCTCTCCAGAAGAGGCCCAACCATCCAAGGTTGCTTTCCACTGGAAGAGCCTCTCTCAAGAAGAGGGCCAAGCCTGCAAAGTTACTCTCCTTTGGCAGGGGCTCATTCCAGAGGAAGACCAACCACCCAAGGCTGCTCTCCAGAAGATGACCAAGGATGCCCATAACCAAAGAGTAAAGAGAGTGCCTTTGAGAACACGCAGAATTGTTTCCCTCCCATCCTCAATTGATGCGCATTTCTCAGTTTCGTCTGTACCATTCTATACCAAAATTATGGGATCCTAGTGCAAAAGATCATTTCATAGCAGTTTTCCTCTTGGTTCTTCCTTCTGGAACACAGTGGCTGCCATGTCAGCGGGTGACTCCGTATTTTGCATCAAACTTCATATGCGATATCTAAGGGGCTACACATACCCCTTTGGAGAGCATCTTTGGAGAACATCTTAAAAGTTGTTCAGAGTCCCAACCACCCCTAAAACACCAGACGCTGCCAGAAACAGAGCGATTTTCCTCCTCGCAGGGAAAGTTGGAAGTAGAGTTTTCTCTCTACTTCCATGGGACGGAAATGAGAACAGACATCTGCCCGAGGGTGCGGCGCATACCCGGCTGGTCATGGGTGCCCAGAAGCTAGAATGGCCTCCTGATGGGTGACCATGGGTGTCCTCCACCCTTTTTCCAAGGGCCATTCATTGATCTTCTGGTTTATATAACAACAGAGCTGGCCCTTGGAAAACGCATCCCTTGTTTCTGGCACCGGAGAGTGGAAAGGTAGGAAAAGCAAAAGGGCACAGAGGGATGCTTAGGGTTCCTTTGGTTGCCCTGTGCCAGACCCTTTGTAAAATTAGGATTCAACTCAAGGATGGGGCATTTAATTGTATTGGATTATAAATCCCAGAATCCCCCCGGACTTATAACCCACAAAGAGACAAGAGCATTTTTTGGAACCTTTGGTTTCCGCCAGACATATTCGAAGCAAGCGCCAGAGAGCCGGCGTGGCGCACCGTTTTTGCGACTCCGGAGACCAGGGTTCGATTCCCGGCTTGGTCATGCGACCCGCTGGGCAACCTTGGGCAAGTCACACTCTCTCAGCCTCCAAAGAGATTGCAGGGTTTAAAAAATGGGCCACCAGGGTAAGCAGAGGGATGCCAGGAGGAAAGTAGGACCCTGGACAGCACCCATCGCCCTTCTGCCTGGGCACCACTCGCTGGAATGTGCCAGGATTGAAAAAGAGAAAGGGAAAGGACGCTCTGCACATGCCCAGACACCTCGCGCATCCCCATCCTCGCAGGGCAATGACAACTATGCATGCTGATGCGTCCCTGGGTTTTCTTGCCCAGGTTGGGTTTGCCTTTGCCATCCTCCGAGGCTGAGACGGTGTGACTTGCTCAGTTCCTGTGGCCAAGCGGGGATTTGAACCCTGGTCTCTCAGAGGTCCAGTGCTCAAAGCACTACAACTCCCCGGCTCTTGCACAGAGTGTTGTCGTTGCGTGCCATCAAGGCATTCCCAACTTATGGCTATTGAAAGGTTTGTTCAAAGAAGGTTTGTCACGGCCTTCTCCCGAGGCCGAGAGAGTGTGACTCAGTCACCCAATAGGTTTCATGGCCGAGCAGGGCCTCAAACCCTAGTCTCCAGGGTTGTAGTCCGACACTCAAACCAAGGTGGATCTATACTGGTAGATATAATGCTGTTACTATAGTTTTCTGTGGGTTTTTCGGGCTCTAGGGCCGTGTTCTAGAAGAGTTGATTCCTGACGTTTCGCCGTGCCGAGAATGCTGGCACGGAAGAGAGTCGGGGTATATATATCTGCCGTCGGGTATATACATCCCGTTACTGCCATGGCTCTACCCGACACAATCCTGGGATTTGTAGTCCTGCCAGGTCCTTTGCCTCCTCCGCCAAAGAGGGCTGGCGTCTCACCAAACTCCAAATCCCAGGACGACCCGTCGCCGTTAAAGCGGGGTCATACTTTTTCAGTATAGGTGCACCCAGAGTGGCTCACCAAACTCCAAATCCTACGATTTGGCTGTTCGAGTGGGGCCAAAGGGGCGTCCTTTCTCACGCCCCTTGAGTCCCTGACCAAACTACAGATCCCAGGCGGGTCAACCTACACCCTTTCTGCCGTTCGATCTGAACGGATCGCCAAACTCCAAATCCTAGGATGGTGCCGGGTGGGGGGGGGGGGCCTGGCTGTTCAAGTGGGGCCACAGGGGCACCCTTTGAGTCCCTGACCGAACTACAGATCCCGGGCAGCTGTAGGATGGATCTTAGGGCTGTTCAAGGGGAGGTCAAGCCGTAACCTTTCTTAATCCCGACGCGCTCTGGGTGGCTCGGGTGTAAGGTCCAGACCTAGCCGTTAAAGCTGGACCGAACCCCATGCGCCGGAAACCCAAATCTGGGTTCTGGGCCCAGGCCTTGTGCAAACCTGGGTCAGGGGTGCAGGGACTTATTATATACCTCCCTCCCATCCTTCCTTTCCTGCAAAGGGTTGGGAAAGAAGAACAGATGATGATGATGATGATGATGATGATGGAAAGCAAGGCAGGCCAAGGTGCAACAAAGGGATGCCTGTCTCTGGCTGCACGTGTGAATGCAGCAAGAAAAAGAGGAGGATCAGGGGGGTTCTGGGAAAAAGGGGTCAGCCTTCAAGGTCAGGGAAGAGGAGGAGGCCTTGATGATGATGGTGATGATGTCCAAACTATCCCTCCTCCATTCTCTCATTCATTCATCCATCCATCCATTCCTCCTTTCTTCTCTCTCTCATTCTTTCTTTCTTTCTTTTGCACCCACCTTCCTCCTCTCCCATGGGCTCGTCGCTCCAGGTGCAGCAGAGGAGCATCAACCGCATGCAGATGCCCCCCTTGAGCCCCCCCAAAAAAGTGGGGCAGCAGGAGCCAAAGGTGACTGTGGGGGGACCTCTGCAAGAGAAGCAAAAGCAGCAAGAAGTCTTGGCTGCAGAGGAATGGATGGTGATGGTGATGATGGCCCTGTACTCTCTGCTGCTGCAACTGCAAGGCAGCCCTGGGAAAGAGAGGGAGGGGGAAGGGGGCGTGGCCAAGGGGAGGGGGCGTGGCCATAGGGGAGGGGAGGGGAGGGGGAGTCCCTACTAGCAGCCTCCCCCCCCCCTCCCCAGCCCTTAGCATCCTCCTCCTAGGAGGAGTCTCAGTCTCTCTCTTGCTTTTTCCTAGTCTAGAGCTTGCTTCCATTCCATAATGCTTTCTCTGTCTCCTCTTCTCTGGAGCAGCAGGAAAAAAGATTGCTGCTCTCACACTCCTTATTAAACATATAAAGTCACTTCTTATTAACCTTCTCTTCCAAAAGGTGTTTTCCATCAGGATTAAGGAAGCTCCTCCTCATGTTGAGCTGGAGTCTCTCTTTCACTATAGCTTCCATCCATTGCTCTGTGTCCTCTTCTCTGGAGCAGCAGAAAACAAGCTTGCTCCCTCCCCAATGTGATGCTCCTTCAAATATTTAAATATATAATGTCACCTCTACTCTAAAACCTCTTAACCTTCCCTTCCAAAAGCTCTTTCCATCAGGAAGTTCTTCCTAATGTTGAGCCGGAGTCTCTCTTTCACTATAGCTTCCATCCATTGCTCTGTGTCCTGTTCTCTGGAGCAGCAGAAAACAAGCTTGCTCCCTCCTCAATGTATGTGATGCTCCTTCAAATATTTAAATATATAGTGTCACCTTTCAAAAGCTCTTTTCCATCAGGAAGCACTTCCTAATGTTGAGCCAGAATCTCTCTTTCCCTATAGCTTGAATCCATTGCTCTGTCTCCTCTTCTCTGGAGCAGCAGAAAACAAGCTTGCTCCCTCCTCAATTGTGATACTCCTCCAAATATTTAAACATATAATGTCACCTCTACTCTACAACCTTCTTTTCCAAAAGCTCTTTTCCATCAGGAAGCTCCTCCTAATGTTTAGGAGGGATCTCTTTTCCCGAAGCTTCCATCCGTCGCTCCGTATCTTATTCTCTGGAGCAGCAGAAAACAAGCTCGCTCCATCTCCGACATGGAAACCCTTTCAAATATTTAAACGTATCGTGTCACCTCAGCAAAAATATTTAAACATATCCGATGTTGAAAATATTTAGTTCTTAAGGGGCAAAGGGGGGGGGGGAACAAGAAGCACGTAGCATACTATAATGATCATTATTAATTTCAAATTTGGATGACAATAAATAAGGATTTTTTAAAAATGGTATGAAATATATAATGGAAGGGAAATCTAGGCAACGGCGAGGAAGCCTGTATAGAAGGAAGACCAATACGGACGTTAAAGATGAAAATATATCAGTGGAAGGATAACTGTGGAAATGTGTGCAATGTAAGCTGATATCGTACTAAATATACTCATGTATAAGTCTAGAAATTTAGTCGAAAAATCGACCCAAAAAACCTGAGTCGACTTATCCACGGGTCAATGTAAGTACTGTATCTTAACTCTTATTTAAAAGAAGGAACCATCCCCTGTTCGAAAGATAATATATGGAACATCGATCCTCTCCATTTTCTCATCTATCCGGTTTTAAGGCTAAGCCCAAAGACTTTTCTCTGCTGGGATTTTGTCAGTTCTTTGACATTATTTTACTTTGCTTCATCCTTTAGATCCTTTGCTATATGCTCCTACGTTTCACTTATCCACGGACCGTAGCAAAAATCCTTAATTTTGGCCCCCAAACACTTGCCCTATAAGCCCGACTTAATAGTCGAGCGTACGCGGCAATTTTATTGTAGCAAAACCAATCGAAAGAAAGAACGAGACGGAGAGACTTCGGTTTCCTTTAAAAAGTTATTTTATTAGTCAGGTTTTTATTTATTCATTTATTTATTTAATTCCATTTTATTTTTGGTCTTTATTATTATTATTATAATTATTATTTTTTTTGGAAAAGCAAGTTTACTGTTCTTCTTTTAGTTTAAAAACGACGACGACAAACGAACAAAACGAAATGAAGAAGAAGAAGAAGTGTCCCATACGTCGGAGCAAATTATTAAAAACGGGAAGACGTGGAGGGAAGGGGGGGCGGCAAGGTCTACGATTTTTAAGTCGGACGGGAAAGGATGGCACGGCGTGGCCCCCCCGTTCGGCTCAGATCGAAACCGGCACGACGCCGGGCGCCCGGGCATTCGGGATGCCAAGCGTGGGCCGTTTGGGCTAATCTGCCAACGGGGCGAAGGGAGAGAGTGCCAGCTGCGGTGGCGGGATTAAGGTCAATCCCATTGACAGCGAAAGGCCCTTCCGGCACGGAAACGAAGAGCACTCAGCCGGAAAAAGGTTCATCGTAGTGGAATAAGGGGCACACCTCGGTGGGAATGAACGGCCTCCGAGTGCGGTGGAGTCTCCTCCTTTGGAGGTTTTTAAACAGAGTCCGGACGGCCGTCTGTCAATGGGGATGCTTGGATGGAGAGTTCCTGCGTGGCAGAAAGGGGTCGCCACGGAGAGCCCTTGGGGTCCCTTCCTACTTTAGGATTCTAGGGCTGCGCAGAAATAGGGTTCCCGATCCGAATCGGTTCCAAAGCGCATCGCGGTTCCCGCTACGTTCGCCCCCGATCTCATGGGATCAAATCAAACGTGCGGCTCCCCGTTCTCACAAAATGAATCGGTTCCTTTTCAAACCGGTTCCGGAGACGGATAACCCGATTAAAACAGAATCGGTTCCCGCACAGGGCACCCAATTTCGCTGCACATCGTAATAAACCGATTCCAATCTGCGTCAGGTTCCCCTTTAATTCGTTTAAAACCGAATCGTGAAATTGAACTTGATTTGGTTCCGGTTCAATTTTGCGAAAAAGGAGCAGGGGGGAGCATCTTTTTGAACTGGGTTAAATGAGTCAAAAGCATGCCCCCCCTTTTTGGAATCGTTTCAGCGATTCGGATTAAGCGGGAACCGTTTTCTTTTAAACCGGTTCGTACCAAACCACGATCCGGTTTAAAAGGTAATGGGAATGAGGCCTAGGATTCCTTCTCTGGAGGTTTTTAAACAGCGGTTGGATGGACACCTGACACCGGGATTGCTTAGATGGCAGAAAGATATTGGATCGGGTGGACCTTGCGGGTCCAGATTCTGTGTATTCGGACTTGTCCCTTCCAACCTTAGGATTTAATATATTCGATATATATATTCTTGCACGGCACAAATGGGGTCGGCCAGAAATGGGGTCCCTTCCGACTCTAGGGATGGTCACCTGTCCCCGGGAGGGCTTGGAATGGGAGTTCCTGCATGGCAGAAGGATACCGGACTGGATGGACCTCGGGGGGGGGGTGCCATCCAACTCTAGGATACTACGTCGTGTCCCCCAAAAGCAAAGGCAGAAACGGACCAGAAAAGGGGGGACGGGGGAGCACAGAGCCAAGCGAACTGGTGGCTATGGGCACCCCCCCCCCGGGTGTGTCTGGGCACAGGGTTCAAGGGCTTAAAGTGCTTGGGCAATCCCCCCTTCCCAATAAAATCCCCCTCCCTCCGAAAGCAGCCCTCTTCGGCTGCAGCACCAAAAGTTGGAGTAGCACCGGCGAGAGGGAAGGGGCCCGGCAGGCCGGCATGGGGAGCGAGCGCATGGCACGGGAGGGTGGCCACGACGGTGGCGGTGACGGCGGTCATCGTTTTGGGTGGCGTTTCTCAGGGGCGGTGATGGCGGCGGCGGTGGACGGGGGTACATTCGAGACCAGGCAGTAGCACCAAAGTTCATGAGGTGGATGAATGGTCGGCGGGCGGTCCGGGGCTACTTCCGTCTGCGTCCGAGGGCACCTGCGGGCGAGAAAGGAGAGCATCACCGAATCTATGAGGAGTTTATCGTACGACGGAATTTGGGGGTATAATGCAATGGCAATCCGAACGCAATCGTGGGGTTTCGTGTAATTGCGTATTAAAGTATCTCACGCAATTTCGGGCAATGGGGGGTCATTCCGAACGCAATCATGGGATTTCACGTTATTGCGTATTAAAGCATCTCACGCAATTTTGGGCAATGGGGGGGTCGTTTTCGGGAAACGGGAAGTCATTCTGAACGCATTCCGAACGCAATTAGAAAATTCACGTAAATTTGCTAAACTAGCGAATTCATGTGAATTTGAGTTGGCTCCATTCGAAATTGGGAGAAATTCCTCCCGTGTGATAAAACTCCTGAGAGAGGGATAAACAACAACAATAATAATAATAATAATAATAATAATTATAAAATATTATTTAGGGACCATTGTGTGTCCTATCTGTGTAAGGCAACCGGAATGGCACGACGGTTCGAGCGTTACGACTCTGGAAACCAGGGTTCGATTCCCAGCTCGGCTATCAAACCCAGTGGCTGGTTTCGGGCAAGTCACACTCTCTCAGCCTCACGGGAAGGCGGCGGCAAACCTCCCCTGAACAAATCTTTCCAAGAAAACCCTATTTATCGTGTTGCCATGGGTTGGAAAATGACTTGAAGGCCCACAACGGTACGCTCATCTTTATGCACGCGGTCAGAAATGTTCGCTGATTTGGATAAAATGAATTCACGGATACGGTTTCGAAGCCGTTTATACGACTTCCTTTGCTGGGGATTAATTTTCATTTATTTTTACTAATTTTGAAAATATTAAAATCACACACAAAGTAATAATAATAATAACGACACACGCAGCGTACAAAATCAAATGGTTGTGCGCCTTCCAGTTGTTTCGTGTTTAGGGCGGCCCTAAGGCGGACTTATCTTTGGGTTTTCTAGGCCAGATTTGTTCGGGCAACAGGGGGTCGTCCCGTTGCCTTCCCCGTGATTGGGCGAGATATGAATAAATTATATTATATTATAATATAATGGTTTTGTATAGATGGGGAAACTAGGGAATTGGTGTCATGGCAGGCTGAGAGAGTGTGACTTGCCCAAGGCCCTCCCAGCGATTTCCAGTTTGGCCGTGAAACTGGAAATCGGACCTCGATCTCCAAAGCTGTGGTCCGACGCTCAAACCACAACGTCGCACCGTCTTATCTACGAAATCGCAACCTTACCTTAAAAACTACAAACGTCACCGTTGAATAAATTACCCCTGTGACACCAATCCCCTAGTTTCCCCATCTATACAAAACTATAATAATATAATATAATGTAATTTATTTATATCCCCCCCAATCACGGGGAATCCGGGCGGCTAACAACAGTGGGAAAATACAATACAGAAGTTGTATCGGATGCAAAATAATCCCTTCCCAATCCCCTGTTAACAATTAACACAATCAACGCAAACCCAGTTGACACAACTAATGCAAACTACAATTGATTTCCTCTATATTTATATATATATATGGTTTCAAAATGCTCAGAGCCTTACCGTATTTGGCAGCCTTTGCAGCCGCCGCTGCCGCCGGACTCACTCCTGAAAGAGAAAAAACATTCGGGAATGAAACCGTCACGATACGGGGACAAGGACTTCAAGATCCAGGCTTGAATTCGGGGTGCCTCCAAATGCCCCCTTTTGCTGCCAATCCCTGTAATAGACCCATTGAAGCCCACGGGATTTAGCTAGCGGTCGACGCGCCAAAACGGATCCCGTGGAATCAACTCGAGCGGAAACGCTCCAACGGGGATTCGAGCCGCGGAGAGTAGTTCAAGTTTATCAGACGGAAGGAATTTCTCTCCATTTCGAATGGAGCCAATCCGAATTCACGTAAAATTCGCTAGTTTAGTGAATTCCCATTGCGTTTGGAATGCGTTCAGAATGACTTCCCATTTCCTGAAAATGACCCCCCATTGCCCGAAATTGCGTGAGATGCTTTAATTCGCAATAACGTAAAACCCACGATTGCGTTCGGAATGACTTCCCTTTTGCCCGAAATTGCGTGAGATGTTTTCATACGCAATAACGTGAAATCCCAGGATTGCGTTCGGATTGCCATTGGATTATACAGTACTTCCAGTTAGGATCTGACCCTATAAACCGGGCACTTTTATAATCTGCAAACTTCCTAAAAAGTCCCCTACAACCTCGAGTTGGAGATGTTTAACCAGGTTATAGTTTATTTGAATGGTTGGGAAGAAGATGTTAACTTTTTATTCAAATTGGCAAAGGCCCGGATTGCGATTTGTGCGATTGCGAATTAGGGAATAGATGCTTCCTTCCCCTTTCTCCCCCCTTTGTGCATACTTTATTTGCTTGACTGTCTTGTAACACATGAATTTATTCTTTTCCAGGCCAGCTACGCTCTGTAATAAATCAAATCATAAGTAACAACCTTATCAGACGTCGGAAATTGGAAGTATAATCCGACGGCAATCCGAACGCAATCGTGGGGTTTTACGTTATTGCGAATTAAAGCGTCTCACGCAATTTTGGGCAAAAGGGAAGTCGTTCCGAACGCAATCGTGGGTTTTACGTTATTGCGAATTAAAGCATCTCACGCAATTTCGGGCAATGGAGGGGGTCATTTTCGGGTAACGGGAAGTCATTCCGAACTCATTCCGAACGCAACGGGAATCCACGCAAATACGCTAAACTAGCGAATTCACGCGAATTCGAATTGGCTCCGTTCGAAATAGAGAGAAATCCCTCCCCGTCTGATACGGTCCTAAGTTACAGGGAGTAAGAAATAAGCAAGACTGTCACACAAACCCTCGGTCTCTGCCGCAGACCCCAAAACCCACGGATGCGCGAGACCCCTTTAAACCCAGTAGCATAATAATAAAATAGCATTCCCCCCCCCCTTGTACAAAACGGTAAAAACCAAGCTTCGCTTTTTGGAAGTTATTCTTCCCCCCCCCCCGATATTTTCAACCCACGGATTGTTTTCAACAAAGAAGAGCCCCCTACCTCCGTATCCCACTCCGCCGAGGGCTCCGTAGGGTTTGGGGGGCTTTCCTGGAAAGGGGGGAAAGGAAAGGAGGGATGAAATCTCGCCAGGCTGGGAACGCTCCACGGACCTCGGACGCGGAGATTAAAACCCGGAGCGGCTCCGACGCCCCACCGACCCGGGAGCCCACGACGGCGAGGACCTTATCGGACGTCGGGAATCGGGAGTATAATCCAACGGCGATCCGAACGCAATCGTGGGGGGTTTCGCGTTATTGCGTATTAAAGCGTCTCGCGCAATTTCGGGCAAAAGGGGAGTCGTTCCGGACGCAATCGTGGGTTTTACGTTACTACGAATTAAAGCGTCTCGCGTAATTTTGGGCAAAAGGGGAGTTGTTCCGGACGCAATCGTGGGTTTTACGTTATTGCGTATTAAAGCGTCTCATGCAATTTCGGGCAAAAGGGGAGTTGTTCCGGACGCAATCGTGGGTTTCGCGTTATTGCGTATTAAAGCGTCTCGCGCAATTTCGGGCAACGGGGGGTCACTCCGAACGCATTCTGGACGTCTGATAAGGTCCCTATTATTATTATTATCGGTAGACCTATTAGTATAGACAGTGGTCCCCCGGGTTACGAAAGTAATCCGTTCCAGCCCCCCCCTTTCGTAACCCGAAAACTTTCGTAACCCGGGGGACCACTGTAAGTATAGGAAAGGACTTGGCGCGATTTGAATTTCGCGCCGCTTTCCTTTCTTAACCCGGGTTTTTTTTCGTAACCCGGGGCGGTTTTTCCAGCCCTGACTGTTTCGGATCCCGGGATTTTCGTACCCCGGGGGATTCGTAACGCGGGGGACCACTGTACGAGAAAGAACGGCACTTACCGCCGTATCCGGGTCTGTAGCCCCCTAGAAAGTCAAAAGAGACGTAGTTCATTAACGTCGCCATAGTCCGACCTCGCGTACTTCGGCCCCCCCCCAAAAAGCCCCCCCCAAATGTGCCGATTCCCAAACGGACCTACCTCGAAAAAGAGATCCCGGTCCATTAGGGACTGCGGAGAAGAACGGAGGGAGAGAGAAAGAGGTCAAAAGGGACGGCAGGGAAGCGTTTCGATCTCGAACTCGCCTCTTATCACCTCTCCGTCGGACCGGCATCACCGGTCGATCCGGGTCGGCGGGGAACGGAGACTCCGCTCCGGGGTTTGGAAAGGTTTCCGGAAGAGCTCTCCGAGGTGCCAAATTCGGCACCACGGAGAGCTCTTCTTTCCGGGCGGGAGTACATTGTTCTGCATTGTTAATCCTTAACTTTAATTTAATAATAATAATAATAATAATAATAATTTAAGTGTCTATGACCGCGTCACCAAAAGCAAAGAAGTTTGTTTCATTTCTTAAAAATAAAATAAAATAAAACCGAATAAATAAAAATAAAATATTTCTCACTCGACTCACTGTAGGGTGAAAGTCCAGCACCAACACCTGCAGGTAATAATAATAATAATAATAATAATAATAATTTTTATAATAACTATAAATAATAATAATATTAATTTAAATAATTAATATAAAAAATAATAATATAAATAAATAATTTATATAATAATAATATATTATATTTTATTATATATTTTATATAATAAATAATATTATTAACAAATAATAAATTATATTATTTATATCATCTAATTATATTATATATTGTAATAAATAATAATTTAAAATAAATTTATTATTTATTATAATATATAATATAAATAGATGATATAAATAATATAAATAATATAAATGAATTTTATATTATTATTTGTACTGTATTATTTATTATAATAATAATAATAATAATAATTTAAATTTATTATTTATTTTAATAAATAATATAAACAATGTAAATAAATTAGTATTTGTACTAATTTATTTACATTGTTTATATTATTTATTAAAATAAATAATAAATTTAAATTATTATTATTATTATAATAAATAATACAGTACAAATAATAATATAAATAATTAAATAATATAAACAATATAAATAATAATATAAATAATAATTATAACCCTTTTTGATATTTTATTTTGAAAATAATACGAATTGGGGAGCCTCTCTGCAACTGTTCGGGGGATTTCAAAGTGTCCCAGGGGCCACATTTGGCCCGACGGCCGCACGATGCCCACCCTTGCCCTACATACCATGAAGTCCCGTTTTTAAAAAATATCAGAATATAATAATAATAATAATAATAATAATAAATTTTATTTGTATTTCCAGCCTCTCCCTACGGATCTAGGTGGGATTGCAGCAAAAGAATAAACAGCAATATAAAATACAGCAATACATACAAATATAATCAATAAAATAATTAAATTACTAATCACTAAAATGTAAATATTACCTGGTTTGGGTGGTTTGCCTCCAGCGCCTGGGTACGTCAACCCTGCTGGAGGAACAAGAAGGCAAATATTTATTATTATTATTATTATTATTATTATTATTAAATTATATTATTTATTATATTATTCTATAATTATATATATATATATATATATATATATAATTTAATAACTGTATATAAAATTATATAATATAAATATATAAATATATATTATATATTATATATATTATATTATATTATTTAATTATATAAAAAATATAAAATATAAATATATATTATGTATTTTATATATTATATTGTATTATATTATATTATATAATTATATAAAAATATATAATATAAATATAATTATATAAATATATATTATATATATTATATTATATTATTATTATTTATTATTATTGTTATATTTCTATGCTGTCTTTCACCCAAAGATCACAGAGCTGTGTGCAGGAAAACCCAACCTGAATGTTGGAAATACAAATGGGATAAGTCATTTATTTTTATTATTATTATTAATTACAGTAATTCTAATAATTTTCAAAGGCCAAATAACAATTAAACCATGGACAAACTGAAAGACAGATTAAAGGGACAAAATGATTTCAAATATAGTCTGCTCTCCACTTTAGGCAGCTTTGATACTAATTGTTTTAATAGTTTTTAATGTTGTTTTTGTGATGGTTTAGTTGGGGAGGAGGAGGACGAGAATATTATTATTTTTTTATGCTGTATTATATTGTTATTTGTTTGCTTTTTACTGTTCTTACTTGTTGTTACCTGCAAATAAATACAAATAAATCCATTATTATTATTATTATTATTATTACACTATAATTAAAATGTAATATTGTATTTTATTCTGTATTTTTATGGAGATTGTACGCTGCCTCCATCCTCCGGTTGAGGAGGAATATAAAATTATAATAATAATTATTATAGACTGTATTTTAAATGAAATACTTTATTATAGACTGTATTTTAAATGAAATACTTTATATTATTCTGCATTTTTATGGAGATTGTGTGCCGCCTTGATTCTCTGGGAGTAGCGGTATATAAATAAAAATTATTATTATTATTTTTATTATTATCATTATTATCATTATTATATTATAAATAATAATAATATCATTATTAATAGACTGTATTTTAAATGTAATATCCTATTTTATTCTGTATTTTTATGGAGATTGTAAGCCGCCTCGATCCTCCGGGAGAAACGGCACATAAATAAAAATTATTATTATTATTATTATTATTATTATTATTACTATTATTTTATTATTATCATTATTAATAGACTATATTTTAAATGTAACATCATATTTTATTCTGTATTTTTATGGAGATTGTAAGCCAATTATTATCTACTATTATTATTACAATTATTATCATCATTATCATTATTATATTATAAATAAATAAATATTAAAAATTATTATCATTATCATTATTATATTATTATTATTATTATCATTATTAATAGAATGTATTTTAAATGTAATATCGCATTTTATTTTGTATTTTTATGGAGGTTGTGTAAGCCACCTCAATCCTCCGGCAGCAGCGGCATACAAATAAATAATAATAATAATAATAATAACTATTTAATTATTAATTAAATACTTATTAATATATATTATTAGTATAATATATATTATTAATAAAATATAATATAATAATATAATAAATAAATTTTATAATATATAAAATATATAATTATTATTATTATTATTCCCAGAATTTCCCAGCCATTGTTCCGATAGACTTCTAAAATTTGTACTAAAACCCAGAGTGGATTCACCTCTTCAGTGGAAACGGAACACCTCCCAGTTCCACCAGTATGTTCCACTCACCTCCAGTTCCGACGCCCCCGAAACCAGTACCCCCAACGCCGGGGACGCCGAAGCCACCGCCTCGCCCACCGAGACCTATGGAAGGAAACGGGGGGCATTTAGCAACATTTCCATATTTTGGGGAAATAAAGAAATCCCCACGAAACCCCAAGAGACGTGGAAATGGGAGGAACAGACGGGGCTCTGTTTGATAATTATAAAATATAAAATAATAATTGTAAGCCGCTCTGATAGCCTTGAGGGCTGAAGAGGGGATTATAAATAAATTTTCATTATCCTTATTTTCATTATTTTCAATCCACAGGGTGAAGCGGGAAATAATAATAATAATAATAATGTTATATTATATTATGTTATTATTAAAAAATAATAATCAAATAATAATAATTTAATTAATTATTAATTAAATAATAATAACAATAAATTTACTTATTTTATTAATTATTATTATATTTATTATATTATATTATGTTTATTATATTATTTATATTATTATATTATTTATTATATTGTATTTATTATATTATTATATAATATTTTATTAATAATATGTATTATATTAATATGATATATTTTAATAAGTATTTAATTAATAATTAAATTATTATTATATTATATTTATTATATTATATTATATTAATAATATATATTAATAAGTATTTAATTAATAATTAAATAATAAATAACAATTTAATTATTTTCATTAATGTATTATTAATTATTACATTATATTATATTTATTATATTTTATTCATTATATTTATTATATTTATTTATTTATATTATTATATTATATTTTATTAATAATATATATTATACTAATAATATATATTAATAATTATTTAATTAATAACTAAATAGTTATTATTATTATTATTATTATTATTATTATTATCATCGTATGTAAGTCACAAAATGGTTCGGCACCTTTCTCTGACGCGGAGCAGCTGTAATAATAATAACGACAATAATTAATTATTTTGCATTTTAATGTATTTTAATGCTGTTTCGATGTTGTTAAGCCGCCGAAATCAAATTGGAGAGGTGGGATATAAATAAATTATTATTATTATTTATTATTATTATTATTATTATTTAAGGTAGAGCTGCACAAGGGGAGCCGTCGCATCCCGTTGCATACAGGTGCCCGGTCGTGCGCACATGCGCACCCTTTGGCCATGCGCACACTCAGCATTGTGCGTCGCTCACGAGTTGTGCAACGCGGTGTGGCACAACCACAGGTTGCAGAACGGGCGCTACATACGCAACACCGTCGTACACAGTCGTGCCGTTTGCATGCGCTGAACATGAACATGGGCATCTACTTTCGGTCCCTTCCAAGTCTAGAAACTTTGCAAAAGACCCGGAAAAATGGCTAGACATGGGTTCCCCGGTTCGACCTTTTGCATGGTGCCACCTTGGCACACGATGGCACCCTTTCCACCCTCGTGCCCCTTATTTCTTCCCCTCCGTACCTGGCACGCCAGCGCCACCCAATCCAGCTCCGGGGACACCTGGCAAAGAAAAAGGAATTAGCCGAAAGAAACCTTTCCATTACATTATAAAGTCGAAGGATTTTGTGACCGGCATCCAAATTTTTTTTTTGCAGGTTTTTCGGACTATGGGGCCATGTTCCAGAAGAGTTTATTCCTGACGTTTCACCAGCATCTGTGGCTTTGGCATCGTCGGACGCGGCTGGCGAAACGTCGGGGACAAATTATTCCAGAACGTTGCCCAAAAACCCAAATGCCGGCCGCGAAAGCCACCCGACGTCACAACAAATATATGGCCCCGTCCCCTTGTCTTCAACTGGCTGCTAATATCAATTCTTTTAAAATAATTTTTTAAAATTTAAAATTTTTAAAAAATTTTTTTTAAAAAAATTTAAAAAATTCTTTTAAGATAGTATCAATTGTTTTAATTCTTCATTCTTTTTGTAATATATAAAATCTTCAACTGGCTGATAATATAAATTCTTTTAAAATAATTTTTAAAATTATTTTTTTAAAATTCTTTTAAGATCGTATCAATTGTTTTAATTCTTCATCCTTTTTGTAATATTTTATATATTATAAAATAATATATAATTATATAATATATATATATATATAATAAAATTATTATATGTAATATTCTATATACATTATATAATAATATATAATTATATAATATTATATATATATATAATAAAATTATTATATGTAATATTATATATACATAATATATATATTTATTATTATTATTATTATTATTATTATTTTATTTTCCCCAGACGTACCGTATTTAGGTGGCTTGGCCCCAGGCTGTGCTCCAATTTGGGGGATACCTGTGAGATAAAAATTAAAAAATATCAGAATCCTGGAGAACTTTTTTGTTGGTTGGAAAGCTTGACCCATATTAATTGTTCAAAAGGAATGGAAGGCAAGCAAGAGCTAATAATAATAATAATAATAATAATAATAATAATAATAATAAATGTAATAATATAATAATAATTAATTATTATTATTATTAATATATTATATTATATAATATATCATATAAATTAATACATAATATAATAATATAAATATATAATATAATATTTTATATTATTATTATATTATTATTACATTAATTATTATTATATTATTACATATTATTATTATTATTATTATTATCATCCTGCCTCTCGATTAGGATGCTCTCACCTACTCCAGGAATGCCACCTCCAGGTACGACTCCGCCCCCAGGGATGACTCCGCCTCCTGGAACGGCTCCGCCTCCTGGAATGACTCCGCCCCCGGGGATGACCCCGCCCCCTGGACCGACTCCGCCTGCACCGCCTAAAAAAGTTTGCAAAAGTTTTTCTCATAGCAAAGATGATCAGAATTAATGCACTTTGACTAATGCAACCCGTTTAACCTCCACGGCTCAATGCAACCGGATTCTGGGATTCGTAGTTCGACGAG